>OX645060.1:31661275-33044043 GCA_951905685.1 Eumerus sabulonum
ATGTAGCCTTGATACGGATTGTTATGTGGCGTTCGCTCACATGCCGAAATCTTAGGACTTTTTGCCTTGGTCCACCTCGACCAACAAATCCGCATCCAAACAATCATTGTCCTTTCTTCCTATAGCACTATATATATATAGTGGGTAGATTGTTGACCTCTGACGCCGATGACACGGGATCGAATCCCGACAACAGCCTCGTCATTGAACATGTTTTTCACGGTGCTTCTCCTCAGCGGGGTACTGACAAAACCCTCTGTAGTATAATTGTCAAGAAAAGCTTCTCGAAATTCGCCGTTCGGATCCGGCAATAAACTGTAGGTCCCTTTCACCTATGGGAAAATAAAATCACACACAACATGGGTGATTGAGAGAAGCTTGGCTCTGGTCCTTCATGGGCTGTAACGCCAACATACATACAATGACACCTTAAGTGTGTTGCAGCGACACAGTTATTAATAATTAACACACTTTCGATCACACAAAGAGAAATTTCCCCACTATATGCAAACTTGCCAGAAAGTAATTAATGAGTCGGATCCATGGCGTAATGGTTAACACACTGGACTCTCCACCCAGTGATTAGAGTAAAAATCTCAATGTCCGCAACCACCAAAAGGCAGAGACACTCAACCAACCTCCTATTTCCATTCTACATTGGTCCCTCGAGCCGGATGGCATGATCATCATGATGTTTCTTCACAACAAAAACAAACAATCATTTCAATCAAACAAAACGAGAACAATGCTTCGGGCTTGATGAGCTTCGAAGCGAAGAAAGTTCACAAGAACCTTGAGATTTGAACACCGGGATCACTGATAACCATTACTTAATGGTTCCGGGTCGCAATTTGGTTTCTGGCAATGTTGCATATAGTTGGGAATTTTCCTTTTGTGTGCTTTCATTGTAACACACTTTAAATCCAATGAAAACACACACACTTTGGTGTGTTACGGCAACACACTTACCATTTGCAATGTAAAGATAGCAAATTATGACAGTCGCTAGTGGAGGCGCTAGAAGTAGGTAGATTGGTTGAGCTGGCTACCCGACTTGCACATCAAGGTAAAATTAGCGCATAAGCGCCGCTTTGTTGCCAAAAAATTAGTGAAAACTAAGTGAGTTGAAGGGTGACATTCATTTAAATCCAG
Organism: Eumerus sabulonum; assembly: GCA_951905685.1. Taxonomy (NCBI): domain Eukaryota; kingdom Metazoa; phylum Arthropoda; class Insecta; order Diptera; family Syrphidae; genus Eumerus; species Eumerus sabulonum. The sequence continues at coordinate 31,662,428 of OX645060.1, forward strand.
AGTTAAGAAAACAGGTTATGTTGGCCAAACAGAGGTTGGTTACCCCTGAAGAGTAGTCTAGGAAGTATTTGCCAAAGACGCAGTGCTAGGTCAGTGCTAAGCATTCACAGGGAAAATGGTGCAGAGTTTTCTCCGCGTGGCTGTTGTGGCAACTGCGGCAGTGGTTGTTCGACTGGATGCTTATTCTGGCAGCGTGAGTTCCAATAGGCCAATGGCCCGTACTGGGCCATTTTTTAGCTATGTATATTGGAACGATTTTAGCTATGTGTATTGGAACAGTATCTGTTAAGGAGGTCGATTGTTCTGTTTTTAGAATATGAGTGTCAGGTTTTTCTTGATATCCTATATCTAGTTGAATTTGCCCGCATGCAAATGGAAATATTGAAAAAGTGTTGCAAGATGTTGCCTCTCAGAAGGTTCAGCGATAGTCCTACAGTTTTAGTTGGAGAGTTTGAGTTAGCCCCGAGCTTCGGTAGGTGATCGGCCCTCTATTTCCCCTCTATGTTGCTGTGTCATGGAACCCAAAGGAGGTTTATATCAGTCTAGACGCCAGCTCGTTTAATTTCTTTCCTGCACTGATCCACCAGTTTAGAGAAGGTGGTAGCAGATGAAAGAGCTTTAATAACGGCTTGACTGTCGCTGCAGATAGGACAGGTAATCGGGACGGGCTGCACTGAGTATTTTGCATGCTTTCTGGGTCGCTAGCATTTCAGCTTGAAAGATACTCGATTGATCCGGGAGACGGAATGAGTTTGAGTGAATGAGAATGAGTTTGGGTGATCAGTAGCTTGAAGGATGACCGCAAGGTCTTAAGACCACATGCAATCCGCATTAACCACAGGATAGCAGTAGTAACTCCCTCAAAGTGAGGTATTTTCTAATGTGTTCGGTTTCGATCAATCGGGTACCAGAAACCCATCATTTAATGACGAGTACAATCAGCAAGGTTTATTGACTGACCGCGTAGATCGATGAAAGTTTTGAGACGTAAACTCTAAAACGAAGGAATTGCATTCGGAAATGGTACCAGGAAGCTGCTAGATGAACTAATGACGACGTCATTAGCTACAAGTCCGTGTCACAAAGTTGGGATTGGCAAGCAGAGGGCAACTACTTAAAAAGCAAAAGACTGACATATGTCAGAGTTAAATAAAACCTTTTTAAGAAGTCTGTGCATAAAAACATTCGAAGCCGATTCCTTAAGGTGCTTCATAGACCTTAAAAAATTAATGATTCTAAGAAGGCCGATTGTATCTTATGAAGACAAGTATGTATGTACATACGATACACTTACTTATTAGGCCAGCGATCCATGGAGGATCTGAGCCTAAGCTATAGCTGCCTTCCATCCTTGACGGTCCCGGGCACGCTGCTTCCAGTTGTCAAGACCAAGATGTCTTACAACCGCGATTATTTGGTCTTTATACCGGAGGTTCGGTCTTCCTCTTCTTCTCAAACCAGGAGGCTCGGAGTCGAAGACCCTCTTAGCTGGAGCGTTGATGTCCATGCGCTCGATGTGGCCGAGCCAGTGTAGTCGACGGATCCTTGCCTTCCGGACTACATCCACATCTTAGTACAGCTCGTAGAGTTCGCGGTTGTGTCTTCTTTTCCATTCACCTTCCTCACAGACAGGACCAAATATCCGGCGCAGAACTTTTCTTTCGAAAGAACCCAAAATCAGCTCCGCTGTCCTGCTTATCGTCCAGCTTTCGGCTCCGTACAGCAAGACTGGCAGAATGAGCGTTTTGTAAAGCATGATTTTGGTTTTTCGAATGAGGAGTTTTGACCCCAGTTATTTGGACAAGCCGAAGTAGCAGCGGTTGCCAAGGGCGATTCTATGCCGGATCTCCACTGTGGTGTCATTTGTGGAATTTACGTTTGCCCTGAGGTAGACAAACTCCTTAACTATCTCGAAATTCTAGCTGTCAATTGTTATATTTTGTCCCAGGTGGTGAGCGACGGATTGGTTTTTGCTTGACAGCATGTATTTCGTTTTGTCCTCATTGATCTTAAGACCAACTCGTTTCGCCTGTTCTTCAATGCTTCCACAATGCCACGGCGAGAACACGCGATGATGTCGATATCATCCGCGTATCCTAGCAGCTGGATGGACTTATAAAAGACAGTGCCTTCCCAGTTGACGCCTGCCCGTCGCACTATCTGCTCCAGCACCAGGTTGAAGAAGTCACATGACAGCGCATCTCCTTGCCGAAATCCGGTGCATGGATCGAATGGTTCCGAGGTCCTAGAACCGAGTCGCCCGGTGCATCGCGTGTTTATTTGCGTGACGCGACACAACTGGATCAGTTTTACCGGGATCCCGAATTCGGCCACGGTACATACTATACAAGGCAGTAGAATTATGTAGGCTTTTAAGAAACAAGCCGGAAATACGTAACCATATCGTCTATTTTTAAAATCATTTTTAGACACAGAATCGGTGGATAGTAGTAACTTTTATGATACGGCTTCTGGTCATTGTATTCTGGTCCGTTGGACACCGAACGAAATTTAAGCGATTAACACCATAAAGCCACAGGTAGTTACAATATATGTACAATTCCAACCATCGGAACTACGCCCACCGTAACAGGAAAGGAAAATTAAATCGGCTATCGACCGTAACAAAAGGCGTTCGTCCATAACAGATCTCCTTAAGTCGCGTTACATAATTCTCTCATTATCAGCCTCCCATGTCGAGCGAAGACACTCCACTCTACCTCATTCCTATCCACCCAACCTACTATGTACATATTTAATTAAGTCCAAATGTCATGACATTCTCTGACATTCCTCCGCAACTGCAGCATGTGTATGGTATGAACACACTGCTAGTGTCATAAGAATGAACGCCCTAGTCTCCCTGATCCAGTCACCCAAACGCTTGTCAATTATACCGCCATTCTATCCATTTTACATACCCCGACGACAACTATCGGAATGTCATTTATCGTTTCGGTTACGAGGAAAACCAGTTTTTCCTCCCAGTTTTTCTGCAACATACTCTCCCAAGTACTGCGGCAAAAGAAGAACGACAAAACGAAAAAAGCTCGATCACAAATCCGTCAAGGCAAATCAGACTGTCGTCGCTCGTACGAGCATCTGCAAGAACGACTGTGTATCTATGTGTATGCTGTAACTGATGCCTTAATTGAATTATCTTCAATCAGTGTAAGTTTCATTTAACTTAATTCGAGAATGGCTTACAATCTATTTATTTTTCACATTTCACGGAACAACACTTGCGCTCGAGAACGCCTTGAGCATCCAGTAAGATGATATACATAACAGCGATGTAGCCGTCCACGACGACGCGTTGTGACACACTAGCATCGGGGACACTCACAATACCATCGGTTGCGTTACGTACATATATAAATTGGAGTACACTCGTACTAGCACTGACCATCCATCACGAAACCCAAGATTGATTACTGCGACCCGAAACTGGTTAAACGTTTTTCTTATCGCTCAATATTGACCAAGTCTAAGGTAAATAATGGAAACCACGGGTGGGTTATGCTTGGAATGTATATCCCTCATTTGAATATTTAATAACAACGGTTGCTACCGATCCGATCGGTTTAACCAACAAGTCACCAACTTTAGCCGTAAAGCCGAAGGTGTTGAGCAGAACCAAAACAAACGACGAAAGACGGTCGTTAAATTAAGATTAGATGATGTAATGCTTGGACTACCTTTACGACCTGGGCTTGAGGAATGTGGCGGTTACAGTCGAAAGGTAGTTAAGTTGATCTTTAGTTGGCAAACTGGACTGGATAGCTAATGCTCGTTGAGAAAAGGTAATGTCGAAGCCCAACTTTAGGCTATTGATTTTAACGGTCTTCAGAGCTGGTTAGACTAGGTTGTCACTGATGAAACACTGGTATCTAGTAGACTTATGGAGTTGTGGTTTTGGATTATTTATCTGCATAGATCCATGATTCGCGGCGGGCTAACAATCCGCCCACGTAAAAAAAAAACAAAGTTATGAATGAGCAAGATGCCTCGGATACACGGACGGATACTCGACGACGACAACGCACGAAAAAGGAACACGATTTGCGAGTATGCTCCTGGAATGTCAGAACCCTGTACACAGTACAAGGCGGATATTACTGCGGTCCAGGAAATACGCTGGATAGGAAACGGTATGATTAGGAAGAAAAATTGCGACATTTATTACAGCTGTCACAAAAGGTTGCACTTACTGGGATGCGGATTTGTCGTGGGAAAGCGGTTAAGGTCGAAGGTCATCGACTTCAAACCTATGAGTGATCGCCTGGCTGCGATCCGCATCAGAGGCAGATTTTATAACATCAGCCTTATATGTGCACACGCCCCTACCAACGAGGCTGAAGACCCCATCAAGGAGGACTTCTATGACCTCCTGGACAACGCCTACGGAGCTTGTCCGAAGTACGATGTAAAAATCGTGTTCGGCGACTTCAACGCCAAAATCGGTAAGGAGAACACCCTTGGCGGAGTGATCGGAAAGCACAGCCTCCACGATACAACAACAGATAACGGCTTCCGACTAGCTGACTTTGCGACAGCTCGTAATGCGGTGATAAGTAGCACAAGATTCCCTCGCAAGCGAATCCACACAGCAACCTGGTGATCTCCGGACGGTCGAACCGCCAACCAAATCGACCATGTGCTCATTGACGCAAGGCACTCGTCAAACATCCTGGATGCGCGAACATTCAGAGGGGCAAATGTCGACTCTGACCACTTCCTCGTAGCAGCAAGATTCAGAGCTCGATTGTCCAATGTCAGAAAGCTGCACCAGCCCATCAGGAGGAGGTTCGACATTGGGCGCCTGAGCACACCGGAGGTTGTCAGAGTCTACAGATAGCAGCTGAGCGAAAGACTCTACGGTATGCCTTCGTCGAACACAAATGCCAATAATATGTGACTGCATTGCCGCTCAGCCATTCAGGAAGTAGCCGAAACCACCTTAGGATACCTACCACCCCCGACAAGAAACCCGTGGTATGATTTCGAGTGTGAGCAGAAAAAGGCAGCAACCGACGAGGCGTACCGACAGGCGCTGCAGAGGAAACTAGGGCAACGCAAGAAGAGTACCAAGCCAGAAGAAGGGAGGAGAAAAAACTACTGCGACAAAAGAAAAGAATCTTCGCAGCCTCCCAGCTCAAGGATATCGAGGAGTCTAGGGATAAACATAAAACGCCAGCCTTTTATAAGAAAGCCAAAGGCCTTGCAGGAGGCTTCATAAAGGGCACCCGGGCTCTTCGAAACTGCTAGGGTAATCTTGTCACCGACCCGCAGGGAATAGTGGATGTATTTAAGCAGCATTTCCAGCAGCTGCTTAACGAGCATGACCAAGAGAGAGTGGTCCTCCCACCCAGCATCGAAGAAGTTGGCACAGCAATTCAGAAGCTGGAGAACAACAAGGCCGCAGGCTCAGATGGCTTGCCATCAGAGCTCTTCAAGGCTGGCGGCAATGTTCTGGTAGGGAGCATGCACCAGATCATCTGCAGAATTTGGGAAGATGAAAGCATGCCCGACGACTGGAATACCAGCTCTATATGCCCCATCCACAAAAAAGGCGATCCTACCTCTTGCAAGAACTGTAGAGGTATATCCCTGCTCAATGTCGCATACAAGATCCTGTCCAGCGTATTGTGTGAACGTCTTAAACCATTTTGCACCGCACTAATCGGCATATACCAATGCGGCTTCCGGCCCGGCAAATCAACTATAGACCAAATTTTCACACTTCGACAAATCCTGGAAAAGACCAACTAGTTTTGAATCGATACACACCATCTTTTCATCGGTTTCAAAGCCGCATACGACAGCATTCATCGTGAAGAACTGGTTGGGGCGATGGCCGAATTCGGGATCCCGGTAAAACTGATCCAGTTGTGTCGCGCCACGCTAAAAAACACGCGATGCACCGTGCAATTCGGTTCTAGGAACTCGGAACCATTCGAAATGTGCACCGGATCTCGGCAAGGAGATGCGCTGTCAGGTGACTTTTTCAACCTGGTGCTGGAGCAGATAGTGCGACGGGCAGGCGTCAACAGGGAAGGCACTATCTTCTACAAGTCCGTCCTGCTGCTAGGATACGCGGATGATATCGACATCATCGCGTGTTCTCGCCGTGGCATTGTGGAAGCATTCACGGTGATTGAAGAGCAGGCGAAACGAGTTGGTCTTAAGGTCAATGTGGATAAAACGAAGTACATGCTGTCAAGCAAAAACCAATCCATCGCTCACCACCTGGGACAAAATATAATAATTGACAGCTACAATTTCGAGGTAGTTAAGGAGTTTGTCTACCTCGGGGCAAACACACAAATGACACCACAGTGGAGATCCGGCATAGAATCGCCCTGGGCAACCGGTGTTACTTCGGCTTGTCCAAACAACTGGGGTCAAAACTCATCACTGGTAAGACCAAAGTCATGCTTTACAAAACGCTCATTCTGCCAGTCTTGCTGTACGGAGCCGAAAGCTGGACGATAAGCAGGACAGCGGAGCTGATTTTGGGTTCTTTCGAAAGAAAAATTCTGCGCCGGATATTTGGTCCTGTCTGTGAGGAAGGTGAATGGAGAAGAAGACACAACCGCGAACTCTACGAGCTGTACCAAGATGTGGATGTAGTCCGGAAGGCAAGGATCCGTGTACTATAATGGTTCGGCCACATCGAGCACATGGACACCAACGTGTCCATAAGAGGATCTTCGAATCTGAGCCTCCTGGTTCCAGAAGGAGGTGGAGACCGAACCTCCGGTTTAAAGACGAAGTGATCGCGGACGTAAGACAACTTGTCCTTGACCGCTAAGGATGGAAGGCTTGACTAACCCAAGCCCTGACCGTGGGTTGCTGGTAAGTAAAATCGACATAAAGTGTACTAGCACTTTGGCCAAGATGTTGCTTAACAAAATGAAGATAAAGTGACATCGAAGACCCCGAATCATGGAAGAAACCTGTAATCTTAATCAGCTAGATTTACCTCAATGAATTGAATTGAAAAACTCGGGGTGTGTCACTAGTACTGCACCCATAAATATCTATACACCTCCTTCTTTGGTCTAGGATTTCCTTCTTTGGTCTAGGATTTGACAACTTCTCTAGATGGCATTTATTGAATGTCTTTTTCGGTTACGGTTGTTTTGTTTATTAGTGTGATTTTTTTTCGGGCGAGGATTGGACAGACGGTCAGGATGTGCCATAGTTTCTTTAGCCTGCTCACATTGGCTGCAGATTTCTGTACTGCTACGACCCAATTTATAAAGGTGATCATTTCATGACCCCCGTGTCCTGTTAGTACTTCAGCACTCTTAGGTCGGCTTTATTACGATCTAGAGCTTGTTTGGCTCGTTTGGGACTGTGGTTCTGTCCCATACACGTTTCTGAGTATTTAATACCCTCCCGGCTGTTCCAAAACTGGTTCTTTTGTTCGATGATCCGTTTGTGTGCGTGTAGGCTTGCGTCCGAGTTATTGAAACTATAAAGGGGAAAAGGCCATGCGAGAGGTACTCAAAGGTGCTCAACCTTTCTTAGCTTTTGTATCAGCCTGGCACCCAAATCAGTTTTAGTCTGTTATTTTCTGTAAATTTTTTTAGAGTTTTGTGACATTCCCAGATAGCCTTAGAGTTGAAAGTGTACCTCTTTAGTGCTTTAAGAACCGCTTGACTGCCTGAGCAAATAGTGTCAGTGGATCTTCTGTCACTGATGCGGTGTGCTGCTTTGTTGATTTGCCTTAAGTCCTCCTTGGGCCATTATAGTTTGTGCCTTCGATAAATAACTAATGAGCAGAATGACAATACTTTCGCAGAATGAAATCTGCAGTTTGCCTAACAGCAGTCGGCTCCCTTCTGAAACCTAAGACGAATTAAATTCCTTCTTTTCATTCCAGAGGCATTGGTTGTTCGTACTATTATCGACAAGTAAGAGAATTACTAAGGATTTCACCCGTAAATTGCTGCCCATGTGGATCTATTGTCTTGCCTCTTGATCTGACACCTAAGACTCCTTAAGTAGCCTTGTATTGTTATATCTAGGTTTGAATCTATAGTAAGTAAAATGCGTACGCGTGGTTTCCTTTTATTGTTTTCTTTCCAACTAAATAAATTAGGTGTCACTTGTCTCCTGTCTCCGTTCAGGCAACCAATCAATCATTCAGTTCAAGCAACTAGTCAGTCAGTAGTAAAACAAAAATACATATTTTTGTAATTTGTCGCCTCTGAAAAGATTATAATTTGTATTTTGATGAGGTTCCTAAAATAGCCACAATAATTTCACTGTTCTCTAAGCCTTTTTGACCATGCCATCAATATCCAAAAGTGTCAACTTGCAAACGTCCTTGGAAAAACTGACTGCCTAATTCATATTCAGATCAACAGCTCGTCCAGTTCTCCACTGTTGTCATACTAAATAACGTTCTTTTCCTGCACAAAGTAATTAAGCAGCTATTGTCTGGGCGGAATATGTACATACATGCGTCATCCGCCCCTTTGCCGCGACATGTTGTCAATAATTATCATAAAACCATGGGCGTTAATTGAGTCACTTGTCATTTGAACGTTCGCTACTATAATTTATAATAAACTGCACCATTAACGGATCAGCCTACTGTAACTCTAGTATCCACCATATTCAGTGGTTTCTTTCACCTTCCAAGTTCTATCCAACCGATCTATGATGGCAGTCAAAAGGAGTTTTTTTCTTTATTTTTCAATTTTTCTTCTAAATATGGAAGCTGCCGCGCGCCGCCATGTAGGCAGAGTGTAAATGCCAATTATAGGAAAATAATGAAAAGCATGATTGAGGTTCGAGATACAAAATGTACGCAAAGGTATTTGTAACACAACTTTGTTCTCCTTTTCATTTTACTGGTTTTTTGGTGGCGGTGCGGTTTTCTGCTGCACCCACAGAATTGTAAGATAAATGTCTGCATTCGCCTGGATATGGTATCGGTCGTTTGTGGTGCCTTTATGCATTTTCGAATGAATGCAGTAAATTTGGTTTAATGGATATGTATATACTACTTGCTTGCTTTGGCGTTGGATTGCATTTTATGAGCTGTGAAAAGTGGAGTGGAAATCTCATTTACACAGATGGCTCGTTCGAGTTTGAGCTGTCTGTTGCAGTACATTGAAAGCGCATAGGGCCATGTTTGGAAATAGTCACCTGTGTACAACGAACCGCTATACAGGTCGCTGTCAAAAAATTAGAATGCTTGAAAGAAGTCATAAACGTCAAATGGCTTTGTCCACAAACTCAAACAAATTTTGAATATCACTTGAAAGGACCAAGTTATACCTACATAAGTGTGGACAACTTTTTACATCAGACAACTCGTAAAGCCATAAAACGCCTCAATCAAATCAAATCAACTGCAGCCACTTCCGCATTTTGCTTCTTCTTCTTCTTAGTGGGCGCTACAGTTCGGGGTGAACCTGGGCCTCAACCAACATGCCCCTCCATCTAGCACGATCTTTCGCTAGCCTTTTCCATTGCCGCACACCCAGTTGGCTGAGGTCCCCTTCCACCTGTGTGCGCCATCTTAAGGGCGGCCGTCCTCTGCTTCTTCGTCCCTCGGGGATGGATTCAAAGACTCTCCGGGCTGGAGCTGTGGTGTCCATTCGCTCTACATGGCCCAACCATATTAGGCGTTGAATCCGTAGACGCCTGACTAGGCTCATGTCGCTGTACAGCCCGTAAAGTTCGTGGTTGGATCTTCTCCTCCATCCCCCGTCTGCGTTTATAGGCCCAAAAATCACGCGCAAAATCTTTCTCTCGAACCGACCAAGGGCCTCCTCATCCGCTTTTGATAGTGTCCATGCTTCTGCGCCGTACAACAGGACCGGGATGATAAGGGTCTTATATAGAGTCAACTTTATCGTTCGGGAGAGGGCTCTATTACTCAGTTGCCTCCTGAGCCCAAAGAAACAGCGATTGGCAAGAGTGATTCTGCGTTTGATTTCGGAACTGATGTCGTTGTTCCAGGTCACTGCGGAGCCAAGGTAGACGAAGTCCTTAACTACCTCGAACTTATATCAGCCTATACAAACGTTCTGGCCGAGACGTCGGTGTTGAGCGTCCTTTTTTGATGACAGCATATATTTTGTTTTGCCCTCGTTTACCGTCAGACCAACTTTCGCCGCCTCCACCTCAATACTCGCAAACGCCTCATTGACATCTCGCTGTGATCTACCTATTATGTCAATATCGTCGGCGTATGCACGGAGTTGCGAGGATTTGAAATAGATTGTGCCTTCCAATATGATGTTGAAGAAATCACACGACAGCGCATCGCCCTGCCTAAATCCTTTTTTGACATCAAAACTATCGGTAAGGTATTCACCGTTTCGGATGGAGCAGCGAGCGTTCTCCAAAGTCATCCTGCATAGTCTGACGAGTTTAGCAGGTATGTCAAAGGTAGACATAGCGTTGTATAGCTCGTCTCTAATTACGCTGTCGTATGCGGCTTTGAAGTCGACAAATAGGTGGTGAGTGTCGACTTGAAATTCATTGGTTTTCTCCAGTATCTGCCGTAGTGTGAAGATTTGGTCGATGGTGGACTTCCCTGGCCTAAATCCGCACTGATAATGACCTATCAGCTTATTTACAAAAGGCTTCAGGCGTTCACACAAAACGGCAGGGAAGATTTTGTAGGCGATGTTAAGGAGACTTATTCCCCTATAGTTGGCGCAATCAGAGGGGTCTCCTTTCTTGTGGATCGGGCATACGATGCTGAGACTCCATTCCTCGGGCATGCTTTCCTCTAACCATATCTTACGGATGAGCTGGTGCATGCTCCCAACCAGGTCATCCCCAGCTGCCTTGAAGAGCTCAGCAGACAGTCCGTCTGCGCCAGCAGCTTTATTCGACTTGAGCTTCGATATGGAAATCTTAACTTCGTCGGGGTCAGGGGGACAGAGTTCTCTGCGGTCTCCGTCGATTAGAAATGGATCATTCTGCCTGACAGCGGTATATTGACTAACATCGCCGTTATACAGTCTGCAGAAGTGGTTTTTCCATATACTCAGCATCGACTGCGGTTCTACTACTAGGTGTCCGTTCTCATCCCTGCAGGCTTCCGTTCTGTCTTTATAACATTGGCATGTTCGCTTTATCTGTTGATAAAACTTTCGAACGTCATGCCTGCAGTAACACCTCTCCAAATCCTCAATCGCGCGCTTCTCATGCTCTTTCCTCTTTCTTCTAAGAAGCTTATGCTCCTCCCTTCTTTTTAACTCGTAGAGCTCACGAGCTGCTCTTGTTCTTTTATGCAGCGAGGCCTTATATGCATCCTGCTTCGCTGTATGAATCCTCCTGCACTCGTCATCGAACCAAGTGTTTCTTCGTGGTGGAGCCTTGAAACCCAACACTTCGGATGCAGAGGTTTTCAGGGCTTGTTTGCAAAGGCTCCACTGCTGTTCTATTGATAGCGTGGAGGATTGAGGTGTATTGGAGAGCTTAAGTGAGACGCGATCGGTAAAAGCACGAGCAGTTTCTGGCGATAGTAGCTTTCCGACGTCATAACTTTGTATTTTTTGGCGAGCTTCCTGCGCCAAAAAACAGGATTAGTCGGTTGGGCTACGGCCTAGTAAGCCGTAACCGTAAAAAAATACACAAACTCCGAAACAACCACAAGCCTCCGCATTTTGTTTATGTAGATTAAATATTTATGTCAATATTGTCACGTTAATTGGGCAATCTCTCAAGTAACATAATAGATGACGTACTAAATCGACTACAAATGATCGCATGTCAGTTGAATTACACAAATCTAAGTATTTACCTGCCATCCAAGCAGTTAATTCTTGTTTATGTCTCGTGTGAGCCACGATTATCATAGGATAAATAAAAATCACGAGTTTTAAGACCAAAATTTATCGCTTTTTTTGGTACAATGAGACAGATCACCATCTTCCCTACACAGCGGATCGTGATAGCTTTCACATTTTCGCCCCGAAAAAACATATCGATCGTTAGCTTGATGAATCGGTTTTGGATGAAATACCTGCCGACCAAGTTGTACAAATGCCTTGTTGGTTGTGTCATGCCGTATGTCAATTGTTCATTCAATTGTCAGTAATTTTCGTTTCTTTCTTTACTATTTCGTGCGCTTTTCTTTCGTTGCACTGTTCATAATACACTTAATAGGAAAATTGTTGGAATTTTGTTGTCTGTATTAAATCACTTTCAATCGGGCGACAACAATGGCAACTATAAAAAAAAACAGCAAACAGCAGTCGCGCTAGTACGTAGTTGGAAAATTGTCTAATTAGCGAAATTTAATTTTTGAATGCGAAACAATTTGTTGCATGTGTCAATCGCCACTCGTCACTGTCTACATATGTATGTACTTGCTTCGTTGCGCTTTGTCTTCATAATTACAACGATGGACGAATGCACATAGCCATCCGACACAGGTAAGTTACGTCACAAGATCAAGCGTGACATGTGACTAGACTCATCTTGACAGATCAAAAGTAAGCGTCAAGATGATCAAACCGATTTGCTTTCGAATTTATATTCCCTTAGAGGGAATGACATTTCAAAATAAAAACACAAACATGAGTGGTACAATTGAAGTGCAAATTGAAATTCATGATCCAAATGTTAAAATCAAAGTCAATTATGACATATCTTATTCGATTGCTCATGACCTTTACAATTAAATGCGTCCACTTTCGTCGTTGAAGTATTTCGTGTCTTCTTTTCTTCTCCCTTCATGCTTTTTGCCGAGTGAACTTTTAAGTTTTCAAGCACCTTATGGCGATCACTTGTCATGCTGCCACTTGATATTGACACAAAAAGCAAGTTTGCCAGTTATCATATCAACATACATACGTACATTTGTATGTACACATGTATCTGGTGGCAGAAATTGACCTTGGATTTAGAATTTCAAAGTTGGTTTCCGGCTTGTAATTAACGAAAAAGCAAATTAAGAAGCGATCTTGCCTCGGGGTCCAATCAAATGTCAGTGACTCTAGTTTATGCTAAATGAATGTTCGGTTCGATGACATCAAAGTCGAATCGGTGAAGACAAGCGAATCTATGAAACTAATGATTGGAAAATATACGATCGTAACGAAAGGTTGCATTGATGACATTTCAACGGAACTTTTGCTCGGTTGTTTGAAATGATATTCATAAATCAATTCATGCTTTCAAGCTGTCAATTAAACTTTTGAAATGTCAGTGAAGTATTCAGATTCAATGCGTTGCGTTTTACGTTTCTTCATACGGCAACGGTGCGCTATTTACAATCAGTGAACGTATGTACGTCATCTCAATTCTCAATGCTGGATGAAGATATTCCCTCACACATCAAGTATACCGATCAACAAATGTAACCTTTTAACCTTTTTGGTTAAGGGCGTGCAATCACTTTCTGCAGATAAGCTGACACGCATCAGATCTCACATCTACTGTCTATTCATCAAAAGAACGTCATCAGGTTAAGTTAGGTTGTAGTGGTTGGCATATTCTACACGTAGGCCGGAATGGACCCATTGTAATACCACCTGGATCGTACTACCTAGATCCGCCACGTGAAAACCAATCAGTGCTTCTGATGAAGGGTTGGACTTGAGTTAATAACTGAGGAACGTCATCAGGTGAGAGTGAAATTTTGCCCTCAAAACCCATAGAATCTTATCAACTCGCCATCAACACAATTGACCAAATAACTGATTTAAGAGGCCCTCAGAATGAAATCCTTCTCATCGGCGATTTCAACCTTCCTCATACTAAATGGTCTCAATCAGACGAAGAATCGTTTTATATTGCCACCAACCCCACTACTGCCAAAGAATGTCTCTTCTTGGATCGCCTTGCAGATTCAAACCTTAGCCAAGTTAGTGGCATCTCAAAATACATGGGTAGACAACTAGACCTCATATTCACAACCGATCTCTTCAATTCTTCTGTCTCTCTTTGTCCACTTTCCCTTTCTACCATCGATAACTTCCATCCTGCCCTCCTTCTTTCCTTTATTCATAATTCTCCATCACAGAATACTCCTCCTACAGTTTTGCCTTCTCACGATTTCCACAAAGCGCTTTTCAATTTTGATAATCTAACTTTAAATGATGTTATATCCATATTCTACAGGGAAATATTTAATTCTATTTCTCTTTACGTTCCATTTTCCCAAAGCATAACTTTGTCCTCCTCCCCACCATGGTATAATCGCAGGCTCCGTTCCCTAAGTAACAAAAGAAATAAACAGTACTCCTTCGTACTCAATCCCCTAAAGACTTCTCTAACTACATGACATGGGTAGCTATCTTCACTTTACCGCCCTTCACAACTCTCTCTTTCTTCTTTGGGTGGCGTTCCAGTCCATGAAGGACCAGAGCCAAGCTTCTCTCAATCACCCATGTTGTGTGTGATTTATTTTTCATACAGGTGAAAGGGACCTACAGTTTAATGCCGATTCTGAACGGTGTGAGTCGAGAAGCCGTTTCATGGCAAGATTACTAGGGGGGGTTTTGCCAGTACCCCGCCGAGGAGGAACGTCGCAAAATAAACGTTCGATGGCGTTGGTGTTATCGAGATCCGAACTCGATCATGATGCGCCAGAGTCCAACAAACCAACCACTGCGCCACGGCGCCCTCTCTATCAACACAACTCTCTCTATCAACGCTATATAGCTGAAACGCAAGCCAATCTTATAAGCGATCCAAAGTCCTTCTTCAAGTTTGTTAACTACAAAAGAAAATCTGATGGGTACCCCACCTCTCTCTCCCTCAATGATCAAAACTCAAATGACCCTAACATTATCCCCAATTTTTTTGCCACCTATTTCAAACAATCAGACTAATACTCTTCAAACTGGCTTCCTCCGGTGTCCCCCAAGGTAGCCACTTAGGACCACTTCTTTTCGTTCTAACCATTAAATATATTGAAATGGTGATCAAACATTCCCACATCTCACTATATGCCGATGATACCAAGTTCTTCAGGAGTATTTCCTCCAGTCAGGACCCTTCCCTAATCCAATTAGTTCTCAATAGTTTTTCCACCTGGTGTTCCAAAAACTGCTTGGAACTCAACATTCCCAAATGCCAATCCATTATTTTTTCACGTAAACGAATCAAACCCCCTCCCCGTCTCTACTTTCTAAATGATCAGCCCATAGCCAACGTTCGGGCTATCCGGGATCTTGGCATATTATGTGACCAGGAGTTCAATTTTCGGACACATATCGACGAGATAATCCTTAAAGCTAATCCAGCACTCGGCTTCGTAAAGCGATGTTCCAACCCCTACCCCTACGTTACCCGATCTCTCTACACAACCTTTGTCCGGCCCCTTCTTGAATACGCGTCTCAAGTGTGGTCTCCTTACCAACAAACCCACATTTCTAGAATCGAGAGCATCCAACGCCGATTCCTACGTTTTGCACTTCTAGGTCTCCCCTGGAATAATCCTTTGTTCCAACCACCCTATCAACACCGCCTTAAATTAATCAACATGAACACGTTGGAGGAAAGAAGAATTGTATCTGACATTCAGGTACCATTGATTGCGCGACCCTCTATGACTCTGTCTATATCCACACTAACCCTCGCAATGTACGTAATCCCTGTCTCTTCTATCTACCCATCCCCCGCACCGCTAATGGCTCCAGTGAAACCATTTCTCGTATGCTGGGAAGTGTTAACTCAAATCCTTACTTCGACTTCAGTACTCCATGCCTAAGAACTCGTCTTTTTAATCACGCCCCACTCCCCTACCATCCTTAGCTTCTAAGTTAGATTAAGTCAGATTAAGTCAGATTAAGTTGGCTTGAATTAAGCCCAATAAATTGGGGTGTTTGCCCCCACGAAAATTAGTGCTACACCATTTCTTGTACCTTATATGTATTAGTCGAAAGGACGTCGTCGTAAGGAAGAAACTTAGCTCACGTATCGGCATCAAAAAAAGTAAAAGAGGTTATCTCAATTTCGACAAACAAACTTCTGAACTTGATCCCGCTTAGGGAGGAATCGACTAACCAAAGACCCGAACTGGAGGAATTAAAACCTAGAGATCTGCTAGGAAATTAGAAAATTTTTGAACTCGTCCAATGTCACTCGGTACTTCTGATGTGTGGCCTATCCCCCTGCATTTTTAAGACAGGAAGTTCGCCACTAAAGTCCCTAATGAAATGGCAGCCAGTCAAATAAAAATAATACTTGCCTGCCGTCGTACATTTCGGGCTATCACTAGAATGTGTTGAGGCCCATATATTGGCCATATATACATATATGTGCCCATACCCACATCCGATAATGGATACAGACTGATTGATCTTGCTACGGTGTGCAACCAGGTGAAATCTTCCTCCAGCCAGTACGCGTTTTTCCACCTCAATATACGCATAGGCACCTGGCGCTCGCCAGATCAATCAATCACTAACCATATTGATCGCGATCGACGTCAGACACTCTTCCACTATTCTGGATGCTCGAGGAGCTAACATTGACTCGGACCACTATCATGTACTAGCTAAGATGCCCCTACTGGTATCACAAAAGCAGCGTAGTAGAGTAAGAACACAAAGTTGTGACGTCTGAAAGCTACTATCGCCAGAAAACGCTCGGGCTTTTGCCGATCGCGTCTCCCTTAAGCTCTCTGATACATCTCAACCCTTCACGCAGTCAATACAACAAAAGTGTAAGCTTTGTAAACAAGCCCTGAAAAGCACTGCATCTTTGGGCTTCAAGGCTTCACCACAAAGAAACACCTGGTTCGATGACGAGCGCAGAAGGATTCACACAGCGAAGCAGGAGGCATACAAACCATTGCTGCATAGAAGAACAAGAAGGGAGGGCATAAGCTTCCCCGGCGGAAAAAGAAAGAGCACGAGAATCGCGCGATTAAGGAGAGGTATTACTGCAGGCATAACATTCGAAGGTTTTATCAACAGATAAAGCGAACATGCCAACATAATAAAGCCAGAACAGAAGCCTGAAAGTATGAGAACGGACACCTAGTAGTAGAACCGCCTTCGATGCTGAGAAGATGGAAAGACAACTTCAGCAGACTGTATAACGGCGATATTAGTCAATATATCGCAGTCAGGCAGAATGATCCATTTCTTAGTGACGAAGATCGCAGAGAATTTCGTCCCCCTGACATCGGCGGAGTTAAGATTGCCATATCGAAACTCGAGGAACAAGTCTTCTTATCATAGCCTACAAAATCTTCTCTGCCGTTTTATGTGGACTCCTGAAGCCTTTTGAAAATAATTGATAGGTCCATATCTGTGTGACTTCAGGCCAGGGAAGTCCACCATCGACCAAATCTTCACACTGCGGCAAGTCCTTCAAAAAACAAATGAATTTCAAGTCGACACTTATCAAAGCCGCATACAACAGCTATACAACGCCATGTCCAACTTTTAAATCCCTGCCAGGCTCTTCAGACTAAGAAGGATAACTTTGGAGAATGCTCACTGTTCCATCCGAATCGGTGAAGACTTGACCGATAGTTTTGAAGTCAAAAAAGGATTTCGACAGGGCGAAGTGTAGATGGAGGAAAAGATTCAGCTACGACCTTTGCGAGCTGTACAGCGACATGAGTCTAATCAGGCGTCTAATATGGCTAGGCCATGTAGATCGAATGGACACCGCAGCTCCAGCCCGGAGAGTCTTCGAATCTAACCACGAGCGGTGAAGAAACAGAGGACGGGCGCACCTAAAATGGCACACACAGGTGGAAGGGGACCTGAGCCAACTGGGTGTGCGGCAATTAATTCCATAATTCCGTAATTCCATAGAACTACGATTCCTATACGAGCCTGACGTCATGCTCTGTGCCCAAGCGCCTCGGGTTCAGTAGAACCAGACCGAGAGAGACGTTGTCTGATAGCATTAGTGGTTTCGTGGCTGGAACAGACTCTGTTAGACGTGGGAGGTCGGCTTCGTCGTTCCATATTTTTTCGAAAACGGCGACGACTTTTCTGTCAATCACCAGCCAATGACCAGGAATTCGCTCGCTGTAAATGCAAGTACAGCAACTGTTGCATTTAAAAAAAGTTCTCTATGCGCCTTACACTCCTAAAAGAGCATTCTACATTTTAACGATCTCCATTGCATACGAATACAACGTGAGTTTAGTAAAACTAACTCAGTCTGTCTTGTCTTCGTTCCAATCAAAGCTTAATTAGAGCCCCAGAGCATGGAAAGATGGGGTGTAAAGCATTCGTATGATGCCCCATGCCCAACTCTCTATTCAGCATGACAATCGTGGTAAATGTCTAAATAAGTTAAAGCGAATATTAACGTTGCCACTACTCATTACTTTATCCCCCCGGGTGATATTGATACGGTGAATGGTGGCTCCTCAGCTTTTCCCTCGTGTCAAATAGTCGTCTTTGCCTCTGGGTATGAGGGCTTCTCATTAACAAGAAGTAATAACCTTCAAAAATATCAATGACAAAGATGAATGCCGGCAGGTAAGATCGCCCTAGGCTCAAAATCGTTGCCAATTTGAGAAATATGACTAACTGCGCAGATGGAATCCACCCGGATGTCTCTGTTAAATTCAGGCAACCAAAAAAACTCTTTTGAAACCACAAGTACAGTGGTGTTCTCATAAATAGCACACCCTTAATCAAATATGTATTTGCTTGCAATACACTCTGTACTTATAAACTGCACAGGAGTAAAGCCATAATATCCCAAGGTAGTACCGTTATGAATATGAAAACGTACTTCAAAGAAGATCCCGTTAGGTTTTCCTGGTTTTGCAATCGTTAGAGTTGGTGATCATTGCAAATTGGGTGTTCATATATGTAAATAGCACATATCATGGTGTGTCAGAAAAAAACTATTTTCCAGTGATTTAAGTGAGGTTGGTGTGATGCCTGTTTCACAATTCTACTGCACGGCGACGCGACAGCGCAACTACAAACGCTGCCGTTTCCTGTGGTTGTAAAGTCGTTCAGTCAATACACAATGGAGCTACTTTCATCGGCGTTTTTTTTGACAGCGCGATTACTAATGTGAGTGAAGTTGGAGGTGAATTCTATAGAGTGAAGTTGGCATCAGTAAAAAATTCGAAGATTGAAACTGAATTTAGTTCATAAATGGATCAAAATAATTTGAAAAAAAAAATTATTGCTAACATGTGCGGCTGCTTTAGCATATAAAAAGTTAAAAGCGAAAACGAAAGTCAGAAGAAGGTGGTGGGTTGGACCAAGTTATCAAACGTATTCCTCCAATGTCGAATTCGAAATGGCACAACGCCGTGTAGTTGCGACAGTTTTTTAAATTTTCGAAATTAGAGCGCTGCGACACGACTACATACGTGCCTATGTGACTTACTCCATATAATTCCATTGAATGAATATGGATTTGACAGCTACGGCGGTTGTAGTTGCGCTGTCGCATCGCCGTGTAGTAGCATTGTGAAACAGGCATGCATCTTTTTAAGGATAGCCATAATTACACTCATTTCTTACACAAATAGGAGTATTTAAAATGGGCAGAGGAAAGCGTTGCACGGAGCAAAGGAGGCAAATAATCGGTACCATGATACAGGATGGAAAGACTATTTCAGAGGTGGCAAGGACATGAAGGTGCTCTAGGAAGCTTGTTCAAAATGCAATGAAGGTCGTACGGTACAGCAAATCTGCCGCTGATCCCGTAAGGAAAAACAAAAAAGGAAAAACATCAGAAGTGACTGACAGAATTAACCACAAAATAAGTGGCAGCGACCATTTTAGGGTTAAGGTAAAACGGAGCCCTATTACTAAGACTTCACTGTCCGTCCGTCCGTCCGTCTGTCCCCAGGCTGTATCTCGTAAGCCGTGATAGTGAGACAGTTGAAATGTTCACAGATGATGTATTTCTGTTGCCGCTACCACGACAAATACAAAAAGCAGAACAAAATGAATATTTAAGGGGGGCTCCCATACAACAGACATGATTTTCATCCAGAAAATCCTGCCTGCAACCAAGATCTGTCATTTGATGAGGTAACATACATAGTCTCTTTCATATTTATATATACAGATGGTACGGAACCCTTCGTGCGCGAGTCCGACTCGCACTTGGCCGGTTTTTTTTATAACTTCCCGGGAGATAAAGCAACAACTACCTGACCAACACAATGTCCATATATCAGCCGTAACTACAAGTTGCCGCTTAATGGAATTCCAGCTTCATGGAAGAATCGCCAGGAAAAAACCTCTTGTCTCCAAAAAACAAAAACCAAAGAGAAGACCTATGTATGTATTTTCGCAAACGCTCAGACAAGAACAAACCCTTGTCCTTTTGGAAAAATATATTGTGGAGCGACGAAAGTAAGTTCAACAGATTGAGATCAGATGGAAAAAAGTACGTGCAAAGGCCAACGAACCAAGAGTACCCAAGAGTACCATCCCAAATACACCATTAAGACTGTCAAACATGGCGGTGGGAGCATAATGGTGTTTGCGGCGATGCCATGGCATGACGTTGAACCAATTGTGAAAATAAATGGCATTATGAATCAACATCAATATAAGCTAATCCTGAAGAACCAAATGGAGCCATATACCGACGACTCTATGCCTCTATCATGGATTTTTATGCATAACAATTATCCAAAGCATACTTCGCGGATAGTGACGAATTGGCTTGCGGAGCGACAAATTTCCGTGCTTGATTGGCTAGCCCAAAGTCCCGATCTGAATCCAATCGAGAATTTTTGGAATGATGTTGACTCCCTCGTTGAAGACTCTAGTTCAAAAAAATTAGAAGAATTTTGGCAAACCACAAACGTTGCTTGGGAAGCTATACCTGCCCAGAAATGTAAACGCTAGTAGAGAGTTTGTCAAAACGTTGTCAAGAGTGATAAGGAACAAGGGATATCCTACCAAATATTAATAAAATATTTACTTATACATTCGTTTTTTTTGGATTATTTATTAATTTTTTTAGTCAGTTGGGCTACGGCCTAGTAAGCCGTAACCGTAAAAAAAACACAAACTCCGAAACAACCACAAGCCTCGGATATAACGGACCGGATTTATGTTGACGACCCTTGCAAAAAACGTAAAAAGGACAATGGTCTTCGGCTTTGTACGTGGAATGTTAGGTCCCTAAAAAGGCCACGTGCAGCCGAACAACTTGCGGACGCTCTAGACCGCTATAAAGCGGACATCACCGCCATCCAGGAAATGCGATGGAATGGACCGGGCATAAAGCGGATGAAAAACTGCGATATTTACTACGGCGACTGCTATAGGGAGAGAGGGCAACGATTGTTTGGATGCGAACGTATGCCCAATGTCCCAGCTATGACATCAAAATTGTACTAGGAGACTTCAATGCTAAGCTGGGTAAGGAAAGCATATTTGAACGAGTCATCGGCAAACATAGCCTACACGACACCACCTCCGATAACGGACATAGGCTGATTGATCCTGCTACGGGGCGAAATCTCAGTCTAGCCAGTACGCGCTTCCCGCACCTCGATATACACAAAGGCACCTGGCGGTCTTTTGATCAATCGACTACCAACCAGATTGATCACATGGTGATTGACGTCAGACACTCCTCCACTATTCTTGATGTTCGAACTTTCCGAGGGACTAACATCGACTCGGACCACTATCTTGTAGCCAAAATGCGCTTACGGATATTACGAACGCAACGGCGTAGAGTAAGAATACAAAGTTATGACGTCGGAAAGCTACTATCGCCAGAAACCGCTCGTGCTTTTACCGATCGCGTCTCCCTTAAGCTCTCCAATACACCTCAATCCTCCACGCTATCAATAGAACAGCAGTGGAGCCTTTGCAAACAAACCCTGAAAAGCTCTGCATCCGAAGTCTTGGGTTTCAAGGCTCCACCACGAAGAAACACCTGGTTCGATGACGAGTGCAGAGGGATTCACACAGCGAAGCAGGATGCATACAAGGTCTCGCTGCATTAAAGAACAAGAGCAGCTCGTGAGCTCTACAAGTTAAAAAGATGGGAAGAGCATAAACTTCTTTGAAGAAAGAAGAAAGAGCACGATAAGCGCGTGATTGAGGATTTGGAGAGGTGTTACTGCAGGCGTGACGTTCGAAAGTTTTATCAACAGATAAAGCGAACATGCCAAGGTTATAAAGCCAGAACGGAAGCCTGTAGGGATGAGAACGGACACCTAGTAGTAGAGAATATGGAAAAACCACTTCTGCAGACTGTATAACGGCGATGTTAGTCAATATACCGCTGTCAGGCAGAATGATCCATTTCTAATCGACGAAGACCGCAGAGAATTCTGTCCCCCTGACCTCGACGAAGTTAAGATTGCCATATCGAAGCTCAAGTAGAATAAAGCTGCTGGCGCAGACGGACTGTCTGCTGAGCTCTTCAAGGCAGCTGCGTTGGGAGCATGAACCAGCTCATCCGTAAGATATGGTTAGAGGAAAACATGCCCGAGGAATGGAGTCTCAGCATCGTATGCCCGATCCACAAGAAAGGAGACCCCTCTCATATCGCCAACTATAGAGGAATAAGTCTCCCTAACATCGCCTACAAAATCTTCTCTGCCGTTTTGTGTGAACACCTGAAGCCTATTGTAAATAAGCTGATAGGTCATTATCAGTGCGGATTCAGGCCAAGGAAGTCCACCATCGACCAGATCTTCACACTACAGCAGATCCTGGAAAAAACAAATGAATTTCAAGTCGACGCTCACTACCTATTTGTCGACTTCAAAGCCGCATACGACAGCGTAATTAGAGATGAGCTTTACAACGCTATGTCTACCTTTGACATACCTGCTAAACTCTTCAGACTATGCAGGATGACTTTCGAGAATGCTCGCTGCTCCATCCGAATCGGTGAACACTTTACCGATAGTTTTGATGTCAAAAAAGGATTTAGGCAGGGCGATGCGCTGTCGTGTGATTTCTTCAACTTCATATTAGAAATGATTGTGCAAAAATCACTGGCCAATACAAGAGGCACAATCTATTTCAAATCCTCGCAACTCCTTGCATACGCCGACGATATTGACATAATAGGTAGATCACAACGAGATGTCAATGAGGCGTTTGCGAGTATTGAGATGGAGGCGGCGAAAATTAGTTTGGCGGTAAACGAGGGCAAAACTAAATATATGCTGTCACCAAAAAAGGACGCTCAACACCGACGTCTCGGCCAGAACGTTTGTATAGGCTGATATAAGTTCGAGGTAGTTAAGGACTTCGTCTACCTTGGCTCCGCAGTGACCTGGAACAACGACATCAGTTCCGAAATCAAACGCAGAATCACTCTTGCCAATCGCTTTTTCTTTGGGCTCAGGAGGCAACTGAGTAATAGAGCCCTCTCCCCAACGGCAAAGTTGACTCTATATAAGACCCTTATCATCCCTGTCCTGTTGTACGGCACAGAAGCATGGACACTATCAAAAGCGGATGAGGAGGCCCTTGGTCGGTTCGAGAGAAAGATTTTGCCCGTGATTTTTGGGCCTATAAGCGCAGACGGGGGATGGAGGAGAAGATTCAACCACGAACTTTACGGGCTGTACAGCGACATGAGCCTAGTCAGGCGTCTACGGATTCAACGCCTAAGATGGCTGGGCCATGTAGAGCGAATGGACACCACAGCTCCAGCCCGGAGAGTCTTTGAATCCAACCCCGAGGGACGAAGAAGCAGAGGACGGCCGCCCTTAAGATGGCGCACACAGGTGGAAGGGGACCTCAGCCAACTGGGTGTGCGGCAATGGAAAAGGCTAGCAAAAGATCGTGCTAGATGGAGGGGCATGTTGGTTGAGGCCCAAGTTCACCCCGAACTGAAGCGCCCACTAAGAAGAAGAAGAAGCTGAAGGGATGGAGAGTGACTTAGGCTACTTTTGTCTCTTTCTAACCCCCCACTTCCCTAAAATCGGGGGTGTGGGGGGGGGGGTGTATGGAGCAACAAAAAATTGAGTAGGGGATGGAAATTTGTGTGAGCCAAATGACTACAGCGAATAATAAAATTTAATTATTGAATTAAAACAAATTAACCTTCACATGAACAGTACCTACCCGCGTAGATATTTGAATTTTCTTTTCCCAATATTTCCGCGACTTTTGATTATATGTTCATGCCGCCCCGACTCAGTGACTAACTTTTTTGTAGCTTTGAGAATATGCCCAGAATCTTTACATTCTATCCCCAAATGCGTATTAAAATAACATTCTGTTCCGAGTTCTCTTCTGTGTTCTAAATCAGGAAAGGGGAACCGTGTTACCTCGAATTTAACGCGAGTGAAGCCGCGGGCAAAAGCTAGTCTGTTATGAAACAAAAAAAAACTGAACCCCTTTTCAGACTTTTGGCACAACATAATGTATGAGAACTTACGGGTGTGCTATTTATCTGAACACCACTGTATGTCCAAAGGACTTAAGCATTAAGACTCACAAGACTAATGCCACATGCCTCTGACTACATACTGAAAACAAAACAAAAAAAACGATCGTTTTGCCTCTTCCTCTAGCACCTTTAAGGGCAATTTGTCTTTGTAACTGCAGTACAAGTGTCTTCCTCCTACTCTTGACCAGCCAACCGACTCACTCAATTTATGACTTCGTCTCCACACGAATACACACATCAAATCCCCGTCAAAATGCGCAACCATAAATATGTAGGTATGTATGCAAGTATCTAGAACCGCACGACCGCATCTTCGACTAACTTAGTTCAACAACCTTCCATTCTTTCATTTCTGCACGGCGCGGCGTCGCCACGCATGGATACGATGCGCCAATATCACCATCTACCTACGCCAACGAAATCATCGCTTGACTTATAAACCTTCTCAGCACGTCGTCGTCGTCATCGCCGTCGTCCCTGGCGTTTTCTTCGCCCGCCGTTTTTACTTTTGTCAATCAAAATGACAAATATGTTTGTTGCTGTTGTTGTTGTTGTTCTTGTTATGCATTTCAACTGTCATTACAAAAAAGATAATTAAAATTCTTGTCGTTTGCTGTTTACACACGGCACAGTACTTGTACAAATCGGCGTGCTGGCTCGAGCGTCGTTTGCTCGATGGACACACCAGTGAAACATACTAAACAACAGCATATCCGTAAGATGCATTTGCCAATTTGTGCCGATGTATACACAATCGGGGCCACATTGGACGGATGATGGACTTGAAGTACATACTCGTACCATCGCAAGATCTGAACAAACAACAAGGAGAAGGCACCCGAACAGAAAACACTAAGCAAAAGAACAAAAACCAAGTGTCCATGTTTGACTGGGTTTCCTGCCGCTCGACGGTGTTGTGTGTGCGTGTCCATCAACATCAACGAGGGGTCAGTTGGCCTTATCGATGGCTTTGGCTTCAACTTTGGCGGGAAAACCCATCAAGGTACACCAACATTGTGTTGCATCAAGGTGGTGCCCCTGTAGAATTACAAAATGCGGATTTCATGTCGTTTCTTCGGCTTTATTACTCCCGCTTCGTCCATGAAATATCGTCTACGAACAGTATGTTGTGAAAAATAGGGTCTTTAGTGACATATGCACCTTAGGAATTCAATCCAACATCATTAAGATGCAAAAACAGCCGCCGAGCAGTATTGGTGGGACCTTGAATTCGTTAGTGTCACTTTGGACGCTCGAATTTCTGGGAAAAGACCAAAGACCGATTGGATACTGTGATTTGATTTATGCGAATGACTAAGGCAATAGCAGAGCCTTGCGGGGTAAACACACAACAGGAAGACAAGCAGGTAAACACGAAGGCTTTCGAATCAATTAAGAATGCTACGTGAGTAAGGAACCGAAAAATGGGTGCGGTCAAATCGGCAAAAAGAGCGATACGATACCTAGTGGAAAATTTTCGTGCTCCACTTGATCTACAATTTGACATTCTGTTCGAGTCTTTCAACCACATGCATAGTACTCGTTATTTCCTACCCACACTCGACGAAGCAAATACCATTCAAGCAACCTTTCGCCACCAAGGAATTTCGCTTTGATTGATGTATGTAGCTTCTAAGTAAGCAACCGCATAACGAACTTCTTCCACCCACTGTACGAGTATATCCGCCACAGGCGCAGGCAGACACAATAAAATTGAAACGATCCTTCTACCATCAGCGATACAACCGAAACGCAAACATTCGTATACCAAAACCAAGAAACTAAGAAACCGGTCATCACACTACCAAGAACTGGTATAGTGTAATACACCATCGTCGTCGCACCAAACCGCCAAACCTTTTCAATGGCCCTGAATGAAGAGGAACAAAACGACTTAAAACGAAAAAGAAAAGAAAACAACTCCGGCGAAGGTAGGTATATGAATAAGTAGAGTGGAGATGGCTAGGCCAGTCAGCTCCAGCTTCAGCCTTTCAGGTCGTCTCCACGGTGGCGATGCGGTTTGTGTTGATGATCTTCATGATGAGTCATTGTGGTACCTCGGCGGGTGTTTTTCTTTTATTGTAGATATATGAGAAGGTGTCATGGTGTCTTGACGATCATTTGTCTGCTGTGCACGAGTTGAATGCCAGGCAACCGACATTCCTCATAAATTAATAATAATAAAAAGGCAAATTCAATTAATTCTAATGAAATGTACGGTTTTATGAGCGCGGCCAATGCAAAATGTCTAATGAACATAGTCTTCTCTGTGCCCTAGACAGTGAATATGACATTTTAGCTGAATAGGACACTCCTGAATGTCTAGAAGGATGGGAAATGAATAAATGCCCTCGTAGGACACTTATATAAAAGCCAACATACGAGTGTTACTTACTTACTAACTTAGGTGGCGCTACAGTCCGTGGTGAACCTGGGCCTCAACCAACAAGCTGGCACGGTCTTTGGCCAGCTGTTTCCAGCGCCGCACGCTCAGTTGGTTAAGGTCCCCTTCCACCTGCGTGCACCACCGATGATGCGGCCGTCCTCTGCCGCGCCTTCCTTCCGGATTGGATTCGAAGACTCTTCGGATCGGAGCTGTATTTTCCATGCGCTCTAAATGGCCTAGCCACCTTAGACGCTGTATCCGTAGACGTCGTACCAGGCCGATGTCGCTGTACAACCCGCACAGTTCATTGTTATGTCTTATCCTCCATACACCCTTTGAACAAACGGGACCGTAGATAGTACGCAGAATTTTCATCTCGAAACGACCAAAGGCATCTTCATCAGCTTTTGTTAAGGTCCAAGCCTCTGCGCCGCAAAGGAAGACTGGGATGATTAAGGTCTTATATAGTGTCACCTTGGTTTTCCGAGAGAGGGCTCTACTTCTCAATTGCCTCTTGAGCCCAAACAAACAGCGGTTGGCAAGAGTGATTCTTCGTTTTATCTCAGCGCTGGTGATGTTGTCGCTGGTCATCAGTGAGCCAAGATGGACGAATTCCTTGACCACTTTAAAGTTATATCCGCCCATGGTGACGTTCTGGCCAATACGTCGGTGTTGTCCGTCTCTTTTAGATGAAAGCAGATATTTGGTTTTACCCTCATTAACATTGAGACCCATCTTAGCCGCTTCTACCTCAATGCTTACAAAGGCCTCATTGACTTCTCGCTGTGTCCGTCCAATCACGTCAATGTCGTCGGCATACGCAAGCAATTGCGTAGACTTGAAATAAATCGTACCTCTTGTGTTGGCCAGTGACTCTTTCAAGCACGATGTTGATCTTTTCAAGCACGATGTTGAAAAAGTTGCATGACAGCGCGTTACCTTGCCTAAATCCTTTTTTAACATCAAAGGTCTCGGTTTGCTCATTACCGACCTTAATGGAGCAGCGAGAATTCTCCACAGTCGGACGAGTTTGGCAGGGATGTTAAAACTAGACATGGCTTTGTATAGCTCATCTCTATACACGCTGTCATATGCAGCCTTGAAATCGACGAAGAGGTGGTGAGTGTCGAGTGTCTTCTCCAATATTTGGTCTATTGTGGATTTACCTGGCCTGAGACCACACTGATAAGAGCCGATCAGGTTATCCACAAACGGTTTCAGGCGTTCACACAATACGGCAGAGAAGGTCTTATATGCGATGTTAAGGAGACTTATTCCCCTATAGTTGGCGCAGTTATAGGGGTCTCCTTTCTTATGGACCGGGCAAACGATGCTGAGATTCCATTCGTCGGGCATGCTTTCCTCCGACCATACCTTGCAAATGAGATGGTCCATGCACCTTACCAGCTCATCTCCAGCCGCCTTAAGAAGCTCAGCAGACAGGCCGTCTGCGCCCGCGGCTTTATTAGACTTAAGTCTTGATATTGCATACATACAACATACAAGTGTTACCGCTCAAAATACAGACACAACATTGGACTCCCTTACTTCTGCATAAGTTTACTACTATCTTTCGCAATACCATCTACAGAGCAAGCCAATTTTTTTTTTTTTGTTGAAGGTTTCTGCTATCCGCTGGAGTACTCAGACGAAATCACCGGTCCATTGTACTCCAGACAGACACCTTACATTACTGTATTTTCCCCGTTTACCGGAGAACAATTTGAAGGAGCTTCAGTGATGTAGGGCTAAGGGATTCGGCACACACCACGTCGGCTCCAAGGGTGCGCCACCGTATGCGAGCAAAGGCGGGACAATCACAGAGGAAATGCTCTGCAGTGTCATCCTCCTCCTCGCAACATGCAGCACAGGTAGGCGTCTCATTGATGCCAAGCACGTAAAATACTTGGCAAAAGTGTAATGGCCCGTAATGACTCCCAGATGCCTTCTGCAGTCGATTCTCCTTAAAGACAGGAGGAATGCTGCGGATTTTTTGCAGACATCAGGGCATACGCGCTTAGTCATCCTGCAACCCGGACAATACCTCCATCTACGGTTGTGTGTATTAAATACACAATCGTTAATGTAGGAATTTACCGTGGACGCAGGTAGACCTAGAGCGGGCTCAGGTCCTGAGAAGCTCTCCTCTGAACTCATTCTAGCAAGTTCATCAGAGATCTCATTTCCTGGGATCCCAGAGTGGCCTGGAACCCATATAAGCCTTAATGAATTTAGTCTGCCGACTTTGTTCAAGAAGGACTTGACTTCAAGCACTAATTTGGAGCTAGTTAAGGGGTTACACACAGCTTTAAGTGCAGCTTGGCTGTCACTACAGACGCATATGCTTTCCCCCTTCCACCTGTGCCTCACAACATAGTGCATGGCCATTAAGATTGCGTATATCTTTGATTGGAAGACAGACGCATACTTTCCTAACGAGAAGTGCAGTCGGATGTTTTCGCGTTCAAAGAAGACTCCAGCACCGGACCCCCGCCCAGACCTGGAGCCATCCGTGAAAATACGAATACTTTCCCTTCCAGGTTCAGTATCCAGCCATAGCCAATCTTGACGCCATGGAAACTCGACTGGGAAATTACGACGCAATAAGAGAACGGGCGTCAGTGCGTCAGAAGGCATGTCCATGAGACAGGGGTCGCAGGACAATTTTTGCGCAAGCACACCGTTATTCCTATGTGAGTTGTACCAAAAGCCATTTCTCTTCAGACGAAGGAAGGTGGAAGGTTCATCATAACATCTAGACCAGCGCCCCCGTGCAGCTGAGACAAACCGTTCCTTGGAGTTTGGTGAAAGAGGCTACGACGTGATTGCGTTTTAGTCTGTTCCACCAGACAACCGATGCATATGAGATTATAGATCTTATCATTGCCGTGTAGATTCAGAGGACCTTTGCCGGCGATAAACCCCATGTTTTGCCAAAAGCTCCTTTGCATTGCCAGAAATCTGACAGCGCTTTGATGGTTTTTGACTCAACATGCTTTGACCAGAGAAGCTTACTATCTAAAAGGACTCCTAGATACTTAGCCTCCTTGGATATCGGGATGGAAGTGCCTTTTAGTACCAGCTAAGTCATGTCAGTATTTTTCCTCCTTCTCGTAAAGAGAACGACATCGGTCTTGTTTTTTGTTTTTTTTTTTAATAATTTGCGCGCACTCAAGGTCTAATAACCCTATTATGTTGGCGACACAGTGCGGGCAGAAGGTAGAAAGGAAGAGGGATAGATGGCCGATGGACATTGATCTTAAATGCTTGTATGTTGTATTGAGGGAGGAAAACCGAAGCCGGAGCAGGGAGTTCCAGATTCGTGTGGTTCGGTTAATGGAAGATTCATATTTGACGGTGCGTCCGAAAGCGGGCTTCAGGATGTATTGGTGAGCATTCCTAGAGAGACGTGTGTTGCGGGAGAAATGTTGAAGGGGCGGAATGCAACTGGCTATTTCATCAGAGGGAGAGGCAGGTAACATTCCTGCGGTGTTCCAGCGAGTCTAATGTTTTGGTAATGCTGGATTCACCTATCAGTTTTATCGCGCGCTTTTGTATTCTGTCTAGTAGGTGCCATGAGGTCTTGGAAGCACCGGACCAGACATGAGCGTTAAACTCTAATTTAGGGCGAATGAACGCCTTATAGATTGTAGCCAGATCTAAGGGTGAGAAAAATCTCTTGCATCTGTTTAAGAAGCCTAGGCATTTCGCAGCATTCTTGGCGACACTGAATATGTGGTCGCTCCAATTAAGATTGTGAGCAACACACATACCCAGGATGGAAAGCTTTTCGGTTTCGAGATGCAAGTGCCATTCATGGATAATGACTGCGGGTTAGTTATACGCTTTAACGACAAGAGACAGCATTGTGTTTTAGATGCATTAAATTCCACTCTATTGTTTTTACCCCATTGGATGATGCTGTCGATATCGGAATTTAATGAGCCCAACATACGCTGTCGCTCACTATCTACAACCGAAGTGCAGTCGTAAACTAGTGAACGAATATGAGAAGCTGAGGGTACTGTCGTCGGCGAAGGAGTGAATTGGATTTGAAGTAACAGACAGGAGATCATTTATAAAAATGAGAAAGAGTGCCGGAGACAAAACGGAGCCCTGAACGTCCAAAACGACTTGAATTGAACGATTCGAAAGGTAGCTTCTAATCCATTGAAGAAGAGACTCATCGATCTCAAAAGCACGCATTTTCGACAAAAGGGCTTCATGCCAAACCCTGTCAAATGCTTTCACCTGCTTGGTGAAGCGAGTGATTCTACTTTTCGGCGAGATATGCCATCAAATCACCAGTGGATCTGTTGCTGCGGAAACCGTATTGACGGTCATTGAGGAGTTTCCGTGATTCAAGATATTTCATAACCTGACGGTTAATCAGCGTTTCCATGACCTTGGAAAGAAGGGACGTTAGTGCAATGCATCGGTAGTTGGAGGGAGAAGATGATTCGCCTTTTTTGGGTATGGGCTGGAAAAATGCTGTTTTCCACCTACTCGGAAAGAGCCCAGAGGAGTAGGAAAGATGAAAAAGCTTACGCAGTGCTTTTGCCAGCGTAGAAGAAAACCTCTTCAGAACTATTGGGGCAATACCATCTGGGCCAGCGGATTTGTGTATGTCGAGGTCCTTAAGAACCCTTGCGACTGTACGAGTGCGGAAATGGATTAGTTCCATGGTGGAATTGACGCACTCTAGTACAGGCGGAGACAAGTACAAGCTGGGAGCTGAGAACTGGTTGCGAAATGGGCAGCAAGCAGGTTAGCTAGGTTAAGGGGGTGACAACTGGAATGTCATTGTGGATGAGCGTCGGTATAGACGACGTAGTTCAGTTTTTTACGTTTTTTACAGTCAGGATTGACTGACAGCCCATTTCTGGTACACCAATCATCGATCACATTGAGCGCCGCCTGTGCTTTGAGACGGACAGTCGCTAAACGTGAGCCGACAGAAAGAATGGCGACGTCATCCGCAAGTCAATAGATCTCCTTTTTTGGTTGCGTCATAGCCCATTAAGGACCAGGGCCGAGCTTCTCTCAATCACCCATGTTGTGTGAAATTTATTTTTCACGAATAAATCCGAACGGCGTGAGTCGAAAAGTATAGTACGGGGGGTTTTGCTAGTACCCCGC
This sequence comes from Eumerus sabulonum, assembly GCA_951905685.1. NCBI lineage: Eukaryota > Metazoa > Arthropoda > Insecta > Diptera > Syrphidae > Eumerus > Eumerus sabulonum. Next base: position 31,694,271 of record OX645060.1, read on the forward strand.
CGGGGAGAGACACCGCGAAATATTCGTTCGATGGACATGGTATTATTCAGATCCGAACTCGCTCATCGTGCGTCAGAGTCCAACTGACGTATGCTCCTTTCAGGCAGCATATGGATTCTTGAAGTGCTGCTCGGCCAGGTCATGAGCCATCGACCGAAACAAGGAGTAGTCGAAAGGAGCTATGTCTGGAGGCGGTGGGGTAAGTTTTCCTGACGACTTTATCAGCATAGGGCCGAGCGTTGTCGTGCTGAAAGATCACTTTTTCATGTCTTTTGGCACATTGGGGACGTTTAAGCTTCAATGCTTGGATTAATTGTATCAATTGTTGTCCACAGAGGTAGTTTCGGGGTAGACGGAGTGCGGATGGTTTGGGTCGTAGATGTTCGTTCATTACTCTCCAGGGGTAATTGTCCCAGATAGGATTCGAGAGGAACTCGACTGAATTTTCACGTTGGTTGTAGTTCCCAGCAAATGTTCCATTTAGTTCCCAGCAAATGTTCCATTGATTGATTACTTCTCATACACAACAGCTGTGTCGCCCAGCTTTCCTGTATAGGAACCGTTTTTCTTGGCTATGGTGTTGTTGGTGGTCTATGATGTTTACCACTGCACCATCGGCATAGCATTAGCTTCTTGCCATGTATATTTGATTTGGTCATTGAAGTTGACGCATGGTCGGGTTTACGCCACTTTTCTGCTCTTTGGATTGTCGTAGTGGATCTACTTTTCATACTCCATCACTATTCGATGCAACAAAGGATGATCCGCTCTTTTAAAGAAAAATGCTGAACTTTCCATCCATTTATATATGCTGCGAAAGCATCAGTCTCATGGTCACGCATCAGTCTTGGATCGATAGGCCATCTCGAGATTCAAAATCGAAATGGACTATATCATGCGGCTTCCTTGCTGCCAAAGGAGATTCTCTATCAGAGTTCCTTCCAGGGAGGAATGGACCAGTGGTATGATACGTTCGGAAAATGAACTGACAATCAAGTCGGGGTCTAATTCGAATCTCGTGAAGCAAATCACTCATACAGACTTGATGATGGCTGTAGCGTTTTCCTGGATGAGATCTTCACAATTAAATAGGCTGCGGACCTGATTCTTAGTGAAAAGCACTCAGGTAACTCAACATCTATGTTGACAGCCAGGTAGTCATTAAGGCTCTGCAGGCAACATGGATAATATCCAAACTCGTACAACTCTGCAAAAAGAGGCTAAAGGAGATATCAGGTGTCAATAACGTGACCCTCTATTGGGCACGAGGACATATACATATTTCTGGAAATGAGAAGGCGGACAAGCTAGGTAAATTAGGATCAGGCGCAAACTTCATGCAAATAGAGGCCGAGCTAATAATGTAAGCCATTAAACGATAGGATCAATAGATACAGACTACTAGGATTTGATTTTTATCTTGGCTCAACGGAAAATGTTTAGGTTTCTATGGGTTAAACGTTAACTGGGAATAGTGGAATCCTCGTTGTCGAAGTGAGCCTTGACCTCTCGTCAGTAGGACACCCATTTGCATAGCCTAACCTGAAGAAAAATTGTCCTAAACGACAAAGCTCATTTCTGATTGAATGCGTATGTTAATGAACAAAACTGGGCCTAGAAAGCCATGCTACATAGATGGACGAAAGCCACTCGTGAATCTTACGAGCAGAAACGGAGAGAGGAAGAAAAAAAAGACAGTATGAAGAGCGTGAGATCGACGAGATGGAGAGATTCTACCACAGGAATAATGCTCTCAAGTTTTTTGAAAAAGTAAAACGAACATGCCAGGGCTGTAAAGCCAAAGCGGAAGCCTGTAGGGATGAAGACTGAAGACAGAATGATCCATTCGCAACGGACGAAGATGCAAGAGAATTTCGTCCACCCAACCTAGTTGAAATTAAGCTAAAAATTTCAAAGCTCAAGAATAATAAAGCCGCGGACGCAAACGGCCTGTCTGCCGAGCTATTTAAAGCGGATGAAGATGATCTGGTAGGACGCACCAGCACGTCTGTAAAATATGGTCGTTTCGAAAGGGAAAATTCTGCGGAGAAAATACAACCACGAACTATACGGGTTGTATTCGCGGGACCTGAACCCGCTCTAGGTCTACCTGTGTCCACGGTAAATTCCTACAATAACGATTGGGTGCTTAATACACAACACCGTAGATGGAGGGATTATCCAGGTTGCAGGATGACTAAGCGCGTATGCTCTGATGTCTGCGAGAAATCCGCAGCATTCCTCCTGTTTTTAAGGAGAATCGACTGCAGAAGGCTTCTGGGGTCATTACGGGTCATTACAGTTTTGCTAAGCATCTCTGCGTACTTGGCATCAATGAGACGCCCACCTGTGCTGCATGTTGCAAGGAGGATGACACTGCACAGCATTTCCTCTGTGACTGTTCCGCCTTTGCTCGCGCACGGTGGCTCATCCTTGGCGCCGTGGTGTGTGCCGAATCTCTTAGCTCTACATTCCTGAAGCTCCTTCTCATTTTTCTCCGGTAAACGCGGCATCCCTCCTCGGTGGGGTACTGGCAAAACCCCCCGTAGTATAACTTGCCTAGAAAAAGCTTCTCGACTCCCGCCGTTCGGAATCGGCATTAAACTGTAGGTCCCTTTCACCTGTGTGAAAAATAGAATCACACACAACATGGGTGATTGAAGGGAAGCTTGGCTCTGGTCCTTCATGGGCTGTAACGCCACCAAAGAAGAAGAAGAAACGGGAAAAATACAGTAATGTAAGTTGTCTGTCTGGAGTACAATGGACCAGTGTTTGCGTCTGAGTGCTTCAACAGATAGCAGAAGCCTTCAACAAAAAAAAAAGATAGAGGCTGAATAGCGACATCTACGGATCCAACGTCTAAGATGGCTAGGCCATGTAGAGCGAATGGATAACACAGCCCGAAGAGGCTTCGATTCCAACCCCGAAGAACGACGCAGCAGAGGACGACCGAATTGAAGGTGGTGCACACAGGTGGAAGGGGACCTTAACCAACTGGGAGTGCGTCGCTGGAAACAGCTAGCAAATCACCGTGCCAGTGGTTGGTTGAGGGTCAGGTTCACACCGGACTGTAACGCCACCTAAGTAAGTAAGTCCAATGATCAACCTCAGGCAATATACTCGTAAAAGCAGCCGTACCGGCTATGGCGCTCACTATTGTACGGTGGCTTTGAGTCTTTCTTACACGAGCCCTTTTTTTGGTCGACATGTGGTTCTAGCAACATGCCAGCTACATGCCACACAACAGGTAAACCGATGTACCAATTGAGAAAAAAAGTTCGGTGAGCAATTTTGGCCTGCTGAATTGGTGGGCTACACCGTATCATTTAAGGCATTTAGTCAATTTATTATGCCCATTAGCCCACCATCAATTGCAGCATTAAAAGACAACATTACAATTTTTTGGCGAGATACCAGTTAAAATGCCCTACAGGCCTTCGTATAGACCACCTAGAGCGTAGCCGTGAAGAAAGAAATCGATTAGACTCTTTTTAGTCTGTCAACTAAGATTCTGTTAAGAAGGCGCCCAAACCCTGTTGACTTATGGTAGGTAATTAAGGTAATCGTGTCCAAAACTTATCTGTTGACTTTGTTTTTTTCAACATCCATCAAAGTCAGTAGCTAAATATAAGAAAATGTATTAAACACGAGTGGATGGCAAAGGACTAACAAAGGCCTCGTAGGGGTAGCATCTATCCGACGGATGCTGGCCTGCTAAAAAACGAGAAGAGCCACTGCAGTCGAACATCTTGCGGCACTGTTAGTAAGTCTCATCCCTACCTGCTCGTGGTGCCATCTGGAGATTTCCTAATGAAATTGCAGACGGCGAAGGACGAACGGCGAGCCTCCTGCGCCAAAAAAACAGAATTAGTCGGTTGGGCTACGGCCTAGTAAGCCGTAACCGTAAAAAAACCCATAAACTCCGAAATAACCACAAGCCTCGGATATAACGGACCGGATTTATGTTGACGACCCTTGCAAAAACCGATGAAGGGACAATGATCTTCGGCTGGGTCCCTAAACAGGCCACGTGCAGCCTAACAACTTGAGGACGCCCTAGACCGCTATAAAGCGGACACCACCGCCATCCAGGAAATGCGATGGAATGGACCGGGTATAAAGCGGATGAAAAACTACGATATTTACAACGGCGACTGCTATAGGGAGAGAGGGCAAAGATTGTTTGGATGCGGATTTGTTGTTCGAGGTGGACTACGGCAAAAAGTCCTAAGCTTTCGGCATGTGAGCGAACGCCTCATACTAATCCGTATCAAGGCTACATTTTTTAACATCAGCCTGATCTGCGTCCATGCCCCCACGGAAGACAATGATGACTCCGCCAAAGATGAATTCTACCATCTCCTAGACAGAACGTATGCCCAATGTCCCAGCTATGACATCAAAACTTAACTAGGAGACTTCAATGCTAAGCTGGGTAAGGAAAGCATCTTTGAACGAGTCATCGGCAAACATAGCCTACACGACACCACATCCGCTAACGGACACAGGCTGACTGATCTTGCTACCGGACGAAATCTCCTTCTAGCCAGTACGCGCTTCCCGCACCTCGATATACACAAAGGCACCTGGCGGTATTTTGATCAATCGACTACCAACCAGATTGATCACATCGCGATCGACATCAGACACTCCTCCACTATTCTTGATGTTCGAACTTTCCGAGGAGCTAACATCGACTCGGACCACTATATCATAGTAGCCAAGATGGGCTTACGGATACCACGAACGCAGCGGAGAAGAGTAAGAATACAAAGTTATGACGTCGGAAAGCTACTATCGCCAGAAACCGCTCGTGCTTTTACCGATCGCGTCTCCCTTAAGCTCTCCAATACACCTCAATCCTCCACGCTATCAATAGACCAGCAGTGGAGCATTTGCAAACAAGCCCTGAAAAGCTCTGCATCCGAAGTCTTGTGTTTCAAGGCTCCACCACGAAGTAACACCTGGTTCGATGACGAGTACAGGAGGATTCACACAGCGAAGCAGGATGCATATAAGGCCTCGCTGCATAAAAGAACAAGAGCAGCCCGTGAGCTCTACAAGTTAAAAAGAATGGAGGAGCATAAGCTTCTCAGAAAGAAGAAAGAGCACGAGAGGCGCGTGATTGAGGATTTGGAGAGGTGTTACTGCAGGCGTGACGTTCGAAAGTTTTATCAACAGATAAAGCGAACATGTCAAGGTTATAAAGCCAGAACGGAAGCCTGCAGGTATGAGAACGGACACCTGGTATTAGAATCGCAGTCGATGCTGAGAATATGGAAAAACCAATTCTGCAGACTGTATAACGGCGATGTTAGTCAATATACCGCTGTCAGGCAGAATGATCCATTTCTAATCGACGATGACCGCAGAGAATTCTGTCCCCCTGACCTCGACAAAGTCAAGATTGCCATATCGAAGCTCAAGTCGAATAAAGCTGCTGGCGCACACGGACTGTCTGTTGAGCTCTTCAAGGCAGCTGGGGATGACCTGGTTAGGAGCATGCACCAGCTCATCTGTAAGATATGGTCAGAGGAAGGCTTGGCCGAGGAACGGAGTCTCAGCATCGTATGCCCGATCCACAAGAAAGGAGACCCCTCTGACTGCGCCAACTATAGAGGAATAAGTCTCCTTAACATCGCCTACAAAATCTTCTCTGCCATTTTGTGTGAACGCCTGAAGCCTTTTGTAAATAAGCTGATAGGTCATTATCAGTGCAGATTCAGGCCAGGGAAGTCCACACTAAAGCAGATCCCTATTTGTCGACTTCATAGCCGCATACGACAGCTTTACAACGCTATGTCTACCTTTGACATACCTGCTAAGCCCGTCAGACTATGCATGATGACTTTGGAGAATGCTCGCTGCTCCATCCGAATCGGTGAACATCTTACCGATAGTTTTGATGTCAAAAAAGGATTTAGGCAGGGCGATGCGCTGTCGTGTGATTTCTTCAACTTCATTTTAGAAATGATTGTACAAAAATCACTAACCAATACAAGAGGCATAATCTATTTCAAATCCTCTCGACTCCTTGCATACGCCGACGATATTGACATAATAGGTAGATCACAGCGAGATGTCAATGAGGCATTTGCGAATATTGAGTTCGAGGCGGCGGAAGTTGGTTTGGCGGTAAACGAGGGCAAAACTAAATATATGCTGTCATCAAAAAAGGACGCTCACCACCGACGTCTTGGCCAGAACGTTTGTATTGGCAAATATAAGTTCGAGGTAGTTAAGGACTTCGTCTACCTTGGTTCCGCAGTGACCTGGAACAACGACATCAGTTCCGAAATCAAACGCAGAATCACTCTTGCCAATCGCTGTTTCTTTGGGCTCAGGAGGCAACTGAGTATTAGATCCCTCTTCCGAACGACAAAGTTGACTCTATATAAGACCCTTATCATCCCGGTCCTGTTGTACGGCGCAGAAGCATGGACACTATCAAAAGCGTATGAGGAGGCCCTTGGGCGGTTCGAGAGAAAGATTTTTCGCGTTTTTTTCGGGTCTATAAACGCAGACGGGGGATGGAGGAAAACATTCAACCACGAACTTTACGGGCTGTACAGCGACATGAGTCTAGTCAGGCGTCTAGGGATTCAACGCCTAAGATGGCTGGGCCATGTAGACCGAATGGACACCATAGCTCCAGTCTTTGAATCCAACCCCGAGGGACGAAGAAGCAGAGGACGGCCGCACTTAAGATGGCGCACACAGGTAGAAGGAGACCTCAGCCAACTGGGAGTGCGGCGATGGAAAGGGCTAGCAAAAGATCGTGCTAGTTGGAGGGGCATGTTGGTTGAGGCCCAGGTTCACCCCGAACTGTAGCGCCCACTAAGAAGAAGATTTTCATTTTTTCCAATTTTTTTTACCCTGCACGCTAACCCCTGTGTCCATTCCCTGCATTCCCTGTTACTGTATTACAAACTTCGTCTCGTATCGATTCCTCCATTCCAATTTATTAACCTCCTGACATAAAATTGCTCTTCTGGCCACAACAGTCGTAGCATAAACGAAATAAACAACAAAAGCACGACAATAGCAAAAGAAACTAAACCACCAGCGGCTGTGGAATGCAAAAATGCTCTACCAACTTGCAAACGGAGACTGAAGCATAACGAAGAGCAAAATGCAATAACCAGGTAGAAAGAGGCTAACGTGATTGCGAAACACCGATGCGATTTTTTCCCTCCGTTTTTGGCCAAAGTTCATTTCGCCAAACTTTGCCTAACCGAACCGGCTGAAGTGCTGCTCAACCAGCATCCAACGGCCCGAGATTAAAGTCTCATGTCAAAACGAGCTGAGCCGAACGTTCGGCTAGTACACCAAACTCCCATAAATAATTTGAGATACAATCTAGTGATTAGAGCGTTTGGATTTTATTTTAATTAAATTTTTACCTAAATCCAGTGTGTGCAGGAAATCCGTGTGAGTCGTGCTCCTTTCGACTGGGAGTGGAGCATAAAACACGTTATAGAATCAAGTAGCACAGGTAGGAAGAAACGAAGAAACGACAAGTGACAGATACCGGCTTTCCGAAAAAGGCGTTTATTGGCAATTTCCTTGAAATTGGAAGCGAAATTCGTTTTTACTTTTGTTTTGGTTGAGAACGCATGTCCAATACACCGTCGACGACGCACAACTGGTTTTCGTTTTCGTTTTTCGTTTGTTTGTTTGACTTTTTTGGCGTTCGAATCGTATGCAATTCACTTTCCTAAGTGCAGGCCGCACTGAAACGGATAAGCCTAGGAAGAATTGGATGAAAAGTAATCCCGGGAATACATTCAAATCCGTTTTTCACTACAAATTGCTCGAGTATATACTTAGGTACACGTTATCACTAGTGCGGTTGTTTTGCAGTTCTTAGTCGTGCATCACGCAACGAATTGTTCCACGTTTCGAAAATTGTACAAAGTGCTCACCCGTACACGCAGAATGAACGCAAATCATAAACCGAGAATCGAGAGACGGGCAAACAAGACAAGAAAACAACGCGAGAATCCGTCCACTTGGCACAAGCGATCTCACTCAAATGACGGGCTCTGGGTGGCTTTCAGCTACGCGAAGCTCGAAGCGACTCAATAGCATCGTTCAAATGAGAAACAACCATGGGTAATGGCATGGGCAATGTTGATGTTGGAAGGGGATACGGTGGCAGGGCAACATGCCTCGAAAGGGGGAGTGAGCGTAGTGTGTGTATGTACACATGTATGTATGTGGAAAAACCTGTTGTACGCGATTGAGTCGATAGGGAAATCAGAAATCATAGAAATCAAAAAATCAAGGCGGTTTCTGGGAGCCGTATGGTGATGGTGTTTGGTTTGCTGTTGCCTAGAAGTGGTTGCTACGCTGGAACACAATGAACAGCACAACATTCAAAGAAGTGGTCGTCGGACAGTGTGAAAGAGAGACGTTGGCTGGAAGTGGTCTGTCTTGACCAATTTCACCATTTCACCATTCGCATACGGTGGCGGGTATGGATCGCGAAACTAGCACTCGAGCAGCGGTCATTTGCGTCAGTACAGCTGGAAGGTTAGACTGAATGATAGCGTTACCAGCTGTTATAATGTGATTAAACGCCCACTTTTTCCCTATTATTCGGATATCAGACTTTGTTTTTCCATACAAGCACCCTATTTGGACGTTAACCCTTATCTGTGGCGATACAAAATTCCATAAAAGCTACAAATTGTGACTCATCTATTAAAAGATATCATTTACTACTGGTAATATAAAGAAACACTTGTCTTTTAAGTCTCATTAGAAGCATGAGATAAACGAGGTGCAAAAGTAGTACGAATTTTAGGAAATCCATCAAACGAACTACTATGGTAGAGTAATAGTGGAGCACAATATTTATCTGATTTCTGTAAATATTTAAGGCCGAATGTCCATAATAACCAAGGCAACAGAGGCCGTAACATCATTTCTAACATTCACTACAAAAGCGTGGCGACAAAGGGCAACATTAACATAAGTCGACGTATGCGAACTCTATTGTTGGACCATGTAAACCCTGGACACTTCAGGCATGACAATAATATTCTTTTTCTTTTTCTTTTGGTGGCGTTACAGCCCATGAAGGACCAGAGCCAAGCTTCTCTTCAATCACCCATGGTGTGTGTGATTTATTTTTCCCACAGGTGAAAGAGACCTACAGTTTAATGCCGATTCCGAACGGCGTGAGTCGAGAAGCTTTTTCCAGGCAAGTTATACTACGGAGGGTTTTGCCAGTACCCCGCCGAGGAGGGACGCCGCCGTAAACATTCGATGGCGTTGGTGTTATCGGGATTCGAACTCGCTCATCGTGCGTCAGTGTCCAACCCACTAACCACTGCGCCACGGCGCCCTCAATAATATTAACGTGTGATTATTTAGGCGTTTGGTTTACACAGTGGTGTTCTTATAAAAAGCACACCCTTATTCAAATGTGTATTTGCTTGCAATACACACTGTACTTACAAGCTGGACAGGAGTAAAGCCCTAAAATCCCAAGGTAGTACCGTTATGAATATGAAAACGTACTTCAAAGAAGATCTCGTTAGGTTTTCCTGGTCTTGCAATCGTTAGAGTTGGTGATCATTGCAAATTGGGTGTTCATATAAGTATGTAAATAGCACATATCATGGTGTGTCAGAAAAAAAATATTTTTCAGTGATTTAAGTGAGGTTAGTGTGAATCTTTTTAAGGATAGCCATAATTACACTCATTTCTTACACAAATAGGAGAATTTAAAATGGGCAGAGGAAAGCGTTTCGTTTTCTGCAAGGGTCGTCAACATAAATCCAGTCCGTTATATCCGAGGCTTTTGGTTGTTTCGGAGTTTGTGTCTTTTTTACGGTTACGGCTTACTAGGCCGTAGCCCAACCGACTAATCCTGTTTTTTTTTTTGGCGCAGGAGTCTCGCCATTCGCCCTTCCCCGTCTGCAATTTCCATAGGAAATCTCCAGATGGCACCACGAGGAGGTGGGGATAGGACTTACTAACAGTGCCGCAAGATGTTCGACTGCGGTGGCTCTTCTCGCTTTTTACCAGGCCAGCATCCGTTGGATAGATGCTACCCCTACGAGGCCTTTGTTAGTCCTTTGATCGATTTCTAATCGACGGAGACCGCAGAGAATTCTGTCCCCCTGACCTCGGCGAAGTTAAGATTGCCATATCGAAGCTCAAGTCGAATAAAGCTGCTGGCGCAGACGGACTGTCTGCTGAGCTCTTCAAGGCAGCTCGGGATGACCTGGTTGGGAGCATGCACCAGCTCATCCGTAAGATATGGTTAGAGGAAAGCATGCCAGAGGAATGGAGTCTCAGCATCGTATGCCCGATCCACAAGAAAGGAGACCCCTCTGATTGCGCCAACTATAGAGGAATAAGTCTCCTTAACATCGCCTACAAAATCTTCTCTGCCGTTTTGTGTGAACGCCTGAAGCCTTTTGTAAATAAGCTGATAGGTCATTATCTATCAGTGTAGATTCAGGCCAGGGAAGTCCACACTACAGCAGGTCCTGGAAAAAACAAATGAATTTCAAGTCGACGCTCACTACCTATTTGTCGACTTCAAAGCCGCATACGACAGCTTTACAACGCCATGTCAACCTTTGACATACTTGCTAAGCCCCTGCACAGCCTGCAGGATGACTTGGAAGAATGCTCGCTGCTCCATCCGAATCGGTGAACACCTTACCGATAGTTTTGATGTCAAAAAAGGACTTAAGCAGGGCGACGCGCTGTCGTGTGATTTCTTCAACATCATATTGGAAATGATTGTGCCAAAATCACTGGCCAATACAAGAGGCACAATCTATTTCAAATCTTCGCAACTCCGCGCGTACGCCGACGATATTGACATAATAGGTAGATCACAGCGAGATGTCAATGAGGCATTTGCGAGCATTGAGTTCGAGGCGGCGAAAGTTGGTCTGGCGGTAAACAGGGGCAAAACTAAATATACGCTGTCATCAAAAAAGGACGCTCAACACCGACGTCTCGGCCAGAACGTTTGTATAGGCAGATATAAGTTCGAGATAGTTAAGGACTTCGTCTACCTTGGCTCCGCGGTGACCTGGAACAACGACAACAGTTCCGAAGTCAAACGCAGAATCACTCTTGCCAATCGCTGTTTCTTTGGGCTCAGGAGGCAACTGAGTAATAGTGCTCTCTCCCGAACGACAAAGTTGACTCTATATAAGACCCTTATCATCCCGGTCCTGTTGTACGGCGCAGAAGCATGGACACTATCAAAAGCGGCGAGGAGGCCCTTGGTCGGTTCCAGAGAAAGATTTTGCGCGTGATTTTTGGGCCTATAAACGCAGACGGGGGATGGAGGAGAAGATTCAACCACGAACTTTACGGGCTGTACAGCGACATGAGCCTAGTCAGGCGTCTACGGATTCAACGCCTAAGATGGCTGGGCCATGTGGAGCGAATGGACACCACAGCTCCAGCCCGGAGAGTCTTTGAATCCAACCCCGAGGGACGAAGAAGCAGAGGACGGCTGCCCTTAAGATGGCGCACACACGTGGAAGGGGACCTCAGCCAACTGGGTGTGCGGCAATGGAAAGAAAGACTATTTCAGAGATGGCAAGGACATTAAGATGCTCTAGGAAGCTTGTTCAAAATGCAATGAAGGTCATACGGTGCAACCAATCTTCCGCAAATCCCGTAAGGAAAAACAAAAAAAGGAAAACGTCAGAAGTGACTGACAGAATTATCCACAAAATCAGTGGCATCGAACTTTTCATAACTTCCCGGGAGATAAAGCAACAACTACCTGACCAACACAATGTCCAAATATCAGCCGTAACTATAAGTCGCCAGTTAATTGAATTCCAGCTTCATGGAAGAATCGCCAGAAAAAAACGTACTGTCTCCAAAAAACAAAAAGAAAAATACTGAAAGAGAAGACTTTTTTTTTCGCAAACGCTCACAAGAACAAACCCGTGTCCTTTTGAAAAAATATCTTGTGGAGCGACGAAAATAAGTTCAACAGGTTGGGATCAGATGGAAACAAGTATGTGAGAAGGCCAACGAACCAAGAGTACCATCCCAGGTACACCATTAAAACTATCAAGCATGGCGGTGGGAGCATAATGGTGGGGCAACGATGCCATGGCATGAAGTTGGACCAATTGTGAAAATAAATGGCATTATGAATCAACATCAATATAAGCTAATCCTGAAGAACTAAATGGAGTCATATACCGACGACTCTATGCCTGTATCATGGATTTTTATGCATGACAATTATCCAAAGCATACTTCGCGGATAGTGACGAATTGGCTTTCGGCGCGACAAATTTTCCTGCTTGATTTTCCGGCCCAAAGTCACGATCTGAATCCTATCGAGAATCTTTGGAATGATGTTGACTCCCTTGTTAAAGACTCCAGCTCAAAAAATTAAGAAGAATTTCGGCAAACCATGAAGGCTGCTTGGGAAGCTATGTATACCTGCCCAGAAATATAAGCGCTTAGTAGAGAGTTTGCAAAAATGTTGTCAAGAGTGATAAGGAGCAAGAAAAATCCTACAAAGTATTAATAAAATATTTACTTATTCTTATCAGGCCAGCCATCCATGGAGGATCTGAGCTTGAGCTATAGCTGCCTTCCATCCTTGACGGTCCCGGGCACGCTGCTTCCAGTTGTAAAGACCAAGATGTCTTACATCCGCGGTTACTTGGTCTTTATACCGGAGGTTCGGTCTTCCTCTTCTTCTCGAACCAGGAGGCTCGGAGTCGAAGACCCTCTTAGCTGGAGCGTTGATGTCCATGCGCTCGATGTGGCCGAGTCAGTGTAGTCGACGGATCCTTGCCTTCCGGACTACATCCACATCTTGGTACAGCTCGTAGAGTTCGCGGTTGTGTCTTCTTCTCCATTCACCTTCCTCACAGACAGGACCAAATATCCGGCGCAGAATTTTTCTTTCGAAAGAACCCAAAATCAGCTCCGCTGTCCTGCTTATCGTCCAGCTTTCGGCTCCGTACTGCAAGACTGGCAAAATGAGCGTTTTGTAAAGCATGACTTTGGTCTTTCGAGTGAGGAGTTTTGACCCCGGTTGTTTGGACAAGCCGAAGTAGCAGCGGTTGCCAAGGGCGATTCTATGCCGGATCTCCACTGCGGTGTCATTTGTGGAATTTACGTTTGCCCCGAGGTAGACAAACTCCTTAACTCGAAATTGCAGCTGTCAATTGTTATATTTTGTCCCAGGTGGTGAGCGACGGATATATCTTTCACAGAACACGAATTCTGCCAATTAAAATCAGTGATTTTTAAGCCAGAGCAGAAGCCTGCAGGGATGAGCACGGACAACTAGTAGTGGAGTCACAGTCGATGCTGAGATTGTGGAAGGACCACTTCTGCCGACTGTATAACGGCGATGATAGTGAAAATGCCGCCGCCAGGCAGAGCGAACCATTCACAATGGACGAAGACGAAGGAAAATCCCGTCCACCCGACCTAGACGATGTTAAGATAGCGATATCGAAACTTAAGTCTTATAAAGCTGCTGGAGCAGACGGACTCCCCGCGGAGCTGTTTAAAGCAGCTGACGATGAGCTGGTTAGGAATATGCACCAACTCATCTGCAAGATATGGTCGGAAGAACGCATGACCAATGAATGGAATCTCAGTATAGTTTACCCGGTCCATAAGAAAGGAGATCCCTATGACTGCGCCAATTACAGAGGGATAAGCCTCCTGAACATCGCGTACAAGATCCTCTCTGCCGTACTGTGTAAGTACCTGAAACCATTCGTGGACAATCTGATAGGTTCCTACCAGTGTGGTTTCAAGCCAGGAAAATCCACGAGAGACCAAATATTTACACTACGGCAGACCTGGGAGAAGACCCATGAATTCCAGGTCGACACGCACCATCTTTTCGTCGACTTTAAAGCCGCGTATGAAAGTGTTTATAGAAACGAGCTATACAGAGCCATGTCATGTTTTAACATTCCTGCCAAACTATGCAGGATGACTATGGAGAACTCTCGCTGCTCCATTAAGGTCGGAGGTGAACTAACCGACCCCTTCGATGTTCAAAAAGGTTTTAGACAGGGTGACGCACTGTCATGTGATTTCATTATTTCATTACATTATTCTTGAAAAGGTCGTGCGGGACTCTGCGGCCAATACAAGAGGTACGATCTACTTCAAGTCGACACAATTGCTTTCCTACGCAGATGACATTGATGTCATTGGACGAACAAAGCGAGACGTCAATGAGGCGTTCGCAAGCATTGAAGCAAAAGCGGCAAAAGTGGGTCTAAGGGTAAATGGGGACAAGACCAAATATATGCTGTCATCCAAGAAAGACGCACAACACCGACGTCTTGGTCAGAACTTCACCTTCGGCAGCTATATTTTTGAAGTGGTCAAGGACTTTGGCTACCTTGGCTCGGTAGTGACAAGCAGCAACGACACCAGCGCTGAGATAAAACGCAGAATAACTCTTGCCAATCGCTGCTTCTTCGGGCTCAAGAGGCAATTGAGTAGTAAAGCCCTCTCTCGAAAAACTAAGGTTTCCCTCTTCAAAACCTTAATCATCTCGGTCCTCCTCTACGGCGCTGAGGCTTGGACGTTATCAAAAGCGGATGAAGAGGCTGTTTGACGTTTCGAGACGAAAATTCTGCGTGCAATCTTTGGTCCCGTTTGTGTAAACGGAGAATGGAGGAGGAGATTCAACCAAGAACTGTACGGGCTGTACAGCGTCATCGGCCTGGTTAGACGTCTTCGGATCCAACGTCTAAGATGGCTAGGCCATGTAGAGCGAATGGACATCAACGCTCCGGCCCGAAGAGTCTTCGACTCCAACCCCGAGGGCATTTAAGGTGGCACGCACAGGTGGAAGGGGACCTCAGCCAACTGGGCGCGCGTCACTGCAAGCGGCTGGCCAAAGATCGGGCCGGCTGAAGAGGCTTGTTGGTTGAGGCCCTGGTTCACCCCGAACTGTAGCGCCATCGAAGAAGAAGAAGAAGATTTTTAAGCGTTGTTTGGACCTACTAAGGCTAACTGAGCATGTTTGGCTTTAACATTCATATGTAATGAGTTATATTGTTACGCAAATTACTAGTCCAGAATAGGGTTCGACCACTAGATTGCGATAACCTACAACTGTTTCCTTGTTTATCCACCTTAGATCAATTATCTGGGCGCTTCACCTTTATGACAACCTTTGTTTCTACATCAGTAACGTAATTGTCCATCAACTCACTAGATGGCTTGATTACTTTTACAAAAACCGACTTGACCGACTTCAAATCGCCGGTCACCGACGGGATATATCCTGTTATGCTGCAAAAAGGTATAAGGCGGCTGCTTCCTACTCCGAAAAGAATTTTCACTGCTAGTCTAGCACTTGCTCACATACCCATTCCTTGGCGCACAGTGAAAGTGGTCTTCATTCCCAAAATAGGAAAAGAGGACTGCTCACTTGCCGAGAGCTTCAGACCAATTAGTCTAACGTCCTTCCTGCTAAAAAGCATGGAGAGACTTGTAGAGTTGCACGTGTGAAAAGTTACCCTTCGAATGCACCCTTTTTCGGAGATGCAACATTCTTACCAGCGCGGAAAATTTTGCGAGACTGCGCTTCAGAACCTAGTTGGGCGAATTGAATGCGCGCTCGAAAGGAAAGAGTACACGCTGGGCATTTTCATCGACATTGAGGGAGCTTTTGATAACGCAACTTTTGACAGCATGTGAAACGCTCCCAGACATCATGGCGTAGATGAAGCACTACGCTCGACCGCAGGCCTCGACCAGTGTGTCAAATCCGGAGTAAATAGGTGCTGCCCTCAAGGTGGCGTCCTGTCTCCGTTGTTACGGTGCATGGTGGTCGATTCTCTGCTTGATGCTCTCAATGCCTCTGGAATCTATGCCCATGCTTATGCGGATGACGTCGCCATTCTTTTTGTCGGCTCATGTTTAGCGACTGTCCGTCTCAAAGCACAGGCGGCGCTAAATGGGATCGATGATTGGTGTACCAGAAATGGGCTGTCAGTCAATCCTCTTAATACCGATGTCCTTCTCTTTAGGAGGAGAAGGAGGAAAAACACTGACATGACTCAGCTGGTACTAAAAGGCTCGACCATCCCGATATCCAAGAAGGCTAAGTATCTAGGAGTCATCTTAGATAGTAAGCTTCTCTGGTCAAAGCATGTTAAGTCAAAAACCACCAAAGAGCTGTCAGCTTTCTGGTGATGCAAAGGAGCTTTTGGCAAAACATGGGGTTTATCGCCGGCAAAGGTCCTCTGAATCTACACGGCAATGATAAGACCTATAATCTCATATGCATCGGTTGACTGGTGGAACAGACTTAAACGCAAACACGTCGTAGCCTCATTCACCAAACTAAGCGCGTATGCCCTGATGTCTGCAAAAATCTGCAGCATTCCTCCTGTCTTTAAGGAGAATCGACTGCAGAAGGCTTGTGGGAGTTATCACGGGCCATTACACTTTTGCCAAGCATCTCTACGCCTACCTGAACTGCATGTTGCGAGGAGGAGGATGACACTGCAGAGCATTTCCTCTGTGATTGTCCCGCCTTTGCTCGCGCACGCTGGCGCACCCTTGGAGCCGACGTGGTGTGTGCCGAATCCCTTAGATCTACATCACTGAAGCTCCTTCAAATTTTTCTCCGGAAAACGGGGAAAATACGGTGAACAGAAACTTTTACACTGGATTACCGACTAATCACCTAGTCACGGAATACTGAATACTGAATGCGCACTGAATACTGAATGAATACTGAATACTCAATCATTGAATGAATACCGAATACTGAATGCGCCCGAGGGCGAGCGTTCCTCACTTATATAGCCCTCGGTCCAATCTCTTGAATGTTCGCCGCCGGACGTCTCTAAAGTGCTCTGTGCTCTGGCATTATCATTTATCATTTTCTTTATAAGCTGCATCACAGCATTCCTAACTTTTGCATCGAAAATAACCGTCGGTTCGTGTCCGCAACAATATGTTAGCTCTTCTTTCTTCTTATGTTTGCGCTACAGTCTGAGGTGGACCTGGGGCTCAACCAACAAACCTCTCCAGCCAGCACAATCTTTCAGCAGCTGCCTCTAATTGCGCACCCCAAGTTGGTTGAGATCCGTCGAGGGCGTTCTCTTTTGCATTCTTTCCATGGCTCGGATTCAAAGACTCTTCGGGCCGGAGCTGTGTTGTACATATGCTCTACACAGCCTAGCCATCTTAGGCGTACAGTTCGTTGTTGAATCTTCTCTTCCAGATGAAATCACAGTTCACATCACCTCCACGTGAAGTTCGAATCGCTCGAGAATAATTTCCAATGTACCATGAGCTGTGTGGCACGTAGCGCCGTCCTGTTGAAACCACACCAAAAAAAGTTGGTAATCATCGACCTATAACGCAGCCAATGTCGTTCGCAAAGAAATATGAAACGATGACGCCGTCAGCATCATCTCATGTGGATTGACATCGTTCGGAATTCTACAACTTTGTTTGTTGACGAACCCATAAATCCAGAAATGCGCCTCATCGTTAAAGAAGATTTTTCGATGAAAATTAGGTTCAGTTTCCAACTGCTCCAGAGGCCATTCGCCAAACACACGTCCTGTGTGGCGTTGTAGTCTGGTGGACTGCTCTGGACAAGGCAGTCAATCGAAGTCTTCTGGGGAAGGTACAAAGATCGGCCAGCTTATACATAAGCGGAGCGATCAGATCAACCCCTACGGAGGCCCTAAACATTCTATTACATCTTCCACCTTTGAACCTTTTCAGCAAGGAAACTGCTGCCTGCGCGGCCCTAAGGATGAGGAGCTTAAGAAAATGGCCCACATCTCAAAAAGGCCATACTACCATTCTAAACCACTTCAAAGTACTCATGGACACGGACTACCTCATCCCGCAGAATGTGTTCACTAGGAACTTCGAAGTTGTCTTTCCATCCAGGGAGGAATGGGCTGAAGGGAAAGTAATACCAAAGGACTCGATCTCCCTCTATACCGATGGCTCTAAGATGGAGTCGAGTGTAGGTAGAATGATAACCTCTACTTATCATTCAGATTCCCAAATCACTGCAGTGTGTATCAGGTAGAACTAACAGCGATAACAGAGGCCCGGTAACCCACAAATCAAAGACATCTCTTAACTGTCGCCTATCTCTAGATGAGATGGCTGAACTGTTCAACATTAAAATACTGTGGGTTCCCGGGCATAGGGATATTCCAGGAAACTGCGCAGCCGACGAACTCGCAAAGTTAGGGTCAAGCACACTCAGCCTACCTACCCTCGGGTACATAGATACACCAATAAGTACGGTAAAGCACATGATAAAACTTCAAACCATAGAGGAGACCAACCTCCAATAGAATATTGGCTTTATCACCAAACAATTGTGGCCTAAGTTAAGCCTAGGACGAACCAGGGACCTAGTGGCAACCTTAAGTACTCTAGTAGGTGTCATTACAGGTCACTGCATCATCGGTAAACACGCCGCCAGATTAGCGCTTCCCTCCAATGAATTCTGTCGCGACTGCATGGACGAGGAGGAGGAGGAATCAATACACCACCTCCTCTGCTCATGTCCCTCTTTTGCGAATCGCAGGAGGATCTACCTCGGCGCGCCCTTTTTTGACAATCTAAGTGAGCTAGCAAACAAAAAGATAGCTCAACTCCATCGCTTCATTAGAAGCACCGGTTGGTTCTCAGGTAGCGGATCAGGGTAACTTGATCCAGGTGGTATCACAATGGGCCGACTTTGGCTTATGCCTAACACATTAACCTATCCTACCCACAATAGGAGCCACCGATTAAGAGGGTACCATCCAACCTCAAAACAAGCGTTTGTGATTAAAAACAAGTTCCTGCAGTCTACCTCCAATAACATAGATTTGCACAAGGATGTGAAGCTTATATGAACGAGCTCACCAAACTCAATGGGTTAATTGAATTTGAAAAAAAAAAAATGATGCGTAAAGGCGTCTACCATTAGCTACTTATTTGTGGTACAGGTCGTCACCTTTTTTCGGCCCAACTCCAAGAAATTGAATTAATTAACGAATGCCTCGAATCCCTCGTCCTCCTCCTACTACCGTACAATAAGCTAAGCCATCATATAAGCAACGACCATGTATGTACATGAGTAATGGAAATGGGTGTCACAACAGGTTTCATTACTTTGGGGGCGTTCATACCGCATTACTAGCTTGCACCGATAAGACCAAAAGAAAGAAGCGAAACACAAACAGTCTCCATACACAAACGCCCCGTCGTTTGTCGAATAATTACCATCAATCGCCAACAGATTAATCATACATTTACACAATTAACTCGCGTCTTGCTCTTCTCGTGTGTATGTTTGTATGAAAGGAGCATTCGAGCCAGCGCGCGATCACTTACACTTTCTTGCATGTCTGACTGACTTAATCAGAGTGCTTGCGTGCATCGTTCCACCAATTTCTTCATTCGAACTGCACGAACAACATTCACTTTCCATATACCCCAGGTTGTCAGCGCAGGTCCGCACGTATACGAGGGTGAAGCCTTGTCTACGGCTCACAGGCAACATGCAAATCTTCATCTGCCCCGCATGCAATGCAACTGATCTTGCAGCAAATTTTCTTCATAAATTAATCGTCCGACCACATCGAGAGAAACATCTTCATTCTCGCACCGATTAGATTGAATTTCATGCTTTATTTCATCTCAAGTTAGTACAAAAAATCATAAACAAAAACGAACGACTCTTATCTGAGGATCTCGTGCTCCCAGTCGAGCAAATTCAGTTGCGGTTTGAAACGCTTCAAAGGATCTACACAGGAGAGGAAAAAATCAATTAAACCAACTTGCCCATGCTATTGATGCGCCTATAGTACTCACTAATCATCGCATAACGCTGTTCGTTCTGCAAGGCCGCATAGTCTATGTTCGGTCCGGTAACATACTGTGCTGTAGTCATTATCTCTGGTGTCCAGATCTCGTCCAGGGAATCGCGAATCAATTGCAATAGAGCTTTGTATTGATGCTGAATTTGTCGTGCGTGTGTGTCTTGCATTGTTTCAATCAATGCCTTGCATGTATCGTGGACATGCGATTGTAGAGCGTACACTTTCACGACGTGATTGTGCAGTGCATCGATCAAGGCGATGTCTTCAAATGGGTTACCCTCTTTCAGGCTGAGTATTTTCCGCTCGTGTTTCCTGCGATTCTTACTTGATCGGAATGTTTTCCTTTAACACAGTATTGTTAAGCAACGAATTTTCAACTTATCTGTTAAGCTTACCCGGTGCCGCGCGAACTGCCTGTGAATCTGGACGAATGCATGCTAGTGGTGTCGGATAACAGGTCACTTTCGTCGATTTGAACCTCATCGTCAGGGTCGTCTACCAGCGCAGTTTTGGCTTTCTTTTCCCTGATCGCAAGCAAGCGATCTCTGTGCTTGACGAAGAGCTCACGGTCAGCATTCAAGTTTGCCTCGAATGATTCCTTATACTTGAGCAAGTGGGGCAACAGGAGAGAATCTAACAAATACCTGATGTAGAGCAGATAATACAGAACAATCGTTTTAGTAATCACTTACTGAGTAAATCGGAGTTTTCCATTTTCACCTCGTAAATTGCTCGCAAATACAAATTTCCCTTCAGCAAGCACGCAATTCCATCTGAGAAACTATCCCCATACCGACGGAGTAGCTCGAAAGCATCTTCATACTTTCCGTGTTCCATTAGAGACGGCACCAATGAGCTGCAAATCCTTGTCAAACAATTTCAATAGAACAAACATGGGGTATCGCTACCTTCAGTGGTTTATACTTACACGGCCACATTCTGCGGGTACACTCCATCTTTCTTAGTCAATGCTACGCATCGCTGCCAGTCGAGAACGTGACGAGCACATGCCACAGCCTGCACAACGTCGCCTGCTCTCTCGTACATGACACTTGCGTTTCCGAGCTTGCCATTCTCCCGCAAATGGTCCCCATAGGCATGGGCGATTTTCTTAAAACACCCACTATTGCCTTGATATGCTAACAACGCCTCCTTGTACAGATTATGCGTCTTCACTAGCTCCATTGCTTCCTGGAAACGATTTTCACCACAGCGACTAATGTTCGCTAAAGCCTTAGTGTATCGCTTTAAGTGCAGGTCGATCTTGTACTTCATGTAGTTCTCCTCGAGAACTTTCAATTCGTTGAGGAATTGAAGGAATTCTCGTGGGTCTTTCTGTGACTTTTTAGCAACCATCAAGACCAAGCCAAAGTCGTACATGCCAAGTGCCTCGTCGTACAATTGATTCACGTCCACCAGGTACAACAGGTACTTTAAAGCATCATCGGCTCTCGATCGCTCATCGCCGGACGCTGCGGAAGCTGCTTCTTTTCGTTTCTCCTGCCAAATTATCTGTAAGGCTTTCTCAAGATTGCCAACCTTCACTTGTGCTGTGATTATCGGCAGCATGAACTTGTGAAAGTCGTTATCCTCCATCTCCTTGCAGAGTTTCTCACAAATCTGCATGACCTTGGAACTGATACAGAATCCCTCTGGATATACCCTGGCGCTAGCTGGATAGTTGCTCGAATACATGGTCTGCGTGAAGTCCGAGTTTTGCAGATCGGTCAAAAAGAGATTCAACCACTGTGGGCTGACTGCAAAGATAAACCGCTTGATATGCTGCAGGAACTGTCCGATATCATGATCACAGATTATGTTCAGGTTTATTCGCTGTCTGCGGGCCAAGTCCATGGCGAGGAAATATTCTTTTCTGTCCAGCAGCTCGCCAACTAGTTCTAAACACAATACTCTCGGGTGAATTACCTCAAGATTACCGCGTGGCAATTGAAGAATCGTCGTCGAACCGTGTGGGAGGATCATCACGATCTTGGCACCTCGTTCGATCTTTCTTTCATTGATTAGCTGTCCATCGTCAAGGCGGAGAAACTTCATCACAGCTAATGTAGTCGCAACGATGTAATTGGTAGTGATGTGGAACGAAGTGACATCAGTCGCTACGACTTTGGTGTTGAGACGAAGATTCTGTCGGTTGTCCAGCGAAACGTAACCGCTCTGGCCGTTACGGGTGAACTGTTCTAATCTCTCACAGCCCGAAACGAGGTTGAAGCTGTTCTTCTCAAACCGCTCGATAGAGTCCGAAGAGCATGTGAATAGCTTGCCATCGATAGAATATATTACCAAGCGACGATCTGTGATTCCCTCCAGGCAGCAGACGGTCTCCTTGATTTTCACGCTCGCTAGTTGGCTATTCTCACCTTGAATACGCCACAGAATCGATGAGCAATTGTCCGATTGTATCCAACAAGCAGTTGATTCCCCCAAAGCGACAAAATTGTGATGCGACAGCGGCACCAAACTTTTAGCAATTAAAGTACGACGCACGAATTTCACATCGTTATCACCTAATATCGCATATAAGAGCAGCTCGTTCTGATGGGTGTACACGAAGAGCGACACGAACTTCTCCCGTTGACTTTGTCCTGTGAGGAAAGCACACGAGTTAACGTAGGAATCACATTCAATCTGCCAACTGGACATGGGCGGTGGGACGATTCCTTTACGGAAATTAGTGACCAACAGATGTTTTCCATCGATCACACCGACCAAAGCGCTCTTAAGGCGGTAATCGGATGGATCTCCAGTATCACCGCTTGCGTGGTACCGATTTATCGAGTAAATCCACGTGTAGTAAGCCAAGGTTCCATCAGGAAGGGTGACATACATCGATTTCTCTTCACCTATACGATTGCTCCAGACGTATGACGATAAAATACCGTCAAAGCTCAGGGTTTGCTTCAAGTACCAGTGATAATTGTTGATGGTGTACAGATACAGGTTGCTCTTGCCATTCAACACCGTTTCTATGCTCAATATATCCGAATCCGAACTCCACTTGAGATTTACCACTTGTTCGTCATCAAATGCGAAAGGTAATACGATTTCTCGATGCCTCAGACCATTCTTTTCGAACAGAGCAATAGTGCTTTTGTTGGGAAATTTTTGCGGTACAGCGATCCACGTTCCCGATGGCCTCCATGCGATGGCGGGCCATAAATCACTAGTTCTCTCCGAAGTATACTTGAGGACGCCTTCTTTGTTGAACACTTTGAACATTCTACCCTGTGAGCCGACATACGAGACTGCAAAGAAACTGCCATCTGCTCTCCAGGTGATGTCAATCCCTTGGGGTAACTCACTTAGGTTCTCTGGTGCATTGAATGTAGGCTTTTTCGTGGCAGCTGTTTTGCCTTCCGATCCATGAAATTGGGTTTCCTTCTTACCCCATCCAACATTGATGAACGCATTCTCGCCAAATGACTCCTCGTCCAGACTTGCATCAGCGATTGGCTCGAAAGTACATGTCATCACGACCAAGTTGCGTGTCTTTGTGATGAACGCAACCACTTCCTGATCAGGGGACCAGACCATTTGCTCGATTCCATCCGCACAGAACGTCACTTCGCTTGAGACTTTCGTAACCGGATTGATGAGGAGCACTTCGCCCGTTTCCGTAGCAAGGCAGATTTCATTTTCAAGGGAGAGAAACTCACCGGACACAATACCGGGAACTTCGAAGAGAAGAGATGATTCCCCGGTCTGTATGTCGAATGAATGTAAAGTGCTTCCAGTGCAGATGAAAACTGTGTCCTTGTTCGATGTGTTTGGATCCAAAACAACGATTTTCGGATCCACCACAGGTGTGGTGTGTGTTCTAAGATACTTTAGCTTGAGATTTCTCATGGTTTTTTCGTTATTTTTTCCTAATTATTGACGTAAACTATCCAGAACAACTAATAAGAATCGGCAATGATAACCACTGGCTGTCAAAACAATGTGCTCGGCGAGCTTTCACCATGACAGCTTATGCTCTGACAACAACCACAAGAACTGTTTGTTTGCTACTATGGTTTATGGCAATAGGCTATCGATAAAATCGATATTACCTTCACGTACTGTCCAGAATGTGCAAAAAAGGTATTGGGAATACCAAATATGTCCCTTATTCCACAGCGCTTTTTTAGTACAGCTTGAAATAAGTGCGAAAGAGATGGTCAGTGAAACAGAAATACATTGGCACAGTCACGCGCGGGTAAGCTACTTCGTGCGGCTTTCTGACATTTCCTTATCTCCTTTTCCTTGTTTTGCGATGTCGCTTCACTCCTGTTTCAGATTTGAAAGTGTACGTTTGGATACCATTCTTACTTTTCAAATTTCACCACAGGCAACGTCAATGAAATGTAAAACGAAATGTCAAAAAGACGCACACTGTTGCGACATGAAAAAAAGGTCCATGGAATAACTCTTGCTGCTCGGAATGTCAGTCCAAAATGAAATCACACATTTCAAGCTGTATTAAAAAAGCGCCGTGGAATAAGGGACTATGGGAATCCAACGAAGACTGTCATTGGTCATTGACGCACACACCGAGGGGCAGTTTTTCTCAGTTTTTGTCTTACTGCATGAACACAATGAGGTCGCGGTCGCTTTCTCGGTCGCCTGTCAAAAGTTAAATGTACGTAGATCCCATTATGTAAACACAATGATGTCGCGATCGCGGTCGCTGCCTCGGTCGTTGGGTGTGTCGCGCGAGTTGGCTAACTTTTAACTCGGTAGTACGACATTGTGACAGCTGTGTAGAAAAAAAAAAAACAAAACGCAAGGAAATCTTCAAATCGGCGGTTGACGGTTCGTTGTAAGTACAAGGTGTGTCAAAAGAAAGCTTATATTTAGTGGATCGATTAAAAACGAATTAAACATTCTATCGAAAACAATTTTATTTATCATTAAAGTTCACAACTTGGGAATTTAGTTCTTAAAAATAATGTCATCTAAATGTAAGTCCTTGCATTCGCGACAACCATTTAATGGCACAGCTCTGCGCGCTTCCGAATCGAAAGGTCGGGATCACTGCGAACAGACTGATTAACATTCTTTACGTTTTCTTACGTTATCGATTACCTTGACGGTCCAGATTTTGGTTTTTCTAGTGTTGAACCAGTCTATTCAAACTTTTTTATCCATTTTCGAATGAAAGAAATGCTTGGCGCATCCTTTAAATGGCGTAAAATTCAAATATTGCAGAATTTGCTACGCGCCACAGTCGCCGAATCACCGCTTTTGTAAAACTCTCGCACGCATAACGCGCAGTCTGCACCCGAGAAACGCTCCATAGCGATTGAATTCCCAAGAGCCAGGCTACCGATTGACGTACCTCCCGCGCCCCACGGAATCATTGCGAGCGTGCCATAAGCTAAACAAATGTAAACTTTCTTTTGAGACACCTTGTATATGGACAAAGGTGAAAACAGCTGTTAAAATTTGACATAACAAAGCGGTGGGCATTGCTGTCGCTTGGATTGGCAAAATCTCGCCCAACTCATTGTGGGCGAGATTTTGTCAATCCTAGCGACAGCAATGCCCACCGCAATGCCCACCGCAATGCCCACAGCAATGCCCAACTCATTGTGGGCGAGATTTTGCCGATCGAGACTGCAACGGAGATTGCGACTGCGACCTCATTGTGTTCAGGCAGTTAGGGTCTCGCTGTAATGCCCATATCACAATACTGCGTTAGCGCTAGCTTCGAGTGACGTTTAACATTCAACACAGGCAATTTAATGGGGCACTCTATAATACTGCGTTTGTGTTGGCGAGCGTACGTTTATTGAAAAATGAGAGGAAATAAGAAAAAAAAAGAGAGCGAGAGAAAACGTAAACTCACGTAACCAAAGCAGACAAAAGTCAAACACTTCGGAAATTTCTGTGCCGTCGAACAACTGTTGCTGTGTTTTGATGGGTATGCTGTATCTGTGTATTTTGTGGCTTGTGTGTGTACGTTTACTTTGACATGGAGCAGCCGATAAAATTGAAGTGTCATTTTCAAAGCATGCTTCAAAGCATTTCCTCGTAACCAGGGATAAAGAATCTCGTAACACGTAATGAAGCACGCACCAACGCTGTATTGTGATATGGGCATAAAAACGGAAGCAGACGGAAAACAGCATGGACTGATGGACTGCATTGTGTTAAATAAGCATTCGATTTTGCACGATTAAGATCTCTCCAATTAAATACGCTGTCAAGAGCGGAATTTAATGAGCTAAGCATATAGAACTGCTTTAGCTCCACGGCAGAAGAGCAAAGCCGTGAGTTTGAGAACGAATGTGCAATGCTGAGAGTATTGTCGCCGGCGTAGAAATGAATTGGATAACAGACAGACGAGCTATCATTAATGCCCATATCACAATACTGCGTTGGTGCGTGCTTCGAGTGGCGTTTAACATCCAACACAAGCAATTCAATGGGGCACTCTACAATACTGCGTTTGCGTTGACGAGCTTACGTTTATTGAAAAATGAGAGGAAATAAGAAAAAATGAGAGCGAGAGAAAACGTAAGCTCACGTAACCAAAGGAGACAAAAGTCAAACACGTCGGAAATTTCTGTGCGTTTGAACAGCTGTTTATGTGTTTGTTGTGTATTGATGTGTATGCTGTATCTGTGTATTTTGTAGTTTGTGTTGTGTACGTTTACTCTGACATGGAGCAGCCGATAAAATTGAATTGTCATTTTCATCGCATGCGTCGAGGCATTTCTCGTAACACGTAAAGTGCCTCGCACCAATGCAGTATTGTGGATCAGGCATAATTAACGCTAGTATCTTTTTTTTTACCATAAACAGTACTTTTCGCCCAAAAATTAAACAAAAAACAGTACTTACACAGTACATTTTTTATTCAATGAAAATAAAAAAAAAGGATAAAAAAACATTTTTATCCGCTGCATCGTCTTAAATATCCGTTGGAGATTTGGGTTTTTCTGTGGCGGTTGCAGTGTACTTGTTTTTTTATGCAATTTTATGAAGCAATTCCGGCTTCGATTTGAGATATTTGAAGAAGTCAAGGCATGTATACTTCAAATTACATTTGATGGTCAGAATCGCCTTCAATGTTTCCACATCTAATCGAGTTTTTTCTGACGTCCAAGTTTTGTTGACTGCAGCGAAAATTCGTTCCACCGACGATGAGGTTCCTGGCAAGCATAAGATGTATTCAACGATCGTAGCAAATTCATTGTAATCGCAATCGCAATCGGTGTTTTTTAGATGATTGAATATTTCAACCCAGCGATCCACAGTGGAAACGTGGCCCTCTCTCCACTGCGATATTTTGTCGTCAGTGCAGTAGTTTTTCACAGATCTATATTGTGTGTGCAAATCTGCCGCTTTTTCATTGGCATCGTACAGTTGGAGTTCGCCTAACTTATTCATGACTGCTGCCACATTATTCCATTTTGGTGTTTCTCTCAATGTTGCCCACGCAAAAAGTTTCAATGGCTGAAATGGCACTGTCCAAACATCGAAATAGGAGAGTGCAGAGGCTGTGAATAAGTGAGAATTAGTACTAAACTGTTGAAGAGTTGTACAACAGCAGGAAAAATTACCAAAAAATTCATTGCGTACAACAGTCAGCTCATCCGAATTGTATCTTTTGTCAACAAGTCGTTGCAACTCTGCTGCTGTAAGGGGCGATAAAAAAAACATCTTCTTGACGCGTTTTAAGTGTCACCTCGATCTCATTTAAACAGCGTATAACATCAATTGTCGTACAATTGTCACCTTCAATTTTCAGCACGCATTTGGCGAATAATTCAGCCTGATAAATGAGAAGAAACAGAGTTAATTAAATCAAAGGGTGAGAGATGGAGTTAATTTCGTTCTTTCTCCTACCTGTTCTTGCACGAACATCAACCAAAAATTCGATGACTCTTCTTCGAAAAATTCCTTCAATTTCTTCTCTCCTTTGGTCAGTTCCCGAAAATACGTCCTAAGTGGATCATAAGGTTTCAAAATACGCTTGATGGCTTGTCCGAGAGCTAAGAACCGTGTTTTTGCATATCCGAGCAGTTTTTCATATTCCACTTCTGCCTCCTTACAGAATTCTTTTAATGCAGTCACGCGTACAGTGTTAAGGTAGAAATGAGAATACATTTTAACAACAACCCATTCTACATCGAACGGTATTTCATCACAAGCGAATTTCAATGAATTTTGTGCTATGTGTGCCACACAGCCAATGCCAATCAAATGCGGAGGCCACTGTATCAATCGATAAAAAACATTATTTTGGCCGCCACGAGTCTCTCCACCAAAATTAACCTTTGCATTATCGCCGCAAAAGCTGACAATCTTTTTTTCCAGTTCAAATTTATTGGCGGCAGACCTCATAAGTTCCGATACCATTGTTGAATTCTCACCAGACTCTTGGGTTAAATTTAAAATTTTCACACGCACACCGTCAGTGGGAACGAAATATCGAACAAGCACAGGAAAAAGTTTAATATTTCCATGGTTTGATGCATCTGTGTACACTGAAACATAACGAGTGCCTTTCAAGTCTTGTTCAAGTAATTGCTGTGCATGCGGCGCGAAAACAATGGTTACTATTGCCTGACACTTCTTCTGCGAACACGAAAACTTTTCCATTTTAAAGCACGTTTTAAATATTTTTGTGGCACAATCCGACGACTTGAAACTTTGATTTGAATGTATCACGTGATAAGCCCACACTCCTTCCATTGCTGCTAAATGTGTTTCCAAATCCGATGCAAAATGCGATTTGATAGATGTGCTGGTAGAAGCGGCATTTAGTGCGTCTTGATGTTTTTTTGCTTTTACATGACGACAAATATCAGCGTTACCGCCGTTTGCAATGGAAAAAATACCTCCGCACTTTTTGCACAAAACATCACTTTCATTTTTTGTTTTTTTCGAGAAAAGGATACTTTTCACGAAGTTTAACGCTGAATGTGTTCTTTCTTCTAGACATTTTTTTAAAATGAACTGTTGTTAGATGTGGAGTATTGAGAAAATGAGTTTATGTGGAGCAACTGCTTCCTTCAAGCTGCGAGATAGGAATGATCGAAAAATGTTCTGTGTTGAGTGCATTGGTGTGGTCGGCGCGCTTCCTCGAAATCATCGAGCGTTGAGGGTTGTGTAGTTACATGGAAGTGGTGCCGTCAGCGTGCTTTCGCGAAGTCCTCGAACGTTGAGGGTTGTGTAGTTTCGTGCCGCGCTTCCGCGAAATCGCCAAACGTTGAGTAGTGTACTTTCGTGCAGCGCTTCCGCGAAGTCAGCCAACCTTGAGTAGTGTGGTCCCGGGAATTAGAGTCGCTCTCAACATGAACAAACAAAACAAAACGAGGCGACACGCTCCGAACAACAATGAATAACGATAGGACAATAATTAAAATGCAGAGAAAAGACAATCTATATGACATGTTGCCATTAAAAAAGCAGTACGCAGTTTTTGGGTCGAAAAAACAGTACTGTACTGCGAAATATAGTACGGATACGAGCCTTAGGCATAATGAATATCGGAAAGAGAATCAAAGACAAAACAGAACCTTAAAACCACCCAAAATAGCCTGAATGGAACGGTCAGAAAGGTAGCTTCTAATCTATTAAAGAAACAATACATTGATCCCAAAAACTTGCCAAAAGCTTTTCGTGCCAACCGTTGTCAAATGCTTTCGAAAAATAAAATCTAACTATTTTGCTTTCACCTGCTTTTGAAGAGAGCGAGTCGTCTTTTCAGTGCAATATGCCATCAAACCACTAATAGATCTGCTGCAATGGAAACCATACCGTAGGTCATTGGTCTTAACTTGGTGCTGTTTTCCCATCTACCTGTAAAGAACGCAGAAGTATAGGAAAAGTGGAAAAGATTAGGCAGCGGGTTCGCTAGCTTAGAATAACACCTATTCGGAATAATTAGGGAAATGCCACCTGGCATGCACCTGGGAAATGCAAGCTGGCGGCTTTGCCTAACGAGGATGAGTTTTTAATGTTTTTGCCGGATTGGAATTTGGCTCGTCGCATGAGGGTATTGCACACGTTTCTGGCTCATATATACTTTTTCCGGTTCTCCTCAGAATTATTTGCCTTATAGGCTCAGAAACTTACTTTCCTTAGCCAAATGGCCTCTTTACAGCTCAAGTCAAATCACATCATTTAATGTCACCTTACTTTTTGGAGACAGTAGCATGACTGGTCTCCTCCCACAATTCTAACACATTTTAAGTTTCAAATGCGTTTTCAACCCGCAAAATGTCTCCACTAAGGTCTTGAAAGCCTTTTTTCCTTCGACGAAATCGAAGACATAGAGATATTCAAGAAAATTGCAGGGCACACGAACTCTCTAGACTCACCTCGAGCACTATCAGCCTTCCTGCCCTAAATGACAACAGCCCCTTTTACAGTCACGACATTCTGGGAAGACGTGTTCAGTAAAAAAAACCTCGCCATAACCACGCACGACGTCCGCGCTTCCCCATAGTTACCAGCTGCAATATGCCTAGAAACTCCATTCATATCGATTATCGCATTTACCTTCGCATCCTACCTGCTATTTTACCATGTCGAATTTCCTCTACAACGAAATCTGGCGTTCAACTCAACATGAACTCGAACAACTTGCCATCGCCGACTTGGACCAACAAGCACGGGAGATCATCGCCGAGAAAAGTCTCCTCCAAACAATTACCTACGAGTTTTATCTCAGATACATCGGCATCGCAAATCGCCTCGAAGAGGTCTACGACAAAATGTTGCATCCTCAGAAACGATTACTCATTCGACGTGTTCTCGACTCCTGCCTAGGACGTGTGATCGAGCTCAAGCACGATCTGGTTAATATCGACATGATGGAATTCAGTTACAATGACAGTGTTATGGAGAAACTAAGACTGACCCCATTGGACACAGAGCTTCGTATACCGCGATACTTTCAGCGCGAACGGCAAAGTGAGATCCAATCCCGGAAGACTGCTATGGACGAAATACTCATCAAGCTCGGCTGGATGGAAGAGAATCCTGAGGAAGAGAAACTAACCGAAATCGAAGCGATTCATTTGATTCAAATCCATGAACGTGCCAGGCAAGGTCGCCTACGGGCACATTTCATGAAAGAAATTCGGCTGCTCAAGGAGAAAAGCAGAAGTGAAAATCTACAAGAAAAATCAGATTCTGGTCTCATGGCAGCAATGCGTATTCAGAAAATGTGGCGTGGACACACGGCACGCAGGAAGACACGTCGTGGTAAAATGGAGGAGATGGTATTGATCGGAATGATCCCACCGCCTGAGCAAAAGAAGAGTGAACTGAAAGAGCAACTGAATCAGGTAGAATCAAAACCAAACGACAACAACAAGAGAAAGCTATTTACTTTGCTTGTTTCCAGATGTTCCTCGAGAGATACAAAACCCAGGAGGAGTACCGTGAGAAATACGAAAAAGCAGTTCGGGAGATCCGTGAGGAAATCAAGACCAAGCAAGGTCCTAAGCTAATGGATGACATTGCCGACGAGATCAGAGCATGGATTAAAGACTGCTATGATAAAACCGGGAAACTTCCAGACTTCCCCTCAGAAGAAAGCGGTGGATCATTGCATATCTTCAGTAGATCTGGTAAGCTACTGACCATTTTGTTGAATACAAATTATTACAATCACATCTCCCCTCAGGTACTGAGAGCGAAATGAGCAGGTCATCAGCTAGATCATCAAAGGAATCCAGGAAGACAAAGGAAAAACCAAAATCACCGGCGAGAAGTGGAGATTTAAATGTCACCGATAACCAGGATGGTACTTATCAACCAAGCCAGTCGATTTTCCTCGGCGAACTCAAGAACGAAATCGAGGAGTAAAACAAAGCCCACACCATCTACCTGCCCTATAGACAAATTCATTCTTTTAAGGTACAATGAGGTCTGGAGAGAGATTGACGATACAGACAATCTTCACCAAACGCATAACGAGGGGATGATCTATGCCGAGAAGTACGCCGAAGTGGAGCTTGAGCTCCGGAAGATTGTCGACGACCACATGAGACAAGAACTCGAACTGCTCCAAGTACACCCGCGCCCATTCGTCGAAGGCCGACTGAATCGAATTTTCTATTTCAGGCAGCCGTTGGGAAAAAGGCCAAAAAGAACAGCAAGAAAACACGACGTGCAGGAAAGAAGAGCAAAAAGAAGAAAGAAAAAGATCTCACCCCGGACCGGACGACTGAGTCGCTCTTCGAAGAGCTGGTCACGAACGGCATTATTCGTAAATACCCGGAAACACTGCTTTCCACTTATCTCGGTGACAAGTCCTATACCGCCCGGAGTGGTACCAATCCCTCCGCGGGCGATGTTCGTCAGGTCCTGATCGAATATTGCATTCTGCCACTGGGTTCCGAAACCATTCGCAATTCGTGTCCTTGTATTCGATCACTTCTATTAGCCGGACCCAAGGGCAGTGGTAAGAGAACTCTGTTGCATGCCATATGCACTGAAGTTGGAGCGGTATTGTTCGATCTGACGCCTTCGAATATTGTTGGCAAATATCCTGGAAAATCCGGACTGATTATGCTAATTCACTTGGTCTTGAAGGTATCCCGGTTGTTTCAACCCTCAGTGATTTATATGGGCGACGCGGAGAGGCCGTTTATGAAGAAGGTTCCAAAAACCGATCGGACAGATCCAAAACGTCTAAAGAAGGATCTATCGAAACTTATAAAGAACATCGCACCCGAGGATCGTGTGATCTTTATCGGGACATCGAATCTTCCATGGGAAGCCGATCAGAAGCTGCTTCAACAGGTATATAATCGTTTTATCTACATTCCCAGGCCGGACTATGGAGCGCTGTCATTCGCATGGAAAACTTTCTTGAAGTAAGTCAAGGAGAACTCCATTTCAATTTGTAACTTGTTTGCATTTCAGTGAGGGATGTGGAGGTGTCTCTCAAGTCGATTACAGCGTAATGGCGAAGATATCCGACGGGTATACAATTGGCGCAGTGAATGCTTGCATTAATGAGGTCCTTACGTGCAAGAGAAAGTTGCAACTCCGTGCGCAGCCACTAACCAGCGTAGAACTTATAAACGCTCTTTGGTAAGACCCCTAGCATAGGGGTGAATTCAACTTAACAAGCTTTTCGTTGCAGCACCAAAGATCCAGTCTATCGTGAGGAGGAAGATGCATTCACATCATGGTGGGCCAAGACGCCTTTAGGTCGACGTAGGCAACGTGCTCTCGAGGAAGAGGAAGAAGCAAAGATGGAGGAACAAGTTCAGGCAGCAAAGCAAGGAAATGGCAAGAAAAAAAAGTGAAAAAGTAATTTCACGGGAGTCATCCCCTTTTTATTATAAATTATTCCTTTTTCTATGCATAAACTCTAGTGTGCAGCATTTGAAGTCTCTTATTTCAGTTTGATTTGAACACTCCTGTTTCCCGACTTGCAATCAATCTCGTCCACCGGAATTTGGAAATCCCCCGCGTTGCCCTTTGCCAAGTCGGCTAGAATGACGTTCATCTCGTCTAATTTCGCTTCTAACGAAGCCTTTTGATCGCCTAAACACCAGAGAATACTCGCATGGAACGACGGATCCTTAAAAGAAACAAAGTATTGATTATTCCCTCGAATTCTGTAATCAGTTAGAATTTCTCACTTTGTAGAACGTCTCCAGTCGATAGTCCTGCATGACCTTATCAATCTTAGTCATCAACTTGTGGATTTTCTTAAAGTACATGTTTCCAGCAACCAGGCCAATGAATGTTCTCGTCTTCTCATCGTTAGTATAGACATTCAGCGTTTGAAATTCTACAGGGAAACTTGATTACTTTGCGTGTACAACATCTCGCAGCATGAATAACGTTACTTACTGCTCAGATGCGATCAAAGCATCCTGCAGGGACTTAAAAAACGACTCAATCCAATGATGTCGCAATATCACAGTTCTCGTAAGACTAATATGAATATCCTCGGCACATTTTAGATCGATAGAATCTTTGAAAAACTCTTGCAATGCGCTCTGTAGATCTTCAACGACGTCCAGGTCGACTTTATTGGAAAGTGATTCAATGAAAAGGTGTCAACGAAATTGTTAACAACATCACCTGGTATATAGACATATGTCGCCCAGTTCCCTCGCTCGTGTTCGAACGACCGAATGCGGCCGTCATGGTTCGTTGGATCGTCCACGGGAGTCTTGTGGACCGGTTTGTTTAAACAGCTTATAGCTGATGGTAGCACGAGTCTGAAGAGGAAAATCAATCATGAATTCGATATCTCTCGATCAAAACCCCTGATAATTGACCTCTTTTGGGAAGATAACTTCGCAACTTTTGCCTGCGGCGGTTCGCCATCGCTGCTTTCAGTACCGGACGATGAGCTGGAGCTATAACTAACCAAGGCCATATTGCAGATTTTCGAGTAATTTGCTTTCCCAATTCAATCAGATGTGATAAATATTAAATTACGAGATTTTTGATGAAAATTTGCTATTGCAAAACAAATTAGAATTGCAATTTGTTAAACGTCACTTTAAACAACTGTCAAGCGAATCCATAGTACAGTCAGGAAGGAAAATATTCATGGACCATACAATTTCCTTCTTTTGAACGATTTACTAGTAATTAAAAAAAAAAGTTGATACCAGTTACCTGTCATTCAAAAATAGTGATTGGAATAGACAAAATGTGATGAAATGTTAAGAATTCTACAATAATCTCCATTAATCCCGAAATAAGGAAAAATATCGCCGCGTCACTAAGATCACAGAAAATAAAAGCATTTCCGTTACGTTAGTTGCCACATGGCAACACCTGCGATTTACCCAACGCAATACCTGTTGCTTGAAAACAGTTGACATCTTGACATATGTCACTTTTGTGTGTTTTGATAGTTGGCCACTTTCATTCGTTTTTTCATTTTCATTCGAGTAGGGTGGATCTCGAGCAGAAAATCCACATAACGACACTTTCTATTGACGACACAACATCGAAAACTACTGGTGCTTCGCTAATGAACCTGTCACTTGAAATTGCAGCATACGTTGCTGTAGCAATAGCTGCGCATATCCTCGTCTATGCATTTGTGACGCGACGCAAACGTAAATCCATATCGGGTCGGCACGTAGTTATCACTGGTGGCTCGAAAGGTATTGGGCTTTACATAGCTGTGGAATGTGCGAAGAAGGGCGCAAATGTAACTGTCGTCGCACGAGACGAGAAAGTGC
Source organism: Eumerus sabulonum (assembly GCA_951905685.1). Taxonomy (NCBI): domain Eukaryota; kingdom Metazoa; phylum Arthropoda; class Insecta; order Diptera; family Syrphidae; genus Eumerus; species Eumerus sabulonum. The sequence goes on from OX645060.1 coordinate 31,729,309, forward strand.
TTGGTAAGTGCCTCGAACAATTGGGTATGGGTATGCAACACGAAATTAATTGATCATTCTGGTTCTAGTTGGAGCCGTTGTGCTATTGAAAGTTCTACAAAAATCACCGGAACAGAAATTCAATTACAAATGCCTGGACATATCGCAGAGTTATGAGAAGGTGGCCGAGGGTTTCGCTGCTATCGAACAGGAGTTTGGAGAGATTCATATGCTAGTCAATTGCGCTGGCCTGGCTATTTGTGGTGTATTCGAGGAAATCTCAGTAGAGGACGCACGCAAGCTAATGGAAGTGAACTATTTTGGTACATACAATTGCACTCGGTACGTACTGCCTAAAATGAAAGCAGCCGGAGAGGGTATCATTGTTATTACGGCCTCTCAGGCAGCTTTGTTCGGTATTTACGGCTATGGCGCGTATGCTGCGTCGAAATTCGCCCTACGAGGAATGGCAGAAACAATTGCTATGGAGTCCCGTCACCTTGGCGTTTCGGTTACACTAGCCCTGCCAGCCGATACGAATACGCCAGGATTCGAGAACGAAGAAAAGACCAAACCAAAGGAGACGAAAATCATATCCGGTTCGGGAGGATTAGCTCAGCCCGATGATGTTGCCAGGCGGATTGTCAACGATGCTCTGGTACTAGACCCTCAATTATCTTACATTCGGCTTGTAGTCATATGCTAGTTTGCTTAACTTTGCTTTCAGAGTGGATCGTTCATCTCAATCTTGGGCTTCGAGAGCTGGCTCTTGACCTTACTCTGCGGTGGCATGTTCCCCTGGGGTGGAGTATTACAAAACATCATTCACGCCCTACTACTCGGCCCATTACGTATTATCGGATGTTTTTTACACTGGCATTTCGGTAGAATAATCAAAAACTGTGCCAAAGAAAAGACCGACTAGCAAACTAGTTTTTCCACGTCATAATCACAGCAGAACTTAACTTTTTTCCGTTTTTTCTTCGATACGCTTATGGTGGTGTATGTGTTGTGTGGTTTGTGACGCTGATGCGGGTTTGTTTTAACTATTTCGTAACTGTATTTACATTTTGTTTCAATCAATCCGGTATGTAAGAGGGCTTGAGTGGGGATGCTCTATAGCACAAAGGCTAAGCCTTCCGTTTATTAGTTTTTTTCTCTACACCAAATGTACATAAATAGTTGTTGATTTTTCAATTTTAAAATACTTATACACTTAGCACTCCGTAGAGTTATTAAAGGTACTGTAATAAAGTTTTTTTTTTTTTACATCAGTTGTGCGAATACCAATGCTGAATGTCTTTTTTATTCGATGTATTTAAGAGGGCATGAGCTCGGACATACAGGGTAAAGTTGTTGATCGCTCTCAACCTGGCGAGATGCCAGCAACGATCCCTGTTTAAATGCCCAGGTCAAGTTGACATACGGCCTCCTCGCGGCGCCCTCTGGCTAGCCACCTCCCTCTTCTTGGGAGGCGAACAAACGTATGCAGCGAAAAAAACCCCGACCAGAATGGCGGTTGTGCGGCGGGCTAACAATCCGCCCACGTAAAAAAAAAACAAAGTTATGAATGAGCAAGATGCCTCGGATACACGGACGGATGCTCGACGACGACAACGCACGAAAAAGGAAGACGATTTGCGAGTATGCTCCTGGAATGTCAGAGCCCTGTACACTCCCGGAGCTGCTCATAAACTAGAAGGAATCCTCACGCAGTACAAGGCGGATATTACTGCGGTCCAGGAAATACGCTGGATAGGAAACGGTATGATTAGGAAGAAAAATTGCGACATTTATTACAGCTGTCACAAAAGGTTGCACTTACTGGGATGCGGATTTGTCGTGGGAAAGCGGTTAAGGTCGAAGGTCATCGACTTTAAACCTATAAGTGATCGCCTGGCTGTGATCCGCATCAGAGGCAGATTTTATAACATCAGCCTTATATGTGCACACGTCCCTACCGACGAGGCTGAAGACCCTATCAAGGAGGACTTTTATGACCTCCTGGACAACGCCTACGGAGCTGTCCGAAGTACGATGTAAAAATCGTGTTCGGCGACTTCAACGCCAAAATCGGTAAGGAGAACACCCTTGGCGAAGTGATCGGAAAGCACAGCCTCCACGATACAACAACAGATAACGGCTTCCGACTCGCTGACTTTGCGACAGCTCGTAGTGCGGTGATAAGTAGCACAAGATTCCCTCGCAAGCGAATCCACACAGCAACCTGGCGATCTCCGGACGGTCGAACCGCCAACTAAATCGACCATGTGCTCATTGACGCAAGGCACTCCTCAAACATCCTGAATGTGCGAACGTTCAGAGGGGCAAATGTCGACTCTGACCACTTCCTCGTAGCAGCAAGATTCAGAGATCGACTGTCCAACGCCTAGAGCTCTTCAAGGCTGGCGGCGATGTTCTGGTAAGGAGCATGCACAAGATCATCTGCAGAATTTGGGAAGATGAAAGCATGCCCGACGACTGGAATACCAGCTCTATATGCCCCATCCACAAAAAAGGCGATCCAACCTCTTGCAAGAACTATAGAGGTATATCCCTGCTCAATGTCGCATACAAGATCCTGTCCAGCGTATTGTGTGAACGTCTAAAACCATTTTGCACCGCACTAATCGGCAGCTACCAGTGCGGCTTCCGTCCCAGCAAATCGACTATAGACCAAATTTTCACACTTCGACAAATCCTGGAAAAGACCAACGAGTTTCGAATCGATACTCACCATCTGTTCATCGATTTCAAAGCCGCATACGACAGCATTCATCATGAAGCACTGTTTGGGGCGATGGCCGAATTCGGGATCCCGGTAAAACTGATCCAGTTGTGTCGCGCCACGCTAAAAAACACGCGATGCACCGTGCAACTCGGTTCTAGGACCTCGGAACCATTCGAAACATGCACCGGATTTCGGCAAGGAGATGCGCTGTCATGTGACTTCTTCAACCTGGTGCTGGAGCAGATAGTGCGACGGGCAGGCGTCAATAGGGAAGGCACTATCTTTTACAAGTCCATCCAGCTGCTAGGATACGCGGATGGTATCGACATCATCGCGTGTTCTCGCCGTGGCATTGTGGAAGCATTCACGGCGATTGAAGAACAGGCGAATCGAGTTGGTCTTAAGATCAATGAGGATAAAACGAAATACATGCTGCCAAGCAAAAACCAATCCGTCACTCACCACCTGGGACAAAATATAACAATTGAGAGCTACAATTTCGAGGTAGTTAAGGAGTTTGTCTACCTCGGGGCAAACGTAAATTCCACAAATGACACCACAGTGGAGATCCGGCATAGAATCGCAACCGTTGCTACTTCGGCTTGTCTAAACAACTGGGGTCAAAACTCCTCACTCGAAAGACCAAAGTCATGCTTTACAAAACGCTCATTCTGCCAGTCTTGCTGTACGGAGCCGAAAGCTGGACGATAAGCAGGACAGCGGAGCTGATTTTGGGTTCTTTCGAGGGAAAAATTCTGCGCCGGATATTTGGTCCTGTCTGTGAGGAAGGTGAATGGAGAAGACACAACCGCGAACTCTACGAGCTGTACAAAGACGTGGATGTAGTCCGAAAGGCAAAGATCCGTCGACTACACTGGCTTGGAAACATCGAGCGCATGGACGTCAACGCTCCAGCTAAGAGCGTCTTCGACTCCGAGCCTCCTGGTTCGAGAAGAAGAGGAAGACCGAACCTCCGGTATAAAGACCAAGTAATCGCGGATGTAAGACATCTTAGTCTTGATAACTGGAAGCAGCGTGCCCGGGACCGTCAAGGATGGAAGGCAGCTAAAGCTCAGGCTCAGATCCTCCATGGATCGCTGGCCTGATAAGGAAGGAAGGATCTAAGAGACAAGGGTCGGAGGAGCTTCAGTCAATAGTACATTTGCATTGTGTTTGCCAAGGTCGCCTGTTATTACAGATATTATTGTAACATGGAGCCAACGCCATCTGCTGCAGACTGGCAGGATACAATGGATCCTTTGTACTGGCAGCACTGAAGTAAAGGCGGACGTGACATAACGAAGAAGGATCGAGAAGCATCGTGCGGCTTGGGTTTGGTCTTGCATCGCAATTGCGTACGAACTGACGAACGAAGCGGATGTGGAAATAATACATTTTTTTTTTTTGTTATCTTAATCAATAAAATAAACCTTTTTATCAAAACTCAGAAGTGGGATAAAGATATCCATTAACGTACAATGTCGGAATTAACAACATTGAAACTAAAAGAATTACGATCAAAGTGTGCTGAGCTGGGATTGCCCGAAAATGGTACTAAAGCCGAACTGATATGCCGTATTCAAAACGAAAATAAAGAGAATATCACGAACGATTCAAGAATACAGGTGTTATCCGAACAATTCGACCAGCTAAAATCGTTGGTTGAGCAAGTTGTGCTCAACTCAACAAACGCCAACCGCACACAACGCAACGAAGACCAGTTTTTCTCTGCATCACAAACATCACGGTTACGATCATCGTCGCCACTTATGAAAGCACGTGCGAATGCTGTTTCAACATCGATCCCAATCATCGAAGATATATCGCAGACGAGTACCACGGCAACGCCGAATTTTTCCCTCCCGACATATACAAAAGCACCTTCACAAACGGTTAACATGTACCAACATCCACCAACAGAATACACACAAGCACCTCCTCAACCACAATTGTTTAACATGTATCAACACACACCAGCAGGATACGCGCAATTACCTACATATCCAACATCACAGTATACTGCAGGCATAACCATGCCTTTCACCAATAGCGGTGTGAGTGTTCGAGATATAATCGATATTTTACCAGAGTTTGATCCATTGGCACCAACATCACTGAGCTCAGAACAGTTCTTATCGAGAGTTAATAGTTTTCAAGAAGTGTATCTTTGGCCAGAGAAAAGCTTGCTACTGGCAGTGACAGCAAAGATGAAGGGAGCAGCTAAATTGTGTAGTCCGTCAGACTACAGGAAATCTTCATGACTTGGCAACAATTCGCATCGAAATTCGCTAAAGACTTCCCGTATACTTTTGATGAAACACAGGTGCATTTTGAAATGACGAAAACGATTCGCCAAGATAGCGAACCACCGGAGCACAATTATTATAAAATGTGTGCCGTCGGCCGAAGGGGTAAGTTATCTGATCAAGCCATCATTAAGCACATAATACGCGGCTTAAACAATTCACAGATGCAGCACGCCAATTCTTGTCGTCATTTTAATGATCTGCTTGAGCTGTTAATGTCAATACGCTCTTACGATAATATCGTCATCAAGCCTACGAATAGACCCCGTCCGCCACTGTCGATGCCACGAAATTCACCAATGGTAACAGCGGTGCAGACAAATACCAACGATCAGCAGTACCAAAGAAAACGCAATATTCTTTGCTATAACTGCAACGAACCAGGTCATATCTCACTGCATTGTTCTAAGGAGCAGAGACAGGAACGCTGTACAACGTGTCAACGAGTAGGTCACAAAGCGAACGCATGTCCTAGCAACAACCCTTCGACACCGAATGTCACAAAGATTAACGAAGATGACGAATATGCTATGAACGCAGACGATGGCAGAAAAATAGTGAAAAGTGTTTGTATCAATCGCCAGTGGGAACTTGATGCCCTTATTGATCCTGGGAGCGTCCGGTCATTGATTAAAAAAACAACGGCCAAACGTAAAGCGGAAGAAATTTCAACGGACAACGTGCAGCTTGTTGGATTTGATGGTGGTCGATACAACTGCAAATCCAAAATTGAATGTGAATTGTCAATCGATGACCAAGACTACAAGGTTGACCTTTACCTTGTCGAGGACGATATGCTGAACGAACCATTGTTGCTAGAAACCGATATTCTCTGTCGCAAGAGAAACAGAATTATAATCGAGGAAGGTATTTGTCGGATTGAGAAAATCATCAACCCATTGGTAGACCACCTAACCAAAACTGAGGGACAAGAATTAAAGTGGATACTTCAGAAGCACGCTAATTGTTTCGGAGAAACTATTCAAGAAATAGGGACATGTGACATAATAAAAATGGAAATCGAGGTAACAACGAAACAGCCTATACAAATGAAGCCGTATCGAATTCCATTCGCTAAGAGGGAAAGAGTTGACGTCATAGTTTCGGACTTGTTGAAGAAAAATATCATCCGAAGAAGTCAATCACCATATGCTTCTCCAGTCGTCCTTGTTGGAAAGCGAAGCGGCGAGGACCGACTCTGCATAGACTACCGAAACTTGAACTCTGTCACAATAAAGCAAGTATTTCCGATGCCAACAGTCGACGAGATGTTATCCCGACTATCGAACATGAAATTCTTCACGACCATCGATCTTTTGTCTGGGTACCATCAAATTTAAATTGAGGAAGAATCCAGGAAATACACGGCATTTGTAACACACGCCGGTCACTACGAATACAATAGAATGCCGTTTGGACTTGTCAACGCACCAAGTGTTCTCCAACATATGATAAACCAATTGATATCGAGTCTCCCAGAGGACACGGCATTCGGGTATTTAGATGACGTAATCATACCTAGCAGAACAATTCCCGAAGGTTTGAAGCGATTGGAAAATGTTCTGGAGCTCGTAAGCAAGCACGGATTAACACTGCGTTTCAAGAAGTGCTCATTCTTACAAAAGCAAATTCGGTTTCTTGGCCATATAATCAGCGAAGAGGGCATACGGCCTGGCGAAGAGAAGACCTCAGCGATTTCGCAGTTTCCACCACCAAGAAACCCTCATGAAGTCCGACGCTTTCTGGGACTCACAGGGTTCTTTCGCGAATTCGTCCCCAAGTATTCGATCATAGCCCGGCCATTGACGCAGCTACTGAGAAATGACGAAGAATTTAAAATGGAAACCACGCAAATGCAGGCATTCGAAGAGCTGAAACGAGTATTAACCACCGGCCCGGTTCTTGCAATATACCATCCAGACGCAACACATGAAGTACACACGGATGCTAGTTCAGTTGGACTTGCAGGAATCTTGATGCAAAGCGTTGATGGTAAGAACTTCCACCCCGTCTTCTACTATAGCCGACAATGTACAGATAGCGAACAAAAATACCACAGCTATAACTCGAGGTTCTCTCTATAGTCGAAGCACTTGAACGGTTCCGAATGTACCTGTTTGGAAAGTTCTTCAAGGTGGTGACTGATTGCGCAGCTGTGACGATGACGAAACTAAAGAAACAGTTGCTGCCACGGATCGCACGCTGGTGGCTCAAGCTGCAGGAATATGCTTTCTCCACGGAACACCGCACTGCGGACAGAATGCAACACGTCGATGCTATGAGCCGTGCCCCATATGAATCCGCATCTGAGCCCGATATCGTCAAGAGTTGCATCAACAAGGTCGAACTATCACAATCCGACTGGTTCTCAGCAATGCAGCTGCTCGATAACAAATTGATGAACATAGTTAAAATTGTGAAAGGAGAAGAAAAGTCACCGTTCGAAAAGCAAATCGGGAAGGAATGTGTACTGGATAACTCCAGATTGTATCGGCGGAGTGACAACGGTAAACTATAGCTAGTCATCCCAAAAGGAATCCGATGGCGCGTCGCGGAATATTGTCATGACGATTGTGGACACTTTGGCGTAGACAAAACAATTGAACGCATTAGGAAACGATTTTGGTTCCCGAATATGTCTCGATTCGTAAAAGAGTATCTTTCATCTTGCTTGTGTTGTGCATACAACAAGTCGAAGAGTGGTAAATCCGTTGGTGAGCTTGGTATTTGGAATACCCATCCCGTGCCTTTCGCGACGCTGCATGTTGACCACCTAGGACCAATTATCAAAAGCCGACAAGGAAATGCATATATTCTGGCGATATCAGATGCATTTTCTAAATGCCTGGTTGTGAAGGCTGTCAGAACAACAACAACTCAGCCGGTATTACGAGTACTAAACGAACTATCCTCGTATTTTGGTTTGCCACTCACGATAGTCTCGGATCGAGGAACAGCGTTCTCATCCAAGTCATTTTCCAACTACTGCAGCCGAAATAACATCCGCCACGTCTCGAATGCGGTGAGGTCCCCTCGCTCAAATGGACAAGTTGAAAGGGCCTACAGAATTATCTTGTCTTTTCTGCGTACCTCGGTGGAAGATGACAGAGACTGGGATTCGAAGCTCATCGATCTTCAATGCAGTATAAATTCCCAGACGAACTCGACGACCGGTTTCTCCCCAAACGAACTTGTGTTTGATTTTAAAATCCGGAACAGAAAGAAAACATTCTAATGCCTGATCCCCAATACTGCGTTGGTGCGAGGCACTTTATGTGTTACGAGAAATGCTTCGACGCATGCTTACTTCAATTTTATTAGCTGCTCCATGTCAAAACACTGACGTAAACGTACACAACACAAACCAAGAAATACACATCAATACACAGCAACAGTCGTTCAAACGCACAGAAATTTCCGACGTGTTTGACTTTTGTCTCCTTTGGTTACGTGAGCTTACGTTTTCTCTCGCTCTCATTTTTTCTTACTTCCTCTCATTTTTTAATGAACGTAAGCAGAGAGCACCGTGGCGCAGTGGGTAGTGTGTTGGCCTCTGACGCCGATGACACGGGATCGAAACCCGACACAGCCATGTCATCGAACGTGTTTTCACGGTGTTTCTCCTCAGCGGGGTTCTGACAAAACCCCCTGTAGTAAAATTGTCAAAGCTTCTCGAAATTCGCCGTTCGGAACCGGCAATAAAACTGTAGGTCCCTTTCACCTATGGGAAAATTAAATCACACACAACATGGGTGATTGAGAGAAGCTCGGCTCTGGTCCTTCATGGGCTGTACCGCCAACATACATACAAGCTCGCCAACGCAAACGCAGTATTTTGGACTACCCCATTGAATGGCTTATGTTGGATGTCTCAGCTAGCACTAACGCAGTATTGTGGATCAGGCATAATTGAAATGATGAACAACACCGACGGAAATCAGCCCACTTTGATGGAAAAACGACAAGTAGCCTATGAGAATAACTTACGTCAGAAAGAGAGGTGGAAACGGAATTTTGATGCAAAGCATGCCCCTCCTCATGACTATAAAAACGGTGATTTGGTGCTAATTGAGAATGAGCCTGCTGCGATAGGAACATCTCGGAAGCTGGAGCCGAAGTACAAGGGACCCTATATGGTGACGAAGTCCTTAGGAAATCATCGATATATCATAGAAGATCTTCCTGGAATGCAAATATCCTCAAGGCACTTTAACTCAGTCTTTTCAGCTGATCGGATGAAACCATGGTGCGAATTGGCACCAGAGTTGGACGTGAAGAAGAAGACGACATCGAGGACGATGAATACTGTCAGGAACGGCCGAGTTGTAACATGGAGCCAACGCCATCTGCTGCAGACTGGCAGGATACAATGGATCCTCTTGATCTGGCAGCACTGAAGTAAAGGCGGACGTGACATACGGAAGAAGGATCGAGAAGCATCATGCGGCTTGGGTTTGGTCTTGCACAGGGATAAAGAATGAGATACCAAACTTTCGTACGTCTGCCCGTTGATCCCCGCAAGGGTTGGTTTTTTTTTGTTTTTATTACACCGATACTATGCGTGTTATTCTCCGTTTAAAAACGACGCTTTTGACTAACACAATGATAGTCCCAAGACGTCGATGTGTAGAGTCAAGACGTGGCAAAATGGTCGCAACAAGGCAGAATGACATAGTCAAGACGCCGTCAAACCGCAACGCGTTTGTAGGGGCTAATTGTCAAAATGCCTGTCAAAGCCAAAAGATTGGTATCTCATTCTTTATCCCTGGTCTTGCATCGCAATTGCGTACGAACTGACGAACGAAGCGGATGTGGAAATAATACATTTTTCTTTTGTTACCTTAATCAATGAAATAAACCTTTTTATTAGACTATGCTCAGCGCAACTACAATTTAATTACGGCTTGGTAGAATGAGCCGAGCACTGGCTAGGTTGTCATGAAACTTTTTTAACATAAATAACCATAAAAAGTAAATTAAGCGTGCAATTACTGTAATGACCTGTCCGCCAGGTAATACTCTGTCCGATAAGATAAGCCGGCATACTATGTCTCATGCTCGAAGGTAAGATAAGTAAACTAGCCAGTGGTGCATACCTTTTTTCGGTAGGCGGTGGTTAACATGTTTTTTTACGGAAGTGAATCGGTTGCTTCACTTGTTACCGACACGAAAAAAAACACGACTTATGTTCAAATTAGGAAGCAACATTACAAAAGCAGTTCTCATTGTATAACATGTTATTGTTTACGTACTCAAAATAACTCTGATAGAATACAGAATAAATGAATTCGTCGTAGGCTGTTTAAAAATTTACCAACACGTGCCAACTACCTGTGATTTGGCAGAAAAAATATAAGGTAAGGACCAATCGCGTCTCGGCTACTAATTCCATGTCGGCTACCAACTTCGTGTCGGCTACCAACTCCGTGTCGGCTACCAACTCCATGTGGGCTATCAACTTCGTGTCGGCTACCAATTCCATATCGGCTACTTACTCCGTGCCGGCTACCAACTCCGTTTCGACTACCAACTTCGTATCGGCTACCAACACCTTGTCGGCTACCAATTCCGTGTCGGCTACCAACTCCGTGTCAGCTACCAACACCGTGTTGGTCCAGCTCCGTGTCCGCTACCAACTCCTTGTCGGATTACCTCAATTCGATGTTGTATTCGTTACAGCAGATCTTACCTGTTCCTTTAGGGATTCAAACTGTGCATTCCACCAAGGTACACACCGCTTGTTTGTATTTATTCTTTAGCGACAAGTTGAGCTTGAAAAAGAGCCCAATTGGTTCGTTCGTTCAGCTTCTCTAACCTCAGATCAGATAATGAGGACTCATTTGAGACGTGCTAGTCACAAATTATATTTGAAACAAAAAGGCTAGAGATTGTAAGGTCAAGTAATTGAATTAATTACTAATACATAATAGGAGGCTTCAAAAAGGGCAGCCTGGCTCTTCGAAACTGCAAGGATAATCTTGTCACCGACCCGCAGGGAATAGTGGATGTATTTAAGCAGCACTTCCAGCAGCTGCTTAACGAGCATGACCAAGAGAGAGTGGTAGGGACCGAGGAAATCCCAACTCCAGCCGCTGAAGTAGTCCTCCCACCCAGCATCGAAGAAGTCGGCACAGCTATTCAGAAGCTGAGCTCGGACATACAGGGTAAAGTTGTTGATCGCTCTCAACCTGGCGAGATGCCAGCAACGATCCCTGTTTAAATGCCCGGGTCAAGTTGACTTACGACCTCCTCGCGGCGCCCTCTGGATAGCCTCTTCAACAACCGTTGGGAGGTGAACAAACGTATGCAGCGACAAAACTCCGACCAGAATGGCGGTTGTGCGGCGGGCTAACAATCCGCCCACGTAAAAAAAAAACAAAGTTATGAATGAGCAAGATGCCTCGGATACACGGACGGATGCTCGACGACGACAACGCACGAAAAAGGAAGACGATTTGCGAGTATGCTCCTGGAATGTCAGAGCCCTGTACACTCCCGGAGCTGCTCATAAACTAGAAGGAATCCTCACGCAGTACAAGGCGGATATTACTGCGGTCCAGGAAATACGCTGGATAGGAAACGGTATGATTAGGAAGAAAAATTGCGACATTTATTACAGCTGTCACAAAAGGTTGCACTTACTGGGATGCGGATTTGTCGTGGGAAAGCGGTTAAGGTCGAAGGTCATCGACTTTAAACCTATAAGTGATCGCCTGGCTGTGATCCGCATCAGAGGCAGATTTTATAACATCAGCCTTATATGTGCACACGTCCCTACCGACGAGGCTGAAGACCCTATCAAGGAGGACTTTTATGACCTCCTGGACAACGCCTACGGAGCTGTCCGAAGTACGATGTAAAAATCGTGTTCGGCGACTTCAACGCCAAAATCGGTAAGGAGAACACCCTTGGCGAAGTGATCGGAAAGCACAGCCTCCACGATACAACAACAGATAACGGCTTCCGACTCGCTGACTTTGCGACAGCTCGTAGTGCGGTGATAAGTAGCACAAGATTCCCTCGCAAGCGAATCCACACAGCAACCTGGCGATCTCCGGACGGTCGAACCGCCAACTAAATCGACCATGTGCTCATTGACGCAAGGCACTCCTCAAACATCCTGAATGTGCGAACGTTCAGAGGGGCAAATGTCGACTCTGACCACTTCCTCGTAGCAGCAAGATTCAGAGATCGACTGTCCAACGCCTAGAGCTCTTCAAGGCTGGCGGCGATGTTCTGGTAAGGAGCATGCACAAGATCATCTGCAGAATTTGGGAAGATGAAAGCATGCCCGACGACTGGAATACCAGCTCTATATGCCCCATCCACAAAAAAGGCGATCCAACCTCTTGCAAGAACTATAGAGGTATATCCCTGCTCAATGTCGCATACAAGATCCTGTCCAGCGTATTGTGTGAACGTCTAAAACCATTTAGCACCGCACTAATCGGCAGCTACCAGTGCGGCTTCCGTCCCAGCAAATCGACTATAGACCAAATTTTCACACTTCGACAAATCCTGGAAAAGACCAACGAGTTTCGAATCGATACTCACCATCTGTTCATCGATTTCAAAGCCGCATACGACAGCATTCATCATGAAGCACTGTTTGGGGCGATGGCCGAATTCGGGATCCCGGTAAAACTGATCCAGTTGTGTCGCGCCACGCTAAAAAACACGCGATGCACCGTGCAACTCGGTTCTAGGACCTCGGAACCATTCGAAACATGCACCGGATTTCGGCAAGGAGATGCGCTGTCATGTGACTTCTTCAACCTGGTGCTGGAGCAGATAGTGCGACGGGCAGGCGTCAATAGGGAAGGCACTATCTTTTACAAGTCCATCCAGCTGCTAGGATACGCGGATGGTATCGACATCATCGCGTGTTCTCGCCGTGGCATTGTGGAAGCATTCACGGCGATTGAAGAACAGGCGAATCGAGTTGGTCTTAAGATCAATGAGGATAAAACGAAATACATGCTGCCAAGCAAAAACCAATCCGTCACTCACCACCTGGGACAAAATATAACAATTGAGAGCTACAATTTCGAGGTAGTTAAGGAGTTTGTCTACCTCGGGGCAAACGTAAATTCCACAAATGACACCACAGTGGAGATCCGGCATAGAATCGCAACCGTTGCTACTTCGGCTTGTCTAAACAACTGGGGTCAAAACTCCTCACTCGAAAGACCAAAGTCATGCTTTACAAAACGCTCATTCTGCCAGTCTTGCTGTACGGAGCCGAAAGCTGGACGATAAGCAGGACAGCGGAGCTGATTTTGGGTTCTTTCGAGGGAAAAATTCTGCGCCGGATATTTGGTCCTGTCTGTGAGGAAGGTGAATGGAGAAGACACAACCGCGAACTCTACGAGCTGTACAAAGACGTGGATGTAGTCCGAAAGGCAAAGATCCGTCGACTACACTGGCTTGGAAACATCGAGCGCATGGACGTCAACGCTCCAGCTAAGAGCGTCTTCGACTCCGAGCCTCCTGGTTCGAGAAGAAGAGGAAGACCGAACCTCCGGTATAAAGACCAAGTAATCGCGGATGTAAGACATCTTAGTCTTGATAACTGGAAGCAGCGTGCCCGGGACCGTCAAGGATGGAAGGCAGCTAAAGCTCAGGCTCAGATCCTCCATGGATCGCTGGCCTGATAAGGAAGGAAGGATCTAAGAGACAAGGGTCGGAGGAGCTTCAGTCAATAGTACATTTGCATTGTGTTTGCCAAGGTCGCCTGTTATTACAGATATTATTGTAACATGGAGCCAACGCCATCTGCTGCAGACTGGCAGGATACAATGGATCCTTTGTACTGGCAGCACTGAAGTAAAGGCGGACGTGACATAACGAAGAAGGATCGAGAAGCATCGTGCGGCTTGGGTTTGGTCTTGCATCGCAATTGCGTACGAACTGACGAACGAAGCGGATGTGGAAATAATACATTTTTTTTTTTTGTTATCTTAATCAATAAAATAAACCTTTTTATCAAAACTCAGAAGTGGGATAAAGATATCCATTAACGTACAATGTCGGAATTAACAACATTGAAACTAAAAGAATTACGATCAAAGTGTGCTGAGCTGGGATTGCCCGAAAATGGTACTAAAGCCGAACTGATATGCCGTATTCAAAACGAAAATAAAGAGAATATCACGAACGATTCAAGAATACAGGTGTTATCCGAACAATTCGACCAGCTAAAATCGTTGGTTGAGCAAGTTGTGCTCAACTCAACAAACGCCAACCGCACACAACGCAACGAAGACCAGTTTTTCTCTGCATCACAAACATCACGGTTACGATCATCGTCGCCACTTATGAAAGCACGTGCGAATGCTGTTTCAACATCGATCCCAATCATCGAAGATATATCGCAGACGAGTACCACGGCAACGCCGAATTTTTCCCTCCCGACATATACAAAAGCACCTTCACAAACGGTTAACATGTACCAACATCCACCAACAGAATACACACAAGCACCTCCTCAACCACAATTGTTTAACATGTATCAACACACACCAGCAGGATACGCGCAATTACCTACATATCCAACATCACAGTATACTGCAGGCATAACCATGCCTTTCACCAATAGCGGTGTGAGTGTTCGAGATATAATCGATATTTTACCAGAGTTTGATCCATTGGCACCAACATCACTGAGCTCAGAACAGTTCTTATCGAGAGTTAATAGTTTTCAAGAAGTGTATCTTTGGCCAGAGAAAAGCTTGCTACTGGCAGTGACAGCAAAGATGAAGGGAGCAGCTAAATTGTGTAGTCCGTCAGACTACAGGAAATCTTCATGACTTGGCAACAATTCGCATCGAAATTCGCTAAAGACTTCCCGTATACTTTTGATGAAACACAGGTGCATTTTGAAATGACGAAAACGATTCGCCAAGATAGCGAACCACCGGAGCACAATTATTATAAAATGTGTGCCGTCGGCCGAAGGGGTAAGTTATCTGATCAAGCCATCATTAAGCACATAATACGCGGCTTAAACAATTCACAGATGCAGCACGCCAATTCTTGTCGTCATTTTAATGATCTGCTTGAGCTGTTAATGTCAATACGCTCTTACGATAATATCGTCATCAAGCCTACGAATAGACCCCGTCCGCCACTGTCGATGCCACGAAATTCACCAATGGTAACAGCGGTGCAGACAAATACCAACGATCAGCAGTACCAAAGAAAACGCAATATTCTTTGCTATAACTGCAACGAACCAGGTCATATCTCACTGCATTGTTCTAAGGAGCAGAGACAGGAACGCTGTACAACGTGTCAACGAGTAGGTCACAAAGCGAACGCATGTCCTAGCAACAACCCTTCGACACCGAATGTCACAAAGATTAACGAAGATGACGAATATGCTATGAACGCAGACGATGGCAGAAAAATAGTGAAAAGTGTTTGTATCAATCGCCAGTGGGAACTTGATGCCCTTATTGATCCTGGGAGCGTCCGGTCATTGATTAAAAAAACAACGGCCAAACGTAAAGCGGAAGAAATTTCAACGGACAACGTGCAGCTTGTTGGATTTGATGGTGGTCGATACAACTGCAAATCCAAAATTGAATGTGAATTGTCAATCGATGACCAAGACTACAAGGTTGACCTTTACCTTGTCGAGGACGATATGCTGAACGAACCATTGTTGCTAGAAACCGATATTCTCTGTCGCAAGAGAAACAGAATTATAATCGAGGAAGGTATTTGTCGGATTGAGAAAATCATCAACCCATTGGTAGACCACCTAACCAAAACTGAGGGACAAGAATTAAAGTGGATACTTCAGAAGCACGCTAATTGTTTCGGAGAAACTATTCAAGAAATAGGGACATGTGACATAATAAAAATGGAAATCGAGGTAACAACGAAACAGCCTATACAAATGAAGCCGTATCGAATTCCATTCGCTAAGAGGGAAAGAGTTGACGTCATAGTTTCGGACTTGTTGAAGAAAAATATCATCCGAAGAAGTCAATCACCATATGCTTCTCCAGTCGTCCTTGTTGGAAAGCGAAGCGGCGAGGACCGACTCTGCATAGACTACCGAAACTTGAACTCTGTCACAATAAAGCAAGTATTTCCGATGCCAACAGTCGACGAGATGTTATCCCGACTATCGAACATGAAATTCTTCACGACCATCGATCTTTTGTCTGGGTACCATCAAATTTAAATTGAGGAAGAATCCAGGAAATACACGGCATTTGTAACACACGCCGGTCACTACGAATACAATAGAATGCCGTTTGGACTTGTCAACGCACCAAGTGTTCTCCAACATATGATAAACCAATTGATATCGAGTCTCCCAGAGGACACGGCATTCGGGTATTTAGATGACGTAATCATACCTAGCAGAACAATTCCCGAAGGTTTGAAGCGATTGGAAAATGTTCTGGAGCTCGTAAGCAAGCACGGATTAACACTGCGTTTCAAGAAGTGCTCATTCTTACAAAAGCAAATTCGGTTTCTTGGCCATATAATCAGCGAAGAGGGCATACGGCCTGGCGAAGAGAAGACCTCAGCGATTTCGCAGTTTCCACCACCAAGAAACCCTCATGAAGTCCGACGCTTTCTGGGACTCACAGGGTTCTTTCGCGAATTCGTCCCCAAGTATTCGATCATAGCCCGGCCATTGACGCAGCTACTGAGAAATGACGAAGAATTTAAAATGGAAACCACGCAAATGCAGGCATTCGAAGAGCTGAAACGAGTATTAACCACCGGCCCGGTTCTTGCAATATACCATCCAGACGCAACACATGAAGTACACACGGATGCTAGTTCAGTTGGACTTGCAGGAATCTTGATGCAAAGCGTTGATGGTAAGAACTTCCACCCCGTCTTCTACTATAGCCGACAATGTACAGATAGCGAACAAAAATACCACAGCTATAAACTCGAGGTTCTCTCTATAGTCGAAGCACTTGAACGGTTCCGAATGTACCTGTTGGAAAAGTTCTTCAAGGTGGTGACTGATTGCGCAGCTGTGACTATGACGAAACTAAAGAAACAGTTGCTGCCACGGATCGCACGCTGGTGGCTCAAGCTGCAGGAATATGATTTCTCCACGGAACACCGCACTGCGGACAGAATGCAACACGTCGATGCTATGAGCCGTGCCCCATATGAATCCGCATCTGAGCCCGACATCGTTCAGAGTTGCATCAACAAGGTCAAACACACAATCCGACTGGTTCTCAGCAATGCAGCTGCTCGATAACAAAGTCGGAGTCTAGACGAGGGCTATCTGGTGAGGGCTTAAATAAGTGTAAAAGAGAGGGTAAGTGAAACAGAAATACAATGGCACACTCACGCGCGGGTAGCTACTTCGTGGGTTTTTTGCCATTTCCTTATCTCCTTATCTTTGTTTTGCGATGTCGCTTCACTCTTGTTTCTGACTTGGTAGTGTACGTTTGGATACCATCCCTACTTTTCAAACGTCACCACAGGCAACGAAATTGAAATGTGAAGCGAAATGTCAAGAAACAGGCACACGCAGAAAAACTCCGTGTGGACGCGTCCTCAAATTGGAACGTAGGTTCAAAAGAAAAAGGCGCAAAAAGATAGCCCTCGTGTAGACTCCGACAAATTGAGGAACATAGTTAAAATTCTGAAAGGAGCAGAAAAATCACCGTTCGAAAAGCAAATCGTGAAGGAATATGTACTGGATAACTCCAGATTGTATCGGCGGAGTGACAACGGTAAACTATGGCTAGTCATCCCAAAAGGAATCCGATGGCGCGTGGAAATATTGTCATGACGATTGTGGACACTTTGGCGTAGACAAAACAATTGAACGCATTAGGAAACGATTTTGGTTCCCGAATATGTCTCGATTTGTAAAAGAGTATGTTTCATCTTGCTTGTGTTGTGCATACAACAAGTCGAAAAGTGGTAAATCCGTTGGTGAACTTGGTATTTGGAATACCCATCCCGTGCCTTTCGCGACGCTGCATGTTGACCACCTAGGACCATTTATCAAAAGCCGACAAGGAAATGCATATATTCTGGCGATATCAGATGCATTTTCTAAATGCCTGGTTGTGAAGGCTGTTAGAACAACAAAAACTCAGCCGGTATTACGAGTACTAAACGAACTATCCTCGTATTTTGGTTCGCCACTCACGATAGTCTCGGATCGAGGAACAGCGTTCTCATCCAAGTTATTTTCCAACTACTGCGGCCGAAATAACATCCGTCTCGAATGCGGTGAGGTCCCCTCGCTCAAATGGACAAGTTGAAAGGGCCTACAGAATTATCTTGTCTTTTCTGCGTACCTCGGTGGAAGATGACAGAGACTGGGATACGAAGCTCATCGATCTTCAATGTAGTATAAATTCCCAGACGAACTCGACGACCGGTTTCTCCCCAAACGAACTTGTGTTTGATTTTAAAATCCGGAATAGAAATGAAAACATTCTAATGCCTGATCCCCAACACTGCGTTGGTGCGAGGCACATTACGTGTTACGAGAAATGCTTCGACGCATGCTTACTTCAATTTTATTAGCTGCTCCATGTCAAAACACTGACGTAAACGTACACAACACAAACCAAGAAATACACAGATACAGCATACACATCAATACACAGCAACAGTAGTTCAAACGCACAGAAATTTCCGACGTGTTGTACTTTTGTCTCCTTTGGTTACGTGTCTTTTCAGCTGATCGGATGAAACCATGGTGCGAATTGGCACCAGAGTTGGACGGTGAAGAAGAAGACGACATCGAGGACGATGAATACTGTCAGGAACGGCCGAGTTGTAACATGGAGCCAACGCCATCTGCTGCAGACTGGCAGGATACAATGGATCCTCTTGACCTGGCAGCACTGAAGTAAGCGCGGACGTGACATAACGAAGAAGGATCGAGAAGCATCGTGCGGCTTGGGTTTGGTCTTGCACAGGGATAAAGAATGAGATACCAAACTTTCGTACGTCTGCCCGTTGATCCCCGCAAGGGTTGGTTTTTTTGTTTTTATTACACCGATACTATGCGTGTTATTCTCCGTTTAAAAACGACGCTTTTGACTAACACAATGATAGTCCCAAGACGTCGATGTGTAGAGTCAAGACGTGGCAAAATGGTCGCAACAAGGCAGAATGACATAGTCAAGACGCCGTCAAACCGCAACGCGTTTGTAGGGGCTAATTGTCAAAATGCCTGTCAAAGCCAAAAGATTGGTATCTCATTCTTTATCCCTGGTCTTGCATCGCAATTGCGTACGAACTGACGAACGAAGCGGATGTGGAAATAATACATTTTTCTTTTGTTACCTTAATCAATGAAATAAACCTTTTTATTAGACTATGCTCAGCGCAACTACAATTTAATTACGGCTTGGTAGAATGAGCCGAGCACTGGCTAGGTTGTCATGAAACTTTTTTAACATAAATAACCATAAAAAGTAAATTAAGCGTGCAATTACTGTAATGACCTGTCCGCCAGGTAATACTCTGTCCGATAAGATAAGCCGGCATACTATGTCTCATGCTCGAAGGTAAGATAAGTAAACTAGCCAGTGGTGCATACCTTTTTTCGGTAGGCGGTGGTTAACATGTTTTTTTACGGAAGTGAATCGGTTGCTTCACTTGTTACCGACACGACTTATGTTGAGATAACCTTAAATTAGGAAGCAACATTACAAAAGCAGTTCTCATTGTATAACATGTTATTATTCACGTACTCAAAATAACTCTGATAGAATACAGAATATATGAATTCGTCGTAGGCTGTCTAAAAATTTACCAACACGTGCCAACTACCTGTAATTTGGCAGAAAATAATATAAGGTAGACAAGGGGACACACGTGTTTGCCACCAACAGAGATCATAGCTACAGACTCTGGCTACCTTCTCCATGTCGACTTCAAACTCCGCGTCGGCTACCAATCGCGTCTCGGCTTCTAATTCCATGTCGGCTACCAACTTCGTATCGGCTACCAACTCCGTGTCGGCTACCAACTCCGTGTCGGCTATCAACTCCATGTGGGCTATCAACTTCGTGTCGGCTACCAACTCCATATCGGCTACTTACTCCGTGCCGGCTACCAACTCCGTTTCGACTACCAACTTCGTATCGGCTACCAACACCTTGTCGGCTACCAATTCCGTGTCGGCTACCCACTCCGTGTCAGCTACCAACTCTATGTCGGCTACCAACACCGTGTTGGTCCAGCTCCGTGTCCGCTACCAACTCCTTGTCGGATTTCCTCAATTCGATGTTGTATTCGTTACAGCAGATCTTACCTGTTTCTTTAGGGATTCAAACTGTGCATTCCACCAAGGTACACACCGCTTGTGTGTATTTATTCTTTAGCGACAAGTTGAGCTTGAAAAAGAGCCCAATTGGTTCGTTCGTTCAGCTTCTCTAACCTCAGATCAGATAATGAGGACTCATTTGAGACGTGCTAGTCACAAATTATATTTGAAACAAAAAGGCTAGAGATTGTAAGGTCAAGTAATTGAATTAATTACTAATACATAATAGGTTTTGCCTCTATTGGCAACGGTGAGATTGTTACGAAGTAAATACAATAATCACTTGTTGTTTGTGAAGCGCATTGGCATCGTATCCAATGACCAGAGGACGTTTGCGCTCGTGACAGTAGGCTACTAGATCTTGAACCTCAGGAGATGGATTTGGTCGCCATCTCATGGGAAGTCAGCGAAGGCGCACACGATCTCCCTTACTCCGCCATCAATGGGGACTTCCACGATGAAGGCTGCCAAGGGTCTTGTTATGAAGTCTGGAATGGGGAGAAAATGTATATAAGAACCGACCAAATATGAACCCAAGGTTCTTGGGATGAGGAGATTTTGTCGCGATGGAATTGCAGGCTAAAGGTCTCCGAGGTACCCTTGGCATGGTGTTAGTTGCCAACATAGTCATTTGGTTGAGGTCCCTTTGCACCCGAGTGTGATGCGATCGTCATCCCTCGTGGTTGGAGTCGAAGATTCTTCGGGCTGGATCTGTGTCGTCCATTCTATATGGTCCAGCCATCTTAAGGGCTGAATTCGTAAACGTCTTACCAAGCTTATGTCGTTGTATAACTAGTACAATTCGTGGTAATGGGGCCAAAGGTTGTAACGCAAAATTTTCCTCTTGAAACAACCAAGAGTCTCATCAATTGTTGATAGGACCCGAGCCCCTACGCCATAGATGAGGAACGGGATTATTGAGGTTTTGTATAGGATCACGCTGGTTTTCCAAAAGGATTCTAAGTCTCAAATGTCTGGTGTCATTCCTGTTTGTAACTAGTGGGCCGAGGTAGATGAAACTCTTGACCACTTCAAGGTTATACCTCTAGATGCCAATAGTGATGTTTTGGACAAAACGTCGGTGTTATGAGTTTTTCTTCGATGACTGCATGTCGGCTTCAATGCTACAATGGCTTGACTGGTGTCTCGCTGCGCTTTCCCATCCACGTCAATGTAATACGCGAAAGCAAACAGTTGTGCCGACTTTAAAATAGATTGTACTTCTCGTATGGGCCAGTGAGTGCACAAGACCTATTCAATTATGATGTTGAAGAAACTTACTTACTTACTTATCAGGCCAGCGATCCATGGAGGATCTAAGCCTGAGCTATAGCTGCCTTCCATCCTTGACGGTCCCGGGCACGCTGCTTCCAGTTGTCAAGACCAAGATGTCTTACATCCCCAATTACTTGGTCTTTATACCGGAGATTCGATCTTCCTCTTCTTCTCGAACCAGGAGGCTCGGAGTCGAAGACTCTCTTAGCTGGAGCGTTGATGTCCATGCGCTCGATGTGGCCGAGCCAGTGTAGTCGATGGATCCTTGCCTTCTGGACTAAATCCACATCTTGGTACAGCTCGTAGAGTTCGCGGTTGTGTCTTCTTCTCCATTCACCTTCCTCACAGACAGCACCAAATATCCGGCGCAGAATTTTTCTTTCGAAAGAACCCAAAATCAGCTCCGCTGTCCTGCTTATCGTCCAGCTTTCGGCTCCGTACAGCAAGACTGGCAGAATGAGCGTTTTGTAAAGCATGACTTTGGTCTTTCGAGTGAGGAGTTTTGACCCCAGTTGTTTGGATAAGCCGAAGTAGCAGCGGTTGCCAAGGGCGATTCTATGCCGGATCTCCCCTGTGGTATCATTTGTAGAATTTACATTTGCCCCGAGGTAGACAAACTCCTTAACTACCTCGAAATTCTAGCTGTCAATTGTTATATCTTGTCCTAGGTGGTGTGCGCCGGATTGGATTTTGCTTGACAGCATGTATTTCGTTTTGT
Organism: Eumerus sabulonum; assembly: GCA_951905685.1. Lineage (NCBI taxonomy): Eukaryota > Metazoa > Arthropoda > Insecta > Diptera > Syrphidae > Eumerus > Eumerus sabulonum. The sequence continues at coordinate 31,751,604 of OX645060.1, forward strand.
CCTCATTGATCTTAAGACCAACTCGTTTTGTCTGTTCTTCAATCGCCGTGAATGCTTCCACAATGCCACGGCAAGAACACGCGATGATGTCGATATCATCCGCGTATCCTAGCAGCTGGATGGACTTGTAAAAGATAGTGCCTTCCCTGTTGACGCCTGCCCGTCGCACTATCTGCTCCAGCACCAGGTTGAAGAAATCACATGACAGCGCATCTCCTTGCCGAAATCCGGTGCGTGTTTCGAATGGTTCCGAGGTCCTAGAACCGAATTGCACGGTGCATCGCGTGTTTTTTTTTAATGATGTTGAAGAAATCTCATGACAATGCGTCACTGTGTTCGAATCCTTTTTTTGACATCAAACAAGAATTCTCCATTGTAATCCTGCACAATCTGACAAACATAGTAGAGGTGTTAAAATATGATATGTTGATATATAGCTCATTTCTATAGATCCTGCCATATGGGGATTCGAAGTCGACGAAAAGTTGATGTGCGTCGTCTTATAGCTCATGGGTCTTCAAAATTTCCCTCAGTGTGATTGTGGATTTTCCTGGCTAGAAACCACAATGATAATAATCTATCAGGCATTCTCACAGCACGGCAGCACGGCGATGTGAAGGAGACTTATACCCTTATAGTTGGTTATAGAGACCTCCTTTCTTATGGACCTACCCTACAGATGATTTGATGCATGTTCCCGGCTAAATCATATCCAACTATTTTAAATAGCTCGGCAGACAGTCTTTCAGTGTTAGAAGACTTGTTAAACTTTAGTTAAGAAATAGCTCATCAGGATTCATGGACCGGTGAACAGTTCGTTCTGCTTTTTGATAAGACTCCTTTCGATCTTGCCCTTTTCGTGTTCATGCGACTGCAGCCTTCAAACTCGACTTAGTAGTGTCCACGATATCTGCACTCATACCATGACAAGATGCTGGAGGAGTATAATAATAGAACATGATCACTTTGATTGGTGATTAATTAATAAGGACACTACCGGGTCTCCTATTTGATATTAAGATGTGGGAATCTTGTGCTAGTTACTAGAACAATGCGCACCATTCGTGCCAGGATTCACTTTCGAACATGCTGTCATGTAAACTGTGCTTTTCTACGACTCGTGCAAAAATATCTTCTTTACCTAACTTTGTACTGAAGGATGTCCTAGAAGTGATCATTGAGTTTGTTGTCCTTCCTCTTCTACCCGGATGTGGACTTATATTAAGCTTTGTAGCTTAATATAAAGTAGCTTTAATACGGATCGCTAAGGGGCGGAAGCTTCAGATTTTCTGCCTAAGCTTAAATCGAACAACGAATCCGCATCCTTCTTTCATCCTTTGTAACAGTTCCCATAGTACAGCTTTCCATTCCATCGTACTTCCTGAAGTATTTTAGGCCTTTTCTAATTGTTTGGCCGCACCCTGCCTGTTAAGGAACTAAACATTCCAGCTGCGGAATCGAAATTCGTTTTCCAACTCGCGCAGGTTCAAGAGTTTTTTATATTCTCTTATGACGTGTTTTTAGACACACAACCTGAACGGAGTGCAGTGGGTCGTTGATGTTCGTTCACTACTCTCAGGGGTGGTTGTCCTAGATAGGAAGAGAGCCGACCAATTCCGGGTTGGTCATAGTCCGCAGTAATTCGTTTCGACCCGTTTAGTATTGCAAACGCAGAAGATGAGATTCAGTTGACCATATACTGTGAGTGTTATGCCTGCAGCAGTACGTCTGGCAACTTCCATTCACAACTGCGTTGCATACTTTTTGTCCGTATAGGAATTACTTTTTCTTGGCTACGAAGCGAATTTGAACTATAGACCTTCCGCTCGGCGGTCGATGATGTTAATCACTGCACCACAGCCAGCCAACATGTAGTCGGTTCGTTGCATCCGAGGCTTGTAGGTGTCTTTTTTGGTAGTTACAGCTTACTGGGCCATAGTTCAATTAACTGCTCCTACCACCAACCAATTGGAAGATATTCATAGAACTGCTCCCATTGTAGGTTGTCATTGGCATATTGTTTTTTTTTTTTTCAGGTAACCGACATAAATCCCACTTTATGGGGCAGAAAATTCGCCATTCGTCCATTTCCGTTAGCAGTTTCATATAGAAATCCCCACCACAGAGCTGCTAGATATCTGGCTACAGTGGCTTCTACTCGTTATTTTGCGGGCCAGCGCACGTGGGATACGCTATCCCTACGAGGCATTTGTTAGTCTTAACCACTTTTACAACGTCGTAATGCTACAATTGCAGGAGACCGTCAGAGACTATGTCGATCGCGTCTCCATCAAGCTCTCGGAAAACCTTCAAATACCCGATCAGACCGTACAACACCAATGGACAATACCTGCTTCTGAGGTACTGGGTTTCAATACGCCACCAACAGAAACTCAAGGTTTGACGATGAGTGTAAAAGGGCACAGGCAGTCAAGTAGCAAGCCTATCAAGCGGCGCTGCACAGAAGGACGAGAGCTGCTCGTGAGCATTATGAACAGAAGAGGAGGGTGGAGCATCAACTTTTCGAAACAAAATAAGAGATGCTATCACAGGAATGAGGAAGTTTTATCAACGAATAAAACAAACATTCCAGGGATATAAAGCAGAACGGAATCCTGCAGGGACGAAAATGGAAAGCTAGTAGTAGATTCACAGTCGATACTAAGAATCTGACCTGGATGAAGTTAGAAATGCTTTTTCTAAGCTTAGGTCCAATAAAGCCGCTGGAGCAGAGAGATTACCCGCCGAGCGGGTAACAAAAAAAAGGGGCCCCCTAGGTCTGCGCCGAAACCCAGGTCTGTTGGAGAGGTTTTTTAAAGGAGGCCCAGGTTCGCCATGAACTGTAGAACCAAAGAAAAAGAAGAGGCCTCCCATTGTGGTAGATACGTCACAAGAGAATGCAACATGCTCATTTTTCGATATGCGTTCCACATTCCCATACGATCCACTTTTGCCCTGCTGTCAACCCAATTCATGTCAAACGTCAATTAAGAACAGATGTGAGGCTTGAAATATTTATCAGTTTGTTTTCAATTTGGAAAAAAGCGTGAAAAAAATAGTTAAATTCTATAAAGGCGACATATCCAGCTTCAGGATGAATGTAATTACTGCAGTGAAACTGTACGTGGAGAAAATGACCAATGAGTCAGGAGCCGGCATGAAAATCATCCTTCTGGACAGGGAAACTGTAAGTGACCTGTATGATTCACTTATTGTTTTTTTCTGATGGGAAAACATTTAATTATTTCATCCAGACGAGTATAATCTCCATGGCTTTTAGCCAGTCGGACATGCTGCAACGAGAGGTATACCTTTTCGAGCGACTGGATTCTGGTCGTTCCAACGAACGTCTTAAGCATTTGAAATGTATTGTTTTCGTGCGGCCGACGAAACAGAATGTTGCCCTATTGGCCGATGAACTGCGTAATCCCAAATACGGTTCATACTACATTTGTAAGTACATGTCTTAGTTGCCCATGAACCAATTGTATGTCAGTTTCTCCTGCAGATTTTAGCAATATCATTCCAAGAACAGACATCAAAATTCTAGCCGAATGTGATGAGAGTGAATCTGTGCGAGAAGTCAAAGAGGTGTACGCCGATTATTTGTGTGTTAATCCGAACTTGTTTTCGTTTAACATTCCAACATGCCTGAATCGTTTGACTTGGCACCCGGAAGCGTTGAGTCGATCGGTGCAAGGACTCACTTCGGTGCTACTTTCGCTACAAATTAATCCGGTAATTCGTTACAGGGCTGGAAGCGTACCAGCCCAAACGTTGGCTAAACAGGTATATGACCAAACCACCAAAGAGTCATCGTTGTTCGACTTTCGCACCCACGAAAATGGTGCCCCGCCACCATTGTTGCTGATCTTGGATCGAATGGACGATCCCGTAACCCCACTTCTACATCAATGGACATACCAGGCCATGGTACATGAGCTGTTAACAATTAAAAACAATCGAGTAGATCTCTCTGGAATTCCTCAAATACCGAAGGACTTTAAAGAGGTGGTATTGTCCGGTGACCAGGATGAGTTTTATGCGAAAAACATGTACGCAAACTACGGGGAGATTGGTTCTACGATCAAAGGTCTCATGGAGGAGTTTCAAAAGAAGGCCAAAGACCAGAAGAAGGTTGAAAGCATTGCCGACATGAAGAACTTCATCGAAACATATCCGCAATTCAAGAAAATGTCCGGCACGGTAACAAAGCACCTTTGCGTTATGGGAGAGCTATCGAACCAATGCACTAAGCGAAGTCTTTTCGAACTATCTGAATTGGAGCAAGAAGTTGCTTGCAAAGCTGAACATTCCGCCCAGCTGCAGAGGATCAAGAAGATAATCGCCGATGAACGGATTTCTGTCGATGATGCTCTGAAGCTTGTGGCCCTATATGCGTTACGGTATGAACGACATGCTAATTGCGACACAAGCGGACTGTTGCAAATAATCAAGACTCGCGGTGGACGTACGTCTGTAGTGCCAAGTTTGATCGAATATGCCGGACAACACGCTCGCCAGGGAGAACTTTTCAGTCTAGTCCGAATCACCGATGCTGTGAAACTCACGCGGCACATCATTAAGGTTTGTTGCAACACAATTTAACGTTTGTATCACATACTTTTATGGGTTCGCCTTTTTTTTTTTAGGGTTTGAAAGGCGTTGAAAACGTTTTCACCCAACACACTTGTCTGCTCAAAGAAACTCTCGAAGATCTCTTCAAAGGACGCGACATGGATCCACTTTATCCTGCAATTAATTCAGAAATTGTACCCTTCCGACGACCTCCACAGGACGTAATCGTTTTCATTGTTGGTGGAGCTACATACGAAGAAGCATTAGCAGTTCATCAGCTCAACAACGCCGGCTACAGGGTAATTCTGGGCGGTACAACGATTCACAATTCCGCTAGCTTCATAAAAGAAGTTCTATCCGCGACGCAGGGCGTTCAATTTAAGCATACCAAATCGATGCTTAAGTACTGTGCCACAGAGAACTTTTAAGTTTTCTGGTTTACATTCTTATCAACTTAAAGGCTATTACTAACCTTCCTACGCCGATTTGTCTGATGGATCTTTTTAAGTGTAATTTATTTAGGTCATTTATGTATATTTATAAACCATAATATATAAACAATGATACGTATATGTAGTTAAGGCAAATAATATGTAGTTATGTGCGTCCCTCGAATCGATCTTTAACTCGTAACCACGGAAGTCAAGAGTCTATTGTGTAGACAACTTAGATCGAACTTGAAAGATGATTAGAAAACTATCGATCGGAATGAAACGAATTATAAGAAGCTGATCCGTACATAGCTGAGGGAATCCCACAGAAATCGAATCTTTGAGCGTTGTCATTATGCTGGTTAAGGTAATCGAAAGAGCCAAACCCACAAGGTTCCACGCGTTAAATGTTATGGTATCTTTGTACCAATCCTTAGCTTTTATCTACCATTTTCTAATGAAATGAAGATAAGCAAAAGCTACACTTCAAGAAGACAGTATGTAACAGCTGCTACAAATATTAAATCGCATTTTCATTACTAGCTTGGCTTTTGTCTATACACCTCTTCCTTAATGCATAGTGAAAAGTAGTCTTCATACCCAAGGAAGATAAAGAAAACTACCCCCTAAGCAAGAGAGTCCGGCCCATCAGTTGAACCTCTTTACTGAAAAGCATGGAAGATCTAGTCTCTTTCTGAGATGCAACATGTGTACCTCCTAGACCTAGACATTGACTATTTTGTGATCAAGGATCCTCAGGAGAGCTTTCTTCCAGGAAGTGTATACGTATAAGGAGAATGACAGCATTCGTCCGAATTACGAGCTGAAAAGCAGAGTCCTACTCTCCCATATCTACCTTCGGGATGATGTAGTTCATTGGTAATCCGAGAACCTTAGTTTTACCAAACTCAATGATGACTGCGGCAAACAATGCCATCGCATATGAAGGGGCTGTTTGGATACACTTCATCAGTGGCTGTAGAGAGGTACGCCATGCTGTTTAACAAGGCACTGAATAATGCATATTATCCGGTGCATCGGACAACGGCGGTAGTGCGACCGATCACCAAGAGGGACAACGGCTCCTCTAACCTGGGAGATCAGGGTATGGCATGATACTATACATGCTGCGTCTATGTATCCAATGCCAAACGTGCCTGTACCATTTAGAACGAATGGGTACTACAACCTCGACCTGAAATCTTCGACTCCATTCCTTAGCTCCTGCCGGTGATGCAAGTAGCAAAACACCCACATGTACGGCGGCACACTTACTTATCAGGTCAGCGATCCATGGAGAATCTGAGCCTGAGCTATAGCTGCCTTCCATCCTTGACGGTCCCGGGCACGCTGCTTCCAGTTATCAAGACCAAGATGTCTTTATACCGGAGATTCGGTCTTCCTCTTCTTCTCGAACCAGGAGGCTCAGAGTCGAAGACGCTCTTAGCTGGAGCGTTGATGTCCATGCGCTCGATGTGGCCGAGCCAGTGCCTTCCAGACTACATCCACATCATTGTACAGCTCGTAGAGTTCGCGGCTATGTCTTCTTCTCCATTCACCTTCCTCACAGACAGGACCAAATATCCGGCGCGGAATTTTTCTCTCGAAAGAACCCAAAATCAGCTCCGTTGTCCTGCTTTCGGGTCCGTACAGCAAGACTGGCAGAATGAGCGTTTTGCAAAGCATGACTTTGGTCCTTCGAGTGAGGAGTTTTGACCCCAGTTGTTTGGACAAGCCGAAGTAGCAGCGGTTGCCAAGGGCGATTCTATGCCGGATCTCCCCTGTGGTGTCATTTGTGGAATTTACGTTTGCCCCGAGGTAGACAAACTCCTTGACTACTTAGCTGTCAATTGTTATATTTTGTCCCAGGTGGTGAGCGACGGATTGGTTTTTGCTTGACAGCATGTACTTCGTCTTGTCCTCATTGACCTTAAGACCAACTCCTTTCGCCTGTTTTCAATCGCCGTGAATGCTTTCACAGTGCCACAGCGAGAACACGCGATGATATCGATATCATCCGCGTATCCTAGCAGCTGGACGGACTTGTAGAAGATAGTGCCTTCCCTGTTGACGCCTGCCCGTCGCACTATCTGCTCCAGCACTAGGTTGAAGAAGTCACATGACAGCGCATCTCCTTGCCGAAATCCGGTGCATGTTTCAAACGGTTCCGAAGTCCTGGAACCGAGTTGCACGGTGCATCGCGTATTTTTTAGCGTGGCGCGACACAACTGGATCAGTTTTCCCGGGATCCCGAATTGGGCCATCGCACCAAACAGTCTTTCACGATGAATGCTGTCGCATGCGGCTTTGAAATCGATGAAAAGATGGAGTGTATCGATTCGAAACTCGTTGGTCTTTTCCAGGATTTGTCGAAGTGTGAAAATCTGGTCTATAGTCAATTTGCCGGGCCGGAAGCCGCACTGGTAGCTGCCCATTAGTGCGGTGCAAAATGGCTTTAGACGGTCACACAGTACGCTGGACAGGATCTTGTATGCGACATTGGGCAGGGATATACCTCTATAGTTCTTGCAAGAGGTAGAATCGCCTTTTTTCTGAATGGGACAAATATAGCTGGTATTCCAGTCGTCGGGCATGCTTTCATCTTCCCAAATTCTGCAGATGATCTGGTGCATGCTCCCTACCAGAACATCGCTGCCAGCCTTGAAGAGCGCTGATGGCAAGCCATCTGAGCCTGCGGCCTTGTTATTCTTCAGCTTCTGAATAGCTGTGCCGACTTCTTCGATGCTGGGTGGGAGGACTACTTCAGCGGCTGGAGTTGGGATTTCCTCGGTCCCTACCACTCTCTCTTGGTCATACTCGTTAAGCAGCTGCTGGAAATGCTGCTTTAATACATCCACTACTCCCTGCGGGTCGGTGACAAGATTTCCCTCGCAGTTTCGAAGAGCCTGGGTGTCCTTTTTGAAGCCTCCTGCCTTTCCACCCAGATGGAAAAAGAACTCAACCGACTTGAAATGCGCCACTGCAACCAGCTGGTTTCGTTTTAGTTAAGACGAAAGTTCACCACGGACCTTCTCGCCATTGAAATAAGTAAATAAGATGTCAATATCCATTTAATTTATAAACAAATATTTCATTTTTATTGAATCAACGCACAAACTTACTAAATAGTATCCACGAATTCTTAACCAAAAAAAAAGTGATAATAGAAGATACACCGAAAATGAAAGTCAGAAGGCGATGCCCATTTGGCATGGGCACATTTTACGTTTTGTGGAGACGCCGCATAGCCTTCCGCATTGGCCGTAACATGGTATTCGCCTGCGCTCCTGGGGTTTGTTGCGGCGCAAACAGATTTCCATTCTGTGCTGGTGCAGCCGGAGTTGGTGCTGCAGCTCCAAAATTAAAAACTGGCGACTGGCTCACGCCTTGATTGTTGGCGATCGCACCAAATGTGTTATTTGTTCCAGTCGCCGGAGTTGTGCTAGCATTGCCAAATGAAAACACTTTATTATCCGTACCAGTGCCAGAGTTAGACGTGTTGCTCGGAGCAAAGAGATTAGTCGCTCCTGCCGGTGATGGTGTGATAGTTGTGTTTCCATCACCGAACACGAAAGTCTTGTTGATGTCTGTTGCCGGTTTAGAGGCGTTACTTCCAATTGCAGAACTACTACCGAATACAAACGTTCCCGCGGGCTTGGCTGGATCCGACTTGGTGTTATTCGAGGTGGCACCAAACGTGAAAGTCGTTGATTGTTGCAGTGGCGCCACTGATGCTGCTGGTAGACCAAATAACGAATTCGACGATGGTGTTGGATTAGAAGTAAGACCGTTTGACAGATTGGTTGGAGGTGTTGCACCAAAGAGATTCGTGCTAGTAGCACCTTGATTTGTCGACGATCCGAATGTGAACGGAGAACTCTGAGCTGTTGTTGTTGTAGCCGGAGCTCCAAAGGGATTTGTTGGCTTTACAGCTGAAGATCCGAACATTGATGGAGCCTCATTGTTGGTTTGGTTGTTTCCAGTGGATCCGAAAGCGAAGATTGGCTTGACCGGATTAATCGCATTCGAATTAGCAACAGGTGCAGATGGCGAGCCGAAAATATTTTTATTCGCCTCCGGAGCAGGTGCGTTAAAGGAGAAACCACCAAGTGAATTGCCACCTGTCATTGTAGTTGGCTTTTCTGCTGTTGCAGAGAAGGAAAACTGAGATGCTGGTGCTGTCGAAGCTGGTGAAGCGCCGAATGTGAACGAGTTTGATGGCTTGACCGGATTAACGTTTCCGAATATCGGCGTTTGCATTGTGCCTGCGGTCGATGGAGCAGATGTTGTGACTGTAGAGCCAAATGTGGGTAATTTCGCCTCAGTTGTCTGTGAATTGGATGGTTGAGTAGCGGAGAACGAGAATGTCGAAGTTAAATTGGATGACGTCGCAGTTGTCGGGGCTAAATTGCCGAAAAGAGATTTTGGAGCTTGTGTAGCGGCGAAGGAAAAGCCTCCGGATGATGGTGTTGATGTAAGAGCAGTTGTAGGCTGATGAGCAGTCGTAGAAGTAGCTCCAGTGCTACCGAATAGGTTTAAAGTGTTGGGATTTGTTGTAGCTGCGGTAGAATTGTTCGCTTGTGGACTCCATGCATTCTTTATTGAACCAAAAGTGAAAGCAGCAGGTGCGTTCGATGTTACTGTCACTGATGTTTGTGCTGGTGCGGTTGTGGGGGTAGGCGCTACGACTGCCGTCGACACAGGCTTCGGAGTATCTGCATTTGAGGTTGCTAAAGCCCCAAAGGTGAATGTCGGCTGAGTGGTCGTAGAAGCTTGTCCAAAAACTGGAGGCGCATTGGTTTTTTGTGCAGTTGTTGTCGCTAGACTTCCAAAGGAGGGAATGGTTGATCCAGTTTGGGTCTTAGCAACAGAGAGCGATGGAGTATTTGGCGATCCGAAAGTGAATGTAGGAGCCGAGGTTGTTGGTGCTGGCACGCTGGTTGTGGGTAAGCCAAAGGAAAATGTTTTCGTTGGCGTTATCGTACCTGATACGGCTGTGGTAACTAGCGTTGGTGCTTCAGTAGATTTATTTAAGGTAGACGCTGTCAGTGGGGAAGCATTTGTTGTCGTGGTCGGTTGAGTAGTTGGTTTACTTAAGCCAAAGCTGAAGCCACTGAGCGTGGGGATGGTCGAAGCAGCGGGCGTTGATGTTGTTGCAGCCACTGCAGGAGCAGATGTTGTCACAGTAATTATGTTTGGTGGTGTTGCCGTAGTAGTGCTACTTGTCCCGTTCAAACTAATTGAAGATGAAGTTGTCGGTACATTGACCTGCAGTCCACCATTCACCAAAGAAGGTGCTGTTAAGGAAGCTCCCACAATCGATTTGTTCGATGATTCGGTAACTGGCGCAATTGTTGACGCAGTAGTCGTCACGGTTTTGAACGAAATCGACGCTTGGCTCGTCGTCGGAGCTGATGTTGGCGTTACTGATGACAGAGTGGTTGGTGCGTCCGGGACAATATTTTCCGGAGGCTTTGGTGGTGCATCCACTTCGTCTTCGTCTTCTTCGTTCAGTTCCCCTTTTAGTGCACTTAGCATAATCGCAAGCTTCGATTTCTTGATCTTTTCGAGAAGCTGTGCTCCGTTTGACGACAAAGAGCTGCTCTTTTTCGGCTTGATAAATTGAATGCCACTAAGACCATCGTCCTCTTGTGATTCCGAGTAGTCGTTAGGTAGATTAGAAGGCGCTTCACTGTAGTCTTTATTGAAAAGTGTCAATCTTGGCTTTATGATGCTTTTTCCTGAGTCCGAAGCTACTCTTGTCGGTTGGCTACCGACTTCATAGCTTCTTTCTACTTCTGCAGGTCTTGCAGTCACGTGTGGTGTACTGGGATGTTGTATCGCCGGAGGCACAGTCACTGGCTGCAATGATGAAGACGTATTGTTTCGTTCCCGATTAAAATCTGGTGGCGCACTAAGCGAAGTTGAAAGTTCATTCGAAGCGAATCGCTTCTGTGAAGACATATCAAACATTTTGCGCTTGTTGGCGATGTACATGCTCGAACTAAGCGAGCTCAGGATGTCATTATTGTAGTTACAAAGACGTTTCTTGACCACCTGCTCAGGAGATACTTGTACGCTAGAAGATGGAGTGGGTGATGCTACTTCACGCTGTCGTTTGCTTTGAATTTTCTGAATACTATACGGAATCCCCTCAGACTCCGGTTCTTTGCAATGTTTCTTGGTCAGCTCCGTTCCATCAAGCTCCTAGAAATTATACGTTACTGTTAAAACTAATCCCAGACATTGGGGGGAAGGCAACTTACATCGCTATTGATTCTCTTGCGTGAGATTTCCTTGAGGACTTCGAGAACACTTCTTGTTGGTGCCAAATCATTCTCTGTAGGCGGTGGATGCAGTATAGGCCTGTTTTCTCTTGATATCTCTTCGTCGCTCTTTTGAAGACTGACTAGAGAAGTGGAGCGGAGTATTCCCGGCAGTGCGTTCATGTGATAAACTGACTTTTCTAAACGACAAGAGGTGAGCGAATACCCAAAATCAATTTCGACATACGATTCTTACCTGGAGCTGCTATCTTTGTCATTGATACATTCTTGTTCTTCTTCACCTTGTGCAGTATTTCATTCTTGGTCAAGTGCACCACTGGAAATTGTCCGGGTTTGGTGTATAAATTACCCATCGACAGGCTGCGGTTCAATCGAGTACTGTTCTCGTGATACTCAACAATCCGTGAGGCTAAACCATTGCTCCGTATGTCGACGTAGGTCCTAAAAACAAAGTAAATCATACATGCATATGCACTGTGTATTCAAATTTACCTTGGATCGATACGTGGCTTTGGACTCATTGTAACCTTTGTCGGCGTTCCGTTCATGGTTTTCGTCAGTGAAGGGTTTCTGTCAGTCATGAGCGAATTATTTCGACTCCGTGGCGTGCCTCCTATTGCTCCCTCGCCCCATTTGAATTTTGTACTTAAACCACAAATAAAAATCCAAGTTATTTGACAAGTCATTCGATTATTACTCAACTTAATCTTACCTTGTTCCATTGAGGCATGTCGATTCTGCTATTGGATTCAGGGTTGTCGTACTTAAACTAAATCGCCCGCGTAATGAGTTGTTCTCCATTATAGTCGGTGTCTATGAATATGCAGATACTTGGATTAAATGGAATGAATCTCAATTGTCCATACAAAGAACGATGGTCTAACGTAAAATCTTTGCAGAATATTGATGATTACTTGATTATTTACAGTTTCTAGTCAATTTCATTTGCGTTCGAATGGCAATTTAATATTCGGAAACGTGATACAGATAGAGAGCCAGTTTGTTTTAATTTAGATATGACACGCCAAATATCTGGTTAGATGACATCTGTGCGCACATTTCACTTGAATTATGGGAAGGGGAAGTTTCAAATTCAAACGTCATTATTGCGTCTTCTGGTGAAAGCGGTGTTTAATTAAGGTGGTAACACATTTTTTGACAATCTGTCGTTTTTGATTTTTTCATTTTTGGAATGTTCTTAGATAGGACGATGTACGAATAACAACTATCAAGTAAATTACTAAGAACAATAGAATAAAGGAAAAGATTAGTGAAAACGAATGTATTATATTTTAGTCTCTTTGCTTAATATAAACTGTTTAATTCACGGCGCCCCCCCTCGGTGGAGTACTGGCAAAACTCCCTCATAGTATACATATGTACTTACAATGAAAAAGCTTCTCGAATCTCGCCGTTTGGACTCGGCATTGAACTGTAGGCCCCTTTCAAAAGAAAACGCACACAACATGGCTGATTGGGAGAAGCTTGGCTCTGGCCCTTTATGGGCTGTAACGCTACCAAAAGCAATATAAAATGACTGGAAAAATTGGACTATTATGTCACTAAACGCCTACTTGAAAGTAGAAAAATTGACATAGATTAAATGATGTACACTTGTGCTCGTTTTAGGACATTTTTAAATGTTGCTTGTAAAGGATCTGGTTCCAGGTGGGTCATTTCGTCTTCAATATTAGCTCCAGGTCTTGCAAGTCACGTGATTTTTTGTGGTGTACTTGAGATTTGAGGTTTCAAAAAAGTCCCAAAGAAAGAAGTTCCACCGACCAGTTCAAATAGCCTAAATTAGAGATCACACGGTTGGGAGGGTCGGGAGGTTGCATTAACCTGTTGGAGCCAACAAAACAATTCGCACGAAAGAGAACACCATTTATTATCTGTTATCATCGCTCACCAGCTACAGTTACGGTAATGTCATCCACCTTCCCGAAAAAAATAAGGGCCAAACACTTATTCACTGCAAAAGTCCATCAAAAAGTGACTAATGTGAATGCCCTGTGCTACAGAAATGCAAATGATGTTTGTTCAGATAACTTCTTTAATGGAAATCGGGTTGGATGATACTTGCACCAGATTTAACAGATCATGGATATAAGTCAGGTTGAGAGCAATCAACAACTTTACCCTGTATGTCCGAGCCCATGCCCCCCTATATTTGGTCCTGTCTGTGAGGAAGGTGAATGGAGAAGAAGACACAACCGCGAACTCTACGAGCTGTACCAAGATGTGGATGTAGTCCGGAAGGCAAGGATCCGTCGACTACACTGGCTCGGCCACATCGAGCGCATGGACATCAACGCTCCAGCTAAGAGGGTCTTCGACTCCGAGCCTCCTGGTTCGAGAAGAAGAGGAAGACCGAACCTCCGGTATAAAGACCAAGTAATCGCGGATGTAGGACATCTTGGTCTTGACAACTGGAAGCAGCGTGCCCGGGACCGTCAAGGATGGAAGGCAGCTATAGCTCAGGCTCAGATCCTCCATGGATCGCAGGCCTGATAAGTAAGTAAGTAGGATATAAGTCAACCTCACTTGACGATCGGCAGACAGCGATTCGTGAATGGTTTGCACTTCATAAAAGAACATCTTTAGGACTTTCATTATAATTTAAAACAACGAACATCTCTTGATGAAAAATTGTGTGCATGGTTGCTTCGTCGATGTTAGTGCACTTTGTCGCACGTCCTCAGTCACTGGGCCGAGCGAGCAATCTGAGAGCGGATGCTTTTGTGACATATCTAGTGGACATAGTTTACAGGAGACAAATAGCCAAATTAGTTTTCATTCATTTCAATCCCGTCTGCGACTTAGATTACGGTCTGCATTCGCTTCTTGGGGGGCATGGGCTCGGACAAACAGGGTAAAGTGGTTGATTGCTCTCAACCTGGCGAGATGCCAGCAACGATCCCTGTTTAAATGCCCGGGTCAAGTTGACATACGGCCTCCTCGCGGCGCCCTCTGGATAGCCTCTTCAACAACCGTTGGGAGGTGAACAAACGTATGCAGCGAAAAAAACCCCGACCAGAATGGCGGTTGTGCGGCGGGCTAACAATCCGCCCACGTAAAAAAAAACCCAAAGTTATGAATGAGCAAGATGCCTCGGATACACGGACGGATACTCGACGACGACAACGCACGAAAAAGGAACACGATTTGCGAGTATGCTCCTGGAATGTCAGGACCCTGTACACTCCCGGAGCTGCTCATAAACTAGAAGGAATTCTCACGCAGTACAAGGCGGATATTACTGCGGTCCAGGAAATACGCTGGATAGGAAACGGTATGATTAGAAAGAAAAACTGCGACATTTATTACAGCTGTCACAAAAGGTTGCACCTACTGGGATGCGGATTTGTCGTGGGGAAGCGGTTAAGGTCGAAGGTCATCGACTTTAAACTTATAAGTGATCGCCTGGCTGTGATCCGCATCAGAGGCAGATTTTATAACATCAGCCTTATATGTGCACACGCCCCTACCGACGAGGCTGAAGACCCTATCAAGGAGGACTTCTATGACCTCCTGGACAACGCCTACGGAGCTTGTCCGGAGTACGATGTAAAAATCGTGCTCGGGGACTCCAATGCCAAAATCGGAAAGGAAAACACCCTTGGCGGAGTGATCGGAAAGCACAGCCTCCACGATACAACAACAGATAACGGCTTCCGACTCGCTGACTTTGCGACAGCTCGTAATGCGGTGATAAGTAGCACAAGATTCCCTCGCAAGCGAATCCACACAGCAACCTGGCGATCTCCGGACGGTCGAACCGCCAACCAAATCGACCATGTGCTCATTGACGCAAGGCACGCATCAAACATCCTGGATGTGCGAACATTCAGAGGGGCGAATGTCGACTCTGACCACTTCCTCGTAGCAGCAAGATTCAGAGCTCGACTGTCCAATGTCAGAAAGCTGCACCAGCCCATCAGGAGGAGGTTCGACATTGGGCGCCTGAGCACACCGGAGGTTGCCAGAGTCTACAGGGAGCAGCTGAGCGAAAGACTCTACGGTATGCCTACGTCGAACACAAATGCCAATAATATGTGGCTGCATTGCCGCTCAGCCATTCAGGAAGTAGCCGAAACCACATTAGGATACCTACCACCCCCGACAAGAAACCCGTGGTATGATGGCGAGTGTGAGCAGAAAAAGGCAGCAACCGACGAGGCGTACCAAAATGCGCTGCAGAGGAAAACCAGGGCAGCGCGAGAAAAGTACCGAGCCAGAAGAAGGGAGGAGAAGAAACTACTGCGACAAAAGAAAAGAATCTTCGCAGCCTCCCAGCTCAAGGATATCGAGGAGTCTAGGGATAAACATAAAATACGAGCCTTTTACAAGAAAGCCAAAGTGTGATAGCAAAGCGTTTGGGCGACAAGTATAATGAACAACAGCACAGTTTGAGTTCTGGATAGAGACTGACTTTATTGTACATAGATATTTATATATTTCATGTAACTGGTGTGTGACGTTATTGTATGAGTGTTTCTGGTGTGTGACTGTGACTTGTGTTAGCTGTTAGGTGTTCGTTGCATAAGTGTATGTTTAATGATTGTTACTGTGGCAATGAGTGTGTGTGTGATAACAGTTCCTGTGACATCTCCCCTTTTAAAAAAAATTAAAAAACAAAGCTTCTTTTGTTTTAAGCTCATAACAAAATAAATCTTAAATTCAAATTCAAAACTCTTTAAATGTTTCGGGGATGAGTCCAGCGTAATATGATATGACAAAGATTATTAGTAAATATTGTTATTCAAATAAACACGTAGTTATACGTATACATATTACTATAAATCTAAGCGTTTTAATGGTCTAATAACTCTTCCGCTTCTTGTGGTTGTAGTCATTGGATATGCAGGCTGTTGTTTCTGGTTAATGTTGCTTGTTGAATTTCTTGGTGGATTGTGTGATTTAGCAGTAGGGGTGGGTGAACTTGGTTGAGGTCGTACAGGTGGTTGATTAGAAATTTCAGTTTTTGTAGCAATAGATTCAGGGGGTGTCTCATGAACTTGTTTTGCTTGATGTTGACTTTCCAGCTCTAGTGGCCATAGAATGGTTGGTGATTGAATATCAGCTTTTGTCTTATGCAGGTGGTGGGTGTTTCTACGGTAACGTTTGCCTTCATTTGTCTCGACGATGACTGATCTTGGAAATTGTGTTTCTTTAACAACTTGTGCGCCAATCCATTCGCGATGTCCAGTTTGCATACGTACTTTATCACCAGGTTTGAGTGCTTCTGCTGTTTTAGCACCTCTGTCTGCGTAATATCTTTGCTGATTACGTATTTTTTTCAATTCATTTTGAACGCCAACGACTACTTTAGGTTTCAATTCATCCTTCGCTGTTGGAATAATTGTTCTCGTTGCACGGCTGTAAAGACGTTGACAGGTTGATTTAAGAACATCATTTCGTGGTGTATTTCTCAGCATAAGTAGTGCGAGGTATGAGTCCGATTTGTCAATGTAACATCGTTTTAACAAATTTTTTGCCGTCTGTACGTTGCGTTCTGCAAAGCCATTGGACTTTGGGTAATAGGGACTCGATATTTGATGGTTGAATTGCCAAGTTGATGCGAAATCGGCAAATCTTTTTGACGTGTATTGCGGTCCACCGTCCGATTCCAGTGTCTCTGGAATGCCATGCACTGAAAACCATTGTCGCATATGATCGATGACTTCTTGTGAATTCGATAATTTTAATTTCTTGAAGTCCATGAAACCGGAATAATGATCGGCGATAAGAACGTATTCATCTCCTTTGAAGTTGAATATGTCAGTGGATACAATTTGAAATGGGTATTCTGGAACATCGCGTTCCAATTGTGGTTCTCGAACGTTACTTCTTTGTGTTTGCTGACACACGGAGCATCTCTGGATGTAGTCACAAATGTGGTTGATGAGTCCAAACCAGTATAGTGATTGACGAGCTCTTGCTATCGAGCTATTAACTCCCGCGTGTCCTGAGTGGAGATCCCGAACGATTTTATTTATTTCGCACTTTGGTACAATTACTTTATGACCCTTGAATAGTAGACCATGTTCAAAGGTTATTTCTTCTTTAAAATTCGCATATTTTTTAGCAGCTTGTGGTAACATTTTATCATCGTCCGGCCATCCTCTCAACACGACTTGTTTTAGCATTTGTAGCTCGAGATCTTCAGAAGTAGATTTAACAAACCGTTCGCGTGCTTCATCAGTAAATGAAAGTATAATGTTGACTGAGTACTCTCCATCATCGCCTGCGTCCACTGGGTTGCAATCCCGACTGACTGTATCTGCTATAGGAATTTGTGTGCCTTTTTTGTATGTGACGATTGGAGAATATTGGATAACATCCCATAGAATGCGTTGTAATCTCAGTGGTGCATTTTGAAGCGGTTTCTTAAATATGGTTTCGAGTGGTTTATGATCTGTCTCCACTTCGACCCGTTTGCCATACACGTACTCATGGAACTTCTTGCAGGCGAATTTGATCGCCATAGCCTCTTTCTCGATCTGAGGATAATTTTGTTGAGTAGGTGTTAGTGCGCGTGTAGCATATGCTACTGGTTGATCATTTTGTAACAAGCATGCTCCAAGTGCTTTTGAGCTTGCATCCACCGACAATCTCACTGGTTTGTTCACATCATAGAATTTTAGTACAGGGGTTGAACTTAAAGCTTTTTTGACATTTTCAAATGCTATTTTCTGTTCACTGTCCCAGTACCATTCAGTTTCTTTTTGGAGTAATATACGTAGTGGTTCGGTGATATTTGATAAATTCGGTATGAACTTGGCCAAATATGTAACCATTCCCAAGATGCGTTGAAGTTCTTTGACATTGGTCGGCTCCCGCAGATTCTTTATCGCTTCCACCTTTTCAGTATCAGCTTCGATACCTTTTGCTGAAAATAGATGACCAAGGAATTTAACTTTTTTCTTTTCATACTCACATTTTCTCTTATTGAGGGTAAATCCTGCTGTCTTTAAGCGGTCGACAACTCTTGTGGTTATTGCACGAAGGCCGTCCACAGTTTCTGCATACAAGAATATGTCATCCATAGCAACTTTACAACCTGGGATGCCTTCTAGTGTGGTGTTCATTATTTCAGAAAAAATCTCTGGAGCCGATGAAATTCCGAATGGTAGTCGCAAAAATTGGTATCTGCCCCATGGCGTTGAGAATGTTAAGTATTCGGATGTTCTTTTTGTGACGGGTATTTGCCAGAATCCCTTTTGGCAATCCAATTTGGTGAAAATTTTAGCATTGTGTACACTTGCTGCAATTTCCTCCACTGTTTGGAGAGGATAATGGCGACGCTTAATATTTTTGTTTAGATCGGTTGGGTCCATACATAGTCGAATTTTGTCTTTTTTTGTTACAATGACTATAGGACTTACTGCAGGTGTTGGATGACTCACAGGTCGAATAACTTTCATTTGGACCATTTTATTCAATTCGGTTTTGACTTTATCGCGTAAAGCATGAGCGATTCGTCGTGGAGGTATAATTTTAAATGTCGGATCATCGATGAAATCGATCTCGTATGTAAAGTTCTTGCAACACCCAATTTTTCCATCCTCTATTTTGGCCTCATTTATACGAGCGATTAGTCCTAAACTTTCACATGATGCACGACCCAATATTGGCGTCAAATCCTCATCCACAATTTTGAATGTGACCACTTTTGAGATATTTTTTGTTTCACAATTCACCTTTGCTTCACCAACTACCTGGATGCTGTCGTTGTTGTATGTAATGATGCGTTTTGTATTTGAATTTTCGACTGCTAGTTTTAATCGCAGGGCTTCTCTCTTTGGGAGGACATTGCATTCGGCTCCAGTGTCAAGCTTGATTTTTATTGTTTTATTTCCTATCTTCAAAACTTCTGACCATTTGTCAGCTGTTGCTATCTGGTTCACTTTTGCACTCCTGACTATTGCGTTGATTTTGTATTCGTCCGAGTTGGACGATTCCTCGTTGTGTTCAAGAGCGTTCACTTGCTTTGAATATTTCTTGTATTTGTTATTTTTTCTTTCACTGCTCGGTTTAGTTTTCTTTGCTCGACACATAATAGCCCAATGTCCAATGCTGTCGCATTTATTGCATTTCTGGGCATAAGCTGGACACTGCTTTGAACCGTGGATTCTGCCGCACCGCCTACAATTGAATGTATTTTCTTTTTGTAATGCATTTACATTTTGATCCATACCTGTGGATTGCAGTTCATTTATTTGCTTCGATGCTCTTTCAGCCGCCCTGCAAATCCTTTGGGTTTTTACTAGAGTCATCTCATCTTCTGTCCACAGCTTCTGTCTTGTTGCGTCTGAATATATCCCTACGACAATTTGGTCCATCACAAATTCATCAGCATTTGCACCGTAACTGCATTTTTTGACTTGCGTCTGCAGTTTCTGTAGAAAATCTTCGAAGTTTTCATTAGAATGCTGCTTAATTCTATGAAACTGACATCTCTCATAGGTTTTGTTTTTGGACGGTGCAAAGTGATCCGTCAATTTTATTTTAATTGTTTTTACATCAGCCTTTTCCTCTGCCGTGAGATTCATATTATTTATAATACGGAGTACTTCGACACCTACACAAGCCTTGAAGTTCGCTGTCCTTATTTGTGGTTCTTCGGCGGAAAGTTTATTTGCTGTGAAATAATTTTCGTAGAGCTCCAGCCACTCCGTCCATTGCTGTGACATATCTGCATCGCTGTTGACAACAAGCGGCTTTGGTGGTTTTATTCCAGACATTTTCTTTATTGTTTTTTTTTTTTTTTTTTTTTTTATTATATTTCTTAATTCAAGTCTCTTTTCACTTCTGACACCATGTGATAGCAAAGCGTTTGGGCGACAAGTATAATGAACAACAGCACAGTTTGAGTTCTGGATAGAGACTGACTTTATTGTACATAGATATTTATATATTTCATGTAACTGGTGTGTGACGTTATTGTATGAGTGTTTCTGGTGTGTGACTGTGACTTGTGTTAGCTGTTAGGTGTTCGTTGCATAAGTGTATGTTTAATGATTGTTACTGTGGCAATGAGTGTGTGTGTGATAACAGTTCCTGTGACACAAAGGCCTTGCAGGAGGCTTCAAAAAGGGCACCCTGGCTCTTCGAAACTGCGAGGGTAATCTTGTCACCGACCCGCAGGGAATAGTGGATGTATTTAAGCAGCACTTCCAGCAGCTGCTTAACGAGCATGACCAAGAGGGAGTGGTAGGGACCGAGGAAATCCCAACTCCAGCCGCTGAAGTAGTCCTCCCACCCAGCATAGAAGAAGTCGGCACAGCTATTCAGAAGCTGAAGAACAACAAGGCCGCAGGTTCAGATGGCTTGCCATCAGAGCTCTTCAATGCTGGCGGCGATGTTCTGGTAGGGAGCATGCACCAGATCATCTGCAGAATTTGGGAAGATGAGAGCATGCCCGACGACTGGAATACCAGCTCTATATGCCCCATCCACAAAAAAGGCGATCCCACCTCTTGCAAGAACTATAGAGGTATATCCCTGCTCAATGTCGCATACAAGATCCTGTCCAGCGTATTGTGTGAACGTCTAAAACCATTTTGCACCGCACTAATCGGCAGCTACCAGTGCGGCTTCCGGCCCGGCAAATCAACTATAGACCAAATTTTCACACTTCGACAAATCATGGAAAAGACCAACGAGTTTCGAATCGATACACACCATCTTTTCATCGATTTCAAAGCCGCATACGACAGCATTCATCGTGAAGCACTGTTTGGGGCGATGGCCGAATTCGGGATCCTGGTAAAACTGATCCAGTTGTGTCGCGCCACGCTAAAAAACACGCGATGCCCCGTGCAACTCGGTTCTAGGACCTCGGAACCATTCGAAACATGCACCGGATTTCGGCAAGGAGATGCGCTGTCATCTGACTTCTTCAACCTGGTGCTGGAGCAGATAGTGCGACGGGCAGGCGTCAACAGGGAAGGCACTATCTTTTACAAGTCCATCCAGCTGCTAGGATACGCGGATGATATCGACATCATGGCGTGTTCTCGCCGTGGCATTGTGGAAGCATTCACGGCGATTGAAGAACAGGCGAAACGAATTGGTCTTAAGATCAATGAGGACAAAACGAAATACATGCTGTGAAGCAAAAACCAATCCGTCGCTCACCACCTGGGACAAAACATAACAATTGGCAGCTACAATTTCGAGGTTTGTCTTCCTCGGGGCAAACGTAAATTCCACAAATGACACCACAGTGGAGATCCGGCGTAGAATCGCCCTTGGCAACCGCTGCTACTTCGGCTTATCCAAACAACTGGGGTCAAAACTCCTCACTCGAAAGACCAAAGTCATGCTTAACAAAACGCTCATTCTGCCAGTCTTGCTGTACGGAGCCGAAAGCTGGACGATAAGCAGGACAGCGGAGCTGATTTTGGGTTCTTTCGAAAGAAAAATTCTGCGCCGGATATTTGGTCCTGTCTGTGAGGAAGGTGAATGGAGAAGAAGACACAACCGCGAACTCTACGAGCTGTACCAAGATATGGATGTAGTCCGGAAGGCAAGGATCCGTCGACTACACTGGCTCGGCCACATCGAGCGCATGGACATCAACGCTCCAGCTAAGAGGGTCTTCGACTCCGAGCCTCCTGGTTCGAGAAGAAGAGGAAGACCGAACCTCCAGTATAAAGACCAAGTAATCGCGGATGTAGGACATCTTGGTCTTGACAACTGGAAGCAGCGTGCCCGGGACCGTCAAGGATGGAAGGCGGCTATAGCTCAGGCTCAGATCCTCCATGGATCGCAGGCCTGATAAGTAAGTAAGTAAGTAAGTAATTCGCTTCTTCCAGTGGGTTTCCTATCTAAGTATCTGCATGATATATAAGATTTAATGCCATTTACATTATGAGACAACTTATGGCACTTAGTTTTGCCCTAAATCTACAACGTGGTCAAATCAATACTCTGTGTGTGCAATTTTAATATAACACCATAATGGCATTGAACATTTGCTGGGAACTACAACCAACGTGAGATTCAGTCGAGTTCCTGTCGAGTCCTATCTGGGACAACCACCCCTGGAGAGTAGTGAACGAACACTTACGGCCCAAATCATCTGCACTCCGACTAGGTTGTGTGACAAACATCATAAGAGTGTGATTCTTGAATTGGTTATTTGAAATGACATTCTTGTCCTCGCCATATTTAGACAGGGGATCCACGCCTTCTCGAAGACCCTGATAATACACAGGAGGCTTATCGTCTGTCGGATTAAAGGAGTCTTTGCTCCTCTTAGGGATTGGTTGCACCACAGCCGTTTTCCAATGCACCGGATAATATGCATTATTCAGTACATCGTTAAACAGGATGGTGTACCTCTCTATGTATAGCCGCCGGTGGAAAGCGCCTAAGCACAACATTGGATATACTGTCAGTATCTGCATGTTTCCTCTTTTTAAATAGCTCGAAGATCAACCGGATACCCCCCAACAGCACTTATATTGACGATAGCTTTATTTGCCCTAATGTCGTCATTGAACCTGGATAAACCTAAGCTATCGGATTGCCCATGTTCCAGTGGTAAAAGTGGCACGGGCGAATACTATTATTCTCTTTGTACACTTTCAGAAGACAGCTCGCAGCAAAATCTAGAAGCCACGATTCGACTTTCTTTACAAATTTGTGTTGATTTTCTATGAGTCTAATATGTCTTTTTTAAAACATTCTTCTTCGGTGCAAGCACAGCTAATTCATTTTATTATTTTATTCACCAAAAAGCATAAAATCCCGGAACACTGTCCTATCACTTTGCGTGGTACCAGATTAAACTAATCCTCCAATGCCGAATTCCTTGGCGTTATACTAGACAGAAAATGAACCTGAAAGAGCAACACAATCGAAAGAGCTAAAAAAAAAACAACTATAGCTCTCTACACATGCAAGAAAGCCCTGGGGAAAAATGGGGATTCAACCCCAAGATCACCCTACGGCTCTACATCATGGTCGTCAGACCCATACTAATGTATGGAGTGACAGTCTGGTGGACAGCACTGGACAAGACAACATACCTCAAGCAATTCGAGAAGGTAAAAAGGTTGGCGTGTATGTGCATTACCGGGGCCCTCAGGTCCACACCAACGGCTGCGCTTCACATGATACTCGACCTTACACCACTCGATATTTTCGGCAAGCAAATTGCCACACAAACGGCCATTAGACTCAAAGCCAATTCTGGCCACTCCTCCATTCTGAATAACAGGTCAACTAAGGCAGAAAACTTAAAACTCACAGAACCCACCACAGTTTTGTAAAAAAAAAAACACTTTTCAACGATCTACCTGGACAGACAAAACTGGACTCGCCAGACTCAACCCCACAGAAACTGGGTAGATTTTTACACTGACGGGTCTAAAACCAAAGACGGGGTGGGTAGTGGAGTAAGCTGAACAAAGCTCTAAAATTACCAAATCACTACAGCGTTTTCCAGGCGGAACTGTTGGCAATAAAAGAGGCCTTGTCTTGGCGGAAGTGGAACGTGATATCCACTACGAATATGCGCATTCTCACGGATAGCCAAGCAGCCTTAAGGACGTTGGAGTCCTATGTGTACACATCAAAACCTAGTCTCGACTGTCGCCTATCTCTTAACGAGATGGCCGAACAATTCAACATACAACTTATCTGGGTACCAGGACACAGCGACATTCCAGGGAATGAAAGAGCCGACACACTTGCCAAACAGGGAACGACGCTACAATCAATCGCGGCTTGTGAGGGAATACCCCTTGCAACCATTAAACTTAATCTTACTAATCTCGCCAGGGCCGAGACGAACCGGAGATGGACTCAGGGACATACCAGGGTCATCACCCAGGCAAATCTGGCCCCGACTCGGCAGTCAACGGACAAGGAGTATAATCTCCCTAAAAAGAACTGACATCTACAAAGTTATAGGTGTCATCATCGGACACTGCCTTATCGTCAGTCACGCGCAAAAACTGGGTATAGTTCCGAACGATTTCTGCAGAAGCTGTCTAGACGAGGAGGAGGTCGAATCCATTCACCACCTTCTCTGCACTTGCCCGGCATTCTGCACAATCAGGAAACGATACCTAGGCTCTTACTTCCTTAACGAACTGACAGAGGTTCAGCAAGTAGGGATACCTGATCTTCTTAACTTCTTAAGAAGCACAAAATGGTTCCACCAATAGGGGGCTAAGCCCCCCTCGTAGCTGCACAACGGACCTCCCTCCTATGTGTGTTCTTCTCATTTCTGGGAAGGCTACGATCCTACCTACCTAACTATATCAAAATTCTATAGTGCATGCATGATATATATATATTTTTTTTTTTTTTACAGTCAGACGCGCACTCAAGGCTTAGGCCTTATAACGTGTTGAACGTTGTGAAAGCGAAGGTAACAGGGTGAGGGAAAGTTTCGCGCAGATTGATGTTTTTGACACACAACCTGAACGGAGTGCAGTGGTTTTTGGGTCGTAGATGTTCGTTGACTACTCTCAGGGGTGGTTTGTCCTACATAGGACTAGAGTCGACCAAATTTCTCGTTGGTTATAATTCTCAGTAATCCGTTCATGCACTTTTGGTGTTAGTATTGCATACGCAGAGGATGAATTTCAATTGACCACATACTGTGAGTGTTATGCCTGCAGCAGTACGTTTGGTCATTTTCCATTCACAACTGTGTTGCATACTTTTTTCGGTATAGGAATTGCTTTTTCTTGGCTACGAAACGAATTTGAACTATAGACCTTCCGCTCAACGGCCGATGATGTTAACCACTGCACCACGGCCACCCCGTGGTGCTTCTTTTGCTTGTCAATGTAATTCACAATTAAAAGCATTATTGCATCCGTAACGTAATGAATGATAAATAACATTACGTTGAATTACAATGACTTTGACAAGATAAAAAACAAGACGGGACCCAACACAGACCTTTGCGGAACCCCTGTGTAAGCTAAGCTGACGAGGATTTCTTAAAAGCATCATTTATTTTTACTCTTTGCTTGGGATCCTTTAAATACATATATTTTAATGTATGAGGTAGTTTGAAAACAATCCGATAAGTTACTATGGTTTCAGGTCTATGTACGTCTTTGAGGTAGCATGTAGAGCCGAACAGAATGGAGGAGAAAGTACTTACGTAAATGATACAACCCGTACAGTGGTATTGGCTTAACCAATGCCCTCCGATCCAACGTATAAAATGGTTAGCTTAAGTAGAGCGTATGGATAATGCGGCATTGGTTGAACAGTCTTCGAATCCAAGTTAGGAAATCAACCAACTCGGCGTACAGTTGACTAAAGTATGGTACACACCGTCGATCAAAAGTGACACTTTTGTTGGTTGTCACTCAAAACTGATAGTGTGTACCACGAATGAAATATTACAGATTACGCCTTGCGCATGTCCGCCATGTTTGCTACCTATCTGTCAATGTTTGATGACGTAGTCTGTGACCCTCCGATTCGTTACTCACTTCTGTATACATATACGAACACGAGAGGTTTCTTGCGCGCGTTAAATTTAAAAAGTTATTGGAGCATTTTTTTGTCAAAATGAGGTGTGCAGTTTTCAATTGTAATGAAAACAATAAAAAGGGAAAGACAGGTATTAGATATTATAGCTTTCCAAAAGATAATATCTTGCGAAAGCAGTGGGTTCACTTCTGCAGAGGGAAGGATTATTTGAATCCAAGCACAGCTCGTATTTGCTCTGCACATTACACAGCTTAGAAAGGCTGTCGGATAACCAACATGTCTACAACAAAGGCAAATCGGTGGAAACAACACTCCACTCAGTAGTTAGTACCAAAGAAAGGTCACTGGAACACAAAGAATACACCCTAGTGACCTTTCTCGGTATTGAGGGCACCTTTAACAACGTTGAACCGTGGGCTGTCACCAAAGCGCTGTCTGATTGGGTGTAATGGGATCAACGATAGAACTGGTACGACAACTGCTTATACAAAGTGTCGTCAAAGCCAACTTCGCTGGTTCCGCTTCAACTAGAATGGTCAGGAGAGGTAGACCACAAGGTGGAGTACTCTCCCCTCTCCTCTGGAACGTGGTAGCCAATGAACTACTACTGTTGCTAGAGCAGGAAGGGCACGTTGTGACCGCCTATGCGGATGACATTGCTATAGCCGTCTCAGAAAATTTCCCAACATTACATACAGTAGTAACCTGGAGGGCGCAGTGGTTAGTGTGTTGGACTCTGACGCACGATGAGCGAGTTCGGATCCCGGTAACACCAACGCCATCGAATGTTTATTTCGTGGCGTCCCTCCTCGGCGGGGTACTGGCAAAACCCCCCGTAGTATACTTGCCATGAAAAAGCTTCTCGACTCACGCCGTTCGGAATCGGCTTTAGACTGTAGGTCCCTTTCACCTGTGTGAAAAATGAACCACACACAACATGGGTGATTGAGAGAAGCTTGGCTCTGGTCCTTCATGGGTTGTAACGCCACCAAAGAAGAAGTAACCTGGACGCAGTACTGTGGACTTGGGGTCAAACCCAAGAAGACTCATCTTGTACTGTTTACAAATAAATATAAAATCCTGCCCTTCAACTCACCGAGGCTGGGTAAAGCCCAATTAATAATCAAAGATCAGGCTAAATACCTTGGCCTAGTCCTTGAACTGGCTGAACTGGAAAGCCAACATACTTGATCGGGTCAAGAAAGTAACCGCTCTACAGCTGTAAGAAAATGGTGGGCAAAAAGTGGGGTCTCCAACCAAGCATTATACACTGCCTCTATACAGCAGTCATAAGGCCCATCCTCCTATACGGCATCGACTCCTCTGGACAAGGCAGTCTATCGTATCACAGAAATAAGGAAAGCTTGCATCCTTGCATCGCCTTAAGCAAGATGTGTTGCAAAATTTC
Source organism: Eumerus sabulonum (assembly GCA_951905685.1). NCBI lineage: Eukaryota > Metazoa > Arthropoda > Insecta > Diptera > Syrphidae > Eumerus > Eumerus sabulonum. The sequence continues at coordinate 31,778,783 of OX645060.1, forward strand.
TTCGGCGTGATTCGTAGCAAGGGAGGCCTTCACGACCACCCTGATCGACAAGAATTCAAGTACACGTTGAGGTCATACTTACTAGGTTATAATGAAGGACTTCTTTCCGACCACGTAAATGTTGCTGAGGATAACACACCTTAACACACAACATTATACTAATTCATTTGTTTTTCTTGTATTATGTACAATTCTAAAAAGCATATTGATAACTCCAAGGAGCATACCAGGGCAAGATAAAGAAGAATTAGAAGTGGACTCTATAGCTAATGACGGATTAGAAAACCTCGCAGGTTATATCTGTCATAAGCTGGGGCACCAAATTCCGGAGATCCGCACGGAGAAATCCAACGATGAGTCGTTCACTTGGGTAGATCACCTAAATGAGGGTGGTTTATCCAAATCAACAAGTGAACTCATGCTTCACATGAAGAAATTGGAGGACGTCTTCAACCAAGTTAATGGAGATGACTTGCTCATTTCCAATAACTTCATCAATACGCTTCTGGAGCTGACAGAGCATGTAGAATGCGAGGAGAGAGTGAAAAGACTGTTTTTTAGGGCTAGGATGTATTTTAGGATTAGAAAATTAAATAAGGAAATAATAGAAAATCAGTATAAACGGAAAAGAAAATTAAATAAAATATTACACTAACAGAAAAATGTATCTTTCATTCCACATCTTTGCATTCACATTAAACTCCAATGGAACTATTCAGAATGGGTTTGCTTTTGCTTCTATACATTCGTTTTGTTGGTTTTAATTTATCACTCGAAGCTTGACAAAATACTTGTGAATATTGTAAATAATATGCCACATGCCACATGCTTTAAAAACACGATTTATTTAACAACAATTATATAAATTCCAATTTTTCCTATCCCAATTTGTATGTAAACAAACAGCAATTTCAACCAGCTGTCAAATTTCGGGTCACAAATGACGTACATGCGCAGAACGAAACAAAAATGAACACTCGAAGGCGTAATCTTGTATCTCTCAATCGTGGTGTGTACATGTAAATGATGGTTTGTCGATCAAAACGGATGAGTTGCAAAAATTTCTGCTACTGAGTGACGATCAGCGGCCATGTTGGTTTTTGATCGACAGTGTGTACGTGAATTCTTCATTCAAGCGGTGGACATGGATGAGAGTAGGCAATTCCTGGAGCAATTCATAAATATTTACGAGTCTCATCGTTGTCTCTGGGACGTAACGTGTCCAGAATATATACGTCGGGACAAAAAAGACGAAGGTTACCAGGAATTAGTGAATTTAATGAAAAAATACAAATTCGCTGTCCATGGTGACTGTGCGAAATTATGTACTTGAATGATGTTTTGCGTGTCAAACAAGATCTATAGTGTGTACATGAGACTCTTCACTCAAAACTGACGTCAGTTTTGATCGTCACTTTTGATCGACGGTGTGTACCCCACTTAACGATGAAGCCCCAGAGATATTGCTCGACGTCCAGTTTCACACCGTGTGCTAGCATTAGACTGCCAGATAGAAAAGTTTAAGTGCTAATAAAATGAAACATACGAAATAAACGCAAATATGTACACGATTTCTTTGTATTTCTCTGTATTAATTACAATTTTCAGTAATTGTATTAATATTCTAATAAATAAATAAATAATTTCTTCGTTTAATCTTTTCTTATAATAGTCTCTGAACACACCCATCGTCAATAACAAAAACAAAAAGCCAATTGGGAAATTTTCACATCTGTCAAGTGAAATGTTGACATTAATCAGAGCAGACGACGGCAAAAGAAATCAAAGACGCTCATCGCCAGACAAAACAAATCTGCTCCAGCCGTGACTTTCACTTGTACGAGGGCAGGCTAGCATTTGTAAAATATCAGTAAATGAATCCAAATATAACTATCGAACGTAAGCGCGTCGACTGCAATTCCCTTCCCAAAGGATGGCAACGAGAAGAGGTCCTACGAAAATCCGGCATCTCAGCGGGCAAAGTTGATGTTTACTATTACAGGTACTGCGGGGCAATCCCACCCAATATCTACCTAATTAGCTATTTATACTCTAGCATCCAATAATTCCTTCTAAAACAAAAAACAAAAAAACCTATCTATAAATATGTGTATACAATCTAGTCCCAGTGGTAAGAAAATTGATAGTAAACCCCAACTAGTACGTCAACTAGGCGACACGATTGATATTTCGGCATTTGACTTTCATACGGGTAAGACCATACAAAATCTGCCCCCGCCGTCGATTTCATTACAACGCTGTACCGGCTCGTCGACGAGCTCGCTCAAGCGTAAATATAAGCCTATGGTGACGGCAACGGCTACATCGAGCACCGCGTCAATGCCACCATGTTCGTCGGCAACCGGTGGATTTGGTGGAATATTATCCTCTAGTTCCTCCTATAGCATCTCAGCATCAAGCACTAGTAGTGGTAGTTCCTCACTTCCACCGTCGACACTCCGACAACAGCTTGAGTTCAGGTACCGCAGCGCATGTCCATATTCATATCTAATATCTTGATTCTGTTTATTATCCTATGCTATACGTTTTATTTGTTTCTATTTAACACTAACTAAAAAAAATCTTGATTGGCCTTTATGTTTGTTGTGTACCAATCGTGCATTGGAATCGTTCGAAAAAGCAAAAAAACACCCATTGGCTGCCACAGAAACAAAATTATCCGATTGGATTGATTCGATGTTCATTTTCTGTTTTGTTTTCTTGTGCGATTCGATTTGAATTGAGTTGTTTATTGACTAATGAATCGTTGATTGTCGTTACAGTAGGGCCATCCGGACGGATGTATCACTAGTGCCACCGATTCGACAGACTGCCTCGATATTCAAACAACCAGTTACTGTAGTGCGTAATCACGAGAATGGCAAGGTCAAGCATGATCTGAAGAATGGCAGTCAGGAGAAACCAAAACAACTCTTCTGGGAGAAACGGCTCGAAGGTCTGCGTGCGTGCAATATAACTGGCGAGGAATTTGATAATATTGAACTGCCGCGCGGGATAAAATCCGTTGGACCGAATGTCGACGAACAGACAGTTCTACAATCGGTGGCCACTGCTTTGCATGTACATAATCAGCCTGTGACCGGTCAAACATCATCGAAATCAGAATTGACGAAGAACTCCGGAGCGTTTCTCAATCCTGACCAGCCACTGATGCAATCAGTGGTCATATCAGAGGATGACATACGTCGGCAGGAGGATCGTGTAAATGTGGCCAGACGAAAACTTCAAGACGCACTGAAGTATTAGATTCGAATGTCAAATTATCTCATAGTTGAGGAGCATCTACGTAAGAGAAGATCTGCATGATGGATGCAGAAAAGATTTGGCGATGGGCTAGATGCTCCTTGATTGTAAACTTATTGTAGTTTACTTGACTAAGTTAGTGTACACATTAGCAACTTATTTTAGAATAAATAACCTCATTTCTAATGAATGTCCAATCGATGGAAGGTGGTTTTGATTTGATGGCGTTTAAGGTGCTAAACTCATAGGTGTGCGAGTCCTTTTGGTCTAAACCAATTGAAATAAAGCCAGCTCAGGACCAGAATCAGAAGTTAACTCCAGTATCTTAGTCGTGCTAACTTTCACTACCTATGGTCCCTTTTCTACTACTTACCGTTCCGCTTCTACTACTTGTGGATCATTTCGCTAAACCGTGATTCGAGATGGCAGATAACAAGCTTTAGAAACCACCAACCCCACCTTGTTTCAAGTGTCATCTACAGCACCCGGAAGACCAAGCCAGGAATAGAAGCTAATGATACAGCGCATTCGACCCTTGGATCCGCAGTAAAATCTGCTTCTTGGAGCTACAACCTTGTTGTTTGCATGTCGAACGCATTGTATTGCGTACGACCATGTCATTGACCGTTTTCTTAGATCTCACATCAGTAATGAAAACAAAATCGTTGTCTTACTAAAAAAAAATCAGGTCAGACGTGTTTATTTTCCCTAAAACATACAAATGGATTCTGTAACTTGTTCATCGGATAAAATTTACGCGTCGTCGCCCTTGGTGGCCCTTGTGTAGATAACTTGTGAGTGGTGTTGAACAACTTGCCTTATCAAACCTAAAATAAGCCAAAACAAATGGTTAATTAGGGACTTGAGTGTGCGTAAGGAGTCCTTCTTACCCTTATCTCTCAGTTCGACCAAAGCCCGTTTGGCTAATGAACCGCGGATCTTCAAACGTTCAGACACAACCGACGGTGTAATCAGTTTGTACTGTGGCACTTCCTTCAGCAATTTCTCATAGGTTGCCTTATCGAAGAGAATTTGATTGTTCAACTTATCCCTAACTTTTCCTTTGGACCACTTCTTCTTCTTGGCCTTGCCGCCGCCACCTCCTTCCTTCTTCTTTTGCGTCTTTTGTGGCTGCTTAGCCGAGGACTTTGAATCCTTCTTAGGCGGCTATAAATCAAAGAAGAAAAATGATTGATTCACTTGCAATTCAGGATCGATTCACATCATGAAAACACAAATGTCGGCATTGACGGAACATGTGCATCAAACATTTTATGGACTTGTTTCAAATAATTCGCTTAAAATACGGAATTGTTTGCTTATCTTATTAAACTTCCTCGCAACACGGTCAGAAAAATATGACATTTGTGGCGGCACCATGAATATTATCGGTGGAAAAACGAAATATATTTCGGAAAAGAACACGGAGCACGACTTACCATCTCGAAAACTTCAATACGAAAAGATGGAGGGCGGAAATAATACACGCTACCAAAACTCGGCAGCGAAAATTTGACGTTTGCCTAGTAGGTGTTCAGAAATTAGGTGGGCTGTCACTCTGTCTTAAGGGTGTGCCACACTGATACTGATTTTGTGCTTAAAGCATGCAATGGGGAGGGTAATAGGTGTTACATAAGTAGTTTGTTCGTTTTCGTTTATTAATTATAGCCATAAAATATAGACAATATTGAAAATTCCATAGAAATTGAACAATTGAATAAAAACTACATCATTGTCTGCGTATAATCCAATTTAATTTCCGTTTCATTATACTCCGGTCACATCCCTACCATTAAATTTTCCACCAAATACCGCTTACCTAGAAACGTCAAATGATCAAGTCAACTCTGCGTCTGTATGCGTTTGTGGTGTTGTCAACAATACGTCAGAATTCACAAAAGTCCCCTCAGCCCGGACGACAGGTTCTTTCTTTTCATTATTTTTTTTACAAATTATTACACAAAACAATAAAAAGTCATAAGAATGGAATAATTATTGAATATTTAGTAAATCAATCAACAAGTCCTTTGCTGCTGCCAAGTGAATACAAATTAATTTTAAGCTTGAAAACCACAACAAAACAGCCGAACAACAACACCACGTATGCATCCTTTTTCGGTGTGGAACTTTTCGCTTATTTTCGCGAAAAGTTGCTTGTAAAGTGAATTGAAACCTAATATTTATCGTTTTCTCGTGATAGGTGACGACAGAATCATAAGATGTTACCTCTATCGCATAAGGACGGAAGGAATTTGTCATACAGACTCAAGGAAAAGCTGAACAGTTGGAAGAGATTGATATTTTCGGATCGAAATTCGAGGAATCTGTTCCTTTTTCTACTGCTGAATTTGAGTTTTGCTTTTGTTGAGCTGTTCTACGGAATATGGACAAACAGTTTGGGTAAGTTTTCCATTTATTGAGTGATTATTATGCATAACAACTGGTGAGCTATGTTTAGGAGTTTTAAATCCAGATGTTGACATGTTCATAATGCCATTGGGCGTTGCATTGAGTACTCTATGAATTGTTATCAGCTGAAGATGAATTGGGGAATCAGTTGAGCTTGTGTGGACTGGAAGCACGTATTATCAAATGACAGTCGTTGATTTACCAGTGTTATCTGGGTAGATAGTGTTTATAGCCAATAGAATTAGTTGCGAGATATGTAATAAAACGTGAAACCTTCGCTGTCGAGGGATTGACACGTTTTCGGATGTGGGCTCTATTATAATACAATTAAGGACAGATTATGTCTGGATGCATGTGACACCTTTCAATGATAGGCAATGAAGGCAAATTGTTTGCTGATTGGCCAGCCGCCATTTAAGACTTACGAAGCTGATTACAAACAATTCCGAAACAAAGTAAATAGAGATTTCTTTATAGGGAAATTAATTATTATAATGACAAATTGAACAGCCTCAGATAAGGTCCTCGATTATACCTATAACCGGGAGGAGAGAGGCAAATTTTCACGAAACCATTATGAAACATTCACCTTCAGAAAAGTGTCTCAAGGGTGCTCCACTGTGCGCGAGCAAAGGCGGGACAGTCACAGAGAAAGTGCTGCGTCAGCCTTCTCGCGACATGCACTACAGGTAGGCGTCTCATTGATGACGTTAAGGAAAAAATAATCACACATGTCCTATGTGAACCGAGTTTCTCTTTTTTAACCAATTTCAATTAATGCTATAAGAATACCGTAAGCCCATAAGGAGCTACTTACCTTTCGAGACACTGCGATCTTCGACTCCACCCTACAAATCGAACATTTCCTACAAAACTGAGTGCAGACTCTGACTGGAGGATAACGAATTTAGTGTTTCCTTATTTACAATACATTGACTGGGAAAAAAGCTTCAAATACCAATGGAAGAGATTGTGGTAATAACGTTTAGTACGTAGATGATGGAGAACCAACTCTACCAATTCAATGTGGAACATTTTCTTCTTCTTAACGGGCGCTACAGTTCGGGGTGAATCTGGGCCTCAACCAACGTGCCCCTCCAACTAGCACGATCTTTTGCTAGCCTTTTCCAATGCCGCACACCCAGTTTGTTGAGGTCCCCTTCCACCTAAGTGCGCCATCTTAAGTGCGATCGTTCTCTGTTTCTTCGTCCCTTGGGGTTGGATTCAAAGACTCTCCGGGCTGGTGATGTCCATTCGCTCTACATGGACATGAATCTTTTCCTCCATCCCCCGTCTGCGTTTATAGGTGCGAAAATCATGCGCAAAATCTTTCTCTCGAACCGACCAAGGACCTCCTCATCCTCTTTTGATAGTGTCCATGCTTCTGCGCCGTACAGCAGGACCAGGATGATAAGGAACTTGTGTACAGTCAACTTTGTCGTTCGGGAGGGGTCTCTATTATTCAATTGCCTCCTGAGTAATTCTGCGTTTGATTTCAGAACTGAACGACTGACTGATGCCGTTGTTGTTAGACGAAGTCCTTCACTACCTCAAATTTATATCTGCCATTACAAACGTTCTGGCCAAGACGTCGGTCGTGAGCGTCCTTTTTTGATGACAGCACTTAGTTACTGCCAAACCTCACTTATTTACGGCCTCAATACTCGTAAACGCCTCATTGACTTGTTTGTTGTGTTCTTCCAGCTTTCGGGGCGCCGCGAAATAATCATTCGATGGCGTTGGCGTTATCGGGATCCGAACTCGCTCATCGTGCGTCAGAGTCCAACACACAGCGCCACGGATTATAGACTATAGACTAATAGGTCTATAATCCTTTGCAGTTGCGTTGTTGACTTTTCCCGACTTGGGTATGAAAATCACCCTAACTTCCGTCCACGCTTGTGGAACATAACCCATCGTGAAGCACCAGGAGTAAATGCGCTTCAGCCATGGCAAACATGGTTCCTGCAGTATTATTGTTTATATGTCGTCTATTCCTGGCGCCTTGGACCCCTAGTCCGACGAATTGACTATCCATATGATATTTTTTTCGATAACAATCTTATCGATTGTTTCAGGTTCGTTACATTCCCTTGGCAGCGCGCGTCTGCCGAATTGAAAGTTCCTGCATTCTCACAGCCAGGGAAATGACATTTTATTAGGGCATCGGGAACGCTCTCATTTGAGTCTGTCCAGCTACCATCAGATCCCATTAATAGAGGACATCTGTAAGGGAGCCGTTCTCAGACGAGCCGCACCCGTACACCATTTAGTAGAGCCACAGAAGCTTCTCCAGGAGTTCTTCTTGGCGAATCCTATTTCTCTCTTGAATCGCTTAATATTATCTTTATAAGTTGACCATTCGATGGCCCCCTCTTATGTGAGGTACCAGCTGTGTCTAGGTATACCTAGCCGCTCCGCTATTTTTGTATTCCACTATGGTGGGTGGTTTCTTTTACTGGGTCGCCCGGTAGGATATGACTTTTCGAAGGACCGGGTTAACTTAATCTTCTTCTTTTGGCGTTACAGTTCATGGCGAACATGGGTCTCCTTTAAAAAACCTCTCTAATTGGTACGGTCTTTCGCCAGCAGTCTCCAGTGCCGCATGCCTAGGTGGTTAAGGTCCTCTTCCACTTGGTTGCCCCACCTTAAATTTGGCCGTCCTCGACCGCTTCGCCGCTCGGGGTTGGATTCAAAGACCTTCCGGGCTGTAGCTGTGTTTTCCATGCGCTCAACATGACCTAGCCATCTGAGGCTTTGGATTCGAAGACGCCGTGCTACGTTCATGTCGCTGTACAGCCCGTACAGTTCACTATTAAGTCTTCTCCTCCACTCCCCATTTATGCAGGTCGGGCCGAAAATCGTACGCAGAATTTTTCTCTCAAAACGACCAAGGGCCTCCACATCCGCTTTCGATAAGGTCCATGTCTCTGCGCCATAAAGCAGGACCGGGATGATAAGGTTCTTGTATATGGTCACCCTAGTGTTTCGAGAGAGGGCTCTGCTTCTCAATTACCTCCCGAGCCCAAAGAAACAGCGGTTGGCAAGAGTTATTCTGCGTTTTATTTCGGCACTGATGTCATTTCTGCATGTCACTGCCTAGGTAGACGAATTCCTTGACTACCTCGAAATTATACCTGCCAATATGTGCGGCCTGGCCAAGACACCGGTGGTTTGTGTCCTTTTTCGACGACAGCATATATTTCGTTTTGCCCTCATTTACCGCTTGTCCCATTTTAGCCGTAAAGGCCTCAATGAGATCTCGCTGACTTCGTCCAATTATGTAAATGTCTTCAGCATATACGAGCAGTTGTACGGACTTGAAAAAGATGGTGCGCCTCGTATTGACCAGTGAATGTTGCACGATCCTTTCAAGGACGATGTTGAAAAAGTCACACGATAGCGTGTCGCCCTGTCTAAACTTCTTGACATAAAAGGTATCGGTTAGGTCGCTTCCGACCCTGATGGAGCAGCGAGAATTCTTCAAAGTCATCCTGCACAATCTGACGAGTTTGGCAGGGATGTCAAAACTAGACATGGCGTTGTATAGCTCGTCTCTATTTATACTATCGTATGCAGCCTTAAAGTCGACAAACAGGTGGTGGTGTCGATCTGGAACTCGTTTGTTTTTTCCAGGATCTGCCGCAGTGTGAATAACTGGTCTCTAGTTGACTTCCCGGGCCTGAAACCACACTGATATGGACCAATCAGATTATTAACGAACGGTTTCAAGCGTTCACACAGAACAGCAGATAAGATTTTACAAGCGATGTTTAGAAGACTTATTCCTCTGTAGTTGGCGGAGACAGAGGGGTCTCCTTTCTTGTGGATCGGGCAAACGATACTAAGATTCCATTCATCGGGCGTGCATTCCTCTGACCATGTCTTACAGATGAGCTGGTGCATACTTCCAACTAGCTACCTTAAAGAGTTCGGCAGGTTAGCTTCTTACTTACTTTGATGGCGCTACAGCTCGGAGTGAACCAGGGCCTCAACCAACAAGCCTCTCCAGCCGGCCCGATCTTTGGCCAGCCGCTTAAATGCGGTCGTCCTCTGCTGCGTCGTCCCTCGGGGTTGGAGTCGAAGACTCTTCGGGCCGGAGCGTTGATGTCCATTCGCTCTACATGGCCTAGCCATCTTAGACGTTGGATCCGAAGACGTCTAACCAGGCCGATTTCGCTGTACAGCCCGTACAGTTCTTGGTTGAATCTCCTCCTCCACTCTCCGTTTACACAAACGGGACCAAAGATTGCACGCAGAATTTTCCTCTCGAAACGCCCAAGAGCCTCTTCATCCGCTTTTGATAACGTCCAAGCCTCAGCGCCGTAGAGGACGTTCGGTATGATTAAGGTTTTGTAGAGGGATACCTTAGTTTTTCGAGATAGGGCTCTACTACTCAATTGCCTTTTGAGCCCGAAGAAGCAGCGGTTGGCAAGAGTTATTCTGCGTTTTATCTCAGCGCTGGTGTCGTTGCTGCTTGTCACTTTCGAGCCAAGGTAGACGAAGTCCTTGACTACTTCAAAAATATAGCTGCCGAAGGTGACGTTCTGACCTTTCTTGGATGACAGCATATTTGTGGTTTTGTCCCCATTTACCCTTAGACCCACTTTAGCCGCTTCTGCTACAATGCTTGCGAACGCCTCATTGACGTCTCGCTTTCTCCGTCCAATAGCGTCAAAGTCATCTGCGTAGGCAAGCAATTGTGTGGACTTGAAGTAGATCGTACCTCTTGTATTGACCGCAGAGTCCCGCACGATTCTTTCAAGTATGATGTTAAGAAACCACATGACCAGTGCGTCACCCTGTCTAAAACATTTTTTAACATCAAAGGGGTCGGTTAGCTTATTGGTCTGATTTAATATTATCTTATCGATATCTGGAGTTGGGGTTCCCTTTCGGAGGTCGGTTTAAGGCCTTACACAGCTCCGTATTGCCCAAGGCTTTTTTGCAGATGAATAACGCAGTTGTTGCGTCTTCCGCATTCAATCTCCAGTTGAGCTTCCTGTCAGGTATCACGCCCAGGTATCTGGGGACAGTCGTATTTATCCTTTTCGCTTCTGAATGCTGTGGATGGTAGCGGCCCGTTATCATCCTGGGCCAGTTATGCTCTGGCAGTTGTAAGATCGTAGGTGTTGAAATTACTTGAAAGGAATATGCTAATATGGGACTTTGCTAAAATGCAGGCTCTAAATTTACCTTCACAGTTAGCGTGTAACAGTTTATCATTTTTTGTCCTTAATCCGGCAATGCGATTATTGCTAATCCATGGCTCCTGGATTAGGGCTACGTCGTCTTCACTCTCTGCAAGGTGGATAATGAGGTTGGTAGAAGCCACCCTACTGTAATGGAGCCATACTTCTCCTACATTAAAGACCAACCGGTTGATGAGCATCAGTTTGACTTAAGGTAGCTATCCCTACTGCCCGGTCCATAAAAATGAGCAAGTGTTATTTCATATTTGATCTCTGCACTAAACGCAGCATAACCCTTGCCAACCTCTATTGGTTTTATGTTCTTTAGAGTCAATAAATACCCTTTTTCTTAAAACCAAGGAAACGCCTTATGGTGCCGCTGGTATCGTAGTACATTTGTTCCTCTATTTATCCGCCTTTTCTTCTTCATATCGATTGCAAACAAACGAGTGCATTCCCTTAAGTATGAATCATTTTTAAAAGATAATATAACTTGCCTTTTCAGTAGCTTTATAAGACTTCAACTCGGATATCCTTATAACTTTCGTTCCTTGTTTCGTTTTAGGTCTTATTTCGGACTCCTTTCACATGTTCTTTGATTGCACGGGCCTGCTAGCCGGTCTAGCCGCCTCCGTCATAACGAAATGGAAAGCCAACGACAAATTCTCCTACGGCTACGTGCGCGCCGAAGTCCTCGCCGGTTTTGTAAATAGTCTCTTTCTCCTCTTCATTGCTTTCTTCATCCTTTCAGAGGGTGTCGAGCGTCTTATCGAACCACCGGAAGTCAAACACGAACGACTCTTTATCGTATCCGTACTCGGACTGCTGGTCAATCTCGTCGGCATCTATGCATTCCAACATGGACACGGGCATTCGCACGGTGGCGGCGGCCACGGTCACAGTCACGGCCACTCACACAACACCCACAGCAAACACATTGACATGCATAGCATCACAATCGACAATAGCAACAGCCATGGACACGGTCACAGCCATGATCACGGCGGTCACGGGCACAGTCACAATGGCGGTAACATTACTAGCGGATCAAGTGACATGAACGGCAGTAATTCGCAAATCATGCGTGGTGTCTTCCTGCACATTCTAGCCGACACACTCGGCTCTGTTGGCGTCATCATATCCGCCGTTCTTATGCAAATGTTCGGCTGGATGATCGCGGACCCAATTTGTTCAATTTTCATCGCACTCCTGATCGCGATGAGTGTCCTCAGCCTAATCAAGGAGTCCATACTCATTCTGATGCAACGACAACCCAATGCACTCGATCGATCTCTGCCACAATGTTACCAAAAAGTAACCGGCCTCGCCGGTGTCTACGCTGTCCAAGAACCACACTTCTGGACACTCTGCTCCGACGTCTATGTCGGAGCGATAAAACTCGAAGTCTCCAAGAACGTCGATCCCAAATACGTGGTGACGCATGCGAGAATGATCTTCGAATCGGTCGGCGTCAAACAAATCTACATTCAACTCGACTACGTGTGATGACGGCTCAACTAGGAAATGTATTTAACAAATTGTTTATAAAATAAAATCCACAACAGAAATTATTGAAAAAATCTACGATGGCACGTTTCAATCCCGACTTACGACTTGAACAAATCTATTATTATCTTTTTTTCAAACATTTTTCTTTAAACAATAACGATCGGAATAGGAGGGCAGAAAACACTCGAAATGTTATGCAAGCCACCTGCAGCGAAAGTTGCTTCTGTTTTGTGAAATCTTTAAGCTAAGCGATAACTAATCATTCCAATGCGGAGTCTTGTGACCCATCTACGACGTGTAACGATATAAGGCTCCTTGAAAACTTTCTTTCTTGTTTCTTCCTATAGGCTATTACTAATTATCTGATGTAAGGTAAAATGAGAATTTTGTTGCTTAAGTTAGATAATGTTGTCGATTTTAGTTAAAACCATTATACAAAACACGATTTTACTTACAAATTCTTCAAACTTTTCCCTCTGTTTGTACTTGTCCGAGAGAAGTCAAGTGATTAATAAGAGCAGATTGAAGGGAAACTAAAACGGAAATATGTAGAGATAGAAATAAGAGATATTTGTGAACTATTTATAAAGCGAACGAGATCGACTCGATAAATTGTAAATAAAAATCAATGCGAAACATCGTGTCTTGTTTTATGTCTTACTTCTGTACACGTACCTCGAAAAAGAAGATTAGGAAAGAACCAAACAATCTATTCCTTCTGTGCCGAAAATTGTTGGCTGATTTAAACGACAGAAGGTTCAGCTCACTAAACGTGCTGGCTTAGATCACTAAACGCCTTGGCTCAGCTCAGTAAACGGCCTGGCCCAGCTCACTAAACCGCCTGTCTTGGCCCATTAAACGGCCTGGCTCAGTTCACTGAACGCCTTGGCTCAGTTCACTAAACGCCTTGGCTCAGCTCACTAAACGGCCCGGCTCAGCTCACTCAACCGCCTGGTTTAGCTCACTAACCGGCCTGGCTCAGCTCACTAAACCGCCTGTCTTGGCCCATTAAACGGCCTGGCTTAGTTCACTAAACACCTTGGCACAGCTCACTAAACGGCCTGGCTCAGCTCATTCAACCGCCTAGCCCAGCTCTATAAATTGCCTGGTTCAGCTCACTAAACACCTTGGCTCAGTTCACTGAACGCCTTGGCTCAGTTCACTAAACGCCTTGGCTCAGCTCACTAAACGCCTTGGCTCAGCTCACTAAACGGCCCGGCTCAGCTCACTCAACCGCCTGGTTTAGCTCACTGACCGGCCTGGCTAAGCTCACTAAACCGCCTGTCTTGGCCCATTAAACGGCCTGGCTTAGTTCACTAAACACCTTGGCTCAGCTCACTTAACGGCCTGGCTCAGCTCATTCAACCGCCTAGCCCAGCTCTATAAATTGCCTGGTTCAGCTCACTAAACACCTTGGCTCAGTTCACTGAACGCCTTGGCTCAGTTCACTAAACGCCTTGGCTCAGCTCACTAAACGCCTTGGCTCAGCTCACTAAACGGCCCGGCTCAGCTCACTCAACCGCCTGGTTTAGCTCACTAATCGGCCTGGCTCAGCTCACTAAACCGCCTGTCTTGGCCCATTAAACGGCCTGGCTTAGTTCACTGAACACCTTGGCTCAGCTCACTGAACGTCCTGGCTCAGCTTATTAAACGCTCTGGCTCAGCTCACTAAACGTCCTGGCTCAGCTAACTAGACCTGGCACAGCTCAATAAACGATCTAGTTCAGTTCACTAAACGGCCTGACCCAGCGCACTATATGGCCCGGCTCAGCTCAGTAAACGCCCTGGCTCAGTTTACTAAGTGGCCTGGCTTGGTTCTCTAAACGGCAGGATTAGTTCACTAAACGTCCTGGCTCGGCTCACTAAACGGCCTGACTCAGCTCATTATACGGCCTGTCTCAGCTAATTAAATGGCCTGGCTCAGCTCACCCAACCGCCTGGTCAAGCTCAATAAATGACCTGGTTCAGCTCACGAAACACCTTGGCTAAGCTCACTAAACGGCCTGGTACAGCTCACTGAACGGCCTGGCTTAGCTCACTAAACGTCTTGGCTCAGCTTACTAAACGCTTTGGCTCAGCTCACTAAACGTCATGGCTCAGCTAACTAGACCTGGCACAGCTCAATAAATGATCTAGTTCAGTTCACTAAACGGCCAGGTAACTAAACTGCCTGGCTCAGCTCACTCAACCGCCTGGCTCAGCTCAATAAATGTCCTGGTTCAGCTCAATAAATGTCCTGGTTCAGCTCACTAAACACCTTGGCTCAGCTCACAAAACGGCCTGGCTCAGCTCACTAAACCCCCGGGCTCAGCTCACTAAATGGCTTGGCTTAGCTCACTAAACGCTCAGCTAACTGAACAGCTTGGTAAACTCAGCTCAATAAACGATCTAGTTGATTTCACTAAACGCCCTGGCTAAGCTCACAACATGTCCTGACTCAGCTCACTAAACGGTTTGGCTCACCATCTAAGTACGCTAATGGAGTTAGATCGCGAATTGCAGGCGTCAAACGAGTTCACATTATACTATTCTTACCGTAAGAACAAGGCTTATTATTCCTGCAATATGAGAGGTTTGTGTGAACTAATCTCCCAAAGAAGATCCGAGGACTTTTGAGTTGTTCGTAAGTTTTTGAACAATAATAGGACGAATGCCACCCAAAAAGCACTGAATGTGTATAATTCGGCTGACCGTGATTTGTTTTGGCTGGTTTGGCCGCGGAAATGTCCTGTTCCTGCCTGTCTAGGAACCTTATGCAGTGTAAAGACCTTAGTTAGTCTAGTGACGTCAGTCTTTAGAGACTGCAGTGAGTCTCTAGAGACCTCAGTCAGTGTCTAGAGACCTCACTCAGTCTCTAGACACCTCAATCAGTCTCCAGAGACCTCAGTCAGTTAAGTGAGTCAGTCTCTAGAGTCTCAAGAGACCACAGCTAGTCTCCAAGGACTTCAGTCAGTCTCAAGGGATCTCAATCAGTGTCTAGAGACCGCAGTCAATCTCTAAAGACTCCAGTCAGTCTAGGGCCATTAGTCAGTCTAGAAACCCCAGTCTGGAGACCTCAGTCAGTCTAGAGACCCTTTCTTCTTTCTTTTGGTGGCGTTACAGCACATGAAGGACCAGAGCCAACCTACCCTTCAATCACCCATGTTGTGTGTGATTCTATTTTTCACACAGGGGAAAGGGACCTACAGTTTAATGCCGATTCCGAACGGCGTGAGTCGAGAAGCTTTTTCCAGGCAAGTTATACTACGGGGGGTTTTGCCAGTACCCCGCCGAGGAGGGACGCCGCGAAATAAACATTCGATGGCTTTGGTGTTATCGGGATCCGAACTCGCTCATCCCAACTCAACTCGGTCTAGAGACCCTAGTCAGTCTAAAGACTTTGGTCAGTCTAAGCACCCCAGTCAGTCTAGGGACATCAGTCAGCCTAGAGACTTCAGTCGGACTAAACACCTCAGTCAGTTTAGAGACATCGGTCAGACTCTAAGAACCTCACTCAGTCTTTAGAGACCTCAGTGAGTCTCTAGAGACTTCAGTGAGTCTCTAGAGACCTCAGTGAGTCTCTAGAGACCTCAGTGAATCTCTAGAGACCTCAGTTAGTCTCTAGAGCTCTCAGTTAGTCTCCCAATACCACAGTCAGTCTCTAGAGACCCCCAGTCAGTCTGGAGACCTCAGTCAGCCTAGAGACAGACCCTAGTCAGTTTAAAGACTTCGGTCAGTCTAAAGACTTCGGTCAGTCTAAAGACTTCCGTCAGTCTAGAAACTTCGGTCAGTCCAAGCACCCCAGTCGGTTTAGGGACATCAGTCAGCCTAGAGACTTCAGTCAGACTAGAGACCTGAGTCAGTCTAAAGACTTCGGTCAGTATAAGGACTTCGGTCAGTCTAAAGACTTCGGTCAGTCTAAGCACCCCAGTCAGTTTAGGGACATCAGTCAGCCTAGAGACTTCAGTCAGACTAGAGACCTAAGTCAGTCTAAACACTTCAGTCAGTCTAGAGACATCGGTCAGTCTTTAGAGACCTCAGTTAGTCTCCGAAGACCTCAGTCAGTCTCTAGAGACCTCAGTCAGTCAGTCTGTAGAGACCTCAGTTAGTCTCAAGAGACCTCAGCTAGTCTCCAAAGACTTTAGTCAGTCTCTAGAGACCGCAGTCGATCTCTAGAAACCCCAGTAAGTCGGGAGACCTCAGTCAGCCTAGAGACCCCAGTCAGTCTAAAGACTTCGGTCAGTCAAAGCACCCCAGTCAGTTTAGGGGCATCAGTCAGCGTAGAGACTTCAGTAGTACTAGAGACCTGAGTCAGTCAGCCTAGAAACCCCAGTCAGTCTGGAGACCTCAGTCAGCCTAGAGACAGACCCTAGTCAGTTTAAAGACTTCGGTCAGTCTAAAGACTTCGGTCAGTCTAAAGACTTCCGTCGGTCTAGAAACTTCGGTCAGTCCAAGCACCCCAGTCGGTTTAGGGACATCAGTCAGCCTAGAGACTTCAGTCAGACTAGAGACATCGGTCAGTCTTTAGAGACCTCAGTTAGTCTCCGAAGACCTCAGTCAGTCTCTAGAGACCTCAGTCAGTCAGTCTGTAGAGACCTCAGTTAGTCTCAAGAGACCTCAGCTAGTCTCCAAAGACTTTAGTCAGTCTCTAGAGACCGCAGTCCATCTCTAGAAACCCCAGTAAGTCGGGAGACCTCAGTCAGCCTAGAGACCCTAGTCAGTCTAAAGACTTCGGTCAGTCTAAAGACTTCGGTCAGTCTAAAGACTTCGGTCAGTCTAAAGACTTCGGTCAGTCTAAAGACTTCGGTCAGTCTAAAGACTTCGGTCAGTCTAAAGACTTCGGTCAGTCTAAAGACTTCGGTCAGTCTAAAGACTTCGGTCAGTCTAAAGACTTCGGTCAGTCTAAAGACTTCGGTCAGTCTAGAAACTTCGGACAGTCAAAGCACCCCAGTCAGTTTAGGGGCATCAGTCAGCCTAGAGACTTCAGTGGGACTAGAGACCTGAGTAGTCTAAACACCTCACTCAGTCTTGAGACATCGGTCAGTCTCAAGAGATCTCTGTTAGTCTGTCAGTCAATCTAAAGTCTTCAGTTAATCTTGAGAATTCTGTATGGAACGAACGATTCCTGCCTAGCCATCGTTCCTTTTTTACCTGTGCGCAAATGTGGTCACTTTCGCAGCAAACAATACTGAATCTGACGTACATATGTACCTACAAGGGATGTAAAGTGATTATTTGCGGTTCAACGAAACTGGATCAACCCACTCGCTGCAGTGGTTCTCCGATTCGGACACAGCACATGGCTGCACTCCCTCTTTCCTATGAACTCGATGACGCATACATCATGTATGTAGTAGATATGTACATACAAACACCTTTCAGGGGTATCTACTCACGTTTCGAAGTTTCTATAAATAGTCGACCTACTTCTGACGTCATAGACGCTTCGCAATGAAATTGCAACAATTTGCCAAAGCATTTCCGCAACTTTCTCTCTCTCTCTCACTGTCTACGCAACATTTCACCCGAATCGACTCGAAGATCTTTAATCTTATCTCGGGCAAATCGGACCATATTCGTACAAAATCAAGAAAAGGAAACAAAAACTAAAAAAGCAAATTTGCCAGAAATTCCAGAACTGGAAAACGGCAGGCGGCATAGTTCAGTTCGCATGCGCTGGTCTTAATTGCCTATGTACTCCATTAACATCCCATGTTGCGGCAACATTTCATTGTCTGCAAAAAGAGTGAAATCGGGTCTCTGCCCCAAAAAAAAAAAAAACGAATCCACGTTTGCAAAACTCAGGAATCATTGACCCAGACGAATTGAGACTTTTTTCCTTGTTTTTGGTGGTTGACAGGGTACAGAGAAAAACCACCCTCCATTGTTGGACGTCATTGTTTACAGTGCGAAAAGGTGACGCCAAATTTGCCATTCCCAGCGCAGAATGCAGCAACAGCTCCACGCCGCAAATGAGGTTAGGTCGTCATGACTCACTCCATTCGCCGTACAACTTACCAGAAATCAACAAGTCTCGGCCACACAAGGGAGCAATAACCTAACTTGCCAACCGAAGGACACCCTGAAACCAAATACCAAGCGGCAGACAATGAAAAAACACTCAATTCCATTCCGCTCGCATTGATTTCTTTTTTTTTTTTTTTAATGTCAATATCGATGAACAATTGGTTTTCTTTAGCAACAAAAAGAAATCTCCGTCTTCTCTCCCCCTCCTTTTGCAACCTACTATAAACACAGTACAATTCTGTTTTTTTTTTTTTTAGTTTTTTGCTTATCGTTTGTTTTTTAAATATTGAGTAGCGACATCGCATGTAATGTAAAAATCATAAAGAAATATAAAATTGAATTACTTAAATAAAGAATGAAAAAAAGATTTTTGTTTTATGTAAAAAAAAAAAAAGAACAAAACGGATTTCTACTAGATGGATTCGCCTAGCTGCGGTGAAGTGCTGGCTTTATAATTTCTCCTCTTCGAGGCCGTGTTTATAGAACATGAAGACGGGAACACTCTTGCCACCGATTTCGCGGTATTCGCACATAGCGACCATGCCATCGCAGTCCATAGATTCGCCGGTGAAGAATTGTAAGTCCTTGAATCGCCCCAGAATATCCTTCATTACCTTGTTCATGTTGTTCTTGAACACTTCGACCTGATCGGGTGAGTTCTCCTCGAGTTTGGCAATCAGTTTCTTCATGTAGTCCTTCAGGTAGCTGGTGAATGATTTTTTATCGCCGAATGCAAAGCACTCTTGTAGACGATGATTGAGTACGATATCGACGCCAGTCTCGACGGCTGTATCGGTGCCCTCGTCAGCTTCTTCGGCTGATGGATTGAAGCCCTCGATCTGTATATCGCCTTGGGAACGACTGACCAGCGATCCGTAAACCTCGTAAATTACATCATCGATCAATTTCATTTTGTAGGTATCGGAGAACATTTCGTCGCCGGAGATGATGTCCTTGTACAATTTCATATTGATTGATTGATGTTGGGATTTGGTCGTGTAGAAAATGTGAAAGATTTACGGAATCGAGAACTTGCTAACACACCGATAACGAACTGTCACGATGCCACGCGCTATGCAAAAAGAACGAAGAGAGCTGGTGCTAGAAAGAATTTATATGCCAGACGAATGTTTTCGCGCAGGTAGTAGATTGATTGTAGTAGATGCGCACTTGGGGTGGGAATGAATTCAGTAAGGCGTTGATTACATCATGTTTAGCGGTGTGCTAACAAGTTATTTTTCGTATGGTTTTGCTTATATGCTAGAATACTCGAGCACAATTACTAGTCCTGCATTTTACTGAGACATTTAGGAGTGGCTTCATTAAGAGGAAGCAAGCAAACAGTGCAAAGAAGTTGATCGCGTTTAACATGGCAAACGCCAGCTTCGATCTCTATCCCTGCTCAATCCAAGTTGACACACTGCCTCCGCCAAGTATTGCATCAATGATCGCAGCGACCCGACCCCTTGTTCCTGGGGAAAGAGGAACCCGGCCCTTCAGGTTGGGGGTTGCGCTTAGGGCTAACATTCCTATCGCGTAAAACAAATATTTATTCAGAGACAACCATCGGATTACATGTTGACGACCCCCGCAAACGGCTAAAAAGAAACGAATTCCGGATCTGCACCTGAAACGTTAGGTCCCTCAACAGACCAGGCGCAGCCAGACAACTGGTCAACTCTTTGGACTACTATAAGGCAGACATTACCTCGCTCCAAGAAGTGCGATGGGGTGGGCCAGGCCAAAAGCGGATGAAAAACTGTGATACAGAGGAAATAAACAACGCCTATTCGGATGCGGATTTGTTATTCGAGCCAGACTCAGGAAAAAGTCTTAAGCTTCCAACATGTAAGCGAACGCCTCATAAATATCCGCATCGAGGCCAATCTCGGCAATATAGGCTAAATATGTGTCCACGCCCCCACAGAGGAGAAATATGACCGACATAAAGACGACTTCTATGATCTCCTAGGCAGAACATATGCCCAATGTCCCAGCTATGACACCAAAATCGTTCTAGGAGATTTCGATGCGAATCTGGGTATCTTTGAACGAGTCATAGGAAAGCATAGCCTACACAACACCATGTCAGAAAACGGACTAAGGCTAGAAGACTTTATGGCGGGACATAACCTCGTAGTAACAAATACACGATTCCCACCTGGCGGTGTTTCGATCAATGGACAATCAACCAAATTGATCACATTTCGATCGACGGCAGTCACTCCTCCAGCATCCTAGATGTCCGACCCCTTCGAGGAGCCAACATTGACTCGGATCATTACCTTGTTGCAGCCAAGGTACGGATGCGAATTTCTCGGAATCAACGGAGTCGAGTAAGAACACCAACATTTAACGTCGGAAAGCTGCAATCGTAGGAGACCGCCAGGACCTTTGCCGATCAAGCTCTCCCCAGTCCCGATGCAATCTATACTACCATAGAACAGCAATGGAGTCGTTGTTAGAACGCCATCAGAGAGGCCGCCACAGATGTACTCGGTTTCAAGCCACCACCTTCGAGAAACCCCTGGTTTGATGACGAATGCAGACAGGCCCATGTAGAGGGCATGGGCCACATACATGGCATACATGGCCACATTGCATCGACGGACGAGAGCTGCCCGCGAGCTCTATGAACAGAAAAGGAGGGAGGAGGATGCGCTTCTGAGGAGGAAAAAGAAGGAGCGCGAGATCGAGCAGATGGAGAGATGTTACTGCAGGAACGACGTTCGAACATTTTACCAGAAAGTAAAACGAACATGCCAAGGCTATAAAGCCAAAGCAGAAGCCTGCAGGGATGAGCACGGACCACTAGTAGTGGAGTCACAGCCGATGCTGAGATTGTGGAAGGACCACTTCTGCAGACTGTATAACGGCGATGATAGTCAAAATGCCGCCGTCAGGCAGAAAGACTCATTCACAATGGACGAAGATGAAAGAGAATCCCGTCGACCCGACCTAGACGATGTCAAGATAGCGATATCGAAACTTAAGTCTTATAAAGCTGCTGGAGCAGACGGACTCCCCGCGGAACTGTTTAAAGCAGCTTGCGATGAGCTGGTCAGAAACATGTATCAGCTCATCTGCAAGATACGGTCGGAAGAATGCATGCCCGATGAATGGAATCTCAGCATCGTTTGCCGGTCCATAAGAAAGGAGACGCCTATGACTGCGCCGCACTGTGTAAGCGCCTGAAACCGCTCGTGGACAATCTGATAGGTTTTTACCAGTGTGGTTTCAGGCCAGGGAAATCCACGATACACCAAATATTTACACTACGGCAGATCTTGGAGAAGACCCATGAATTCCAAGTCGACACGCACCATCTTTTTGTCGACTTTAAAGCCGCGTATCCAATAAGGTCGGATGTGAACTAACCGACCCCTTCAATGTTAAAAAAGGCTTTAGATAGGGTGACGCACTGTCATGTGATTTCTATAACATCATTCTTGAAAAGATCGTGCGGGATTCTGTGGCCGATATAAGAGGTACGATCTACTTTAAGTCTATACAATTGTTTGCCTACACAGATAACATTGACGTTATTGGACGGACAAAGCAAGTCATTTAATAGTTTACAGGGGTCGTCAGCTTTATATACATCGTATCCTTGGCTTTTTTTTCCCGTCATAGGGATGTTACCCCTAAGCACAACCCCAACCTGAAGGGCCAGGTTAATTTTTCTCCTGGAATAAGGGGGTCGGGTCGCTGCATACAATGGCTCACTACTTGACGGATGCCAAGCAGCTATCCCCAAGTGTCAAATTGAATCGAGCAGGGACAGAGATCGAGGCAGGAGTTTGCCATGGTAAACGCGATCGGCTTCTTTGTTCTGTTTGCTCGCTGCCTCTCCCCCAATAACTTGGTATAAAATCGCTCGGCCAATTAGCCTTAGGGATAAGAGGGAATTCGCGGATTGCTTAGAGGCTTCCGGTGTATCGTTGCCAGCCTTAAAGAGCTCTGGTGGCAAGCCATCAGGCCGCATGCTTACCTTGTTGTTCTTCAACTTTTGAATAGCTGTGACGACTCCTTCGATGCTGAGTGGGAGGACTACTTCAGTGGCTGGAGTGTATCCTTAATATCCTTAATCCTTACCACTCCTTTTGGTCATGCTCGTTAAGCAGCTTCAATACATCTACTATTCCCTGCGTATCGGTAACAAGTTTACCTTCGACATTTCGAATAGCATGGGTGCCTTTCTTGAAGCCTCCTGCAAGGCTCCTCCTCCTGGGAGGCCGCGAAGATTATTTTCTTTAGTCGCAGCTGTTCAGCCTCTTCGGTAGGGTCGTGTGCAAATATGTGTGAGGCTGATGTTGTAAAATCTGCCTTTGATGCGGATCACAGCCAGGTTATTATAGGCTTAAAGTCGACGACTTTCAACCTTAACCAACATGTGCAATCTTTCGTGACGGCTGTAATAGATGTTGCAATCTTTGTTCCTCATCGTACCGTTTCTTTTCCATCATATTTCCTGGTTCGCAGCAATATCCGCCGTGAGGATTCACGCAGCAATACTGCATGAGGATTCTTTCCAGCTTATGAGCAGCTTCAGGAGTGTACAGACTTCTGAAATTCCAGGAGCATACTCGCAAAGGTCGCACCAGTCGACTTGTACTATTTGGAGCTTTTTTTCTAACTGCATGGTGGGAGTTTGAGAATTTAGCTGAAAGGAGCACACACATAGGATTTTTAGAGGAGGTATAGTTCTTAGGTATTGACCTATACCGTAGACCCAACTGGAACTCCAATATGAGAAATAAACTCATGAAAGCTCATGAAACCTGGGGACTCAAACCTAAGGTAGTCCACTGGTTATACACCGCGATAGTAAGACCTATCGTCACCTACGGGTCCACCGTATGGTGGACAAAAATTGAGCAAAAAACTACAATTGCTAAGCTCCAAGGGCGTCAGAGACTTGTGTGTCTCGGCGTCAGAGGCGCTTTGCCAACCTGCCCCACGGCAGCCAAAGAAGCATTTATTGGACTCCCTCCACGGCACCTTTTTATCAAAAAGTTAGCATTGCGCAGTGCAATCAGAATCCTCTGCTCGGGAACAAATATGCCATGTAGACCCGTAGGCCACATTTCCATATTACAACACCTTCCCGAGCTGGATATGATTACTACGGTCTCGGACGCATTGCCGCACACCTTCACCTTTGACAAGAGATTTGAGATACTGATCCCATCGCTCAGCATGGGAAAACAGTGATCCCCTGCTAAATGTCAAAGGCCTTAGGTGGTACACAGATGGCTTCCGGCGTTGGCGCCGGCATGTTTGAACCCAAACGCAAGATCTCGGAGGCCTTGGGAATAAGTCCCAGCATCTTCCAAGCAGAACTGCTTGCCATCCTAACATGCGTCGATCTAAATCTATAGACTGGCATCAGAGGAGTAACCATCAACATACTCTCTGATAGCCAAGCAGCGCTTAAAGCGCTGGTTTCGTACAGTACGAACTCAAAAACCGTCAAGGAATGCCCTACAAGACCTCAGGACACAAAGGTATCAAGGGCAATGAAATTGCCGACCAACTTGCCAGGAAAGGTTCCAGCGATAAATATATAGGTCCGGAACAATTCTGCGGCATTCCCGGGTCTAAGATAAATTTCTTCTTAGACAAGTCGGAAAAATTGCAACACCTGTCCTTTTGGAACAGCGTTCGGGGCCTCCGTCAATCTAAACGACTCATACGACCCCTGAACAAACACTCTAGTGACATACTGAAATTCAATAGGGTGGATATCAGAAGACTAGTCAGCTACCTAACAGGACAATGTGGTCTGAGTTATCATCTAAACAAAATTAGCCTCTCGTCCGAAACTGAGTGTCGGCTCTGTCTCGAGGACGAAGAGACGACGAAACGCATACTATGTGAGTGTGCTGCTCTCTGCCATCTTAGGAAGCGTATCCTCCTCAGAGAAGTTATGACTCCTGAGGGGATCACCTTAGCTCCTACGATAAGCATTCTCAACTTCATTATAGAAGTGGAGAGGCTCCTCGGCTAATCGGCTAGTAGGCACAATAGATCTGCAAAGGTCACAGTGCCGTATTGCTAATGGTAGCACTAGCCCCATGTATATAAAAAATTTAAATATTCAAATAATTAACGAATCTATATGGAATATTAATATGAATGACGAAAATTCATCGTAAACAGGCTTCAGTAATAATACTGTTGTTTAAATTTCAAAACGCAAGTCTTAAAACTGTTTGAATTAACTGAAAAATATGAAATACATGTGTTCCCTCCCTAGGTGTGCAAGAATGCACTTCGTGCATAATGTTCCTTCTGTTCTAGTACATTTTTTTAAAGGTGGTATTTACAATGCAATAAAACTGAACCCTTCCAAGATGTAAGGAATTTTCTTGAAAATCCCTGATTTGGCTATCATAAAATGTAATTTCAAATTCTTGGAAATAATGCAAACGAAAATTAAATACAGATTAGCCTATCTGTCATTTGCACTAATTCACAACTGTCTCTGACTTCATATTAGTCTCCAGTAATACCAAATCACCTTTTCCCTGTCCACATCGTCATTTGTCATTTGTTTTCTGACGTTAGTAGGTCTTGTCACGGGAACTTAAACAAAATTCATCAAAATGTAATTTTTCATCTCGATTTAACCTCAATCAAAGTGCTTATTTAATCGCCTTTCCTTTCAGGCTTGCTCTGCGCCATGTACTTAACAAATCTCACGTATTACACAATGCTGGCGCCTTCAATGCAGTCCGTACTGTCGCCTTTAAAATTGTTCCAGCACCTCCAGAATCGAAGGAATCCTACGACGAGAAGAATCTACGTCTCAAGCGAGAACTCTCACCCCATTTATCTATCTATCAACCTCAATTGACTACAATCCTCTCGATTACACACAGAATAACCGGTATGGCCCTAGTCGGCTACTCTTCAATCCTCGGTGTAGGTGCTCTCGTCTCGCCCGTCGACTTTTCGCACTATGTCACCATGATCGAAGGACTCCAACTGAGCGGAGGAACCCTTGTCACTCTCAAATTCCTTTTAGCCTACCCTTTGGCCTATCATACCGCGAATGGCGTTCGTCATCTCGCCTGGGACTTTGGTAAATTCTTGAAAATCAAAGAAGTCTATATGACCGGTTATGCAATGGTTGGATCATCGGTAATCTTGTCAGCCATTCTGGCTCTACTCTAAGCATAAAGTGACGATCAAATTTATTTGTAAATATTCGCTTATGTAGACGAAGATTTAATGTCGAATCCGAGAGATATGATGTGAAATATAAATATTTTTTATTTTGCTAGCCGATACGCAGCGACATGTGTTACGTAACGATTTTGTTTACAATTTAAATTGTGGACAGTGGGTAGAGAGGAGGAATGTGTGTTTAACTGTTCCACGAATGGAATTTTGTATTTCACAGTAAATAAACGAAGTCGGAATTTAATCGCTTTCCGATTGATTACACCGAAGTTGTGGTTTTGTTATTGATCTCCGGGGGTTTAGTGGGATATGGACGGGTTTTTGGCTAGCCGGGCTGTGGAGCTACACGGGCGATAGGGTAAGTAGGTGGTTTTTCGCTGTGTCGAGAATGTGGGTAAATTGTTTATTCTAGAATAGGCTATTCCGGTTGGAGGCTAAGAGAAAAGAATCAGGAGATGATTGTTCGTGCATAGACTGGACATATGAAGGAAATTGGCGCTTCCAGGTCCCGTCTTCATTATCGTGAATCAATGGCAATTGTAATCAGATTAATTAACTCAACGGCGGTAGTGATATGCGCTGCAGCGGTCTGAGAAACCGTGTCGACCTAATCATACAGAATAAACCTTGCAAGTTGGCAAGATATTTAGTTTGCTGTAGACACAGAAAAAAGGACAATGATCTTCGGCTCTGTACGTGGAATGTTAGGTCCCTAAACAGGCCACGTGCAGCCGAACAACTCGTGGACGCCCTAGACCGCTTTAAAGCGGGCATAACCGCCATTCAGGAAATGCGATGAAATGGACCGGGTATAAAGCGGATGAAAGACTGCGATTTTTACTACGGCGACTGCTATAGGGAGAGAGGGCAACGGCTGTTTGGATGCGGATTTGTTGTTCGAGGTGGACTAAGGCAAAAAGTCCTAAACTTTCGGCATGTGAGCGAACGCCTCATAACAATCCGTATCAAGGATACACTTTTTAACATCAGCCTGATCTGCGTCCACGCCCCCACAGAAGACAAGGATGACTCCACCAAAGATGAGTTCTACGATCTCCTAGACAGAACGTATGCCCAATGTCCCAGCTATGACATCAAAATTGTACTAGGAGACTTCAATGCTAAGCTGGGTAAAGAAAGCATCTTTGCACGAGTCATCGACAAACTTAGCCTACACGACACCACCTCCGATAACGGTCACAGGCTGATTGATCTTGCTACGGGGCGAAATCTCCTTCTAGCCAGTACGCGCTTCCCACACCTCGATATACACAAAGGCACCTGGCGGTCTTTTGATCAATCGACTACCAACCAGATTGATCACATCGCGATCGACGTCAGACACTCCTCCACTATTCTTGATGTTCGAACTTTCCGAGGGGCTAACATCAACTCGGACCACTATCTTGTAGTAGCCAAGATGCGCTTACACGAACGCAACGGAGTAGAATAAGAATACAAAGTTATGACGTCGGAAAGCTACTATCGCCAGAAACCGCTCGTGCTTTTACCGATCGCGTCTCCCTTAAGCTCTCTCATACACCTCAATCCTCCACGCTATCAATAGAACAACATTGGAGCCTTTGCAAACAAGCCCTGAAAAGCTCTGCATCCGAAGTTTTGGGTTTCAAGGCTCCACCACGAAGAACAAGAACAGCTCGTGAGCTCGTGAGTTAATAAGAAGGGAGGAGCATAAGCTTCTTAGAAGGAAGAAGAAGGAGCACGAGAAGCGCGCGATTGAGGATTTGGAGAGGTGTTACTGCAGGCGTGACCTTCGAAAGTTTTATCAATAGATAGAACGAACAAAGCCAGAACGGAAGCCTGCAGGGATGAGAACGGACACCTGGTAGTGGAATCGCAGTCGATGCTGAGAATATGGAAAAACACTTCTGCAGACTGTATAACGGCGATGTTAGTTAATATACCGCTGTCAGGTAGAATGATCCATTTCTAAATGACGAAGACCGCAAAGAGTTCTGTCCCCCTGACCTCGACGAAGCTAAGATTGCCATATCGTAACTTAAGTCGAATAAAGCTGCTGGTGCAGACGGACTGTCTGCTGAGCTCTTCAAGGCAGCTGGGGATGACCTGGTTAGGAGCATGCACCAGCTCATCTGTAATATATGGTCAGAGGAAAGCATGCCCGAGGAATGGAGTCTCAACGTCGTATGGCCGATCCACAAGAAAGGAGACCCCTCTAATTGCGCCAACTATAGAGGAATAAGTCTCCTTAACATCGCCTGCAAAATCTTCTCTGCCGTTTTGTGTGAACGCCTGAAGCCTTTTGTAAATAAGCTGATAGGTCATTATCAGTGCGGATTCAGGCCAGGGAAGTCCACACTACAGATCCTGGAAAAAACCAATGAATTTCAAGTCGACGCTCACTACCTATTTGTCGACTTCAAAGCCGCATTTACTTACTTACTTAACGGGCGCTTCAGTTCGGGGTGAACCTGGGCCTTAACCAACATGCCTCTCCACCTAGCACGATCTTTCGCTAGTGTTTTCCAATGCCGCACGCCCAGTTGGTTGAGGTCCCCTTCCACCTGTGCGCGCCACCTCAGGTGCGGCCGTCCTCTATTTCTTCGTCCCTCGGGGTTGGATTCAAAGACTCTACGGGCTGGAGCTGTGGTGTCCATTCGCTCTACATGGCCTAGCCATCTTAGGCGTTGGATCCGTAGACGCCTGACCAGACTCATGTCGCTGTACAACCCGTACAGTTCGTGATTGAATCTTCTCCTCCAGACCTCCTCTGTGTTTATGGGACCGAAAATCGAACGCAGAATCTTTCTCTCGAAACGACCAAGGATTTCCTCATCCGCTTTAGATAAAGTCCATGTTTCTGCGCCGTATAACAGGACCGGGATAATTAAGGTCTTATATAAGGTCAACTTGGTCGTACGAGAGAGGGCTCTACTTCTCAGTTGCCTCTTGAGCCCAAAGAAGCAGCGGTTGGCAAGAGTAATTCTGCGCTTGATTTCGAAACTGGTGTCGTTGTTCCAAGTCACCGCGGAGCCGAGGTATATGAAGTCCTTAACTACCTCGAACTTATATCTGCCAATATGCACGTTCTGTCCAAGACGTCAGTGGTAAATGTCCTTTTTCGATGACAGCAGATATTTAGTCTTGCCCTCATTAACTGCCAAACCAATTTTTGCCGCCTCCATCTCAATACTCGCAAACG
Organism: Eumerus sabulonum; assembly: GCA_951905685.1. Lineage (NCBI taxonomy): Eukaryota > Metazoa > Arthropoda > Insecta > Diptera > Syrphidae > Eumerus > Eumerus sabulonum. The sequence continues at coordinate 31,807,535 of OX645060.1, forward strand.
CCTCATCGACATCTCGCTGCGATCTACCTATTATGTCAATATCGTCGGCGTATGCAAGGAGTTGCGAGGATTTGAAATAGATTGTGCCTCTTCTATTGGCCAGTGATTTTTGCACAATCATTTCTAATATGATGTTAAAAAAATCACACGACAACGCATCGCCCTGTCTAAATACTTTCTTGACTCCGAAACTATCGGTCAGTTCTGCACCGATTCGGATGGAGCAGCGAGCATTTTCCAGGGTCATCCTGCATAGTCTGATGAGCTTAGCAGGAAAGTCAAAGCCGCATACGACAGCGTAATTAGAGACGTAGCTTTACAACGCTATGTCTACCTTTGAATATCTGCTAAACTCGTCAGACTGTGCAGGATGACTTTGAAGAATGCTCGCTGCTCCATCCGAATCGGTGAACACCTTACCGATAGTTTTGATGTCAAAAAAGGATTTAGGCAGGGCGATGCACTGTCGTGTGATTTCTTCAACATCATATTGGAAATGATTGTGCAAAAATCACTGGCCAATAGAAGAGGCACAATCTATTTCAAATCCTCGCAACTCCTTGCATACGCCGACGATATTGACATAATAGGTAGATCACAGCGAGATGTCAATGAGGCGTTTGCGAGTATTGAGATGGAGGCGGCGAAAATTGGTTTGGCGGTAAACGAGGGCAAAACTAAATACATGCCGTCATCAAAAAAGGACGCTCAACACCGACGTCTCGGCCAGAACGTTTGTATAGGCAGATATAAGTTCGAGGTAGTTAAGGACTTGGTCTACCTTGGCTCCGCACTGACCTGGAACAACGACATCAGTTCCGAAATCAAACGCAGAATCACTCTTGCCAATCGCTGTTTCTTTGGGCTCAGGAGGCAACTGAGTATTAGAGCCCTCTTCCGAACGACAAGGTTGACTCTATATAAGACCATTATCATTCCGATCCTGTTGTACGGCGCAGAAGCATGGACACTATCAAAAGCGGATGAGGAGGCCCTTGGTCGGTTCGAGAGAAAGATTTTGCGCCAGACGGGGGAGGAAAAGATTCAACCACGAACTTTACGGGCGGTACAGCGACATGAGTCTAGTCAGGCGTTGCATCTAAGGAGTACCTGCGACGCCTTTTCGTTCTGGAGGTTTCCGCGACGTGTCTCCTCGGAGGTTTCCGCGACGTGTCTCCTCGGCGGGTTACTGGCAGAACCCCCAATAGTATACTTGCCTAAAAGCCTCTCGACTTACGCCGTTCGGAATCGGCTTTAAACTGTAGGTCCCTTTGACCTGTATGAAAAATAAAACACACACAACATGGGTAATTGAGACAAGCTTGGCTCTGGCCCTTCATGGGTTGCAACGCCCATGTAAGCAAACAATTAGCAAATTTCACACAAAATTTTCTATCGTCCAATAGTCGCCCTCTAACTCTACACAACGATTCCAACGTTGCTCCCACGATTCGAAACACCCTGGATAATCCTCTGGAGTTAGCTAGGTAGGTACGTAGGTAGGTAATTCGTAGACACGAGGGGGAGTACACACCTAGGCCAGATAGGCCCTTTGTGTTGCTACGAGGGGGGCCCTATTCATAGAACCACTTTGTGCTTCTTCTTTGTGACCATCTTAAGAAGGTCAGTCATCCTTATCCGCTGAACGACAGTCAGGTCGTTAGGAAGTAGGATCCTAGGCGTCGTTTCATACTACGACAAAGGGACGGACAGGCACAGAGCAGGTGTTGAATAGACTCAACTTCCACTTCGTCATTCCTCAACAGTCATTCGACAGTGCCCAGACAGGTTCGTTTTAGGAAGATTAGTTCAACGATTCGCTGTCGGACAAGTCGTGGCCAGGTTTGCCCGGTGGTTATAGGCAGGTATATCCTTGGGTCCATCTCCGGTTCGTCTCAGTCATAGCTTGATTCGTTAGCCCTAGTTTAATGGCTGCTAGTGGTGTATCAACGTATGCCATGTTTATTCGTTGCGTCGTTCCCTGTCTGGCGAGCATATCAGCTCTTTCATTTCCTGAAATATTGCTGTGTCCTGGTAGCCATGAGAGGTGTATGTTAAACTTTTCAGCCATCTCGTCAAGAGAGGGGCGGCAGTTGAGGGTTTCGCTAGACGTGTAAGCATGAGATTCCAGCGATTTTAGGGCAGTTTGGCTGTCAGTGAAGATTCGAATGTCTCTGATAGATATCACGCTCCCATTTAGCCAAGACAGAACTTCCTTTATTACTAGCAGCTCCGCCTGGTGGTTTTAGGGCCAACCCGTCCTTGGTTTTTGACCCATCTGCGTAAAAGTCCACGCAGTCCCTGGCGGTTCGCGCTTGTGGGGACCATTTTAATTTTAAACTTTTTCTCAAAGACTCTGGTGACCTTAATGTAGTCGGAGTTCTCTGCAAAAGTTGTCCTGTCGTTCAGGATAGATGCGTGGCCGGCGATATAGGTCATCCATTTTGAGCCGGCCTTTAATCTCACATCCGTGTATGTGGCTAGCTGCTTACCGTGGATATCGAGTGGGGTATGGTGGAGTAGCATGTAGATCGCCGCCGCTAGAGTAGACTTTAAAGCCCCAGTGATGCAGATGCCTGCTAGCCTCAGTACTTCTTCGATATGTTTGTGGTATGTTGTTTTGTCTAGTGTAGTCCACCAGACTAAAACACTGTACAGAAGAATAGGTCTAACGATTGTGATGTACATATAACCATAAGGTTATTTTGGGGCTGAAGCCCCCATTTTTCCCTAAGGCTCTCTTGCAAGTATAGAGAGCTACTCGTATGGCTACCTTCCTTGCTCGTTCGGTAGTGTTTTCTTCCCAGTCTTCTATCTTGTCCAGTTCAATGCCAAAATATTGCACTTACTGGATGCGGATTTGTCGTGGGAAAGCGGTTAAGGTCGAATGTCATCGACTTTAAACCTATAAGTGATCGCCTGGCTGTGATCCGCATCAGAGGCAGATTTTATAACATCAGCCTTATATGTGCACACGCCCCTACCGGCGAGGCTGAAGACCCTATCAAAGAGGACTTCTATGACCTCCTGGATAACGCCTACGGAGCTTGTCCGGAGTACGCCAAAATCGGTAAGGAGAACACCCTTGGCGGAGTGATCGGAAAGCACAGCCTCCACGACACAACAACAGATAACGGCTTCCGATTCACGAACTTTGCGACAGCTCGTAATGCGGTGATAAGTAGCACAAGATTCCCTCGTAAGCGAATCCACACAGCAGCCTGGCGACCTACGGATGGTCGAACCGCCAACCAAATCGACCATGTGCTCATTGACGCAAGGCACTCGTCAAACATCCTGGATGTGCGAACATTCAGAGGGGAAGATGTCGACTCTGACCACTTCCTCGTAGCAGCGAGATTCAGAGCTCGACTGTCCAATGTCAGAAAGCTGCACCAGCCCATCAGGAGAATGTTTGACATTGGGCGCCTGAACACACCGGAGGTTGCCAGAGTCTACAGAGAGCAGCTGAGCGAAAGACTACGGTCTGCCTACGTCGAACACAAATGCCAATAATAAGTGGCTGCATTGCCGCTCAGCTATTCAGGAAGTAGCCGAAACCACCTTAGGATACCTACCACCCCCGACAAGAAACCCGTGGTATGATGGCGAGTGTGAGCAGAAAAAGGCAGCAACCGACGAGGCGTACCAAAAGGCGCTGCAGAGGAGAACCAGGGCAGCGCAAGAAGAGTACCGAGCCCGAAGAAGGGAGGAGAAAAAACTACTCCGAAAAAAGAAAATAATCTTCGCAGCCTCCCGGCTCAAGGATATCGAGGAGTCTAGGGATAAACATAAAACACGAGCCTTTTACAAGAGGCTTCAAAAAGGGCACCCAGGCTCTTCGAAACTGCGAGGGTAATCTTGTCACCGACCCGCAGGGATTGGTGGATGTGTTTAAGCAGCATTTCCAGCAGCTGCTTAACGAGCATGACCAAGAGAGAGTGGTAGGGACCGAGGAAATCCCAACTCCAGCCGTTGAAGTAGTCCTCCCACCCAGCATCGAAGAAGTCGGCACAGCTATTCAGAAGCTGAAGACTAACAAGGCCGCAGGCTCCGATGGCTTGCCATCAGATGTTCTGGTAGGGAGCATGCACCAGATCATCTGCAGAATTTGAGTATTCCGACGACTGGAATACTAGCTCTATTTGCCCCATCCACAAAAAAGGCGATCCTACCTCTTGCAAGAACCATAGAGGTATATTCCTGTTCAATGTCGCATACAAGATCCTGTCCAGCGTACTGTGTGACCGTCTGAAGCCATTTTGCATCGCACTAATCGACTATAGACCAGATTTTCACACTTCGACAAATCCTGGAAAAGACCAACGAGTTTCGAGTCGATACACACCATCTTTTCATCGATTTCAAAGCGGCATACGACAGCATTAATCGTGAAGGACTGTTTGGTGCGATGGCCGAATTAGGGATCCCGGGAGAACTGATCCAGTTGTGTCGTGCCACGCTAAAAAATACGCAATGCACCGTGCAACTAGGTTCAAGGACTTCGGAACCGTTTGAAGCATGCATCGGATTTCGGCAAGGAGATGCGCTGTCATTTGACTTCTTCAACCTGATGCTGGAGCAGATAGTGCGACGGGCAGGCGTCAACAGGGAAGGCACTATATTCTACAAGTCCATCCAGCTGCTAGGATGTATGTACGTATGTTGGCGTTACAGTCCATTAAGGACCTGAGCCGAGCTTCTCTCAATCACCCATGTTGTGTGTGATTTAATTTTCCCATAGGTGAAAGGGACCTACAGTTTATTGCCGGTTCCGAACGGCGAATTTCGAGAAGCTTTTCATGACAATTTTACTACATGGGGTTTTGACAGAGCCCCGCTGAGGAGAAACACCGTGAAAACACGTTCGATGACATGGCTGTGTCGGGATTGCTAGGATACGCGGATGATATCGATATCATCGCGTGTTCTCGCCGTGGCATTGTGGAAGCATTCACGGCGATTGAAGAACAGGCGAAACGAGTTGGTCTTAAGATCAATGAGGACAAAACGAAATACATGCTGTCAAGCAAAAACTAATCCGTCGCTCACCACCTGGGACAAAATATAACAATGGACAGCTACAATTTCGAGGTAGTTAAGGAGTTTGTCTACCTCGGGGCATACGTAAATTCCATAAATGACACCACAGGGGAGATCTGGCATAGAATCGCCCTTGGCAACCGCTGCTACTTCGGCTTGTCCAAACAACTGGGGTCAAAATTACTTACTCGAATGACCAAAGTCATGCTTTACAAAACGCTCTTACTGCCAGTCTTGCTGTACGGAGCCGAAAGCTGGACGATAAGCAGGACAGCGGAACTGATTTTGGGTTCTTTCGAAAGAAAAATTCTGCGCCGGATATTTGGTCCTGTCTGTGAGGAAGGTGAATGGAGAAGAAGACACACCCGCCAACTCTACGTACTGTATAAAGATGTGGATGTAGTCCGGAAGGCAAAGATCCATCGACTACACTGGCTCGGCCACATCGAGCGCATGGACATTAGCGCTCCAGCTAAAAGGGTCTTCGACTCCGAGCCTCCTGGTTCGAGAAGAAGAGGAAAACCGAACTTCCGGTATAAAGACCAATTAATCGCGGATGTAAGACATCTTGCCACACTGATTTAGCAGTTGGCCGATGCATTAGCTTGAAGGCAATCTGGTAGCTCTTCAAACTTTTCTACCGGCCGATACCGAATCGTTGTAGTGGGCACACTTTCCATATACATATCTTGATACTGATTAACAGCTCGACCCAAACATCGGCCGACAAAAGTCTGCAGTGTGCGGGGACTCTAAGTGTGACAAGTATTTTCCAAAAAATTAAACCTCAAACCTCGAATCGGGGAACATAAAAGAAAGGAGCAAAAGTTAACCACCCACTTAACAGAACCCGTCACGATTCCTTGGATTTCATAAAATGAAAATCTGTGGTATGTACGTACGTACTCGTATCATCTGTCAAAGCAACCGTAATATCCTAAATTGTCACATCAAAAATGGTATGTCAGTGATTTGACAGTTTCTTGACATGAAGCGAGAATACAAAAAAGCGACAAGACAGACAGAGTTATGCCCGTTATCCTTAAGAATATATGTATTTTCCTGGCAAATTCCTGGAAACGAAAGCCCACGAGAGTCTTTTTCACAAAGCAAATGGGTTAAGTGCGATAAACCAAAGCCATGGAAGTGCGTTTCCAAAAGAATGAGGTACGTGAATGGAGTGCTTACTGGGAACTGGGAATACGGGCGTGACATTATACGCCTGGAAAAGTACAAGTACTCTTTCTCTCAGCTAAGGTATTCTTATTTTCGTCCTTCAATTCATCGGCCCTCAGAGGGAGAAGCTCCTCGTTGTCGGAGTTGTCCTCATCGTTCGAACGGAGACAACAAGGCCAATTAAAGTTAAAAAGATAATACCAACCAAGGTAATTACTTATAATACAAGCCAATGAAATGCTGTGGTGAGCAGGAGGCCAAGTGCTCTTTCCCAATCATTTCCAGCAGTATTTTTGGAACCGACGCCAACCATAGGACTAACAACAACGCAATAAGAAAACCACCAACGGAGCAATAATGTGATAATGACAAAAGAGTCTACGAGTACGATTGAGTACGAGTATGCCTTCAAGCTGCGGCTTCCACTACTTGCCAACTTTTCCTTTCTGCACACTCTTATCGAATATTTTCCACTTCATATCTGAGTTAGATGAGCATAATTATCGGTGTTAGTCTTGCTTGTTTTGGACATATGACTTACGGGGGCACGGACGCAGATGAGGACAAAAGATTTTCGTGTCGGTTTTATGGGAAGGTTGTAAAATTGTACCATAACTTTGGAAAACGAGAAATAAAAGGATAATATCGCCATTAATTTTGGTAATGATTTTATGGGCGAACAATTATTGGAAACGACGGAAATGACGGTAATTAAGAGCTTTCGGGCACTGTTAGCAATTAACTGTTGCTTGGGTAGAGGGCAATTCACTTTTTATGAGCCATGTACATATGTGTGTGAATAAGTTTACGGGTGCAAGTGTATTTACGGGGATATGCCAAAGGTGAATTAAAGGAGGAATATTAACAGCTATTCTAAAATTCCTGGCGGCAATTTTGATATATGTAAAAAGCAAATTTCTTATTGATTCAGGCACTGCGACCTGTGTAGTTCTGTAGTGCCTGCTAGCCGATCAGACGAAGGGCTTCTCCACTTTCTTATTAAAGTTGAGAATGTCTCTCGTAGGAGCTGAGACGATCCCTTACTTACTTACTTAGGTGGCGCTACAGTCCGTAGTGAACCTGGGCCTTAACCAACAAGCGTCTCCAGCTGGCACGGTCTTTAGCCAGCTGTTTCTAGCGCCGTACGCCCAGTTGGTTAAGGTCCCCTTCCACCTGCGTGCGCCACCGTTGATGCGGCCGTCCTCTACCGCGCCTTCCTTCCAGGGTGGATTCGAAGGCTCTTCGGGTCGGAGCCATATTTTCCAAGTGCTCTACATGGCCTAGCCACCTTAGACGCTGTATCCGTAGACATCGTACCAGGCCGATGTCGCTATACAACCCGCACAGTTCTTCGTTATGTCTTCTCCTCCATACACCGTTTGAACAAACGGGACCGTAGATAGTGCGCAGAATTTTCCTCTCGAAGCGACCAACGGCATCTTCATCCGCTTTTGTTAAGGTCCAAGCCTCTGCGTCGTAAAGGAGGACTGGGTTGATCAAGGTCTTATGTAGTGTCACCTTGGTTTTCCGAGAGAGGGCTCTACTTCTTATTTGCCTCTTGAGCCCAAAGAAACAAGGGTTGGCAAGAGTGATTCTGCGTTTTATCACAGCGCTGTTGTTGTTGTCGCCGGTCATCAGTGAGCCAAGGTAGACGAATTCCCTGACCACTTCAAAGTTACATCCGCCCATGGTGACGTTCTGGCCAATACGTCGGTGTTGTCCGTCTCTTTTAGATGGAAGCAGATATTTGGTTTTACCCTCATTAACCTTGAGACCCATCTTAGCCGCTTCTACCTCAATGCTCACGAAAGCCTCATTGACGTCTTGCTGTTTTCGTCCAATTACGTCAATATCGTCGGCGTACGCAAGCAATTGCGTAGACTTGAAATAAATCGTACCTCTTGTGTTGACCAGTGACTCTTGCACGATCTTTTCAAGCACGATGTTGAAAAAGTTGCCCAACAGCGCGTCGCCCTGCCAAAATCCTTTTTTAAGATCAAAGGTCTCGGTTTGCTCATTACCGACCTTAATGGAGCAGCGAGAACTCTCCATTGTCACACACAGTCGGACGAGTTTGACAGGGATGTTAAAACTAGACATGGCTTTGTACAGCTCGTCTCTATATACACTGTCATACGCGGCCATGAAATCGACGAAGAGGTGGTGAGTGTCGATTTGGTATTCCTGGGTCTTCTCCAAGATCTGCCGTAGCGTAAATATTTGGTCTATTGTGGATTTACCTGGCCTGAAACCACACTGATAAGAGCCGATCAGGTTATCCACAAACGGTTTCAGGCGTTCACACAATACGGCAGAGAAGATTTTATATTCGATGTTAAGGAGACTCATTCCCTTATATTTAGCGCAGTTATAGGGGTCTCCTTTCTTATGGACCGGGCAAACTATGCTGAGATTCCATTCGTCGGGCATGCTTTCCTGCGACCATACCTTGCAAATGAGATGGTGCATGCACCTTACCAGCTCATCTCCAGCCACCTTAAGAAGCTTAGCAGACAGGCCGTCTGCGCCCGCGGCTTTATTAGACTTAAGTCTTGATATCGCTATTTTGACTTCGTCTAGGTCGGGTGGACGGAATTCTCTTACATCGTCGTCCATTAAGAACGGATCGTTCTGCCTGTCAGCGGTATCTTGTCTGTCATCGCCGTTATATAGTCTGCAGAAATGGTCTTACCAAATCCTCAGCATTGAAGGTGATTCCACTACCAGTTCTCCAGTTTCATCCCTGCGGGCCACCGCTCTGGCTTTGTAGCCATGGCATGTTCGTTTTACCTTATTGTAAAACTTCTGGGCGTCATTTCTACGGAAGCATCTTTCCATCTCCTCGATCTCACGCTTTCCATGTTCTGTCTTCTTTCTTCTGAGAAGCGTGTGCTCCTCTGTTCTGTTCTGAGGCAGCATCTCTGATGGCGCTCTGGCAAGGCGCCCATTCCTGCCTATTCCTTGCGCTGCTTGGGGCGGATTTTGAGAACGGTTGAAGGAGAGGTTCTGGCAGCCTCTTGCGATTGTAGCTCTCCGTTGTCAAACTGACGTTGTCCTACTAGACTCCTAAGCATTCTTGATAACCTCTTTCCTCCTTTGGCTACAATAAGATAGTGGTCCAAGTCGATGGTGGCTCCTCGGAAGGTTCGTACGTCGAGAATACTGGAGGAGTGTCTTGCATCGATCGCAATGAGATCAAAATGGTTGGTGGTCGATTGATCAAAAGACCGCCAGGTGCCCTTGTGGATGTCCAGATGGAGGAATCGTGTGCTTGCTACAACGAGGTTACGTCCCGTAAGGAAACCGATTAGCCTAAATCCGTGGTCGGATGTGGTGTTATGGAGGCTATACTTTCCTATGATCGATCCAAATATGTCTTCTTTGCCCAGCTTTGCGTCGAAATCTCCTAGTACGATTTTGGTGTCATAACTGGAGAATTGGGCGTATGTTCGGTCCAGGAGATCATAAAAGTCATCCTTGAGTCGATCAACTTTTTCTTCCGTGGGGGTGTGTCCGCATATTAGAGTGATATTCCCCAGTGTGCCCTTGATGTGGATTCTTATGAGGCGTTCGCTTGCATGACGGAAGCTTAAGACTTTTTGTCTAAGTCGTAAACAACCGTTGGTTTTTCCTTTGTGGCAATTACCGTAATAGATATCACGGTTTTTCATCCGTTTTTTACCTGGTCCATCCAATCGCACTTCTTGGAGCGCGGTAATGTCTGCATTGTAGCAGTCCAGGGTTTTTCCGAATTGATTTCCTTCACCTGGCTTGTTGAGAGACTTCACATTACAGGTGCAGACTCGTAGATCCTTATTGCGTTTGCAGGGATCGTCAACGTTGGAATCGTTCGTATCCGAGGCTTGTTGTCGATTCGTAACAAGATGGTGTTTCCGTGATAGGGATGTTAACCCTAAGCACAACCCCCAACTTGGAGGACCAGGTTCCTTTTGCCCCAGGAACAACGGGCTGGTCGCTGCACACATTAGTTCACTGTCCGGCGGGTGTCTAGGCAGCTATCCAGGAGGGGCCACTCCGAGGCTGTGTGACAACTTGGATTGAGCAGGGACAGAGATCGAAGCTGGTGTTTGCCGTGTTAAACACGATCAGCTTCTTTGCTCTGTCTGCTCGCTCCCTCCCTCCCACTAAAAGTATATGTATGTATGTTGGCGTTACAGTCCATGAAGGATCAAAACCGAGCTTCTTTCTATCACCCATGTGGTGTGAGTTTCCATTTTCCCATAGGTAAAAGGGACCTACAGTTTATTGCCGGTTCCGAACGGCAAAATTCGAGAAGATTTTCTTGACAATTATACTACCGGAGGTTTTGCTAGTACCCCGCCGAGGAGTGATGCATTGAAATAAACATTCGATGGAATTGTTGTTATCGGGATTTGAACACACTAACCACTGCGTCACAGCACCCTCTAAATGTTGCTACTCTATAAAACCGTGATGTATTGTTGACCGACTCTGAGTTTTACCTGTGTTAAATAACGCGCTTTTTATGCACCATAATCTCAACTTTCCACTAAAAAGCTATTAATTCTTCGCTAATAGTACTACAGTCTGCCTTAAAGTTACTTACTCAGGTCGTCTTATTAGTCATGGTCGTCACAGGCCTCAACTAAACCAGTCTCTGCAGCAGACACAGTATTTACCCAGCCGCTTCCAGTGCTTCACTACCTGCTTACCTACGACGGTAAAGTGAAAAGTTATCTTCCTGATAACGAAAGACTGCGATTTTTAGTTAAAAAATGATTTTAATTCCTTACGTAATCTCCTCTGACTTCAACACACTTGGCCCAGCGTCTGGAGCGAGGCTGAGACTCTGGTTGGCTGGTGAAATATTCGTGCACAACCCTCTCAAGTTATTCATTGGATGTGAAGCGTTTCCCAGGAAAAGTCAGATGATGTCAACTCAGGAGAATAATAAATCTCACAGTTTTCCCATCGTCCAACGCAACCTTGTGTACAGGCCAAACCAGGCCAGGAAGGTCATGATCCCCTTTCGCAATCGCCCTTTCTTATGATATCCTTACAGCCTTCACTCGCCTATCGCTTAACACGATTCCAAGCACTTTTTGTTCGGTGTTGTTGGGCTTTTGCCCGCCCTCACATGGGTCATCACATGGGTCATCATGTTTAAATTGAGCTGCACACTTTTTAGCCGTTGTCGAAGGCACAAGGTGATCCAAGAATCGATTCAGTTGTTGGCTTCTTCGTAAGAAGTGAAGTGCTGCTCGGCCAGGTAGAGAGCCATCGACCTCAGCAAGTGGTAGTCGGAACGTTATGTAACGCTCTGCATGGTTTCGTTAAGATAAAGTAGCTCATAGTATATCACTCTGAACTGATCTCACCAGATGCACAGCATTAGCTTCTTGCCATTGAAGTTGACGCATGGCCAAGCTAACCCCACGAGTTTCTGCGCTTTGGATTATCGTTGTGGATCAGCTTTTTATCCCCCGATGCAAAAAACCATTCCGATTTGTCTTTAGAGCAGTTGTTCGCATGTGGAAAAATGGCGTTCGACGTCTCTTGGCTTGAGTTCATGCGGAACCCAATACCCTTTGCCTTGAGACGGTTTGGTTTGAAATCGCTTGTGGAGTCACACCCAAGGTTTCAGTGATCTCCTCCCTTCACGACACTGATGTCAAAATCGCCACTTTAGAAACGCCGGAACCAATGCACAGATGTTTTTATTGTTGGAGCATGTTCCTCATGGCCACATTGCATCGACGGACGAGAGCTGCCCGCGAGCTCTATGAACAGAAAAGGAGGGAGGAGCATGCGCTTCTGAGAAGGAAAAAGAAGGAGCACGAGAAGCGTGAGATCGAGGAGATGGAGAGATGTTACTGCAGGAACGACGTTCGAAAATTTTACCAGAAAGTAAAACGAACATGCCAAGGCTATAAAGGCAGAGCAGAAGCCTGCAGAGATGAGCACGGATAACTAGTAGTGGAGTCACAGTCGATGCTGAGATTGTGGAAGGACCACTTCTGCAGACTGTATAACGGCGATGATAGTCAAAATGCCGCCGTCAGGCAGAGCGAACCATTCACAATGGACGAAGGTGAAGGAGAATCCCGTCCACCCGACCTAGACGATGTTAAGATAGCGATATCAAAACTTAAGTCTTATAAAGCTGCTGGAGCAGACGGACTCCCCGCGGAGCTGTTTAAAGCAGCTGGCGATGAGCTGGTTAGGAACATGCACCAACTCATCTGCAAGATATGGTTGGAAGAAAGCATGCCTGATGAATGGAATCTCAGTATCGTTTGCCCGGTCCATAAGAAAGGAGACCCCTATGACTGCGCCAAATACAGAGGGATAAGCCTCCTGAACATCGCGTACAATATCCTCTCTGCCGTACTGTGTAAGTACCTGAAACCGTTCGTGGACAATCTGATAGGTTCCTACCAGTGTGGTTTCAGGCCAGGAAAATCCACGATAGACCAAATATTTACACTACGGTAGATCTTGGAGAAGACGCGCACCATCTTTTCGTCGACTTTAAAGCCGCGTATGACAGTGTTTATAGAGACGAGCTATACAGAGTCATGTCATGTTTTAACATTCCTGCCAAACTCGTCAGGATGTGGAGGATGACTATGGAGAACTCTCGCTGCTCCATTAAGGTCGGAGGTGAACTAACCGACCCCTTTGATGTTAAAAAAGGTTTAAGACAGGGAGACGCACTGTCATGTGATTTCTTCACCATTATTCTTGAAAATATCGTGCGGGACTCTGCGGTCAATACTAGAGGTACGATATACTTCAAGTCCACACAATTGCTTGCCTACGCAGATGACATTGACGTTATTGGACAAACAAAGCGAGACGTCAATGAGACGTTCGCAAGCATTGAAGCAGAAGCGGCGAAAGTGGGTCTAAGGGTAAATGGGGACAAGACCAAATATATGCTGTCATCCAAGAAAGACGCGCAACACCGACATCTTGGTCAGAACGTCACCTTCGCCAGCTATATTTTTGAAGTAGTCAAGGACTTCGTCTACCTTGGCTCGATAGTGACAAGCAGCAACGACACCAGCGCTGAGATAAAACGCAGAATAACTCTTGCCAATCGCTGCTTCTTCCGGCTCAAGAGGCAATTGAGTAGTAGAGCCCTCTCTCGAAAAACTAAAGTTTCCCTCTACAAAACCTTAATCATCCCGGTCCTCCTCTACGGCGCTGAGGCTTGGACGTTATCAAAAGTGGATGAAGAGGCTCGTGGGCGTTTCGAGTGAAAAATTCTGCGTGCAATCTTTGGTCCCGTTTGTGTAAACAGAGAGCGGAGGAAGAGATTCAACCAGGAACTGTACGGGCTGTACAGCGACATCGGCCTAGTTAGATGTCTTCGGATCCAACGTCTAAGATGGCTGGGCCATGTAGAGCGAATGGACATCAACGCTCCGGCCCGAAGAGTCTTCGATTCCAACCCCGAGGGACGACGCAGCAGAGGACGACCGCATTTAAGGTGGCGCGCACAGCTGGAAAGGGACCTCAATCAACTGGGCGTGCGGCACTGGAAGCGGCTGGCCAAAGATCGTGCCGGCTGGAGAGGCTTGTTAGTTGAGGCCCTGGTTCACCCCGAACTGTAGCGCCATCAAAGTAAGTAAGTAAGTAAGATAGTAAACACCAATAGATGGGGCTGGAGTTTTAACTGCTTGAGTCACTGACTGGGGCAGCACCATACCCAATAGACAAAGTGAAGTCCACCTACTAATTCTGAATTCTGCAATAAGCTTATTGGACTCAATTCAACTATTGTCGCCGTTATATCGCCGGAAAATTACGATATCCCTACGGGTTACTGTGGACACAGACGGTGAGTGTCCAGGCATTTTCATTAACATATTTAAGAACCGAAACCCCATCAAAGACCCATGTACTCGTATGTGCTCCGTCGATGTTATTCAGCAAAGTGTCCATTGTTTTTGTCATGGAAAATTAATTCGCAGTTATTCTTGGCATCTGTCCCAAGTACCCCGCTGTAAATAGATCCAACTACGTTTCCTGAAAGATGTCAAAAAGTTATCTCATTAAAACTACATTAATTAAAGCTATAGTCGTAGTTGACGCCCCATTGTGATAGTTGCTTTGTTCATTTCCAACGAAGACGACAAGCTACCATTGGAGCACCACGATTTAGGGTTGTATGACGGGTGAAAGGCGGCGTAGCGATATGGATTTACGATGACAAAGCGGTTGACGCATACCTCCATCGTCTCTAATTCAATTTATCGCAATGTCGACTATCGCATCACGAATGACGGTAATTACAGGCGGCAGTTGTTTTTATTTTTAAACAGCCATCAACCGTCACCAACACGGACGTGTGACGTTCGAGCTCTCGCTTCTGCCACTATTACTGGTAGTTTAGGAGCGCAAATGACACAAGTTCGTGTTCGAAGACACTTTGTCAACTGGGCTGTCAACTCGATGCAATTATCCGGCTACAAACAGTAGTTTGTTGTTTCCGGCATAAGAGGCATGGGCGTGATGTGTGCTGAAAGCTGAACACCGAATGCCGAGTTTGAGGAGCAATTGTAGCTGGTGACATCGATAAAGGCGATGACGATGATGGTGGTGATGGTTATGGTGACGCTGACGTATTGTGCTTGTGACTTGATGTAAAAACAAAAAACAAATCCTTTTTGCAACCAACACTCCCACTCCATTTGATTGCTGTGATTTGCCTTAACCACCGTCGGCATAGCACTACTGCTAACTCCATCACTAACGCCCACCATCGTTATCATCATCATTCTAGTCGTCGCTATCGTCATTGTTGTTGTGTTCTCGTCGTCATCATAGCTCATTGATGACATTCCATTTCCGTCTCTCCCTCCAACATTTATGTAGAATGTAACTGGCAGTATCAAGTCAAGTAAGGATCAACCTGGAGCAACGATGCATTGTCCGCCTGTCTGTTTGGCGCGCGACAACTATAGCACATATCTGTAGTGAACAACATTTTTGTGTTTACCTGTTCCAGTACGGAGTTGCAATCCAATTAAAATCACTTGAGCGATTGTGGCTGCCATGGGAGCCGTACAGTATGGTTGAATGTGGATATGGTCTTACCGGATGCGCATTGTTATGATGTTGCCTTAACGGTTGCAGTTGATACGTGAACGCTATAAATTAGATATCCAACTAGGACATTATCCAGACGTTCTTCGTTCATCGTTACTCGTATACATGAGCTTGTGTATATGAATGTTCTTTGGTGCTGTTGTCGGTCGTTGTCTTATTGCTGTACTAACGTAATTGGAGGCAACCGCCAACAATAAATTGGTCTAGGATTAACGAGGGATATGTGAAGATAATGGGGATATATCTCTTTCCCGTCCCTTTGTTGCTTAAAGTCTGGCTTAAGTTCTAACAAGTCTTGTAGAATAAAAGTAGTAGGAATTAGGGTCATTTCGATCCTTAAAGGCACGTTGAATGTTGCATAATCGACGGGCACGGTTTCGAGGTAAGTCTATGGTCCAAGATCTCTATGTGAGGAGTGACTTACTTACTTATCAGGCTTGCGATCCATGGAGGATCTCAGCCTGAGCTATAGCTGCCTTCCATCCTTGACGGTCCCGGGCACGCTGCTTCCAGTTGTCAAGACCAAGATGTCCTACATCCGCGATTACTTGGTCTTTATACCGGAGGTTCGGTCTTCCTCTTCTTCTCGAACCAGGAGGCTCGGAGTCGAAGACCCTCTTAGCTGGAGCGTTGATGTCCATGCGCTCGATGTGGCCGAGCCAGTGTAGTCGACGGATCCTTGCCTTCCGGACTACATCCACATCTTGATACAACTCGTAGAGTTCGCGGTTGTGTCTTCTTCTCGATTCACCTTCCTCACAGACAGGGCAAAATATCCGGCGCAGAATTTTTCTTCCGAAAGAACCCAAAATCAGCTCCGCCGTCCTACTTATCGTCCAGCTTTCGGCTCCATATAACAAGACTGGCAGTATGAGCGTTTTGTAAAGCATGACTTTGGTCTTTCGAGTGAGGAGTTTTGACCCCAGTTGTTTGGACAAGCCGAAGTAGCAGCGGTTGCCAAGGGCGATTCTACGCCGGATCTCCACCGTGGTGTCATTTGTGGAATTTACGTTTGCCCCGAGGTAGACAAACTCCTTAACTACCTCGAAATTGTAGCTGTCAATTGTTATGTTTTGTCCCAGGTGGTGAGCGACGGATTGGTTTTTGCCTGACAGCACGTATTTCGTTTTGTCCTCATTGATCTTAAGACCAATTCGTTTCGCCTGTTCTTCAATCGCCGTGAATGCTTCCACAATGCCACGGCGAGAACACGCGATGATGTCGATATCATCCGCGTATCCTAGCAGCTGGATGGACTTGTAAAAGATAGTGCCTTCCCTGTTGACGCCTGCCCATCGCACTATCTGCTCCAGCACCAGGTTGAAGAAGTCACATGACAGCGCATCTCTTTGCCGAAATCCGGTGCAAGATTCGAATGGTTCCGAGGTCCTAGAACCGAGTTGCACGGTGCATCGCGTGTTTTTTAGCGTGGCGCGACACAACTGGATCAGCTTTACCGGGATCCCGAATTCGGCCATCGCCCCAAACAGTGCTTCACGATGAATGCTGTCGTATGCGGCTTTGAAATCGATGAAAAGATGGTGTGTATCGATTCGAAACTCGTTGGTCTTTTCCAGGATTTGTCGAAGTGTGAAAATTTGGTCTATAGTTGATTTGCCGGGCCGGAAGCCGCACTGGTAGCTGCCGATTAGTGCGGTGCAAAATGGTTTTAGACGTTCACACAATACGCTGGACAGGATCTTGTATGCGACATTGAGCAGGGATATACCTCTATAGTTCTTGCAAGAGGTAGGATCGCCTTTTTTGTGGATGGGGCATATAGAGCTGGTATTCCAGTCGTCGGGCATGCTCTCATCTTCCCAAATTCTGCAGATGATCTGGTGCATGCTCCCTACCAGAACATCGCCGCCAGCCTTGAAAAGCTCTGATGGCAAGCCATCTGAGCCTGCGGCGTTGTTGTTCTTCAGCTTCTGAATAGCTGTGCCGACTTCTTCTATGCTGGGTGGGAGGACTACTTCAGCGGCTGGAGTTGGGATTTCCTCAGTCCCTACCACTCTCTCTTGGTCATGCTCGTTAAGCAGCTGCTGGAAGTGCTGCTTAAATACATCCACTATTCCCTGCGGGTCGGTGACAAGATTACCCTCGCAGTTTCGAAGAGCTAGGGTGCCCTTTTTGAAGCCTCCTGCAAGGCCTTTGGCTTTTTTTGTAAAAGGCTCGCATTTTATGTTTATCACTAGACTCCTCGATATCCTTGAGCTGGGAGGCTGCGAAGATTCTTTTCTTTTGTCGCAGTAGTTTCTACTCCTCCCTTCTTCTGGCTCGGTACTCTTCTCGCGCTGCCCTGGTTTTCCTCTGCAGCGCCTTTTGGTACGCCTCGTCAGTTGCTGCCTTTTTCTGCTCACACACGCCATCATACCACGGGTTTCTTGACGGGGGTGGTAGGTATCCTAAGCCACTTCCTGAATGGCTGAGCGGCAATGCAGCCACATATTATTGGCATTTGTGTTCGACGTAGGCATACCGTAGAGTCTTTCGTTCAGCTGCTCCCTGTAGACTCTGGCAACCTCCGGTGTGCTCAGGCGCCCAATGTCGAACCTCCTCCTGATGGGCTGGTGCAGCTGTCTGACATTGGACAGTCGAGCTCTGAATCTTGCTGCTACGAGGAAGTGGTCAGAGTCGACATTTGCCCCTCTGAATGTTCGCACATCCAGGATGTTTGACGAGTGCCTTGCGTCAATGAGCACATGGTCGATTTGGTTGGCGGTTCAACCGTCCGGAGATCGCCAGGTTGCTGTGTGGATTCGCTTGCGAGGGAATCTTGTGCTACTTATCACCGCATTACGAGCTGTCGCAAGGTCAGCGAGTCGGAAGCCGTTATCTGTTGTTGTATCGTGGAGGCTGTGCTTTCCGATTACTCCGCCAAGGGTGTTTTCCTTACCGATTTTGGCGTTAAAGTCCCCGAGCACGATTTTTACATCGTACTCCGGACAGACTCCGTAGGCGTTGTCCAGGAGGTCATAGAGGTCCTCCTTGATAGTCTTCAGCCTCGTCGGTAGGGGCGTGTGCACATATAAGGCTGATGTTATAAAATCTGATGCGGATCACAGCCAGGCGATCACTTATAGGCTTAAAGTCGATGATCTTCGACCTTAACCGCTTTCCACGACAAGTCCGCATCCCAGTAAGTGCAACCTTTTGTGACAGCTGTAATAAATGTCGCAATTTTTCTTCCTAATCATACCGTTTCCTATCCAGCGTATTTCCTGGACCGCAGTAATATCCGCCTTGTACTGCGTGAGGATTCCTTCTAGTTTATGAGCAGCTCCGGGAGTGTACAGGGTTCTGACATTCCAGGAGCATACTCGCAAATCGTGTTCCTTTTTCGTGCGTTGTCGTCGTCGACTATCCGTCCGTGTATCCGAGGCATCTTGCTCATTCATAACTTTAAATTTTTTTTTACGTGGGCGGATTGTTAGCCCGCCGCACAACCGCCATTCTGGTCGGGGTTTTTTTCGCTGCATACGTTTGTTCACCTCCCAACGGTTGTTGAAGAGGCTATCCAGAGGGCGCCGCGAGGAGGCCGTATGTCAACTTGACCCGGGCATTTGAACAGGGATCGTTGCTGGCATCTCGCCAGATTGAGAGCAATCAACAACTTTACCCTGTATGTCCAAGCCCATGCCCATGTGAGGAGTGAGGAGTTCCCCAAATGAGAGAATTAAGAAATGTTTAGGATGCCAAGAAGGTGAATTATGCGAAATTACCACACGAAGGCTCTATCTATCAACGGGAGGTCGTTCGAATAGTAGAGCATTGTTGTGTAACGTGATTCATAAAAGAAAACAATGAGATAGATAATGATCTTTAATATGATGACTTCAGTATATAATACAAAGATTAAAACAAAAAGCAAAAAGAAGAAAGTAAGAATGGAGGAAATTATCTTGCGTGTTGTCGCTGCGGAAGTCGGAATCCAAGAGAGCGATGGTTACAAATTTAAGCTGTCAAGTTGCATGGTTGACATTGGTTAAGTATTGTTACGAATTTATTCAATCCCACACCGAATAGGGTTCGCACCACTGGATTGCGGTAAACTACAATTGTTCTTCTTATCCGAATAAAAACCCACACACACTTTTATTTCTTTCACCACAGATCAATTATCTGTGTAGCTTCACCACTTTTCTTTATTATCCAATACAATCCACTTTAAACTTTATTACACAATACACAAACCTTTATTGAAAGCTTTTCTTTTCACCTTGGTTGATCACACCGACTTGTCACACGCTGTTTTATACCACAAACTGAATGAATGTCGAGGGCGAGTGTTCGCGCTTATATAGCTCTCGGTCCACCTTCTCGAACGTTCGCCGTTGGAAGTTCCCCTTCGGAAATCTCTAGAACGCTCTGACAATTCCATTGGAAGTTGACATCATTCCAATTCCCCGCTTCCAGAGAGTTTTCGAACTTAACGGTCCGCTTGCATCTCCGCAACACTGCCCTCCTCCTAAACTTGTTCGTCCTTGAACAAGCGATTGGACCCTTCTCCGTAATATGGTGCTAACCTCTCTACGTGGACAATTTTATACTTCGCCCGTCTGTTTCCCATCTGCTGTATCCGGTATACCACGTCATTGAGTTTCTTGATGACCTCATATGGTCCATCCCAGGCTGATTGCAATTTGGGGCACAAGCCTTTTTTTCGTTGTGGGTTGTACAGCAATACCAATTGTCCGGTCTCGAATCCAGAAGTATTCGCCCTCAAGTCGTATCGCGCCTTCATTTTATCGCTGACCAAGTTCAGTCGCTCCCGGATGAACTGATGGATAGAGTTCAGCTGTTCTTTCTTTTCGGTTACGAAGTCTTCCCTGCCGCTAGTTGTCGGTAGTACCACGCCGAACTTCAAGTCCGATGGAAGTCGGAGATCAGTTCCAAAAATGGCTTCGGCGGGTGTTGTTGCCGTTGAATTGTGCTGTGCCGAACGGTATGCCATTAAGAAAAGGGGAAGATGTTCATCCCAGTCCTTCTGATCTCCGACGATGACTTTTCTCAGGTATTCCTCCATCGTCCGGTTGAACCTTTCGACCATGCCATCAGCTTGTGGATGTAATGGTGTTGTCCGCCTCTTTCTGATACCTAGCATGTCGCAGAGTTCTTTGAACACCGACGACTCGAAGCTTCTCCCTTGGTCTGAGTGCAGTTCCATTGGTACTCCATAACGCGAAACCCAGTTATTCACGAATGCATCCGAAATGGTTTTGGCTTCCTGGTTCGGGATGCAAAACACCTCAGGCCACTTGCTGAAGTAATCGATCACCACTAGCGCGTACTTGTTTCCAGCGTTGCTCGTTGGGAATGGGCCTGCAATGTCCATTGCGATACGTTCGAACGGTGCTCCAACATTGTACTGCTGCATATTTCCTCGAGTTTTCCTAATTGGACCCTTTGCCTTCGCACACTGTTCACACCTGCGAATGAAACGCGTAACCGACTCATGGCATCCTACCCAGTAGAAACGTCTCTTGATCTTTTCTACAGTCTTGTTAACACCAAGATGACCCCCGCTTGGTCCCTCGTGGTATTCTCGGATGACCTCTTCGATTTGTTCTTTCGGAATTACCAGCAGATCGTTTACAATGTTCCCGTCCTCACTTTCCCAACTGCGGTAGAGGCAACCGTTCTCCAGCTTCAAACTCTGCCATTGAGCCCAGTAAGCTTTCACGATTGGGCTTTCACTGGATATTTGCTGCCAACTTGGTCGAAAACCTCGTTCTTGGTATCCGATGATGACCGCCAGATCGGCATCTTCTCGCTGCTTTCTTCCAACCTTCTCGGCACTCCAAGAATCTTCTGGCAGCACATGGAAACGACGGATATCGGTGACCTCTTCTTTGATTTCCGCACGTGAACAATGCTTGCATTCAACGCCGTGAGGTCGGCTCGTTAATGCATCCGCATTTCTATGGATGCTTCCCTTCCGGTATTCACGTGCTCTCGCTTGATCTGCTTTTGGCGAATCCGACCTCGGACGCCTTCTTCCCAGACGGCAATTTCTCGCCATGTGCCCCTGCTCGTTGCAGATGTAGCATCTACCAGGGAACGGGCAGCTCCTACTCACCGTTGTTTTTCTGGAACTACGCCACAATTTGCTAGAAGAACGCTTTCTCCGCAGACGACAGTCTTTTGCAATGTGCCCCTGCTGGTCGCAGATATAGCAGCTACCTGGGAACGAGCGACTCCTACTCACTGTCGTTGCACTGGAACTACGTCGCAATTTGCTGAAGGAACGCTTTCTCCACAGACGGCAGTTCCTCGCAATGTGCCCCTGCTGGTCGCAGATGTAGCATCTACCCGGGAATGAACCACTCTTACTCGCCGTTGTTGTTCTCGAACTATCCTGGTCTTGAGATATGCGCCGTAATTTGATGGAAGGTCGGCATATCAAGAGCGATGTTTCACATGCGAGAGCGCTGGCAACTGTCTCCTTGAAAGATGTTAAAAGCGCTCTTGCCGTCGAAGTTGGGAGCTGTGAATTTGGATGCTGCAGTCGGTACGACGATTCCTTGATGCTGTACGTTCTGGATAGTTTTCTCGAGTTCCAGAACCTTCATGTCGAACCTCGATTCCAGTGACTCGATTCTCTTTTCTTGACTATTCTCGAGATCTAGAACCTTCTTTTCCAGTGTCTCGATTTTCTCTTCGACATTCTGGAATCGATCGTTAACGGCTTGCTGGATGTCTCTCAAGCTTTCTCGATTGTTCTCTAGCATCTCTTCTACCGTCTCCAACTTCTGGCTCAGGGAAGTAGAATTTTCCTCCAGTTTCTGACTCAGAGAAGTGGAATTTTCTTCCAACTTTTGATGTATGGTTGCTTCTAGTCTCTGGCTTATGGAACTGGAATTTTCCTCCAACTTTTCTAGTTTCTGGTTCATGGAAGCACTCATAGCGTTTATAGCCGCGAGAATTTGCTGCATATCGAACCCTAGCTCAGTAGATGTCGACGGCTTCTCCACTACGAATTCGTAACTCTCCCAGTCGACACCTTCTTCCTGCAACGCTGATCGCAATCTCTCCACCAGGTTGGCTTTACTTCCCACTGTGGATAAATGCCGAGCATCCAGCTCTCTTTTCAGTTGTTCGATTGTCAACTTTTCCAATTTCACCATTTTTTCTATCTCTTAACAATTCACTTTGTGCAATTCACAATTTAAATAAACGTTCCACTCGTTTACTCGCAATCCCACTTCTGACACCAAATGTTACGAATTTATTCAATCCCCACACCAAATAGGGTTCGCACCACTGGATTGCGATAAACTACAATGTCTACGTTTTTATCAGAATAAAACACACACACTTTTCTTTCTTTCACCACAGATCAATTATCTGTGTAGCTTCACCACTTTTCTTTATTATCCAATACAATCCACTTTAAACTTTATTGCACAATACACAAACCTTTATTGAAAGCTTTTCTTTTCACCTTGGTTGATCACACCGACTTGTCACACGCTGTTTTATACCACAAGCTGAATGAATGTCGAGGGCGAGTGTTCGCGCTTATATAGCTCTCGGTCCACCTTCTCGAACGTTCGCCGTTGGAAGTTCCCCTTCGGAAATCTCTAGAACGCTCTGACAATTCCATTGGAAGTTGACATCATTCCAATTCCCCGCTTCCAGAGAGTTTTCGAACTTAACGGTCCGCTTGCATCTCCGCAACAGTATCCTTGAATGGCTTAGGGTATGTTGACATCACATTCCTCCCCACTCCGCTAAGAAGACTACTAGTGATATATTAAACGATCCGGTTGCTTCCTGACGCGCTCACTCCTGCGTAACACACTCTCCTTTGCTTCGCTGCTGTTATTCGATGGCGTTTCCATGACGTCGTTGTTTGGAATCACTAGCTTTGGTGATTGCTTTGGTTGTTCTTTGTCTTGCTGTTCTGGCTGTTGTATTATGGGCAGCACACTGGTTGTCACAGGCTGAAATTTTGCGTTGTTGTCGGCTAAGAAGGTTTCCATCTTCGGCACCCTGTCGTTCTCTCTACTACGCAAGTGGTCTGCGTGTCGTCTTCGTCGAACCCCATCAGATGTTTCTATAATATATGAATAACGATTAGTTTGTTGTATTACCTTGGCTGGTTTCCAATGTTTATCTAATTTTGTTTTGCAATATACGCGTTGATTTGGTTTAAACTGTCTATTGTCTTCTTGGTTTTGTTGTATTTGGTTTCTTACTTGTACTGCAATTTTAGCCTGGAGTTTGGTTTTATGTTATCAAAGATTATTCTTGAACGCCTTCCAAACATCATTTCTGCTGGAGATTTTCCCGTTGTGTTGTGTGGAGTATTCCTGTATGAAGAAAGCACATTACGAAGATGCTGTTTCTCTTCCTCTGGGTCGTTGTCGCTTGCTAACATTCGGGATTTGAATGTTCTTACAAAACGCTCCGCTAACCCATTTGTTCTGCGGTGATATGGAGTTGACGTTACATGACAAATCGCTCGTTTTGTACAAAAAAATTGAAAAATTTCTGATGTTAATTGCGGTCCATTATTTGAAACAATCATGCTAGGAAGTCCGAAGGTGCAGAAGAGTTCGTCTAAGGTATCACACAAATTAGAAGCCGTTGTTGTTTTCATCGGCTTCACCTCGATCCATTTTGACAAAGCATTCACCACAATGAGCCACATTTTGTTTTTAAAGGGGCCTGCAAAATCCACATGAAGTCTTTCCCAAACATATTCTGGAAGCGACCAAGAATATACTGGAGGCTCTTGTAGGTTCGGTCGCGATTCCTGGCAGTTATGGCACTTCTTGACAAAATTATCAATGTCCTTGTCGATGTTGTGCCACCACACGTAGTATCTAGCTAACGCACGCATGGCCACTATACCTGGATGACCTTTGTGAAGATGACTTAGCGTTTTCTTCCTGAGCTTTTCCGGAATGATCATGCGTCCTTGCCACATCAAAATCCCGTTTTCTACTGACAACTCATCCCGTTTGTCAAAATATGGCTTTATATCAGGATCAATTGATGAAAGTTGCCACCCTTTTTGTGTGCTCCATATTGTGCGTCGCAGAGTCCGATCATTTTGTGTTGCTCGCCTGAGGACTGCTTCCGAAAGATGCATGTCATTGAACTTATCAATGCGTTGTTCTTCGCTGACGAAACAAATAAGATCTTCTTCTCTCGACGCTCCTTCCTTCCTGTTCGGAAGACGAGATAAGCAATCTGCGACTGTGTTTGTTGCCCCTCTCCGATATTCGATTTCGTAGTCATATTGCCCAACGTATAATGCCCAGCGAGTTAAACGATTGTTCACCAGTTTTGGTAGTTGCCGCGATCTGCCAAAAAGATGTTTTAGCGGCTTATGGTCGGTAAGTAAGGTAAATTTTGTTCCTCGTAAATAGTGGTCGAATTTCTTTACTGCGAAAAATATGGCCATAGCTTCCCGATCAATAACAGAATATTTCGCCTCCGCATCCGAGAGTTTGCGAGAAGCAAAAGCAATCGGCATCTCATGACTCTTGTCGCGATGAAAAAGTACTGCTCCGAGACCCTTTTCAGAGGCATCACACGCTAAGAACAATTGCTTCTTGCTGTCGAAGGCAACTAGTGTATGCATTTGTGAAAGCCTTCTTTTGATGTTATCAAACGCATTTTGTTCTCGACGACCCCATCTCCACTGGATATTTAACTTTGTCGCTGAGTGTAAATCAGCACAAATCCCATGTAAATTTGGAATAAATCTCTCGTAAAAATTAAGGAGGCCAAGGAACGATCTTAGCTCAGTTTTATTTTTTGGCGTGGATGCATTTTTGATTGCCGCGAGTTTGGATTCAGACGGCTTTACACCGGCCTTGCATATTTGATGACCTAAGTATTCAATTATGGGTTCGAAAAATGTGCACTTACTGCGTTGAACAGAGAAACCAGCCTTCCTAAGTCTTTCGAAAACAGTTGCAAGGTTCCGTAGATGTTCACTGTCATTTGTTCCGGTCACTGCGATGTCGTCAAAGTAAAGTCGTTCCAAATAGCGTTGGAAAATCGCCGGTGCATTGGCTAATCCAAACGGTAGGCGATTATATTGGAAATACCCTAAATGTGTAGAGATAATTAGGTACTTTCTTGAAGAAGGAGCAATCTCAAACTGTAGATAAGCATCCTTCAAGTCGATCTTCGAGTACTTCTCACCTCCGGCAAGCTGTCGTCGAAGTTGGTCGAACAATGGAACTGGATGAGTGTCTTTTACAAGCACAGGGTTTATTGTTGTTCTAAAATCGCCGCAAATACGTATTTTCCCATCCTTTTTGAAAACATTGACCGTGGGTGTTGCCCATTCAACTGGTGTAATGTTGGGATCGACTGGTGAAATAATGCCCTTTTCAACCAGTCTCTTGAGTTCCTTTTCGACGTTGCCCTGTATTCCGAATTTGATTGGCCTTGCAGGAATATGGATAGGTTTAGCATTGTTTGCAATGTGTATATTTACCCGAAAGTTTCTTATTGCTGTGTTGGATCTTTCAAATAACTCTAGGTTTTTTGACAACAAGTCCTGAAAGGCGCGATTAGTATTTGAATTACCTCTCATGTAGCTATGGTTCTGATCCTTCGAGTTGGACGCGGCTTGCAGTGAGTAAACCTGATCAGGAAACTCCATGCCAAACGATTCGCACCACGTGAGTCCAAATAACATTGGGTTTGCGCCATCGAGAACAACTACTGGCACTGATTTTGTTTTACCTGCCACCTCGACTGTCACTATACATTTCCCTCTGGGCTGTAGCTTGTAGTTGCCATATGTTTTAAGCACTGGTCCCTTTTCCAATTTTGGAGATCCAATTTTTGTCCAAAAATCTGTGTTGATGATGGAAACAGCTGCTCCTGGATCCCAGTCCATCGTACACTTGAGCCCATTAATCCGCAAATCTATATGTTTACTGTGACCTTTGTCTTTAACGTGGAAAATTTGTTCGTTATCACTGTCCGACTGTTCTCTTTGATGTGATGCTGTCAAGTAATTTGTACTGACAATGCTGTGTTTTAAATTTCTTCTGCGGTTTGTTCCCGTTCGTTTTACCGTTCGTTGGTTAGTACTTGAATTGTTGCTAATAACTGCACGGCCTTTTGCAATACAACACGAACCATAATGACCTCTTCTTCCGCATGCCTCACATGTATGATCTCTAGCGCGACACTGTTTCCGAGGGTGTTTCTCCTTCCACCCGCATGATTTGCACTGGTGTTGTTTGAGCTCACGTATTTTATGTTTTTGTGCCCCTGATTTGCTTTCCTCTGCCATATATTTAACAGGTGTTTCGCTATCGCTTGGTGAAACGAGGTCTTTCTCCGCTGCCTCCCTTGACAAGGCTACTGCAAAAATTTCCGCGAACGTAATTTCTCTTTCCCCATCTTTGTCTGTCGTTTTTAGGTCTGGCCACTTCTGCTTGAGTTCAATTTCGAGGCGCTTGTGCTGTAAGCCTGTTGCGAATCTATCTCTAAGCTGTCTGTCTAACAGCGTGCCGTTATAACCACAATCACGACTTATTTCTTTTAGTCGGTTCGCATACGCTTCGAATGTTTGGTTTTTGGTTCTGATACAATTCCAAAATGTCGTGAGTGCTTTGAATCTAGTGGTCTTTATCTGGTACAGGCGGATGAACTTTAATTTGATGGCTTCGTATGTTTGTTTTTCAAACTTTTCTGTGGCGTCCGCGAATGCAACTTTGAGTTCTCTGTACTGTTCGGGCTTTAAGGATGAAAGAAATAGTTCTCGTTTTGCGTTGTGGTAATCAGGTTCTTCAACATATTTGTCTAACCCATACATTCGGCATCGTGATTCGAAGCAATCCACAAATGTTTCAGCGGGGTTTGATATGTCATAAGCGTCACAGCGGAAACTTCTGATAATGCGGCTAATATCGTTTGGCGTATTTTCGGCTGAGCTCTCGTTCTGTGCATTTTCTCGGCTATCAATTAATCGTTTGATAAGATCTTGCTGACTTTGTAGAAACTGCGCAAATTGTGCGGCATCCATCGTTGTGACATGCGGTAGATCAGTAAAAATCCTGTTATATTGGTGCAATCTTCAGAGTTAAGGTCACCAAAATAAATGAAAATTTAATTATAAATCCTCGTCGCCAGAATGTTGTGTAACGTGATTCATAAAAGAAAACAATGAGATAGATAATGATCTTTAATATGATGACTTCAGTATATAATACAAAGATTAAAAAAAAAGCAAAAAGAAGAAAGTAAGAATGGAGGAAATTATCTTGCGTGTTGTCGCTGCGGAAGTCGGAATCCAAGAGAGCGATGGTTACAAATTTAAGCTGTCAAGTTGCATGGTTGACATTGGTTAAGTATCCTTGAATGGCTTAGGGTATGTTGACATCACAAGCATTCTTATATAAATAAGTGTACTATCGTCCGCCAAGCTCTTTCTATGGTAGTCCGAAACTGAAACTCAACACTTTTCTTTCGTCAACAGCTCCTTCAGTTTACCAGAATACGATAGACTTGGAACGCCGTTGAAGCACCGATACCTGTCAAGGACTCAACCATAATTTCACCAAACACTATTGGCATGCAGAAAGTGTTGCCGTACTGTCATGACCTTCCCATATGACAATATCACATACATTTATAAGATACGGACAATAGGGCCCATTCCTTTAGCCCTGGCATATTCATAAGCTTCATCTGTTACCAGCCGTAACGCAGTGTACCAACTGCCAAAGATATGGTCACGCTATTAGCTATTGTACTAGAGACCCAATTTGTGTCAAATGTGCTGGATCGCACAAGACCATAGACTGCTAAAGAAGGCAAGTACAGTGCGCGTTATGTACGGGCAACCATTCGCCAAATTACAAGGGGTGTGAAATATATAAAGCTCTAAAAATAGAACGATTTCCAACCCTAGGGAAAAGATCCAACACTAAAACCACAGATCAAACTAAATCTGACACCTCGACCATCATCCAACCAGGCAAGACGTATGCCCAAGCTAAAGCTTACTTACCTACTTAGATGGCGGCGGTCCAGTATAAACCTCGTCCTCAACCAACAAGCTTCTCCAGCTGGCACGGTCTCTTGGCAGCTGTTTCCAGCGATGCATTCCAAGTTGGTTAAAGTCCCCTTCCACCTGTGTGTACCACCTTAGATTCGGTCATCTTCTGCAGCTTCGTTCCTCGGGGTTGGACTCCAAGACTCTTCGGATCGGAGCTGTGTTATCCATGTGCTCTACATGGCCTACCCATCTTAGATGTTAGATCCGTAGACGTGATACTAGTCCGATGTCGCTGTCCTATAGCCAAGAAAAAACAATCCCTTCACGGAAAAAAATTGTGCAACACAGCTGTTGTGAATGAGAAGTGATCAAACATACTGATGAAGGAATAACACTCACAGTATATACTTACTTACTTTGGTGGCGCTACAGTCCGTGGTGAACCTGGGCCTCAACTAACAAGCGTCTCCAGCTGGCAAGGTTTTTGGCCAGCTGTTTCCAGCGCCGCACGTCCAGTTGGTTAAGGTCCCCTTCCTCCTGCGTGTGCCACCGTTGATGCGGCCGTCCCCTGCCGCGCCTTCCTTCCGGGGATGGATTCGAAGACTCTTCGGGTCGGAGCTGTATTTTCCATGCGCTCTACATGGCCTAGCCACGTTAGACGCTGTATCCGTACCAGGCCGATGTCGCTGTACAGCCCGTATAGTTCTTCGTTATATCTTCTCCTCCATATACCATTTGAACACACGGGAACGTAGATAGTACGCAGAATTTCCCTCTCGAAGCGACCAATGGCATCTTCATCCGCTTTTGTTAAGGTCCAAGCCGAACTTATAGAAACGTAAAGGAGGACTGAGATGATCAAGGCCTTATATAGTGTCACCTTGGTTTTCCGAGAGAGGGTTCTACGTCTTATTTGCCTCTTGAACCCAAAGAAACAACGGTTTGCAAGAGTGATTCTGCGTTTTACCTCAGCGCTGGTAATGTTGCCGCCGGTCATCAGTGAGCCAAGGTAGACGAACTCCTTGACCACTTCAAAGTTATATCCGCTCATGGTGACGTTCTGGCCAATACGTCGGTGTTGTTCGTCTCTTTTAGATGAAAGCAGACATTTTGTTTTACCCTCATTAACCTTGAGACCCATCTTAGTCGCTTCTACCTCAACGCTTACAAAGGCCTCATTGACGTCTCGCTATGTCCGTCTAATCACGTCAATGTCGTCGGCGTACGCAAGCAATTGCGTAGTCTTGAAATAAATCGTACCTCTTGTGTTGGCCAGTGACTCTTGCACGATCTTTTCAAGCACGATGTTGAAAAAGTTGCATGACAGCGCGTCACCTTACCTAAATACTTTTTTAACATCAAAGGTCCCGGTTTGCTCATTACCGACCTTAATGGAGCAGCGAGAATTCTCCATTGTCATCCTGCACAGTCGGACGAGTTTGGGCTTTGTATAGCTCATCTCTATACACGCTGTCATACATATGCAGACTTGAAATCGACGTAGAGGTGGTGAGTGTCGATTCGGTCTTCTCCAAGATCTGCCGTAGCGTAAATATTTGGTCTATTGTGGATTTCATGGCCTGAAACCACACTGATAAGAGCCGATCAGGTTATCCACAAACGGTTTCAGGCTTTCACACAATACGGTAGAGAAGATCTCATATGCGATGTTAAGGAGACTTAAGGGAAGTTCACAATAGATAAAATCTTCACACGGCAGTAGATCCTGGAAAAGACCCAAGAAATGTAGATTGACACTCACTATCCATTCGTCGATTTCAAGGCGGCATATGACAGCGTGCATAGAGACGAGCGTGTATTCCTGACAAGCTCGTCAGATTGTGTAGGAAAACTCTCGCTGCTCCATCGGGATCAGTAACGAACTTATAGAAACCTTCAATATCAATAAGGTCTTAGACAAGTCGACCCGCTGTCATGTGACTTTTTTAACATTATACTTGAGAGGATCGTACGAAACTCACAAATCAGCACTAGGGGCACGATCTTCCAAAAGTCCGTTCAACTGCTAGCTTAAGCCGAGGATATTGACGTGATTGGTCGAACGCAGCGGGCCGTCAACGAGGTATTTGCTGGAATTGAAGTGGAGGCGGGTAAAATGGGTCTTGCGATTATTAATGAGGGCAAACCGAAGTATCAAGTAGCTGTCATCAAGAAAGAATGCACAACATCGGTGCCTCGGACAGAGTGTCACGAAGCAAGAACTTCAAGGTAGTCAAGAACTTCGTCTACCTCGGGTCCGTAATAGTTACTACGAGCAACATCAGTACCGAGATTAAACGCAGAATAACACATGCCGTTTGTTGTGTTTTTTCTTTTAACTCAACAGGCAATTGAGTCCTCTCTCGAAAAACCATGCTGGCTTTATGCAATTTTCTGATCATCCCATTCCTGCTTTATAGTGCAGTAGCATGGACGCTATTAAAAGCGAATGAGGAAGCTCTTGGTTTTTCGAGAGAAAACTTCTGTGTACGATCTTTGGTCTTGTTTGGGTTGAGGGCATCTGGAGGAGAGGATGTAGCTTGTTAAACATCTACAGATACACTGCTTAAGATTGCATGGCTATGTAGCTAGGTGGAGAAGGACCTCAATAAACTTGTTGTGCGTGACTGGGGACGGCTGGCAAGAGATTTTTTTTAAAGTTAAAAATATTTTCCTGTGCTACACTTCAATTGAAATGATCTGTACTGAAGTCTAATTGCAGCTTCATCTACGTGTTCTGGTTTTATAACCACGATTGCTGTGTCACTCGCGTACTCACACCCCGTACTATACTTTATCATTAATGACGTATACAATTTAAAAGAAGTGGACCTAGCTCTGATCTCTGAGGGACACCATACTCGAACTTTTTTCGTCACTGACATGCTTACCAATTTTAATCTGCAGTGATGTATTACCGTGAAACTGGTCCAATTATGGTACAAATTTTAATTTTCCACATCCGGCGGTGGTCTTTTAACTTTAGGATCTAATCGTGATTGGAGTTTTACAAGCACTAACTTTGTGGCGTAGGTAGGTAGGTAGGTAAGACCGTAGCCTTCCCAGAGATGGGAAGAACACACATAGGCCAAGGAGGCCCGTTGTGCAGCTACGAGGGGGCTTAGCCCCCTATTCGTGGAACCATTTTGTGCTTCTTAAGAATTTAAGAAGATTAGATATCCCCACTTGCTGAACTTCGGTCAGATCGTTGAGGAGGTATGATCCTAGGTATCGTTTCCTGACTGTGCAGAATGCTGGGCAGGCGCAGAGAAGGTGATGAATGGATTCGACCTCCTCCTCGTCTAAACAGCTCCTACAAAAGTCATTCGGAGTGATACCTAGTTTTTGCGCGTGACTGCCAATAAGGCAGTGTCCTGTGATGACACCTATGACTTTATAGATGTCAGTTCTATTTAGGGAGATAATACTCCTAGTCCGTTGACTATCGAGCCGGGGCCAGATTTGCCTGGTGATGAGGCAGGTGTGTCCCTGAGTCCATCTCCGGTTCGTCTCGGCCCTGGCGAGGGTATTGAGATTGTATTTGATGGTTGCGAAGGGTATACCCTCGCAGACCACAGTTGTTTGTAGCGTCGTTCCTTTTTTGGCGAGTCTGTCGGCTCTTTCATTTCCGGTGATGTCGCTGTGTCCCGGTACCCATATAAGTTGTATGTTGAACTGTTCAGCCATCTCATTAAGAGATAGGCGACAGTCGAGGCTGGTTTTTGATGTGTACACATAGGACTCCAGCGACTTTAAGGCCGCTTGGCTATCCGTGAGAATACGGATGTCCGTGGTGGATATCACGTTCCACTTCAGCCAGGACAGAGCCTCTTTTATTGCCAACAGTTCCGCCTGGAAAACGCTGCAGTGGTAGTTTTAGTTAGGTAGTTTTATCGCTTTGTTTAGCTTAAGTTGTTTGCAGAATACCCCACTGCCCACCCCGTCCTTGGTTTTAGACCCGTCAGTATAGAAATCTATGCAGCCTTTACGAGGTTGAGTCTGACGAGTCCAGTTCTGTCTGTCCGGGTATAACGTTATGAAGTTTTTATCCAAGACTGTGGTGGGCTTTGTGAGGTCTAGGTTTTCTGCGATGGTTGACCTGTTAATCAGGATCGAGGAGTGGCCAAAGACGTAGCTCTTCCAGTTCGAGTTGGCTTTAAGTCTAATGGCCGTTTGTGTGGCAATTTGCTTGCCGAAAATATCGAGTGGTGTAAGGTCGAGTATCATGTTAAGTGCAGCCGTCGGGGTGGACCTGAGGGCCCCGGTAATGCATAAACACGCCAGCCTTTGTACCTTCTCGAATTGTTTGAGGTATGTTGTCTTGTCCAGTGCTGTCCACCAGACAGTCGCTCCATACATTAATGTGGGTCTAACGACCGTGGTATAGAGCCATAGAGTAATCTTGGGATTGAACCCCCATTTTTTCCCTATGGCTTTCTTGCATGAATAGAGAGCTATTGTTGCTTTTTTGGCTCTTTCGATTGTGTTGATTTTCCAGGTTAATTTCCTGTCCAGTATGATGCCAAGGAATTTGGCACTGGAGGAGTAGTTTAATCTGGTATCAAGCAAAGTGATAGGGCAGTGCTCCGGAATTTTATGCTTTTTGGTGAATAGCACGAGCTCCGTTTTCTGGGGATTAACCCTGAGCCCTTTGCTATGCGCCCATTTGCAAAGAATTGAGAATGCCGTTTGCATACGGTCATTCAGTGTCGATAGGTATTTACCTGAGATTGAAATGGCAACGTCATCCGCGTAGGCAGTAACGTCCAGGCCTTCTTCCTCCAGTTTAATTAGTAGCTCATTTATAACTACATTCCAGAGGAGAGGTGAGAGAACCCCTCCTTGCGGGGTTCCCCTGGTAACCACTCTGGTGATTGCCTGGTTACCCCATTTCGAGTGAATCTTGCGTGTTGATAGTAGTTCGCTGATCCACTCTACGAGAGTCTTCTCCACCTTTAGCTTTTCCAACCCTTCCGTTATTGCTTCCGGAATGACGTTGTTAAAGGCGCCCTCTATATCTAGGAAGGCTGTTAAAGTGTATTCTTTAAGATGGATTGATCTTTCGATTTTCCTCACTAGGGTGTGCAAGGCTGTTTCGATAGATCTACCCTTAACGTAGGCATGCTGTGCCCTAGAAATTAGGGGCGGATCCAAGTTATGGCGTATATATAGGTCTACCATCCTTTCCAAGGTTTTTAGTGCAAAGGATGATAGACATATAGGCCTTAGATCCTTGGGGGTAGTGTGAGAGTTTCTGCCGGCCTTAGGAATGAAAAGCACCTTTGCGCACTTCCACTTGTCTGGAATGTGACTCCAAGCTAGGCATCCTTTGAAGATTATCTCTAGCCATGGTATAGTCCATTCCATGGTTTGTGTAAGTTCGACCGGGTAAATTCCATCCGGACCTGGCGATTTATAGGGCTTGAAGCTTTTTAGCGCCCATATTATTTTCTCTCTGGAGATGATGTGTTCGAAATTTCCCATTAATGCGGATGAAAAGTGGGTTCCTTGCGGCTGCGGTGAAACCTGCGATTCATGGCATCCTGGGAAGTGCGTATTGAGAAGAAGGTTTAGAGTTTCTTCTTCAGATGCTGTCCAGACTCCGTTAGCTGTAAGGTAGCTTGGGAATTGTGGATCTTTCGAGAGTATTTTCCTCAATCTGTAGGCGTCTGAAATTTTTTCCATATTGTTACAGAAAAGTTTCCAGGATAGCCTTTGCTCTTTCCTCAGAGTTTGTTTGTAAGTTCTGAGTGAAGCTTTATATAGGCTCCAGTCACTATCGTTCCTAGTACTCTTTGCTTTGTTAAAGAGTTTTCGACAGTTTTTACGGAGCTTGCTTAGGTTTGCGTTCCACCACGAGGGATAAGAGTTTTTCCTCGATTTGTGGCTTGCGCAGCTGTTGACCCGTGCGTTGCCCAAGGTAGTTGTTAAAATGTCAACCATATTATCTATGTCTACCGTGGACCGCGGGTGATCGGGGGTCCTGCTTACTACAGAGTTGCCAACAAGGGCTCTATAGCGCTCCCAATCGATTCTTCTTGGGTTACATGAAGAGTCGATTGGGGTTGGGACCATGAAGGCTAGGTTGAAAACCAAGTAGCGGTGGTCTGAGAAGGAGTGTTCCTCAGAAACTTTCCATTCTCTTATTTTGTCAATGAGAGAGGGAGATGCTAGAGTTATGTCTAGTACCTCCCTTCGATTTTTTGTAACAAAAGTGGGTACATGACCCTTGTTGCATATATTAAGATCAGAGGTAAGAATGAATTCAATAAGCCACTCACCTCTTTCATTTATGTCGCTGCTACCCCACAGGGTGTGATGCGCATTCGCGTCAGCCCCAATGAGGAGTCCAGCTTGGTGGTTTGGCGAGTC
The DNA here is from genome assembly GCA_951905685.1 of Eumerus sabulonum. NCBI lineage: Eukaryota > Metazoa > Arthropoda > Insecta > Diptera > Syrphidae > Eumerus > Eumerus sabulonum. Next base: position 31,842,210 of record OX645060.1, read on the forward strand.
TCTCACCAGCCTTTTTATCTCGTCCGATGGGATGGATTCGTCTTGCGCCATGTATGCAGAGGCTATCCATAGCTTGTTCCCGGGTGATTCTACGGCAATCACCGTGGTGTCTGGGGAGCTGTAATTAGGAAGAAGGTAAGCGTTTATGGATTTCTTTGCAAGTATGCAAGTCCGGGGCTTACCTTCTTTTTGTGATGTAAAAATGTTGTAGGCTGGATTTCTCAATCCACGAACCTTGTGTTCATGAACCCAAGGTTCCTGGATTAAGGCTATGTCCTCTTCCCCTTTGGCCAGCCTGAGGAGAAGGTTAGCGGTAGCCGCTTTCGAGTGATGGAGGTTAATCTGAATTAATCTCAGCATCATGGCTGTTATCAATTCGATTGACCTCCACCACGGTGGTGTCGAGATCTTCTAGATTTAGGTCTAGAAGATCGTCTTCCATCGGCGAGCTGGTAGAATAGTCTTCGCTTCCGGAGTCGAGCAGCGATTCTTGGTCCTTGTTGACCAGGAATGTTGCTGTAATTTCAGCTTCAATCGGCGCGGGGCCCTTGCTCCCCGAGGGGATGGGGGATTCCTGCTCCATTGAGCTGTCTACATTGACCTCGGTGTTGGCCGTGGTTTCGTTGCCGGATGGTGGCATTTCCTCATCCTTTTTGTAAATATTAAGTTTGATCTTCTTGAAACCAAACCTGATGTAATGGTCACATTGGGCCAGAGGTTCCAGGGCTTCACTATTCAGCACAAGAACTGCCTGTCTAGATCGGTCCTTTGGTTCCTCCAGCTTCGCGACCCTCCAATCTCTTGTTGGGAGATTGGGATTACAGAGGTTTATGGTCTCAAGAATTTCGAGGGGGTTGTCTGGTGCCAGCGGGATCCAGCATCTAGCTCTCGGTCGTTTCGGGATCTGGTCCTTGGTGACGACCTTGAGCCTGGCTCCCTCCCATATTTCCCCCATTTCGATAACTGTGGCCTTTAAAAGATCAACCGATCTTTCATCGGCACAGCTTATCAGTTTAACCCTGCCTTGATACCATCCGGCGTCATCACAGATGGGCGGTGGTCCAGGGTTCTTTCTCATGATTTTGAGGAAGTTTGCCGATAGTGCATGGTCGACATCCTTCCATTTTTCGGTCGTCATTTTTCCGTCCGGATCGCTGTCATCAATGATAGCTACCGTCAGGCACTCCCTCGCAACCTCACCGAAAGGCTTTGATGGCTTGGCCAGTGTTCCCAGCCTGACCTTCTTAGCCTCCCGCTTTGGTTCCTCGGGGGACGATCTGGGCCTCTTGGCCTTTGCTTTTCCCTGGGCCAGGATTCCTGTAGCCCAGGCTACCGACTCTTTTTCTTTTTCCGTTAGGTCGGTGTTATGGCCCCATCGTTTTAAGATTCTCAAGGCCGCCTTTTGGTCTTTATAGGCCTTGGACGATGGGTTTATTTTTCTGTTGTCAGCTTTACTTGCCGACAACTTAACGGAGCGGTTTGTCGATTCTCCGATCGGAGTATTAACCGCATTTGATGTAGAGGGGATTTCCTCCCCTTCCGGTTTTTTATGAGATCCGGACTCATTGTTGTTTTTATTTTTGTTATTGTACATTTGGTACCCACGAGTTGCGGAGAAATATATGTCCACCTGGGCAGAGATCCGCAATACCCAGGTAAGGCTAGCTGATCCGGAGGGCGCCAGGTATCCGGATACACCGTTTGCGACTGAGCTATTTTTGGTCTGGGCTCTCAGCCTGGTCGACATCTCGGCACGGTTCGATTAACACCTTATGTCCAGCCCAGGGGATGGGGATTGGATATTCAGGATAGGAGTGTGATAGGATAAGTGGAGTGGGATGGGATTTGCATTGGTGAAAAGGGGATGACGGGGGCGATTATCCTTTGGTGAAAAGCCCCCACACCACGCCAAGGTAGATAATCAGGTGGGGGAACTTTGTGGCGTAGCTTTTAATGTTTTTTGCTTGGCTTACCTTCCATTCGCATACGTGCTGTGACCAGAGAATGCATTCTCCTTGATTGCATAGTCGGGATCTACTAAAATTCTTTAGATCACTTTGTACTGAAAATCTTTATCTACATACCTAACAACGCAACGTATCTAAAAGGCGCTCATAAACTCTCGCATATGGCTTTTATCCAATTTCTGTTTACACTCGATATCATTTGTTTGGCCCTCCTCTCTAACGACCGACCCATTTCACCACCAAAACCATACATCATGCCGCATCCGTTCCGAGGAACAAAAACAAGAACAAGAAGTTCCCATTGAAAATTTCCGCACGTCCTTGAAAAATAGGTTCGGTAATGTGATTTCTTCCGTTGTTATTCCCTGACTCCCGGTTGTCTTTGGCGTCTCAGACAACATTAACTCCTACACGCACATTTGCCTATGGAAACGACAATGACTAGGCCAAACAACTATGCGATAAGGGAGGACCGAATTTTAAAATTCACAACATAACCGTCTACATCAGGGGTGATTTCGATGAAAAGATGAACCGTTCATATGAGAAGGATTCAGGCTTCTTTTCGAAAATATGTTGGAATGACTCGAGTGGAATGTGGTGGCCCATGTCGACGCCTCTTTTTATGGCCGATTTGATACGACTTGAATTGGAACTATTGTTCAAGGACCCGAGTGCATAGACAAATTCAGCTAGAGACGTACACATATACATACATATGTAGGTGGATGCTGATGGTCTTGGGCCTTCGACGGTAGGGCCATTTAACATTGAAATTAAATTTGAATGTGATTCGGAGAACATTTGTTAACGTCGTCGGTTGTCGGCTGTTAGTCCGCTGTAGTCAGTTCTTCGTTCATCCCACATGCATCAAACTAGAAAGCTTCAAAATCGAAGGGTGAAGCCTATCCTATACGAGTAGAGGCATTCATATCACGTGCATGTCTTAAACGCCACATGTCGGATTTTATTCATTTTTCAAAGGACCCCCATCAGTCTTCTTCTTTTTCTTCTTTTCGGGCCATTGGAATTGTCCTTGTTCTCTGTTTTGGTAGGATGAAGCTGGGTGACTTAAGTTATGCAAATATGTTTGTCCTCGCATAGAAGAATAGAAATTGATTTTTAATGTCGCCAATGCTCCGTCGTTTGCTTTCATTTCACTGACAGCACATCTTAGAGCGACCCGGACACGACTGACGAACTGTCAATCGAAATGAGTTATGCTCTAAACGTGCCCAGCTCTTTCGGCCTCAGTTGGAACACCTGTCCTCACACTTTATGATTCACCAAAATTACAATAAAGAATTCCAATAAAAATCCAAAAGCGATCGGGGACAACGTCGTCGTTGCGCGGGCCGAAAAGATTGTTTTTATTATCTTTTTCGACATATTGCAATAAGCATCGCACATTTACGGGTCACGTCAGACTGAGTCGCTTATGGGAGCCACGGAGCTGGAGGATGAGTGCTTAGGAGTAAGCCATTCGTAGGCGGTGAATAAAACTGTTAATCATTTTGGATAATTGAAAATTTTATGGCACGGCAAGGATGACTCCAGGTGGTTGATGGGTTTTTTTAATAGCGCGGCGCCGTAATTTCGTGCAGCAGGCACACGTTCGCCACAGTTCGCCACATGGAGGTGACAATTGAGGGTGTTTGCCTCGATTGTTTTTGGGCGCTGTGCAGGAAATTATGATGTGCGTTTAGGGGTGCTCTTGTCGGGTAGTGGCTTTGTGTAGAGATGAATGTTGGCTGCGGAGATTACTTTTGCTTTTCAGGATTTATCGTGCTTTTGAATACTTTTCCTAGATTTATTCAGTTCCTGCCTTAAACGGAGTGTGATGCCTGTAAGAAGGACGGCATTGAAGAAGGTCCAGGCTCGGGGTGCACACAGTTTATACTCCTATGAACAAATTTGTGTACCAAACAGCATTGTTGCTGAAGTTGCTTCTATAGCTCTCGATCTTTTACTTACTTAGGTGGAGCTACAGTCCGATGTAAACCTGGGTTGCTTCTATAGCTCTCGATATTTTACTTGCTTAGGTGGAGCTACAGTTCGACGTAAGCCTGGGCCTCAACCAACCAACTTTTCCAGCTGTACAGCCCGTATAGTTCCTCGTTGTACCTTCTCCTTTATACAAACGGAACCATAGATTGAACGCGGAATTCTCCTCTTGCAATGACCAAGGGCCTCCTCATCCGCTTTCGTTAAAGTCCAGGCCTTGGCGCCACAGAGGAGGACGGGGATGATTAAGGTTTTGTACACCGCAACCTTAGTCTTTCGAAAGAGGGCTCTACTTCTCAATTGCCTCTTGAGGCCAAAGGAGCAGCGGTTGGCAAGAGTAACTTTGCGTTTGACCTCAGCACTGGTGTTGTTGTCGCTGGTCACTGGTGAGCCAAGGTAGACGAAGTCCTTGACCACTTCGAATTTGTAGCTGCCAATTGTGACGTTCTGGCCGAGACGTCGGTGTTGTGCGCCTTTTTTGGTTGACAGCGGACATATATTTCGTTTAACCTCGTTAACCTAAGGATACATTTTAGCTGCTTCTGCTTTCGAACGCATTATTGACGTCTCGCTGTGTTCGTCCAACTACGTCAACGTGCAGACTTGAATTAGATCGTATCTTTTGTGTTGACTAGTGAGTCTAGTATGACCAAGCACGATATTGAAAAAAATACATAACAGTGCGTGACCTTGTCTAAATCCTTTTTTAACATCAAAGGTCTCGATTAATTCGCTACCAACCTCAATGGAGCAGCGGGAATTCTCAATTGTCTGACGAGTTTGGCAGAGATGTTAAAACTAGACATGGCTCCCTATAGCTCATCTCTATGCACACTGTCATATGCGGCTTCGAAATCGACGAAAAGGTGATGGGTGTCGACTTGGTATTCTCGGGTCTTCTCCAAGATCTGCCGCAGTGAGAATGTTTGGTCTATTGTGGACTTACCCGGCCTGAAACCACACTGATTATCCACAAAGGGTTTCAGGTGTTCACGCAGTATGGTAGAGAAGATCTTATTTCTCTGTAGTTGTCGCAGCTATAGGGGTCTTCTTTCCTGTGGACTAGGCAAACATTGCACATAGGTCGTTCTTGAGCTATGAAATTACCAGCTTAATTTTATCTATGTCGGGTGGACGGAGTTCTCTTGCATCTTCGTCCGTTGCGAATAGATCATTCTGCCTGAGAGCGCTATTAGATCTTTCATCGTCGTTAAACAATCTATAGAAATGTTCCTTTCATTTTCTCAGTATCGACTCTGACTCTACTACTAGTTGTTCGCTACAGGCTTCCGCTCTGGTTTTATGGCCCTGGCATGTTCGTTTTACTTTTCCATAAAACTTGCGAGCGTCATTACTGTGGTAGCATCTCTCCATCTCCCCGATCCGACGCTTCTCATGCTGTGTTTTTTTCTTCCTTAAAAGGTGTGTTCCTCTCTTCTTTTCTGCTCGTAAGGTTCACGAGTGGCTCCCGTCCGCCAATGTGGCATGGCTTTGTACGCGTTTTGCTTTGCTACATGAGCTTGCCAGCATTGTTCATCAAACCAGGGGTTTCTAGCTGATAGTGGCTTGAAACCCAACACATCAGAGGCAGCATCTCTGATGGCACGCTGGAAATGCTTCCACTGATGTTCTGTGGGTTGCTCCGGTGTCATCGGAGTTAGCGAGAGGCTGAGGGAAACTCGATTGGCAAAGGTCCTAGCGCTCTCTTGCGGTTATAGCTTTCCCATATCAAGCTTTCGTGGTCCAGCTCGACTCCGTGGCATCCTTGATATCTTCACTCATACCGTGGCTACAACAATGTAGTGTTGTTGGCTGCTCGTAAGGTTCGTATATCTGGACTGCTGGAGGAGTGTCTCGCGTCGATCGCAACGAGATCAATCTGATTGGTGGTCGACTGATCAGGTAATCGCCAGGTCCTTTTGTAGATGTTGAAATGCGGGAATCGTGTGCTGGCCAGAAGTAGATTACGCCCCGCAAGTAAGTCGAGTAGCCGATGTCTTTTTTCGGACGTGGTGTCGTGTAGACTATATTTCCCCGTGATCGACTCAAATATGTCCACTTTGCCCAATTTACATTGGGCATACGTTGTGTTTAGGAGATCGTTGAATTCTTCTTTGAGTCGATCGTCCTTTTATTCGGTTGGTGCGTGAGCGCATATCAAGCTAATGTTTCCGAAATTAGCTTTGATGCGGATTGTTATGAGGCGTTCGCTTACATTCCGGGGTCTACCTCCAATAACGAATCCGCATCCGAATAAGCGTTGCTCGTTCTTCTTGTAGCAATTCCCGGAGTAGATGTCGCAGTTTTTCATGCGTCTTTTGCCTGATCCATCCTATCGCACTTCTTGGAGTGCGGCTATAACTGCTCTATACCAGCTGAGGCCTTGCTCCAATCGATTGCCTGCACCCGGTCTGTTAAGGTACCTCATATTTCAGGTACAGACTCGACAGTGATTTAATCGTTTGCAGGGGCCGTCAGCTTTGTATCCGTCCGTATCCGAGGCTTGTGGTTGCTTCTTTACAACAATTTTTTTTTTGTGATAGAGATGGTTCTCTTAAGCGCGACCCCCAATCTGGAGGGCTAGGTTCCCCTTTCCCCAGGAACAAGGAAATCGGGTCGCTGCACACATTGGTTGACTACTTGTCGGATGACAGGGCAGCTATCCAGGGGAGGCCACGCTTAGCCTGTATGTCAACTTGGATTGAGCAAGGACAGAGATCTAAGCTGGTGTTTGTCATATTAAACGCGATCTTTGCTATCCAGGGGAGGCCACGCTTAGCCTGTATGTCAACTTGGATTGAGCAGGGACAGAGATCTATGCTGGCGTTTGTCATGTTAAACGCGATCTTTGCTCTGCTTGCTTGTTCCTTCTCGCCTTAATCATCCCGGTCCTCCTGTATGGCGCAGAGAACTGGACTTTAACGAAAGCGGATGAGGAAGCTTTTGGTCGTTTCTGCGTTAAGTTTATGAACCCGTTTGTATAACCGGGGAGTGGAGGAGAAGTTATAACGATGACGGCGGTTGTACGGTCGTATGCCGCACAGATAAAATGAATTAGTATAAAAAAGGCACTTGTTCACTTCGTTATAACGTCCTCTTCGTTTGAGGGTTTATTTAATAGTGATTTTAATGGTACCAAGTGAAGAACTTGGTCAGCTGCTTGGCAGCTTTTTTATGTATACAGTGGTTGTGTGTGTGTACATAGCATGGAATTGAGTGGATTGGGTAGAAGACCCGATCCCTAGTGGCTCGATATAAACTAAATGTTGCTGCAACTTGCCTGCTGGCAACGTTGCAGATCGTTGAGCTTTCGCTAGGGCGGCCATGCTGGTTCGTGGCTGGGCTGCTCGACGGCCATGTTGAATTGTGGATGGGTGGCAGTATAACAGTCTGGTGTGCGTTGACGTTTGTGATTTGTGAAGTTTTCTCCGTGTTTGGTGTTTTCTTTTGTGATTTGTGAATTATGTTGTTATGTGTGTAATGTTAATTTAAGTTAATTTGTTATGTGCATTTGTTAATTTTTAGTTGGTGTGGACTACATGGATGGAAGTGGGCATGTGCGTCCCATTAGTTTTTTGGGGGTTGATTCGCCATGCCACTGCCATCCATGTTTTCCCTGCTGCTCATCATCGGTGGGTGTTGTGTTATTGTTGTGCAGCAACATGCTCCGGGCCCCGGCGATGTGGACGGGAGGAGGTGCAGACGGACGGGTTATTGGTCGTCTGGTGGAGTATTGTGAGTTGGTTGTTGTTGTGTTGTGCTGTGTTTCGGGGTTGATTGTTGCTTGTTCCGTCGGATGGTGTTTTGGTGAGTTAAATTTGATATTGGATTAAAGTCAGATAAAAGAAAAAAAGAATAAAAAAATCATTATATTAATAAGTGATCGAAGATGACACGGAACACGGAGACGGAGACGCTGGACATAACATTGATTTCAGAAAGACCATCATGGCTAGGGGTTCGGTGATGATGAAAGAGGAAAAAAAAACGCAAAAAAATGATTCGAGCGGAATTGCCGGCTGTTCATTTTGATTTGGTTTTTTTTTTGAACACCAGACGGGAATGGAATATAATTTTATGTTTGTGACGCGATAGGCAAGGGGGAGATTTTGGTGATCGGCCGCTTGAGGATTGTATTGGCGGTCTTTATAGTTACCACGCGCGTTAGACCGTCTGTACCCGGATGGATCTGTTGTACCCGAGCAAGGATCCACGATGCTGGTGGTAAATTGTCTTCTTTTACGATTACTAGATCTCCGATGTTGATGTTTTGTTGTTCTGTTTTCCACTTAGGTCGTTGCTGCAATTGATGTATATATGTTGAACTCCACTGTTTCCAGAAGTCTTGGGTGAGTCGCTGTATGTATCTCCATTTGTTTAGTGTTTATGTTTTTATGTTGTTTGTTTCGGTTTCGTGAATTAGTGGGTGTTTGTGTTGCGCGTATTAATGTATGTTAGTTTGTTTGAAAAGTTATTTGCTATTGGTCATCCAAGGTGTGTTTGTGTAGCGTTGAGATGTGCCCCGCCTGATCAAATTGGAAAGAATGATGTAAGTCGATGAGGATTATCGGATGCTGTTGATTGCAGGTAAGTGATGCGTTTGTTCTTCGTTCTCCAACTCATACTGGGAATATATCGGTCTCGACTATGCTGATGATCTGATTCCTCGCCTCTTGGCGTTCCTCGCCGGTAAGGGGGTGAATGTCGAGAGATGGCCTTGGGTTGATTCATAGGTTTTAAAAATGTCGTCGCCCTATTGCTGTGGTGCGAATAAGTCTCCTTATTGATGGAGACCGGTGAATCAGTTCCATGTTGAGAGTTGTGTGATGCCATGCGATTTGAGTGATGGTTGCAGGTATATTGTTGTAGTATATTGTGTAAGCTTATATACCCTTTTCTTTTGTTTGTTTCTTCCCTTCTAGATTTGTTGCTCTTTGTTGATGTGGCATGAATCATTTGAGAAATTCGGGAACAAGTTGCTACCACATTTCGTTGCTGTTGAGTTCCATTGGATTCGTCTTTGTCCCTGGGTGGTTCCATGCACTTGTTGGTATGCGTTCCTGTGATGATCCACCCAAGTTCGGTTCTCTGAGCTACTGTGGCATTGTGCTTGCCCTTCACCAAACCTTCGAGGATGATGTAAGAGTATACGTCTGCCCCTAGAAGTAGATCAATTCTGCCTGGTGTGTGGAATGATGGGTCAGCTAAAGGTAAGTTAGCTAAGTGTTCCCAATTATAGTGTTGTATGTAGGCCGTTGGTAGTCTACTCGTTATATCGCGAAAGATGTGTGCCTTGACTTGCATGTGGAAAGTCGGGTTTGTGATTGAAAATAACGTCAGCCGAGTCTGATGCTGTGTAGTTCCCGTTGATGTTTGTCCTAATCCAGTTACGTTTGCTAATGTGCGTTGTTTCTTGAGCCTAAGTTGTTGGGTAACATGTTCTGTTATGAATGATGCTTCTGAACCTGGGTCGATTAAGGCTCGGAAGGTGTGGAGTGATCCGTCCGATGCGGCTATCTTCACCAGTGCAGTTGCTAATAGAATGTTTGCCTTCATCTGATTGAAGTGCGTAGCGTAAGTGTTCGTGGTTGTCGAAGTATCTTCGAATGGATTTGCTTCGGGATTCAGATTTGATGTGTTTTGAATGAAATGATTTGTTGTGTTGAATTGGGATGTGTTTGGTCTCTGTTGTTGATATTGTTGATGTTGATAGCCTATGTGTTGGCTGTTTTGGGCTTGTGGTTCTATATGTAGTAACGTGTGATGCTTGAAACCGCATTTAAGACAAGTTGCTTTACTGTTGCAGGATGATAAACGATGATCCTGTCCGAGACAGTTTATGCAGACGGAGTTCTTTCTCGCGACCTTGTTGCGAGTTCTGATGTCCATGTTGAGGAAATTTTTGCAAGAACGGAGGCTGTGTGCATCTCCGCAAAGTCGGCATCGAGTAGTATTGTATGGTTCCGGTTTGGTGTGGTAAGTGCTCGTTTTTCTAAATGTTGATTGTTGTTGCGATTGGACCTTTGATTTGTTATTTAACTCCTGTATGTTTTCTAAAGAAGTAAAGCGACCTTCGATGAAAGAGAGAAATGATTTCAAATCCGGGAGAGACTTCGATGTTCCTAACTTGTCTTCCCAAGCCATTTGCGTCTGATGGGGCAGTTTGTGTAATATAATGTAAATTAGGATGCTGTCCCAGGTGTCTATTCCTAACCCGAGATTGGACAGAGCGTGAATGCACTCGGTGCTGGTGTCATGCAATGATTTCAGGGAGGAGGCGGACTCGTGGGGGAGATTGTTTTGTTCGATCAGCATACGAAGCTGGGTATTGACCAATTTTCTTTTATTCTCGAACCTATCTGTTAATATTTGCCAGGCTGATTTGTAATTCTTTGCGTCGATTGAAAGATGTTGGATCAACCGAGCGGCATCGTTGCTGACAAAACTTTTGAGAAATTGGAGTCTTTGGACGTCTGAGAGATCGGTGTTTTGATCAATCAGCGTCGAAAATAAGTTGTGGAATTCCGACCATTCCTCGTACTTTCCGGTAAAGGGTTGTATTTGTATTCGCGGAAGTCTGATGTCGGACCCTGCAGATCGAGTTTGATTTAGACGAGATGCTTCTAGGGAGTGGCTGTCGTTCTCTTCTATTTTGTCCAACGCATCTCTTAATAGGCCGGCAAAGGTAAAGTATGTGTCTTTTATTTTGAAATATATCTCATCAGCCAAATATTTTTCCCTTACAGGATCGGTTGAGGCACCGACGATCGAGGCGTGCTCCTTTTTCGCTCGTTTATATGCGTCTTCAACATCGGTCAACCGCGCAGTGACGTAACCCTTGGACTGGTGGGACGCTTGGTTCTTCTGATATTCCTCCAGATCCCGTTGCAGTTCAATTAAAAGTATTTCTTGGGTTTCCACGGATTTCGCTGTCTTTGACATTTTGTTTTGTTCTTTTTTTCGATTTGTAGGGGGGGAACGAGAGAATATAAAAAACAGTAGTAAAAGGTCAAGGGTAAAACGAAAGGCGCGCGAATGATGAGGCCAACAAAGTTAAATGGAGTTTACACACACAGTCAGGGGGGGTTCCAACACGCACACGCATTCACACCGAAAAAAAAGACGGAGTAAAATGTATATAATAATTTAAATTGTTTTTAAATAGTGTATGTATGTATGTATATTTTTGTTAACGGGCCTTCTGCCCTTTGTTTCTAATGATGTCTGATTGCCCTAATTTGTGACCGTCACCGTTTGTTTTTTAGACAAACGGGTATCCGTGTCACGTACCGCACCGTATTGTTGATTAATGATAAGGGGTCCTCTGCCCTTTGTCTATTTGTTGTATGGTCGTTCGGATTTAATATATCCGACCCGACTAAAATGGTAAAACAAGGAAATTGTCTCACGCACTCACACACGCACACGCACCAGAAAAAAGGGGGTTCACACGCACAACCAAAATGTATATATATGTATATGGATTTTGTAATAATATATTAGGATATTTAAAAAAAATGTAAAAAGGGGTTTTTATAATGTATATATATATATGTATGTGAGATATGGATGTATGCAAATTTGTTAAAATTATGTGTAAATATGTATACGTATTATAGAACTTAAGAATTTGATTTTCTTTTGTTTTTCTTCTCGTATGTATGAACGTATGTATGTGAATATTGTAAATTGTATGTAGTATATATGTATGTGATGGGTGTAGCAAAATGTATATTCTGGCAAATTTTTTTTTTTTATACCACGCACACACACTCGCGGAATATATTCTGCTTTTCGATTTAATTTGTATTCAAAAAATGTGAAAGAATAAAAGTATAGTGTAAAAAAAAAACAAAAAAAAGGAATACTCCCTTTGTTCTTGTTTCTGGTTCTTTGTTCCCTGTGGTATTTTGTTGTTGTTTGCTCGTTCTTTGTTCGTTGTACGTTCTTTGTTCGCTGTAGGTTCTTTGTTTGAGTTTTGTGATGTTTGCTTGTTGTTTGTTTGTTCTTTGTTCTTTGTGGTTCTTTGTTGAAGTTCTTTGTTCTTGTTGTTTGTTCGTTGAAGTTTGTTCTTTGTTTGTTGAAGTTCTTTGTTCTTGTTGAAGTTCTTTGTTCTTGTTGTTTGTTCGTTGAAGTTTGTTCTTTGTTTGTTGAAGTTCTTTGTTCTTGTTGAAGTTCTTTGTTGTCGAAGTTCTTTGTTCGTTGAAGTTCTTTGTTTGAGTTTTGTGATGTTTGCTTGTTGTTTGTTTGTTCTTTGTGGTTCTTTGTTGAAGTTCTTTGTTCTTTGAAACTCTTTGTTCGTTGTTTGGTCTTTGTTTGTTGGAGTTCTTTGTTGTTGAAACTCTTTGTTCGTTGATCTTTATTCTTTGTTCTTTGTAGTACTTAGTTGTTGTTTTTTTTTTTTTGTTATTTGTTCTTTGTGGTTTTTGTTTGTTTTGTGGACTGTATATCTTTTATATTTTTGTTGGCTCGAAGGACCAAATGTACGGTCGTATGCCGCACAGATAAAATGAATTAGTATAAAAAAGGCACTTGTTCACTTCGTTATAACGTCCTCTTCGTTTGAGGGTTTATTTAATAGTGATTTTAATGGTACCAAGTGAAGAACTTGGTCAGCTGCTTGGCAGCTTTTTTATGTATACAGTGGTTGTGTGTGTGTACATAGCATGGAATTGAGTGGATTGGGTAGAAGACCCGATCCCTAGTGGCTCGATATAAACTAAATGTTGCTGCAACTTGCCTGCTGGCAACGTTGCAGATCGTTGAGCTTTCGCTAGGGCGGCCATGCTGGTTCGTGGCTGGGCTGCTCGACGGCCATGTTGAATTGTGGATGGGTGGCAGTATAACAGTCTGGTGTGCGTTGACGTTTGTGATTTGTGAAGTTTTCTCCGTGTTTGGTGTTTTCTTTTGTGATTTGTGAATTATGTTGTTATGTGTGTAATGTTAATTTAAGTTAATTTGTTATGTGCATTTGTTAATTTTTAGTTGGTGTGGACTACATGGATGGAAGTGGGCATGTGCGTCCCATTAGTTTTTTGGGGGTTGATTCGCCATGCCACTGCCATCCATGTTTTCCCTGCTGCTCATCATCGGTGGGTGTTGTGTTATTGTTGTGCAGCAACAGCGGTAGACGCTGTACGCTGTAGACGTATCCAACGTCCAAGATGGCTAGGCCATGTAGAGCGAATGGATAACACAGCTCCGGCGCGAAGAGTTTTCGAGTCCAACCCCGACCAAATCTTAGGTGGCGCACACAGGTGGAAGGGCATCTTAACCAACTGAAAGTGTGTCGCTGGAAACAGCTGGCAAAAGTTTGTTGGTTGAGGCGCAGGTTCACACCGGAACTGTAGCGCCACCTAAGTAAGTAAGTAACCTTTACACATGTCATGGACCATGAGCGCGTTTTCAAAAATAAAAAACTGAAAAACCAAATAGCAAAAAATCACTCATACGTCGAGCATATTCACTGTTGCATAGGCAGCAATCCGCACCCCAGAATCCATCCAGGTCTCTGAACCCCATCTGCCTATACATCTACTAATTTTCTTATTCCACTCGTAATTATGACTTTACCATTACCCCGTAGCCTTGCCAAACACTTCGCTTCTCCCTTCACTTCCCTCGGTAACGATTTAAACCTATTCTCTCGTCATTATAATGAAGAAGAATCACCTCGGAGTCGCTCTTCATTGTCCCAACGGAGATGAGATGATCATGATGCTTCTAATTCAAACAATTATATGAAATTTTTCCTCGGCGGTAAGCTTCCGAGTTTGGGTGCGGGTGCAGGGGGAGCGACTGCGGAAGGAACACTCGTCTGGAGATAAATGTAATTCTCTTGACGTGACGTTTGGCAATTTCTCAAAATGTAGATAAATATTTGCCAAGTCTGACTGGCACTTGTCTGTCTGTCATGCATGATGACGGTGATGCGACATATGTGGCGGTCCGGGCATCGTACAAGGGCGAAGCTCGAGACACTTGTTTTGGCGAATAATGGCGGGGGAAATGGGAAGTAATTAAATTGTTTGGAATCTCAGTTGACGAATAATGATTTTTTCGCGGCCCCAACGCGACGTTAGTGTGTCTGCGATTAAGTGGGTATTATGGGTCGAGAAAGGGTCGCGCGAGTCGAGTAGGTCGAGGTGGCTTTCGGTGAACGTGAGTTTGGTCGACGCTAGTCGGTGTACGTCCACACATGGAGGAGTTAAATTAATTTGTTTTTTGTTTTGACGCAGGCCAAGGGTGCAAGCTTGTGTGCTCGTACTTTCAGTAAAGGTTTTTGAACTGTCTGGTCATAGAGTGATGCGGAATGGGAAGTATTTGAGGGAGCCTGACGTTAGCTTTTAAAAAACCTGTTGAGTAGATATATTTTTTTATATCTTGTGCCGGCACAAAAGGTTTTATGATCACGCCTGGAATGTTTGATTGGATTGGTGCTAACTTGTGTAAGACGTTTGTTAGTATGGATACAGAAGAAAACTGTTGGACTGAGTACATTCTTCTTCGTTAGTGGAATCTAACCTTTGGCCGAACTATCTACGTCATTCGTCTGTTAGGTTAGGTTAGTTGGGTGCCCTATTGACATGAAATCAAGGCTCACTTAGACTACGAGGAGTCCATTGTGCCCATTTTGAAAAACTAACCCGAGGGGAACCTGTTAGTTGCCCGCTGAGCTGAACCACCCAGATTCAATAAAAAATCTTAGCAGTTTGTTCAGCTTAATGTCTCTAACCTTCTCTAAACCCGAGAAGACGTAGTTCCCGAGGAACGTAAATCTTTTTCGGGTCAGTGCAGGGCATTTACACAGTAGGTGACGAATTGATTCTCTTTCCTCTTCGTCCCTACAGCTTCTGCAGAAATCGTTATAGGACTGGCCTAGTCTAGCTGCATGATATGATATCATGTAGTGCCCAGTGAGGGCGCTGACTACCAGTCGTATATTCCTTCTACCAAGATTTAGCAGACTTTCCGTCCTTTTTTTGTTATAGACAGGCCATGTTAGCCTTGCCGTAGCGCCTGTGTCTAATTGATACCATCGCTTGTTGGCCTTTCCTAGTAGTTCCACCCCTATTTCTCCGAATAGTGTGCTAAGTGGCGTTCTAGCCTCAGCTGAACGAACTCTCAGTCTGGCTAGTTCGTCCGCCTTCTCATTTCGGGGAATATTCACATGCTCTGGTACCCAGCAGATGCTTACCTCATTGACATCCGATATTTCATCTAGTTTCTCCTTACAGACTTTTGTGAGTTTGGATCTTATCCATGTTGCTTGCAGAGCCTTAATGGCTGCCTGACTGTCAACATAGATTTTGATTCTCTTACCTGAGAAATTCTCCCTAACAATCAGATCCGCATCTTTTTTTGATTGCAAAGATTTCAGCCTGGAAGAACGCTACAGCCATCATCAAGTCTGTAGGAGTGACATGCTTCCTGAGGTTCGAAGTCTACTTCGGCTCCTGTACCGGTATCCGTTTTGGATCCATCGGTATAGATTGCCAGTTCCTCTTCCGTGTTTACCATACCACTGGCCCATTCCTCCCTGGAAGGAATCCTAATAGAGAATCTCCTCCGTTTCGGTTGCGGACATCAGGGTAGCCCATCGATCCAGGATTGATGCGTGGCCATGAGGACGTCTTTTCCAAAGACTGGATTCTTGCATCCTTAGCGCAGCCCTGGCTGCAATGCTTTCACAGTATATGTCTAGTGGTGGAAGGTTCAGCATCCCTTCAAGGGCCGCCGTTGGTGTTCATTTCATGGATCCGGTCACCGCCAGACAGCCAGCCCTCTGAATTCTTGTGAGACTTTGAAGGTTGCATTTCTTCGCAAGTGCTTTCCACCAGACAATTGATCCATGGACTAAAATGTACACCGCGGTGTACAGCCAGTACACCACCTTTGGTTTAAAGCCCCATGTCTTTCTGAAAGCTGCTCTGCACGAATATAGTGCCACGCAAGATTTCTTGGTTCTTTCATTTATGTTGTCCTTCCAGCAAAGCTTGGAATCTAGGATTATGCCAAGATACCTAGCGGATTTCTTCGGAATCAGGTCGATACCATTTATACGTGGGTATGTATACCTTGGTATTGATTTTTCTTGTGAAGAGGACTATCTCAGTTTTGGTTGGATTTATCCTTAGGCCCCGTTCCTTGACCCAGTTACTCACCAATAGCAGCGCATAACTTAGTCTTTCACTGAGGAGCTGAGGAAATTTCCCAGGTACCAGGATAGTAATGTCATCGGCATAAGTCGTAACATTGAAACCCTGTGTCTCCAGGAGCTTTAACAATTCGTCGACTACGAGGAGCCAGTGGAGAGGCGATAGAACACCCCCCTGTGGCGTGCCTCTGTTGACTCTCACCCTTCTCTTTGCTCCTCCAATCGACGAGTTTACTATACGAGTACTTAGCATTTTTCCGTGAGCTGGACATTATTGCCTCGGTACTGACGTTATTGAAGGCACCCTCAACACCTAGAAAGGCCCCCAGGGCATATTCTTTGTCATTGAGTGCCTTTTCTATCGTATAGACCACCCTGTGATGAGCGGTATCTACCGATCCACCCTTTATGTAAGCGTTATGTGATTGTGATAAGTAGCTATCACCAATCTCATCTCTTATGCATTTGTCAATTAATCGTTCCAGTATTTTTATAAGGAAGGGGGATAGGCTGATAGGTCTATACTCCTTTGCCGTGACATGGCTGACCTTCCCTGACTTGGGTATAAACACTTCCCTAACCTACCTCCATGCTTGTGGGACATAACCCATCCTGAGGCACCAGCAGTATATACGTTCTAGCCAGGGGATGATAAGTTCCCCTGGTTCTTGCAGCATTTTCGGGTATATACCGTCTATTCCTGGCGCCTTGTAGGGGTCAAATGATTTTACCACCCACAGAACTTTTTCTTTGGCATCGATCTTATTGATTATTTCAGGCCCAGTCTGTTCCCTTATAAGTGTATTTGCCTCCTCGAATGTTCCCGCGCTTACACAGTTAGGGAAGTGACATTTTAGTAGGGCGTCAAGCATGCTTTCTTTTGAGTCCGTCCAGCAACCATCAGATTTCCTGATAGAAGAAAACTGCGGGGGAGCCTTGGCAAGGACCTTTCTCAGACGAGCTGCATTCGTACATGTTCGATAGACCCGAATCTGATTTCCTTTTTGAGCCGCTTAACATTATCTCTGTAAGTTGACCATTCGATAGAACCTTCTTTAGCGAGGTTCCAACTATGTTTGGAGATACGTAGCCGCTCTGCTACTGAATGCGAATGAGATATTGTGATTTATTGCTTTCAATAAATCTCGTAGTAAAGGAAATATTCGGGGGGCGCCGTGGCGCAGTAGTTAGTGTGTTGGACTCTGACGCACGATGAGCGAGTTCGGATCCAGATAACACCACCGCCATCGAATGTTTATTTCGCGGCGTCCCTCCTCGGGGGGGTACTGGCAAAACCCTCCGTAGTATAACTTGCCTAGAAAAAGCTTCTCGGCTCACGCCGTTCGGAATCGGCATTAAACTGTAGGTCCCTTTCACCTGTGTGAAAAATAGAATCACACACAACATGGGTGATTGAAGGGAAGCTTTGCTCTGGCCCTTCATGGGCTGTAACGCCACCAAAGAAGAAAGGACATATTCATGCGAAAAAAGAGCAATATTGTTCGGAGTTTGGTTTCTTGTTGTTCGACGACTTTACGTGCAGATATAAAAAAAGAGACCTTACAGGTGTAGTAGCCAAAGAGGATCATAAGATCTTACTTTCTTTCTTGTTTATTAGATCAGCAATCCATGGAGGATCTGAGCCTGAGCTATAGCTGCCTTCGATCCTTGAGGGTCGCGGCTTACTAACTGGAAAATTGTCTTTCATCTTATATCCGCAATTACTTACTTACTTTGACGGCGCTACAGTTTGGGGTGAACCAGGGCCTCAACCAACAAGCTTCTCCAGCCGGCACGATCTTTGGCCAGCCGCTTCCAGTGCGGCACGCCCAGTTGGTTGAGGTCCCTATCCACCTGTGCGCGCCACCTTAAATGCGGTCGTCCCTTGGGGTTGGAGTCGAAGACTCTTCGGGCCGGAGCGTTGATGTCCATTCGCTCTACATGGCCCAGCCATCTTAGACGTTGGATCCGAAGACGTCTAACTAGGCCGATGTCGCTGTACAGCCCGTACAGTTCCTGGTTGAATCTACTCCTCCGCTCTCCGTTTACACAAGCGGGACCCAAGATTGCACGCAGAATTTTCCTCTCGAAACGCCCAAGAGCCTCTTCATCCGCTTTTGTTAAGTTCCAAGCCTCAGCGCCGTAGAGGAGGACCGGGATGATTAAGGATTTGTAGAGGGAAACCTTAGTTTCTCTACTACTCAATTGCCTCTTGAGCCCGAAGAAGCAGCGATGGGCAAGAGTTATTCTGCGTTTTATCTTAGCGCTGGTGTCGTTACTGCTTGTCACTATCGAGCCAAGGTAGACGAAGTCCTTGACTACTTCAAAAATATAGCTGCCGAAGGTGACGTTCTGACCAAGACGTCGGTGTTGCGCGTCTTTCTTGGATGACAGCATATAATTGGTCTTGTCCCCATTTACCCTTAGACCCACTTTAGCCGCTTCTGTCAATGCTTGCGAACGCCTCATTGTCGTCTCGCTTTGTTCGTCCAATAACGTCAATGTCATCTGCGTAGGCAAGCAATTGTGTGGACTTGAAGTAGATCGTACCTCTTGTGTTGGCCGCAGAGTCCCGCACGATCTTTTCAAGGAATAATGTTGAAGAAATCACATGACAGTGCGTCACCCTGTCTAAAACCTTTCTTAACATCAAAGGGGTCGGTTAGACCTCCGACCTCCGACCTTAATGGAGCAGCGAGAGTTCTCCATAGGCATCCTGCACAGTCTGACGAGTTTGGCAGGAATGTTAAAACATGACATGACTCTGTATAGCTAGTCTCTATAAACACTGTCATACGCGGCCTTAATGTCTACGAAAAGATGGTGCGTGTCGACCTGGAATTCATGGGTCTTCTCCAAGATCTGCCGTAGTGTAAATATTTGGCCTATCGTGGATTTTCCTGGCCTGAAACCACACTGGTAGGAACCTAACAGATTGTCCACGAACGGCTTCAGGCACTTACACAGTACGGCAGTGAGGATCTTGTACGCGATGTTCAGGAGGCTTATCCCTCTGTAATTGGCGCAGTCATAGGGGTCTCCTTTCTTATGGACCGGGCAAACGATACTGAGATTCCATTCATCGGGCATGCGTTCTTCCGACCATATCTTGCAGATGAGTTGGTGCATGTTCCTGACCAGATCATCGCCATCTGCTTTAAACTGTTCCGCGGGGAGTCCGTGTGCTCCAGCAGCTTTATAAATCTTAAGTTTCGATATCGCTATCTTAACATCGTCTAGGTCGGGTGGACGGGATTCTCCTTCGCCTTCGTCCATTGTGAATGGTTAGCTCTGCCTGGCGGCGGCATTTTGACTATCATCTCCGTTATACAGTCTGCAGAAGTGGTCCTTCCACAATCTCAGCACCGACTGTTGCTCCACTACTAGTTGTCCGTGCTCATCCCTGCAGGCTTCTGCTCTGGCTTTATAGCCTTGGCATGTTCGTTTCACTTTCTGGTAAAATGTTCGAACGTCGTTCCTGCAGTAACATCTCTTCATCTCCTCGATCTCGCGCATCTCGTGCTCCTTCTTTTTCCTTCTCAGAAGCGCATGCTCCTCCCTCCTTTTCTGTTCATAGAGCTCGCGGGTAGCTCTCGTCCGTCGATGCAATGTGGCCATGTATGCATTCTCTTTCTCTACATGGGCCTGTCTGCACTCATCATCAAACCAGGGGTTTCTCGACGGTGGTGGCTCGAAACTGAGTATATCTGAGGCGGCCTCTCTAATGGCTTTCTGACAACGACTCCATTGCTGTTCTATGGTTTCTGCAGATTGATTGGGACCTGAGAGAGCTTGAGAGAGACTTGATCGGCGAAGGTCCTGGCGGTCTTCTGCGATTGCAGCTTTCCGACCTTAAATTTTGGTGTTCTTACTCGACTCTGTTGATTCCGGGAAATTCGCATCCGTACCTTGGCTGCAACAAGGTAATGATCCGAGTCGATGTTGGCTCCTCGAAAGGTTCGGACATCTAGGATGCTGGAGGAGTGTCTGCCGTCGAACGCAATATGATCAATTTGGTTGGTTGTCGATTGATCGAAAGACCGCCAGGTCCCCTTATGGATGTTGAGGTGTGGGAATCGTGTACTTGCTACTACCAGATTATGTCCCGCCATAAAGTCCACTAGCCTTAGTCCGTTTTCTGACTTGGTGTTATGTAGGCTGTGCTTTCCAATAACCCGTTCAAAGATAGCTTCCTTACCTCGCTTCGCATTGAAATCTCCTAGAACGATTTTGGTGTCATAGCTGGGACATTGCGCATACGTTCTGACTAGGAGATCATAGAAGTCGTCTTTATGTCGGTCATCTTTCTCCTCTGTGGGGGCGTGGACACATAGTAAGCTTATATTGCTGAGATTGGCCTTGATGCGGATAGTTGTGAGGCGTTCGCTTATATACTGGAAGCTTAAGACTTTGTTCCTGAGTCTGCCTCGAACAACAATTCCGCATCCGAATAAGCGTTGTTTATTTTCTCTGTAGCAGTTTCCGTAGCATATATCACAGTTTTTCATCCGCTTTTTGCCTGGCCCATCCCATCGCACTTCTTGGAGCGCGGTAATGTCTGCCTTATAGCAGTCCGAAGAGTTGACCAGTTGTTCGGCTGCACCTGGTCTGTTGAGGGACCTAACGTTCCAGGTGTAGAACCGAAATTCGTTTCCTTTTTGACGTTTGCGGGGGTCGTCAACATGTAATCCGTCCGTATCCGGGGCAATTGGTTGTCTCTGAACAAAATTTTTGTCTTACGCGATAGGGATGTTAGCCCTAAGCGCAACCCCCAACCTGGAGGGCCAGGTTCCTTTTTCCCTAGTAACAAGGGGTCGGGTCGCTGCACACATTGGTTCACTACCTGGCGGGTGCCAGTATAGCTATCCAGGGGAGGCCACGCGGAGGCTGTGTGTCAACTTGGATTGAACAGGGACAGAGATCGAGGCTGGCGTTTGCCAAGATAAACGCGCTCAACTTCTTTGCTCTGTTTGTTCGCTCCCTTCTCCCATAAAATCTCTAGAATGCTCTGACAATTAGCATTACGCCGTTGACAGTTGACACCATTGCGATCTCTGCTTCAAGAGAGCTTTCGAACTTCGACAGCGAAATTCGAACTTAACCTTCGGTTTGTGTCTCCGCAACAATATGTTGTCATCATAAAAGGACGCTCACCACCGACGTCTTGGCCAGAACGTTCGTATTGGCAGTTATAAGTTCGAGGTAGT
Source organism: Eumerus sabulonum (assembly GCA_951905685.1). NCBI lineage: Eukaryota > Metazoa > Arthropoda > Insecta > Diptera > Syrphidae > Eumerus > Eumerus sabulonum. The sequence goes on from OX645060.1 coordinate 31,863,545, forward strand.
TAAGGACTTCGTCTATCTTGGCTCCGCAGTGACCTGGAACAACGACATCAGGTCCCAAATCAAACGCGGAATCTCTCTTGCTAATCGCTGTTTCCTTGGGCTCAGGAGGCAATTGAGTAATAGAGCCCTCTCCCGAACGACAAAGTTGACTCTGTATAAGACCCTTATCATCCCGGTCCTGCTGTACGGCGCAGAAGCATGGACACTATCAAAAGCGGATGAGGAGGCCCTTGATCGGTTCGAGAGAAAGATCTTGCGCGAAATTTTCGGGCCTATAAACGCAGACGGGGGATAGAGGAAAAGATTCAACCACGAACTTTACGGGCTGTATAGCGACATGAGCCTAGTCAGGCATCTACGGATTCAACGCCTAAGATGGCTGGGCCATGTAGGGCGAATGGACACCACAGCTCCAGCCCAGAGAGTCTTTGAATCCAACCCCGAGGGACGAAGAAGCAGAGGACGGCCGCACTTATGATGGTGGAAAGGGACCTCAGCCAACTGGGTGTGCGGCAATGGAAAAGGCTAGCAAAAGATCGTGCTAGATGGAGGGGAATGTTGGTTGAGGCCCAGGCTCACCCCGATCTGTAGCGCCCGCTAAGAAGAAGAAGAAGAGGATATTCGTGCAGGAATGGACAGTGACATGGCCGGTCTAATGGTTTGCTTAGATTTCTCCAATGCCTAAACTAAAAAGTAAATTCCTGTGTGGTAGATCTCTATGTCATCTTACACATGTCTTCGTGCCTTTCCAATTGGTCGCAATATGTGAATCTCAACAGTAAGCATTCTTCATATATTTCTGTAACCTCCGGTGTCCCGCATGGCTCGGTGTTAGGCCCGCTATTATTTTCATGTTTTATCAACGATGTTATTCAGTGTTTCAATGTCTGTAAGTTCCATATCTATGCCAATGATGTTCAAGTTTACTCTATGTTTCCTAAGTCGTGTCCCTTTTTACTGTATAATGCATTTAAGACGTTTCGGTATGGTTTCCCCAAGTTCTTTAGTGTAATTAGGGCTAATAGAATTCCACTCTTCCAACAAAATCCAAAGTCATTTTTATTAGGTATGGCGTGTTTTCTTATTTTCGTTTCCAATTTGTGCCACAAATTAAATTAATCTATGAAACCGAAATAGATTTTAAAATGTGTGTTGCAGAACTAACATACTGCTTCTAACTAAGGGGAAGGCAAAACTATGCATTGCATTCGTTCTACTTTCTGCAAACTTTATCGACAAACAAATGCACGAATTACAATCCTCTCCTTGACCGTTTATTAGCCTGCAATCCAATATCCCATCTCCTGGTCCAAATCAACATTCTACAAATGTCCACCTCCAAGAATCATGGTCGACCCACTCATCCTAGACCTCTACGCCACTTACATGTTTAGAGGGAGAAATGTAAAATGATTTATTCCTCATTCCCCATCGCGTTTGTTGCACGTCAAAATGCCACATTATCTCGACGCCACTCTCACACTCTTACGCACCAACTGTGTACCTACCTCCGACCGTAACTAGTGTCCTCATAGACTGGTAGAATCCATAATGTTACCATAGAGTGCCTTGCACCATCGAGTTCTGTGAATACCCATATTCGACTAGTTAAACTCATCCGGTTCCCTATGTGTCAACATAATATTGAATTTAGACAACCATGATGCATCGTCATCGGCCATCGTTCCTCAACGGACTGTCGTTCAGTTTCCTGTCCAGCTAACTCAGATTGACATTCAATTTTGCTGGCCGTAGTAATAAGTTCCTGACGTTCCGGAGACAGCATCATCTATAGGATCCATAGGAGGAAATCCTCCTATGGATGTCTAGCGGACGTTTTCATTACGTGTGTTTACTGATGTATTGGTTACATATTGTATGTTATTCGAAATTGTTGGTATTGATTTGGCTTTGTTGCAAATGCATACTCCCAATTCAAATTTAAAGCCTTTAAGGCTCGAACTATTTCTGAACTTCATTTACTGTGCCAAAATGGACATTTTAATTGTATTTTGATATGGAATCGGGCAGCTATAATGAACAGGAACAGGCAAGTGGGATGGACATGGCAGTGAGGAGATGGATAGCAATGGAGTTTGTGTTTACGTGTAATATCTGTCCGAGATTAATTATGAAAGTATTCGAAGAAAGGACGGCGGACAATCTAAATTGAACTCGAAATTGTTTTGGTCAAGAATAGCTAGTCAACTTTGAAACGAACTTTGCAAGATGAAGATAAAATTCTAATTGAATTATGGGTGGACTAATTTCAGGCATGGGCTCGGACATAAAGGGTAAAGTTATTGATTGCTCTCAATCTGGCGAGATTCCAGCAGCGAACCCTGTTTCAATACCCGGGTCAAGTTGACATGGAACCTCCTCGCGGCGCCCTCTGGCAAGCCTCTAAAAAACAACTTGGTTGAGAGGTGGACAAATGTATGCAGTTATCACCCTAGACAAGAGGGCGCTATAATATCCCGACCAGATGGGCGGCTGTGCGGCGGGCTAACAACCCCCCCATGTAAAAAAAAAAAAAAACCGGCCAAGTGCGAGTCGGACTTGTGCACGAAGGGTTCCGTACCATTCCGTATGTTACCTCATCAGTCGTCACATTAAAACGTCTTATCCGTTTAAAATTATTTTTTCACACACTTTTCTTAGCATTCTAGAGACTTCCGTAGGGGAACTTCCGACGGCGAACATTCGAGAAGGTGGACCGAGAGCTATATAAGCGCGAACACTCGCCCTCGACATTCATTCAGTTTGTGGTATTGAGCAGCGTGTGACAAGTCAGTGTGATCAAACAGTGTGAAAATAAAAGCTCTCAATAAAGGTTTGTTTGTGTAATAAAGTTTAAAGTGGATAGTATTGGATAATAAAAAAAAGTGGTGAAGCTGCACAGATAATTGATCTGTGGTGGAACAAGAAAAGTGTGTGTGTTTTTATTCCTTTCAGTTTGAATAAAAAGGACAATTGTAGTTTATCGCAATCCAGTGGCGCGAACCCTATTTGGTGTGGGGATTGAATATTTCGTAACATTTGGTGTCAGAAGTGGGATTGCGCGTAAACGAGTTAAACGTTTATTCAAATTGTGTATTGAACTATTAGAAGTGAATTATTAAAAGAGTGAGAAAATTGTGAAATTGGAAAAATTGACCATCGAACAACTGACAAGAGAGCTGGATGCTCGAGAACTATCCACAGTGGGAAGTAAGGCCAACCTGGTGGAGAGACTACGATCAGCGTTGCAGGAAGAAGGTTTCGACTGGGAGAACCACGAGTTCGGGGTGGAGAAGCCGTCGACATCCAGTGAGCCAGCATTCGATATGCAGCAAATTCTCGTAGCTATGAATGCTATGAGTGCGTCCAGGTCCCAGAAACTAGATCAGAAGTTGGAGGAAAATTCCACTTCTCTGAGCCAGAAACTGGAGGAAAATTCCACTGCCGTAAGTAGGAAGTTGGAGGAAAATTCCACTTCCCTGAATCAGAAGCTGGTAGAGATGTTAAAGAACACTCGAGAAAGCCTAAGAAACATCCAGCAGGCCGTCGACGATCGATTCCAGAACGTCGAAGAGAGAATCGAGACACTAGAATCGAGGTTCGACAAGAAGGTTCTAGATCTCGAAAATAACCAGGAAAAGAGAATCGAGACACTGGACAAGAAGGTTCTGGAACTCGAGAAAACTGTCCAGAACGTTCAGCATCAAGGAATCGTTGTGCCGACTGCAACAACGAAATTCACAGCTCCCAACTTCGACGGTACGAGCGCGTTCAACATCTTCAAGCTCCAATTCGAAACGACAGCGGAACGAAATCAATGGGGAGAAGAAGACCGTGTGGCCGCCCTAGTAATTTCCCTTAAAGGTGAAGCAGCTGGCGTTCTACAGACCATCCCGGAGACGCAGTGAAGGAACTACACAGCCATATGGGAAGCCCTTCATCGAAGATACGGCAGTGAGCACATGCAGGGGATGCACAAGCTGGAACTTAAAGGACGCAAGCAGCGTGGAAACGAGACCATCCAACAATATGCTGCCGACATCGAGAGGCTATCCCATCTTGCCTACGCGGATGTTCCAGTCCGATGGAAGTCGAAGATCAGTTCCAAAAAAGGCTTCAGCTGGTGTTACTGCCGTTGAATTGTGCTGTGCCGAACGGTACGCTATTAAGAAAAGGGGAAGATGTTCATCCCAGTCCTTCTGATCCCCAATGACGACTTTTCTCAAGTATTCCTCCATCGTCCGGTTGAACCTTTCGACCATGCCATCAGATTGTGGATGTAATGGTGTTGTCCGTGTCTTTCTGATACCTAGTATGTCGCAGAGTTCTTTGAACACCGACGACTCGAAGTTCCTTCCTTGGTCTGAGTACAGTTCCAGCGGTACTCCGTAACGCGCAACCCAGTTTTTTTTTTTAGAGACTCGCGCAGGTTCAAGAGTTTTTTATATTCTCTTATGATGTGTTGACACACACAACCTGAACGGAGTGCAGTGGTTGGGGTCGTTGATGTTCGTTCACTACTCTCAGGGGTGGTTGTCCTAGACCTAGATAGGACGAGAGCCGACCAAATTCCGCTTTGGTTATAGTCCGTAGTAATTCGTTTGAGCACTTTGGTATTGCATACGCAGAGGATGAATATCGGTTGACCATATACTGTAAGTGTTATGCCTGCAGTACGTCTGGTCACTTTACATTCACAACTGCGTTGCATACTTTTTGTCCGTATAGGAATTACTTTTTCTTGGCTATGAAGCGAATTTGAACCATATACCTTCCGCTCGGCGGTCGATGATGTTAACCACTGCACCACGGCCACCCCACTGGCTGTGGGATACTGTCGACTAACCTAAGGGTAGTATGTGACCAAGAAATTTTTCGGATGAAAATCATGTCTGGTGTATTGGAGCCCCCTTTAAATTTTTATTTTATTCTAGTTTTCGTTTTTGTTGTTATAGCGGCAGCAGAAATACATCATCTGTGAAAATTTCAACTATCTAACTATCACGGTTCATGAGATACAGCCTAGTGACAGACGGACGGACAGCGAAGCTTTAGTAATAGGGTCCCGTTTTACCCTTTGGGTACGGAACCCTAAAAAAACAAGTTATGAATGAGCAAGATGACTCGGATAAACGGACGAATTCTCGAAGACGACACGGCGCGAAAAAGGAACGCGATTTGCGATTATGCTCCTGGAATGTCAGAACTGCAGAACTGTGTACACTCCTGGAGTTGCTCACAAGCTGAAAAGAATCCTTACTGCGATCCAGGAAATACGCTGGAGAGGAAACAGTATGATAAGGAAAAGGGATTGCGGCATCTATTACAGCTGTCACAAAAGATTGCACATGCTGGGGTGCGGACTTGTAGTGCAAAAGCGGTTAAGGTCGAAGGTCATCGATTTTAAGCCTATAAGTGGTCGCCTGGCTGTGTTCCGCATCAAAGGTAGATTTTACAAAATCAGACTCATATGTGCACACGCCCCTACCGAAGAGGCTGGAGACCCCATCAAAGAGGACTTCTATGATCTCTTGGACAACGGTTATGGAGCTTGTCCGGAGTACGATGTTAAAATTGTACTCGGGGACTCCAATGCCAAAATTGGTAAGGAGAACCACTTTAACGGAGTAATCGGAAAACGCAGCCTCCACGATACAACAACAGATAACGGTTTCCGACTCACGGACTTTGCGACAGCTCGTAGTGCGGTGATAAGTAGCACAAGATTCCCTCGTAAGCGAATCCACACAGCAACCTGGCGATCTCCGGACGATCGAACCGCCACCCAAATCGACCATGTGCTCATTGACGCAAGGAACTCGTCAAACATCCTGGATGTGCAAACATTCAGGGGGTAAACGTCGGCTCTGACCATTTCCTCGTAGTATCAAGATTCAGAGCTCGATTCTCTAATGCCAGTAAGCTGCACCAGCCTCTTTCTGAGCACACCGGAGGTTACCAGAGTCTACACGGTAGAACTGAGCGAAAGGATCTCCGCTATGCCTACATCGTAGCCGAAAATACCTTAGGCCGTCGTATGATGGCAAGTGTGGGCAGGAAAACGCAGCAACCGACGAGCCCTACCAAAAGGGACTTGTTACAGCTGGTTTTAGTCAATTTCTTGCGCACACGATGGCGTATATGTAACATTTTGATTATATATGTATTTTGACGCGGGCGAACGTATGTTTTTGCCGGCGGGTAAAAATACCTCCAAAAATGCTCAAAAAATTGCCGATTTTCTTGCTCTTTGATTTTTCACGGTTCTATTTTCCAGACCTCTTACGGGATTTCCCTCAAGCATTGCACGAGGAAACCGTGCTTTCCAATGCCTTTGAAAAATGCAAGCGTTCCATTCTGAGAATGATTTGTTACAACTGGCTTTAGTCACTTTTCCGCCCTCGGGGACGTATATATACGTAACATTTTATACTTGGCACGAAATCGATGCGTTTTCAGTGTTCTGCCCTGGCTTGTGGATGATCATTTAAAGTTCTCGTGGTCAGAAGCAAAGCATTTCCGTTTCAAGGACACATACGTCCACGAGCGCGTACGTTTTATTTTGCCAGTGGGTGGAAATAGCTCAAAAATGGCTGATTTTCTCACTCTTTGATTTTTCAGGGTTCTATTTTCGACACCTCCTATGAGATTTCCCTCACGCATTGCACAAGGAAACCGTGCTTTCCAATGCATTTGAAAAGCGCTCTTTGATTCCGAGGGTGACTTGTTACAGCTGGTTTTCGTCACTTTGTCCCGCACGCGGGGGCGTATACGTAATATTTTGCACTTGGCTCGAGATCGATGCGTTTTCAGTGTTCTGCCCTGGCTTGTGGATAACGATTTTACATTCTCTTGGTCAAAAACAATGCATTTGTGTTTCGCGGACACACACGTCTAAGCGGCCGTGCTGATATTTTTGCCGGCGGGCGAAAATAGATCCAAAAATGGCTGATTTTCTTACTCAATGATTTTCCGCGGTTCTATTTTCAGCAGCTCCTATTGGCTTTGCTTCACGCACTCCACAATGGAACCGTGCTTTCCAAATCCCTTGGAAAAACGAGAGACTCCGATTCCGAGGATGACTTGTTACAGTTGGTTTTTGCCACTTTATTCTGCCCACGGGGGCATATACGTAACATTTTATACTTGGCTCGAAATGCATGCGTTTTCAGTATTCTGGATGACAATTTTACGTCCTCTTGGTCAGAAACAATGCATTTGCATTTCAGGGACACATACGTCCACGCGGGCGTGATCAATTTTTGCCGGTGGGTAAAAATAGCTTACTCCTTGATTTTTCACGGCTCCGTTTTCGACACCACTTACGGGTTTTGCTTCACGCATTGCACAAGGAAACCGTGCTTTCCAATGCCCTTAAAAAATGCAAAAGTTTGATTCCGAGGGTGACTTGTTACAGCTGGTTTTTATCACTTTGTTCCGCACACGGGGGCGTATACGTAACATTTTGTACTTTGCTCGAAATCGATGCGTTTTCAGTGTTCTGCCCTGGCTTGTGGATGACAATTTTACGCTCTCTTGGTCAGAAACAGTGCATTTGTGTTTCGAGGACTTATACGTCCACGCGGGAGTTATGTATACGTCAGCATACCCCACTGACAAATACGACATGGGTTTGCCCTAATAGTAAGAGTTAGGTTGCAACAATGACAAGACAATCTGTATATATAAAAATGAAAGAGACGTTGTATGCTACCTCATCACATTAAAACGACTAATCCGTTTGAAATGACTTCTTGCATGATGGCAGATCTTGGTTGCACGCAGGTTGTAGGCACATTACTTTGATGATCAAAAATCTCCGCGATGAGATAGTTGATCATCAAAATGTCCATTGAATTTAAGTCAATTATCTTACTTGACAGCAAAGAGGTGAAAAGGTGAATAACAATAATTACAGAAAAAAGTTTGCAACAAGGATCAATGATTGGAAGTGTGTTATTGGCTGTGCGATATTATCGAAAGTTAATTTCACAACAATTGAATTTGTTGCAACATTTGAAATCTTAACCTATCAGGATGGCAAGGGAGGGGAATAGCAATTGTACGAAAGGCTTTGCAGCAAGGATTTACTTTAGCAGTGACGTAATGGGGATCATCAAAGTTTAAAGGGTATTAACTATTAGTTGGTCGTAATTATAGAAAAAAGGGTTGCAGCTAGGATTTATACATCAAAGACACAATAGAGATCAAAGCTCAGAAGTTTGCTACTGGTTGTGGGATATTGTCGACTAATCATAGGTCAGTATGTGATCAAGGGTTTTTTTTTTTTGGAAATGGAATCTTCTTTTCATAACAAGCGAACACCGATTACTTACTTACTAAGGTGGCGCTACAGTCCGTGGTGAACCTGGATCTCAACCAAGAAGCGTCTCCAGTTGGCACGGTTTTTGGTCAGCTGTTTCCAGCGCCGCACGCCCAGTTGGTTAAGGTCCCCTTCCTCCTGCGTGTGCCACCGTTGATGCGGCCGTCCTCTGCCGCGCCTTCCTTCCGGGGATGGATTCGAAGATTCTTCGGGTCGGAGCTGTATTTTCCATGCGCTCTACATGGCCTAGCCACGTTAGACGCTGTATCCGTACCAGGCCGATGTCGCTGTACAACCCGTATAGTTCTTCGATATATCTTCTCCTGCATATACCATTTGAACACACGGGGACGTTGATAGTACGCAGAATTTCCCTCTCGAAGCGACCCAGGGCATCTTCATCCGCTTTTGTTAAGGTCGAAGCCTCTGCGCCGTAAAGGAGGACTGGGGTGATCAAGGTCTTATATAGTGTCACCTTGGTTTTCCGAGAGAGGGCTCTACTTCTTATTTGCCTCTTGAGCCCAAAGAAACAACGGTTTGCAAGAGTGATTCTGCGTTTTACCTCAGCGCTGGTGTTGTTGCCGCCGGTCATCAGTGAGCCAGCTAAATCCGCCCATGGTGACGTTCTGGCCAATACGTGGGTGTTGTCCGTCTCGTTTAGATGAAAGCAGATATGTGATTTTACCCTTATTAAGCTTGAGACCCAGCTTAGCCGCTTCTACGTCAATGCGTACAAAGGCCTCATTGACGTCTCGCTGTGTCCGTTCAATAACGTCAATGTCGTCGGCGGCGTAAGCAATCAATCGCGTAGACTTGAAATAAATCGTACCTCTTGTGTTGGCCAGTGACTCTTGCACGATCTATTCAAGCACGATGTTGAAAAATTTGCATGACAGCGCGTCACCTTGCCTAAGTCCTTTTTTAACATCAGATGTCTCGGTTTGCTCATTACCGACCTTAATGGAACTCGAAAATTATCCATTGTCATCCTGCACAGTCGGACGAGTTTGGGCTTTGTATAGCTCATCTCTATACACGCTGTCATACATATGCAGCCTTGAAATCGACGTAGAGGTGATGAGTGTCGATTCGGTCTTCTCCAAGATCTGCCGTAGCGTAAATATTTGGTCTATTGTGGATTTACATGGTTTGAAACCACACTGATAAGAGCCGATTTGGTTATCCACAAACGGTTTCAAGCGTTCACACAATACGGTAGAGAAGATCTTATATGCGATGTTAAGGAGACTTATTCCCTTATATTTGGCGCAGCTATAGGGGTCTCCTTTCTTATGGACCGGGCAAACGATCCTGAGATTCCATTCGTCGGGCATGCTTTCCTCCGACCATACCTTGCAAATGAGATGGTGCATGCACTTTACCAGCTTATCCCCAGCCGCCTTAAGAAGCTCAGCAGACAGGCCGTCTGCGCCCGCGGCTTTATTAGACTTAAGTCTTGATATCGCTATTTTGACTTCGTCTAGGTCGGGTGGAATGAATTCTGTTACATCGTCGTCCATTACGAATGGCTCGTTCTGCCTGACAGCGGGTGGTCCCACTACCTCAAATTTGGCGCTATTTTCATCTTATGTCTTAAAACGTGTGTAGGCAGAGAACCAACAAAGCGTTTGATCCCGTAAATCACACCGACTAAACCTGAATCCGTTGGTTTTCATTCGTAACTCCTTCACTGGCTATCCTCCTGTATTCTCGGCCGAACTCAACAGGTGAAAATCGGTAACTATATTTCTATAAAAATAACCTGCAGCTCTTGGGTTTCTCAAGGAAGCCATATGGGCCTAATGCTTTTCATTTATTTTATTCATGGGAAATAATACTGATTGCCATCTGCTACAATCAGACATAAATAGAATCTCGGAATGGTGCTATGCTTTAAAGTTGAACGTGAGCATATGCGACTGCATATCCTTTTCCAAGTCCCTCTCCATAATCGACTTTGAATACTTTATTGTGTCCCAGCCTATATCCCGTATTACCGAAGTTAAAGATTTGGGTGTTGTGCTGGACACCACGTTCTCATTTACAACACACATTAAACGTACTCTATCTGAAGCCTACTCGAGTATGGCTTTCATCTAAAGTGATAGTAGAGGGTTCTCTGATACTTTTTCTCCCTTATCACACCTCTCTCGTTAGGCCTCATTTCCGCAGTTATCATTTGGAATACAAATCCTTGTGTTCCTTGTGTCCTGCTGTCTTCGCCCAATAACGTCAATATCATCCGCGTTCGCAAACATTTGCACAGACTTGAAATAGATCGTAGGTCTTGTGTTGGCCAGTGAGTCTCGAATGATCTTTTCAAGTACGATATTGAAAAAATTACATGACAGCGCATCACCTTGTCTTAATCCTATTTTAACATCAAAGGTTTCGGTTGAATCACTACAGATTTTAATGTGGTAGCAAGAATTCTTGCTTGTCATCCTGTATAATCGGGCGAGTTTGGCAGAGGGATGTCAAAACTATGCACACTATCATACATGGCCTCGATTTCTAGGAAATGGTGATGGGTGTCGGTTTGGTTTCTTGGGTCTTCTCCGAGATCTGTCGTAGTGTCAATATTTGGTCTGTTCTGGACTTACCTGGCCTGAAACCACACTGATAAGAACCTATCAGATTATCCGCGAAGGGTTTCAGGCGTTTACACAATACGGTAGTGAAGATCTCATATGCGATGTTAAGAAGACTTATGTCCCAATAATTTGCGCAGTTACAGGGGTCTCCTTTCTTGTGGACTGGGCAAACGATGCCATTCGTTTGGGCATGCTTTCCTCCGACCGTATTTTACAGATGAGCTGGTGCATGCGCCCTACCAGCTTATCTCCAGCCGCTTTAAATAACTTGGCAGACAGGCCATCTACGCCGGCGGCTTTATTAGCTTTAAGCTTCGTGATTACCGGCTCGATTGCATCTTTGTCCGTTGCGAATGGACCATTCTGCCTGACAGCGGTATTAGATCTTTCATCGCCGTTAAACGGTCTAGAGAAGTGTTCCTTCCATATTCTCAGGATCGATTGTGACTCTATCACTAGTTGTCCGTCTTCAGGCTTCTGCTCTGGCTTTATAACCCTCGCACGTTCGTTTTACTTTTTCGTAAAACGAAAAAGCGTAATTCCTGGGATAGCACCTTCCCATCTCCTCGATCTCACACTTTTCATCCTGTCCTGTCCTGTCAGGGGTCGTCAGCCTTGTATCCTTCCATATCCGAGGTTGTTGATGCTTCGAATCGGTTGCTTTTTAGGTCTCGATCAGAGAAAAACTGTAATATATTCGGAGTCCAGTGTGGTTAAACTTATTCAATAGACCCTTTCCCCGAAGAGTTCTCAGTTCCCAAGTTTGTATCGAGAAAAACTACCATTTACGTCTAACGTAAGACTCAAAGGTATCCGTGAACAAGTCGATAGATTAGGGAAACTTTATGAGACCCTTATAATGGCTCTCATTGGCTTCGAGGGATTTTTGTCAACGATCGCTTGTATTTGTTGAATGAATTGCGTAGTTCTAATAGCGTCTAGTCAATTTTTATGATTACGTATCCTAAGATCCTTATAATAGAGGGAGAATCAATGTATATATCCAACTGCAGTTTAACTTCAATAAAATGTACGTCAAAGTTCGGGAGGAACCTGTGCCTCAACTAACATACCCCTCCAACTAGCACGATCCTTTGCTAGCCTTTCCATTGCCGCACATAAGGCTAAGGTTCCCTTCCACCTGTGTGCGTCATCTTAAGTGCGGTCGTCCTTTGTTTCTTCGTCTCTAGTGGATAGATTTAAAGAATCTCCGGGCTGGAGCTGTGGTGTCCATTCGCTCTACATGGCCTAGTCATCTTAGGCGTTGAATCCGTAGACGCCTGACTAGACCCATGTCGCTATACGGCCCCCGTCTGCGCTTATTGGCTCGAAAATCTCGCGCAAAATTTTCCTCCCGAACTGACCAAGGACCTCCTCATCCGCTTTTGATAGTGTCCATGCTTCTGCACAGTACAGGAGGACCGGGTCAACTTTGTCGTTCGGGAGAGGCCTCTATTACTCAATTGCCGCCTGAGCCCAAAGAAACAGCGATTAGCAAGAGTGATTCTGCGTTTAATATCGGAACTGATGTCGTTGTTCCAGGTAACTGCGGAGCCAAGGTAGAAGAAGTCCTTAACGTTCTGGCCAAGTCATCGGTGGTGGGCGTCTTGTTTTGATGATAGTATATATTTAGTTTTGCCCCCGCTTACTGCCAAACCAATTTTCGCCGCCTCCGCCTCAATACTCGTGAGCGCCTCATTGACATCTCGATGTGTCCTTCCAATTATGTCAATGTCATCCGCGGATGCGAGGAGTTGTGAGGATTTTGAATAATACGTTCCTCTTGTGTGGGCCAGTGGTTTTTGCGCAATTACCCTGCCTAAATCCTTTTTTGGCATCAAAACTATCGGTAAGGTGTTCACTGATTCGGATAGAGCAGCGAGCATTCTCCAAAGTCATCCTGCATAGTCTGACGAGTTTAGCAGGGATGTCAAAGGTAGGCATCGCGTTGCATAGCTCATCTTTAATTACGCTGTCGTAAGCAGCTTTGAAGTCGACATTTAGGTGGTGCATGTCGACTTGAAATTCATTGGTTTTTCCAGGATCTACCGTAGTGTATGGATTTGGTCGATGATGGGCTTCCTTGGCCTGAATTCGCACTGATAAGGACCTATCAGGTTATCTACAAAATGCTTGAGACGTTCATATAAAACGGCAAAAGAAGACTTATTCCTCTGTAGTTGGCCCAGTCAGAGGGGTCTCTTTTCTTGTGACTTAATGAATCAAAGTTATAAATAAGCATTCAGAAACTAGGGACAGGCTCCCGCAAAGAAAAGACCGTCGCTGGGGATAGCTTCGCTAAGGAGAGAGTGTACGATGCCTCCCTCTCCGGCGGGGCGGTGGGAAATCGGAGTCAAATGGCAGATGTGGCGACCCAGAAGGATCAAAGCATAGGCCAGAAGGCGAAGATAGCCAAAAACCACTCCTCGGAGGCGGCCGCATCACACAACAAAACCCCTTCCTCCCAGAAGGAGATCCAAATGACCGTAAGAAGCCGAGAGAAGCAGCTCTCTTATAAAGAGGCGGCCATCTCCTCTGAAAAGGTCAGGATAGCATTTATCCAGATCAATCTACAGCATTGCAAGGCCGCTACTGCTCTTTTAAGTAGTAGAGAACAAATCATCACATTGTATCCATTCAGGAACCGTGGGTGTGGAATAAACGCCTATGTGGCTTTGGTGGTATACGTGATGCTACGATTCTTTATGATGAGCGATCCGAAAGGCCTAGGGTCGGCCTCATCATATCCAATTCACTATCGGCAACCAAACTTGGGCACTTTTGTGGACAAGATCTGGTGGCTGCTCGAGTAAGCTACAAAACACACGGAGCAATAGAACACTTCGTCGTTGCGTCTGCCTACTTTCCCTACAATTCGTTACTATCCCCACTACCGAAGGAAGTCTCTGAACTCGTAGAGTACTGTGAAGCCAAAAAGATTGGTCTCATCTTGTGTTGCGATGCTAATGCCCAAAACACTGCTTGGGGCAGGAGCAAGTGTAACACAAGAGGGGACCGTCTGTTCGACTTCATTCTCTCGTCTGACCTTACCATCAACAATGTTGGCTCTCAACCAACGTTTGTTACGACAAGACGACAGGAGGTGATTGACCTGACCCTGTCCAACAGATATGTGAAGGACATCACTAACTGGCGAGTCTTGCCTGATGCTACCTCGGACCATAAATATATCGAATTCCGATTAGGTTGTGAGATTTCTTCCTTGCAACCTAGACGGAATCCGAGAAGGACGGACTGGGTACGGTTTAGAGAGGAGCTTGAGAAATCCACTCAGGCCCTACCTAAACTTAGAACGAAACAATTGATAGAGAACGCTGTTCATAACCTGAATAGCGTCATCACCAGTTGTTTTGAACTCGCATGTCCTGTCAGCAAACCTCCCAGCAGGAAATTGGTCCCCTGGTGGAATGCCGAGCTCCAAAGTCTTCGCAGGGAAGCCAGAATTCTTCTGAATAGATCGCTCAAATCGAATTCGGAAGATGACTGGAACAAGTATCGGTCGAAGCAGAAAGAATATAAGAAACTTATTCGTAAATCGAAGAACGATTCTTATAGGACCTTCTGCGAAGAGATCAAGTCTCTGAGTGCGACTAGCAAGTTGGTTAAAGTCCTCAAACGGGAAAAACCGACTAAGCTAGATGCACTCAGAAAATCTGATGGCACCTTAACTGAGTCTAAAGCGGAAACTCTTAGTTTACTGTTTGCGACTCATTTCCCGGGAAATCAGATCGGCATCAGCTCGTTGCACACTCCTTCAAGGGAAACTGCAACTGAAACGATGAAAATAACTCGGCGTAGCTGGTATATTGCGTCGCGCGTAGTTACGACTGAAGCTATTGAATTTGCTGTGGCATTCTTCGATGGCTTCAAATCGCCGGGCACCGACGAGATATATCCTGTTATGCTGCAAAAAGGTACAAGGCAGCTGCTTCCTACTCCGAAAAGAATTTTCACTGCTAGTCTAGCACTTGCTCACATACCCATTCCTTGGCGCACAGTGAAAGTGGTCTTCATTCCCAAAATAGGAAAAGAGGACTACTAACTTGCCAAGAGCTTCAGACCAATTAGTCTAACATCCTTCCTGCTGAAAAGCATGGAGAGACTGGTAGAGTTGCACGTGCGAAAAGTTGCCCTTCGAATGCACCCTCTTTCGGAGATGCAACATGCTTACCAGCGCGGAAAATCTTGCGAGACTGCGCTTCAGAACCTAGTTGGGCGTATTGAATGCGCGCTCGAAAGGAAAGAGTACGTGCTGGGCATTTTCATCGACATTGAGGGAGCTTTTGATAACGCAACTTTTGTCAGCATGTGTAACGCTGCCAGACATCATGGCGTAGATAAAGCACTGGTCCTTTGGATCAAATCAATGCTCATGCAGAGGACATTGACCGCTGATGCAGGCCTCGACCAGTGTGTCAAATCTGGCGTAAACAGGGGCTGCCCTCAAGGTGGCGTCCTGTCTCCGCTGTTATGGTGCATGGTGGTCGATTCCCTGCTTGATGCTCTTAATGCCACTGGAATCTACGCCCAGGCCTATGCGGATGACGTCGCCATTCTTTCTGTCGGCTCATGTTTGGCGACTGTCCATCGCAAAGCACAGGCGGCGCGAAATGTGATCGATGGTTGGTGTACCAGAAATGGGCTGTCAGTCAATCCTCTTAAGACCGATGTCGTTCTCTTTACGAGAAGGAGGAAAAATACTGACATGACTCAGCTGGTACTAAAAGGCACTTCCATCCCGATATCCAAGGAGGCTAAGTATCTAGGAGTCATTTTAGAGAGTAAGCTTCTCTGGTCAAAACATGTTGAGTCAAAAACCACCAAAGCGCTGTCAGCTTTCTGGCAATGCAATGGAGCTTTTGGCAAAATATGAGGCTTATCGCCGGCAAAGGTCCTTTGGATCTACACGGCAATGATAAGACCTATAATCTCATATGCATCGGTTGTCTGGTGGAACAGACTAAAACGCAAATACGTCGTAGCCTCTTTCACCAAACTTCAAAGAACAGTTTGTCTCAGCTGCACGGGGGCTTTCCCCAGCACGCCGGGCGCTGCTCTAGATGTTATGATGAACCTTCCACCTCTTGATTTATTTATCAGAGGGTGTGCTCTGAAAGCCATGTCTCGTCTGAAGAGAAATGGCTTTTGGTACAACTCGCATAGGAATAGCGGTGTGCTTGCGCAAGAATTGTCCTGCGACCCCTGTCTCATGGACATGCCTTCTGACGCATTGACGCCAGTTATCCAATTGCGTCGTAATTTCACAGTCGAGTTTCCATGGCGTCAGGATTGGCTATGGCTGGATACTGAACCTGGAAAGGATAGTCTTCGCATTTTCACGGATGACTCCAGATCTGGGCGGGGGTCCGGTGCTGGAGTCTTCTTTGAGCGCGACAACATCCGACTGCACTTCTCCTTAGGAAAATATGCGTCTGTCTTCCAATCAAAGATATACGCAATCCTAATGGCCATGCACTATGTTGTGAAGCACAGGTATGTAGTGACAGCCAAGCTGCACTAAAAGCTGTGTGTAACCCCTTAACTAGCTCCAAATTAGTGCTTGAACTCAAGTCCTTCTTGAACAGAGTCGGCAGACTAAATTCATTAAGGCTTGTATGGGTTCCAGGCCACTCTGGGATCCCAGGAAATGAGACCTCTGATGAACTCGCTTGAATGGGTTCAGAGGAGAGCTTCTCAGGACCTGAACCCGCTCTAGGTCTACCTGCGTCCACGGTAAATTCCTACATTAACGATTGTATATTTTACACACACAACCGTAGATGGAGGGATTGTCCGGGTTGCGGGATGACTAAGCGCGTATGCCCTGATGTCTGCAACAAATCTGCAGCATTCCTCCTGTCTTTGAGGAGAATCGACTGCCGAAGGCTTGTGGGAGTTATCACGGGCCATTACACTTTTGCCAAGCATCTCTACGTGCTCGGCATCAGTGAGACGCGTACCTGTGCTGCATGTGGCGAAGAGGAGGATGATACTACAGAGCATTTCCTCTGTGATTGTCCCGCCTTTGCTCGCATACGGTGGCACACCCTTGGAGCCGACGTGGTGTGTGACGAATCCCTTAGCTCTAAATCACTGAAGCTCCTTCAAATTTTTCTCCGGAAAACGGAGAAAATACAGTAATGTAAGGTGTCTGTCTGGAGTACAATGGACCAGTGATTGCGTCTGAGTGTTCCAGCGGATAGCAGAAGCCTTCAACAAAAAAATAACAGGGACAATTTTTGGAGACGTCTCTATCCAGGGTGTCAAGGGTCACGAGGATTGGCGTGGATGACTGCCCGCAGATGTACCGTTTTGCTTAATGTGATTGCCAGGACTTGGGTGCTTGCAATGTATCATTTTCGGACTTGTGTCGGACTTCACAGGATGCTAGATCCGTGAAGTGTCGATTCCTCTACGAGCCTGAAGTCATGCTCTTTGATCTTGAATGCCTCAGGTCAACCAGGGCGGTTTTAGGCCTAGATCGTGAAGACAGAAACAATGCATTTGTTGGCTGGGACGGGCACCACAAGTGGCGACTTAAAAGTTCTAAGATAAGTAAGCCTCTTCAAGGCAACATCTGCCGCTTGCTTTCCTGGCGCCTTATTTGGTAAACCTTATATATTGTGTTGAAATAACTTCGGAAGGAGTTTTGAATAATCAACTGACAAGAGGTTTGAAGAAAATTTAAAAATTCGGGCCCTCCAAGAATTTTGTATTCCTCTCAACAACGTTAGAGCTAATTTTGCAGCCCGCTTTACCGCTACGATGATAGGTTACACCACTTACGCTTAGACGTGTCGTCAAAAAACGAAGCGTTCCTAGTACGATCGTGCCTTTTGGACGATCACATTAAGAAACAAACTGTGCTTGCGAAGGGCGTGACAAGTTCCTATCGCTTCGATTTTTCGAATTCAAACTTAATATGCCACACAGTATGGCACTTGACATTACCCGGCAACCATGTAGTAAATTGCAATACTATTCGGTTATCGGATATCTATTACCTTTGCATTCTGTCTGCTAGTTTCCGTTAAATTTCCTGAGGTATGCTCAAATCCAAACCAAGGTATCGTACTTTCCATGTACGTTGCTTCATTCAACAACACCAGGTCGGGAATAACAAGTTAACAATCCTATAAACATCGATTTCTCCATGAGAGCCCTCCTCTCGTGTTCGGTTTTCACACTTATGACTGATTGCAGCTGTTCCTTGTACCATGATCTTGATGGATTCGCAGCTTGAGTGTAATTTCAATTCTCTACATTGTAATCCTTACCAGACAAGTGAGACCAATAAGAATGGCAAAAAGATACGTATACGCCATAGTGCTTCAGTTCAATTTGGTCCTAAATTCTTATTTCTTGTTTTATGTGCTAAGAGGCAGCTCCTACGTCATTTTGTATGCTTTCTACCCAGCAATAGAACGAGAAACGAAGGCAACAGGAAAAGAGGAAAACAAACGAACGAAACACATTTCGAGGAGAACTCCATTTCCCGCAAGGATAACAAGCAATTTCGGTTACAAGAATGCACATTCTTCGTTTGTAATTACCCGAAAAATAAATTTAAAACTACCTCGGGCCTCATTCGTTCTTGTCCCATTCTCCAGCCCCTCTAGCGTGTGCCTTTTCATAGACGACCCAACCGGCATCTTCCGTTCGTCGTTCATCTTGTTCGCCTTTCCTGCTGCTTCATGTTCGCTTCGTTGATGTTCTTTAGTCCTTTCCGGTTCTCAGCATACCGTTTTTGGAATTTTTCGCATCAAGAAATTCAACTGTGTATGCAATGGAATTGGCTGAGTGCCTTACCTTGACTGTTTTCGTGCTTCCTGAAGTGGTATGCTGTAGTGTGGGGTAAGAACTCACTTGGACTAGATAATTGGCATTGTTTGTGTGTTGATTGGATTATGTATTGTAGGAACTTTGAGTGATGAACGTTATGTGAGATGCGTCGCAGGATGTACCTGGATGATGTCAGACATTGATTCAAATTAATTGCTTGGATGAGAAGTTCTAGAACTGTGAATCTTCTGGAAACTTGTTTCAGGAGTAAATGGGTTTCTAAAACTATGATTACCGCAGCTAAATTGCCTTATCTGGGTTTTGGTAGCCTGAAAGAGTGATGAATCTTTTAATTAGCTGATGTGATTCGGGTACTAAACTAGTGCCGTGATTTTGCATGCCGATCAATTTGCTTGCGGTCAATGCGGAGACGATTAGATATCGCCGACGCTATAGGCAGCTATTCGTAATAGGTGATACCCATATAGGCGGTGAAACTGAGTTGCATTTGTTTTTCTGTCTACGAGCTGTCGACTAGTATTGATGCTAAGATCAGTCAGCCATCGATGGTATAGCGTCCCTCCAACAATTACCATTAACCATTGACCCAAGATTTAACGCCGTGCTGAGGAAACATAACAAAAGGCACAAAACAGACCTTGTTCAGTCGTATAAAATATCATTGAATGGACGAAATTCACCGATGAAGAGATAACAGATTCATCACGAATCTCAGCTTGTAGGATACGCCATCTAAAGCAAGCATAGACAGGACAGTAGTGTCGTCCGCCTGGCCAAAAGTAATTCAGTGGACTTCTCACAAATGTCAAAGTTGTTGAAACGTCCAGCGAAATTGATGCCTGCAAGTCGTCTGCAATAAGCTCTCCTTAAGAATAAGAAGAAGGTTTTGTCAACCTACAACCTGGAGACTCTTTCCATCCGTCATAATGGGCCTCAGATAACTACCGAGGATTGTGGATGTAGGCGGTCTTGAGAAGCATTACTCTGAACCCATTCTAGCGAACTCGATGGAGATTTTAATACCAAAGTGACCCGGGAACCAAACGAGCCTTAGTAATTTAAATTTCTTCCGAGCTCGTATAGGAAATTCGTTAGTACTATTTTACAAGTGACGAAAGGATTAAATGTAGTTTTCAGTACAGCTTGGTTGTCACTTAAAACATAAATACTCCTTCCCCTCCACCAGGTTTGCCAAAGCAAATTGACTGTATAAATACGCCGATAAGCGACGACTGGTGTTATTATGTCCAATGGTATACCCGTGAGATAGGGGGCGCAATTCGAAGCACTTAAGTGCGAGTCGTGCCTAAAATTGTTTCTCCTACGTGGACTTGGAACACCTGCTCACCTACGTGCGCAATGCAGGTAAGCCAAGAGCTTGTATCTTTACTAAACTGCACATAAAAACCCTTCTACTATTAGTGTCGAGGGCAGCTCCCTCAAGAAATGAATTGCCTCGGCCTATTTAGCCCACGATCAACCAAGTCCTCCCCCTCCGGCCAAATTGGTGAATCTGGCCAGGGATGCGGAGTAAATAAATGCCGGACTAATAATAGGGTGAGATGCAAATGCGAACCACACGATTTGGGGTATTACATGCTAACCTCACCGTTTGTAATAACGGCTGTGAACCTACTTTCATCACCGAAAACAGACAGGAGGTTCTGGATATAACTTTTGCATCGCAGGACATTGTCGAAAAAGTCAGGAAATGGAAAGTCCTAAAAGAGCACTCCCTATCTGACCATCGCTACATTCAATTCAGCATAGTCAGCCACGTGCCCCAGCTCCCTTCAGGAACTATAGGAAAACTGACTGTCAAAAATGTAGAACCTATGTTGAACCCCCTTCCGTGACAACTGCTCACCTTGTCGTGGTACGGAGGCTCAGTACAGGTAATGACTCTCGAGAGTTAATCTCTAGGGGAACCGGAAGCTAAGAAGCTGTTACGGACCCCTCCCTACCTCTCCCCTTCCTCTGTACCCATCACTCCCCTACTCCCCTAACTCCAAGGTGGAACAGCATACGACGTCGGATGCACGGCTAAGAGGGTGCTTAGCTACTAGTATGCGAACTTTGGATACCGGGCGACCTCCGATTTCAATACAGCCTTCCTGCAGTGTCTCGGGCTCCGCTGCAGGTGACCGTTCTTTCCCGTGTTCTCGTGGGAACAATTGACAAAATAAATATTTTTGAAGAGACTGATGACTCTCTAACGTCATCGCCTGCTAGGGCTTGTGAGTCCTCAGCGGCTAAAAATTGGGAAGTGATGCCGGCAACTTGTGCTGGCATTGCAGCCGAACGGAAAGCTGAAGATATATCTTCACTCTCCGATTCCGATACCACACTTGGCGGAGATTCTGTGAGTATGCTCTCGGATGAACTCCCAAGTGTAAGTAGGAACGAAACCATCAGGAACGTAGAGGAAAAGCCTGTACCACCTGGTGGCTTTGTCAAGCTCAAATCGTCGGAGCAGCGACGATTTAAAGCTGCTATGATGCAGGGCAAAACTAGGGATGAAGCCCTAGTTTTCGAAAGATCAACCCCTGCGAGTAAAGGTCCGGAACTGAAACGTGTTCGCTCCGCAGACACTACTCCACCAAACCAGGCTGCTAAACGCAGCAAAATCGGCAAACATCAGGTCGATAAAAAGAGCTACAGTAGTGTAGCTGGGAGGATCCGACTCGGCATCGTCCCTAAGGACTTAAGAACGAACCCCCTCACTACAGCGCAGATGGCAGCTGTTCAGGAGGCTATAGTCGACACCTCCATCGAGCTGTCGGGTAAAGCACCCAAACCTCGCTTTAGGGGATCGACCTACAAGTCAGGGTGGTTATACTTTGTGTGTGACAACCCAGCTACGGCCGATTGGATGAAAACCAATTTTACGGCCATCAAGGCTTGGGGGGTGGGACAGAGTCGCCTGATCACTGCGGCCATCAAGGACAAGAGTGGACTTGATATTATGCTTGTGGAAGAAGAAGCTTTCCCGAAGCCGCATATCGTACGGGGCTACTTCCCACAAAGCGCCGGCTTACCCATCACGAAGGTGTTGCCGACGCTGCACTCGCAAAATGACGACTTACATGCAAAGAGCTGCAGTCACGCAAAGCACGTCAAATAAGGAGAAAAATCTCCTGCACTTAGTTCTAGCAGTCAGTGACAAATCCTTGGCTCGACTGATAGAACTTAAGTGCCAAGTGGCCTACTAATTTGAAATCGTAAAGATGATTGTCAAAAGCCAGGCGAAAACATCCTTGGATGTAGCACCAATCGCTGTAGGAAAACCTACAACCAGCAGTACGGTGGGTGCACCTACTGCCGCAACAGGAAAAACTACAACCAGTAGTACGGTGGTTGCACCTACTACTGTAGTAGAAAAACCTACAGCCTGCAATATGGTGGTTGCGCCTATTGCTGTAGTAGACACGCCCAGATGTGACGAGCCAAAACCTGCTGCCACGTCTGAGCCGGCGACCACTAAGGGTCGAACAAATAAAGGAAACAAACGTCCCCCAGAGACAGCTGTACACCCAGGTCAACTACACAAAAACGATGTGTGCCCTGGTGGAATATTCAGCTTGAGTCCCTAAGGAAACAGGTGAGATCGCTGTTTAATAGAGCAAAAGGGTACAATAGTTGGACTGATTATAGATCTGCTCTAACTAAATACAACCTCGAATTGAGGAAATCCAAGAGAACATCTTGTCTTTCCTGCGATCTTACAGAAAGACTTGAATACAATCCTACCATCACCGATAGTTCTTTTTAGGTCTTGCTTCAACCTGGAATACATACCCCGGACTTGGAGATAGGCCAATCTTGTCTTCATCCCCAAAATTGGGAAACCAAGCGAGCAACCTAAATTCCATCGCCCTATCAGTTTGACTTCGTTCTTTCTAAAAACAATGGAGAAACTGATAGAGCTCCACATTAGAGGTATCCTGGAAAACCAGACACCCCTGCATCCCAACCAGTATGCACATTGTAAAGAGCGATCTACCGAAAATGCACTACACCACTTGGTGACGTGCATTGCAAATAGTTTCACACAAAAGGAGATCGGAATCTGCGCCTTCCTCGATATAGAGGGAGCCTTTGATAATACTGGCTATCATTCGATCACCACTGCACTATCCTGCAGGGGTGTGGACCATCCCACTAATCACTGGATTAGGGCGATGCTAAATAGCCGTATCATATCAGCCACATGCGGAGAGGTCTCAGTGACAGTATCGGCGGTCAGAGGATGCCCACAAGGGGGAGTCCTCTCGCCACTGCTTTGGTCGATAGTCATCGACGACCTGCTACGCAAGCTGACCACTTGGGGCTACGAGGTCATCGGATATGCTGATGACCTAGTAGTCATTGTTACGGGCAAGTGCGAGGTCACTGCCTGTGAGCGCATGCAGCTTGCGCTCCAATTTATCTCTGACTGGTGTGGCAGAGAGGGGTTATCTATTAACCCAAATAAGACAATCTTGGTCCCATTTACAAAGAGGAGAAAGGTACAGCCCTGCTCAATCTTTCTAAATGGAACACACATAGGATTTTCAGAGAAGGTAAAGTATCTAGGTATTGACCTAGACCGCAGACTCAACTGGAACTCCAACATGGAAAATAAACTCATGAAAGCGACTAAGGCCATGTGGGCCTGCCGACGCACCTAAGGTAAAACCTGGGGGCTTAAACCTAAGGTGGTCCACGGGTTATATACCGCGATAGTAAGGCCTATCGTTACCTACGGGTCCACCGTATGGTGGACAAAAGTTGAACAATAAACTACTATTATCAACACTAGCGTGTCTCGGCATCACAGGCGCTATGCCGTCCTGCCCTACGGCAGCACAAGAAGCACTCATTGGACTCGTTCCACTGCAATCAGAATCCTCTGCTCGGGAACAAATATGCCATGTAGACCCGCAGGCCACATGTCCATATTGCAACATTTTCCCGAGCTGGATATGATTACTACGGTCTCGGACGCATTGCCACACACCTTCACCTTTGACAAGAGATTTGAGGTGCTGATCCCAAATCGCTCAGCATAGGAAGACAGTGATCCCCTGCTGAATGTCAAAGGCCTTAGGTGGTACACGGATGGCTCCAAGATGGCTTCTGGCGTTGGCGCCGGCATCTTTGGACCAAAACGTTAAATCTCGAAGGCCCTGGGAGTAAGCCCCAGCGTCTTCCAAGCTGAACTGCACGCCATCCTAAAATGCGTCAACCTAAATCTCGAGACCGGCATCAGAGGAGTAACTATCAACATACTCTCTGATAGCCAAGCAGCGCTTAAAGCACTGGGTTCGTACAGCACGAACTCGAAAACCGTCAAGGAATGCCATGACGCCCTGCAAGAGCTCGCCAAAAGAAACAATGTCAAACTTTGGTGGGTGCCAGGACATAAAGGTATTAAGGGCAATGAAATTGCCGACCAACTTGCCAGAAAAGGTTCCAGCGACAAATACATAGGTCCGGAACCTTCCTGCGGCATTCCCGGGTCTAAGATAAATCATCTCTTAGACAATTGGGAAAAGTCGCAACACCTGTCCTTCTGGAACAGTGTTCGGGGACTCCGTCAATCTAAACGACTTATACGACCCCTGAACAAACACCCTGTTGACATACTTAAGCTCAATAGAGGGGATATCAGAAGACTGGTCAGCTACCTAACGGGACACTGCGGTCTGAGATATCATCTAAATAAAATTAGTCTCTCGTCTGAAACTGAGTGTCGGCTCTGTTTAGAGGACGATGAGACGGCAGAACACATACTGTGTGAGTGTGCTGCACTCTGCCATCTTAGAAAGCGCATCCTTCTCAGTGAAGTTGTGACTACTGAGGGGATCACCCTGGCTCCTACGAGAGGCATTCTCAACTTCATTATAGAGGTTGAGAGGCTACTCGGCTAATCGGCTAGCAGGCACAATAGATCTGCAAAGGTCGCAGTGCCATATTGCTAAGAGTAGCACTAGCCCCATGTGTAAAAAAAAAAAAAAAAAAAAAAAAATGTTGAACCCCACCTAGGGACAAGATACCCTACCGATCCGCTCAACTTTGCGGGATTAGACAGCTCAGTAAATGAGTTGACAGAATCACTTAACAGAGCACTGTCTAAATCTTGTGCGGTCAGCACCCCCAGAGGCAAACCCAAACCCCCCTGGTGAAATAAAGAGATAGTCTCCCTTAGGAAAGAGAGCAGAAAGCTCTTTAACAAAGCTAAATGTACCTGCTTGCAAGAGGATTGGGACCTCTACAAGGAGGCACTTAAATCTTTTAAAGCAGCGACCAGAAAGGCCAAAAGACAATCCTGGAGGAACTGCTGCGACAAAATCAAGGCGGTCTCCGAAGCCTCAGGAATAAGAAAGATCCTGGCTTCGGCCCCGTATAATCAGAACCACCTGATGCGTAATGATGGTTCCTAGACGACCTCCAGAGAGGAAGCCCTGGAACTTCTTCTAAACGCACACTTCCAGGCAGTAGTGACTCGGCTATGACAATTCCTCGGGATTTTCAGCCGACCTGGTCAACTACAACAATGTTCTCTGGGCAATATAAAGCTTTGAACCATACAAGTTCCCAGGACCGGGTGGGATCATACCAGCTGAGTTCAAGCAGGTAGCAGATATCATCCTCCTCTGGCTTGTGGTCATATACGATAGCTGCCTCTCCCCATCCTATATCCCCAGCGAGTGGAACGTAACCAAAGTCATTTTCATACCCAAGGCGGGCTAAAGCTCCCACACGTATGCAAATGACTTGAAGCCTTTTAGTCTTGCTTCTTTTCTATTAAAAACTCTAGAGAAGATTTTAGACGCACACATTCGGTACAGCTGCATCTCAGGAAGGCTGTCGTATAACCAACATGCCAACAACAAAAGCAAATCAGTGGAAACAGCACTCCACTCACTGGTTAGTAACATAGAAAGGTCACTAGAATGCAAGGAGTATACTCTGGTCGCCCTTCTCGACATTGAGGTCGCCTTTAACAATGTTGAACCATGGGCCGTCATCAAAGCGCTGTCTGATCTGGGTGTTCCGGGGTCAGTGATAGAACTGGTACGACAACTGCTAACACAAAGAGTAGTCAAAGCCAACTTTACTGGTGCCGTCTCAACTGGAATGGTCAGCATAGGTACACCACAGGGTGGAGTACTCTCCCCTCTCCTCTGGAACGTGGTGGTCAACGAACTACTGCGGATGCTTGAACAGGAAGGGTACGCTGTGACAGCCTATGCAGATGACATTGCTATTGCCGCCACAGGTCGCATAGAGTGACCTTATGCAGAGTGCATTACAGTAGAAACCTGGACGCAGTACTGTGGACTTGGGGTGAACCCTAAGTAGACCGATCTCGTACTGTTTACTAACAAATATATAATTCCGCCCCTCAACCCAACGAGGCTGGGTGGAACCCAACTATCAATCCAAGAGCAGGCTAAATATCTAGGCCTAGTCCTTGACAGGCGGCTGAATTGGAAACCCAACATTCTTGATCGCGTCAAGAAAGCAACTACTGCCCTCTGCAGCTGTAAGAAAGTGGTGGGCAGGAAGTGGGGTCTCCAACCAAGCATTATGCACTGGCTCTACACAGCAGTCATAAGGCCCATCCTTCTGTATGGCGTTGTAGTCTGGTGGACTGCTCTGGACAGGGCAGTCAATCGAAGCCATCTGGGGAAGGTGCAAAGATCGGCCAGCTTATACATAAGCGGAGCGATCATATCAACCCCCATGGAGGCCCTAAACATTCTATTACGTTTTCCACCATTGAACCTTATCAGCAAGAGGGCATGGGCTCGGACATACAGCGTAAAGTTGTTGATTGCTCTCAACCTGGCGAGATGCCAGCAACGATCCCTGTTTAAATGCCGGGGTCAAGTTGACATACGGCCTCCTCGCGGCGCCCTCTGGATAGCCTCTTCAACAACCGTTGGGAGGTGAACAAACGTATGCAGCGAAAAAAACCCCGACCAGAGTTTTTTTGTGCGGCGGGCTAACAATCCGCCCACGTAAAAAACCTAAAAGTTATGAATGAGCAAGATGCCTCGGATACACGGACGGATACTCGACGACGACAATGCACGAAAAAGGAACACGATTTGCGTGTATGCTCCTGGAATGTCAGAACCCTGTACACTCCCGGAGCTGCTCATAAATTAGAAGGAATCCTCACGCAGTACAAGGCGGATATTACTGCGGTCCAGGAAGTACGCTGGATAGGAAACGGTATGATTAGGAAAAAAAATTGCGACATATATTACAGCTGTCACAAAAGATTGCACTTACAGGGATGCGGATTTGTCGTGGGAAAGCGGTTAAGGTCGACGGTCATCGACTTTAAAACTATAAGTGATCGCCTGGCTGTGATCCGCATCAGAGGCAGATCTTATAACGTCAGCCTTATATGTGCACACGCCCCTACCGACGAGGCTGAAGACCCTATCAAGGAGGACTTCTATGACCTTCTGGACAACACCTACGGAGCTTGTCCGGAGTACGATGTAAAAATCGTTCTCGGGGACTTCAACGCCAAAATCGGGAAGGAAAACACCCTTGGCGGAGTGATCGGAAAGCACAGCCTCCACGATACAACAACAGATAACGGCTTCCGACTCGCTGACTTTGCGACAGCTCGTAATGCGGTGATAAGTAACACAAGATTCCCTCGCAAGCGAATCCACACAGCAACCTGGCGATCTCCGGACGGTCGAACCGCGAGCCAAATCGACCATGTGCTCATTGACGCAAGGCGCTCGTCAAACATCCTGGATGTGCGAATATTCAGGGGGGCAAATGTCGACTCTGACCACTTCCTCGTAGCAGTAAGATTCAGAGCTCGACTGTCCAATGTCAGAAAGCAGCACCAGCCCATCAGAAGGAGGTTCGACATTGGGCGCCTGAGCACACCGGAGGTTGCCAGAGTCTACAGGGAGCAGCTGAGCGAAAGACTCTACGGTATGGCTACGTCGAACACAAATGCCAATAATATGTGGCTGCATTGCCGCTCAGCCATTCAGGAAGTAGCCGACACCACCTTAGGATACCTACTACCCCCGACAAGAAACCCGTGGTATGATGGCGAGTGTGAGCAGAAAAAGACAGCAACCGACGAGGCGTACCAAAAGGCGCCGCATAGGAAAACCAGGGCAGCGCAAGAAGAGTACCGAGACAGACGAAGGGAGGAGAAAAAACTAATGCGACAAAAGAAAAGAATCTTCGCAGCCTCCCAGCTCAAGGATATCGAGGAGTCCAGGGATAAACATAAAACACGAGCCTTTTACAAGAAAGCCAAATGCCTTGCAGCAGGCTTCAAAAAGGGCACCCAGGCTCTTCGAAACTGCGAGGGTAATCTTGTCACCGACCCGCAGGGAGTAGTGGATGTATTTAAGCAGCATTTCCAGCAGCTGCTTAACGAGCATGACCAAGAGAGAGTGGTAGGGACCGAGGAAATCCCAACTCCAGCCGCTGTAGTAGTCCTCCCACCCAGCATCGAAGAAGTCGGCACACCTATTCAGAAGCTGAAGAACAACAAGCCCGTAGCTCAGATGGCTAGCCATCGCTAAAAGTTGGCAAATCCGCGGGTGTGGAGGAAGTTCGGCCAGAAATGCTTAAAGCAATGGGTAGAGAGGGAGTATTATGGCTCTCTCGTGTCATTAAGGTAGCCTGGGAATGCGATGAGAGACCTAGCTATTGGCAGACTGGGGTGATTGTCCCTCTTTTAAAAAAGGGGCAGAAAAAAGAGTGGTCCAACTATAGGGGCATATCTCATTTAAGTGTCCCCGGTAAAGTATACGCTAAGTTGATGGAGGCGCATTATAGAGCTATGATTTTTGACTATTAGTTGGGTTCCATCCAACCTCGGTGGGTTGAAGGGCGGAATTTTATATTTATTGGTAAACAGTACTAGGTCGGTCTTCTTAGGATTGGCCCCAAGTCCACAGTGCTGCGTCCAGGTTTCTACTGTGCGTAATGCACCCTGCATTAGGTCGCTTAGGGTGCTGGGAATTCCCCTGTGGCGATAATAGCAAGGTCACAGCGTACCCTTCCTGTTCTAGCAACAGTAGTAGTTCGTTGATCACCACGTTCCTGAGGAGAGGGGAGAGTACTCCACCCGAACTAAGGCTAAGTATCGCGCTCCTTGATAAGTAATCAAGATGATATGGATGCAAATAACTCACTTGCATCCATACTCGTAAATGTACAGATTCTATCATGGACAAGGACATCCGCCGGTTCTTAATGTCAAACCTAATACAATCGACAACTATGAAAAGAGGTACTTACCAGGGAGCTCCTTTCTCCCTTAACCAGGCGTCTGAGTGACAGGAGCTTCATAGCTGTGAATATGAATAAGTAGATCAGTCGGAATATGAAGAAGCAGAAAATGCAAGTTTCAATCGAATACTTCCCCCACTCACCGGCAGTGGTTATGCTATGAACGAGGAATTAAAGATGACTGGCGAGACAGTCGACGGCTTATTGGATTTTTTCATCTTTTCTTTGCTTTCAATTTCAAACGAAATCACCACAATTGATTACTTCGCTGCCGCTGTTATCCTCATTGTCATCGTCGTCGTCTTCGCATTGCTCCCTTGCGTCTCCGTCGACATTGTTATTACTGTCGTCCTTGCTCGAGCTGAAAGCAATTATTTGATGACCATTGGAAGTTCATTCGAATGAAAATTAAAGAGTCCTGCGGGGTTTCCTTTTCACATTTTCCTTTTTTCTTGCTTTTCTTTATTACTTTGTTTAGGCGTTTTAATTGTAGTTTTTATTACTTTTCTTCTTTCCTCCCCCGAGGGAGGGGTTATTAAACGAAAGTGTTTCGCGTTTTTTTTTTTTAATTATTAATTTGCTTTGTTATCGTCGTCGGATGGGAGATTTATCTTCCGGTTTATATGTCGCCCGATGAATGGGAGGGGGGCTTAATGGGCCTTTGTTTTACGATTTGACAAAGTGATCTCCACTGTTAATCAGTGAATAGCAAATTGTGTGCACTACCCATTTGGGTTAGCCTATTCCGGGGAGACCTTGACGTATAAAGCGCTTCGTTGACGTGCCTCGCGTACGCTCGCATTTAAGAATGTTGTGTGTAAAGAGAATTGTGCTTTTGTTCTAGATCGGCCGTTGCGATCGGCAGTTAATTGCGGGAACGTGCTCATTGCTTTTTGAAAATTGTGACGGGAAACAACGGAAGCACAGTTAGACGATGGCTTTAGCAGTGTTGATCGCAGTTTGCTCGTTGCTAGCGGCCAGTAGTGATGGACATACTATTTTGGGGATTTTTCCGAGTTCGTCGCGATCGCACTATATTGTTGGATCGGCGCTTATGCGCGGACTTGCAGCTCGTGGGCATGAAGTCAGTGTGATAACAGCCTTTCCGACCGGGGAGAGAACGGATAATTTCCAGGAGATTCCTATACCGGAGGTGCTGCAGCATTTTAAAGGTATAGTTAGTGATCGAGTGATCGTGTGGTGGTGGTGGGAAAACCAGTGTTAATTATGTGTAAAATAGCATTACTAAATGCCCCTTGATAAGGGGGACCGTATCGTACCTAATTTAAAATTATCAGAATCAAAACTTCTTCAGTCTCAATACTTTCACTTGGTCATAAATACAATTTTGTAGATATTGCTGAAAAACCATCTACGATATGTGTAAGGGAAAATTGTGATGACCTGAAGTCGATGACAATGTGACTTACTACGGTCAAGTAAATCTCCGGAAGTATTTTTAGGGAAATGTCACTGAAGCAAATGCCTTGTTTTACGATCGGATTATTGTTTTGACTTTAAAACACGTGAAATGATGATATTATTCGCATCGCAGCTTGCTAGTTTTTCAGCTTCATTTGCTTCTGGCGTGAGTTATTTACTTATGTATGAAGATACATGGTGAAGGGAAAAGAGATAAAAAATCCATTTGTAACTTGCGCCGTAGCGCGGTGGTTAGTGTGTTGGACTCTGGCGCACGATGAGCGAGCTCGGATCAGGATAACACCAACGCCATCGAATGTTTATTTCGCGACGTCCCTCATCGGCATGGTACTGGCAAAACCCCCCGTACTAAACTAGCCAATTAAAAGCTTCTCGACTCACGCCGTCCGGGATCGGCATTAAACTGTAGGTCCCTTTCACCTGTGTGAAGAATTAGCTTGGCTCTGGTCCTTCATGGGCTGTAACGCCACCAAAGAAGAAGAAGAACTTGATCAATCCAAGCTGGAAATCCAATACAAGCCGCTTGTGGCCTACTGTTGCTGCTGTTGGTAGGTGGTTCTCATTCTATGTATTATTGGGAAACTGATCGACGGGAGAACATCGTTGTTATTATTGGTAGGATGGCATAGCATATAACGCGCGTTTGTACAGTGAAATACCCCCTAGTTGATACATAGATATCCGGCGAAAAGGAAGGTAATTACAGGGGTGATATTAACATCTTCATCCGAAATTTATTTTTATTTGTCCTTGGAAGTCATACACTTGTTTTCCAGCTAGTACTCGTCATCTCCTCCTCCTCTTTATTTGATGAAAATATCTGTCCTCTGAGATCAAGCTTTAGATTAGGGAACAACAAAAATTGCTTGGGGCTAGATATGGTCAACAAGAAGAGTGGTCAAGCAAGCAGTTCGCACCGTAAGTCTGCGTTCAGTTTGTCATGTAGTACTTACTTACTTACTTACTTGGCGCTGCAGTCCGTGGTGAACCTGGGCCTCAACCAACAAGTATCTCCAGCCGGCACGGTCTTTGGCCAGCTGTTTCTAGCGCCGCACGCCCAGTTGGTTAAGGTCCCCTTCCACCTGCGTGCGCGCCACCGATGATGCGGCCGTCCTCTGCCGTGCCTTCCTTCCGGAGTGGATTCGAAGACTCTTCGGGTCGGAGCTGTATTTTCCATGCGCTCAACATGGCCTAGCCACCTTAGACGCTGTATCCGTAGACGTCATACGAGGCCGATGTCGCTGTACAACACGTACACATCTTCGTTATATCGGGCCAATACGTCGGTGTTGTGCGCCTCTTTTAGATGAAAGCAGATATTTGGTTTTACCCTCATTAACCTTGGGACCCATCTTAGCCGCTTCTACCTCAATGCTTACAAAGGCCTCATTGACGTCTCGCTGTGTCCGTCCAATCACGTCAATGTCGTCGGCGTACGCAAGCAATTGCGTAGATTTGAAACAAATCGTATCTCTTGTGTTGGCCAGTGACTCTTGCACGATCTTTTCAAGCACGATGTTGAAAAAGTTGCACGACAGCGCGTCGCCCTGCCTAAATCC
Source organism: Eumerus sabulonum (assembly GCA_951905685.1). NCBI lineage: Eukaryota > Metazoa > Arthropoda > Insecta > Diptera > Syrphidae > Eumerus > Eumerus sabulonum. The sequence continues at coordinate 31,895,563 of OX645060.1, forward strand.
TTTTTTAACATCAAAGGTCTCGGTTTGCTCATTACCGACCTTAATGGAGCAACGAGAATTCTCTATTGGCATCCTGCACAGTCGGACGAGTTTGACAGGGATGTTAAAACTAGACATGGCTTTGTACAGCTCGTCTCTATATACGCTGTCATATGCGGCCTTGAAATCGACGAAGAGGTGGTGAGTGTCGATTTGGTATTCCTGGGTCTTCTCCAAGATCTGCCGTAGCGTAAATATTTGGTCTATTGTGGATTTACCTGGCCTGAAACCACACTGATAAGAGCCGATCAGGTTATCCACAAGCGCTTTCAGGTGTTCACGAAATACGGCAGAGAAAATCTTATATGCGATGTTAAGGAGAATTATTCCTCTATAGTTGGCGCAGTTATAAGGGTCTCCTTTCTTATGGACCGGGCAAACGATGCTGAGATTCCATTCGTCGGGCATGCTTTCCTCCGACCATGCCTTGCAAATGAGATGGTGCATGCACTTTACCAGCTCATCTCCAGCCGCCTTAAAAAGCTCAGCAGACAGGCCGTCTGCGCCCGCGGCTTTATTAGCCTAAGTCTTGATATCGCTATTTTGACTTCTTCTAGGTCGGGTGGACTGAATTCTGTTACTTCGTCGTCCATTACGAATGGCTCGTTCTGCCTGACAGCGATATCTTGTCTATCATCGCCGTTATACAGTCTGCAGAAGTGGTCTTTCCAAATCCTCAACATCAACTGCGACTCCACTACCAGTTCTCAATTTTCATCCCTGCAGGCCGCCGCCCTTGCTTTGTAGCCATGGTATGTTTGTTTTACTTTATTGTAAAACTTACGGGCGCTATTCCTGCGGAAGCATCTCTCCATCTCCTCGATCTCACGCTTTCCGTGCTCTCTCTTCTCTTCTGCTCTTCTGCGAGAGCGAGCAGCTCTCGTCCGTCGTTGCAGCATGGCTTTATATGCCTCTTGTTTTGCTGCATGGGCTTGTTCACATTGTTCATCGAACCAGAGGTTTCTAAATGGTGGCGGTTTGAAATCCAGCACCTCTGAGCCAGCGTCTCTGACGGCGCTCTGGTAATGCGCCCATTCCTACTCTATTGTTTGTGCTGCTGGGGGCGGATTTTGAGAAAACTTGGAGGTGACACGATCGGCAAAGATTCTGGCAGTCTCTTACGATTGTAGCTTTCCTACGTCAAACTTACGTATCCCTACTCGACTCCTAAGCATTCTTGACATCCTCATTCGTATCTTGGCTACAACAAGGTAGTTGTCCGAGTCGATGTTGGCGCCTCGGAAGGTTCGTACGTCGAGAATACAGAAGGAGTGTCTGGCGTCGATCGCAATGTGATCAATCTGGTTGGTGGTCGATTGATCAAAGGACCGCCAGGTACCCTTGTGGATGTTGAGATAGGGGAATCGCGTGCTTGCTACAAGGAGGTAAAGCTCCGCTAGGAAATCGATTAGCCTAAGTCCGTTTACGGATGTGGTGTTATGGAGGCTATGCTTTCCTATGATCGACTCAAATATGTCCACTTTGCCCAGTTTTGCATTAATATCTCCTAGGACTATTTTTGTGTCGTTGCTGGGGCATTGGGCATATGTTCTGCCTAGGAGATCGTGGAATTCTTCTTTGAGTTGATCGTCCTTTTCCGTTGGCTCGTGAGCGCATATTGAGCTAATGTTTCCAAATTTAGCTTTGATGCGGATTGTTATGAGGCGTTCGTGTATATCCCGGAAGCTTAAGATATAAGCTTGTCATGTAGTATGCGCCTATAATGGTTTTTCCAGTTTAGCAAGAACAGTCAGTGTTGCAGAAGAATTTGAAGTCTTCATTTATCACAGATAGAACGATTCGAATTGGGTAAAGTATGCGCCTTTCTGTACAGTAGAACGAACAGCCTCCCTGGTAGACTTTTCAACCCGATAGAGTTAAATGGGCAGTTGGTTCATTTAAACCCTATAAGGCCCTAGGCAAAGGCGGTGCCTTTCCTGTATTTCTACAGAAAGCCTATCACCACTGGTAATTCTCTTTAGGTCCTGCTTCAACTCGGGCTATATCCCTAAAATCCGGAGAAAAGTCAACCTTGTCTTCATCCCTAGCCTAACATAGTTCCTATTAAAAACAATGGAAAAACTGATAGAGCTCCATATTAGAGGTACCCTTAAGAATCAGAAACCACTGCATCCTAATCCATACGCATATCGCACCAACGATCTACTGCGAATGTGCTACATCACTTAATGGCGCGCGTTGAAAATAGTTCCACACCCAAGGAGATCGCAATTTGCGCTTACCTTGATATTGAACGGGCTTCTGACAATGCTGACCATGACTCGATCACTATCCTACAGAGGTGTGGAACATCCCACTAATCACTGGATAATGTATGTATGTTGGCGTTACAGTCCATGAAGAACCTGAGCCGAGCTTCTCTCAATCACCCATGTTGTGTGTGATTTCATTTTCACATAGGTGAAAGGGACCTACAGTTTATTGCCGGTTCCGAACGGCGAATTTCGAGAAGCTTTTCATGACAATTTTACTACAGGGAGTTTTGTCAGAACCCCGCTGAGGAGAAACACCGTGAAAAACACGTTCGATGACATGGCTGTGTCGGGATTCGATCCCGTGTCATCGGCGTCAGAGGCCAACACACTACCCACTGCGCCACGGTGCTCTCAATCACTGGATAAGATGATGCTAAATAACCGTATTATATCAGCCATATCCGGAGAGGTCTCTGTGACAGTATCGGCCGCTTAGGGGTGCCCACAAGGAGGAGTCTTTTCCCCCCTTCTCTGGTCGATAACTATCGACGACCTACTCCATAAGTTAACCAATCTCGGCTATTGTTAAGGGCGAAATTTCTGCATGTGAGCGCACGCAACTTGCGCTTCAGTTCATTTCTGGCTGGTGTGGCAGAGAGGTTTTATCAATTAATGTAAATAAGACAATCCTAGCCCCGTTTAAATGGTACAAACAGCCGTACAGCTTGGAAAACCAATGATCCCTTATTCAACGTAAATAGCCCTAGGTGGTACACTGATGACTCCAGGATGGTTTTTGACGTTGGCGCCGGACCAAATCGGAAGATTTCGAAGACTCTAGGAATGAGTCCTAGTATCCCCCAAGCTGGATTATGACGTCCTTGCATGGGTCAATCTAAACCTAGAGACAAGAATAAGAGGAATGACCATCAATATACTCACTGGCAGCCAAGTAGCGTGAAATCCATTACACCTTACAAGACCCTGCCAAAATAAATAAGATCAAACTCTGTTTGGTTGATTATGTCCAAATGGGTAGGAATATCTACTAACAAATATTTTTCAATTTTTCGTTTCCATAGAACGAAATTTATTTGCGCCTCACCTAGAATGGAATGTCTCAAACAATGAATCAGAGGACCTTATTGACTCTTCCTTCTTCGCTTACGATCTCTTAACCTCTAAAAAAACTTGCGTATACAAGTGCATATGTTTCATTATAGCATGCGAATAGCTCATCGCTCGTCTCAAGGTTGCTCAAGTCATAAAATGTCGAATAAAACTATAAAAAGCAAAATGAATTGCTTCTGGGGTCAACGTCTTAGGGGCAAAAACAACTTCCTATACTTCAAGCGCGCACAAGGTTTAGAGTAGGTCAAAGACGTTTTTTTTTTTGTTAATTGTTGTGACGGAAATGTTGGCCTTAAATTATTTCTTTTTAATATTACAGGTCTGCACGAGAGGTTGCAACGGGCGGCGGAGAAATTCCATTTCCAAGTGATGAACGAAATGGTTCGTGTCGGACGAACTGTGTCCGAAAAGGTTCTCGAGCAGCCTGCCGTACAGAACCTTCTTCAAGACTCCAATCGGACATTTGACCTGATCATATGCGAGATATTCGTCAATGATGCTCTCTTTGGCTTTGCTCAGCACTTTAATGCTCCGATAATTGGATTCTCTCCATTAGAATACAGCTTGTGGGTTTCAGTTCTTACCGGATCACCAATACTACCATCGTCCATGCCGAACATATTCTTTGGTTTCGCAAATCCCATGAGCTTTGCCCAGAGACTTGTGAATCATGCTGCATATGTGATCCAGAACATTGGGTATCATCTCGTTTGGTTACCCTATCAGAAAGAGGTTTATAATAGGTTCTTCCCCTTTGCCAAGAGAACACTTTCTCAGGTTCTAAGCAACGTGTCACTGGTATTACTAAATCAGCATGTGTCCATTGGAGATCCTCAGCCATTACAACAAAACATGATCGAAGTCGGTGGTCTCCACATTCAGCGCAAACTGAATCCACTTCCGCCTCATATCCAAGATTTCCTCGACGAGGCAACTCATGGCGCAATATATTTCTCGCTCGGAACAAATTTAAAGAGCAATTGCATTCCCAGAGATAAGCTGCAGGGAATCATAAATACTTTCAGATCCCTCAAGCAGAGAGTCCTATGGAAGTACGAGAATTCTAGCTTATCCTCGAAAAGCGACAATGTCCTTATCAGTGACTGGCTACCACAAAACGATATTCTTGCACACCCAAGTGTCAAGCTGTTCATCACCCACGGTGGATTACTGGGAAACACCGAAGCAATATACCACGGGAAGCCACTTCTTGGCATTCCGTCCTTCACTGATCAATTCCTCAACATGGCCAGAGCCGTTAAAAAGGGTTATGCCCTCGAAATACGCTACAATCAGCTTTCCGAGACTACACTTAAAGCTGCAATCAAAGAACTGTGCTCTAATCCGAAATATACTCGGCGGGCAAGAGAAATATCTGCGCATTTCCGTGACCGACCACAGGAACCCCTGCAAACTGCCATCTACTGGGTGGAATACGTTCTACGGCATAAAGGTGCACCACACCTCCGGTCAGTAGCACTCGACATGAATTTGATTCAGTACCACAGTTTGGATACAGCATTCGTTCTATTCGCAGTGGCCCTCTTCACCGTCTATCTTGTTGGTAGACTGCTGAAGCGGTGTCTCACCCTACTTTGGCGTCCCATTAAACTAAAGAAAGAATAATGCAATAGGTTAAGATACTTAGATACTTTGTAAATACAAACATTGTACGAATGGCAAGAACATCAGTCTTTCGTTCAGGTAAGCTCTATTCAGCTCCACTCCCTGACCTTTCCTGGCCGCCCTTTCCATTAAACCTTTGCTCTATTGATGGCGTATTTCTGGATCCATGAATATTTAATGATCGACACTCGTAAAAATGAAATTGCATTCGCGTGGATAGTCACCCGTTCCGTTGGCTGTGTACACTCAAGGACCGTTGACCATCTCTCACCTGCATCATGGTGCAGAGAATACAAACTTATACAACACAACAAGCAGAACAAGCATCACCATCATCATCAGTGCCGCTGCCATCACCAACCACTAGCATCGGCCATCAGTGTTCCTTAATCTTTACTACCGCCGATAATGTTTATGAACCAGGTGGCGGAGTGTATAAAAAGCTCATTTCAACATAAATTATGCAGCGCTGCTGCTCATCCCGACACTAAAAGCCATCTTAAATTATAAAGAGCTTCCCGAGGACGTTGAAGGATGTACGTTGAAAGTCGCACTGCGAGCACTACGTTCGTGAAATTATGGGCTATCGATTCGGGAAATCTGTGGTCGATCGGGTGATGGTTTGAGTGGTGGTTTAGCGCGGCTTTATGATGAAAATTGGGTTAATTGGTGAGTTTTTGGCACTTGCGGCGACGTACGACGGATAAGCGATTTACGACTTGATGTTAAACGGGTCAGGGTGGAGGTTGTCGAGTTTATATGGAGCTCATGAAAATATTTTGAAATTTGAAGACTAAGTAGGCTTTATTGGTATGGAAAGGAACTGGCGGTACTGTATAGAAAGCTTGTGGCAAGTATGGAAGTAGTAAACGAAGTAGTAATCGAAGACTTTAACCATAGGATAATTACTACCAATAAGTTCAAAAGCTTGAGACCAAAAGTTTAAGTTGTTGTGCCTTAGTGAGATATTAGGCTAGGTTTCAATCTGGAATAAGCGGCATAGGAAGTTTACAAAGAAATGTATCCACTCCTGCTCGAAAAACACACGAACTTAAACAACCTCTGGAAAGACCATAGTGCTACCCTACTATGGTGCTATGGTCCATTTAAGGCCAATCATCCGAGTTATCCATGTATTGTGTAATTCGACACATTCGATAATACAGCTGTTACGGCAACTCGATCTTGATGTTATCAACATATCATCCATCTAGGTAGGTACGTAGCTTTGTATGCTTTTCAGGAGGTTTTAAACATGGCCACATATGGTCTAATGGCGAAGGGAAAGGTGTTTTGCTCTGATAGAGTAGTCTTTTTCCTACAGACAAGGAATAACTTTGTCACCTCGTCTGAGACCAGTAAAATCGTCTCTCTAATCGTTTTTTTAGCATCATTCTTGAAAAGGCACGATCTACTTCAAGTCAGCATAACTGTTCGCATAGGCTGATGACACTGACGTGATCGGGAGAGCGCAGCGAGACCTCAATGAAGCTTTTGTAAGCATTGAAGCAGAAGCGGCTAAATTGGATGAAAACCAAAGATTTACTGTCGTCAAAGAAACCTGCACATCACCGACGTCTTGGCCAGAACGTCACTATTGGCACTTATAAGTTTGATGTAGTCAAGGATTTCGTCTATTTTAGCTCACTGGTAACAAGCGGCAATGACACCAGCGCAGAGATTAGACGCAGAATAACTAATAACTCTTGCCGATCGCTGTTTTTTCGGGCTCAGAAGGCAATTGAGTAGTAGAACCCTCTCTCGAAAGACCAAAGTTGCGCTGTATGTTAGTCATCCCGGTCTTCCTCTATGGCGCAGAGGTCTGGACTTTAACGAAAGCGGATGAGGAGGCCTTTAGTCGTTTCGAGGGGAAAATCCTGCGTGCAATATATGGATTCCCACACCTCAACATCCATAAGGGGACCTGGCGGTCTTTCGATCAATCGACAACCAACCAAATTGAACATATTGTGATCGACGGCAGACACTCCTCCAGCATCCTAGATGTCCGAACCTTTCGAGGAGCCAACATCGACTCGGATCATTACCTTGTTGCAGCCAAGGTACGGATGCGAATTTCTCGGAACCAACGGAGTCGAGTAAGAACACCAAAATTTAACGTCGGAAAGCTGCAATCGCAGGAGACCGCCAGAACCTTCGCCGATCAAGTCTCCCTCAAGCTCTCTCAGGTCCCGATGCAATCTGCAGAAACCATAGAACAGCAATGGAGTCGTTGTCAGAAAGCCATTAGAGAGGCCGCCACAGATATACTCGGTTTCGAGCCACCACCATCGAGAAACCCCTGGTTTGATGATGAGTGCAGACAGGCCCATGTAGAGAAACAGAATGCATACGTGGCCACATTGCATTGACAGACGAGAGCTGCCTGCAAGCTCTATGAACAGGAAAGGAGGGAGGAGCATGCGCTTCTGAGAAGGAAAAAGAAGGAGCACGAGAAGCGCGACATCGAGGAGATGGAGAGATGTTACTGCAGGAACGACGTTCGAACATTTTACCAAAAAGTGAAACGAACATGCCATGGCTATAAAGCCAGAGCAGAAGCCTGCAGGGATGAGCACGGATAACTAGTAGTGGAGTCACAGTCGATGCTGAGATTGTGGAAGGACCACTTCTGCAGACTGTATAACGGCGATGATAGTCAAAATGCCGCCGTCAGGCAGAGCGAACCATTCACAATGGTCGAAGACGAAGGAGAATCCCGTCCACCCGACCTAGACGATGTTAAGATAGCGATATCGAAACTTAAGTCTTATAAAGCTGCTGGAGCAGACGGACTCCTCGCGGAGCTTTTTAAAGCAGCTGGCGATGAGCTGGTTAGGAACATGCACCAACTCATCTGCAAGATATGGTCGAAAGAACACATGCCCGATGAATGGAATCTCAGTATCGTTTGCCCGGTCAATAAGAAAGGAGACCCCTATGACTGCGCCAATTACAGAGGTATAAGCCTCCTGAACATCGCGTACAAGATCCTCTCTGCCGTACTGTGTAAGTACCTGAAACCGTTCGTGGACAATCTGATAGGTTCCTACCAGTGTGGTTTCAGGCCAGGAAAATCCACGATAGACCAAATATTTACACTACGGCAGATCTTGGAGAAGATCCATGATTTCCAGGTCGACACGCACCATCCTTTCGTCGACTTTAAAGCCGCGTATGGCAGTGTTTATAGAGACGAGCTGTACAAAGTCATGTCATGTTTTAACATTCCTGCCAAACTCGTCAGACCGTGCAGGATGACTATGGAGAACTCTCGCTGCTCCATTAGGGTCGGACGTGAACTAACCGACCCCTTTGTTGTTAAAAAAGGTTTTAGACAGGTTGACGCACTGTCATGTGATTTCTTCAACATTATTCTTGAAAAAATCGTGCGGGACTCTGCGGCCAATACAAGAGGTACGATCTACTTCAAGTCCACACAATTGCTTGCCTACGCAGATGACATTGACGTTATTGGACGAAAAAAGCGAGGCGTCAATGAGGCGTTCACAAGCATTGAAGCAGAAGCGGCGAAAGTGGGTCTAAGGGTAAATGGGGACCAGACCAAATATATGCTGTCATCCAAGAAAGACGCACAAATCCGACGTCTTGGTCAGAACGTCACCTTCGGCAGCTATATTTTTGAAGTAGTCAAGGACTTCGTCTACATTGGCTCGATAGTGACAAGCAGCAACGACATTAGCGCTGAGACAAAACGCAGAATAACTCTTACCAATCGCTGCTTCTTCGGGCTCAAGAGGCAATTGAGTAGTAGAGCCCTCTCTCGAAAAACTAAGGTTTCCTTCTACAAAACCTTAATCATCCCGGTCCTCCTCTACGGCGCTGAGGCTTGGACGTTATCAAAAGCGGATGAAGAGGCTCTTGGACGTTTTGTGAGGGAAATTCTGCGTGCAATCTTTGGTCCCGTTTGTGTAAACGGAGAATGGAGAAGGAGATTCAACCAAGAACTGTACGGACTGTACAGCGACATCGGCCTGGTTAGACGTCTTCGGATCCAACGTCTAAGATGGCTAGGCCATGTAGAGCGAATGGACATCAACGCTCCGGCCCGAAGAGTCTTCGACTCCAACCCCGAGGGACGACGCAGCAGAGGACGACCGCATTTAAGGTGGCGCGCACAGGTGGGAGGGGACCTCAACCAACTGGGCGTGTGGCACTGGAAGTGGCTGGCCGAAGATCGGATCGGCTGGAGAGGCTTGTTGGTTGAGGCCCTGATTCACCCCGAACTGTAGCGCTATCAAAGTAAGTAAATAATGTATGGTCCCGTTTGTACCTATATAAACGGAGAGTGGAGGAGAAGATACAACGACGAACTATACGGGCTGTACAGCGACATCGGCCTCGGACGAAATCCATAGATCCAACTTCTAAGATGGCTAGGCCATGTTGAGTTCCGGCCCGAAGAGTCTTCGACTCTAGCTCGGAAGGACGACGTTGCAGAGGACAGCCCCATCTAAATGATTGCACAGAGGTGAAAGAGACCTCAACTGACTGGGCGTGCGACACTGGAAGCAGCTGCCAATGGATCGTGCTAGCTGGAATCGCTTGTTGGTTGAGGCCCAGGCTTACCCCGAACTGTAGCGCCAGCTAAGTAAGTAAGAAGGTCTGTCCTACTAGGCAACTGATACGTATGATAGATCAAGTCAAGGCCATATAGATCGAAACGTACATAAGCATTATAATAAGTCGCCACTCGAAAGCCCAGAAGGTCAGCAACGTTATAGTCTGACATCTTAACTCGTGATAATTAGCTTTCTCATATATCAAACTGAGGAATTCTCATTGTCGAAAAGAGAGTATTATCACTTTTGTAAGGATTGAATGAGAACGGAAAACTATAGTGTCCTAAGTTTGTTAGGTCAAACCATTGACCAGTAATCATCACAGCTGAGAAGACAAACAGGATGATCCAAACTAACATTGACACTAGCTTTTTTTTCGAGCATTTTCTAGCCTACTAGCCTCGAAGCGTAGCCGGTGTGTTATGAGGGCGCCCAACTCATAATTGGACGTTAACGTTCACTACTTTATGAACCCTACTCTTCAGTTGTAAACAGTGAACGGTAGCTTATGTTAAGCTTCCGATATCGTTGCATGGAATAAGAAGAATAGATCGGAGTTTAAAGTGTGTAACTAACCCGCAGCGATTATCCGTGATTGGAACTTTTATCTCAGAAACTGAAAAGCTTTCCATATTGAGTATGTGTGTTGCTCACAATCTTAATTGAAACGACCACATATTCAATGTCGCCAAGAATGCTGCGAAATGCCTGGGCTTCTTATACAGATGCAGGAAATATTTCTCATCCTTAGATCTAGCTACAATCTATAAGGCGTTCATTCGCCCTAAATTAGTGTTTAGCCCTCATATCTGGTGTGGTGCATCTATGACCTCATTGCAACTACTAGACACAATACAAGAAAGTGCGATAAAACTGATAAATGACTCTAGCGTTTTTTTTTTTTTTATATATATGGGGCTAGGGCTACCATTAGCAGTACGGCACTGCGACCTTTGCAGATCTATTGTGCCTGCTAGCCGATTAGCCGAGGAGCCTCTCCACTTCTATAATGAAATTGAGAATGCTTATCGTAGGAGCTAAGGTGATCCCCTCAGGAGTCATAACTTCTCTGAGGAGGATACGCTTCCTAAGATGGCAGAGAGCAGCACACTCACATAGTATGTGTTCCGCTGTCTCTTCGTCCTCGTGACAGAGCCGACACTCAGTTTCAGACGAGAGGCTAATTTTGTTTAGATTATATCTCAGACCGCAGTGTCCTGTTAGGTAGCTGACTAGTCTTCTGATATCCTCCCTATTGAGTTTGAGTATGTCACTGGAGTGTTTGTTCAGGGTTCGTATAAGTCGTTTAGATTGACGCAGTCCCCGAAGGCTGTTCCAAAAGGACAGGTGATGCAATTTTTCCAACTTGTCTAAGAAGAAATTTATCTTAGACCCGGGAATGCTGCAGAATGGTTCCGGACCTAGATATTTATCGCTGGAACCTTTCCTGGCAAGTTGGTCGGCAATTTCATTACCCTTGACACACATTGTTTCTTTTGGCGAGGTCTTGTAGGACGTCATGGCATTCCTTGATTGAGTTTTTGAGTTCGTACTGTACGAACCCAGCGCTTTAAGCGCTGCTTGGCTATCACAGAGTATGTTGATGGTTACTCCTCTAATGCCAGACTCGAGATTTAGATTGACGCATGTTAGGATGGCATGCAGCTTTGCTTGGAAGATGCTGGGACTTGTTCCCAGGGCTTTCGAGATCTTGCGTTTCGGTCCAAAGATGCCGGCGCCAACGCCGGAAGCCATCTTGGAGCCATCCGTGTACCACCTAAGGCCTTTGACATTTAACAGGGGATCACTATTTTCCCATACTGAGCGATTTGGGATCAGTATCTCAAATCTCTTGTCAAAGGTGAAGGTGTGCGGTAATGCGTCCAAGACCATAGTAATCATATCCAGCTCGGGAAGGTTATGTAATATGGACATGTGGCCTACGAGTCTACATGGCATATTTGTTCCCGAGCAGAGGATTCTGATTGCACTGCGTAATGCTACCTTTTTAATAAAAAGGTACAGTGGGGTGAGTCCAATGAGTGCTTCTTGGGCTGCCGTGGGGCAGGTTGGCATAGCGCCTGTGATGCCGAGACACACTAGTCTCTGAAGGCGTTGAAGCTTGACTATTGTAGTTTTTTGCTCAACTTTTGTCCACTATACGGTGGTCCCGTAGGTGACGATAGGTCTTATTATCGCGGTGTATAACCAGTGGACTACCTTAGGTTTAGGTCGACAGGCCCACATGGCCTTAGTCGCTTTCATGAGTTTATTTCTCATATTAGATTTCCAGTTGAGTCTGCAGTCTGGGTCAATACCTAGATACTTTACTTCCTCTGAAAATTCTATGTGCGTGGCATTTAGAAAGATTGAGCAGGGCTGTACCTTTATCCTCTTTGTAAATGGGACTAAGGTTGTCCTATTAGGGCTAATGGATAAGCCCTCTCTGCCACACCAGTCAGAGATAAGTTGGAGCGCAAGCTGCATGCGCTCACAGGCAGTGATCCCGCACTTGCCCGTAAAAATGACTACTAGGTCATCGGCATATCCGATGACCTCGTAGCCCCAAGTGGTTAGCTTGCGTAGTAGATCATCGATGACTATCGACCAAAGCAGTGGTGAGAGGTTCCCCCTTGATACTGTCCCTTTTATACTGTCACTGAGACCGCTCCGCATGTGGCTGATATGATACAGCTATTTAGCATCGCCCTAATCCAGCGATTAGTGGGATGGTCCACACCCCTGCAGGATAGTGCAGTGGTGAACGGATCGAAGGCTCCCTCCATATCGAGGAAGGCGCAGATTGCGATCTCCTTTTGTGTGAAACTATTACCATTTCTCGGTAGATCGCTCTTTGCGATATGCATACTGGTTGGGATGCAGAGGTGTTTGATTTTCCAAGATACCTCCCAAGCTGAGTATTCCACCAGGGCACACACCGTTTGTGTGTAATTGACCTGAGTGTACAGCTTTTTCTAAAGGATGAGATAAGTGCTGCATTGAGCTGGTAAGCCGCTTCGTCGATATCGTCTGTCGATTCAGTCAACTTGAGAAGCATATCCTCTTTCGCGGCGAGTTGAGCTTGGAACCGAGCCCAATTAGTTCGTTTGGGCTGATATCCGGGCTTAGCCTCTTGAACCTCACCGGAGATGTTGAATCTGATGTACTGGTGATCAGACAGTGAGGCTTCATTGGAGACATGCCACTCCCCAATCGCAGAAAAATGGGCTAGAGATGGTGAGGTCAAGCACATCTTCTCTAACCGCATTTATGAATGTGGGTTTGTTGCCTCTATTGGCAACGGTGAGTTCATTAATAATTAGAAATTCAAATTGTGACTCACCACGTTTGTTAGTATTGATGCTGTCCCAATCCATATGATGCGCGTTGGCGTCGCATCCAATTACCAGGTGGTGTTTTTTCTGGTTGCAATACCTAACCAGATCCTGGACTTCAGTGGGAGGGATTTGTTGACCGATGGGACTTCCACAATGACGGCTGCCAGAGCCCTTGTGGTGAATTCTGGAATGGGGAGAAAATTTAGATTAGTGCCGATCACACATGCGGCCCTAGGAGGAGAACCTCCTGTGGCGTAAATTAGTTTACGCGACCTGTTTTGCAGGCCCGCAATCTTACCTTTATGGACCCATGGTTCTTGGATTAGCCCAATGCTGATCCTGTCGCGGTACAGTCGCAGGCTAAAGGTGGCATGGTGCAGGTTGCCCTGCAGCACACGCAGCCCACCCATTATTTGCAACGGTAGGCCAGATCATTCGTTCTGTAAGGCTTGTTGTTTCCGCGCCTGAAGTTTCCGGCCCGATGGGAGTGATCCTCTGATCTACTTCCCATCGAGGATTCCCCTTGTTTGGTTGGGGGGGGGGGGGGGGATATTTCTTTTATTTGGGCGACCCTTAGTAGTCACCGGCTCAAATGTGGCAGCGGGTTTTGACTCGTCACATCTGGGCGTGTCTACTACAGCAATAGGTGCAACCATCATATTGCTGGCTGTAGGTTTTTCTACTACAGTAGTAGGTGCAACCACCATACTACTGGTTGTAGGTTTTTCTATTGCGGCAGTAGATGCACCCGCCATACTGCTGGTTGTAGGTTTTCCTACATCTTTATGATTTCAAATCTGTAAGCTAGTTGGCACTTAAGTTCTATTAGTCGAGCCAGGGATTTGTCACTGACTGCCAGAACTAAGTGCAGAAGGTTTTTCTCCTTCTGCATGCGTGTAAGCCGTCCTTTTGAGAATCCAGCGTCGCCAACACTTTCGTGATGGGTAAGCCGGTGCTTTGTGGGAAGTACCTCCATACGATATGTGGCTTCGGGGAAGCTTCCTCTTCCACAAGCATAATATCAAGTCCACTCTAAACTTGATGGCCGTAAAATTGTTTTTCATCCAATCGGCCGTAGCTGGGTTATCACACACAAAGTATAACCACCCTGACTTGTAGGTCGATCCCCTAAAGCGAGGTTTGGGTGCTTTACCCAACATTACCCATCTGCGCTGTTGTAAGGGGGTTCGTTCCCAAGTCCTAGGGGACGTTGCCTAGTCGGATCCTCCCAACTACACTACTGTAGCTCTTTTTATCGACCTGGTGGCTGCTGATTTTGCTGCGTTTAGCAGCCGGGTTTGGTAGAGTAGTGTCTACGGAACGATCACGTTTCAGTTCCGGACCTTTGGTTGCAGGGGTAGATTTTGCATAAACTAGAGCCTCATCTTTGGTTTTGCCCTGCATTATAGCAGCGTTACCAAAACATTATACTCGCTGAAACATCGCAGGAACATTTCCCGCCTTTACCTGTTTTATCGTTACTAGTATAGTGCCCCTTCAACATTTCTCCCGTAGCCCGAACCACACGAATCTGGAATACCCTGCCGTATTCAGTCTTCCCTTCTCAGTATAACAAGCAAGTGCTTAAGTTCAATGTCCATCAGCATCTCCTCTATCCCTCTTCCTTTCTACCTACTGCCCGCACTCTATCGCCGACCTAATGAGGTTATTAAACCTTGAGTGCGGGCATATTATATAAAAGAAAAAAATCATTTTGTTTCCTTTCGTTAATATGTACGCGGCTGTAGAGAAACATCTTGAGAATCCTTGTACACCACAGTGACCCGCAATTCTTTAACTTTGTACATCCTTCGAACTTCTATAAATCGCTTTTACCCTCAGAAGGAAAACGACCATCCAATCCGGCTAACTATAATTTTTCCCATCAAAAAACAAAAATCCTTACCTTAATTATTCCGTCTCGATGCTACTGCCAGTTATCATCAGCCTATACCCATCGACCTTGAGCATCGCCTGTACAAGCCATCTGTAACAAAGCGTCCATAACACAAGTCTTTCCATGCATACTCGTACACAACGTTACAGAGACCCTAACATCGTATGAGGGTAGATAAAGAAGGAGTAAGATCTAGGAGTGTAGGGAACAAAAAGGGCGAAGGGAAGACGAACCCAAAGACATGGAAGGAAGGAAGGAAGAGTTGCCTAATTAATTAAAACCTTTCCACTTACGTTATACGACTTAGGCAATTTGATCGTTAAACAACAGAAGGCCTAATTAAAAGCCCTCAAACTCCATGTCAGATAGAGAGATACAGACAACTAGAGGGACTACGGGGGGGAAAAAATTAATCACGATTCAGGAACAAAAGTCGTCAGCACTAGTAACGTATGTATATACTCTCGAACACGGGCCCATGGGATATCGAGCGTTTTATATCTCTCCTACCTTTACTCACATACTGGATGCCATTGAGCTTAATAAACATATCCGTCTAATTGCTTAACTAAAAATTTAATATCACACATAGACAAGTGAGCAATCTCATAGGTATTCCCTGTATATTAGATTAGATGCTGGGCAATGGGCCACACGCATTTGTCGGTGTGTAATGAATGGTCGAGTCAGGTTTAGCTTGACTTCTTACTGTCTGTCATCATTCATTTATATTTTCATCTATCTATCTGTCTGTCTATCCCACCAAGGAACCATTTGTTCACTTGTTTGTTTGTTAGTTAATCCATCTCGGGCTATAGTGTATGTATGTGGCCCATCTATCCACCGGGGAAACCATCCATCCGTCTGATCATCCACTTCAACAAGAACTGGCGAATTAACTTGAGTAATGAATAATTTGATTTCTGAAGGATAATATTCTTCTTTCGCTACGTGCTTGCCGTGTATACGTGATAGGGTAGCGTGGATACCGACGGTTGTATCTTTATCTATTTACTATAACATAGGTAACGCCATAAATAAAAGGATGAGCGAAAAGTAATTTTGAAGAAGGAAAATCCGTTTTATCGCCACACCAACCCGAATATATACATATACACTAGTAGCAAGGGTGGTACTCCTCCTGCCACCGATATTCCTATCGAAAAATCAAAAAATCGAGAACGCAACATGCGTAGCATCGAGTGTAGGCGTCTTAATAGAGAGCAGCAGCTTAATACGACGACGAGGTAGTGCTGAACTGAAATTTAATCAGCTCCATCTATCAGGGCTTAACTACAATAGTGGGGGGCATGTGGATGGCCTAGTCGGGTATCCATTCATAGGGTCCTTCTTCCTCTTCGCTATGGATGTTTTCGGCACCTGCAATCGACATTAAAATACCAAAGCAAGGAAGAGTGCGGAAAAGTTTATTGAAAGATTCAGGGAAGAGTTTTATTTTCGGATTCAGTATTTATCCTTATCCGTATGGTGTTTTGGCAGGGTGTTCGTAGGGAAAAAGGATAACGTGGATGATTTGATCCCTCTTTTAATGGGAGGAAGGAGTTGAGTTGAGTGTTTGAGATGGGTTTTTAGGTTTTCAGTTGAAGTGACTTAACGAAGCATGAACTTTTCATTGAACTAATCCGTTGGGAAACGTTTGCGTGGTTGGAAAATGTACTTCAAAACTGGTTGAGTACTTGCGGTAGTCAGGTATTGGTCGCATAAGTGGCGTACTACTGTGTCCCAAAAGAAGTGAGGTGAAATAGCATTTATCATGAAAAATCTTTACTTATTCTTCCAAATTAATTTCATCACCTTCAAAGCAATTTCCACCTGATAGAATGCCTTTATTCCAACGAATTTTCCAATCTTCCAAACAGCCGTTAAGATCGATTTCCGAAATGGCCTTCAGCTCTCTCCTCGATGCGGCTTGTATCTTCTCTATCGACTCAAAACGGTGTCCCCAGAGCGGCCTTTTGAGTGTGTTGATCGGTAGTTTTCGGGTCGTACGCATACATAAGTCCAAGTCTCATCTCCCCTAGTAGTGTGTTTCATCTAGTCCTGGTACTCAGAAAGCGTTGGTACTTCAAGGCCGCGATGCCCTCCAAAAAAAATCAGGGTTATCGGGACCAATCGATATTTGACGTATCTGAGGTGCAAAATGTAATTTAAAATGGTGTTGACTGGTCTTTTCGAAATGCCAACATCATCGGCGAAATCTCTAATTTTTAATCGACTTGGCGCTTGCAGTCTTTGATTTTTGGGACATGAGCTTCGTCGGTTAAGGTTGATAGTCGTCCGGGATGCTCTTCGTCTTCGACACGTTCACGGTCTTCTTGGAACTTTTTGTACTACTCTTGAGTATTTTGTTTCTATAAAGCCTCACCACCAAAAGCTTTCCGCTCCATACGCAACGAATCACCTACATACTTACTTATCAGGTCAGCAACACATGGAGGATCTGAGCCTGAGATATAGCTGCCTCCTATCCTTGACGGGCACGCTGTTTCCAGCTATCAATACCAAGTTTTCTTACATCCATGATTACTTGGACTTTATACCGGAGGTTCGGTCTTCCTCTTCTTCTTGACCCAGGAGGCTCGGAGTCAAAGACCGTCTTAGATGGTGCGTGGTGTTCATGCGCTCAATGCGGCCATCTTTTAGGGTGGCGCGACACAGCCGGATCAGCTTTCCTGGGATCCCGAATGAATGCTGTGGAATGCGGCTTTGAGATCGATAAAGATATGGTGTTTATGGATTGCAAACTCGCCGGTCTTTTTCAGGATATGCCGAAGTATGAATATTAGGTCTATTAGTCGATTTGCCGGGCCGGTATTCGCTGCCGATTAGTGCGGTGCAAAGGGGCTTTAGACGTTCACACATTACGATGAACAGGATCTTGTATGCGACATTGAGCAGGGATATACCACTATAGTTCTTGAAAGAGATAGGATCGCCTTTTCAGTGGATGGGACGAATAGAGCTGATATTCCAGTCATCGGGCGTGCTTTTATCTTCCCAAATTCTACAAACGATCTGGTGCACACTGCCCACCAGAACATAGCCGCCAGCCTTGGAATCCTTTAATGCCAGCCATCTGGGCCTGCGGCCTTGTTGTTTGTCAGCTTTTGAATACCTGTGCCGACTTCATTGATGCTGGGTGGTAGGACTACTTCAGCGCCTGGTGTTAGGATTTCCTCAGTCCCTACCACTCTCTTATGGTCATGCTCATTAAGCAGCTGCTGAAAATGCTGCTTAAATACATCTCTGAGGGTCGGTGACAAGATTACCCTCGAAATTATGGAGAGCCTGGGTACCTTCCTTGAAGCCTTCTTTAAGGCTTTTTGCTTTGTTATAAATGGCCCGTATTTGATGCTTCTTCCTAGACTCCCCTATATCCTTGAGCTTGGATGCCACGAAGATTCTTTTCCATAGTCGCAATCATTTGTTCTCCTCCCTTCTTCTTGCTACTCACTTTTAGTAGCTCACAAAACGAAGGGTATCTCCAACACTAATGAATATTTTGACGTAAAGTTACTCCTAAGTCGCTGAATGTAAGCAAGGGGACCGAATCTAGCAAAGAGTTCCACAATTGTGTGGTTCCGTTAAAGAAAGATTCCTTATACATCCGCGGGCTTTAGAGTTTATCGGTGAATATTCTCTGAGAGACGAGGGCATTACGGCATTCCATAACAGATTTTAAGTTCGTGCAATATGAACTCACCGCTTTAAGCGCTGCTTGGCGGTTGATGGTTACTCCTCTTATGCCAGTCTCTCAGTTTAGATTGATGCAACGCCAGAAACCACCTTGTAGTCATCAGTGTACAACCTAGGGCCTTCGACGTTGAGCAAGGGATCATTGGTTTCGCAAGCTGTGCGGTTTGGGATCAGTATCTCAAATCTCTTGTCAAAAGTGAAGGTGTGTGGTAATGCGTCCGAAACCGTGGTAATCATTTCCAGCTCAGGAGGATATTACGGGATGGACATGTGTCCCATAGATCACATCGTGGACCGGTTCCCGAGTGAAAAATTCTGATTGCACTTCGTAACGCAACCTTTTCAATAAAAAAGTGTAGGTCCGTAGGGTAGGTTGGCATAGCGCCTGTTATGCCGAGACACGCTAGTCCCTGAAGGCATTGAAATTTAACGATTATCATTCATTCATTCATTCATTCATTCATCTTTATTCATATTCTCGACTAATTAAAATTAACAATGTATTTTTAACAATTCAAATGATATTCTGGAGAATAGAAGTGACATTTTGTATTTAAAAAAAAAAAATAGTATTAAATGTAACATCATTAGTAAGGAAAAACATGGTTTGGGGTGATAAATAATAATACAATTCAAAAATTACAAACATGGGAAGATTATATTCAGGTTAAGAACAAATTAATTATTTGGTATTTCAGTGAGTGAGCACCAATAAACCAGAAACCCGATTAGATGATGGGATCCAAAAGATTTTCGATCTGATTGTGGTCAAATTCAAAGAGCCATGACTTAGTCTTATTCATGAAAATTTTTATTGATCTTATCGATTTAAGTGCGGCCGGAAGTTTGTTAAATAATCTATATGATGCAATGAAGCAAGAATTCCTATAAATCGTAGTGCGAAATGATGGAGTATTGACAACAGAGCCCTGATTGTTTCTGAGGTTATAGCGATCTGAGTGTCTACTATTCAGGTAACCACATCTTAAGAAGAACATTTCCAAGACTTTATAATAGAACAAGTGCCTTAAGGGAAGTACCTTCAAGCTAATAAACAGTGGCATGGAATGATGCAAACGGCTCTTATTACACATTTTTCTTATTACACATTTTTGAAGACTCAGTAACTTACACATTTTGTTGCGGGGAGCACCACCCCAGCAGCAAAGTCCATATTGTAGTTTGGAATGAAATATACCAAAGTATATCCGTTTCAAGACATGCAGAGAGCACGTTTTCTTTAGATAGTAAAAGATACGCAACGTTGAGTAAAAATACTGCTTCAATGATGAGATTTGATCAGACCAACACAATTTATTGTCGATAATAATCCCTAGATACTTAAATTGGCTTACTACCTCGATTTTAAAACATCATTGTCACAAGACAAATCTTTAAGATATAATTCACTATCCATCTTGAGACATACATTATCAATTGATTTTAGTTTTTTACATTTAGCGGAATGAAAGTAAATATCAATATCCGGTGGTAGTTTGGGACTGAGACTAGGAAACACTAGCTTAGTTTTATTTCTAACAAGCATTCTGTGTTCGGTGAACCAGCTTCGCAAAATATCCACATCCTGGTTTATATCCGCAATAATATTGATTGTGCTGTTCGACACATAGGTAATACCTAAATCGTCAGCAAATGCTGTAATGTTGCCTTTCAAGTTTTGAGTGAAAAGAGAGTTGATATAAATAAGAAAGAGGATAGGCCCGAGGACTGAACCTTGGGGCACACCAATACTTATATTGACTAAGTTACTGAAAGTTACTTTTTGGTTTCTTCCCCTTAAAAACGATTCAAACCATTGAAATATAAAATTTCTGAAACCAGTTTTGGACAATTTGTCCAAGAGGATAGTATGATCAACCATATCGAAAGCCTTAGTGATATCAACGGAAAGATTTGCACAGACTTTATTGTCGTCAAGCCCTTTAAGGATGGTGGAGCAGAAATCGTACAAAGCATCTTCAGTCGATAAGCCATGCCTGAACCCAAACTGTTTAGGGCTAAAGAAGTTATTTTTATCTAAAAAGTTCAGCATCCGCCTTCTTATCGCTTTTTCGAACACTTTAGAAATAGTCGGTAAGAGCGAAATATGTCTATAATTACTTTTATCCTTAGGATTACTCTTCTTAAAAAGTGGAATGACAATAGCGCATTTTAAGCCATTTGGGAAGATTCCTGAAAGCACACTTGTGTTAAATATATGCGCTAAAATGTCAACAACATTGAAAGAGATTTTCTTTAGGATGTGATTAGATAGACCATCTACACCGCGAGAGTGTGTATTCTTTAGGGACCTTACTATTTTCAAAATCTCAAGTGGAGATATCTGATCAAAATAAAAGCTATTACTGCAAACAGAGACATCCAGAATTCTTCTCCAGCTAGCGCAACATTGGCAAGAATTAGAGTTTTTAGGTGGAACAGATGTTAATGCAACTGAAGCGAAATAATTATTGAATTCGTTAGCAATGGTGTAAGGGTCTGAAGTTTCAGAGGAATCGATTTTAAGAGTAATGGGTTTGTTCCTTTTTACACGTCGACTAAACATATCATTTATCAATTCCCATTCCTTTCTTAGATTCCCTCTACATTTGTCGAATTCACACCCATAGTAATTGTGGCGACAATCTTTTATGTCTTTGTTGAGTTTCCTGCCAATATTTTTATATCGTTTTATCAAAGAGGTGTTCTGAGGATGTTTCGAGCATTTAACTCCAAGTTTATTCTTTAACTTAACCTTCCTTAAAATATTTTTGTTCAACCAAGGTTTTAATCGAATATCAGATTTTTTCGCTTTAATGGTCCTACTGGAATCTTTGACATGGTTATTCAGAATTGTTAAGAACTTGTCGTATGCTTGGTTAACATCAGTCTCAGTATATACTTCCTCCCAACTTTCAAAGAGAAGTCTGTGATTCAGATGGTTAAATTCAATTATGGTTTTTGATGGAAGGGAAAAACTATTGTCTTTGCAATGAGTTCTGCTTCTGAAATTATTAATCAAAATACCTGTCATGCAATGATCTGTAATCTGTAAATCAAGGCTTATACCGGCACAAGTATTAGGTGAAAAATTCGAGAAGCGAGCAAACACATGATCTAAACAGGATACAGAACAGGGCCGCGTGATATCATTCACAAGAGAAAACAAACCAAACTCAGCTAAGACTGTGCAATACAAATCGGTAATATCATTGTTAGAAGACAAATCGAGATTAAAATCGCCTAGCAATATGAGATCCGCAGCTTTATTATGGTTTAAAAAACTAGAAAGTTCTTCAGTGAAACATTCTAAGGTATAAGAATGTAGCCTGTACAGACACACTAAAGTGAGGGCTACGTTGTCAATACTACAGCATATTTTTAAAACATCTGCACTTTCAAAATTGCAATTTATGAAATTCAAATTGAATGCATCTTTAGCAAATACTCCAACACCACCTGCCGCATAAGACTCATTAGGGATTGCAAAGAAATTATAGCCAGGAATAATGAAATCGTCAATTTCAGATGCAAAAATCCAAATTTCAGAAACAAAAACAAAGTCAGGCTTTCTGTCAAAAGAATCAAGCGACTAAGGAATTAAAATTTCTTCTCAGGCTTCGGATGTTTTGATGCACTATCAGTATGGAATCAGTATTAAATTTAAAACCAGAAAAGTTGATATTGCTAAGGGTATCAAAGGCAGGATTAATGTTATTGTGAACTACATAGGTGTCGGACATCATTTGCTTAAATTCTTTGATAGATCTTTAGAAAAATTTTCAAGATCATCAAGCGATCTTATCACAGTAATCCTGCCTTTTTTAACTTTCCTTAACAAAATAAGACCATTCTTAACCCAAACATATTTACATTTTTTTTCAATTTTTAACTTTTTCGCTGCTGTATACAATGATCTATTATGTTTTGTAAGACTCTCATTTATGTATATATTAGCATCATTTTTATCATTAAAGAGAGTATTTTTTAGAACATTTCTCTTTGTTTTCTTACTCTGCATAAGTTTGTCTTTCAAAACAGTAGAAGAGAGATGGACAGAAATGATGCTCTTTTGACTGCTGTTGCTTCTGCTGCTGCTAACTTCCCCAGTCGTCCTTTGCTGTTTTTTTACGAAGCATTTCACAATCTCATCGTCGGAAACACTAACACCAAGAGCATCACAAAAAATTGTATGGGCGATTTCGCGAGCATTATTCTCATTGACATGGGAAACGCCCACGATCTCTACAGCATTTTGCAGCTCACGTTGTTCAAACCAATTCAGCCTGCTCTCAAGATTACTCACTTTTTGCCGCAGGGAGTCGTTTTCCAATTGAAGATGTTGAATCGAAGAGAGGAAATCAGCATTGATTTTCTTCAAGTTGAGAACCTCCTCAGCCAAAAGTTTCTTCGAGTTGACAATCTCATCATAGAGGTGTTGTAGAGTTAACGAAGTGCGGGCAGAGTCAGCAAACTCGCTCTGTGGTAATACAGCCAATTGTTGCGGTGCTTTGGTTTTACCCAATGCTTGTCTAGCTGTAGACGAAGAGGTTTCCAGCTTTCTTTGTGGTTGTTGTTGTTTCGCTGAAGGTGCAGTAGCTGATCGAACATGTTGCTCCAAAGGTTGCGAGATCAGCGACCTCCGACGAACAATGGAACACTTGTCGCACCGGAATCCCACTGCATTTGAATTTAAAAATTCAACGTCTGTTGCGCTGAGATTTACACAAGAGCAATGAAATATGCAATTGCAGTCACTACAGGCAACACTTTCAGCGCCACCGCGCTCGATCTTTTGATTACACACTATACAACTCATAATTTTAAATAATACACGTTAATCACCCCAAAAACAACTTGACAACTCGACGGATCAATGATCAATGATCGTTTTTTGCCCAATTTTCGTCCATCATACCCTGGACGCATAGGTGATGATACGTCTTACAATGGGAGTATATAGCCAGCGGATTACTTTAGGTTTTTTTTTTTTTTTATGGACACACGCGCACTCAAGGCTAAGTCCTTAGAACGTTGAACGCTGTGCGAGCAGAAGGTAACAGGGAGGGGGAGAGGAGGTGCCTATTGACATTGGTCTTAAATGTCTGCATATTGTATTAAGGGGGGAAAACCGAACGAGGTAGCGCGTTCCACATTCGTGTGGTTCGGTTGAAGAAAGAATCTCTGTATTTGACAGTACGACCGAAAACGAGCTTCAGAGTGAATTTATGCGCATTCCGGGAGAGACATGTATCGCGGGAGAAGTTTTTAAAGGGCGGAATGCAACTGGCTATTTCATCAGAGCATTTATGGTGAAAATAACGATAAAACAATGAAAGACAAGAGACGATCCTACGGTGACCCAGCGTGTGTAATGAGTTTGTGATGCTGGAATCTCCTATGAGTTTTATCGCACGATTTTGTATTCTGTCAAGTAAGTGCAGTGAGGACTTAGATGCGCCAGACCAGACATGAGCGTTGAAATTCAATTTAGGACGAATGAACGCCTTATAAATTATAGCCAGATCGGTGGGTGTGAAGAATTTCTTGCATCTGTATAGGAAACCTAGGCATTTCGCGGCATTCTTAGCGACACTAAATATGTGATCGTTTCAACAAAGATTGTCACTGATGCACATACCCAGGATGGAAAGCTTGTCGGTTTCAGAGATACAAGTGCCATTCATGGATAATGGCAATGGGTCAGTGTTACGCTTTAGCGACAGAAGACAGCATTGTGTTTTGGAAGCATTCAATTCCACTCTGTTGTTTTTACCCCATTGGATGATGCTATTAATATCGGAATTTAATGAGCTTAACATACACTGCCGCTCACTATTTATAGCCGAAGTGCAGGGTTGTAAGGCAGTGAACGAATATGAAAAGCTGAGGGTACTGTCGTTAGCGAAGGAGTGGATTGGATTAGAAGTAAGAGACAAGATATCATTTATAAAAATAAGAAAGAGTGGAGACAAAACGGAGCCCTGGGGAACACCAGCATTTACAAAGTGAGTATCAGACTTGAATCCGTCCAAGACAACTTGAATTGAACGATTCGAAAAGTAGCTTCTAATCCATAGAAGAAGAGAGTCATCGATCCCGAATGCACGCATTTTCGACAAAAGAGCTTCATGTCAAACTCTGTCAAATGCTCTCGAGATATCAAGTGCAACTACTTTGCTCTCACCTGCTTGGTGGAGCGAGCGATTCCACTTCTCGGTGTGATATACCGACTGCGACTCGAGATATTTCATTAGCTGACGATTTATCAGCGTTTCCATGACCTTGGAAAGAAGGGACATTAGTGCAATGGGTCGGTAATGGGCTGGAAAAATGCTGTTTTCCACCTACTCGGGTAGAGTCTTTGTAACCGGGACTAAGATAGTCCTATTTGGGCTAATCGACAAACCCTCTTCGTCACACCAGTCAGAGCATTCGCTCACAGCTTAAAATACCGGACGAATTCGCAGAAATGGCAGAGTATGTCCACACGTACCCCTACGATTATAGTAGGGCACGCTGGCCACGCTTTGCCAACTGCCTGACGAGAGCACTCACTTCGAGTGCCTCATCCCCACCGAATAATAGGAACCTATCAAATGACGAAATTGATAGGCACCTAAAACATATGGACGAAACTATCAAACAAACGATGGACAGAACGATACCACGCCAACGGCATTACGATACCACGGACGTGTACCGAAACGCGACCATAGACGCACTTCACAGACAGAAAAGTAGACTCCTGTCAAGACTTAAACTCTTGTACAGGCGGTTTACCGACAGACAAAACTCGGAGGTCAGGACCCTGAAGTCACTGATTAAAAATCTCCGACAGTTAATTAAAGAGAATTATAAAATAGCCATAAGTCTGCACTGGAGCAACAAAATTCGCGCTGTAAAATCCAACAGCGCGAATATGTTCCCGCAGATAAATAAAATATTCCGGAGAAAAGATCAGAATGACATTCGGGATCTAAAGCTTCCGAGAACGTCAGATAACGAACGTTTACTACGTACAGTCAACATCGATCCAGAGAGCGCCGTCCTAGATGACGACTTTTTTGTGATTGAGGATCCTCAGGAGAAAGTGGCGACAGTGGGGGCTGTCTTCCAGGATGTGTATAAGGTGAATGAAAGCATTCGCCCGAACCACGACCTGGAAAATAGAGCCCTGCTTCACCACTTTTTTTTTTTTTTTTTTTTTTAGAGTCGTACGCGCACTCAAGGCTAAGGCCTTATAACGACGGACGTTGTGCGAGCAGAAGGTAACAGGGAGAGGGAGAGGAGCTGCCTATTGACATTGGTCTTAAATGTCTGCATATTGTATTGAGGGGGGAAGACTGAACGAGGTAGCGCGTTCCACATTCGTGTGGTTCGGTTAAAGAAAGAATTTCTATATTTGACAGTACGACCGAAAACGGGCTTCAAGGTGAATTCATGCGCATTCCGGGAGAGGCGTGTATCGCGGGAGAAGTTATGAAGGGGCGGAATGCAACTGGCTATTTCATCAGAGCATTTATGATGAAAGTAACGATAAAACAATGAAAGGCAGGATACGTTCCTGCGATGTTCCAGCGAGTCTAGTGTTTTGGTAATGCTGGGGTCATCTATCAGTTTTATCGCGCGTTTTTGTAATCTATCTAGTAGGTGCAATGAGGTCTTAGATGCACCAGACCAGACATGAGCGTTGAACTCCAATTTAGGACGAATGAACGCCTTGTAAATTGTAGCCAGATCGGTGGGTGTGAAGAATTTCTTGCATCTGTATAGGAAACCTAGGCATTTCGCGGCATTCTTAGCGACACTGAATATGTGATCATTCCAACAAAGGTTGTCACTGATGCACATACCCAGGATGGAAAGCTTTTCGGCTTCCGAGATACAAGTGCCATTCATGGATAATGGCAATGGGTCGGTGTTACGCTTTAACGACAGAAGACAGCATTGTGTTTTAGAAGCATTAAATTCCACTCTATTGTTTTTACCCCATTGGATGATGCTGTCGATGTCGGAATTTAATGAGCTTAACATACGCTGCCGCTCACTATTTACAGCCGAAGTGCAGGGTCGTAAAGAAGTGAACGAATATGAGAAGCTGAGGGTACTGTCGTCAGCGAAGGAGTGAATTGGATTAGAAGTAACAGACAAGAGATCATTTATAAAAATGAGAAAGAGTGTCGGAGACAAAACGGAGCCCTGGGGAACACCAGCATTTACATAGTGAGTGTCAGACTTGAATCCGTCCAAGACAACTTGAATTGAACGATTCGAAAGGTAGCTTCTAATCCATAGAAGAAGAGAGTCGTCGATCCCGAATGCACGCATTTTCGACAAAAGAGCTTCATGCCAGACTCTGTCAAATGCTTTCGAAATATCAAGTGCAACTACTTTGCTCTCACCCGCCTGGTGGAGCGAATGATTCCACTTCTCGGTGAGATATGCCATCAAATCACCAGTGGATCTGTTGCTGCGGAAACCGTACTGCCGGTCATTGAGGAGTTTCTGCGACTCGAGATATTTCATTAACTGACGATTTATCAGTGTTTCCATGACCTTGGAAAGAAGGGACGTTAGTGCAATGGGTCGGTAATTGGAGAGAGAAGAAGATTCGCCTTTTTTGGGAATGGGCTGGACAAATGCTGTTTTCCACCTACTCGGGTAGAGCCCAGAAGAGTAGGAAAGGTGAAAAAGCTTACGCAGTGGTTTTGCCAGCGTAGAAGAACACCTCTTCAGAATTATTGGGGAAATACCATCTGGACCAGCGGATTTGAGTATGTCAAGTTCTTTAAGAACCCTTGCAACTGCACGAGTACGGAAATGAATTTGTCCCATGCTGGAATTTACGTGCTCTAGAACAGGCACACCTTCGAAATGATATAGAACATTGGCGAATCGAGAACCATGGTTTCACCAGGTTCAATGACGACTCTACGGCAGACAATGCCATCGCCAATGAAGGTGCTGAAACACTGTTCATTTCGACGGAGGATCTCCAGTTGATCTTCATGTCATTAAAAAATAAAAAATCCGCGGGCACTGATGGTATATCCAATGTTGTGCTCAGGCATCTTCCACCATTGGCTATAGAGAGGTACACCATCCTGTTCAACAATGCACTGAATAATGCATATTATCCGGTGCATTGGAAAACGGCGGTGGTCCAGCCAATCCCTAAGAGGGGCAAAGACTCCTCTAATCCGGCAAATCTCCGGTCGATAAGTCTCCTTCCGAGTATCAGCAAGGTCTTCGAGAAGGTAATCCATAGAGCCCTGTCCAAATGGGCTGAGGACAAAAATATCATTCCGGATAACCAATTCGGTTTCAGGGCGGGGCATGATACCATACATGCCGCGTCGAAACTCGTCTCGGATATCCAATGGAATAAATGCAAGAACCAATGCACGGGTGCCTGCCTGGTTGACTTGGAAAAAGCCTTCGACACCGTATGGTTAGAAGGACTCTATTACAAGCTCAAACGGTTGGGCATAAGTAAACCATTGCTATATATAATTCATGATATGTTAACGAGTAGAAAGTTCGTTGTGAAAATTGCCAACGTAACTTCTGCTCAAACATTTGAAATTAAAAACGGATTGCAACAGGGTACGGTAAATTCGCCGATCCTTTTCAGCATTTATATCAGTGATCTGATAGTTTCTCTTCACCATTCAATAGCGTATGCAGATGACTTGGTTGCGTACAGATCAGGTCCAACGATCGAGGTCATTGGCATTTTATTGCAACGTGACTTCGATAAAATTCAGCAGTTCTGTGATGACTGGAAGTTGAAAATCAACTTCCAGAAATCAGAGACTATTTTATTCAGAACGCCTCTGTCTAGGGCCTCTAGGGACACTAGAAAACATTGGCGTAAATTCGCAATCATCGGACCGGACGGGCGTCCACTGGCGAGTAAAAGTGTAGTCAGGTACCTCGGGATCTGGCTGGATCAGTATCTGTATTTTAACAAAAATGTAGATGCTGCTCTGGAAAGAGCCCGGGGCGCTTTCGCCCTGACAAGATGGCTGTTTCACTGCAGCCAACTTGATTCTAGGGTGAAGGTAATCTGCTACATGGCCTTAATCAGGCCTATGATTGCCTATGGATGTCCCGTCTGGTTTAATGTGAGCGCAAGCTTAATGGAAAGGATTCGGGTGTTTGAGAGACAATGTCTGAGGACTTGTCTTGGATTACACAGAACACCAGAGTCTGAGTACAGAAAGTTCTATCCCAAGGGGGCCTATAAGACAGGGCAGGAATTTTACGGATAGATAACTCTCTGATCAAACTGATTCGAGGTCACATCGCAAGGGCAAAGACTTCGACCAATAACCTGATCTCTGGGGCTTACTACCCCAATCTTATGTATTATGAAAAAGTGCGTCTTAACGGCTTTGTGCCTCCGGAAGCATTTCTTTACTTCGATAATTGTGGGCTGATCCAGGATAGATTGGCGGTACCGCTAATCTTCCATGTGGCCCGTAATTCTGCGGAACGGCGGCTCCTTTACGAACCTGACGTCGTGCTCTGTGAGCCCGAGCGCCTCAGGTTCAGTAGATCGGTTTCTCGCCGAGATAGAGAAGACGTTGTCCGACAGCATCAACGCTTTTGGTGGCTAACGGACTCCGTCGTGGAATTTTTTAATATAGCCTCTTCAAGGCAGGTTCGCCGAACGCCATTGGCGGACTCCAATAGGGTAGGGGGTAGGCTAGGGTAGGTTAGGGTAGGCTAAGGTAGGTTATAAGTGTTGGGCAATTTTATCAATAAATAAAAAACCAAAAAAAAAAAAAAAAAAAAATTAAAAAAAAAAAAAAGAAAAAAAAAAAAAAAAAAAATCGTAAAATTAAAAAAGAAAAAAAAGATGTATATACATTTTATATATATGAATTATATAATTTTTGTATATACATTTCAGTTAAGGTAGATTAAGATAGAATTACTTAGATTTTTAGTTAGATTTAAGTTTTATTTATTAACCCCTTAAAACCCGATATTACGCTAAGTTTTTCTTAATTTTCTTAGCATACAATTAATAAAAGTTCATAATTTTTCTGTTAATATTAAGCTGTCGAAAGACATAGTATAAGCTGTATATTGTTTGTTTTAGAGTGCCCGCTTAGGGTCAGTAAGACATTAATGTTAGTTATAATCTAAGCTAGTTTTACTCATTTTGTCTAGCATGTAAGATAATTATAAGATTTTTCTGAAATAAAATGAATTTAAAATGCAAAAAAAAAAAAAAATTCGCTCACAGCTAGAAATTTCGCACCTGCCCGTAACAAAAACTACTAGGTCATCGGCGTATCCGACTTCTCACTGGATTTGAGGGATATAGCCCAAATTAAAACAGGACCTAAAAAGAATTACCAGTGATGACAGAATAATGTTGAGGACTTTCTGTAGGAATGCAGGAAAGGCACCGTCTCGTCTTAGCCTGGGGCCTTATAGGGCTTAAATTAACCAACGGCCCATTTAACTCTATCGGGTTGAAAAGTCTACCAGAGAGGCTGTTCGTTCTACTGTCGGTGTTATTTATGACGCTCGTCTGATCGTCAAAAAACATATGCTAAAGAGTAGAGTACCAGGGTAATGCAGTAGGTCTCCAGGGTTTCCTTCGATTGACGGTAAATGTATCGTCTGATTTGCGAAGCAGCCACAGTCTATCTGTATGCTCCTGGGATAGCAGGGTTTCTTCCAAGACATTCCCTTGGATTTTCTCAGTTCGAGGTTGTATTTCGTTAGAGCGGATCTATGTATAATCAGTCCAACTATTCGTTCATTTGGCTGTGCACACCGCTTGTGTGAACTTATCCTGTGTGTACAGCAGATTCTAAAAGATGAGATAAGTGCTTCATTGAGTTGATAAGCCGCTTCGTCGATAACATCTGTCGATGCAATCGACTTAAGAAGCATATCTTCTTAGTTGAGCTGGGGCCCAATCTGTTCTTATGTGCTTATATCCAAGCTCAGATAGTGAGGCCTCATTGGAGGCATTGCAGTCACAAATGTATATGAAACAAAGTTTGAAGAAGTCACTCATCGATCCCAAGGGCACGCATTTTCGACAAAGGACAAACCCTGTCAAACGCTTCCAAAGTATCCATTGCAACCATTTTGCTTGGTAAAGCAAGCGATTTAATTTTTATGTAAGAAATGCCACCAAATCACCAGGAGATATGTTTCAAGGGTCGTTGAGATCGAAAAGAGTAGGAAGGCTGAAAAACCTTACGAAATTGCTTCGCCAGTGTAGAGCTTCGTTTGAACTATTGGGAAATGCCATCTGGATTGGTGGACTTGTGTTCGTCAGGATTTTTGAGAACCTTTGCATCCGTGCAAGTATACGAACGTAGATTTGTCCCATGGTGGAATTGTCGCGCTCTAGTACAGGCAAAAACGAAGTGTAAGCTTGGTGCTGCGAGCTGACTGCGAAGTCGGCAGCAAGAAGATTAACTTTGTCTTGGAGAGTAGCAGCTTGAGTATCATTGTGGATAAGTATTGGTATAGACGACGAGGATGAATTTTGAATGTTTTTGACAAATGACGAGGAACTGTTGCTAATTTTGGGAAATTGGAGGATACGACGCCTTAGATTTTAGTCGGATTGGAGTTTGATTAGTCGGATGAAGGTATTGCAGTCATTTTCGTAAATCCATATTATTCTTGTGGGAGCTTTTTCTTTACTAGAGTGATGGGAGTCAAGAGGCGATATTACATCAAAGTTATCTAGTGTGCTGATAGTGTGACTAGCAATATCGGGGATAAGCGACGACTTATCGACTTATCTCTGAGAAATATTGCTTTGGATGGAGGCAGACAGTGCATCGAAGGCCTCAAATTTTGTGTTCCTGTCAAGACAAAGCAGCAGTGAATAGAGTGCTTATTGAGTATGAGTTCCAGCCATATGAAATTAAGTTCCGCGGAGGAAGGTTGGCTATATATGCACATATGGGGAGAAGCTGGTAAGCAACTGATGTAACTAAACGGTAATACTGCGATGGAGCATGAATAATGGTACTAAGCTATGTCGAGAAAAATTGAAATACCTATCTAGCAGTATGATGAACATGAAGGGCGTCCATCTTTCAAATCTGCAACTCGTTACGAGGTTCTGAGAAGTATTCAGCCCACTTTGTTTCCCTTATGATCTCTAAAACTTTCTGTTTCTAGCCTTTTTTATTGAGATAAAAAATGTTGAACTCCTTGCGCTATTCTTCTCTTATAAGCCTGACAAAAGTCCTTCTCTGATTACCCCAATTGTCCGTTTTCAGTTTTTTTTCAAGGAAATCCCATTTTTAGCTAGTTGCATCGACTAATTTTAAATAACAAGCATTTACCTCAATATGCTACTAATTACAGTATGATATGGCCATCCTAGATAATCGATGGAATTAGGGTACAATATCCGTAGTTATTCTATGGGCAATGAGTCAATCATTGAAGACAAGAATAGCCCATTGGCGAAGCTTGATTGAGGACCCTCCTTACACAGCAAAATCTTCTTAACAGACATTTCCAGAGGCCTTTCTACTTATACTGTCACAACCCCTATTCCAATGAAGGCATTTTCGACTATTCCGGTTATAAAAACATTTTCAAAAATTACGACTTTGGGCATCTGTAGCCAGAGAGTTAAGGGGATCCAGTCATATTTCCGTTTTGCATTTAAATTCGCCAAGTAACGCCTTACAAATTACAATAAACCGACAGACGAACAACTCAATCATCCAGGATGTGATACGCCTTCAGATGGTTATTACAAAGCTACAGGAGCAGCGATAACAACAGCCTTACGCAGTAAATACATAAATACCAGAAGGACACTTTTATAGACCATAAAATGATGTTTGTCCGCATTATACTAGCACATCCGCGTTCGCAATGTCTTCATCCTTCTCTCACGGCATTCGTTGAATCTTCTATTACTGCCTCTTTGGTGTTATTTCGTTTCATTTTCTCTGTATCCTCTGTTGCCTTGGTCCCTTGTTTTCCAACGTGAATTATGACATTGCAACTTTCCTCTACCTTTCGTTGCCGAGCTGATGTGCTGCTGCCTTGCAGTGCTCCCAGCAGCCCCAAGGATAATCGAAATCCAAGTAAAAGTGAGATAAGAGACGCGCCATCCCTTTGTACACAATCTTGCTTTCTTTTCTGTTCATTTATACCCACAAGTATAAGCAAATCGTACGGATAATAAAAAAGTATATCGTGCCGCTGGGAAGGATGGAGCGGTCGAGGAGCATGGAAAAACCATTGTACTTCAGTGCAAAGGTGACGATGATAAAAATTATAAATTTTTATTCATGCGCGAGTAAAGAAGGGGAATTAGTGCGCATTTTGGGCCAGATCCTTCGAGATTCATTCAGCCAACTCTCGATGTCGGTGCCCCAGGCCGGATGAAATGAATTATAAAATAGATATACACACACCGATACATACTCCGCTCATCTGTAGATATATTTTAAAGTAAGTTAAAGTTTTTCTTACTTTATTTTTCAAAAAAAACTATTTTTACACTTTATTGGGACGAACCCCCACTTTATTACCAATAATGAAATAACAATGAAAGAGGAAAAACAACTGAACAACTTATCGACTACCTTAAGCTAATTTATACCCTGATACCTCAACTGCAGCAGGTGCGGTGTCAGCATTGTTCATCCGGCGTGTGGTGTTGACGGTGTTCGCGATGTTGGGTCAGCATTGCTCATCCGGTGTGTGGTGTTGATGATATTGGCGATTCAGCGTTATTGGTCAACGTACTCTGTTGTTTACCCAGCGAGTGCATTGTAGCGGATGCGCGTGCTGGTTTGACCTACTTTGGATTTGAGACTTTGTCGTGTTAACTCTTCCCTCCTTAAGTGAGAAGGTCCTCGTTCTCAGAAGAATGGGATCTGGCTGATCCTGGTTGTTTCTAGTGGCGATTTTACGATGGGGCTTTTGGGGCTGGTTGTCGTTTTTATTGGCGTATCGACCAACTCGATTGTCTCGGTAAAGTTTACAGCATTGTTTCTATGGCATCAGGCGAAAATAGCTATTAGTAGAAGACTGAGTATAATTACTGTTTGTCCAATATTGATTAGGGAACTTCTTCGATACTCCTCTTCAATTAACTTAATATGCTCGGTGTTGTTCACATGAAGTTGTCTCATAGATTGCAACGTGAGAGACTCTTCGAAGCTCCTAAGCGTTGAGTCGGGTTGAACTATAGGTGGAAGTGGCTTTGCGCTAGACAAGTCCTTGGAAGTGTATATTTGATCGCCGATCTTGATTGTTGCGTTATTATACTGGATGATGAATGTGCCGTCTAAGTTCATCTTGTCGCTGTCTATCCAAATCGATCCATTGAATTGGTTTAAAAGTAACGTGCCGGGGAAGACTTCCACTACGGTTGGTATGTGCTGATTGTTGGTTTCCGTGCAGTTGGATGGTCGGCTGCTGAGTAGGTTAGGTATACAACGGGTTTCGCTTAAATCTATAATCTGTTCTCTATTACATATCATTAGCTTATTGTTTGATTGACATTTGCTTTTTATTCCATATATTTTATTTTCACATATTAGTATATTTTCGTATAATATCTTAGTAACAATTTCTCCTCTTTTTATAGGTTTAATTAGCCTAGTTTTACAAATATACTGTTCTGTATTAGGTATGCTTACAATGTATAATAGTGTTTCATTACTTGCTGCAATTTTTATTTGTGCGAATTCCATCGCTTCATCAATATTCAAATAGGGTACATTGTTTTTTATAAAAAGTTCCTTAATTAGATCTACTTCGCTATTGGATAATATAAATGAATTTATGATACCTGCCTTAGCCCATTGCAAGGCGTATTCTACATTAATAATTTCTTCTTTTACAATATCTAATTTATATTTAATGTTAGTGACAATACCGTCTTTTAAATTTTGATCTGTTTGAAAATTTTTCAAAATATTATTCGTTACGTTAGTTAATTCGTTTATTTGATCTATGGTTTATTTATTTATTATTACTTGATTATTTTCATTTTTTAGTGCTCCGTTAATTTTAGATTTCAGTATAACGTAGTCGTCATGGTCGGGATTACCAGTTATCCACTTCCATGCGCTACCCAAAAAATTTAGTGATCTACGAAATTTTCTTTTCGGCTTTAGTCTATAGAGTAGGAGTTGGATTTGGGAAATTTCGTGGATTAGGAATGGATACATGGGGTGATCGGTTTTCACATCTTTCGTAACTTTTAGCTTTAGTTCTTGAACTGTTTCTTCATATGATTTCAAATCAAGGATATGGACTAGTTTTAAAGTTCCGCTCTGAAGTTTGGCCGTGCCGGTATTTAGTGTTATTATCTTTGATTGAGAGTAATCTAATACTTGTACTTCTGCCATGCAGGAACAAGTGAGTAGCCTGAAAAAAAAGAAATTAACTTTTAATGTTACTTTTATGGACGGTTTTGCCCGATTCGGTTACTATTGTTTTCGTATGATTTTCTTTTACTATTTCTTTCCTATATCGAGAAGATAGTTTTGATCCTAGCCGCTTATCAATTTTAACATAAATAATTTCTCCTGGTTTGTATTCTTTTATAGCTTGTCTATTCTTGTTGGAGTAACTTAGATCAGCCTCCTGTTTCTTTCTGAGCCTAGTTATGTTGTCCTGTCTGGCTCGTTCGTAGCTCTCCGGATCGATGTTAATGTTCCTTCCAAAGAATACTTCGAGTGGCTTCTTACCTGTGGTCGAGTGTACCGAATAATTGTATTCATAGACTGCTCTATCTAAAAGTTCGGGAAATGTTCTTTGTATACCATCCGCTTTGATGCAGCGCATTATCTCAGATAAGGTAGAGTGAAACCTCTCTACTTGCCCGTTGACAGTGCTGGTATACGGAGGGGTTTTGTAGATTTGGATTTTGAGTTGGTCTTCGACCATGAAATTTATTGATGATGAATTTAAGGATTTTTCGTTATCTATTACTATAATTCTTGGAACACCAAATGAGAAGAGAAGTTCACGAAGGGGCTCTCTGATGTCTTCTATAGCCTTTGATTTGAGCATCTTGACTTGAGCATATTTGGAAAACTTATCCAATGCCGTTAGTACATAATTTCGTTCGGTGGAATAGATGTCTATGTGAACGATTTCCCCAGGATATTGAGGGATGGGTGTTGCTTTTAGTTCCGGTTTATTTGGATGCCTATCATACTTCTGTTCTTTACACGTAGTGCATTGCTTAATGATGTTGTTTATTTTGGCATTCATCTTTGGAAAGTAGAATTTCTCCAGTAACTGCATCCTGTTTTCACGTGCATTCCTATGTGCTCTTCTATGCTCCTTTATGATTTCTTCGTCT
Organism: Eumerus sabulonum; assembly: GCA_951905685.1. NCBI lineage: Eukaryota > Metazoa > Arthropoda > Insecta > Diptera > Syrphidae > Eumerus > Eumerus sabulonum. The sequence continues at coordinate 31,931,451 of OX645060.1, forward strand.
TGTCTTGCGACATTCGTGAGATCTTCTACTGTTCTTTGCGTGAAGCGTATTTTAAGGGTTTTGAAATGAACTGGATATATTTCCTGTATACGACCCATTATTTCTTCTGAAGTTTGTAGGCCGTTAATTACTGTGGGGTTTAGATATTTTTTGAAAATAGATATGAAGTCTTCTGTAGAGTATTGAGGTTGGGTAATAATGTGTCTGTGATATGTAGGGAAAGGGATACTGAATTGATAATTAGATACACTGCCTATTTTAATGATCAACTGGTTCTTAAAAACGTTTATTGGAACTTCGGTGGCTGGGATAAGGTTGTGATCAGAGCTTTCGCTGCTATGTTGAGTACCAGTTAGGGAATTAATTTGGGTCTTAGGTGGTCTAGAAAGGGCATCCGCCACTATATTCGTTTTTCCCGGTTTGTATATGAGCTCATGATTATACTCTTCAAGGATCGCCCTCCACCTTTTTAATTTGCTATTATTGTTTTTGCTACTCAGAGCGTATGTAAGGGGTTGGTGGTCCGTGAATATTTGAACTCTAGCTGTACCGTAGAGGTAGTTCCTCAAAGAATTCAACGCCCAGATGATGGCGAGCATTTCCCGTTCATTTGTAGCGTAATGCTCTTCAGTTTTGTTTAACGTTCGGGAAATAAATGTTATCGGTCTGCCATTCTGTGCTAACACTGCCCCAATAGCATAATTGGAGGCATCGGTGGTGAGTTGGAATTCCTTGGAGAAGTCGGGATAAATCAATAGTAGATCGTCTGACACAAATGAATTCTTAATTTTTTTAAATGCTTCACTAGCTTCAGCGTTAAAATGAATCTGTGTTTTACTTGATAGACTCTTTGAAATTCGCCCGCCTTCCCCCCTTAAAAGGGCTGTAAGGGGTTTCGCCAGATTTGCGTATCCTTTAATGAATCGGCGATAATACCCTGAAAGACCCAAGAAGGAGCGGAGATCTTTCAGTGTTTTAGGGGTTGGGAAATCCACAATCGCTTTTACTTTAGCTGGGTTGGTTTTAATTCCATTGGCCGAGATGATGAATCCCAAGAACTCCACCTCGTGCTTGAAGAATGAACATTTATCTAGTTGCACTTTCAGGTTCGCACTTTCTAATGTGTGAAAAACTTTTTGAAGGTTATCGAAATGTGACTTTTCATCCTTGCCCATGATGATAATATCATCGATATAGACGAAACATCGGACGCCAATGTGCTCTCGCAGGATGTCGTCAAGAGCTCGTTGAAAAATGGCGGGAGCATTTTTCAAGCCGAAAGGCAGCCTGGTGAACTCATATTTTCCGTTATTCACGGAAAAGGCTGTTTTTTCGATATCCGATTCGCAAAGCGGGATTTGGTGAAATCCACTTTTGAGATCGATTACCGAGAACCAACTATTTTGGCCCAATTGTGACAACACATCATTAATCTGGGGTATTGGGTACTTATCTGAAACTGTAATGGAATTCAGTTTCCGATAGTCGATGACCATCCGATATTTTTTTTCCCCTGATGAGTCGAGCTTTTTAGGCACTACCCATATTGGTGAGTTATATGGGGATCGTGATGGTCGTATGATCCCATCATTAAGCAGTTGTTCAATCTGCTTGTCTACCTCATTTCTTAATGCCATAGGATATGGGTAGAATTTTGAGTAGACCGGTGTTTCTGATGTCGTGCGAATTTCGCCTTTCACATTGGTTGTAAATGTGAGCTTCTCATTGGGTTCTGTAAATAGGTTAGGAAATTGTTGGACCAGACGTTCCAATTTAGTTTTTTGGCTATTGTTCATATGTTCCATATTTATTTCGACTTTATTTACTGCCGTGTAGGCGCGTTGTCTGATTTTGATTTTTACCCTATCTTTTATAATCATATAATTGTCCCTAGCGTGAATTATAGCCGAAAGTTCTTTAAGGCTATCATTCCCCAGGATGGCATCAAATGATTTAAGTGTGGGGAGTAGGAAGAATTTTATATTAGTATCTTCAAGACCAAATAGATTTACGATAGTATGCTGATCAATTTTTATACTACCACCAATTGAGTTTGCGTAGAAGGATTGTTCGTTTGGTTTGGGGTTCGGGACGAGATCGGTGCGAATGTAGTTCTTATTGGAACCAGTGTCCATTAGTATTTTAAGCATTCTACCGCTCTTCGTTCTGCCTTCGAAATATGGCAGCGAAGAGCAATTTAGCCTAAAAAATGGATGTCAGTGAAATCGACAGGTTCTTCTTGTGCATTTCTTGGTTCTTCGTAAGATTCCATGTATTGTGTGAGCGGTTCGATATGGTTTCCATCTTCGTTTTCTACTATTTGCTCATAGCCGGTTAAATCATCTGCTTGGGGCTCAATATGAAAGTTCCTTTGATATTTATTTGGCACTTGTGCTTGCTGTGTTGAGGGCGCTTGTCTTTTCCCTGCGAAGCGGTTAGGTTGAGGCCTGTTCATATAGTTGACTGCTTTCGTTTGGACACTGATGTCCATGGGCTCAGGTTTAGGTTGTGGTTTGGGTGCTGAAGGTCTTGGTGGAAAGGATGAGTTGTATGGGATTCGGTTAACTTGATGGTTCGGGTTAACTGATGGTTGCCTATGTGCAAATTGATTAGGATGGACCTGAGGATGTGGTATGTGGGCTAATTGAGGGTAAAAGGGAGGTTTAGCCGGGGAGTGGCATCCATGATGGTCTAGGTTTCTACGAGGAGGGAGTGGAGGTGCGACCTGAGCTGATCGAACTGGACCTTGATGGGAAATTGCATATTGGGTTCTGAAATTCTGATTCTCTAATTTCAGGCATAAGTGCAATGCCTGTGGTAAATCGGTTGGTTCCCTTATACCAAGAAGGCGTGGTAAGTCACCTCGTAGGCCTCTGATAAAAGTATCCAGAGCTTTATCGCGATATGTTTGCGTAAGAATGGACAGAGACTCGTTACTGATTTCCATACAACCGATTTTGTTTAAAATAAGGGACAGGTGGGAATATACGGCATGGTAGAATTCTTGAATGGTGAGATTTCCTTGGACCAAGGAAGTCATTTGATATTCTAAGGTGGATAGGTCACGTTTATCGGCGTAGTGCATTGTAAGACAGCGGGAAATACATTTCCAGTCTAACGGAGTGTTGTATGATTCTAACACTACGTCAGCCTGTCCGACTATCTTGTTGCGTATGACGCTCAATATACCGAAATATCTTGGAGTTCCTTTAGTACTGTCGTAGAGCTGTAAGATTCGGTCAACACTTTTCTTCCAGGAATTAAATTCTCCTGGCTGACCAGTGAAATCTTTCAAACAGCGAACTACATCTGGTATTTTATCCAATTCGTTGATGTTTTGGCGAAGTTCAGGGTTGATGGTTTGGTCTACTCCGACAAAGTGGTCCGAGTATGGATTTATCAATGATTGAACTATTTGTTTTCCCTCATTTCTGAGGACGCGGTTGACTATACCAGTTACAAGATTGTCTAAAGCTTCGTTCGTAATGACTCCACCGACGTTCACGGGTGGAGGTGATTGGGAAGGACTTGGAACGTTAAGGACAGGGGGTCTTATTAAGTTTGGGTTAGCCATAATCGCAGATTTATGGATTACTTGATCACTAGATTACTTGATTCACTAAATTTTACTTATAACGTAATGATTTCTAATAATTTCTTTTTCACTTTGCTAGGTTAAATTCGTTTTGATTATTATAATTAATTGAATAAAAATTATTGAAATTCTGAAGTAAACTTAATTGTTTGTTTGATTTATGTTCAACTATAAAAATTAGTATAATTCTAGAATAAACTTAATTGCTTACAATGCTAAGATACGATGCATCCCACGGAGCGGCTGGTGGAACCTCCACCTCCTTTTCCTCTGCCAGTTGTGACGATGACAGCTACTCGGGGGCCTTATTTTCTCCTTGGGCACTTTCACTATTAAACCACGTAAACTGTCACAGTTGTTCGTGGGTAAACCGGGTTGCGAGAATTACTTTGACTTCGCAACCTAAGGGTTCCGGGACAGGCAACTTTGATTCGTCAATAACACTGCGCGTTTTTCGCGGAACACTGAGCACTGCTTAAGGGCTTCTTTTAAATGTTCTCACGGCACTAAGCACTACTTAAGGGCTTTCAAATTTGTGCGGCACTAGCACTACTTGAGGGCTTTCTTGTGTGACTTCTTCAAATTTACGCGGCACTAGCACTACTTGAGGGCTTTACTGTATACCGCGGTTGCCTGTCCCTGCTCGGGCGCCAGTTAAAGTTTTTCTTACTTTATTTTTCAAAAAAAACTATTTTTACACTTTATTGGGACGAACCCCCACTTTATTACCAATAATGAAATAACAATGAAAGAGGAAAAACAACTGAACAACTTATCGACTACCTTAAGCTAATTTATACCCTGATACCTCAACTGCAGCAGGTGCGGTGTCAGCATTGTTCATCCGGCGTGTGGTGTTGACGGTGTTCGCGATGTTGGGTCAGCATTGCTCATCCGGTGTGTGGTGTTGATGATATTGGCGATTCAGCGTTATTGGTCAACGTACTCTGTTGTTTACCCAGCGAGTGCATTGTAGCGGATGCGCGTGCTGGTTTGACCTACTTTGGATTTGAGACTTTGTCGTGTTAACTAGTATACATCCCAAAACACCCAACTGGACATGGACAGTGGCGTGATGACTTTCTTCACATGAAATCCTTCTCCAACCCAACCGGCAGAGGGATTTTCCCGGGAGAATGGGGTGGCCAGGAAACCGAGAGAAAAGAGCCATTCGTCACAGCCGATGTGATAATTTGGTTACTGAGTTACATGGCCCCGGACTTCATTGGCGGATACGTGTTTCCGCCGTTGGCGTTTCCTCTTCTCGTGTTGTTTTTTAATTTCGAGAAAAATCCGTAAAAATCTGTGCGTTTTTATGGCGGAGTCGAAATGAGAAACTGGGGATTTCCTTTTAATGGTAACAAGGGGGGATTAGCAACGGTTGCACGGGGATGGTGTTACTTTTTATTAAGGGGAGGCTGATATCCCATTTTTGTCATCACTTAAGCTGAGATTAGAGGAACTTGATGCAGTAGCTTAGTAATTTACACGTCGGATTAATTCATAGATGATTTGATTGGCGTGGAGTGTGATTTATTTTTGGGAAATAATGTAGCTGGAAAGCGTGTCGGATTCCCGAGGAGTACACTGAATGGAAGATAATCCAATTAATCAGTCACCAGACGATGTGATGCCATTTTTCTCTTGCCTGAAGACAATGTAGCAAACGTCGTTGCGTCCGGGGGATAGTTGGAGTTGGTACCGATTGTAGGCCGTCATGCACTGTCGTAAATGGAGGTTGAAGTAAATAGTGAAGTGCAGTTGGGACGCGGAAAAACCTTTTGTCGGCAACTCAACTGGGCCACACTCCTGCCTGATAGATAGATAGATGTTTTTATTTCGCATAGCATGTTCACAAAAGGTTGAGTTACCGTTACACTCCTGCCTGTAATATTCGCTTTTATGACCATTGTGTGCAATCAGCATTCACGCTGACTGAGTGCTAACAAAAGTGGCGTATAGTGACTACCTAAGTACCAACGGTAGCTTGCTTTATTCAAAAACAGCCTCACTTCACGGCTCTTTTTGTTATGGGAGAATTCTGCGCCCAATTTTGTAATATTCGTGGACCGTGAAAGAATTTCTTTGCACTTTTCGTACTTCATGGAGCACAGATTAAGAAGTCCGATTTTTAGTATCTAAGTCTTCTAGGATAAAGCTTTGTACCATACTCCATTGCGGTCTCGCCACTAGTGACGTTGCTCACTTACTTTTCCCTTAGTATAGCTGAGTGTTTACTACGGAACGTAATCCCTCACAGTGAACTCGTTTTAGCGGGCGATACAATATACACAATCTTCTGTGGCTTCAACACTCTTGACACTCAACTGCAGAATGGAGTCCGGGATGGACTTGGATGCTATAAGGTACGGGATGAAAGTTTTTGGATCCATAACGCAAATCATTCTGAAGAGAGCCGCAAAAATTACATTATACATATACGAGCCAGAAATGATTGAAATACCCACATTCGGTAGTTCAATCCATCCCAATCCGACCAAAAATTGAGGCGTTAATTCCTTCAATGTCCAAAACATATTCCAGACGCTTTGGTCGCTGGTTAAAAATATCAAAAATCATCCTCGTCGTGTATACTTACTTACTTACTTAGGTGGCGCTACAGTCCGTGGTAAACCTGGACCTCAACCAAGAAGCGTCTCCAGCTCGCACGGTCTTTGGCCAGCTGTTTCCAGCGCCGCACGCCCTGTTGGTTAAGGTCCCCTTCCACCTGCGTGCACCACCGTTGATGCGGCCGTCCTCTGCCGCGCCTTCCTTCCGGAGTGGATTCGAAGATTCTTCGGTTTGGAGCTGTATTTTCCATGCGCTCTACATAGCCTAGCCACCTTAGACGCTGTATCCGTAGACGTCGTACCAGGCCGATGTCGCTGTACAACCCGTACAGTTCTTCGTTATATCTTCTCCTCCATACACCATTTGAACAAACGGGGCCGTAGATAGTACGCAGAATTTTCCTCTCGAAAGCGACCAAGGGCATCTTCATCCACTTTTGTTAAGGTCCAAGCCTCTGCGCCGTAAAGGAGGACTGGGATGATCAAGGTCTTATATAGCGTCACCTTGGTTTTCCGAGAGAGGGCTCGCTCTACTTCTCAATTGCCTCTTGAGCCCAAAGAAATAGCGGTTGGCAAGAGTGATTCTGCGTTTTATTTCAGCGCTGGTGTTGTTGTCGCTGGTCATCAGTGAGCCAAGGTAGACGAATTCCTTGACCACTTTTAAGTTATATCCGCCCATGGTGACGTTCTTTTTTATGAAAGTAGATGAAAGTAGATATTTGGTTTTACCCTCATTAACCTTGAGACCCATCTTAGCCGCTTCTACCTCAATGCTTACAAAGGCCTCATTGACGACTCGCTGTGTCCATCCAATCACGTCAATGTCGTCGGCGTACGCAAGCAATTGCGTAGACTTGAAATAAATCGTACCTCTTGTGTTGGCCAGTGACTCTTGCACGATCTTTTCAAGCACGATGTTGAAAAAGTTGCATGACAGCGCGTCACCTTGCCTAAATCCTTTTTTAACATCAAAGGTCTCGGTTTGGTCATTACCGACCTTAATGGAGCAGCGAGAATTCTCCATTTTCATCCTGCACAGTCGGACGAGTTTGGCAGGCATGTTAAAACTAGACATGGCTTTGTATAGCTCATCTCTATACTCGCTGTCATATGCAGCTTTAAAATCGACGAGAGGTGGTGAGCGTCGATTTGGTATTCCTGGGTCTTCTCCAAGATCTGCCGTAGCGTAAATATTTGGTCTATTGTGGACTTACCTGGCCTGAAACCACACTGATAAGAGCCGATCAGGTTATCCACAAACGGTTTCAGGCGTTCACACAATACGGCAGAGAAAATCTTATATGCGATGTTAAGGAGACTTATTCCCCTATAGTTGGCGGAGTTATAGGGGTCCTCTTTTTTATGGACTGGGCAAACGATGCCGAGGTTCCATTCGTCGGGCATGCTTTCCTCCGACCATACCTTGCAAATGAGATGGTGCATGCACCTTACCAGCTCATCTCCAGCCGCCTTAAGAAGCTCAGCAGACAGGCCGTCTGCGCCCGCGGCTTTATTAGACTTAAGTCTTGATATCGCTATTTTGACTTCGTCTAGGTCGGGTGGACTGAATTCTGTTTCATTGTCGTCCATTACGAATGGCTCGTTCTGCCTGACAGCGGTATCTTGTCTATCATCGCCGTTATACAGTCTGCAGAAGTGGTCTTTCCAAATCCTCAGCATCGACTGCGACTCTACCACCAGTTCTCCATTTTCATCCCTGCAGGCCGCCGCTCTGGCTTTGTAGCCATGGCATGTTCGTTTTACCTTATTGTAAAACTTACGGGCGTCATTCCTGCGGAAGCATCTCTCCATCTCCTCGATCTCACGCTTTCCGTGCTCTCTCTTCTTTCTTCTGAAAAGCGTGTGTTCCTCTCTTCTCTTCTGCTCATAGATTTCGCGAGCAGCTTTCGTCCGTCGTTGCAGCATGGCTTTATATGGCTCTTGTTTTGCTGAATGGGCTTGTTCGCATTGTTCATCGAACCAGGGGTTTCTAGGTGGTTGTGGTTTGAAACCCAGCACCTCTGAGGCAGCGTCTCTGACGGCGCTCTGGCAATGCGCCCATTCCTGCTCTATTGTTTGTGCTGCTGTGGGCGGATTTTGAGAGAGCTTGGAGGAGACACGATCGGCAAAGATTCTGGCAGTCTCTTACGATTGTAGCTTTCCGACGTCAAACTTACGTTGTGCTACTCGACTCTTAAGCATTCTTAATATCCTCATTCGTACCTTGGCTACCAACACTTATTCAAAACGATTTTTAAGCTGTCAATCCCTTAGACAAAGCTGAACTTCTCGCGGCCCGTTCTGGAACCAGCTCGCAGCTACCGGCTTGTACTATATCTCCACCTGTACTAGAGGACCTCAATACCACCAAGGAACAAATACACTTTGATACACGTACAGATGCAAGGATTCTCATAGATCTCGACATACACAAATACGCCGGTTCTGAATAGGTATTCTTCAACGCCGGCTAAACCACTGCGGAAGCATTTTCAACTTTCCCACTCTTCTAGGCTCTTTCTGAGCAGGAGAAAATCAGCATTGCCCAGTCCATCCACAAAAAAGGCTAATGTTCTTCTCCCTCTCCCATCCGCCACCACCATCAGCCGTTGAAATATCTTGAATCGCGGAAACTCCTCAATGACCGACAGTATGGTTCCTCTTGCACCAAAACCACTGGTGATTCGATGGCATATTTTACCGAATAGCAAAATAGTGATAGTGAAAAAGTGGATATTTCGAAGGTACCTGACAGGGGTTGTCACGGAGCACTTTCTCGCTGCTCCATTAAGGTCGGTAATGAGCAAACCGAGACTTTTGATGTTAAAAAAGGATTTAGGCAAGGTGACGCGCTGTCGTGCAACTTTTTCAACATCGTGCTTGAAAAGATCGTGCAAGAGTCACTGGCCAACACAAGAGGTACGATTTATTTCAAGTCTACGCAATTGCTTGCGTACGCCGACGACATTGACGTGATTGGACGGACACAGCGAGACGTCAATGAGGCCTTTGTAAGCATTGAGGTAGAAGATGGTTAAGATGGGTCTCAAGGTTAATGAGGGTAAAACCAAATATCTGTTTTCATCTAAAAGAGACGGACAACACCGACGTATGGGCCAGAACGTCACCATGGGCGGATATAACTTTCAAGTGGTCAGGGAATTCGTCTACCTTGGCTCACTGATAACCGGCGACAACAACACAAGCGCTGAGATAAAATGCAGAATCACTCTTGCCAACCGCTGTTTCTTTGGGCTTAAGAGGCAATGTAGAAGTAGAGCCCTCTCTCGGAAAACCAAGGTGACACTAGATAAGATCTTAATCATCCCAGTCTTCCTTTACAGCGCAGAGGCTTAGACCTTTACAAAAGCGGATTAAGATGCCCTTGGTCGTTTCGAGAGGAAAATCCTGCGCACTATCTACGGTCCCGTTTGTTCAAATGGTGTATGGAGGAGGAGATATAACGAAGAACTGTACGAGTTGTACAGCGACATCGGCCCGGTACGACGTCTACGGATACAGCATCTAAGGTGGCTAGGCCATGTAGAGCGCATGGAAAATACAGAGTCTTCGAATCCAACCCGGAAGGAAAGCGCGGCTGAGGACGGCCGTATCAACTGGAGCGCACGCTGGTGGAAGGGGACCTTAACCAACTGTGCGTGCGGCGCTGGAAACAGCTGGCCAAAGACTGTGCCAGCTGGGGACGCTTGTTGCTTGAGGCCCAGGTTCACCACGGACTGTAAGTAAGTAAGTAAGGTCAATCTCACCACTCGCGCCTATCCCCTCTTCATACGTCATTTCGTAAAGATTACTCAAATTGGACCAACATGTAAACAAATGACGAAAAAGGGAAAACTCCAAACAACGTGAAGTGCTGAGAATGCATTCCACGAATAAGGTGTGAACAACGGAACGACACATATGACCAGATGTCGTCTGTAAAGGCGAACCAATTAGCGAAGTGTGAATGACATCCACGATCAATTAATAGTGCGAGGCAAATGCTGATTGATAAGAAATGCATACCCATGCAAGGGCTATGTTAATGGCATAGGGTGTGGATAGGTTGCGACACATTGATTGTGCTGAATGTTTTTTCGGGTCAAAGGAGTGCATTTTGGCATCCTTGTAAATGTGTCCGTTCGAGGGGATTGCGAACAAACCAAAATCCTCCTATGAAAGGGACGGTAATTTTGGACAAAATCATAAAGAAATAAAAAGTGCAGATCGTTTTCATTTTTTTATTTTCAGAGACTCGCGCAGGTTCAAGAGTTTTTATATTCTCTTATGATGTGTTGTTACACACACAACCTGAACGGAGTGCAGTGATTTGGGTCGTTGATGTTCGTTCACTACTCTCAGAGGTGGTTGTCCTAGATAGGACGAGAGCCGACCAAATTCCACTTTGGTTATAGTCCGTAGTAATTCGTTCGAGCACTTTTAATATTGCATACGCAGAATATGAATTTCAGTTGACCATATACTGTGAGTGTTATGCCTGCAACAGTACGTCTGGTCACTTTCCATTCACAACTGCGTTGCATACTTTTTGTCCGTTTAGGAATTACTTTTACTTGGCTATGAAGCGAATTTGAACTATCGACCTTCCGATCGGCGGTTGATGATGTTAACCACTGCACCACGGCCACCCCGATAAGTAACAAGTGCAGATAAGTAACAAGTGCAGATAAATAAAGTGCAGATAAGTAACAAGTGCGGTAAAGTAACAAGTGCATAAAGAATGAACAAGTGCATCAACAAAATACATAAAGAAGTAACCTAAAGACAGGAAGCAAAGTCAGGAAGCCAGAGTACGTAAGAGAAATTTAAATAAAGAATAAATTGTCGAAATCCAATCTGCTTGTTTTCCTCTGTCCATCCGACACTCGTTGAGGATGCCGTGGCGCAGTGGTTAGTGTGTTGGATTCTGACGCACGATGAGCGAGTTCGCATCCCGATGTCACCAACGCCATCGAATGTTTATTTCGCGGCGTCCCTCCTCGGCGGGGTACTGGCAATACCCCTGCGTAGTATATTCGTCATGAAGAAGTTTCTCGACTCACGCCGCGCGAAGTTCTGAATCGGCAAATCACACACAACATGGGTGGTTAAGAGAAGCTTGGCTCTGGTCCTTCATGGGCTGTAGCGCCACCAAAAGAAAGGAGAATCCGACACTCCTTTCTCTTAAACGAGAAGGCACGGTGTCGAATGTAACACGAGGTTCAAGCGATTTATTCCTCTGTAGTTAGCGCAGTCAAAGGGGTCTTCTTTCTTGTGGATCAGGCAAACGATGCTGATGCTCCATTTCTCGGGCATGCTTTCCTCGGACCATATCTTACAGATGAGCTGGTGCATGCTACTAACCACGTCATCTCTCACTGCTTTGAAGAACTCAGCAGACAGTTCGTCCGCGCCAGCAGCTTTATTCGATTTGAGTTTCGATATGGCGATGTTTACTTCGTCGAGGAGGGGGGACGAAATTCTCTGCAATCTTCAACGTTTAAAATTGGATGAGTCTGCCTTACAGCAGTATAGTGACTAACATCGCCGTTATACAGCCTGCAGATGTTGTTTTTCCATGTTCTCAGCATTGACTGCTATTCCACTACTAGGTGTTCATTCTAAGCCTTTCAGGTTTCCTTTCTGGCTTTATAACCTTAGCATGTTCGCTTTATCTGTTGACGAAACTTTCGATCGCGCATTTCCCGTGCTCTTTCTTCTTTCTCCTGAGAAGCTTATGCTCCTCCCGTAGAGCTCAGGAGCTGCTCTTGTTCTTCTATGCAGCGCGGTTTTACATGCCTTCAGCTTCGCTGTATGAACCCTCATGCACTCGTCATCGAACCAGGTGATTCTTCTTGGTGGACCCTTGAAGCCCAAAACCTCGAATGCTGTGATTTTCAGGGCTTTTTTGCATATGCACCACTGTTGTTCTATTGACTGCGTGGATGGTTGAGGTGTATGAGAGAGCTTAAGGGAGGCGCGATCGGTAAAAGCACGAGCGGTTTCTGGCGATAGTAACTTTCCGACGTCACAACTTTGTATCTTTACTCTATTCCGCTGCGTTCTTGATATCCATAGGCGCATTTTGCCTACTACTAGATAGTGGTCCTAGTCGATGTACTACTGCAAAGGACTTTAGGCCTATCAGTCTATCGTCCTTCCTGATGAAAACGCTGGAACGAATAATAGACTTGTACGTAAGGGAAGAGATTGGGGACGGTTACCTGTCACAATCACACAATGCGTACATAAGAGGAAAATCGGTAAATACCGCTCTGCATAGGGTAGTCTATACGATAGAAAAATCGCTCAGTACCAAGGAATTTACGTTAGGTGCCTTCCTAGACATTGAGGATGCTTTTAATAACGTTAGTACCGATGCAATAGTGTCCAGCATACATATGGCCCAAATAAACCCGGGTGTATGCAGTTGGATTGGGCAAATGCTGGGTACTCGTATAGAGAATTAGGCGATAGGGAGAGCATGCGGAAGGGTAAGAGTAAATAAAGGTACACCACAAGGTGGCGTTCTGTCACCCCTCCTAAGGCTCCTTGTGGTCGACGGAATGGCCAAGATTCTGGAGACCGAGGGTTTTAATGACACGGCTTACGCCGATGACATTGCCATTTTAGTCTCTGGAAAATTTCCGCAGGTCCTCAGCGATAGACTAAGCTATCCACTGATGCTAGTGGATAACTGGGTCAAGGGGCGAGGCCTGGAAGTAAATCCGGCGAAAACAGAGGTAGTAATCTTTACAAGGAAAAGATCTGTATCAAGATATACCTACCCCCGTATGAATGGTATAGATCTTATCCCTGGAAAATCTGCCAAATTTCTTGGCATAATCCTGGACTCCCAACTTAGTTGGAGAGAAAATATTGAGGAAAGAATCAAAAAGGCCTACGTGGCACTATATTCGTGCAAGGTAGCCTTTGGTTGTACACTGCGGTGGTAAGACCTATCCTAGTCTATAGCTCGGCTGTCTGGTTGAAGGCGCTTGAGAAAAAGTGTCATCTTCAGAGTGTGTCAAAGGTTCAAAGGGCAGGCTGTCTGGCGGTGACGGGTTTTATGACGTCCACACCAACGGCGGCTCTTGATGTCATGCTGAACCCCTCACCCCTGGACATATACTGCGAGAGCGCCGCAACCAAGACTGCGCTAAGACTACAGGAATCCGGTCTCTGGAAAAGGAGTCTCCACGGACATGCATCAGTCTTGGATCGATGGGCCGTCTCGAGATTCAGAACCGTTACGGACTATGTCACCCGACTTCCTTCCTGGGAGAGGAGATTCTCTATTAGAATTCCCTCCAGGGAGGAATGGACCGGTGATTTGGTACGCACGGAAAGTGAACTGGCATTCTATACCGACGGATCGAAAATGGATGTTGGCACAGTCGCCGGAGTACACTTTGAGTCTCGGGATATGCATCGCTCCTACAGGCTCGATGATGGATGCAGTGTCTTCAATCTGAGGTCTTCGCTATCAAGCAGGCGGCGGACCTGATCAGCAAAGAGAATATCTCAGGAGAAAGGATCAGCCTCTATGTTGACAGCCAGGCAGCCATTAAGGCTCTGCAGGCAGCATGGATAAGATCCAAACTCGCCAAACTCTGCAAGGACAAGTTAAAAGAGATACCCAATGTAAATGAGGTGACCCTTTGCTGGGTACCTGGTCATATGAATATCTCCGGAAACGAGAGGGCAGACGAGCTGGCTAGGGTGGGATCAAGTGCTAATATTGCGCAGATCTCAGCTGAGGCAAAAGCACCGCTCAGTGCGCTCTACAGGGAGATAGAGATGGAATTATTTGCAAAAGCCAATAAGCGATGGTGTCGCTTAGATACATGCGCAACGGCGAGATCGACTTGGCCCGTCTATGATAAGAAAAGACCGGAAAATCTGCTGAAGTTCAATCGTGAGAATATTCGACTGCCAGTCGGTGTCCTCACCGGGCACTGCATGCTATCCTACCATGCAGCTCGACTAGGCCAGCCCTACAATGAAGCTGCATGGACGAAGGGGACATTGAAGCCATTCGTCACCTGCTGTGCGAATGTCCGGCGCTAGCCCAAAAAAGGAATATATTCCTAGGAAGATACTTCCTTTCGGGACTAGAAGAGGTAGGTAATATTGGGCTGAACAGAATACTGGGATTTTTGTCCTCGTCTGGTTGGTTCAGCTCAACGGTAAATGTCTAGGTATCAACGGGTTAAGCAAAACAAGTGGGCACAGTGGACTCAACGTAGTCTACGTGAGCCTTGACTTTCCGTCAATAACCTAACCTAACCTAGTCGATGTTAGCTCCTCAGGAACTTCGAACATCAAGAATTGTTGGGAAGTGTCTGACGTCGATTGCGATATGATCAATCCGGTTAGTGATGGATTGGTCTGGTGACCGCCGGTATGTAGGTATGGATGTAGGTATCATGTAGGCTGCGTTTGTCGAGGGCTCGTTCAAAGATGCTACCCTAACCCAATTTAGCATTGAAGTCTCCTAGTAAAATTTGCTGGACAGAACGTATTGAGATCGCAGAAGTCATCTCTGGTGGAGCCATCGTTGTTTTCTGTGGGGGCGTGGACGCAAATCTACCTCATTTTAGGTTGTCATCTATATGTGTTTGATGTGATATATAGAGCAAAATCTGAATTCTGTATAATGCTTCACTTCACAATAAGTCCTCAATCTCAAAAATTGCCACACCAAAAAGCATAGAATGAGAAGACATCGCGTTTAAGTCTCACTAAAGCCCTACTTAGTAATTTAATCCTTTCCCTCTGAGAATCATTATCCCTTACAGTTCAATCAGTGTTTAACCTATGAACGAACAGAAACCACAATGTGGACACGATACCAACTCCAATCAAACCCAAGGCGCTGCAGGAGCAGGAGAAGAAAAACAATCTCATGCTTCTCTAAGCGTGCAATACAAAGCAATCCTCTCCCATCATGTCCTGTTGTCCTGACGCCCTATTTGTTTGTTTATTACTTCTGCCATCACTTACTTATTAGTTGATTTACTTCATTATGCTCCTTATGCCGCAAGTACGCACATATACCATGCCAGTGGATCTTGCCGCTCGACCCACGTCAATAATAGCATATTCAAAAACCTTTTGTTTGAGTTTTTTTTCTGCTCCCAAGGAAGTGGAAAAACTTCAACACAAAAGATGTAAGAGTTCCATACGCGCTTGGACAACAACAGAAGAAAGGACGAAGGAAAAAGGAAGAAGAGCAGGGAAAGAAAAAACTTAAAAAGAATGTAATAAACTGTGTGAACAAGGCGAATATTGTTGAGGAATGAACAAGAGCAAGTTAAAGAAAAAAACAAAACCGGGATAGTCGAAAAGGACGAAGTGGGCGGCAAAAAACGAAAAACGAAAGGTGCCAGTGGGTGAAAAAGTTTGTTAAAAATACGTTTTTGCGGCGGAAGAATTTCATCCGAAACATGCAAGCGGAACATACTGACTAGATACCCTCGAGACCAAAGAAGCCACACTACACGAGAAGGACATACGCAAAGGAGTAGCTCAGCGGAGAGAAGAACTTTTCAACAGTTATACTACATGGCTCCCCGAGAAATTCATGTGCCCCAGTTTGTACATATGTTTACGTATATGCCTTCGTGCTTCATTACCTTTTTGCGACATAAGTCCTCCGACATTCTGCCGACCTGTCTCCATGTTTGTCCAACTCCAACTCCACTTTGCGAAAAAAGTGTCTCGAATTGCAAAAGGACTCTTGGTGTATACCATCACTATGAGCACGGCGTGTGATACCTTTTCGAATTTTCGTTTCCGTTAACTTTCAGCTCCCTGGTCTTGTTCTAAGCTATCTCAAGGCTTCACCTTATTAGATCCGCTCTCTTTGGATCCGACATTAATCCTAATGGCACAGTCATACATAATTTATTAAGTTTTTTAACTTTTTATTCCTTTTTCTAAGGATAAAGTTAAATGTCATCAAACTGTACCATTTACAGAGCAAAACAGGAAACAGAAGCGAAAGGAATTAAGCAGACGAAGAAGAGGAAGAAGAAATGAAAAGCGCGGAAGTAAATTGAGGAAAATTGAAATTATTATGCTGCTGGGGGATTCTCTGTGATGCCGAGGCTGGAGTGGTAGTACAAGTTTGACTTTTGCTCCTTTCGTTTTCGGGTTGCCTTGGGCTTTTCAATTTTTATTTACTCCAAAAGCCGCATAAAGTTGGAAAATTTGTTGCCCAAATAGATTATTATTTTAATATTTTTTAGGTTTCGTGGATAACAGGAAAAGGATCTTATGATGTGAGGAAATCAGATCGAGTTGGTGAGCTTCACAGGGCATTTTCAGTAGAGACTTCATTACGAACCATAATTTGAAATCGTGTAATTTCTCATGATTCCAATTCAAGACTTGAATAGGGAAGAGTCCACGAGTGGTGAAATTGTTGTCGTTTTCGAAACATCAAATTCTTCCCGAACCAGAAAACAGGAGGAGCAGTAGTAGTAAAATGTTGTCTCCATAACACACCTATTACAAATATGTGACTACTCTTGTCCACTTGTCCATGGAGTCGATGATTCCTATTCAAATCAGGCTTTACTAATTACTTATTTATTTATCAGGCCAGCGATCCATGGAGGATCTGAGCCTGAGCCATAGCTGCATCCATCCTTGACGGTCCCGGGCACGCTGCTTTCAGTTATCAAGACCAAGATGTCTTACATCCGCGATTACTTGGTCTTTATACCGGAGGTTAGGTCTTCCACTTCTTCTCGATCCAGGAGGCTCGGAGTCGAAGACCCTCTTAGCTGAAGCAATGGTGTCCATGCGCTCGATGTGGCCGAGCCAGTGTAGTCGACGGATCTTTACCTTCCGGATTACACATCTTTGCACAGCTCGTAGAGTTCGCGGTTGTGTCTTCCTCTCCATTCACCTTCCTCACAGACAGGACCAAATATCCGGCGCAGAATTTTTCTTTCGAAAGAACCCAAAATCAGCTCCGCCGTCCTGCTTATCGTCCAGCTTTCGGCTCCATACAACAAGACTGGCAGTATGAGCGTTTTGTAAAGCATGACTTTGGTCTTTCGAGTGAGGAGTTTTGACACCAGTTGTTTGGACAAGCCGAAGTAGCAGCGGTTGCCAATAGCGATTCTATGCCCCATCTCCACTGTGATATCATTTGTGGAATTTACGTTTGCCCCGAGGTAGACAAACTCCTTAACTACCTCGAAATTGTAGCTGTCAATTGTTATATTTTGTCCCAGGTGGTGAGCGACGGATTGGTTTTTGCTTGACAGCATGTACTTCATTTTGTCCTCATTGACCTTAAGACCAACTCGTTTCGCCTGTTCTTCAATCGCCGTGAATACTTCCACAATGCCACGGTGAAAACACGCGATGATGTCGATATCATCCGCGTATCCTAAAAGCTGGACGGACTTGTAGAAGATAGTGCCTTCCCCGGTGACGCCTGCCCGTCGCACTATCTGCTCCAGCACCAGGTTGAAGAAGTCACATGACAGCGCCTCTCCTTGCCGAAATCCGGTGCATGTTTCAAACGGTTCCGAAGTCCGAGAACCGAGTTGCACGGTGCATCGCGCACCTTGGCGCGACACAACTGGATCAGTTATCCCGGGATCCCGAATTCGGTCATCGCACCAAACAGTCCTTCACGATGAATGCTGTCGTATGCGGCTTTGGAATCGATGAAAAGATGGAGTGTATCGATTCGAAACTCGTTGGTCTTTTCCAGGATTTGTCGAAGTGTGAAAATTGGGTCTATAGTCGATTTGCTGGGCCGGAAGCCGCACTGGTAGCTGCCGATTAGTGCGGTGCAAAATGGCTTTAGACGTTCACACAATACGCTAGACAGGATCTTGTATGCGACATTGAGCAGGGATATACCTCTATAGTTCTTGCAAGAGGTAGGATCGCCTTTTCTGTGGATGGGGCAAATAGTGCTGGTATTCCAGTCGTCGGGCATGCGTTCATCTTCCCAAATTCTGTAGATGATCTGGTGCATGCTCCCTATCAGAGCATCGCCGCCAGCCTTGAAGAGCTCTGACGGCAAGCCATCTGAGCCTGCGGCCTTGGTATTCTTCAGCTTCTGAATAGCTGTACCGACTTCTTCGATGCTGGGTGGGAGGACTACTTCAGCGGCTGGAGTTGGGATTTCCTCGGACCCTACCACTCTCTCTTGGTCGTGCTCGTTAAGCAGCTGCTGGAAATGCTGCTTAAATACATCCACTATTTCCTGCGGGCCGGTGACAAGATTACCCTTGCAGTTTCGAAGAGCCTGGGTGCCCCTTTTAAAGCCTCCTGCAAGGCCTTTATCTTTCTTGTATGTAAAAGGTTCGTGTTTTATGTTTATCCCTAGTCTCCTCGATATCCTTGAGCTGAGAAACTGCGAAGATCCTTTTTTTTTTTTTTGTCGCAGTAGTTTTTTGTCCTCCCTTCTTCTGGTTGGGTACTCTTTTTGCGCTGCCCTGATTTTTCTCTGCAGCGCCTTTTGGTACGCCTTGTCGGTTGCTGCTTTTTTCTGCTCACACTCGCCATCATACCACGGGTTTCTTGTCGGGGGTGGTAGGTACCCTAAGATGGTTTCGGCTACTGAATGGCTGAGCGGCAATGCAGCAACATACTATTGGTATTTGTTTTCGACGCAGGCATACCGTAGAGTCTGTAGACTCTGGTAACCTCCGGTGTGCTCAGGCGCCCTTTGTCGAACCTCCTCCTGATGGGCTGGTGCAGCTTTCCCACATTGGACATTCACGCTCTGAATATTGCTGCTACGAGGAAATGGTCAGAGTCGACATTTGCCCCTCTGAATGTTCGCACATCCAGGATGTTTGACGAGTACCTTGCGTCAATGAGCACACGGTCGATTTGGTTGGCGGTTCGACCGTCCGGAGATCGCCAGGTTGCTGTGTGGATTCGCTTGCGAGGGAATCTTGTGCTACTTATCACCGCATTACGAGCTGTCGCAAAGTCAGCGAGTCGGAAGCCGTTATCTGTTGTTGTATCGTGTGGGCTGTGCTTTCCGATTACTCCGCCAAGGGTGTTCTCCTTACCGATTTTGGTGTTGTAGTCCCCGAGCACGTTTTTAACATCGT
This sequence comes from Eumerus sabulonum, assembly GCA_951905685.1. Taxonomy (NCBI): domain Eukaryota; kingdom Metazoa; phylum Arthropoda; class Insecta; order Diptera; family Syrphidae; genus Eumerus; species Eumerus sabulonum. The sequence continues at coordinate 31,950,713 of OX645060.1, forward strand.
ACTCCGGAGAAGCTTCGTAGGCGTTGTCCAGGAGGTCATATAAGTCCTCCTTGATAGGGTCTTCAGCCTCGTCGGTAGTGGCGTGTGCACATATAAGGCTGATGTTATGAAATCTGCCTCTGATGCGGATCACAGCCAGGCGATCACTTATAGGTTTAAAGTCGATGACCTTCGACCTAACCGCTTTCCCACGACAAATCCGCATCCCAGTAAGTGCAATCTTTTGTGACAGCTGTAATATATGTCGCAATTTTTCTTCCCAATCATACCGTTTCCTATCCAGCGTATTTCCTGGGCCGCAGTAATATCCGCCTTGTACTGCGTGAGGATTCCTTCTAGTTTATGAGCAGCTCCGGGAGAGTACAGGGTTCTGACATTCCAGGAGCATACTCGCAAATCGTGTTCCTTTTTCGTGTGTTGTCGTAGTCGAGTATCCATCCGTGTATCCGAGGCATCTTGCTCATTCATAACTGTTTTTTTTTTTTACATGGACGGATTGTTAGCCCGCCGCTCAACCGCCGTTCTGGTCGGGGTTTTGTTCCGCTCCCAACGGTTGTTGAAGAGGCTATCCAGAGGGCGCCGCGAGGAGGCCGTATGTCAACTTGACCCGGGCATTTAAACACGGATCGTTGCTGGCATCTCGCCAGGTTGAGAGCGATCAGCCACTTTACCCTGTATGTCCGTTAGGCATACGTTCAATGATTCTGAAGGCAGGACAGAGCCAGCAATAAGTACACAACTTTCTTATCTCGAAGGATCCGAGTATATTGATTGTAGAATATTTGTATTCATTGTGAACATCGCAACGTACTACTTACCTACTTATGTAACGCTACAGTTTCGGATGAACCTGGGCCTCTATAACCTAGCCCTTCCAGCCAGCACGATATTCTGCTTTTTCCAGCCCTGCACGCCCAGTTGGTTGTGTGCGACTTTAGATGCGGCTGTCCCCTGCAACGTCATTCCCCGGGGTTGGAGTCGAAGACTGTTCGGGCCGGAGCTGCGATGTCCATTCACTTTACATGGTCCAGCCATCTAAGGCGGTTGGATCTGTAGACACCTAACCACGTCAATGTCGCTGTCACTCTCCGTCAACAAAAACGGGATCGAAGATTGTACGCAAAATTTTCCTCTCGAAACGACCAAGGGCCTATTCGTCCCTTTTTGATAAGTTCCAAGACCCCGGGTCACCTTAGTTTTCCGACAGAGAGCTCTACTACTCCATTGCCTCTAAGACCCGAAGAAACAGTAGTTGGCAAGAGTTATTCTACGTCTAATCTCAGTCAGCGCTGGTGTCATTACCGCTTGTTGCAAGTGAACCACGAAATCCTTGACTACATCAAAGTTATGACTGCCGATAGTGGCGTTCTGGTCAGGACATCAGTGTTGTGGGTCTTTTTTCGGATGACGGTATAAATGTGGGTTTCTCCTTAGCCGCCTCTATACTTCAGTGCTCCTCTTTCTTTCTTTCTTTGGTGGCGTTACAGCCCATGAAGGACCAGAGCCAAGCTTCTCTTCAATCACCCACGGTGTGTGTGATTTATTTTTCCCACCGGTGAAAGGGACCTACAGTTTAATGCTGATTCCGAACAGCGTGAGTCGAGAAGCTTTTTCCAGGCAAGTTATGCTACGGGGGGTTTTGCCAGTACCCTGCCGAGGAGGGACACCGCGAAATAAGCATTCGATGGCGTTGGTATTATCGGGATCCGAACTCGCTCATCGTGCATCGGAGTCCAACACACTAACTACTGCGCCACGGCGCCCTCTATACTTCAATGCTCACAAAAGCTTTTTTGACGTCTCACTGCGTGCTCCCAACTACATCAGTGTCCTCAGCGAATCCAACATGAAAAACGCATGTTCCTCCATTCTTTTCCGCTCGTAGAGCTCACGACCACCTCTCGTTCGTCGATACAACATGGCCATGTATCCATTCTGTGTTTCTAGGGTTTTTTCTAGGTGGTAGCTGGAAAGCTTATACATCAGAAGCAGCACGATGGCGCTTTGACAACGACTCCATTGCTGTTGTAAGTTCTGTGCGGTTTTCATTGGCTCTTGAAAGAGTTTTAGGGGGACACAATCGGCGAAGGTCCTAGCGATTTCTGCGATTGCAGCTTCCCCACGTCAAATTTCGCTGGTCTTACTAGATTCCCTATTGTTCACGATATGGTATCCGCATTCTTACATTGGCTGCAACGAGGTAATTGGCCCCTCGGAAGTTTTGGACATCCAGAATGCTGGAAGAGTGTCTGGCGTCGATCGCAATATAATAGATTTGGTTACCGGGAACTGGGAACTGGCGACAGTATCAATATCGTCTGCGTAGACCAGCAACTGGACCGATTTGTGGAAGATAGTGCTGACGTTGGCCGCCGCACTATTTGTCCCTACATGAGATTGAAGAAATCGCATGACAGCGCATCTCCTTGGCCAAAATCCGGTGCAGATTTCGGAGGAGACTCGGAGGAGTCGAACTGCACGGTGCATCGAGTATTTGTTAGCGTGGCTCAACACATCGGGAACAGTTTTACAGGGATCCCAGGCCATCGCGTTAAATAAGACTTTGCAATGAATGCTGTCATATCGATCCTCGCTGGTCTTCTCCATGATTTGTCCCAGCGGGAATATTTTGTCGATCTGCCTGCTCGGAAGCCGCACTGGTATGTGCCAATTAGTGCGGTGCAAAACGGTTTTAGACTTCTACACAATACACTGGATAGTATCTTGTAAGCGACATGGATTGCAAGATGTAGGATCGGTTTGTTTGTGGATGGGGCATATAGAACTGGTATTTTAGTCGTCGAGTATGCATTCGCCCTCCCAAATACTACAGATAGTCTGATGCATGCTCCCATCCAGAGCATCGCCATCGGGAGAAGGGACAACTTCATCGAATGGAGACGGGATCTTTTCGCCCACTAATACTCTCTCCTCTCCATGCTCAATATGCAGCCGCCGGAAATGTTGCTGGAAAACATTCACAATTCTCTGCGAGTTGGTAACAATATTGCCCTCGCAATTTCGAGGATATGTAAAAGGCTCTTATCACGTTTTTTGTCCCTGGACTCTTCGATATCCTTGAGCTGGGAGGCTGCGAAAATTCTATTCTTTCGCCGCAGCGTCTTCTTTTCCTCCCTGATTCTGGCTCGGTATTCCTCGAACGCTGCGCGTTTTCCCCTTGGCAGCAACTTTTGGTACCCCTCGCCAATCGCTCGCTTCCTATGCTCACATTCGCTATCATACCACAGGTATCTCGTCGGGGGTCGCACGTAGCCTATTGCAGGTTTAGCTGCTTACTTGATGGCTGAGCGGCAATGAAGCCACATGTTGTTGGCGCTTGTGTCCGATGTAGGCATGAGGTGCTTAGTCTCCCAATGTTGAACCTCCTCTTGGTGGGCCGATGTAACTTTCTAACATTGGAAAGCTGAGCTCTGAGACTTGCTGCCACTAGGAAATGGCCAGAGCCAGCGTTTGCCCCTCTGAACGTTCTAACATCCAGGATGTTTGACTTATATCTTGCGTCTATGAGTGCATGGTCAATTTGGTTGGCAGTTACATAGATTTCCTCTTTAATCAACACGATCTTTCAGTCCTAATCAGACAGCACCAAACTAAAAGAAACAATCACGTGGTAATTCCACAAAAAGCCACAAGCTCCCCAAGCATCTACCATTCCAAGCTCTCCTCCTTTGACTTTATCGTTTTTTTTTCCACCCTACGTGGAAGCCATGAACTCCAATTAGCATACAACTGGACCAGCATTTCTATCCATCCCCAATCTTCGTCCATCAACAACAAACAACACTATCCAAAACCCTAAACCACATCGCCTATATTTACATAAACAAAATTCAGATGTAACTCTACTGCTTTCCCATTTCATCCCGACCGAGACTAAACAAATAAAAACAATTGCATGGTCTCCCAATTTATATTACAACTGCACTCTTTGTCCAGGCATAGTGAGATGCTATCCGGGTGCATCCCGCTTTCTATCTTTCGACAAATTAACATTGTGCCCAAAAAAGATGAATATTTATGGTTTCTTCTATCACGTATTTAAATTGCATCATGCAAAAATACGCTGTAAACATTTGCCAAGCATACCCTGGCCAGGATTGTCAGGATGCACTGAGTCAATACCGCCATTGCTTCATTATGCAAATGCCATTAGATGGACGGGTGGGTGCGCTCCTCTTTCTCTCAGAGTGCCACCTTGCAAAAATGACTTGCAAATGCAATTTGAACTGCTTCTGTAGTTTCTCAGCACAGCTCCTTCCGTCTTGTTACTCCTACGAAATAGAGCTGGGCCTCCATCTAGTGTTGATTTTTGTGTAGAAGACGTTGCTACTGTCTCGAGTCGGGCCTGTAGTTTCTGCATCGGGTGTAAGTGAAAAACTTTTTTATACTTCTTGCAAATTTCATTTGCCAACATTCGAGTATTCATATTTGAAATTTTTGCATACTATAGTCCGTGTATCTAGGAGGGGGAGATGTGCGAGAATTTCTTCAAAAACTCCCAGATACATGTTAGAGATACAAATCATAGTCTACGAGGGAGTAGTGTGATGGTTATAAATCACGTAAAACTTTTCAACTATCACCTACGAGTACTCGTACGGAAGGTGGATGTCAGTGTACGTTTCGTATCTGCAATGTGTGTGTAAGGTTAATGAGTTGCCAGGATGGTATGGCTGAAGTTGTGCACTTGCACATATTTCATTAAATTTTCAATTTTCGGGATTTATTGAAATTTCAAGATAGAAGGGAGGGGCTATTAAAACTTTTACTACTCACAGGACTTTTCGGGCTTAGATGCAGTTTTCAGTAACTTAAGACGGGTATTAGGTTGGATATGATGAACTCCTTCGACAGGTCACTTTGAAGGTAACGCCTTTGGGAAGGATGATGAAGAAGGTATTAAGAGGTTAGAACTAGAGTAGGGTCTATACTAAGGAACTTTATAGAGATGGTGTGACGGTATGACTGATTTGTCGACCCAGACTTCGTCAATGATTCACTCAGATGAGAAGCTTTAAAGTACGGATTAAATGTTGATGTAGATTAGGAAAGAATTGACTGTATCAGGGAAAAATTCCTTAAAATTTTAGGACATCATCTGATAGTCATATAGAAACCATGGGTATGGAACAAGCACTTTGTTGGCCCTTGAAGATTTGTGTGATGATATGATTCTCTTTAAAAGCCATCCAAAAGCCATTTACATATTTAGTCGTCAGGACACATTTTTCCCGATAGGTTTGGATCAACAGCCAACGGACTAGGGCCAAGATACAAAGGTATATAAAAAAAATTCTTACAAACTTTGCTCAGTGTTAGTCGCATTGGCTCTAGGAGTCAAAATTGTTGGTGATGTTTGCTACCACTACCTAATTACTCTATATACATCCCTCTTCCGTAACTCACAAAAATCCTTTACGCAATACACTTTTATATCCGCCTTTATATCTGACTGCTACTGGATTCATCGTAAACGCGCGATTAATACAGGATCCAATAGCTCCATGTTCCGGGATGGTCTTCAGGTCTCCCTTCGATGCGGCTTGTATTTCTATTAACTCAAAACGGTGTCCCCGGAGCGATATTTTGAGTGTGTCGAAGAAATTGCCTGGGGCAAAATCAGGTGAATATGGTGGTTGTGGAACTATTCGGGCCGAATTTTGCGAAACTGTCACGAAGAATCAAACTAGGGTGAGATAAAAAACCAAGAGTTGTCTAAACACAATTCCGGTCTCTTTAGGAGAATAGCTTCACGCAAACAACGCATATAGCTTGTATAATATTCTTGGTTTGACAACTTAACTCGCGGAAGGAACTCGAAACGTACAAGAAGACGATAACCGAAACAATCAACATCACCTTGATTTTTGGCGGACTTTGGCGCGTTTTTTAGTCTTGGCTCACCTTTACCACTATATGTGGTTTCCGGGTCGTGAGCACAAATCCAGGGCTCATCTCTCGTAACAATGCGTTTCACCTTGTCCTGATACTCAGAAAGCATTATTTCAAATACGTCAACGGGACGATTTTTTAATAAAAATGTGGTCTAGGTGCGACTCACAAGGCCCACACGAGTAGCTTCCAAGTGGGAGAAATGAAATCACCCATTGTGTCTGTGTGTCTGTCTGTGGCATCGTAGCTCCTGAACGAGAATACCGATTATGATTCTTTTTTTTTTTTTTAAAGCTAACGCGATCGATATGGTTCTTAGCTACAATCTATCTAAGGTGATCTATTCAGGTGTCTTAAGGTCATCAGCTCTTTTCATTAGCCGTGATAAGGTTCTTAGACGAGGGCGCCGTGGCACAGTAGTTTGTGTGTTGGACTCTGACCCACGATGAGCGAGTTCGGATCCCGATAATACCAACACCATCGAAAGGTTATTTAGCACAGTGTGAAAAATAAGTCAGACACAACATGGGTGATTGAACAGAAGCTTGGCTCCGGTCCTTCATGGGCTGTAACGTCAACAAAAGGAGGAAAAAATGGTTCTTAGACGAATAATGGGTAATGTATCGGTTCTTGGCCAGTCACCGCAATCAACCCGCGTCGGGCGCGGCACTGCAAATGGTAAGTTCATTACTGCATCACACCAAAATGTGCGTTGTCATTGTAGTCATTATTCATGCTATCTAAAATGTGTTATTATGAAATCACACAAAAAGGGAAATGTCCCAGCTAAATGTTACCTTGCCAGAAAGGAATTTTCGGCCCGTACCCATCCATGGTGCAATGGTTAACACACTGGACTCCCAACCCAATGATCACGTGCTCAAATCGCAAGGTTGCTGTGAACATTTTTCGCAGCGACCAAAATAAGGACTTATTCAATCAACGCATTTGTCGCTTCGAGACTCATCAAGCCCGAAACATGATGATCATGCAATCCGGCTCGGAGGATCCATAGAGAATTGGAAAGGAGTTGAGTGTCTTTGCTTTTTGATAGCTGTGAACATAGAAATTTGAACTCGGATCACTCGGCTGAGATTCAATTGTGTTAACCATTACGCCATGGACCCGACTCGCAAATTACTTTCTGGCGAAGTTGCATATAGTTGGGAAATTTCCATTTTATTTGATTGATTTATCCAAAGTGTGCTAATTATTAATAAGTGTGTCGCTGCAACACACTTAAGGTGTCACTAGAGCTTTCATTCATGACACGCAACAGAATGTGTTATAGGGTTAACACGAATAAGCGTCTCAATTTCAAAGATCAAACGTGTTAAGTGATACACTTAACCCTAAAGTGTGTCAAATGAAAAACTTGCATTTGCTGTGTGCGTGCACGAGTAATTAGCTCTCGGTTAATTCATTCAAGTTTGGGGTCATTTACGTTTTCGAGAAGGAGGATGTGAATGAGCTTGACTCAGCTGGGTCTTACAGGAAGCCAAATGCAGTTTTAGATATTTCCATATAGCACACTTCTCTGATCAAACCGGCGATGCAAAAGCGCTTCTGCTAAAACCCATTATCCCCGAGAAGGGTTCCCTGAATAAACACGGCAATAATTAGATCCCTTGTCGGATAAGCAAGTGACATTCTTTATCAATAAATATGATAGAACCTTTTATCTCGGACGTAAGTGAGTCTTACTCGGTCTCTGTTTTAGTTGGTACAACTCGCATTGTAGTGCTAGATAATTTGCACAAGAACAATCGTACGTCCGCTGTATCGTGAATATGCAACCCGACGTAATAACGCCAGTAAGGACTAGCTTCGACCAGCTAATGAATTTGGAAAATTCACGGATGAATCCAAGCATGGGTAGAGGTGTGTGGCTGGGTTCTTCGTAGAGAACAAAAGCGACTCGATTACGTTTTTTCTTAGGCAAATATGCGCTTCCCTATCAAGCAAAGCTATTTACAATCCTAATGGCTCTACACTATGCTGTGGAGCAATGGTAAGAAAGAAGGAGTATTTGTGCTGGTATTGATGCGAAAGTTGCGCCTAAAGCCTCTGTAACCCTTTTATCACATGTAAAATAGTACGGGAGCTCATGATGGATAAAATTGGAAAATTAAGTCTATTGAAGCCACGCTGAAAATCACTAGAACCTAAACCTATATCAGTCTTGCTGCATCCACGGTTAATCGGTCTATCGTCACAGAAAGATTGTATGGCTTTCTAGTTGTTCAAAAATGAACATGAGTCATATGTGCATACATATGTTATCAGCGCACATAAGGGCAAACACAAAAAGGAGAAATACAGTCCACTATCATCCACTTATCATAGTCATAAATATGACCTAAATAAATTAGCCCAACGCATCGCTAATATGGGCTGCGCTGGTCCCTTACAAATACAGTCCAATATCACAGTCACCTAAACCAATAAAAAAAAGGTACAATAGATAAGGCCAACGCACCGAACATTTGGGCTGCGCTGATCCTTTACACATACATATGTACATATACGATTGAAATAAGAATCTCACCCGAGTACGTTAATTTTATTCTGCCGAAATAAAATAATTTGTACACTAGTCATCCTTAAGCGGCCTACACACGCGCTACGGATCGAATTGATCGGTTGCGATTCAAACAGATCGTCCTGTGTGTGGGCTAGTTTGCTACAGATCGCAAGTTTTCAAATGAGTTTGATATTCCTGCGATCGGTAGCGTGTGTGTGGCGCGGTTGACGATGTCTAGGAAACGTCCACCCGAAGTTGTTAGAGTGCATCTATGCAGTCTGTTTATGATTGTATTTATGATTCGTATGTGCACAAATGTATGTTATAAAACTGTTAACATCGAATCATAAAATGAAAACAGGCCATAAAATGAAACAAGCAATAAACACTCGCAGGCAATAGGCAATAGAATTATGAGACCCTCATTCACATATTTGTGAATGCATGTATCTATATATGAATAAGTTATTAGGATCAGAAACCACTCCTGCATCCACAGTGAACGCTTCTCTTTCATTATCCTTTCTTTCCTTTTTTCACACAATATATACACCACACAACAAAATTATTTTTTCTCCGCGATCCATCCTTACTCGACGGCGAACAGCGTGAAATGAAGAACGTATACCGATCCACAAGTGTGTGGCGAAATGACTTCAAACCGATCCATTCGATCCGTAGCGCGTGTGTAGGCCGCTTTAAGGAGAAATGGTCGCAGACGTTATTACAGGACACAACACTTTTAACACACACCTGAACGTGTTTGGCGTCAGTAAGATTTCTTTCTACAATGTTTGTGGCGAGACAGCAGAATAGTTCCTATGAGATTTGTTTCGAATACGATTGCGTCAGGTGGCACACTCTAGGACTGTGCCGTCTTGGCATTACAATGAAAAAATCAATAAATCAGCTTGGGGTCTGCAAAAAAATCTCTAATTCTAAGCGTTTCTTCATGATATTGTCCATCCTAAACACCATTACTTCTTCTTCTTCTTCTTAGGTGGCGTTACAGCCCATGAAGGGCCAGAGCCAAGCTTCTCTCAACCACCCATGTTGTGTGTGATTTATATTTTACAGAGGTGAAAGGGACCTACAGTTTAATGCCGATTCCGAACGGCGTGAGTTGAGAAGCTTTTTCATGGCAAGTATACTACGGAGGGTTTTGCCAGGTTTTGCCGCCGAGGAGGACCGCCGCGAAATAAACATTCGATGATGTTGGTGTTATCGGGATCCGAACTCGCTCATCGTGCGCCAGAGTCCAACACACTAACCACTGCGCCACGGCGCCCCCTAAACACCATTTAGTGCCCTTAAATCCAGGTCTAGGGTGGGAGAGACACCCTTAGCCCAATTTGAAAATGATCTAGAAGTCAAGTCTCAATCCTCCCGCTTTATGTGGCTCGAGGTGAGGAAGCGTCCATTGCTATTTGGTACAGTCAGTGAACAGCTTAAGTCGGCGAAGCAAGTAATGCTTAAACTTAAAAAAACAAAAAACGTGCAGGTCTTTTACACAAGCAGAGCACCCATGACGTTGATGTGGAAATCCCATCAGTGGCTAATTCATTTCGAGTTCAAAAAGAATATATGTACACGTCGACCGATAGATTTTGGGTATATATATGCGTCATACGAGATTTGGCAATTAAGTTAGTGGAATTCATAATCAAAAAACAAGTACATTTTATCGACTTCTACAAACGTCCCCCTTTAACTCTATATCACGATTGCAATGTTGCTCCCACAATTCGAGACACCCTTGATAATCCTCCGAAGTTGACTCGTTTAAAACCATAGTTACAGCAGCTCTGACCATCCCTGCTTCGACAGGCGCTACGTGATGCTTTTCTTCCATAATAAAGGTAGAAATTGTGCAAAAATACTCCGAAAATTTTGCGAAGTGTACGGTTAGAATGCTGTGGAAGGGTATTCAAAGAAGGTCGATGCTTGGGTATCAATAAAATTCGATATCCTGGATTACCATATTTGAAATACGAAAACACCCAACGTAACCGGTGACTTTCCACTAACGACTTGTAAGCCATTGAATGACGGATAGCAGAGTGAAGCTGATTGTTTGATGGGATTTGAGGGAAATTGACCATTACGAGCTGCTAAAACTTCTCGAGACGGTCAATTCGATCCTCTACTATGCACAACTGGCAATTCCAGACCACACACATCTTTGATATTTCGGAACTGCTGGATGGATCTTGGTGGATCTTGTTTGGGAAGATATAATGCGTTCTTCGTGTAGCCCAGACCTTGCACCATCTGACTATCCCTTGTTTCGGTCTCTGCAAAACACTGTTGATGGTAAAAACTTAGCTGCACGAACAGCCGCTAAATATCGGCAAATACAGCAATCTGTGAACCAAGATTGTGAATTCACATTACATTAGCGGAAAAAAAATTAATTGATACCAGCCGTTAATCAGTTGTTCATTACAAACAATCAAGTTATTGTACGTATCACCTACTCGTAGATAAGAATGACACAAGATTAGCAACCGAGCTGTTTCAGCCTGATGTAATGCTTTATACCACCCACATTTGTATCTACACATTGGCTGCCGCGCCTAATAAAAGCCTTGACATGCGGCTCTACTATCTAGTGATGACAGCACGAATGTCTGGTATGATTATACGTCAAATACAAATGTGCACTTCTCAATTGAACTGAGGTTGATATCTTGTTATTTCATCTCTTTTTTGTCAAGGTCTAGTGTCTGGTCATTATCGTTTTCGTCAAGATCTTGAAGGTTAAACTGCTGATATTGAAGAGACGTTTGCGTTGCAAGTCGAAAGCTTTGCAAATCATTCAAGACCTGTCTAATGTATTTCATGGTTATTGATAAGAATTCGTCTGCATTCAGGTGTGAAGGCATTAGGTGATAATGCCCTCATTTGGCGTACTATTCTTGATCGCGCAGTGGATCTGTGCTTATCATGTTCCGGTGATGATAAGTTGTGAAGAAATAATTTTATAACTGACGACTGGCGTGTGTAAAAGTGTCTTGATATCTCTAATAGACTTGAATACGTAGAATTTGTTAAATTCTAGTGGTTTAAGTACGCGCGACCGAATCAGGTATCTTTTACTAACACTGAACATTCGTTATTTAGGATTCTGAACGCTTCAAACAGCGCTAAGTTGTAGGCTTTGGGCTCTCTACTGCAGTAAGGTAGATATTCCTGCTACTCAGGAGATATGGCGGAAAGCAGAGGAAAATCTACGACGATCGCCACTAATTTGATATGCAAGCGAGACAAAGATTCCCAAGTTTCTAAGGTCGTTTTACTTCAATTACTTCTTCTTCTTATGTGGCCATACAAACCGGGATGGACGTGGGCCTCAACCAATAAATCTCTCCAGCTTGCACGGCCTTTTACTACCTGTTTCCATCGACGTACTTCCAATTGGTTAAGGTCCCCTTCCACCTTAATTTCGGTCGTCCTCTGCTGCGTCGTCCCTAGGGGTTGGACTCGAAAACTCTTCGAGCCGAAGTTGTTTTATCGGGCTAGCCGTCCGTAGACGTCATACTAGGCCGATGTCGCTGTACAGCCTGTACACTTCGTCGTTGTATCTTCTCCTCCAGTCACTGTTTATATAAATGGAACCATAGATTGAACGCAGAATTTTCCTCTCGAAATGACCAAGGGCCTCTTCATTCACATTCGTTAAAGTCTAGGTCTCTGCACAATAGAGGAGGACCGGGATGATAAGGTTTTATATAGCGCCACTTAGGTTTTTCACTCTGTGGTCTCTACCTCTCAATTGCCTCTTGAACCGAAAGAATCACCGGTTCTTCTTCTTAACGGGTGCTACAGTTCGGGGTGAACCTGGGCCTCAACCAACATGCCCCTCCATCTAGCACGATCTTTGTTTGCCTTTTCCATAGCCGCACACCCAGTTGGCTGAGGTCCCCTTCCACCTGTGTGGGCCTGCTTAAGTGCGGCCTTCCTCTGCTTCTTCGTCCCTCACGGTTGGATTCAAAGACTCTCCGAGCTGGAGCGGTGGTGTCCATTCGCTCTACATGGCCCAGCCATCTTAGGCGCTGAATCCGTAGACGCCTGACTAGGCTCATGTCGCTGTACAGCCCGTAAATTTCGTGGTTGAATCTTTTCCTCCATCCCCCGTCTGCGTTTATAGGCCCGAAAATCACGCGCAAAATCTTTCTCTCGTACCGACCAAGGGTCTCGTCATCCGCTTTTGGTAGTGTCCATGCTTCTGCGCCGTACAACAGGACCGGGATGAGAAGGGTCTTATATAGAGTCAACTTTGTCGTTCGGGAGAGGGCTTTATTACTTAGTTACCTCCTTAACCCAAAGAAACAGCGATTGGCAAGAGTGATTCTGCGTTTGATTTCGGAACTGATATCGTTGTTTCAGGTCACTGCGGAGCCAAGCAGACGAAGTCCTTAACTACCTCGAACTTATATGCATCTGCCAATACAAACGTTCTGGCCAAGACGTCGGTGGTGAGCGTCCTTTTTTCCTTTTTTGACGACGGCATATATTTAGTTTTGTCCTCGTTTACCGCTAAACCAATTTTCGACGCCTCCGTCTCAATGCTCGCAAACGCCTCATTGACATCTCGCTGTGATCTACCTGTTATGACAATATCGTCGGCGTACGCAAGGAGTTGCGAGGATTTGAAATAGATTGTGCCTCTTGTATTGGCCAGTGATTTCTGCACAATCATTTCCAATATGATGTTGAAGAAATCACACGACAGCCATTCGGATGGAGCAGCGAGCATTCTCCAAATACGCTGTCGTATGCGGCTTTGAAGTCGACCAATAGGTGGTGAGTGTCGACTTGAAATTCATTGGTTTTTTCCAGGATCTGCCGTAGTATGAAGATTTGGTCGATGGTGGACTTCTCTGGCCTGAATCCGCACTGATAAGGAACTATCAGCTCATTTACAAAAGGCTTCAGGCGTTCACACAAAACGGCAGAGGAGATTTTGTAGGGGATGTTAAGGAGACTTATTCCTCTGTAGTTGACGCAATCAGAGGGGTCTCCTTTTTTGTGGATCGGGCATAGGATGCTGAGACTCCATTCCTCGGGCATGCTCTCCTCTGACCATATTTTACAGATGAGCTGGTGCATGATCCTAACCAGATTATCCTCAGCTGCCCTGAAGAGCTCAGCAGACAGTCCGTCTGCGCCAGCAGCTTTATTCGACTTGTGCTTCGATATGGCTATCTTAACTTCGTCGATGTCAGGGGGACAGGATTTCATGTTCTCAGCATCGACTGCCATTCTACTACTAGATGTCCGTTCTTATCCCTGCAGGCTTCCGTTCTGGCTTTATAACCTTGGCATGTTCGCTTTATCTGTTGATAAAACTTTCGAACGTCACGCCTGCAGTAACACCTCTTCAAATCCTCAATCGCGCGCTTCTCGTGCTCTTTTTTTTTTCTTCTAAGAAGCTTATGCTCCTCCCTTCTTTTTAACTCGTAGAGCTTACGAGCTGCTTTTGTTCTTTTATGCAGCGAGGCCTTATATGCATCCTTCTTCGATGTGTGAATCCTCCTGCACTCGTCATTGAACCAGGTGTTTCTTCGTGGTGGAGCCTTGAAACCCAAGACTTCGGATGCAGAGCTTTTAAGGGCTTGTTTGCAAGGGCTCCACTGCTGCTCTATTGATAGCGTGGAGGATTGAGGTGTATTGGAGAGCTCAAGGGAGACGCGATCAGTAAAAGCACGAGCGGTTTCTGGCAATAGTAGCTTTCCGACGTCATAACTTTGTATTCTTACTCTACTCCGCTGCGTTCGTGATATTCGTAAGCGCATCTTGGCTGCGTAAGAGCACCGTGGCGCAGTGGGTAGTGTGTTGGCCTCTGAAGCTGATGACACGGGATCGAATCCCGACACAGCCATGTCATCGAACGTGTTTTTCACGGTGTTTCTCCTCAGCGGGGTTCTGACAAAACCCCCTGTAGTAAAATTGTCATGAAAAGCTTCTCGAAATTCGCCGTTCGGAGCCGGCAATAAACTGTAGGTCCCTTTCACCTATGTGAAAATGAAATCACACACAACATGGGTGTTTGAGAGAAGCTCGGCTCAGGTTCTTCATGGACTGTAACGCCAACATACATACATACATCTTGGCTACTACAAGATAGTGTTCGGGTTAACGATAGTAAATCAACACCTTTCACCGTGGGCGTTGGGCTTTACCAGGGGTGCGTCTTGTCACCTCTTCTTTTCATTATATATATGTATATGGACTGGATGTTGAACGGATCTATGTTGACGACCCTATAAGAAAACGAAAAACAAACAAGGACCTTCGATTCTGTACGTGGAATGTTAGGTCCCTAAACAGACCACGTGCGGCCGAACAACTTGCGGACGCCCTAGAGCGCTATAAAGCAGACATAACCGCCATCCAGGAAATGCGATGGAATGGACCGAGTAAGAAGCGGATGAAGTGGACTAAGACATAAAGTCCTTAGTTTCCAGTATGTGAGTGAACGTCTCATAGCGATCCGCATCAAGGCAAATTTCTGTAACATCAGCCTCATATGCGTCCATGCCCCCTTGGGAGACAAGGATGACTCCACCAAAGATGATTTCTTTGATCTCCTAGACAGAACATATACCAAATGCCCCAGCTATGATACCAAAATCATAGTAGGAGATTTTAACGCTAAGCTGGGTAAAGAAAGCATCTTTGAGCGGGTCATCGGCAAACACAGCCTACATGACACCATATCCGATAACGGACACAGGCTGATCGACCTTGCCACGGGGCGAAATCTTCTTGTAGCCAGCACGCGATTTTCCCACCTCGATATACACAAAGGCACCTGGCGGTCGCCAGATCAATCAGTCTCCAACCGGATTGACCAATCGCGATTGACGTCAGACACTCCTCCACTATTCTTGAGGTCTGCACTTTCCGAGAAGCGAACATTCATTCAGATCACTATCTTGTAGTAGCCAAGATACGTCAACGCATAACACGAACACCGCGGAGTAGAGTTAGAACACCAAGCTATGACGTCGGAAAGCTACTATCGCCGGAGATCGCCAGTGCCTTTGCCAGCCGCGTCTCCCTTAAGCTCTCCGATACACCTAAGTCCTCCACTCAGTCAGTAGAGCAACAATGGAGCCTATGCAAACAAGCCCTGAAGAGCACAGCAACGGAAGTGCTGGGCCTTAAAGCTACACCACGACGAAACACCTGGTTCGATGACGAGTGTAGAAGGATTCAAGCGGAAAAGCAGGAGGCATACAAAGCCTCACTACACAAAAAAACAAGAGCGGCTCGTGAGCTCTACGAGCTTAAAAGAAGGGAGGAACATAAGCTTCTCAAGAGAAAAAAGAAAGAGCAGCGGATAAAACGAAGGATGAGAACGGACACCTAGTAGCAGAGTCGCAGTCGATGCTGAGAATTTGGAAAAACCACTACTGCAGACTGTATAATAGCGATGACAGCCAACATACATACCGCCGTCAGGCAGAATGATCCATTTTTTAATGACGAAGATCGCAGAGAATTCCGTCTCCCTGACCTCGACGATGTTGGGATTGCCTTGTCAAAACTCACGTCGAACAAAGCTGCTGGCGCAGATGGACTATCTGCTAAGCTCTTCAAAGAGGCTGGGGGTGAGCTGGTGAGGAGCATGCACCGGCTCATCTGTAAGATACGGTCAGAGGAAAGCATGGCCGAGGAATGGAGTCTCAGAATTGTTTGCCCGATCCCCAAAAAAGGAGACCGCTTGGACTGCGCCAACTATAGAGGAATAAGTCTCCTTAATGTCGCATACAAGATCTTCGCTGCCGTTTTGTGTGAACGCCTGAAGCCATTGGTAAACAAGCTGATAGGTCCTTGTCAGTGTGGCTTCAGGCCAGGGAAGTCCACCATCGATCAAATCTTCACACTACGGCAGATCCTGGAGTAAACCAAGGAATTTCAAGTCGACACGCACCCTCTATTCGTCGACTTCAAGGCCGCATACGACAGCGTAAGAGACGAGCTATATAACGCCATGTTTCCTTTCGACTTCCCTGTTAAGCTCGTCACACAATGCAGGATGACCCTGGAAAATGCTCGCTGCTCCATCCGAATCGGTGCAGAACTGACCGACAGCTTCGAAGTCTAAAAAGGATTTAGACAGGGCGATGCGCTGTCGTGTGATTTTTTTAACATCATATTAGAAAAGATTGTGCAAAAATCACAGGCCAATACAAGAGGCACAATCTATTTCAAATCCTCGCAACTCCTTGCATACGCCAACGACATTGACATAATAAGTAGATCGCAGCGAGATGTCAATGAGGCGTTTGCGAGTATTGAGGTGGAGGCGGCAAAAATTGGTTTGGCAGTTAATGAGGGCAAGACTGAATATCTGCTGTCATCGAAAAAGGATATTTACCACCGACGTCTTGGACAGAACGTGCATATTGGCAGATATAAGTTCGAGGTAGTTAAGGACTTCATATACCTCGGCTTCGCAGTGACTTGGAACAACGACACCAGTTTCGAAATCAAGCGCAGAATTTCTCTTGCCAATCGCTGCTTCTTTGGGCTCAAGAGGCAACTGGGAAGTAGAGCCCTCTATCGTACGACCAGGTTGACCTTATATAAGACCTTAATTATCCCGGTCCTGTTATACGGCGCAGAAACATGGACTTTATCTAAAGCGGATGAGAAAATCCTTGGCCGTTTCGAGAGAGGGATTCTGCGTGCGGAGGAGAAGATTCAATCACGAACTGTACGGGTTGTACAGCGACATGAGTCTAGTCAGGCGTCTACGGATCCAACCCTAAAATGGCTAGGCCATGTAGAGCGAATGGACACCACAGCTCCAGCCCGTAGAGTCTTTGAATCCAACCGCGAGGGACGGAGAAGCAGAGGAAGTTCGCACTTAAGATGGCCCACACAGGTGGAAGGGGACCTCAGCCAACTGGGTGTGCGGC
Source organism: Eumerus sabulonum (assembly GCA_951905685.1). Lineage (NCBI taxonomy): Eukaryota > Metazoa > Arthropoda > Insecta > Diptera > Syrphidae > Eumerus > Eumerus sabulonum. Next base: position 31,968,083 of record OX645060.1, read on the forward strand.
AATGGAAAAGGCTAGCAAAAGATCGTGTTAGGTGGAGAAGCATGTTGGTTGAGGCCCAGGTTCACCCCGAACTGTAGCGCCCGTTAAGAAGAAGAAGAGGATGTTGCAGCGCAGTCGTGGTGAGGAGTGTTTCACATTGGGAGAGTTGAGGGTAAGCCATCTTCTTTTTTCTAATGACTTAGTTGTCCTCACATCCTCCCAGACGGAACGCCAGCGCGCGCTAGAGAGGTTTGTGGCCGTATGTGCTGATGCTGGAATGAGGGTTAACGTGGACAAACCCGAGGTTGTGATTATTTCCAGAACACCTGTCCAATGCACTCTACATATTAGTGGAGTCCCATTGAAGCAGGTGGAGAAGTTTAAGTATCTCGTGATAGGAGGAGTAATATTGAAACAGCTTAGAAGATTTGTAATCAGGAAGATCGAGCTTGGTGTCAAAGCCAAGTTAGCGGTTTTTAACTCAGCATTTGTTCCAACTCTTACCTATGGTCATGAAATTTGGGTATTGACCAAGTTGGACCAAGTCCAAAAACTCACCTGGGTACGCTTGGGCATAGCGCCTGATGAATTAGAGTCGATGGCGGAGGATCGAGTGGCCTGGAGATCTCGCGTGCGGGCATTACCCCCGCAACTTTTTTAGTGGAACATGTGGGCCACTGAAAATGATGGCAATGATTCTCATCAGGCACTCTTGCAGCCGGACATCTACATTTACATTAACTAGTGAACAAAAAGCTGGTTCAATTGCGTTATTTTCGCGGCGAATATTCTCCTGCTGGGCATGAATTATTCGAGGATTGTTACTGTAAACCTTGGACTTGAGCACCAACTTCCTGAAATAGCGTTCTATCGTTGTGCCCGAGGAACAGCTGCAGTTGCAGCAACAGATCATTCGGCAATACTCCTCAGCAGTGACTGTCTCTTCTTGGTTAAGAAAACAAGCGTTTGGTTTGGGAAATTTAGGCAGAAATGGTCACTTTGGGGCAATGTAAACGTTTTTGAAGGCATTCTCTAGGGTCGTTTGGGCAAGTTCCGTTTATTTACGTAACGATATGAAAATGTGCTTCAACACTTAACACTTTGTTGCCAAGCGTGCATTGTTCTTGCGAAGGTTTCCCGCAAATGATAGTCACTTTCCTTTAGACCTTGCCCTATTTGGATTTTGTTTGGGTGGAACATTAATTATTTTTTTTCAAAATAACGTGTACAGTGTTTTTTTTCATTCCCGTAGAGGCCCCAATCTTTTTTATGGATTTACGCGGATTTCGCATAATTTCGTGTTGAATTTGACCGACATGTTCCGGCGTCGCTGCTGATTTTTTTTTTTTTTTTTTAGAGACTCGCGCAAGTTCAAGAGTTTTCATATACTCTTATGATGTGTTTATACACACAACCTGAACGGAGTGCAGTGGTTTGGGTCCTTGATGTTCGTTCACTACTCTCAGGGGTTGTTGTCCTAGATAGGACGAGAGCCGACCAGATTCCGCATTGGTTATAGTCCGTAGTAATTCGTTCGAGCACCTTAGCATTGCATGCGCAGAGGTTGAATTTCAGTTGACCATATACTGTGACTATTATGCCTGCAGCAGTACGTCTGGTCACTTTCCATTCACAACTGCGTTGCATACTTTTTGTCCGTATAGGAAATACTTTTTATTGGCTATGAAGCGAATTTGAAGTATAGGCTATGTTAACCACTGGACCATGGCCACCCCTGATGTTGATTTTCCCGGAGAGTTCCGTTTACCATTGTGCCTTCTTGTCTAAACTTTTGTACCCACGACCAGATAAATTGCGTATTCACTTGATTTGGTGCCGTGCGACTTCTGGCTATTCTATAAACTCAAAAGACCGTACCTGCGACACCGTCTTGAGTTGATAGTAGGTGATTTTACGAGCATTTATTCATCTCCTCCCTGTCTTAAGGCATAAAGCACACAGAAATCCCCAGATGGGGTTAGGAGTAGGACTTAGTAGATAGGGGTTGAGGTTTTGCCATTTGTGTGTACTGGTATATACTTTGTCGGATGGACAATTTTGACACTCTATAGTGCGTTTTTGAGTCCTAACTACTACTAACCTAACTTGAGAGCACCGTGGCGCAGTGGGTAGTGTGTTGGCCTCTGACGCCATGGACTCGGGATCTAATCCCGACACAGCCATGTCATCGAACGTGTTTTTCACGGTGTTTCTCCTCAGCGGGGTTCTGACAAAACCCCCTGTAGTAAAATTGTCATGAAAAGCTCTTCGAAATTCGCCGTTCGGAACTGGCAATAAAACTGTAGGTCCCTTTCACCTATGTGAAAACGAAATCACACACAACATGGGTGATTGAGAGAAGCTCGGCTCAGGTTCTTCATGGACTGTAACGCCAACATACATACATACATGCATACAACTACTACTTACTTATTTACTTATCAGGCCAGCGATCCATGGAGGATCTGAGCCTGAGCTATAGCTGCCTTCCATCCTTGACGGTCCCGGGCACGCTGCTTCCAGTTGTCAAGACCAAGATGTCTTACATCCGCGAATACTTGGTCTTCATACCGGAGGTTCGGTCTTCCTCTTCTTCTCGAACCAGGAGGCTCGGAGTCGAAGACCCTCTTAGCCGGAGCGTTGATGTCCATGCGCTCGATGTGGCCGAGCCAGTGTAGTCGACGGATCCTTGCCTTCCGGACTACATCCACATCATGGTACAGCTCGTAGAGTTCGCGGTTGTGTCTTCTTCTCCATTCACCTTCCTCACAGACAGGACCAAATATCCGGCGCAGAATTTTTCTTTCGAAAGAACCCAAAATCAGCTCCGCTGTCCTGTTTATCGTCCAGCTTTCGGCTCCGTACAGCAAGACTGGCAGAATGAGCGTTTTGTAAATCAAGACTTTGGTCTTTGGAGTGAGGAGTTTTGACCCCAGTTGTTTGGACAAGCCGAAGTAGCAACGGTTGCCAAGGGCGATTCTATGCCGGATCTCCACTGTGGTGTCATTTGTGGGATTTACGTTTGCCCCGAGGTAGCCAAACTCCTTAACTACCTCGAAATTGTAGCTGTCAATTGTTATATTTTGTCCCAGGTGGTGAGCGACGGATTGGTTTTTGCTTGACAGCATGTATTTCGTTTTGTCCTCATTGATCTTAAGACCAACTCGTTTCGCCTGTTCTTCAATCGCCGTGAATGCTTCCACAATGCCAAGGCGAGAACACGCGATGATGTCGATATCATCCGCGTATCCTAGCAGCTGGATGGAATTGTAAAAGATAGTGCCTTCCCTATTGACGCCTGCCCGTCGCACTATCTGCTCCAGCACCAGGTTGAAGAAGTCACATGACAGCGCATCTCCTTGCCGAAATCCGGCGCATCTCCTTGCCGAACCGAGTTGCACTGCATCGCGTATTTTTTAGCGTAACGCAACACAACTGGATCAGTTTTCCCGGAATCCCGTATTCGGCCATCGCACCAAACAGTCCTGCACGATGAATGCTGTCGTATGTGGCTTTGAAATCGATGAAAAGTGGTGTGCATCGATTCGAAACTCGTTGGTCTTTTCCAGAATTTGTCGAAGTGTGAAAATTTGGTCTATAGTTGATTTGCCGGGCCGGAAGCCGCACTGGTAGCTGCCGATTAGTGTGGTGCAAAATGGTTTTAGACGTTCACACAATACGCTGGACAGGATCTTGTATGCGACATTGAGCAGGGAGGTAGGATCGCCTTTTTTGTGGATGGGGCATATAGAGCTGGTATTCCAGTCGTCGGACATGCTTTCATCTTCCCAAATTCTGCAGATGATCTGGCGCATGCTCCCTAGCAGAACATCGCCGCCAGCCTTGAAGTGCTCTGATGGCAAGCCATCTGAGCCTGCGGCCTTGTTGTTCTTCAGCTTCTGAATAGCTGTGCCGACTTCTTCGATGCTGGGTGGGAGGACTACTTCAGCGGCTGGAGTTGGGATTTCCTCGGTCCCTACCACTCTCTCTTGGTCATGCTCGTTAAGCAGCTGCTGGAAGTGCTGCTTAAATACATCCACTATTCCCTGCGGGTCGGTGACAATATTACCCTTGCAGTTTCGAAGAGCCAGGGTGCCCTTTTTGAAGTCTCCTGCAAGGCCTTTGGCTTTCTTGTAAAAGGCTCGTATTTTATGTTTATCCCTAGACTCCTCGATATTCTTGAGGTGGGAGGCTGCGAAGATTCTTTTCTTTTGTCGCAGTAGTTTTTTTCTCCTCCCTTTTTCTGGCTCGGTACTCTTCTTGCGCTGCCCTGGTTTTCCTCTGCAGCGCCTTTTGGTACGCCTCGTCGGTTGCTGCCTTTTTCTGCTCACACTCGCCATCATACCACGGGTTTCTTGTCGGGGGTGGTAGGTATCCTAAGGCATCCTAAGGTATCCTAACTATACCGACCTAATTATCGGAAATGATAACAGCTCTTCAGAATGTAGATAAATCAGCTGGGTTTGGACTTTTGGCAAAAAAAAAAAAAAACGAAAACTCCTGCTACAACTTCATTCTAAAGCTAAGAGAGTTCAACGCGAGGTGAGCCACCAATGTATTTGGTTTGAGGCACTAGTTTGACTGCATAATTTATATACGCTTGCCAAGAGAGTATGCAAGCCTTACTTACCTTTTATGGAGTGGTACAAATGAATATTTGTCTGCGAAGTCTAAACAAAGATGCACTCTTCTGAACCATATGCCTGATTTAAGGTCAAACCTTTTAATAATTTGGCGAACCCTATTTTTTTTTTTCTAACGACTCATAGGAATAGCTATTGGCTAAACCGAAATAGGAGTAAATCCGTATTCTAATAAGTGTAGCAAATCCCATTCTGTCCACAACAATAAAACAACTCATTGGTAAATACACATCTAAATTTGTCTAAGTAAAAAGAAAAATTACAATATTTACACGAATTAACATATACCAATAGTCCTGCGCCCTTCACTGATTCTTCGCTTTCACTTTATGCGCTGATGGTCGCAGGAACTTTGAAACCAACACGATCAGCAACTTTACTAACAGCCAGAACACCACTAACAACCCACCGAATAGAATGAGGATTGCATCCAAATTATGATACTCAATAAAGCTCAGTTCCTGTGCAGCGCAATGCAAATGAGGAGCACCCTTATGCCTAGCCACGTATTCCACCCAATAGGTAGCCAAGTCCAAGGGTTCAATGGGTTGATCTCGAAATCTTTCGGAGATGACCTGAACATTCTTCGTATAGCTGGGATCATTTAAAATCTTATTGATTGCAGCAGAGAAGGTTTCCTTATTAAGAGCATTGTAGTCGACCATAAGACCATAACCACCGGCTTCGGATCGGGCCATGTTAAGAAACTGATCGCCAAACATTGGAATTCCAACGAATGGTTTTCCATGATAAATTGATTCAGTTGTGCCCAGTAGTCCTCCGTGTGTGATAAAGAGCTTGACATTTGGATGTGCCAACACATCATCCTGTGGGAACCAGTCGCTGATGAAAACGTTGTCGCTTTTGCCGGGTAATTCGGGATCTTCGAATTTCCATAAGATTTTTTGTTTCAGAGATTTGAATGTCTCAAGTATGGCTTCCCGCTTATCGAGCGGTAGAATCTTACTTTTCAGATTCGAGCCCATCGAAAAGTAGATGGCACCATCCTTGGCCTCGTCGAGGAACTTTTGCATATCGGCCGGTAATGGATTCCTCTTGCGATTGATGTGCATTCCTCCGACTTCGATCATATTCGGGAGATAAGGTCGTGGGAATCCCAGCGACACATGTGCGTTGAGAAGCACTAACGCAGCGTTCTTTCGAATATTGTGAAGACCAAGCTTCGAGTCGGGAAAGTGTTGCCTGAATAGATCCTCTTGTTTCGGAAGGTAGATGTTGTGGAAATAGAACTTTGACAAGGTTTCGGCAGCAAGGTTGCCAATGCGTTGAAGAAATGTCATATGGTGTGTGAGTGGCAAAAAAGGATTGGGAACATATGACAGCGGAGATGGTGTGCCGACCATTTCAGTGTTCCAGCTTATGGCTCCAAAAGTAGACAGACCAATTAAGGGTGCGTTAAAGTACTCAGCCAATCCATACAGAGCTTCACTGACAAATACTTCCACGATGACGACGTCGAATTTTTCACCTGATGCCATGAGTTTCTTTAAAGCTGGTTCATTGAGGGTCGAATTGGTAAACATCAGTCCCATATCGTAGATATGAGCGTAGGCCTGTAGCAAGTTTTGATCCCGAAGGCTGATAAGGTTGTCAGTTAGGCCTGAAAAGATAGCAAATGAAACGAAAATAAGTAAAGATTGTTGAAGGCAAGGGTACATCGATGAGGTTAAGCCATATGGGATACTTCTAATCACATTCGAAACTCGGCCATTCTAACAAATCTCGATTAGCGGGTGGGTACGCCTTAGCAGACCTACCTCCAAGCGTTTAACTTTCATCTAATCTGATCTCGAACCAAATATGGACAGAGCAGATTTATCCTCAGTTTGATCAAGATATTTATGGACTGAATGGTTAGCTCAATATCTATAATAACGTGGTCATTCTGCACTACTCAGGGTCTCAATTGCGTGGCAAAGCACTTGGTTGCGGTAAATACCTGTTCTTATACCTATTTAGGACTACTTCACAGTACAAGGTACAATAACAAACGACCAGTTTCCTTGTGATTTGATGTAGGAACACAGGTCTTTGGAAATAGCATTCTATTTGTTACCTGGGAAATAGACAGGCCTAAATGGTACATCCTGGTCATTTCCTCGATTAATATAGCACCAACCACAGGCTTGCGCAATTTGTGGACTTGCAGTGTTGCTAAGTTCATCAATGAATTAACTACTGCTGAGGATGGTTTCAGGTGGAATGAATCCACCTCCAAAATTTTCCTAGAATCTCCTTCTTCTCAGGCTCTACATTTCAGGCTGGACCTGTACCTCAACCAATTGCCCCGCCATCTAGCATGATCTTTTGCTACCCTTTTCCATTGACGCACACCCAGTTTGCTGATGTCCCCTTCCACCTTTGTGTGCCACCTTAGCTGGCCAGTCATTTTTCAAAATCATTTCTAATACTTGAAGAAGTCACACAACAGCGGATCGCCCTGCCTAAGTCTACACCGATTCGGAAGGAGTAGGGAGCATACTCTGAAACCATCCCGCATAGTCTGACGAGTTTAGGAGGGATGTCAAAGGCAGACATGGCGTTGTATAGCTCGTTTCTTAGTACGCTTTAAAGTCAAGAAATATGTGATGAGTATCGACTTGAAATTCATTGTTTTCTTCCAGGATCTGCCGTCGTGCGAAAATTTGATCGATGGTGGACTTCCCTGGTCTGAGGTCTTACCTCTCCAAATCCTCAATCGCGCTTCTCACGCTCTTTCTTCTTTCTCCTGAGAACCTTATGCTTCTCCCTACTTTTAAACTCGTAGAGCTCACGAGCTGCTCTTGTTCTTTTAAGCAGCGAGGCCTTATTTGCTTCCTGTTTTGCTGTGTGAATCCTCCTGTACTCATCATCGAACCAGGTGTTTCTTCGTGACGGAGCCTTGAAGCGCAAACTTCGAAACTTCGAATGCCGTGCTTTTCAGGGCTTCTGTTGACTGCGTGGAGGGTTGAGGTTTATAAGAGAGCGACGTCATGTTCTCACTTTACTTCGCTGCGTTCGTTGTATCCGTAGGCGTATCTTAGCTTCTTTCTTCTTCTTTTGGTGGCGTTACAGCCCATGAAGGACCAGAGCCAAGTTTCCCTCAATCACCCATGTTGTGTGTGATTTACTTTTCGCACAGGTGAAAAGGACTTACAGTTTAATGCCGATTCCGAACGGCGTAAGCCGAGAAGCTTTTTCATGGCAAGTATACTACGGGAGGTTTTGACAGTACCCCGCCGAGGAGGAACGCCGCGATATAAAGATTCGATGGCGTTGGTGTTATCGGGATCCGAACTCGCTCATCGTGCGCCAGAGTCCAACACACTAACCACTGCGGCACAGTGCGCTCAATTTTTGTTATTTAGTTTTCTAAATAAACTAAGGGGGAGGGCCGGGGTACAGTGGCTAACATCATCGACCGCCGAGCGGAAGGTCTATAGTTCAAATTTGCTTCATAGCCAAGTAAAAGTAATTCCTATACGGACAAACAGTATGCAACGCAGTTGTGAATGGAAAGTGACCAGACGTGCTGCTGCAGGCATAACACTCACAGTATATGGTCAACTGAAATTCATCCTCTGCGTATGCAATACAAAAGTGCTTGAACGAATTACTACGGACTATAACCAACGCGGAATTTGGTCGGTTCTCATCCTATCTAGGACAACCACCCCTGAGAGTAGTGAACGAACATCAACGACCCAAACCACTGCACTCCGTTCAGGTTGTGGGTGTAAACACATCATAAGAAAATATAAAAAAAAAAAAACAGAGCAAAGAAGCTGATCGCGTTTAACATGGCAAACGCCAGCTTCGATCTCTGTCCCTGCTCAATCCAAGTTGACACACAGCCTCCGCGTGGCCACCCCTGGATAGCTACCCTGGCACCCGCCAGGTATTGAACCAATGTGTACAGCGACCGAACCCCTTGTTCCTGGGGAAATAGGAACCCTCCAGGTTGGAGGTTGTGCATAGGGATAACATCCCTATCACGTAATAACCTACTTGTTCCGAAACAACAACAAGCCTCGGATACGGACGGATACAAAGCTGACGACCCCTGCAAACGACTAACGGACTTGAGACCGGGTGCAGGCGATCAATTGGAACAAACCCTCAACTGCTATAAAGCAGATATAACCGCACTCCAAGAAGTGTGATGGGATGGACCAGGCAAAAAACGGATGAAAAACTGCAACATCTACTACGACATCTATTCAGGTGCGGATTCATTATTCGAGAAAGACTCCGACAAAAAGTCTTAAGCTTCCGAGATACAAGCGAACGCCTCATAACAATCCGCATCAAAGCTAAATTTGGAAACATTAGCTCAATATGCGCTCACGAGCCAACGGAAAAGGACGATCAACTCAAAGAACAATTCCGCGATCTCCTAGGCAAAACCCGGCTACGACACAAAAATAGTCCTAAGAGATTTTAATGCAAAACTGGGCAAAGAGGACATATTTGAGTCGATCATAGGAAAGCATAGCCTCCATAACACCGCATCCGACAAGGGACTTAGGCTAACCGATTACCTAGCGGGGCGTAACCTCCTTGTAGCAAGCACGCGATTCCCCCATCTCAACATCCACAAGGGTACCTGGCGGTCTTTTGATCAATCGACCACCAACCAGATTGATCAAAAGACCGCCAGGTACCCTTGTGGATGTTGATCCTCCAAGCTCTCTCAAAATCCGCCCACAGCAGCACAAACAATAGAGCAGGAATGGGCGCATTGCCAGAGCGCCGTCAGAGATGCTGCCTCAGAGGTGCTGGGTTTCAAATGACCACCACCTAGAAACCCCTCTTTCGATGAACAATGCGAACAAGTCCATGCAGCAAAACAAGAGGCATATAAAGCCATGTTGCAACGAGGGACGAGAGCTGCTGCGCGAAATCTATGAGCAGAAGAGAAGAGAGGAACAGAAGAAGAAGAGAGAGCACGGAAAGCGTGAGATCGAGGAGATGGAGAGATGCTTCCGCAGGAATGACGCCCGTAAGTTTTACAATAAGGTAAAACGAACATGCCATGGCTACAAGGCCAGAGCGGCGGCCTGCAGGGATGAAAATGGATAACTGGTAGTAGAGTCGCAGTCGATGCTGAGGATTTGGAAAGACCACTTCTGCAGACTGTATAACGGCGACGATAGACAAGATACCGCTGTCAGGCAGAACGGGCCATTCGTAATGGACGAAAATGTAACAGAATTCAGTCCACCCGACCTAGAAGAAGTCAAAATAGCCATATCAAGACTTAAGTCTAATAAAGCCGCGGGCGCGGACGGCCTGTCTGCTGAACTTCTTAAGGCGGCTGGAAATGAGCTGGTAAGGTGCATGCACCATCTCATTAGCAAGATTGCCGAATCCCGGATAACTAGAGTGACGTTCGGGGTAAATTGCATCCCCTTTCTGTTGTGTGCGACTCTTAAGCATCACCTTAACTGTGAAGACGTTAATTTTACTAACACATGTACCACCCTGAAGGACAGCATATACATGGATGACCTAGTCATTAGCGTGGACGACGAAGACGTAGGAAGACGAATTTGTAGCGAAGCAGTGAACATCCTGGAGAGGGCATCGATGAATCTTTATAAATGGAATTCAAATAGCGGCAAGGTACGAGATGCAATGAATTCCATTAGTGCGCCTCACAAGCAAAGGGTATTGGGACTTTATTGGTTCATACACAGCGACGAATTGTCTGTTCCTATGGATGCAGCTCAGAACATGCTTGTTTCCAATTTGACTAAACTATCGCAAGGGTATACGACCCAATAGGTATTCTCGGTCCCACTATTATCAAACTAAAGATTTTCTTTCAAAGTAGATATGAAGTAGGGATGAAGTTCTCGCTTGTGACTTCTTGACTCAACGGAACGAGTGTGTGCAGAGTATTCTGGAATTGATAGACAGGGCTATTCCAAGAGCAGCGCTATCTTCCGTTTCACAAACGACAATTATCCAAATCCATATTTTTGCGGACGCTCCTAGTGGACAAATCAGCGTTTGCTTCTTATGTGCTAAGAACCGCGTCGCCGTTTTAAAACTCGAAAGCAGCAATGACCTGACGTTGCCCGACCGACTCTAAAATAGCTCTGAGTTGGATTCAAGGGAATGTGCAGCGTTGGAAGCCTTACGTCCAAAACATGGTCAACGAGATTAGACAACTGACGCAAATTTCACAGTGGGGCCATTGGAAAGGAAAAGATAGTCCAGAAGATCTTCTTACACGAGTTATTGGTGGGGATGTCCTTCGTAAATCTTCAATCTGGACACATGGCCCACAGTGGTTCAGAAATAGCGATAGTAGCCTTGTGACTGATGAACCACTGAAACCTAATCCCGTCACTTTACTATTATTGGATGCGTCTGATTCTTCAATAAACATCAAAGAAGATGCCTTAGTGGGCTATGGAGATTATAGTTCTTGGAACCGTTTACTCCGATATACCGCCTACACTAAGGGCAGGCTGAGGTCATCGAGAACGTCTTCGAATTTCGAGTTACACTTTCGCCGTCGTCAGCTGCTGAGATCGAGAACGCAGAAAATCACTGGTTTCGATATGTACAAAAGCATGAATTTTGTCAATTGCAGAAAGACAAATTTTTAACGAAGCATTCCAAGATTCGCGAGTTGTCCCCGTTCCTAGATGATAAGGGTCTCATGACGGTATGTGGACGTCTACAATCAACAAAGGAAGTGATGGAAGTGAAATTTCCAATTATACTTCCAACAAAGTCGCATATTGTTAGCGCCCTTTTTGCGCCTCTACCCATCCAAGGAGTTTCTCTATCTCGACCATTCGACAAGGTTGGAGAGGATTTTGCTGGCCCACTCTACTGCTATGATGACAAGTTGGATGCTTCTAAAATATACGACGCAATTTTCACGTGCGTAGCAGTGCGCGCTGTACATTTGGAGTTGACGAGGGGTTTATCAACTGATAATTTTTGAATGGCTCTCAGGCGGTTCATTGGTGGGCGTGGTGTGCCGGCAACGTACACGCCTTCCGGAGAGCTGCTATTAAATTGCGTAGTCGTGATTCTCTCTGGGACGAGGAGGTCGTACTGTGATACCTTTCACGAAGGAAGATCAAATGGAGTTTTATAGTGGAACGTGCACCATGGTGGGGTGGGTTATAGGAGAGATTGATCTGGACAACGAAAAATTTGATGAAGGTAACAAGCGGCAAAGCAAAACTGAGTTTTGAGCACCTGAGGACCATAATCGTCGAGACCGAAGAAATTATCAAAAGCCGCCCACTTACATATTGTATGTATGAGCACAGATCCAATGGACCTATCAACCCCTAGGCTCCGCAGTTTACCTATGGAATCATCGCCAGGAGAGTCTGACGCAGAAACGTTTCGGAGTGCCTGGAAGCAGCGAATGAGGTACACAACTAAATTGAAAAGGTGATGGCGGCTCGAGTATCTTCAATTTTTGCGGTCCTTTCACCATAAATTGCATAAACCCACGATCAAGATAAAAGAAGGTGATGTCGTTTTAGTTGCTGATCAATCCATACCTCGCCTAAACTGGTATTAGTCGGTAGAGACCAAAGAGCGAGATCTAGTCAAATCCGGATCTCGAGCGGTAAGCAGCTTCGGAGGCCGATTAAACTACATTACCCTCTGGAACTTCACCTGTGCGCGGCCGAGGATGTTAAAAACTAACTATCTGTCTCTCTCTTTCTTTTGAAAATGACTTCGCACTAGCACTTACAAAAGCCATTGTCAGCTCGAGCAGTTGCGATTCGCCCTTAAATCAGTCAACATTTCTTTCGGTTTTGTGAAATAAATACTTGAATTTAGTGGACTTTGTTTTACTTACCTCGGGCTTTTTAACAGATGTTGACCAACGACGCAGTGTGCCAGTTCCCGAGTTATGGCTTAAATCGACTATCGAAAAAAGGCAAGTTTTTTCCATAAAGCGAATGTGAAGCACATCCAATATTTCTCAAAAGTTCTTGATACCTCGCATGGAAATCCACATCATTCAAAGTATTTTCGGAAATGTATCTGATTGATGTCGGATTATTCAAGCAAAATCAACATTGTTTCTTACACATTCGGCCCAATACACACGGAGCAACCGGGAAGAAACTAAATCGGTTATCAACGAGTACAAACCAATTACGAACTCAGCGGAGACTTGACTCCACACACGAGGAAACTCATCACCGATCCAAATCTCAACTGCCTCTAGCGAAGTATAGTCCCCAATTCGTTCGGTGGTGGGTAGAGGCATCTCAGCAGAAAACAAATACCTACTCGTGGATGGGCATGAGGAGGGAGGAATTGTCGCAATCATCCATTTGCATGAGATCCGGAAGCATGCTAAGAAGGAACATTTTCAAGGCTTCTTTTCTGGGCTCTGTAGCCACCTGCCTACCACTGGCCACTGAAATCGCCGATGCTGTGGCAATGCGGATGTTGAAGACCTTGGAGGAGGTTGTGGGGATGGTGATGGAGTTACAGATGGTGGGTCGTAATCACACCCATCATCCCCTACGGAAAGTCCTTCTTCCTCCTCCTGTTATGGCTACGACAGATTTCCGGAAGGCTTTTCCAGTGTCTTGATATAAGGAACAGCAACTAGAAACTGAAATCAATAGGCAACCCGACATGCAAATCAATTGGCAACTGTTTGCAAACTGTTTTTTTTTTTTGAATAGCAAAGGACTAACAAAGGCCTCGTAGGGGTAGCATCCATCCGACGAATGCTGGCCTGCTAAAAAGCGAGAAGAGCCACCGCAGTGGAACATCTTGCGGCACTGTTAGTAAGTCCTATCCCCACCTCCTCGTGGTGCCATCTGGAGATTTCCTATGGAAATCGCAGACGGGGAAGGGCGAATGGCGAGCCTCCTGCGCCAAATAACATGATTAGTCGGTTGGGCTACGTAAGCTACGTTGGGCCTAGTAAGTCGTAACCGTAAAAAAAACACAAACTCCGAAACAACCACAAGCCTCAGATATAACGGACCGGATTTATGTTGATGACCCTTGCAAAAAACGAAAAAATGGCAATGACGCCCTAGACCGCTATAAAGCGGACATCACCGCCATCCAGGAAATGCGATGGAATGGGCCGGGTATAAAGCGGATGAAAAACTGCGATATTTACTACGGCGACTGCTATAGGGAGAGAGGGCAACGATTGTTTGGATGCGGATTTGTTGGTCGAGGTGGACTAAGGCAAAAAGTCCTAAGCTTTCGGCATGTGAGCGAACGCCTCATAACAATCCGTATCAAGGCTAAATTTTTTAACATCAGCCTGATCTGCGTCCACGTCCCCACGGAAGACAAGGATGAGTCAGCCAAAGATGAGTTCTACGATCTCCTAGACAGAACGTATGCCAAATGTCCCAGCTATGGCATCAAAATTGTACTAGGAGACTTCAATGCTAAGCTGGGTAAGGAAAGCATATTTGAACGAGTCATTGGCAAACATAGCCTACACGACACCACCTCCGATAACGGACACAGGCTGATTGATCTTGCTACGGGGCGAAGTCTCCTTCTAGTCAGTACGCGCTTTCCGCACCTGGCGGTCTTTTGATCAATCGACTACCAACCAGATTGATCACATCGCGATCGACGTCAGACACTCCTCCACTATTCTTGATGTTCGAACTTTCCGAGAGGCTAACATCGACTCGGACCACTATCTTGTAGTAGCCAAGATGCGCTTTTGGATATCACGAACGCAACGGAGTAGCGTAAGAATACAAAGCTATGACGTTGGAAAGCTACTATCGCCAGAAACCGCTCGTGCTTTTACCGATCGCGTCTCCCTTAAGCTCTCCAATAGACCTCAATTCTCCCCGCTATCAATAGAACAGCAGTGGAGCCTTTGCAAACAAGCCCTGAAAAACTCTGCATCCGAAGTTTTGGGTTTCAAGGCTCCACCACGAAGAAATACCTGGTTCGATGACGAGTGCAGGAGGATTCATACAGCGAAGCAGGATGCATATAAGGCCTCGCTGCATTTTTAATTTTTTTTTTTTCTCGACGAAAATAATTATCTTACTGGTAGCGACAGCCTGTCCGATGTCTTTCAGTAGAGCCACAATCTTCTGAGGCTTCTCTTCCTCCTGACAAATGTCGATAATCTGACGAACGTTGTGATTTGCGGCCAAATCCAACGAACCGATATTGGTCTGAATGTAATCGGTGAGAAAATCTTCGGCCAGAGCTTGGACTTCTTTTGGCCAAGTAGCTGGCCACATGACCACCTGACGATCCGGACGAATCTGTTCGATAATCTTACGAATTTGGGGTTCGAAGCCCATGTCAAGCATACGATCGGCCTCGTCCAATACCAGATAGGTGCAACGTGACAAATTGGTAATGCGGCAAATGTTGTCCTCCAAGTGGTCATTCGTTTCGGACTTATCGGCGTAGATTAGAGATTTCCACATACCCCCACAGAAAATAGTCAAGAGGCGTTAAATCGCACGATCTTGGAGGCCAACTCACGGGTGCCTAACGTGAAACTATGCGATTACCAAACTTTTCCTTCATTAAATCAATTGTGGCACGAGCTTGTTGAAACCACAGCTCCCGCACGTCATGGTTGTTCAATTGATGAACGAAAAAGACGTGTGCACACCGCGACGGTTCAACTTCAAGTGTCCTCTATTTTAAATTTCATTTTCATAAGCATACAGATACACAGACTTTTTCGTTGCGTTGCCTGATGTCGTTGGTAGCCCTGAAGAACAGGGATGTTCGTCCGTTGACGGCTCGGCAAAACCTGGCTTTGGAGACGTCCTCGGATCCGTTGAATTCTCCTCGTCCTCGTCAGTTTCGCTCTAAACTTATGGAACACGTGTAGTTCTAACACACCTTTCCATTTATGCCACTTTGGTCTTACGAGTGAGGAGTTTTGATGCCAGTTGTTTGGACAAGCCAAAGTAGCAGCGGTTGCCAAGGGCGATTCCATGCCGGATCTTCACTGTGGTGTCATTTGTGGAATTTACGTTTGCCCCGAGGTAGACAAACTCCTTAACTACCTCGAAATTGTAGCTGTCAATTGTTATATTTTGTCCCAGGTGGTGAGCGACGGATTGGTTTTTGCTTGACAGCATGTACTTCGTTTTGTCCTCATTGACCTTAAGACCAACTCGTTTCGCGTTCTTCAATCGCCGTGAATGCTTCGACAATGCCACGGCGAGAACACGCGATGATGTCGATATCATCCGCGTATCCTAGCAGCTAGACGGACTTGTAGAAGATAGCGCCTTCCTTGTTGATGCCTGCCCGTCGCACTATCTGCTCCAGCACCAGGTTGAAGAAGTCACATGACAGCGCATCTCCTTTCCGAAATCCGGTGCATGTTTCAAACGGTTCCCGAAGTTGGCGTTCGATATGCCATCTTAACCGTCATGGAATTGAGTGCGCGAAAGTCGATACACATCCGATCTCCATCAGTTGTTTTTTTGTACGAGGACGACTGGCGAGAAGTACGGTGATTCGATTGCCTGGATGACTCCGTGATCGAGCAACTCTGGAACGATTCCGTCGATGACCACTCTTTTCGCAAATGGTATACGGTAGGGCTTCTAAGCAATCGGTGACTCCGACATGAGTACAATGCTTAATTTCGTTGTGTTACATTCTCCCAACCGATCGAGTGTTTCACCAAAGCAATCGCCAAACGTGTTACTAATGCTCAAGACTTTGTTCTGGATGCTCGTTTCCAAATTTTCGCCGAGTTTGACCCATCCCTTCTGGTTTCATACAGATGACATGATTCCTTTCTTACAACTAGCTGAAAGCTGTGGTCGTTCAACACGTCGTTTCCCATGATGATTTCGTAAGGGAGGATATCGTCATCCACGACTAGCAATCGATGTACAAATTGTCGACTATCCATGGAGATGTATGCGTGAATGCAGCTGTGTCCTTTCCATATTCCTCCACCAAATCCAGCAAGTTTGAAGTGAAGGAGTGGTCGATCCGCTCATATTTGCAACATGGCGACAGATGAGGGATCTGTCGCCTGGAATTTGTTGACCTGGATGGTCTTTGTTCTGTTATCGACGACTTCATTGTTTGATGTTAAGCGAAGGACGCCGTTTCTTTGAGCATAAAGCGGCCTACACACGCGCTACGGATCGAATGGATCGGTTGCGATTCAAACAGATCGTCCTGTGTGTGGGCTAGTTTGCTACAGATCGCAAGTTTTCAAATGAGTTTGATATTCTTGCATTCGGTAGTGTGTGTGTGGCGCGGTTGAAAATGTTGCGATTCAAACAGATCGTCCTGTGTGTGGGCTAGTTTGCTACAGATCGCAAGTTTTCAAATGAGTTTGATATTCCTGCGATCGGTAGCGTGTGTGTGGCGCGGTTGACGATGTCTAGGAAACGTCCACCCGAAGTTGTTAGAGTGCATCTATGCAGTCTGTTTATGATTGTATTTATGATTCGTATGTGCACAAATGTATGTTATAAAACTGTGAACATCGAATCATAAAATGAAAACAGGCCATAAAATGAAACAAGCAATAAACACTCGCAGGCAATAGGCAATAGAATTATTAGACCCTCATTCACATATTTGTGAATGCATGTATCTATATATGAATAAGTTATTAGGATCAGAAACCACTCCTGCATCCACAGTGAACGTTTCTCTTTCATTATCCTTTCTTTCCTTTTTTCACACAATATATACACCACACAACAAAATTATTTTTTCTCCGCGATCCATCCTTACTCGACGGCGAACAGCGTGAAATGAAGAACGTATACCGATCCACAAGTGTGTGGTGAAATGACTTCAAACCGATCCATTCGATCCGTAGCGCGTGTGTAGGCCGCTTAAAGGGATGATTTGTTCCTTTCGGTGCAAGTGCTATCGGTGTGGCCTGTTCGGTGGCAGATCGTGCATCGTTGTTTGCGTTGCGGTTGTGGACGCCCTACTCGTCCGTTGTTTGCTGGCGGTACAGTTCGTTGGGGTTCTGTTGTGAGACTTCTGAACGTTGAAGTTGGCGTCTTCGTTGCCCCCGTTGGACGATTGGTGATGAACCGATCTATAGCGTTTCTAAGATCGTTTAGTGTGGTGAAATTTAAACTTGCCAGTGCCGACTGCAATTCTACGTTTTTCGTCCCTCGCCGTATGTACATAGTTAGAGTCAGAGGCCAGATCACTACGGCCACGAGTGGGCCTATTGTGATGTCCCCCACTTACAGTTCACTCAGAAAACCTGAGTCCGTAATAAAACTTAGTATGCTTTTGAGTGAGCTGGCAGCAATTTCTTCTGCTTCAAGATAATGCTTGCCTAGGTGACGAAGACGTGTACTGACCACGCAGTTACAGTGGCATAGTATGTGCTCTGCTGTTTCTTCGTCTTCATTACACATACGGCAAGTGACATCTTGTATGATGCCCATTGTTTTGAGGTGTTTATTAACTGGGCAGTGTCCAGTTAGGGAACCTGTGATTAAGCGAATCTGACTCCTCGAAAGCATGAGGAGTTGTTTCGTTCCATTGAGAGATGTAGTTAGGAGGAACAGCTAGGCTTGTCTGCTACCTTTCGTTTGTAACCGGTAGTGATCCGCCGTGTTCCTTAACCAATTGTTTATGCAGCATTTGGTGGTGCTGATGAGTATGCCGCAGATAGGCCGTGGCATCATAAATGGTGACGCAGAGCCTTTCCTTGCTAGAAGGTCCCCATTTTCCTTGCCTGTATGGCCGCTGTGTCCAGGTATCCAAATGAGATGAACTCTGTTTGTGCTGGCCAGCTGGTGAAGTAGCTGTAGGCAGCTGTAGGGCTAGAAGTGCAGCCTTGCTGTCAGAGAGAATGTAAATGTCATCGCTGAATATATTTCTGCTTATATTTTCTCTGAGGCAGAGTTCTTTAGCAAATATCTCTGCTTGAAAAACGGAGCTATATCTGTCCATGCTGACGATGACGTATGTGCCTGTAGTTGCTCCGTATACTCCAGCCCCAACGCCTTCGTTCGTTTTGGAGCCATCTGTGTATCACGCGTAGGATCCACGATTGAAGGAGGGTATATCCAGTTCCCCGATTTGGCGGTTGGGGAATGTGGAGACATTTGTCTGTGAGAGATATGTATATTTCGGATTTCATGCCTGTTTATTTCGGTAAGGATATGAGGTAGAAAGAGCCTACGGTTAGAGTCGTTCTCCACGATCAGTCTATGGGCGAAGGCCATTGCTTCTTTCTTCAGTTGGAGATAAAGAGGTCGCAGGTCTGTGATGACTTCTAGTGCTGCTGTGGGGGCTGTGGCCCCGGTGATACAGATGCCAGCTAGTCATTGCAATTTTCTCAGCTTGGCTTGCACTGATACTTGTTTTGTTTTGTGCCACCAGACGGAGACTTGGTCTGGTGATTGCTGTATATAGCCAGCAGGACATTTTGGGGATTGTGCCCTAGTTTTTGCCAGTGAGACTTTTGCTGGTCTATAAAGAGATCCTGGCTTTCTCAATGGTCTTTGTAATGTGAGAGTTCCAAGTGAGCTTTTCATCTAGAGTTATCCCTAAATATTTGACTTCTTTTGAGAACTCTATAGCTTCGACAAAGAGGGTAGGTTTCGTAAGTTTGTGCCTATTCTTCCTTTTGGTGAAGGCGACTATAGTGCAGCCTTTATGCACCAGTTTGCAACAAGGTTTATTGCCCGTTGGAGGAGTTCCGAGACCATTCCAGAGCAACGTACGGAATACAGTCGTCCGAATAACTCAACGCACGTCCGTACTTGACCGAATTTCACTAGAAATTTGCTTTAATTGACAGAACTGTGTAAGGGATAGAGTCAATCCACACAGACACGATGCATAATGTCAACTGATTGATCGTGTAAGGGTCACATACAAGACGGATGGTGAATTCGTTCCAGATATTCATTGAACCTAGAAGTGCGTCCGACCATAATTTTGCTTGGCCTCTCCTTTTTTTGCCTTAGGAATAAAACGCTCCTCTCGTCTCAACTTTAGTCTGCGACTAGAGCGTTTACTTATTGCACATATTGTTCAGCCGTCGGGCTAAGTTGATCGGATTCGGGCATAACGGCGTGTATTTCGCTGACGTTCGACAGCGTTGGATGCGTTGTCGTTGGATTCGGCGTCGATAACGACGAAGGTAGCCTCGTCATTGCAGTTGTTGTTGTCATCTGAGGCGTCGATAATGACAAAGGCGGCGTCGATATTGCAATTGTTGTCGTCTGAGCCGTCGGCGTTTGGTGGATTACCCTGGAATTGAGAGCGCTGGCCAAGGTAGTTAGTTGCAATTGCAAATCTTGCACCAAGTTGGTTAGAGTCATGAGGTCTCTTCGCACAGTTTCAATTTCTTCTTCAACGTCGTCGGTATCGACTGCATCGTCCTCGTCGTCACTGAGCAAATTATTGGTATCAATCTCGTCGGTTCCGAGAATTTTGATGATGTGCTCGACAAGCTCTGCACGCTTGCCGGTCGTTGGCTGTTAAATTGTATTCAAAATTACTTTTAACTCCTTAATTTTCAAGTTGTCTACTTTTACTAGCGAAATCGTTATCTACAGGATACCTAATTCCACTTCTGAGCTTGTCAAGTGGCGTGAGTAAAGAAACAAGGAACCAAGAAACAGAAGAAAAACAAAAGACGTGTACACACCGCGACGGTTCAACTTCAAGTGTCCTTTATTTTAAATTTCATTTTCATAAGCATACAGATACACAGACTTTTCGTCGCGTTGCCTGATGTCGTTGGTAGCCCTGAAGAACAGGGATGTTTGTCCGTTAACAGGCTTTTCCACGGGTAGTGAACGGAACGTCGAGGTAATATGTGACACATCTTACTAGACTAGGCTATAGGCACCTTTTGAAGAGTGCATATAGAATAACTATCCGTCAATACAACGCTCCATGCCCCTTTGATATCGATTTACTGAATTGCAGTTGATGCTAATAGATTTGCAAATAAACCAAAGACACTAGAGGAAAAATATTAATGCCGATCATAGCTTTATAGACCAATTTTGAGTAGTTGGCAAAACAAATAACTACATATCTCCTGAATCAACATACCATGGCTCATTGTATAAAGGAAATCATGATAGTGCAGCATTCCAACTTTTTTTGAGTAGTATCCAAAGTAAAACAGATATCGTTCAACATACAAAAAAAAAAAAAAAAAAAAACTATTAAACGTTATCCACTTAATGTGAGATCGAGGAGATTGGCTTGAGCTTTCATTTTATTACTCATTCTACATAAGTCAATGTCATGCCTTTAATCTTTCTTTGACTTCACCTTCTGCCCGTTTGGTTGCAGGAGCCGTGAAAACAAAACAGACAGCAGCTTGACTATAAGCCAAAACACAATAAAGAGTCCACCGAACAATACCAGCATAGCGTCTAGATTATGGTATTCAATGAAATTCATATCCTGCGCAGCAGAATGCAAATGAGGAGCACCCTTATGTCGAGCAACGTATTCCACCCAATAGGTAGCTAATTCTAGAGGTTCCATTGGCCGATCACGAAACCTTTCGGACGCAATCTTCGCATTCTTCGTGTAACTGGGATCATTCAAAACTTTATTAATTGCAACAGATAACGTTTCCTTAGTTAGTTCATTGAACTGCACCGTAACGGCATAACCACCAGTCTCAGAACGGGCCATATTGAGAGATTGGTCTCCAAACATAGGGATTCCCACGAATGGCTTTCCATGATATATTGATTCCATTATGCCCAATAGTCCCCCGTGTGTAATGAAGAGCTTCACATTTGGATGTGCCAACACATCGTCCTGTGGAAACCAGTCGCTGATGAAAACGTTGTCACTCTTGCCGGGCAAGTAGGGATCTTCGAATTTCCATAAAACTTTTTGTTTCAGAGGTTTAAATGTCGCAAGTATGGCTTCGCGCTTATCCAAAGGTAAAACCTTACTCTTCAGATTTGAACCCATAGAGAAGTAGATAGCACCATCCTTCGCCTCATCTAAGAATTTTTGCATATCGCCCGGTAATGGATTCCTCCTGCGATTGATGTGCATTCCTCCGACCTCGATCATATTCGGGAGATAAGGTCGTGGGAATCCCAGCGACACATGTGCGTTGAGAAGCACCAAAGCGGTATTCCTTCGAATATTGTAGAGACCAAGCTTGGAATTGGGAAAAAGTTGTTTAAACATAGCCTCCTGTTTCGGAAGGTAGATGTTGTCGAAATAGATTTTAGACAGGGTCTCAAAAGCAAGATTGCCAATTCGTTGAAGGAATGTCATACGATCTGTGAATGGAAGAAAGAAATTTGGAACATACGACAGTGGAGATGGTGAGCCGACAAGATCTGTATTCCAGCTGTTGGCGCCAAAAGTTGACAATCCAATAAGGGACGCATTAAAGTGCTCGGCCAGACCAAATAGAGCTTCGTTCATAAAGACTTCCGTGATGACAATATCGAACTTTTCGTCTGATGCTATCAGTTTATGTACAGCTGGCTCGTTCAAGGTGGTATTGGTGAAAAGCATTCCTACTTCGTAAACGTCAAACAACTTTTCTATTATGTTCCGCTTTTGAATTTTTTTCATATCCAGCGTTACGTCTGAAAGAGGGAAGAGAAGTCTAACCTGTATATGTATGTATAGGACAATAGCAGGAACGATGAACTGTGAGAACATTTAATGACAGCTCTGGAGACATAACCCTGGTTAATTGTTGGGGCCTTCATGACCAAGGATAGTACCGAGTAAAAGAGATTTACCGAAAACCGCTTTGGATTTTGCAAAGACGGTGCACAAAACCCATTAAACGATAACGCCTTTGAGCACCAGCTTGAATTTGAAAATATTAAGTAAATGCGAAAATAGTGGCACTGCCATCCGGAGACTTTGATAGACATATGAGGGCGTATGAAGGGCAGTCATCAACAAGCCGAAGCTCTCAATGCTTCGAAATTTTTTTCTGAACAAGTTTCTTCGACAACTAAGCGTTTTCGGTCTTTTCCTTAAAATCCTTTTCTCTTGTGAAAATTCTTAGATCAATACGAAACCAGAATTATACTCTGGACCAATCTGCAAATGTTGTTACCCCTCCGAATACCCTGTATAGGGATTTCCGATGAGACTACAAAGAAGCCCCTTTCTTTAAGGTATCTTAATGGAAGTAAGTCTTCAAACAACTGTAAGCCAAAGTTCCGGTCGTGGACGTAGTTCTGTGGAATCATCTCCATTTTCCAATAACAACTTTCTTGAGAGCTGACCCGGGCCTTGTTGAATAGATCAAGTGGATTTCGATTTACTAATTAGGCGAACAAAATAGAGCAGTGGGGTGTGCAGTCACTGATAGACACATACTCTATGTGCTTCGCCAGACCCTTGTAGGAATCTTTATTACCTCTCATTGAGATGTGAAATCAGAACATCTTCTTCTTCTTCGTGACGCTATAGATCGGTTTGGCATTGGGCCTCAACTAACAAGCGACCCCAGCCAGCAAGTTCTCTTGCCAGCCGTTTTCAGTCACGCACACCAAGTTGGTTGAGGTTTTTCTCCACCTTCTCCAATGGCTTCGATTCGAAGTTTTTTCAGACCGAAGCTATGTTGTCTATATGCTCTATACGGCCTAGCGATCTTAAGCATTGTATCTGTAGACGCTTAACTAGGCACATGCTGCCGTACAACCCAGTTCATAGTTGACTCTTCTTCTCCAATTGTCATCATCGCAAACAGGACCAAACATCGCACGCAGATTTTTCTCTCGAAAAGATCAAGAGCTTTCTCATCCCCTTTCAATAGCGTCCACGCCTCTGCAACATAAGCAAGACTGGGATAATTAGGGTAACATATAAAGCCAGCTTGGTATTTCAAGAGATGGCTCTGTTACTGAATTACCTTTTAGGCCCAAAAAACAGCGCTTGGCAAAAGTTATTATCCGTTTAATATCGGTACTGATGTTGTTCTTATTAAGTACTGCGGATCCGAGGTAGGCGAAGTCCTTGACTACCTCTAAGTTCTTATTGTCCATTGTGACATTCTGTCCAAGACTCCGATTTGCCCTCAATTACCGCGATAGCCACTTAGCCGCATCCGCTTCAATGCCACCCAACGTCTCATTGATAGCACGCTGCGTTCGACCAATCACATCCCTATCATCGGCTTATTGGAAGATCGTACCCCTAGTGCTGACTCGTGAGTTTCGCACGATCTTCTCAATTCTTTTCTTTGGTGGCATTACAGCCCGTGAGGGACCAGAGCCAAGCTTCTGCCAATCACCTATGATGTGTGTGATTTATTTTTTACACAGGTGAAAGGGACCTGGGTTTGTGTGTCATTAGCAATCTTAGTTGGAACGACCACATATTTGGTGTCGCCAAAAATGCTACGAAATGCCTAGGCATTGATAGGAGACACCAGCATAATTAGACTGGCTGCAATGTCTCATGAATGTCTTATTGATACTTCCAGAAAAAAATGTTTCCGCAACACGCATCTCTCTAGGGATACTCAAATAGGTTAGGTAAGGTTGTCCGTAGCCTCCCAGCGGGGAGTATGCGCTTAGGCCAGAGAGGCCCGAGGAGAGATCGACCCCCTATTCATGGAACCACTTAGCGCTTCTTAAAAAACAAGGTCAGTTATCCTTAGCCGCTGAACATCAGAAAAGTTGTTAAGGAAATGGGGCCTTGGTAACGTTTCGCTGTAACGCCACCAAAGAAGAAAAGCTTCTGCTCTGCAGAAGTCGTTCAAAACTGGCCCTAGTTTTTGTGCGTGACTGCCAATGACAAAAAGACCGGTGATGGCACCAATAATTTTGTAGACGTCACTTCGTTTTAGGGCGATTAGTCCCCTAGTCTGCCTACTTTCAAGCCGAGGCCAGATTTGCCTGGTGGTGAGGCAGGTGTGCCCCTGTGCCCATCTCATCTAAACCATGGCGAGGTTTGTGAGCTTAAGTTTAATGGCTGTTAGAGGTATACCTGCGCATGCCATGTTTGATTGTTGCGTCGTTTCTTGTTTGGCGAGCATGTGGGCTCTTTGATTTCCTAAGATATCTCTGTCTCCTGGTACCCATAGGAGATGTATGTTGAATTGTTCAGCCATCTCGTTGGGAGATAGGCTGCACTCAAGGCTTGCTTTTGAAGTGTACACTTAAGACGCCAGCGATTTCAAGGCTACTTGACTGTCTGTGAGGATTTGAATATCCGTAGTAGATATTACGTTCCACTTCAGCCAAGACAGGGCCTGCTATGTCCGATAGTTTTTGGGCCTGGCTCGGGTTAAACTGTTTGCAGAATACTCCACTGCTCACCCCGTCTTTGGTTTTTTACCCAACGGTCTAGTAGTCCACGTGGCTCTTGCAAAGGTGAAAGCAAGATTGTTGAACTGGATATTTCGAAAGCATTTGTCAGGATTTGGCATGAATGAATTTGGCACTTGCATCTCAGAAACCGAAAAGCTTTCCATCCTGGGTATGTGTGTTGCTCACACTCTGAATTGGTGCGACCACATATTCAGTCTCGCCAAAAATGCTGCGAAATGCCTAGGCTTCTTATACAGATGCAAGAAATTTTACTCACCCTTAGATCTGGTTACAATCTATAAGGCGTTCATTAGCCCCAAATTAGAATTTAACGCTCATGTCTGGTCCTGTGCTTCCAGGACCTCATTGCACCTACTAGACATACCAAAACATTAGACTCGCTGGAACATAGCAGGAATGTTACCTGCCTCTCAATGTTTTTTCGTTACTTCCATCAAAAATGCTCTTATGAAATAGTCAGTTGCATTCCGCCCCTTTAACATTTCTCCCGCAACACATGTCTCTCTAGGAATGCTTACCAATATACCCTGAAGTCCACTTTCGGATGTACCGTCAAATATAGAGAATCTTTCATTAACCGAACCACACGAATCTAGAGCTCCCTCCCGGATTCGGTTTTCCCCCCTCAATGCAACATACAAGCATTTAAGATCGATATCATTCGGAATCCCCTTTATCCCTCTTCCTTTCTACCTTCTGCCCACACTGTGTCTCCGACATAATAAGGTTATTAGACCGTGAGTGCGCGCAAATTATTAAAAAAAAATAAATAAAAATCTATCCGAAGGATGCTGACCTCCTCCAAAGCGAGAAGAGCCACCGCAGACCTGGCGGCATTGTTAGTAGATCCCATCCCAACCTCCTCGTGGCGCAAACTGGAGATTTTCTCTTGAAATTACAGACGAGGAAGAGCAAATGGCAGGTTTTTTGCGCCTAAACACTGGTGTAGTCGGTTGACCTACGGCCTAGTAGGCCGCAACCGTTAAAAAGTACATATATATTCAGAGACAACCACAAGCCTCGGATTTAATGGACGGCCTACAAGTTGACGGCCCCCATGCCCCCATAAACGTATTAAAGGACGAGAGTATCGGTTCTGCACCTGGAATGTTAGGTCCCGTAACAGACTGGGTGCGGCCGGCATCAGAGCTATCTTCGGGAACACCAGTTTGATATGCGTTCACGCCCCCATAGAATAAAAAGACGACAGAGTCAAAGATGACTTCTATGACCTCCTAGACAGAACATACATATGTTTTTCACCAGACGAACATAGCCCAACCTAAAGGCAGCCAACCAAACAATGTTTTGGTTTTTCTTTTTTTGGGAGTAAAGTCAACGAAAGGCCATCGTGCCACGCTCAATGTTCCACCTATGACACCAAAATTGTTCTTGGAGATTTCAACGCGAAGCTGCATAAAGATAACATCTTTGAACGAGTCGAAGGAAAGCACAGACTAAACGACACTACGTCAAAAAACGGATTCAGGCTAATAGACTTTGTGACAGAGGAAATCCCTCAGTAGGTAGCGCACAATTCCTATATCTCATTATTCACAAGGGGTCCTGATGGTCTCCTGATCAATTATCGTGGATGTCCGAACCTTCCGCGAAGCCAAAGCTGACTGGCATCACTACATTGGTGCAGGTAAGGTATGTGCGTGGATATCGCGGAGTCGATTAGGACCAGCAACGTCGGGAAGCTGCAATCGCAAGAGAACGGCAGGACCTTTGCCGATCGTGTCTCCCTCAAGCTTTCTTTAGAGACAATGCAAACTGCACAAACCATAGAACAGCAATGGAGACGTTGTACAAGCGTCATAAGGGATGCTGCCTCTGATGAATAAGGTTTCCAGCCATCGACTAGGAGAATACCTGGGTTTGATGACGAGTGCAGAGAGGTACATGCAGAAAAACAGAATGCATACATTGTCATCGACGAACGAGAGCTGCTCGTAAACTCTATGAGCGGAAAAGAAACGATGAGCATGCGCTTTTCAGAAGTAAAAAGGAAGAGCACGAGAAGCGCGCGATCAAGGAGATGGGGAGATGTTATCCCAGGAACGTCGTAAGAAAGTTTCACCAGAGAAAAAAACGAACACACCAAGGCTATAAAGCCAGAGCGGAAGCTTGCAAGGATGAACACGGATACTACGTAGTTGAAACACAGCCGATGAATGAAATCTCAACGTTGATTGCCGGTCCATGAAAAGAGAGACCCCTATGACTGCGCCAACTATAGGGGAATAAGTCTGACAAATCTTAGAGAAAACAAATGAATTTCAGGTCGAGCCCATAGTGCCTATAGGGACGAGTTATATCGAGCCACGTAATGTTTTGACATCCCTGCCAAACTCGTTAGGTTGCGCAGGTAAGGAGTTAACCGAGACCTTCGATGTCAAAAAGGGATTCAGACATGCGGGATCGACAAGAGGCACGATCTGTACAATTACTCGCTTACGTTGACGATATTGACGTGATTGGGAGAATGCATGAAATTTCGCAGCATGAGCAGCACGTAAGCTACCATGGCAGCTTGGAATCATCATAAGAGAGCAGACTACGCAGAGAAGCACGATGCTCGGGTGCCACATGAATATAAAAAATGGAGTAAATACGAAAATGCCCAACACAAGTGATCATGGTTAAAGTCCGGTGACTCTCTAGAATCGACCTCAAAGCTCAGTTTGACGATAAACAAGCCGATACTGAGCGTTCGGTAGGATTGGAGAGAAAGTTGAACTACTGCAACCTGCGCTACTGCGACCTGACGAAACGGTCAATTCAGCCCTCTACAATGCACAGTTCGACTGTTTGAATGAAACAATCAAGCAAGAGCAACTACCATTAGTTAACGTAGAGGGGGTTGTGTTCCATCATGACAATGCGAGGCCACACACATCTTTGATGTTTCGGAAACAAATTGATGGAACTTGGTTGGGAAGTTTTGATGCATCCATTCAAATCAATTTTCGAAGTGAGACTGCCTTGTATTAAAGGGCAAGGGAGACGCCACACGAATGAACCATTGTTGGATCGCGGATCATATACTGCAGTGTCCAAAAAGTAAAGTGACATTTGACTTTAAGCTGACCGCGCAAATAGATTTGAGGGAACGCTTTTATTTTGAGTTTAGTAGGACTGTCTTTGACATCCGTATGAAGTTTCAAATCAAAATATTCGTTAGGGCTTAGGATGATTTTCTGAGCTGCGAACGGTGATTTTTTCGGTGTTAATAATGTAAAACTTGTTGAGCAAAGAATTTACATTCAATTTTGTTTGGGAAATTAATTTTTTGCAGCTGATTGATGAGACTTTGTAGAAAAAAAAACCATTTCAAGTGGATCGTAGGAGGGCCGTGCCGATGACGAAAAGCGTCCTGTGCGACCATCAACTTCAACCTATAAAGCTCACTTCCAAAAAATCGACGATTTGCTGCTGAGTGTTGACACACTCAGATGGAAATACTGGTCCTTTGTACTGCCAGACAGATAGCTACCAATATTTTTTCCGTTTTCCGGAGAAATATGAAAAGGAGCTTTAGGGATGTAGAGTTAAGAGATTCGGCACACACTACACCGGCGCCAAGGGTGCCAAGGCCGGACAGTCACGGAGAAAGTGTTCTGCTGTGTCGTCCTCTTCGCGACATGCAACTCAGGTAAGCATCTCATTGATATCGAGCATGAAGAGATACTTGGCAAAAGTGGCCCGTAAGACTTCCGCAGTCGCCCGTAATACTTCTGCAGTCAATTGATGTCTTTTGATGTGGGTATTAACCGTGTAAGCAGGTAGACCCTAAGCGGGTTCAGATCCTGAGAAACTCTCCTCTGGGCCCATTCTTGTGAGTTCATAAGAGACCTTATTTCCTAGGTGCAGCTTGGATATTACTGCAAAAGCATATGTTTTTACATGGCCATCAGGATTGCGTATATATCTGACTAAAAGCAGACGAATATTTTCGTAACGAAATTACAGTCGGACGTATGCGCATTCAAAGAAATCCCCAGCACTGGACCCCAGCCCAGACTTGAAGCCATCTCTGAAAATGCAAAGACAATTCTTTTATATTCAGTATGAGCCAATCCTGATGCCATGGACCTTCGTCATCAAGTTATTGCGCAGTTGGATGAAAGGTGTCATTGCGTCAGAGGACATATCCATGAGACACGGGTCGTAGGATATTTCCCTCGCAAGCGCACTATCATTCCAAAGTGAGCTGAACCAAAAACCATTTTTTTGAGACGAGACATGGTTTGTAGTGCACACCTTCTAATAAATATGTTAAGTGGGGGGAAGGTTCATCATAGCATCTTTAACAGCGCCCGGCGTGCTGGTTTGCTGCTGGATTTGCTGCTTACAAACCGTCGATTAACAATGTTGTTGCTGATGTTGTTGGCATTTCAAAAGGATCAGTAAATACCATTTTAAAGGACGTTTTCGACCTCAGGCACATCAAATCTCGATAGGTACCGAAAACACAGACTTTTTTGGAAAACATCGTCACATTGAACCGTGCGAAGCAATAGTCTCTGAGTATTAGGGCAAGATGAAATGCATTTGGGAGATGAGGCTTGGATTTATGGTTACGATCCGAAAAAACATCGACCAATCAAATGCATATCGTGCCAAAGGTGAGGCAAGATCCAAGGAAAATTATTTAAGCCTTACGCGTCATTTGCGTGAAACTATTCGCCGGATTTGTGGAGAGACAACTCTTGGTTTTTGCACCACAGAAATACACCGCCTCACACTGCATTGATTCATCGTTTTCGTTTTTTTTTTTTTTTTAATAACTTGCGCGCATTCAAGGTCTAATGACCTTATTATGTCGGCGACGTGCGGGCAGAAGGTAGAAAGGAAGTGGAATAGAGGAGATGCCGATGGACATTGATCTTAAATGTCTGCATGTTGCATTGAGGGGGGAAAACCGAATCCGGCAGGGAGTTCCAGATACGTGTGGTTCGGTTAATGAAAGATTCTCTATATTTTACAGTACGTCCGAAAGCGGGCTTCAGGGTATATTGGTGAGCATTCCTAGCGAGACGTGTATTGCGGGAGAAATGTTGAAGGGGCGGAATGCAACTGGCTATTTTATCGGAGCATTTTTGGTGGTAGTAACGATAAAACAGGGAGAGGCAGGTAACATTCCTGCGAGGTTCCAGCGAGTCTAATGTTTTGGTAATGCCGGAGTCACCTATCAGTTTTATGGCTCGTTTTTGTATTCTGTCTAGTAGGTGCAATGAGGTCTTGGAAGCACCGGACCAGACATGAGCGTTAAACTCTAATTTGGGGCGAATTAACGCCTTATAGATTGTAGCCAGATCTAAGGGTGAGAAATATTTCTTGCACCTGTATAAGAAGCCTAGGCATTTCGCAGCATTCTTGGCGACACTGAATATATGGTCGCTCCAATTAAGATTAAGAGCAACACTCATACCCAAGATGGAAAGCTTTTCAGTTTCTGAGATACAAGTGCCATTCATGGATAATGGCTGCGGGTTAGTTATACGCTTCAACGACAAGAGACAGCATTGTGTTTTGGATACATTAAATTCCACTCTATTGTTTTTACCCCATTGGATGATGCTGTCGTTATCGGAATTTAATGAGCTTAACATACGCTGCCGCTCATTATCTACGACCGAAGTGCAGGGTCGTAAGCTGGTGAACGAATATGAGAAGCTAAGGGAACTGTCGTCAGCGAAGGAGTGAATTGGATTAGAAGTAACAGACAAGAGATCATTTATAAAAATAAGAAAGAGTGTCGGAGACAAAACGGAGCCCTGGGGAACACCGGCACTTACAAAGTGAGTATCAGACTTGAATCCGTCCAAAACAACTTGAATTGAACGATTCGAAAGGTAGCTTCTAATCCATTGAAAAAGAGACTCATCGATCCCAAAAGCACGCATTTTCGACAAAAGAGCTTCGTGCCAAACCCTGTCAAATGCTTTCGAAATATCCAGTGCAACAATTTTGCTTTCACCTGCTTGGTGAAGTGAGTGATTCCACTTTTCAGCGAGATATGCTATCATATCACCAGTGGATCTGTTGCTGCGGAAACCAACCGTATTGGCGGTCATTGAGGAGTTTCTGTGATTCAAGATATTTCATAAGCTGACGGTTAATCAGCGTTCCCATGACCTTGTAAAGAAGGGACGTTAGTGCAATGGGTCGGTAGTTGGAGGGAGAAGATGATTCGCCTTTTTTGGGTAAAGGCTGGACAAATGCTGTTTTCCACCTACTCGGAAAGAGCCCAGAGGTGTAGGAAATGTGAAAAAGCTTTCGCATTGGTTTTGCAAGCGTAGAACAACACCTCTTCAGAACTATTGGGGCAATACCATCTGGACCAGCGGATTTGTGTATTTCGAGGTCTTTAAGAACCCTTGCGACTGTACGAGTGCGGAAGTGGATTAGTCCCATGGTGCAATTGACGCACTCTAGTACAGGCGGAGACAAAGTACAAGCTGGCAGGTGAGAACTGGTTGCGAAATGGGCAGCAAGAAGGTTAGCTTTTTCTAAGGGAGTGACAGCTGGAATGTCATTGTGTATGAGCGTCGGTATAGACGACTTAGTTGAGTTTTTTACGTTTTTTACAAACGACCAGAAACTTTTGCAACCTTTGGGACATTGAGGGATTTTACGCCTTAATTTTTGGTAGGATTGGAATTTAATCCATCGATTGTGTGTGTTGCAGTCATTTCTGGCTCGTATGTACTTTTTTCGGTTTTCCTCAGAACTGTTTGCCTTGTAGGCCCGAAAACTTAGCTCCCTGAGCTACCTACCTCTCCCTTGTCAGACTGAGCGGTAAGAAACAAGTCCAGTGTGTTGGCGGTATGACCAGCAACATCGGGGATACGTGATGGCTCATTCACAAGTTGAGTTAGTTGATTTAACTCAATAAAAATTTCAACATACCTTCCTTCGGATGTTGTCTGTCCAGAATGTCGAAGCCACTGAGAATTGTGCACATTGAAATCGCCCGCTAAAACGATTTCAGTGCGAGGGAACAGGGAAACAATTCTTTGGATGGAATCAGACAGTGCGTCGAATGCATCAAATGTTGCATTCCTGTCTAGATTGTGGCTTCTATAAAGAAAACAGTAGTGAATGGAGTGCTTACGGAATATGAAGTTAAGCCATATGAAATTAAATTCCGGGGTGGATGTTTGGCTATAATGTGGAAGTAACTGGTAAGCAATGTCACTACGGACATAAATGGCGAGACCGCGGTGAGAAACGAATAATGGCACTAAGCTATATCCAGGAAGACTGAAATCCGAAGGATCAGCCTTTTCATCGACCTGTGTTTCACAAAGTGCCAAAACAGCCAGTTTGCGGCGAGAGAGATGGATATACGTGGCCAAGAAATTCTTCCGTAACCCACGAATATTGCTGAACTGCACACAGAAATCCCTCATCAATGCAAACTACAAAACATGTTTAGATACAAAACCGTTAAAGCAGAGACGCGTAGGTGAAGTTCTATCGCCGGATTTGCAAAAACAAACTATCGTAGGTGTAATGCCCTTACGACAGTAAAATTTGCTCCATCAGCAAAGAACAACACACGCGACCCGCTACGCGTCGGTTGCGTTAGCACTCAATCAGTGAGTGTGTTGAGTGCAACCACTGGCACGAGAGGGGAAGGGGGTCAGGTAGGAGTACGGCCCAGCGCTGCTGCCGACCAGGTGTTCGGTTGCGGTACTTTCACGATTTTTTTTTTGCCCTCACTACACTGCACTACGATCAAAAACATGGCCCAAATGGTTCCACAACCACCATATTCACCCGATTTGGCGCCGAATTGGCAGAGTGGTTGAGGGCGCCTGCCACCATAGCGCAATGGTTAGTGTTTTGGACTCTGACGCACGATGAGCGAGTTTGGATCCCGATAACACCAACGCAATCAAATGTTTATTTCGTGGCGTCCCTCCTCGGTGGGGTACTGGCAAAACCGTAGTGAACTTGCTATAAAAAAGCTGACGCCGTTCAGAATCGGCATAAACCTGCAGGTCCTTTCCACCTGTGTGAAAAATAAAAAATAACACACTACATGGGTGATTGAGGGAAGCTTGGCTCTGGCCCTTCATGGCCTGTAATACTACCAAAGAATGAAAGAAGAAGTTCCGGTTATATAACAATCTAAAAAGCTCCATTTTGAGTCGATAAAGGACTCATTCATTTTGTATTAATGAAGCATGAAACATGCTTGCGAGATTATGAGCACACATTCAATCTAATAACACCTTAGGCTCTTAATAGCCTAAAGGTTAAGAAAACAAAAAACAAAAACTCCAATAATCATTGGCGCAATAACTTTAAATAAAGGCAAACTTGTTTCTGTGCATGGTATTACATTGCAATAATGACATCACCTATTATGCATTCTATTATTAAAAAAAAAAAAAAAATGCGCGCATTAAGGCAGTGGATTCGTCATAGCAAAATGTATTTAAAATCTTGTTGTAAGTCAGACTTGATCGCAAAATTAATTACACCAGAAGTCCCCGATGCTAATTAGTATTCCTAGAACGGCACCACATTCACGCTATTATCATCATTGATAAGATCAATAATCAACAACACGAGCACAAAACAACTAATAGAAGTTTGATAAGCACCTTATCGACTTATTAACTGTCGGGTGTTCGCACGTATTCATATGGCAATGCGTATGATAACCAGTCTTCTAGCAGAATGTTGCTGATCAGCCATTTAGCCTCAAGTTAATACATTCGCCATTACAGTGATCCAATAATGACAGATGCGCAGATTTTTCACGTTTTGTTTACCTTCCATCTTTTTTAAGATCGCCGATGCTTCGATGTCCCGGTAATTCTTAATAGGCTTCTTCTGCGGAAAAGGTGATACCACTGTCACTTCGTGACCTTTCGCTGCCAGGTTTTTCATTAATGCATGGCTGACTATAAAATGAGATTTCGCGGCCGTGTGAAAGACACCGAGAATTTTGTAAGCCTCCACTGTTCCACCGATCGCGACGATCACCAACAGAAAGCTGGTCAAAGAGACTTTCATCTTAACTACTATGTATGAGTGCTCGGCGAAAACGATACGCGACTACTTTACCAAGTTTATCGATCTATTCTCTAGGAATTCCAACACACTACTGACTAGTAGCGCGGAAAACAGTCCAATTAGAGAAAAGTTTAACGACGACGATCATCATGGCGAGCACTTGATAAAATAAGTATTGGAAAAGCACACGGACGGGTTCGATGGTTTTGAGGTTTTGTTTCAAAGTGACAGGGCAATAAGTTGTTGGACATATGAAATACTCGGTGGGAGCGAATTTGGTTTTTTATTTTTTAATTCAGAAACTTGCTATTTGTATGTTATATATGTACAAAGTTAAGTGTAGAAATCGCGTGTCGTTAGACGTGTTTAAATCACCTTAATGGTTAATGAATGAATACACATAGTGCATGTGTTGAATGACTTACATACTGATTGTGTAATTGTTTACAGATATAACTTGTGTTGAGGAACGTGACCTAGCCAGTGATGGTGGGTGGAAGAGTTCTATGCTATCATTTAATAAATCAAGTTGTGTATGAGATACTATCAATTTATTTTTATTTTATTTAAACAGCCGATCATATGTAAATTTCAGCGATGTGCATCTGAGAGATCCAATTGTCGATGGTTCTATCGAAGAGATTAACCTGATCTCAAGCGGTCTCTTTACCGCTTATTTGCAAAAACCTGCAGCTTAAGGAAACCCGAAAAGCCAAGCCTATCGTCCATCATAAAATACTTATCAGTTGTGTAATACCTAATACCGTCTTGTTTGACCCCATGGATTCGGGCCAAAATGATTTGGTTGATGGTGATGTCGGTCACATTGTTGTTGTCGAATAAGTACCGATCAATGATGTCATCGGCCGCCCACATTCGCCAATGAAGAGTGAGTTTTTGCAGATACGTGGGCCTCTGGTCAACATAGAGTGGATGGGTATCATCACAAATTTGCCTTTTTTCTTGCTGACTTACCCATTCTACACAAAATGTGCCTCATTCAGCGTCGTTTACTTATTTATTCATCAAGTAGAGATTAACAATTCCCTTACAGACTACTTGCAGAGAATTTACTTTATGCATAACTTATATAATAACATAAGTAGTAAACAATCGTTTTGTCTATTACCAAAATTAATCGACATATAATTCAACAGGACTAGAATAAGAAACCAGTAAATTACTTAATTACTTAACAGAGAGCACCGTGGCGCAGTGGGTAGTGTGTTGGCCTCTGACGCCGATGACACGGGATCGAATCCTGACACAGCCATGTCATCGAACGTGTTTTTCACGGTGTTTTTCCTTAGCGGGGTTCTGACTAGACCCCCTGTAGTAAAATTGTCATGAAAAGCTTCTCGAAATTCGCTGTTCGGAACCGGCAATAAACTGTAGGTCCCTTTCATCTATGGAAAAATTAAATCACACACAACATGGGTGATTAAGAGAGGCGCGGCTCGGGTCCTTCATGGACTGTAACGCCAATATACATACAAACAAATTACGTAATAATTTACGATGCGATGCGATGGAATTGCTCATAAAAAATAAAGGATTCACGTACATTTCTCGAGGGAGGACGTAAATTCATTAAAGTGAGAAGCAAAGGACATTTAATATGATACGTTAATAAGTCCCTTACAAACATGATAGCAAAATATTTACGTCGTTTTTCAAGCGATTATAATCCAATTAATAAACATCTAGTTTTATAAGACGGCATCTCAATGCTCCAGTTTAACTTAGACATAACCTATCTAGTGAATTTTCTTTGAACTTTCTCAATTCTTACAGAAGAGTTTTGTGTAATAAGGGTTTCAAACGGTGTTACAATACTCTAGAATGGACTGTATTAGCGAAATATAAAGGGATTTTAATGCATATGGATCCGTAAACTCTTTACTGTTCCGCCTTGTCAAGCGGTTTGTCAACCCAAGCATAGAATTCGCTTTGCTTGCGATATAATCAATGTGAGGTAGAAATGTAAGTTTGGTGTCTAGAATAACCCTCAGATCCTTTTTACGACTTATTTTTTCTATGTAAATACCATCAATATTATATCTGTGATTAATTGGTGAGAGACTTCTAGAGCAAGAGAAGGCTAGGCATTTAGATACATTCAAAAACTAACTAATGTTTTCACATCTTATCTTCCTGAAGCAGAAAGCACTTCCGTTCAGAAGAAATTTTTCGGTATATCTTCAGGTCATCCGCCTAAAGTAAACAGTGCGAGTTTTGAAATATGGAGGGGATGTCATTGACGAATAGAAGAAAAAATAGCGGGCCCAAATGGCTACCCTGCGGAACCCCAGTTGAAACATGAATGTGTTTAGATAACAACTTATTGTCAATTTTAACAATTTGAATTCGACCTGTTAGATATATGATTCAATCCATTGAAGGAAGTTGGAATGAAGACCTAAGCAGGTCAACTTATGCAGCAAAATAGAATGACTTACTTTATCGAAGGCTATTGTAAAGTCTGTAAATATGATATCAGTTTGGGACTTATCGACAAAGTTCATGATTATATGATTTGTAATAATAGATAAGTTCGTTGAAGTCGATTTACCCGACATAAATCCATGTTGGAAAACAGATATATGTTCTTTGACAAGGAAGAACAATTTATTATAAGCAATTTTATCAAATAATATAGGAATTGCTGATATTTTACAAATAGGTCCATAATTTGTTATAAAGGGTACGCCAAAAAACTTTTTTTTTTTGAAAATGCTATAAAAAAAAACTACTGAACAGTTTCTCAAATTTCTTTTTTTATTTGAAAGTACAATCCTTCCGGTTAATATTGGAAAACAATTTCATTCAAATGGCTGCCTCGGCTGGCCATGCAGTAGCCTACAGGATCGGTACAATTTTTAAGCACATTATCGATTGTGTGCAGCTGCATTTCACCAATGGCTTCACGAATATTGTCCTTTAAAGCGTCAATTGTCTCTGGCTTGCCGGCGTAACACTTATCTTTTACGGCACCCCACAAATAATAGTCCAACGGTGTCAAATCGTAGCTCCGAGGTGGCCAAACGACATCAGCTCTGCGGCTGATAATGCTATCTTCAAAAACAGGGCGCAAAACATCGAGTGTAGCTTCGGCTGTGTGGCACGTAGCGCCGTCCTGTTGGAACCAAATGCTGCCAATATCCTCCTCTTAAATTTTTGTGAACAAAAATTCGTTCAACATGGCCCGATAACGATCGCCATTGACTTTAACGGCCACTCCTTGCTCATTTTCGAAGAAAAATGGCCAAATTATGCCTCTGGACCAAAATCCGCACTAAACAGTGGCTCGTTTTGGGTGCACTGGCTTCTCAATGTATGCGTGCGGGTTTTCTGTGCCCCAAATGCGACAATTTTGCTTGTTTACATACCCGCCAAGATCAAAATGAGCTTCATCTGAAAAGATGTTTTTTTTGGCAAAAACGGCATCTTCTGTAAGTCGATCGCAGGCCCACTTAGCGAAGCGAAAATGCATTGGATGGTCAGTTGGCTTCAACTCCTGAACCAATTGGACTTTGTATGGCGTCATACCAAGGTCTTTATGCAAAATTCGCCTCAATGATGTCTCCAAAATGTTCAATTGTTGAGAACGACGGTGAATTGATGTTGATGGCGCTTAACGCACACTTTCTGCCGCAGCAGCAATATTCTCGGGTATACGCACTGTTTTTGGCTTCTCACGCTTTGGTTTATCGATGAGGATGCCAGTTTTTTTCACTTTTTTAGGGTTCCGTACCCAAAGGTAAAACGGAACCCTATTACTAAGACTTCGCTGTCCGTCCGTCCGTCCGTCCGTCCGTCTGTCACCAGGCTGTATCTCATGAACCGTGATAGTTAGACAGTTGAAATTTTCACAGATGACGTATTTCTGTTGCCGCTACCACGACAAATACTAAAAACAGAACAAAATTAATTATACATATACATAATTACAAACAACCAATAATAAATTGTCTCGAAAGGTTTTCGTTGTCATCTTTCGGTCAGCTCCCATTTGTGAGCGGCTCGTAGTCATCAATTTTGGGAAGCAAAACTCAGAGAAAGCGGATGGCCCCAGGGTACGATCAGCGCTTGACACGCGAACGAGTGGAGTTCAGCCCTCGGAAGGTTAGCATTTTTTTTTTTGTTTGTTCCTAGTAGCACATGAGGGAGAGTGGGCGAAGAACTCGGAGAGAAATCTTCGGCGAAGTACTCGGAGAGTGATCTTCGGGGAAGAACTCCGGTACGGTTTTATTTAAAAAAAAAAAAAACAAAAAAAAAGAGCAGTTCCCGGTACGCGGCCGTACCGTGTGTCCTATTGCCTACGTTGGTCGCGGATATCACGTTCGTTGTATAAGGTATTGAAATCACAAATTTGCGTGTCGCGATTGGTGATGCGGGCTAAATCGTTGGTCTGAGGAGTTTCGGTACGACTGTTCGAATACTCTAGCTGCGGTTTATTTACTTTTTTGGACAGTGAATTCCTTTTTTTTTGTTTTTTTACATATATTTTTTTTTATTTATTTCGACTTTTTTTTATTGACATACGGTGTAGGGTAGTTTTAAGGAATAATTGTAAACCTAGATTAAGGTAGGTTAAGGAAATTAAATTTGTGACATATTGAATTGGAAACGATTACGGTGTTTTTTTTTTCTTTTGCGTGGGATACTTGCTGCGGGTAAGTCGGCGTGAAGGCAATCGCGTGGCGCCATTGCTCCCGACCAGTCCTCGCAGCTGGCCTAGCATCCCTTTCGCACGATGTCGCGGCAGGTGGAGAGGAGCAAGTGAGCAAGAGGAGCAAGCGATCTTGCACACATACGAACCGATACGTACATACGCATCACATACGTGCATACACTCACACATCTGTACGCTATGTATAAGTATACATTACGAAGTAGAGTTGGGTAGTTCCGGACATGTATAGTTCACGGAACTATGTCCTCTCGTTCCGCAAATTGAACGAAAAGAGTTCCATTCAACCCTTATTCATCAATCACATATGTACGAAACGAAAAAAAAAAAACATAAATCCAACGAACATGCTTCTCATACGGTATGAGTTATACCCCGTAGTTTTCAAGAAACCCAAAAGTATGGAGATGTGGCGATAAAGCTCGAACAGTTGGTGTACACTGTACAGCACACTTGAACTGAAATGAAGAAAAGAAATGAAAGAATATAATGTCCGCACCGCATTTCGTGAACGAATGTCATACATGTGTATGTATGCATTCAGGTCCGGACATGGACATGGTTTGCTAGTTCCATATCGGTGCGAGTATACATTTAGTATTTTAAAACGGGTAGAGATTGCAGTGCATACTGAGATGGAATAATTATCTTATAACCCCATTTAGATACTGTTTCAAATATATTGAATGGTCTTTCCAACAAAGTTGTTGGTCCAATATAACACCTAAATATTTAAAACTGTCCACGTGTTCAATCAAGAAGCAATTTTCAAACATTCTTGATTGTTGAATACTATATCTTCAAGAACAAATCGATTACACAATGCTGCATGATAATATAAGGGAAGGTCTCTGAAAACTCTACCATTGATATTAAATATCATGTACTTCGTTTTGTTGCTAATTATTAGTTTATGATAATTAAACCATCTACTTAACATATCTAGGTCATTATTAACATCTGCAAAACTATCAATTAAGTTAGTGTTTGAGTGGAAAAGAGATGTTTCATCAGCAAAGGCAGTTATTTTGCCTTTAAAAGGTTGTAAGAAAAACGAATTAACATAAATTAGAAAAAGGATTGGGCCCAATACTGCTCCTTGGGGAACACCCATATTTAAGAAGTCTATAGAACTGTAAACATTCCTAATTTTCACAACTTGATAACGGTGGGATAAATAAGAAGAAAACCATTTATAAATGGAGCCTCTGAAACCCGCTTTGTAAAGTTTATCGAGTAGCAAAGTATGATTAACCATATCAAAGACCTTACTGATATCAACAAATAATGTTGATGGAATATGAGAAGTGTTTAAACTATTATGTATTTCACCAGTTAATTTCAATAAAGCAGTTTCAGTCGATTTGCCACGTCTAAACCCAAATTGGCAATCACTCAAAAAATTAGTTTTTTCTAAAAATTACAACATTCTATTGCTGCTTTAACAACAAATACTTAGACAGAATATAATAAATATATGTATAAGTGGGGCTCCCATACAACAGGCATGCTTTTTTTGCCGTTTTTATACATAATAGTACGGAACCCTTCGTGCGCGAGTCCGACTCGCACTTGGCCGGTTTTTTATTTTACAAGATAACGAACATACGGAGCTGACGGTGTTTCTCTTCTTCGAAAATCCGTACGCAATTTTCGCACACATTCTGCAACATTACCATGATTTTCAAAGTAATGTCGCAATATTTCCCAGCGTTGTTCAAGCGTATACTCAACCATATTCGCTCAGCGGAAGGATAAAACTAATTATCTGTCAAATCAGACATGAGCTAAGTGTTACCACGTTACCAGTGTTACCACCAACGTTAGATGGCGGACCCTTTATCTTGTTTCGATCCCCATTTAAAAACCGGAGAGAGGAATGAAATATTCCATTCCTCCAAAAAATTACCACTAGCAAGGGACATATTAAATAAATAAGTAAGTGGCTTAGCTAACGGCTTTCCACTACTTTTCAGCAGTATGGGTGGAAACCTATCTGGTCCTTCTTTTTTGCTAGAATGTTTATGTAAAGACATCCTATGTCAAAAACTTCACCTACTTCGGGTAGTTCACCTGAAGGAGAAACAGAGGAATAAACGGATTGGAAGTAAATGGCAAACAAATTGCAAATTATTTGTATATCACAGGCCGTTTTACCGGAGGAGGTCATACAGTTTGGAAGACTATTCGTCTTGCGTTTCATATTAATATAGCTCCAAAAATGCTTAATATTGCTTTTAACTTTATATTCTGATGCTGAGATGTGTTCCCGATACAATGTCCTATTAAGGCAATCAAATTCACTCTGCTTGTTGAAGTAACTAAAGCGTAACAGCGGGTTCTCTTTATTGAGCTTATATAATTTACATGCTTTATTTTTTTAGGGTTCCGTACCCAAAGGTAAAACGGAACCCTATTACTAAGACTTCTCTGTCCGTCCGTCCGTCTGTCACGAGGCTGTATCCCATGAATCGTGATAGTTAGACAGTTGAAATTTTCACAGATAATGTATTTCTGTTGCCGCTACCACGACAAATACTAAAAACAGAACAAAATTAATATTTAAGTGGGGCTCCCATACAACAGACATGATTTTCATCCAAAAAATTCCCTTGGTCACATACTGAACTAAGGTTAGTCGACAATATATTTGTGTCTTTGATGAATTAATCCTAGCTGCAAGCTTTTTCCCCATATTTATTGTCATTCACCTATTCACATCGTTGCTGTCAAGTAAGATAATTGATTTGAATTCAATGGTGTTTATCAAAGTAATATGCCGATAGCCTGCCTGCAACCAAAATCTGTCATCATACAAAAAATGTGATTTAATGTGATGACTGATGAGGTAACATACATACATAGTCTCTTTCATATTTATATGTATTTACGGATGGTACGGAACCCTTCGTGCGCGAGTCCGACTCGCACTTGGCCGGTTTTTTTATTTTTAAGGTTAGAAAGTCTTTTACTGAACCACGTAGGATAACGATTACTTTTGGATCTCTTTTTGGGAACAAATTTATCTATGCCACATTTTAGAATTGAGACAAATAAACTAGGTATTATTATTATAAGCTTTGTTAATCCATTTTTAATACTAACATTTTACTTTTAATATGTGTACGATATTAATATTATATAAACATTTATAAATGTAGGAAATAACAATTTCTATTAATATATTTTATATAGATTATAGTAAGTTTTGATTGATGATTCAAGGGCGGACATAAGCCTCTCCCAATGTTTTCCAAGCATTTTTAGCGTGTGTTCCTCTTTTCTCTTCTGCTCATAGATTCGCGAGCAGCTCTCGTCCGTCGTTGCAGCTTGGCTTTATATGCCTCTTGTTTTGCTGCATGGGCTTGTTCGCATTGCTCATCGAACCAGGGATTTCTAAGTGGGGGCAATTTAAAACTTGAAACCCAGCACCTCTGAGGCAGCGTCTCCGACGGCGCTCTTGCAATGCGCCCATTCCTGCTCTATTGTTTGTGCTGCTGTGGGCGGATTTTGAGAGAGCTTGGAGGAGACACGATCGGCAAAGATTCCGGTAGCCTCTTGCGATTGTAGCTTTTCGACGTCAAACTCGACTCCTAAACATTCTCGATATCCTCATTCGTACCTTGGCTACAACAAGGTAGTGGTCCGGGTCGATGTTGGTCGTTTGGAAGGTTTGTACGTCGAGAATACAGGAGGAGTGTCTGGCGTCGATCGCAATGTGATCAATTTGGTTGATGGTCGGTTGATCAAAAGACCGTCAGGTACCCATTGGATGTTGAGATGGGAAAATCCTGTGCTTGCTACAAGGGGGTTACGCCCCGCTAGGAAATCGATTTGCCTAAGTCCCTTGTCGGATGTGGTGTTATGGAGGCTATGCTTTCCTATGATCGACTCAAATATGTCCTCTTTGCCCAGTTTTACATTAAAATCTCCTTGGACTATTTTTGTGTCGTAGCCGGGTTCTGCCTAGGAGATCGTAGAATTCTTCTTTGAGTCGATCGTCTTTTTCCGTTGGCTCGTGAGTGCATATTAAGCTAATGTTTCCAAATTTAGCTTTGATGCGTATTGTTATGAGGCGTTCGCTCAATTTCGGAAGCTTAAGACTTTTTGTCGTAGTCTTCCTCAAATAACGAATCCGCACCGGAATAGGCGCTGTTTGTTTTTCTTGTAGCAGTTCCCGTAGTAGATGTCACAATTTTTCATCCGTTTTTTCCATCCCATCGCACTTCTTGAAGCGCGGTTATATCTGCTTTATAGCAGTTAAGGGTTTGCTCCGATTGATCGCCTGCACCCGGTCTGCTAAGGGACCTCACATTCCAGGTGCAGACTCTCAAGTCCGCTGGTCGTTTGCAATGGTCACCAGCTTTGTATCCGTCCGTATCCGTGGTTGCTTCGGAACAAGTGGGTTTTTACGTGATAGGGATGTTACCCCTAAGCACAACCCCCAACCTGGAGGGCCAGATTCCTCTTTCGCCAGGAACTGGGTCGCTGCACACATTGGTTCACTACCTGGCGGGCGCCAGGGTAGCTATCCAGGGGGGACACGCGGAGGCTGTGTGTCATCTTGGATTGAGCAGGGACAGAGATCGAAGCTGGCCTTTGCCATGTTAAACGGGATCAAGAAGAAAGAGTTGAACGTGGTCAAACCGCACGATCTCGGTGGCCAGTTCACATTACCTCCTTACCTCCACTTGATGCCGTCTAATCGCTCGTGTAGGATTTGCAATGTGTCTTGAGATGTTTGGTACGTCTTGAAACCACATGTCGTTAGTGTCCTTACCATCCAATGCACCCCAAAAGAAGTTGGTAATCATCGACCTGTAACACTCGCCGTTGACGGTGATTGCCTGGTCAATTGCGTTCTCAAAAAATGTGGACCGATAACGACGCCAGTAAAAAATCCACACCAAACAGTACCAAACAGTGACATTTTCGGGATGCATTGGACGCTCTTGGATGTCATTCGGGTGTCGTTCCAAATTCGACAATATTGTTCGTTGACGTACCCATTCATTCAGAAATGGGCCATATCGCTGAAGACAATTTTTCAATGAAAGTTAGGGTCAGTTTTCAACTGCTCCAGAGCACTTTCAGCAAATAAACGTGGTTGTCTATGGTTGTTTACCTTCAGTTCATGGGTTATTTGAATTTCGTAAGGGTGAATGCCCAAGTTTAAGATGTAGCTTAAACAATATGGCCGCTATAAACTGTCAAACTTCAGAAGACCGTATTGGAACACCCAGTATAAAAACTAACGAGTATATCAGCTTTTACCAAGGTCCCACTCAGCATCGTTCAGTAATTCGCGTATTATGGTTTATTTCCTTCTGCATTCTAATCGGTGTTCTCTCAACTTTCAGCGTTATCGCTCATGTACTCAATCATGTACTAAGATGTGCCCAGCCCGTAAAGTTCGTGATTGAATCTACTCCTCCATCCCTCGTCTACGTTTATAGGCCAAAAACTCACGCCCAAAATCTTTCTCTCAAGCCGACCAAGGTCCTCCTCATCCGCTTTTGATAGTGTCTATGCTTCTGCACCGTACAACAGGACCGGGATGATAAGGGTCTTATATAGAGTCAACTTTGTCGTTCGGGAAAGGGCTCTATTACTCAATTGCCTCCTGAGCCCAAAGAAACAGCGATTGGCAAGAGTGATTCTGCGTTTGATTTTGGTCACTGCGGAGCCAAGGTAGACGAAGTCCTTAACTACCTCGAACTTATATCTGCCTATACAAACGTTCTGGCCGAGACGTCGGTGTTGAGCGTCCTTTTTTGATGACAGCATATATTTAGTTTTGCTCTCGTTTACCGCCAAACCATATTTCGCCGCCTCCATCTCAATGCTCGCAAACGCCTCATTGACATCTCGCTGTGATCTACCTATTATGTCAATATCGTCGGCGTATGCAAGGAGTTGCGAGGATTTGAAATAGATTGTGCCTCTTGTATTGGCCAGTGATTTTTGCACAGCCATTTCCAATATGATGTTGAAGAAATCACACGACAGCGCATCGCCCTGCCTAAATCCTTTTTTGACATCAAAACTATCGGTAGGTTGTTCACCGATTCGGATGGAGCAGCGAGCATTCTCCAAAGTCATCCTGCATAGTCTGACGAGTTTAGCAGGCATGTCAAAGGTAGACATAGCGTTGTATAGCTCGTCTCTAATTACGCTGTCGTATGCGGCTTTGAAGTCGACAAATAGGTGGTGAGTGTCGACTTGAAATTCATTGGTTTTTTCC
Source organism: Eumerus sabulonum (assembly GCA_951905685.1). Lineage (NCBI taxonomy): Eukaryota > Metazoa > Arthropoda > Insecta > Diptera > Syrphidae > Eumerus > Eumerus sabulonum. Next base: position 32,012,951 of record OX645060.1, read on the forward strand.
AGGATATGCCGAAGTATGAAGATTTGGTCGATGGTGGACTTCCGTGACCTGAATCCGCACTGATAAGGACGTTCACACAAAACGGTAGAGAAGATTTTGTAGGCGATGTTAAGGAGACTTATTCCTCTATAGTTGGCGCAATCAGAGGGGTCACCTTTCTTGTGGATCGGGCATACGATGCTGAGACTCCATTCCTCGGGCATGCTTTCCTCTAACCATATCTTACGGATGAGCTGGTGCATGCTCCCAACCGAATCATCCCCAGCTGCCTTGAAGAGCTCAGCAGACAGTCCGTCTGCGTCAGCAGCTTTATTCGACTTGAGCTTCGATGTGGCAATCTTAACTTCGTTGAGGTTAGGGGGACAGAATTCTCTGCGGTCTCCGTCTATTAGAAATGGATCATTCGGCCTGACAGCGGTATATTGACTAACATCGCCGTTATACAGTCTGCAAAAGTGGTTTTTCCATATTCTCAGCATCGACTGCGGTTCTACTACTAGGTGTCCGTTCTCATCCCTGCAGGCTTCCGTTCTGGCTTTATGACCTTGGCATGTTCGCTTCATTTGTTGATAAAACTTTCGAACGTACGCCTGCAGTAACACCTCACCAAATCCTCAATCGCGTGCTTCTCGTGCTCTTTCTTCTTTCTTCTAAGAAGCTTATGCTTCTCCCTTCTTTTAAACTCGTAGAGCCCACGAGCTGCTATTGTTCTTTTATGCAGCGAAGCCTTGTATGCATCCTGCTTCGCTGTATGAGTCTTCCTGCACTCGTCATCGAGCCAGGGGTTTCTTCGCGGAGCCTTGAGACCCAAGACTTCGGATGCAGAGCTTTTCAGGGCTTGTTTGCAAAGGCTCCACTGCTGTTCTATTGATAGCGTGGAGGATTCAGGTGTATTGGAGTGCTTAAGGGAGACGCGATCGGTAAAAGCACGAGCGGTTTCTGGCGATAGTAGCTTCCCGACGTCCTAACTTCGTATTCTTACTCTACTCCGTTGCGTTCGTGAAATCCATAAGCGTATCTTGGCTACTACAAGATAGTGGTCCGAGTCGATGTTAGCCCCTCAGAAAGTTCGAACATTAAGAATAGTGGAGGAGTGTCTGACGTCGATCGCGATGTGATCAATCTGGTTGGTAGTCGATTGATCAAAAGACCGCCAGGTGCTTTTGTGTATATCGAGGTTCGGAAAGCGCGTACTGGCTAGACGGAGATTTCGACCCGTAGCAAGAACAATCAGCCTGTGTCCGTTATCGGAGGTGGTGTCGTGTAGGCTATGTTTGCCGATGACTCGTTCAAAGATGCTTTCCTTACCCAGCTTAGCATTGAAGTCTCCTAGTACAATTTTGATGTCATAGCTGGGACATTGGGCATACGTTCTGTCTAGGAGATCGTAGAACTCATCTTTGGCGGAGTCATCCTTGTGAGGGCGTGAGGGCGTGGACACAGATCAGGCTGATGTTAAAATATTTAGCCTTTATACGGATTGGTATGAGGCGTTCGCTCACATGCCGAAAGCTTAGGACTTTTTGCCTTAGTCCACCTCGAACAACAAATCCGCATCCAAACAATCGTTGCTCTCTCTCCCTATAGCAGTCGCCATAGTAAATATCGCAGTTTTTCATCCGCTTTATACCTGGTCCGTTCCATCGGATTTCCTGGACGGTGGTGATATCCGCTTTAGAGCGGTCTAGGGCGTCCGCAAGTTGTCCGGCTGCACGTGGCCTGTTTAGGGACCTAACATTCCACAAACTTAAACTACTATCGACAAAAAGCAACATGATTTCAAGGATAGTTACTTTATTATTTTGATCGTCATTTCTACACTTTACACATTTTTATTGGACTAATATTAATGCCAACCTTACTGCTCGAGAGCTTATGTACAAATCGTCCTTCTTCTGTTAGTACTTTTTCGCTTTGACTTTACGCGTCGACACCCGTAGGAATTTGGAGATCAGCACGATTAGTAACTTAGCCAGCAGCAGGAATGCAACCAATAACCCACCAAATAGGATGAGAATTGCATCCAAATTATGGTACTGAATAAAGTTCAATTCCTGTGCAGCAGAGTGTAGGTGAGGAGCACCCTTATGGCGAGCTATATACTCCACCCAATAGGTAGCCAGGTCTAAGGGCTCCACAGGTTGATCTCTATATCTTTCAGAGATGACCTTTACGTTATTCGTATAACTGGGATCATTCAAAATCTTATTGATGGCAGCAGATAAAGTCTGCTTTGTAAGCTCTTTATACTCGACTGTGACTGCGTAACCGCCAACCACGGAACGGGCCATATTTAGAGATTGATCGCCAAACATTGGAATTCCTACGAATGGTTTCCCATGATAAATAGATTCTGTGGTGCTCAATAGACCGCCGTGAGTTATAAAGAGTTTGACATTGGGATGTGCCAACACATCGTCCTGTGGAAACCAGTCGCTGATGAAAACGTTGTCACTCTTGCCGGGCAAGTAAGGGTCCTCGAATTTCCATAAAACCTTTTGCTTCAGAGATTTAAATGTCGCTAGTATGGCTTCTCGTTTATCGAGGGGCAGGATCTTACTCTTCAGATTCGAGCCCATGGAGAAGTAGACGGCACCATCTTTTGCATCATCCAGGAATTTCTGCAGATCGTCCGGCAATGGATTCCTCTTACGATTGATAAACATTCCTCCTACTTCGATCATATTCGGATGATACGGACGTGGAAATCCGAGCGTAACATGTGCATTTAGAAGCACTAAAGCAGCGTTCTTTCGAATATGGTAAAGACCGAGTTTGGAGTTAGGGAAAAAATGTCTGAATAATGCATTCTGCTTCGGTAAGTAGATGTTATCGAAGTAAAATTTCGTAGAAGTCTCAAATGCGAGATTGATGATACGTTGAAGAAGTGTCATTCGGTGTGTAAATGGCAGAAAAGGATTTGGAACGTATGATAGTGGAGATGGCGTGCCTACCATATCAGTGTTCCAACTGGAGGCACCCATTGTAGAGAGACCAATTAGGGACGCGTTAAAGTGTTCAGCCAGCCCGAACAGCGCTTCGCTGACAAAGACCTCGCAGATAACAACATCGAATTTTTCACCTGAAGCCATTAGTTTCTGTACAGCTGGTTCGCTGAGCGTGGTATTGGTGAGTAGTAAACCCAATTCATAAAGGTTAACCATAGCTTCTAGTGGACCCTGCTCACTATATTCGAGTATCGTGTCAAGAAAACCTAAAAGAAAACGTCAATAACATTAGAAAAATTTATAAATTATTTTATATAAATGTGAATATGCAATACATCATTTTTTTATTAAGAAAATATTCCAAGCGTCTGTAGAAGAATAAATAATACGTTTCTTGCATAACACACTGTGGCAGTGCTAAAAATTCAATTGGGTTTGATAGCTGCATCTATGTCTTGGAAAGAACCAATCATCTGATCAAGTGAATGACCCGAAGTCTCCAGTGCGTTATATGTATTTGTATTAACAGTGTATAAATAGCCTAACCGCCATAGAAAACGGGAGCAGTTGAACAGTGAAGAATAAAGTTATCAGTACGTATAAACTGTTCGGGTTTTTCTTATCTCCGGAAATCTTCTCTTACACGTGACTTATCGCACTTTGTGTATCTTGAAAATACGAACGCGCCATACCAATGACAATGATTAGAAAAACGAAAACAAAAAATCCCACACCCCGCCACCAAAAACATCGTGCGATAACCGGTCTGCCTCAACACTCCGTCATTTAATGCGTATTGTTAGACATTGGGTCGTATGTCGGAGTCCACACGAGGGCTTTCTTTTTGCGCCTTTTTCTTTTGAACCTACGTTCCAATTCGAGGACGCGTCCACACGGAGCTTTTCTGCGCGTGCCTGTTTTTTGACATTTCGCTTCACACTTCAATTTCGTTAGCCTGTGGTGATGTTTGAAAAGTAAGAATGGTATCCAAACGTACACTTCCAAGTCAGAAACAGGAGTGAAGCGACATCGCAAAACAAAGAAAAGGAGATAAGGAAATGTCAGAAAAACCCACGAAGTAGCTACCCGCGCGTGACTGTGCCGATGTATTTCTGTTTCACTTACCTTCTCTTTTACACTTATTTTAGCCCTCATCAGATAGCCCTCGTGTAGACTCCGACTATGCAAAAAGCTTTCGCTCAGTCTCAGTAGACTGAGATGTGATGCCTGTTTCACAATGCTACTACACGGCGACGCGACAGCGCAACTACAAACGCTGCCGTTTGCTGTGGTTGTAAAGTCGTTCAGTCAATACACAATGGAGCTACTTTCATCGGCGTTTTTTTTTTGACAGCGCGGTTAAAAAATTCGAAGATTGAAAATGAATTTAGTTCACAAATGGATCAAAATAATTTGAAAAAAAAAAACATTATTGCTAACATGCGCGGCTGCTTTAGCCTATAAAAAGTTAAAAGCGAAAACAAAAGTCAGAAGAAGGTGGTGGGTTAGACCAATTTATCAAACGTATTCCTCCAATGTCGAATTCGAAATGGCACAATGCCGTGTAGTTGCGACAGTTTTTCAAATTTTCGAAATTACAGCGCTGCGACACGACTACATACGTGCCTATGTGACTTACTCCATATAATTCCATTGAATGAATATGGATTTGACAGCTACGGCGTTTGTAGTTGCGCTGTCGCGTCGCCGTGTAGTAGCATTGTGAAACAGGCATGAGACAGAGCAAAAGGTACGGAGATTGAACTTTTGCAATGGCGAAAACTCAAATTGATATAATTTATAAAATTTATATTGGTATAAATTGGAAGTAAGAGCCCAGGTAACGTTTCCTGAAATTGCAGAGAGCTGGACAGGCGCAGAGAAGGTGGTGAATGGATTCAACCTCCTCCTCGTCCTGACAGCTTCTGCAGAAGTCATTTGGAGACTAGACATAGGACTCCAGCGACCTTAAGGCTGCTTGACTGTCTGTGAGAATGCGAATATCCGTGGTGGATATTACGTTCCACTTCAGCCAAGACAAAGCCTCTTTTATTGCCAACAGTATGCGTCTGGAAAACGCTGCAGTGATCTCTTAATTTTAGAGCTTTATGTAGCTTGAGTTGTTTGCAGAAGACTCCACTGCCCACCCCGTCTTTGGTTTTAGACCCGTCAGTGTAGAAATCCACACAGTTTCTGGGCGGTTGAGTTTGGCGGGTCCAGTTCTTCCTGTCCGGATAAATCATCATAAAGTTTTTGTCCAAGACTATGGTGGGTTCTGTGTGGTCTAGGTTTTCTGTCATAGTTATCCTGTTTTGCAGGATGGAGGAGTGGCCAGTGACATAGCTCACCCATTTCGAGTTGGCTTTTAATCTTATGGCCGTGTGTGTGGCAATTTACTTGCCGAAAATATCGAGTGGTGTAAGGTCTAGTATCATGTTAAGCGCAGCCGTTGGTGTGAACCTGAGGGCCCCGGTAATGCACATACATGCCATCCTTTGTGCCTAACGACCGTGATATAGAGCCAGAGGATAATCTTGGGGTTGAATCCCCATTTTTTTCCTAGGGCTTTCTTACATGTGTAGAGAGCTATTGTTGCTTTTTTTGCTCTTTCAGTTGTGTTGCTCCTCCAAGTTAATTTCCTATGGAGTATAATGCCAAGGAATTTGGCACTAGGGGAGTAGGCTAACCTGGTATCGAGCAAAGTGATAGGGCAGTATTCCGGGATTTTGTGCTTTTTGGTAAAAAGCACGAGCTCCGTTTTCTTTGGGTTGATCCTGAGCCCGTTACTATGCGCCCATTTGCACAGAAGTGAGAATGCCGTTTGCATGCGGTCATTCAGTGTAGATAGGTATTTACCTGAGATTGTGATGGCAACGTCATCGGCGTAGGCAACAACGTCCAGGCCTTCTTTCTCCAGTTTGATTAGTAGTTCGTTTGCAACTACATTCCAGAGAAGAGGTGAGAGGACCCCACCTTGCGGGGTTCCCTTGGTAACTACTCTGGTAGTTACTAGGCTTCCCCACTTAGAGTGAATCTTGCGTGTTATTAGCAACTCGTTGAGCAGCTCTATCAGAGTCCTCTCCACCTTAAGCTTTTCTAGCCCTTCTATTATTGCTTCCGGAGTGACGTTGTTAAAAGCGCCCTCTATGTCTAGGAAGGCTGTTAGAGTATATTCTTTTAGATGGATTGATCTTTCGATTTTCCTCACTAATGTGTGAAGAGCTGTTTCGACCGATCTACCTTTACAGTAGGCGTGCTGTGCCTTAGAAATCAGGGAGGGATCCAAGTTGTGCCGTATGTGTAGGTCTATCAGCCTTTCTAAAGTTTTTAGAGCAAGGGATGATAGACAGATAGGCCTTAGATCCTTGGGGGAAGTGTGAGAATTTCTGCCGGTTTTGGGGATGAAAATTACCTTTGCGCACTTCCACTTTTCTGGAATGTGACTCCAAGCTAGGCATCCTTTAAAGATTATCTCTAGCCATGGTATAGTCCATTCCATATGTTGTGTTAGTTCGATGGGGTAAATTTCATCTGGACCCGGAGATAATGTGTTCGTACTGCCCTTCTATCACAGAGGAGATATGAGTCCCTCGCGAGTGCACTGGGTCTTATGGTTCAGAGCAGCCAGGGAAGTGCGAATTGAGGAGAAGATTTAGAGTTTTTTCCTCAGATGTTGTCCAAACTCCATTTGCTATGAGGCAGTTGGGAGATTGTGGATCTTTCGAGAGTATTTTCCTCAGTCTATAGGCGTCTGATATTTTCTCTATGTTATTGCAGAAAATTTTCCAAAACAGCCTTTGTTCTTTCCACAGGTTTTGTTTGTATACCCTGAGTGAATTTTTGTATAGGCTCCAGTCTCTGTCGTTACTTGTGTTCTTTGCTTTATTAAAGAGCTCACGACAGGCATTGCGGAGCTTGCTTAGATCTGCGCAGGTGCAGTAACTGCAGGAACAAATTTAAATAAACGCTCCGAAGTTTTCTGTATTACAGACGATTCTTCTTCTTCTTTTGCTCAAGCAAAAGATGTAACGATTGGCTCGTCACGAAAGAGGAAGCAAGACGATGTTTTACAGAACTATGAAACAGAGGAAACAAAAATCTTATCCAAGCTAGAGCTTCAAAGGCTTGTTTTGCTAAAGCAAAATCAAGTTCTAACCAAAAGATTGAGGCTTTTTATTGATCAGGAGAGATCAAATTTAGCAGAAGAGAGAGACGTACCTTACCAAACATTAGTTTTAAGTTATGATTGTGTGATGTTTATTTAAATAAAAACCAAGCCAAACCAAGCTAAACAAACGTCAGACACTCCTCCACTATTCTTGATGTTCGAACTTTCCGAGGGGCTAACATCGACTCGGACCACTATCTTGTTGTAACCAAGATGCGCTTACGGATATCACGAACGCAACGGAGTAGAGTAAGAATAAAAAGTTATGACGTCGGAAAGCTACTATCGCCAGAAACCGCTCGTGCTTTTACTGATCACGTCTCCCTTAAGCTCTTCAATACACCTCAATTCTCCACGCTATCAATAGAACAGCAGTGGAGCCTTTGCAAACAAGCCCTGAAAAGCCCCGAAGTTTTGGGTTTCAAGGCTCCACCACGAAGAAACACCTGATTCGATGACGAGAGCAGGAGGATTCATACAGCGAAGCAGGATGCATCGCTGCATAAAAGAACAAGAGCAGCTCGTGAGCTCTACGAGTTAAAAAGAAGGGAGGAGCATAAGCTTCTTAGAAGAAAGAAGGAAGAGCACGAGAAGCGCGCGATTGAGGATTTGGAGAGGTGTTACTGCAGGCGTGACGTTCGAAAGTTTTATCAACAGATAAAGCGAACATGCCAAGGTTAGAAAGCCAGAGCGGAAGCCTGCAGGGATGAGAACGGACACCTAGTAGTAGAACCGCAGTCGATGCTGAGAATATGGAAAAACCACTTCCGCAGACTGTATAACGGCGATGTTAGTCAATATACCGCTGTCAGGCAGAATGATCCATTTCTAATCGACAGAGACCGCAGAGAATTCTGTCCCCCTGACCTCGACGACGTTAAGATTGTCATATCGAAGCTCAAGTCGAATAAAGCTGCTGGCGCAGACGGACTGTCTGCTGAGCTCTTCAAGGCAGCTGGGGATGACCTGGTTGGGAGCATGCACCAGCTCATCCGTAAGATATGGTTAGAGGAAAGCATGCCCGAGGAATGGAGTCTCAGCATCGTATGCCCGATCCACAAGAAAGGAGACCCCTCTGATTGCGCCAACTATAGAGGAATAAGTCTCCTTATCATGGCCTACAAAATCTTCTCTGCCGTTTTGTGTGAACGCCTGAAGCCTTTTGTAAATAAGCTGATAGGTCCTTATCAGTGCGGATTTAGGTCAGGGAAGTCCACCATCGACCAAATCTTCACACTACGGCAGATACTGGAGAAAAGTAATGAATTTCAAGTCGACACTCACCACCTATTTGTCGACTTCAAATGACTTCATACGACAGCGTAATTAGAGACGAGCTATACAACGCTATGTCTACCTTTGACATGCCTGCTAAACTCGTCAGACTATGCAGGATGACTTCGGAGAATGCTCGCTGCTCCATCCGTATCGGTGAACAACCTACCGATAGTTTTGATGTCAAAAAAGGATTTAGGCAGGGCGATGCACTGTCGTGTGATTTCTTCAACATCATATTGGAAATGATTGTGCAAAAATCACTGGCCAATAGAAGAGGCACAATCTATTTCAAATCCTCACAACTCCTTGCATACGCCGACGATATTGACATAATAGGTAGATCACAGCGAGATGTCAATGAGGCGTTTGCGAGTATTGAGATGGAGGCGGCGAAAATTGGTTTGGCGGTAAACGAGAGCAAAACTAAATATATGCTGTCATCAAAAAAGGACGCTCAACACCGACGTCTCGGCCAGAACGTTTGTATAGACAGATATAAGTTCGAGGTAGTTAAGGACTTCGTCTACCTTGGCTCCGCAGTGACCTGGAACAACGACATCAGTTCCGAAATCAAACGCAGAATCACTCTTGCCAATCGCTGTTTCTTTGGGCTCAGGAGGCAACTGAGTAATAGAGCCCTCTCCCGAACGACAAAGTTGACTCTATATAAGACCCTTATCATCCCGGTCCTGTTGTACGGCGCAGAAGCATGGACACTATCAAAAGCGGATGAGGAGGCCCTTGGTCGGTTCGAGAGAAAGATTTTGCGCGTGATTTTTGGGCCTATAAACCCAGACGGGGGATGGAGGAGTAGATTCAACCACGAACTTTACGGGCTGTACAGCGAAATGAGTCTAGTCAGGCGTCTACGGATTCAACGCCTAAGATGGCCGGCCATGTAGAGCGAATGGACACCACAGCTCAAGCTCGTAGAGTCTTTGCATCCAACCCCGAGGGACGAAGAAGCAGAGGACGGCCGCCCTTAAGATGGCGCACACAGGTGGAAGGGGGCCACAGCCAACTGGGTGTGCGGCAATGGAAAAGGCTAGCGAAAGATCGTGCTAGATGGAGGGGCATGTTGGTTGAGGCCCAGGTTCACCCCGAACTGTAGCGCCCACTAAGAAGAATAAGAAGCTAAACGATACGTTCGTTAAGCAAAATCGATGCAATTTCATTTCTTCTTCTTTTTCCTTGTACCGTTAAGGCGGCAGCTCTTCTGGAGCCGTCGGAAGTGGTGTCTTCGCTTGGCGTTGTTTGCTCTTCTTCCTTATTATCCTTACTTTCGTCTTCCTCTAAGAAATGTTTCGATATGTTATGCAAAACGAAGCAGGCGTTTTGTGTAGAAATTCTTAGCTTGTATTGTAGACAGGGAAACCTCTGTTTTGATTGTCCGAAAACACGTTCAATAATCACTCTTTCTTTGGTCAGTACTCTGTTATAGTTTTCTTCTACAACAGTAGATACCCTTCTAAATGGCGCCATTAGAAAAGGAGTAATTGCATAACCCTCATCAGCGATGATGACACGCCTCGGATTATTCAGAAGTCCCTGGTAAACATGAGAATTTTTAAATATCCTGGAGTCATGGACCGAACCGGGCCATGAGACATCCACACTTGTAAACTTTTCAGCTCCATTACATGATGCATGCACGTTAATTGAATGATAACCTAGGAGTAAACCAGAGTCATCGTACTTTTCAGCGTCATTTTCCTCTGCACTCATAGGAAATTTGGTCCAATAATGACTTTCTTCCACTATTTTTACTGCAACTTCACTAACTATTCTCGAAACGCCGGACTGGCTTATATCAAAATCTTCGCCTATGCCAATTTGAAATCCAGGATCTCCAACAAATCTTAGGAAAACCATCATTCTGGTTAAATTATTAATTTTCCCTCCCCGATAATCTTCATTATGTTGGAGAAACTGATCAGTTAACCAATCTACTTGGACGAAATAAAATCGATAAAGACTTTTGAAGTCACGATTTTGCGCTGTGGCACCGAGAACACTTAAATATGCAGCCATTTGATAATGAGACAAGAAATTTCTAGTCTTCACTTTTTATGAGCTTTATCTCATTACTCTGAGACATTGCAATGTTTTTTGCATACGAGACATCAAAGCATGAGAGCTGTCTCATTCATTTAGCAAAAGCTCAGTCTCTGAGATTTGTCTCATTTTGTTTTTGCATACGAACCTGAGCTAAAGCTATAAAAGGCGAGACTTGAGACAGAGCGAAAGCTTTTTGCATACGACCCATTGTGTCGCATTTAAGGGTTGACCATAATAGACTTAAGCGAGCGTACGCCAGCTTACGCAAATGTCTTATTACATGCAAAGCCTATGACATACCCATAATGGGAATATGCGCGGTTTCGTTAAATGTTCGTTAACTTAAGCGAGCTTACGGAACATCTTAATGAAAGAAGATATTCCGCGCGGAATTTTGACAGCTGACAGTGAGAGAAACCAAAAGTGCAAAAAAGAAAAATAATAACAAATTTAAATATGTCGCAACACGATTTTATTCATTTATTTTTATTTTTCTCACTTTAAACAAAACGATTGTAGCCACACCGAAAATGATCAAACCGAATGAAAACTATTTGACAGATCATTCGCTTAAGTTCGCTTAAGTTCATTATGGGTAACTTGACTTTTCGTTGAAACTTAAGTGAGATTTTCGATCGGTTCTGACATAAGCTTAAGTTCGCTTAAGTCTATTATGGTCAACCCTTTAGACATACAAATATAAATCGACTATCTGGGGCCGCTGTTTTGTGTTTCTGAGAAACACAAAACAGCCTCGGATAATAAAACGGAACGGATCTATGTTGACGACCCTATGAGAAAACAAAAAACAAACAAGGACCTTCGGTTCTGTACGTGGAATGTTAGGTCCCTAAACAGACCACGTGCGGCCGAACAACTTGCGGACGCCCTAGACCGCTATAAAGCAGACATAACCGCCATCCAGGAAATGCGATGGAATGGACCGGGTAAAAAGCGGATGAAAAACTGCGACATTTACTACGGTGACTGCTATAGGGAGAGAGGACAGAGACTATTTGGATGCGGATTTGTTGTTAGAGGTGGACTAAGACATAAAGTCCTAAGTTTCCAGTATTTGAGTGAACGCCTCATAACGATCCGCATCAAGGCAAATTTCTGTAACATCAGCCTCATATGCGTCCATGCCCCACGGAAGACAAGGATGACTCAATCAAAGATGATTTCTTTGATCTCCTAGACAGAACATATACCAAATGCCCCAGCTATGATACCAAAATCATACTAGGAGATTTTAACGCTAAGCTGGGTAAAGAAAGCATCTTTGAGCGGGTCATCGGCAAACACAGCCTACATGACACCACATCCGATAACGAACATAGGCTGATCGACCTTGCAACGGGGCGAAATCTTCTTGTAGCCAGCACACGATCTTCCCACCTCGATATACACAAAGGCACCTGGCGGTCGCCAGATCAATCAGTCACCAACCAGATTGACCACGTCGCGATTGACGTCAGACACTCCTCCACTATTCTTGATGTTCGCACTTTCCGAGGAGCGAACATCGATTCAGACCACTATCTTGTAGTAGCCAAGATACGTCAGCGCATAACACGAACACCGCGGAGTAGAGTTAGAACACCAAGCTATGACGTCGGAAAGCTGCTATCGCCGGAGATCGCCAGTGCTTTTGCCAACCGCGTCTCCCTTAAGCTCTCCGATACACCTCAATCCTCCACTCAGTCAGTAGAGCAACAATGGAGCCTGTGCAAACAAGCCCTGAAGAGCACAGCAACGGAAGTGCTGGGCCTTAAAGCTCCACCACGACGAAACACCTGGTTCGATGACGAGTGTAGAAGGATTCATGCGGAAAAGCAGGAGGCATACAAAGCCTCACTACACAAAAAAACAAGAGCGGCTCGTGAGCTCTACGAGCTTAAGAGAAGGGAGGAACATAAGCTTCTCAAGAGAAAAAAGAAAGAGCACGAGAAGCGGGCGATTGAAAACTTGGAGAGGTGCTATTGCAGGCACGACGTTCGAAGATTTTATCAGCGGATAAAACGAATGTCTCAAGGCAATAAAGCCCGAACGGAGGCCTGTAAGGATGAGAACGGACACCTAGTAGTAGAATCGCAGTCGATGCTGAGAATTTGGAAAAATCACTTCTGCAGACTGTATAACGGCGATGACAACCAACATACCGCCGTCAGGCAGAATGATCCATTTTTTAACGACGAAGATCGCAGAGAATTCCGTCTCCCTGACCTCGACGAAATTGAGATTGCCATGTCGAAACTCAAGTCGAATAAAGCTGCTGGCGCAGATGGACTGTCTGCTGAGCTCTTCAAAGCGGCTGGGGGTGAGCTGGTTAGGAGCATGCACCGGCTCATCTGTAAGATATGATCAGAGGAAAGCATGCCCGAGGAATGGAGTCTCAGCATTGTTTGCCCGATCCACAAAAAAGGAGATCCCTTGGACTGCGCCAACTATAGAGGAATAAGTCTCCTTAATGTCGCATACAAGATCTTCGCTGCCGTTTTGTGTGAACGCCTGAAGCCATTCGTAAACAAGCTGATAGGTCCTTATCAGTGTGGCTTCAGGCCAGGGAAGTCCACCATCGATCAAATCTTCACACTACGGTCCTGGAGAAAACCAATGAGTTTCAAGTCGATACGCACCATCTATTCGTCGACTTCAAGGCCGCATACGACAGCGTAATTAGAGACGAGCTATATAACGCCATGTTTACTTTTGACATCCCTGCGAAGCTCGTCAGACTATGCTCGCTGCTCCATCCGAATCGGTGAGCACCTCACCGATAGTTTTGATGTCAAAAAAGGATTTAGGCAGGGCGATGCGCTGTCGTGTGATTTCTTCAACATCGTATTGGAAATGATTGTGCAAAAATCACAGGCCAATACAAGAGGCACAATCTACTTCAAATCCTCGCAACTCCTTGCATACGCCGATGACATTGACATAATAGGTAGATCGCAGCGAGATGTCAGTGAGGCGTTTGCGAGTATTGAGATGGAGGCGACAAAAATTGGTTTGGCAGTTAATGAGGGCAAGACTAAATATCTGCTGTCATCGAAAAAGGACATTTACCACCGACGTCTTGGACAGAACGTGCATATTGGCAGATATAAGTTCGAGGTAGTTAAGGACTTCATATACCTCGGCTCCGCGGTGACTTGGAACAACGACACCAGTTTCGAAATCAGGCGCAGAATTACTCTTGCCAACCGCTGCTTATTTGGGCTCAAGAGGCAACTGAGAAGTAGAGCCCTCTCTCGTACGACCAAGTTGACCTTATATAAGACCTTAATTATCCCGGTCCTGTTATTCGACGCAGAAACATGTACTTTATCTAAAGCGGATGAGGAAATCCTTGGTCGTTTCGAGTGAAAGATTCTGCGTTCGATTTTCGGTCCCATAAACACAGAGGAGGGTTGGAGGAGAAGATTCAATCACGAACTGTACGGGTTGTACAGCGACATGAGTCTGGTCAGGCGTCTACGGATCCAACGCCTAAGATGGCTAGGCCATGTAGAGCGAATGGACACCACAGCTCCAGCCCGTAGAGTCTTTGAGTCCAACCCCGAGGGACGAAGAAATAGAGGACGGCCGCACCTAAGGTGGCGCGCACAGGTGGAAGGGGACCTCAACCAACTGGGCGTGCGACATTGGAAAAGACTAGCGAAAGATCGTGCTAGGTGGAGAGGCATGTTGGTTGAGGCCCAGGTTCACCCCGAACTGTAGCGCCCGTTAAGTAAGTATGTAAGTAAGTATCTGGGGCCGCTAAATATATTTAACACGGGAACGTTGTTGTTGGTCATAAAAATCTACTACGTAAATATTCACAATTATACCATTTACTAACTTATACCAATTAGTGTATGACCTACATATAATTATTATAACGTATAAGACCAAACAAGTCGGACGCATTTTTCATTTCATTAATCACGAGTGCGGGGTAGTAAAAGTAGAATTAACATTTTGGTCCTTCGAACCTATTACGAACAAATAGAGAAATTGTGCATTGTGCATTTTAATACATTAAATAAAAGTTAACAATCATATTCAACACAATCCAATATACCGGTGAATGCGCGAAACATTAGTACTTAAATAAAAAATAATAATAATAATAATTAAATTAAATAGAAAAGCACGCTAAAGACAAGTGAGGTTTGTGTTACAAAGTACGCAAAAGTTTATTCACGCGCCGTGTGAAAATTAATTTAATATTCGTTTAAAAGCAAAAAAAAAAAGTTCGCAGCCATACATTAGTACACATACACATATTTTCTTCTTCTTAGTGGGCGCTACAGTTCGGGGTGAACCTGGGCCTCAACCAACATGCCCCTCCATCTAGCACGATCTTTCGCTAGCCTTTTCCATTGCCGCACACCCAGTTGGCTGTGGCCCCCTTCCACCTGTGTGCGCCATCTTAAGGGCGGCCGTCCTCTGCTTCTTCGTCCCTCGGGGTTGGATTCAAAGACTCTACGAGCTTGAGCTGTGGTGTCCATTCGCTCTACATGGCCCAGCCATCTTAGGCGTTGAATCCGTAGACGCCTGACTAGACTCATTTCGCTGTACAGCCCGTAAAGTTCGTGGTTGAATCTACTCCTCCATCCCCCGTCTGGGTTTATAGGCCCAAAAATCACGCGCAAAATCTTTCTCTCGAACCGACCAAGGGCCTCCTCATCCGCTTTTGATAGTGTCCATGCTTCTGCGCCGTACAACAGGACCGGGATGATAAGGGTCTTATATAGAGTCAACTTTGTCGTTCGGGAGAGGGCTCTATTACTCAGTTGCCTCCTGAGCCCAAAGAAACAGCGATTGGCAAGAGTGATTCTGCGTTTGATTTCGGAACTGATGTCGTTGTTCCAGGTCACTGCGGAGCCAAGGTAGACGAAGTCCTCAACTACCTCGGACTTATATCTGTCTATACAAACGTTCTGGCCGAGACGTCAGTGTTGAGCGTCCTTTTTTGATGACGGCATATATTTAGTTTTGCCCTCGTTTACCGCCAAACCAATTTTCGCCGCCTCCATCTCAATACTCGCAAACGCCTCATTGACATCTCGCTGTGATCTACCTATTATGTCAATATCGTCAGCGTATGCAAGGAGTTGCGAGGATTTGAAATAGATTGTGCCTCTTGTATTGGCCAGTGATTTTTGCACAGCCATTTCCAATACGATGTTGAAGAAATCACACGACAGCGCATCGCCCTGCCTAAATCCTTTTTTGACATCAAAACTATCGGTAAGGTGTTCACCGATTCGGATGGAGCAGCGAGTATTCTCCAAAGTCATCCTGCATAGTCTGACGAGCTTAGCAGGTATGTCAAAGGTAGACATAGCGTTGTATAGCTCGTCTCTGATTACGCTTTCGTATGCGGCTTTGAAGTCGACAAATAGGTGGTGAGTGTCGACTTGAAATTCATTGGTTTTTTCCAGGATCTGCCGTAGTGTGAAGATTTGGTCGATGGTGGACTTCCCTGGCCTGAATCCGCACTGAAAGGGACCTATCAGCTTATTTACAAAGGGCTTCAGGCGTTCACACAAAACGGCAGAGAAGATTTTGTAGGCGATGTAATGGAGACTTATTCCTCTATAGTTGGCGCAATCAGAGGGGTCTCCTTTCTTTTGGATCGGGCATACGATGCTGAGACTCCATTCCTCGGGCATGCTTTCCTCTAACCATATCTTACGGATGAGCTGGCGCATGCTCCCAATCAGGTCATCCCCAGCTGCCTTGAAGAGCTCAGCAGACAGTTTGTCTGCGCCGGCAGCTCTATTCGACTTGAGCTTCGATATGACAATCTTAACTTCGTCGAGGTCAGGGGGACAGAATTCTCTGCGGTCTCCGTCTATTAGAAATGGATCATTCTGGCTGACAGCGATATATTGACTAACATCGCCGTTATACAGTCTGCGGAAGTGGTTTTTCCATATTCTCAGCATCGACTGCGACCGACTTATGCTGCTACACAGTTATTGAACGATCTCTACACTACACAATAATTATGTACATCAGCATTCGGCATCATTCAACATTTCGCTTCAACATGTCGATCAGCGCGAATTCTAACAATAATGCCTGATCCACAATACTGCGTTGGTGCGAGGCACTTTACGTGTTACGAGAAATGCCTCGACGCATGCTTTGAAAAAGACAATTAAATTTTTTCGGCTGCTCCATGTCAAAGTAAACGTACACAACACAAACCATAAAATACACAGATACAGCATACACATCAATACACAGCAACAGTTGTTCAAACGCACAGAAATTTTCGAAGTGTTTGACTTTTGTCTCCTTTGGTTACGTGAGCTTACGTTTTTTCGTAACACTAACGCAGTATTGCGGATCAGGCATTATGCCCATATCACAATACTGCGTTAGCGCTAGCTTCGAGTGAGGTCTAACATTCAACATAGATAATTTAATGGGACACTCTACAATACTACGTTTGCGTTGGCGAGCTTACGTTCGTTGCAAAATGAGAGAAAATACGAAAAAATGAGAATACGTAATACGTGAGAATACGTAACCTCACGTAACAAAGCATGCAAAAGTCCAACCCGTTGAAAATTTCGTGCGTTTTGATGACAGTTCTCGTTTAATTTGAATTCGTCGGCGAAAATTACGTTTCCTTTTTTTTGCGAATTTTAATGAGAACCATCGTTGGAATAGGATGTGAAGGTGAGAATTTATTAATATTATTAAATAAAAGCGTGCATTTAAAAACAAAAACATTATTTCAGATGTCCTTCGAAGAAAAGCTGATTGCCCTGGTAAAGGACAACGGATTCCTTTACAACACAAAATCAAAAATGTTTAAAAATGTGTTGAAGAGGAATTCGCGTTGTGATGAGATTGGGAAGGAGCTAGACAGATCAGGTAAATATCATACAAAATACATGTATGTATGTAAGTACGTAATATATTGCATAAATCTTTTCTTTTTAAAGAATGCAAACAACGCTGGAGAAGTCTCCGGGATAGATATGTGAGGGAGAAAAGAAAATTGGATCTCCCCTCGGGAAGTGGAATTGCGGATCTGGAGAGTTGGGAGTTTTTCGACTCCATGCAATTTTTAAATGCATCGCTGCAAAATAGAGTGTACGTAGATAAACATGCGTTTATGCAGTTTGAATTTGCTTTTGAATGTTTTTCTTTTCAATATCAGGAGATTTGGAAATTTCAACAGCCAGGGAGACACCAACTCAACGCAAGACGCTTCATCCCCATTGGATCTCGGAGACTTCACGTCTCAGGAAGGTGCCGAAGAAACACCAAGACGGAAGCAAGCGGTTAAGGGGTCTGAGAGGGTATTCTCGAAATTTTTGGACGACGTCACCTCGACACTCAACGCAAGCATGTCAAACCGGGCATTAGAATACTCAGAATAGTTCATGCTTAACATGGCTCGACGTATGAAGCATCTCCCGGATGATGCCAAAGAAAGATTGCATTGTGTAATTTTTAATGCAATTACAGAGGAAATCTCTAAAAATAAATAAATGTTTCTCATCAAATGTTTCTTTTATTTCGTCATTACATATCATATTTTGTTTGTATATAAGTAGTCTTTTATTTGATCCCTCATAGTAAAGGCTATTCTGGATGAGTTGAGAGCTCCTACTAGATCTACGTGAGGAAGCGGTGAAATTTCATTTCCCCAAAGATTTTGGTAACAATATCACCATTCTCATCATATGAGTTGACGAACTCAGCTGTGTAATAGGCAGCTTCGTTCAACTTGACGAAATTGTGCAGGACTGTGGTGGCTTCTACAATTTTGTCAGCATTTGTTGGTAGCATATTAAGTGTTGCTCCAAGTATACGCCACTTTGCTACCAAAATACCAAACGCGTTTTCGATCACACGGCGGGCTCGGGACAACCGTTTATTAAAATAATATTGTTCGGCCTTTAGCCTTCTACCTGGATATGGACGCATTAGATATGGCTCTAAGGGAAATGCTGCATCACCAACTAAGTAGTGGTTGCAGTAAAAATCCGAGTGGGGAAGTAGCTTTGGTGGGAGTAAGTTCAACTCCCCAGATATAATTTTGCGTCCAAAAGGTGATTGTGCGAAAATACCACCGTCACTTTGACTTCCATACGCTCCGATGTCTACTGAAGTGAATGTATATGAGGCATCGCAAACAGCGAGAAGAACGATGAAATGGTGACCTTTGTATTTATAAAATTCCGATCCGGCTCCAGGTGGGCACTGTCAATTACGTCAATTACACCCACACAGTTCAGTTTCATTTGGTGGGGACAAATTCTTCTTCTTTGGTGGCGTTACAGCCCATGGAGGACAAGAGCCAAGCTTCTCTCAATCACCCATGTTGTGTGTGATTTATTTTTCACACAGGTGAAAGGGACCTACAGTTTAATGCCGATTCCGAACGGCGTGAGTCGAGAAGCTTTTTCATGTTAAGTTTACTACGGGGGGTTTTGCCAGTACCCCGCCGAGGAGGAACGTCGCGAAATAAACATTCGATGGCATAGGTGTTATCGGGATCCGAACTCGCTCATCGTGCGCCAGAGTCCAACACACTAACCACTGCGCCACGGCGCCCACGGTGGGGACAAATAGAGAGGCATCAATGATTCCCACAGAATGTCGCAGGTTTCGTATATTATTTTCAGCACTGTTGAGTATTCCATTCGAAACATCCACGAATGGAATACTCAACAATCCATCCAAAACAATCTGGCACTTGGTTCGATTGGTTTCCTCCATGATGACTTTACCAGACGGGGTTCAATCAGCGAGCGTAGAATTTCGAACGTTTGTGGAGACATTCTCGTTATTTTATAAAAATGCTCCGGATCTCTTTCCATCATTTGATTGAAATTTGTTTCATAGAATCCATTTGATTCTCTGCAGAGATTAAGCTCGCGAATCCACCATCGTCTTTCTGTCGTTCTCTCCATTTCTTCAAACATTTCATATGCTTTGTAGCAGTGGTAGGCTACTTTCACTATTGTTATTGCTTTTGCAATATTTTCCAAAACAATTTTATTACTCATTTTTAGTAACCTTTTGGAAACGTAAACAAAACACGAAAAGGCGTTTGATAATTTTTGACAGTTTTGACTTGAAAACAGCTGATAAATTTGAAATGTCACTGCAACGCACGTTCGAAGCATTTCTCTCGTAACGTAAAAACGCAATTCACTAACGCAGTATTGTGATTTAGGCTTAATGCCCATATCACAATACTTCGTTGGTGCGTGCTTCGAGTGACATTTATGCCTGATCCACAATACTGCGTTAGTGCTAGCTGAGACATCCAACCCAAGCAATTCAATGGGGTAGTATTAAATACTGCGTTTGCGTTGGCGAGCTTACGTTCATTGAAAAATGAGAGGAAATATGAAAAAATGAGAGCGAAAGAAAACGTAAGCTCACGTAACCAAAGGAGACAAAAGTCAAACACGTCGGAAATGTCTGTGCGTTTGAACTACTGTTGCTGTGTATTGATGTGTATGCTGTATCTGTGTATTTCTTGGCTTGTGTTGTGTACGTTTACGTCAGTGTTTTGACATGGACCAGCTTTCTCGTAACACGTTAAGTGCCTCGCACCAACGCAGTATTGTGGATCAGGCATTAAATACTGCGTTGGTGCGAGGCTCCTTACGATTGTCACAAAATAAGAGAAAAATGAGAGCGAGAGAGCACGTAACACACGTAACCAAAGCAGACAAAAGTCAAACACGTTGGAAATTTCTGTGCGTTTGAACAGCTGTTGATGTGCTTGCTGTGTATTGATGTGAATGAACTGTATCTGTGCATTTTGTGGTTTATGTTTGTGGTGATAAAATTGAATTGTCATTTTCGCGCTTGCGTCGAAGCATTTCTCGTAACACGTAAGGAAGCTCTCACCAACGCAGTATTGTGATATGGGCATAAGTAAACAAACCGACGTCACTCGATCTCGCTCACGATACGTATTATATTTTCCTCACTAAAAGAAAAAAAACAACGTCTTGTGTACCTACATATGTATATCGCAAAAATTCCTTTCACATGCTCCAAACCCCTCCAAGCCTACTTCGCAGGTACACTCACAGCTGGTGTTCCATACAACCATACGAAACGGCTTCACACAACAAAACCTAAAACAGCAGCATGGACATACGCCGACATTCCATAAACGGTATACTTACAGGTGGTGCTCCATACAAAACGGTTTCATACAAAGACGAAATACCCACACACACAACAAATCCTAAACAGCAGCATGGACATACAGCCGACATCCCATAAATGGTTATCAACAATGCCACATAAGACCAGTTGACACTTCCCCTTTTAAATTAATTTTGTGTTATATATATAAACTATGTATGTACACATACATATGAACTCACTCTTGCTTACTTAAACTTGTATCATTCTTTATAAACTTAATGAATTAATTTAATATGAATTAAAACAGAATAACATTTGTGAACTTCTTTCACGAGCGGGGAGAATGTTGGTCATAAAAATCTACTACGTAAATATTAACAATTATACCATTTACTAACTTATACCAATTAGTGTATGAACTACATATTAACGTATAAGACCAAACAAGTCGGACGCATTTTTCATTTCATTGATTCACGAGAGCGAGGTAGTAAAAGTAGAACTAACAGTTGTACCTTTCATCACCTCCATGATCAGCTTTGTCTCTATATCTCGATAATTCTTAACTGGCTTCTTTTGCGGATACGGAGAGATCACTGTGACCTCGTGTCCCCTTGAGGCCAGATTTCTCATTAACCCATGACCGGCGATGAAATGTGATTTACCGCCTGTGGGAAAAATTGCCAGGATTTTATAAGCCTCTACTGATGAACCGATCACAGCGAACACCAGCAGTAGGCTGGTCCACGAGAATTTCATTTTAATTTCAACCGGCGCGGCGAGTATACTGCGAATACTACACGCGACTTCTATCAATGCCGAGTGACTACTAGGTTGTCGTAGAGTGCATCGGATTTTATTTGGCTTCAATTGAAGGAAAAAAATGTGATAAGCTTGCTTGCTTGTTGCTTGCTAGAAAAACAAAATGATTCAGGCATGATGGTGGTGATACCCCCTGGTGTATCAAAGACTTTGGACAGTATCGCGATATGTCATGATTCACTGACTTTGGGTCAAACTGGCGGGCTAATAGACTGACTGCAATTATGAAATACATATTTGAAATGTAAGCGTTTGTGAACGTTAGAAATGGTATCGCATGATGCTTATCTTGTCACCGGGCATAAGAAACAGATTTTAGGTTTAATTTATAATTCATGTCAAACCGAAGGACATAACAATCCATTACCTTATCCGGATTTCAGTTAATCACTCATGCCCTTCACTGAAAATGGCAGCTTGACTGCGGCGGTTTAACCCTATCATTGAAGACGTCGGATGCACAACATTATCGGTCGGTAGAACCTCATTACCGATCTTAAAGCTTTGTTCTGTCATTGTAAAATGTTTGTACATGACTACAGAGTTTAAGTTGGCGGCATGCTTAAGATTTTTAGCAGAGGGTGGATTCCAAATTTGGTAGTGGCACAATCAACGAGTTGTCTCGGATATTTTTAATATTCTGGAAGAAACTCTGTGCTCTAAATGGATAAACTTGCCAATACCCGAAGAAGAAAAGCGTGAAGTCAGACTGTTGTTTTACTGAAAAGTCGAGAATATCGGGAGCAAAAATGTGTGTTGACCGCCCACATTTCAAAATTGCCAAACCGCTGGGTGAAAATTCTCAATTTTTTACACCAGAAAGAGAGCTTACGCTGTCGTATGCGGCTTTGAAGTCGACAAATAGGTGGTGAGTGTCGACTTGAAATTCATTGGGTTTTTCCAGGATTTGCCGTAGTGTGCAGATTGGCTTATATATAAGCAGTTTGTTATAAATACTGAGCTTGGAATACTTTCCTAATAGCCAGTACAATTCCCGATACCTATGTTCGAGTTCTCCACGTTTTTTCTTAACGTGAGTTTTCCATTTTAATTTCGCATCATGTGTCATTCCGAGATACTTCGCCTCGTTTGCGAACGGAATTTGCGCAACGTTTATGAAAACTGGTAAGTTATTTATTTTTCTGTAGGTAAATTCAACGTGAACAGATTTGGTTTTATTGAGCGCGATCCGCCAAACCTTTGTCCAATTACTTACACGATCTACAGCATACTGTAGTTTGAGATTTGCTTCTTCAACCGTTTTACCTGTTGCCAGGATGGCAGTGTCATCGGCAAACGTTGCTAACACAGTGCCTTCTGTCTGTGGGACATCACGAGTATAAAGTAAGTATAATAGCGGGCCTAAAACACTACCCTGCGGTACACCGTCCGTTATCGCCGTGAGCTCGGAATATTCATTTTCGTGTTTAACACGGTGCGCCGTGGCGCAGTGGTTAGTGTGTTGGACTCTGGCGCACGATGAGCGAGTTCGGATCCCGATAATACCAACGCCATCGAATGTTTATTTCGTGGTGTCCCTCCTCGGTGGGGTACTGGCAAAACCCCCCGTAGTAAACTTGCCATGAAAAAGCTTCTCGACTCACGGCGTTCGGAATCGGCATTAAACTGTAGGTCCCTTTCACCTGTGTGAAAAATAAAATCACACACAACATGGGTGATTGAGAGAAGCTTGGCTCTGGTCCTTCATGAGCTGTAACGCCGCCAAAGAAGAAGAAGTTTAACACGGAAGAGTCTGTGTGATAGGTAGGATCTTAGAATATTATATAGCTGTTCTGGTAGAACGGGTCGTAGTTTGTACTCCAAGCCTTTGTGCCATACTTTATCGAAGACTTGTGAGATGTCAAGAAAAACGGTTGAACAAATTAACTTTTGTTCTAGCACTTTTTCAATTACATCAGTTATTCGATGTACTTGATCTATGGTGGAATGCTTGCTTCTGAAACCAAACTGATGATCCGGTAAGAGACCTTCAGTAATTGGCTTAAGTCGATTATGTGGAATTCTCTCAAATACTTTGGAGATGATCGGTAGAAGAGAAATCGGGCTATACGACGTAACTTCAGTCGGCGGTTTCCCGGGTTTCGGAACCATGATAACTTCTGCAACTTTCCATTGGATTGGTGCATGTTCTAATCTAAGTGCCGCATTTACGAAGAAAAGAAGTTAAAGAAGTGCTTTCTTTGGAAATGCTTTAAGAATTTCTCCCGTGATTAAGTCGTAACCAGGAGCTTTGTTCGACTTTAATGATTTCAATACTTTTTTAAGTTCAGAGAGCGTGGCTGGTGGTAGTCGATAGTCCGTTTCTGTATTCGAGCGATTGTCGTTATCCTGAACCGGTTGGCCCTAGATGGGCTTAAAAGTATCCGCTAGGTAACCGGCGAAGGTGTCCGCTTTTTCCTTATCTTCCTTAGCCCATTCGCCTCGACCTTTTCTTATTGGTGGTGCCTGGATTTGCGGCTTTTTTTGCACTTTTTACACCTCTCCAAAGAGAGTAATTTGATTCTTTCTCTGAAGTCTAGTTTTCTAGATAAATGCCGATACGTTCATTCTTATAGTCTTTAATTGCCCTTTTGAGCGAATTACACAAGTGGTTTAATCGGGCTTTATCCAGCGGCGCGCGAGTTTGTTGCCATCGCTTCCGCACTTTCCGTTTTTCGTTTACCATTTGTCTTATTTCAGGCGGATAGGATACCTTTTGACTGACCGGAATTCGATCTTGGTGTGGAGTACTCTTCGACGCCGCATATTGCACATTTCACACGAAAGGGAAAAATCATAATATGTTGCAACTAGCTCTAAATACCTCCTTACCAACGGGCTTAACATTTAATGTAAGTGCCATTCAGCCAAGCATTTCTTAGGTCTATACTTTTATACCTAAGCACACGTGAAGTGTCCTGATTCCATTATTTTTGTACACCTCATTGTGTGGTCGCCTACTGAGTCCTTCACTTACTACCTCCCGACCAAGTTCCACTAACGACTATCGCCATAGAACCCATCCCTCCGTGCGTACAAACTCCCATAATGCCTCTTCGCAAAAGTTGCATCCAATCCCGTTCACAGCCATCTCTTCATAACAATAAACACTAATGCATACCAGATTACTACTTTCACAGTTGGATTCTAACTGTGCCACAAAATGAAACAGCCCGCAATACCGGCTGAACGTAATGGATACATTGGGAGCTCTCTCCTCCTCGACCAAAATCTAGCACTAATCACTTCCCAACTCGTTTCTTCGCCATCTGACATTACGGATTAAATGCCAAAATCGTATCCATTCCTGGCAAAACAAACAAAAGATGGAAAAGAATCTCGTTAACGGTATTACAGGAGTCACTCCCCAAACTATAATTACAAGCCTTGGCATCGGCTGCTCTTAATGTTGCCAAAAAATTGTCATTCGTAAATGGGAAACAAAAAAAAAAACGATCACTACGAATCCGAGAGGATATTAGGGACGCGGTTCATTCTGTACCTCTTTGATCGCATTTGTGACTCTGTGTGTGAGTATGATATCCTTCGACTGGTCAGAACTTTCGGTCATCGAACAAAAATAAATCGAGAATTCCACCATCAGGCATTTGTGCCACTGTTCAAGCTGACGCTTCTCGACTGTCATGGCAGGCAAAGTAGGAGAACGTACACATCAAAGGACAGCGTTCCGTTCAACATCCTTCTTCTTCACAGATAGTACATATGTGAAGGAAAGTGGATTTTGAGTGTCCAGCTTAATATTGTAAGACAGCTGTGAAGGAGTGATTTCATTCAGGAGCAATAGTAGCTGTAACAGCATACGTCCTTGGGAGACATGTTTGGGTGTTGTGTCCGCAAGTGAAATTAAATAAATACGTAGAACCAAACGAAGGATAGAGTAAAAACAGGAAAAAATAAAACAAAATCGAAAAGTGCACGGCAAGGACGAAAAAGCTGCATGCAGTCACAATCTCACTTGCAACATATGGACGGGATTCAATTGCCCTTATGCTCGTTCTCGTTCCCATACTTTTCTCGTACATGTGTGCCTGTGCATCCGTGGCAAAGTTCACTTGAGTGTAAAACGATTCCTCGGTAATCCTCGGAGTCGTCGGACATTCGAACATTAGGGACCAATATTGCATTCGCAAAATAATGGGAATTAGCAAAACTTTATATGAATTTCAGCCACATACCATGCTCTGATAGTATCTCTTTCTCTATTTTTCTTTTAATATTGTATTCTCGTAGTTTTGTTTGTGTCCTTGTGCAAGTGTTGAGTCGTTTAAGACTTTACGATGCGGTAGAACCATCCCGATACCGAGTCCTGATAGTCAGGATAGTGATGCAATTAAAAAATAAGTATTAATGGGAAAAACTTAAAACACAAATGTGCAATAATTGTAAAGTTTTATGAAACTCGATTTCGGTGTGTGAAATTACTATCATTGTCCTGGCAAGGATGCTTGCTTCTATACCTACATACATACATATGTAGGTATGTCGTTGGAGTCATGTGTAGCATCATGGAGCACGCATCGAGTTCGCAAGGACTCACTACAGAATACAACGGAATGCTATTAGATAAAATGACCGGGGGAGAGAGAATTTATAGTTGGGAATAATTTGAGAGTTATTACCGCTAAAACAACATTAATTGCAATATTGCCACATTTACTCGGCACGGGTGTGCTGCAGTAATGTCCTTGGCTGTAAGACAAAGAACGGATAATGCGCTCGGCAACCGTGTTTCGATCTTATACCAGTACAAGTGCATAGTTTTGAAATATCTCCCCGTCCTGCTGGGAGTGAATTATTTCAGGAGACTGGCGACGGTCGAGTCCCTTGGATGGTTGGGGTTTTGTGAATTCAACTTAGAAGTAATGTGTGGTTGGATCCTTGCCGAAATTCGAATAATTTTTTGAATCTTTTTTCGCTACAGCATTCATAATGGCTTAAAGTAACTTCGGGAATGTCATTAAGGACATAAAACAGGTCAAAGTGGTCAGACGACGCAACCAGTTATTAATGCTGGCGATTTGAACGCATGAGCTATATAATGGGGTAGTGTGACTACGGATACAAGAGGAGAAGCCCTACGCATCACTGGAAATATGCCTGGCGAACAATGGCGCAAAAAACACGCTTCGTAAATCAGGCAAGTACAGTAGAGACCTGGACCCAGTACTGTGCACTTGGGGTAAACCCTAAGAAGATGGATCTAGTACTATTTACTAAGAAATATAAAATTCCGCCCCTCAACCCACCGAGACTGGGTGGAACCCAACTAATAATCAAAGAGCAAGCTAAATATCTAGGCCTAGTCCTTGACAGGAGGCTGAACTGGAAACCCAACATTCTTGACCGCGTCAAAAAAGCAACTGTTGCCCTCTACAGCTGCAAGAAAGTGCTGGGCAGGAGGTAGGATCTTCAACCAAGCATTATGCACTGGCTCTACATAGCAGTCATAAGGCCCATCTTCCTGTTTGGCGTCGTAGTCTGGTGGACTGCTCTGGACAAGGCAGTCAATCGGAACCTTCTGGGGAAAGTACAAAGATGGGCCAGCTAATACATAAGCGGAGCGATCAGATCAACCCCTACGGAGGCACTAAATATTCTATTACATCTTCCACCACTGAACCTTTGCAGCAAGCAAATTGCTGCCTGCGCGGTCCTAAGGGTGAGAAGCATAAGAAAATGGCCCACATCGCAAAAAGGCCATACCATTATTCTAAAACACTTCAAAGTACCCATGGACACAGACTACAACATCGAGTAACATTCTTAGAGTGAGAAGCTGGTCGGTTGTACTTCTGCCTTGATGAAAACCGCACTGTTCATCTTCTATCCTGGATTCGATCATAGCTCTAGAACGCGCCTCCAACACCTCAGCGTGGACTTCACTCAAAAGCATACTAAGTTTTATTATGAACTCAGGATTTTTGCCCGAACTGTAAGTGGGGGATATCACAATAGGCCCATTAGTGGCCGCAGTGATCAGGCGACCTTGTTCCACCCGCCAATCTGTTCTAATCTCAATTCCAAGCCCTAGTCAGCTTGGATCAATTTCGCATCCCAGTAGTCTGAGTAATTCTCTGAGAACCAGAAACCACAATTCCATGAAAAAATCTAATTCCGTATTGACCTGGGTATATGGCGCCACACCCATATCTTGGACGAATTCTATACTCCAGGATGGTAACCATATATATCTGTTCCCGACGTATGTGAACCATATGTGGTGATACAATTCAAATATCTCGGATGCCATACTTGCACAGATGAATAAACCGATAAATCTCTCGAATAACAAACCATATCTTGTTATGGTACATATGTCCATACGTCCTGTGTATTGTCCTCCAACTGGGGAATGGCGAATCTTGATTACAATTCCTTTCCACTACTTTGTTGCACATAAACTCACACATCCAGCTCTGGTATTTCTGACGAGTTCACCAGCAAATGCAATATTTTACTTGCCATCCCATCCCCCCACAAACCACAGCCCGTTTCATAATACAATGTTTTTACACCTGACGAACGTACCCGCATTCCAATCCTTTTCAACTATGTATTGTTGGCGGTAAGGTTGGAAAATAAAAAGAAAACACTCTATGTGCCACCATATAGCACCGGCATCGGGGGTCTATTTATTTTTCAAACGCTTTCGCTACTCGGAATGCTGTCGACGAAATTGGAAATTCGCCTTTGTCCCGGTTTGTTTGTTCGACTTAAATATAAAATATTGATGTTTGACCAACGGATATTTGTTTGGCGAAGTAGCCATGCGAACCTGATCCTGACTGATGAATTACACCATTCGAGATAGGATTTTCTGTTTCTTTTTTTTTGGTTTTGGGTAAAACAGAAACCAAAACTAACTGCCGGCGCAGAGTTCATTTGTTATTGGGTGGGTGGTTTTTCAATTGTGCCTCTGGTGATCAATGCGAGCAAACACGTCACATTTGATTGAGCTTGTTTTTGGGTGAGAATAAACAAGGACTTCTAGAACATGGTCAGGTCACACTAAACACGTCATCAGGATGTAAGTAAGCTGATGACAGCTAGAGTGGTACAATCAGTCCAATGGAGTCTATAAACCAGAAGAGCTGTCTCGCCATACCGTTAATTTCTCTCAGCTCCGCGGTGGTGTATGATGCAACAGCGCTTAAGTGTTTGTTTACCCTTTTGACTTGTCATTACTTGACATTATTATTGCATTATAAGGGGTCCGCCAAATAACTCATTTTTTTGAAAATGCTATAAAAAAAAACTGCTGAATATTTTCTCAAATTCCTTTCTTTATTTGAGAGTACAATCCTTCCGGTTAATAATGGAAAATAATTTCATTCAAATCACTGCCTCGGTTGGCCATGCAGTAGCCTACACGATCGGTCCAATTTTTAAGCACATTATCGATTGTGTGCAGCTGTATTTTACCAATGGCTTCACGAATATTGTCCTTTAAAGCGTCAATTGTCTCTGGCTTGTCGGCGTAACAATTATCTTTGACGGCACTCCACAAATAATAGTCCAACGGTGTCAAATCGCAGCTCCGAGGTGGCCAAACGACATCAGCTCTGCGGCTGATAGTGAGATCTTCAAAAACAGGGCGCCAAACATCGAGTGTAGCTTCGGCTGTGTGGCCCGTAGCGCCGTCCTGTTGAAACCAAATGTTGCCAATATGCTCCTCCTCAATTTTTGTGAACAAAAATTCGTTCAACATGACCCGATAACGATCGCCATTGACTGTAACGGCCACTCCTTGCTCCTATTTGAAGAAAAATGGCCAAATTATGCCTCTGGACCAAAATCCGCACCAAACAGTGGCTCATTTTGGGTGCACCGGCTTTTCAATGTATGCGTGCGGGTTTTCTGTGCCCCTAATGCGACAATTTTGCTTGTTTACATACCCGCCAAGATCAAAATGAGCTTCATCTGAAAAGATGATTTTTTTTTTGGCAAAATCGGCATCTTCTGTAAGTCGATCGCAGGCCCACTTAGCGAAGCGAAAACGCATTGGATGGTCAGTTGGCTTCAATTCCTGAACCAATTGGACTTTGTATGGTGTCGTACCAAGGTTTTTATACAAAATTCGTCTTGTAAAATGAGATTTTTTTCTCAGAGGAGTGAGTTTCCCAGCCCTAACCCCAAAACATCCAGCGAACACATGTTCACGTACGCCGCTTTGCCGAGCTTTCCGCCGCGTTACGTGCTGTCCGAGGACCGCAGCAAACGCTGAACAGGCAGCTAGGCAAATGTATCAAAAGAGAGAAAATTAAAAAGAGAAAAATAAAAAACGTGGTTGCCCTGTTTACTCTTTATTTTAATAAAGGTAAAAGGAAAATTAACAAGAAAAAGAAAAAAAAAAATTAAATAAAGAAAAACATAGTTAAAGAGAATTCAAAAATATAAGAAAATAAAATTAAAAACAAAATCGAAAAAATAGAAAGAGAAATTCAAAAGAAAAAAGGTAATGGCAACCCCAGAAAATATGCGCGGATTTGCAAGAGAGAATGTTAATTTTTCATGGGTGTGGATGGACGAAAGGCAGTGGAGTACCCGACCGCCGAATAGTCTAACCAAACTCAGCTTAGTCAACACGCAAGTGTGGCACTTTCCTCTCGGTGGAAATAACCCGACTGATTTGCGTGAAGTACCAAACCTGTGTGTCTCTGCACCGATTTCGGCTCGGCTTTTATACCATTTTGTGCCATGGTTGCGGACCATTACCCTGTAATGTAGGTTTAGGGTTGCCATGTAGCTTTTTACATAAATAAAGCTTAACATTTTTCGTTATAATAAAAATAATAAAATATAATTTTGACATAGGATGAGACATTAATTGTTGTCGTGTTACAGTCTCAATGATGTCACCGAAATGTTCAATTGTTGAGAACGACGGTGAATTGATGTTGATGGCGCTTCACGCACACTTTCTGCCGCAGCAGCAATATTCTCGGGTGTACGCACTGTTTTTGGCTTTTCACGCTTTGGTTTATCGATGAGGATGCCAGTTTCTTTCACTTTTTTCACAAGATAACGAGCATACGGAGCTGACGGTGCTTCTCTTCTTCCAAAATCCGTACGCAATTTTCGCACACATTCTGCAACATTACCATGATTTTCAAAGTAAAGTCGCAATATTTCCCAGCGTTGTTCAAGCGTATACACAACCATATTCGCTCAGCGGAAGGATAAAACCAGGGATAAAGAATGAGATACCAAACTTTTGTACGTCTGCCCGTTGATCCCCGCAGGGGTTGGTTGTTGCTTTTGTAATTAAAGCGGCCCCTAGACGCCTTATAATATTGTGCAATATTTGATATTGCACAATATGGTTGTTCGTCTGTAGATAATATTGCAAGATTGTGCGATATATTGCGGAAAATCAAAACGCTTTTGACTTTTAATACAAATATGAGCGGTCAACTAAATTATTGGGAAAAATATTGAACCCTCTGGGGCAGCAAGCCAATAAAATTGTGCAATATTTTGCACAATAATATTGAGCGTCTAGAGGCCGCTTTGAAAACGACGCTTTTGACTTAAGAGTCAAGACGTCGGAACAAGGCAGAATGACATAGTTAAGACGCCATCAAACCGCAACGCGTTTGTAGGGGCTAGTTGTCAAAATGCCTGTCAAAGCCAAAAGATCGGTATCTCATTCTTTATCCCTGGATAAAACTAATTATCTGTTAAATCAGATATGAGCTACGTGTTTACCATTCACGAAATAAGCACTACCTGAAAAAAAAAAAAAGTTAGATGGCGGACCCTTTATCATTGCTTTAAATGTCATGTAGTAGACCAAACTGTCTTCTTGCTCTTTCCTGTTTTGCCTGTCAAGTGTGCTGGACGTGACTACTTGAATTGAATACTTAAAGTTAATCTAAATAAATCTGTGAAATCAAACGTTATATTAAAAGGTCTTTTAATTATAACAGTGTAAGGCAAAACAGTTTTTATTTTTATTTTGTCAGATTTTGAAGCCGCAGTGCGACGTATAAATAGCAATTAACGCAACCAGAGCGGGAGCCCATAACTCCTTGCGATAAATGGCCGTTGCATAAATTAAATTTCATTCGATTGCCGCGCGGTCGTTGCATAATAGTAAATGTTTTTGCTTTTTCTGTATAATCCTTTTTCTTTGTTTGTCCCTGTCGCTGAAATAATCCTTTTGCAGATGGTGCATCTGGTCCAGGTGCCGTGGTCAGCGCTCGCGGAACACCGACGAACATACGCGGTAGTAGTTGTTCGCTGATTCCCACAAAACTACGAGTATCTGGTGCGGGATATTTATTACCTTTGTTTAATTGATTGACATTCGATAAATTTTCTTGTGTGGTCGATGTTGAATTAAGGGACTGCTGTGGGTTGCATGACATCAGATAAATTCTGCGATGGCAGCTGATTGTTCCTTATTTTTTGTCGCTACATCTTTGGTGGCCCATTAATTTGGCGAGTGTCGAATCGGTTTTATGGTCCCTTCTCGCTGTGGTGTAAGAGTTTATTTCGGGATCAGGTGAGATTTATTGATTTTTGTTTGTTAATCAGTCAGTATGAAATGCGGTGGAATATACCCCTTGCTGACTATTGAAGCTGGTTGTTGTATCCTTTTGAGTGGTAACTGCGTTCCGATAGATTTTTTTTAACACCACTGCAAAGCCTTCTCCATAGGTTTCTCAGGCTAATCAATTGTTCCCAGGGAGATGGCACTATTCTGTAACGAAAGGACGACTGGAAAGGATATCACGCCACCACCGGCTCGAATAGATTAATATTCCTGAAGAGCGTGACGTACACATGTGAAAATGATCTTCACTGAATGGGAATTTTCACTGGAAGCCGATGGCTAAACGTCCTTCTGACGGATCTCATTCTAAAACTTACAGGTGCAGTATACGAAAGTATATGATCGTTATCAGGATTCGATCCCGTCTGAAATATGATTTTTTTCTTCTTCAAGCCAGGCCTCTTTTCCTGAGTTTTGGCATCCAGGTGAGTCAAGAAGGTTTTTTTTTTGTTTTTTTAGAGACTCGCGCAGGTCCAAGATTTTTTTTATGTTCTCTTATGATGTGTTGACACACACAACCTGAACGGAGTGCAGTGGTTGGGGTCGTTGATGTTCGTTCACTACTCTCAGGGGTGGTTGTCCTAGACCTAGATAGGACGAGAGTCGACCAAATTCCGCGTTGGTTATAATCCGTAGTAATTCGTTCAAGCACTTTGGTATTGCATACGCAGAGGATGAATTTCGGTTGGAGCAATATTCGCCCGTTATTGTTCTGTTGGATGGTAAAAGCATAGCAAAGGTCTCATAGGAGTAGCATCTGCCGACGGGTGCTGGCCCCCTAAAAAAAGCGAGTAAGAGCCCCTGCAGTTCAACACCTTGCAGATCTGATAGCTAGATCCTACTTTCACCTCTTCGTGGTACTATCTGGAAGTCTCCTGACTTTGGATACTACTAGCGGAAGAGGACGAATGGCGAATACGAAAAAAGGACAACGATCTCCGGCTCTGCTAGGTCTCTAAACAGATCACGTACAGCCGAACAACTTGCGGACTCCCTAGACCGCTATAAAGCCGACTTACCAGCCATCCGGGAAATGCAATGAAATGGACTGGGTGAAAGTGAATGGAAAATACGACATTTTCAACGGCCACTGCTAAAAAGAGAGACGACAACGATTGTTCGAATGCGGTTCGAAGTGGACTAAGGCAAAAAGTCTGAAGCATACGGCATATAGGCGAACGCGTCATAACGGTCCATATCTGAGCTACATTTTTTAACATCTGCCTGATTTGCGTCCACGCCCCACGGAAGGCAAGGATGACTCCACCAAAGATGAGATCTCCTAGATCCTGCGATCCCACAGGCAGAATGTATGCCCAATGGCCTTGCTATAACATCAAAATTGAAAGCATCTTTGAATGAGTCATCGACGAACACAGCCTACGCAACACCACATCCGGTAATGGACACAAGCTGATTGATCTGGCTTCGGGACGTGATCTCCTTTTAGCCAGTATGCGCTTCCCGCACCTCAACATATGTACATACATATATACAATGGCACCCGGTGGACACAAGCTCAATCAATCACTAACTAGATTGATCACATTGCAATCGATGTCAGACACTCATCCACTAATCTCGATGTCCAAACTTTTTGAGGAGCTAACATCGACTCGGACAACTATCTTGTAGTAGCAAAGATGCGAATACCACAAACGCAGCGGAGTGTAGCAAGAACACAAAGTTATGACGCCAGGAATTTACTGTCGCTAGAAACCGCTCATGCTTTTACCGATCGAGTGTCCCTTCACACACCTCAACCCTCCACATAGTCAATATAACAACAAACAAGACCTGAAAAGCACTGCATCTGAAATAATGGACCTCAAGGCTCCACCACGAAGAAACACCTGGTTCGACGACGAGGCCAGGATGATTCACACAGCGAAGGAGGACCCATGCCCTGCTGCATACAAGAACAAGAGCAGCGCGTGAGCTCTACGAGTTAAAACGAAGGGAGGATCATAAGCTTCTCAGCAGCAGGAAGAAAGAGGACGGGAAGCGCGCGGTTGAGGACTTGGAGAGGTATTAATGCAGGCATGACGTTCGAAGGTTTTATCAACAGATAAGGCGAACTTGCTAAGGTTTTATAGCCAGAACGGAAACCTGTAGGGATGAGAACGGACATCTAGCAGTAGAATCGCAGACGATGCTTAGAATATGGAAAAATCACTTCCGCAGACTGTGTAAGGACAATGTTAGTCAATATACCGCTGTCAGGCAGAATGATCCATTCCTTAGTGATAAAGATCGCAGAGAATTGTATCCCTTTGACTTCGACGAAGTTAAGGTCGCCATATCGAAACTTAAGTCGAATAAAGCTGCTGGCGCAGACAGACTGTTTGCTGAACTCTTCAAAGCAGCCGGCGATGATCTTGATAGGAGTTTGCACCAGCTCACCTGTAAGATGGGATCAAACGAAAGCATGCCGAGGAATGGAGTCTCAGTATCGTTCGCTCTATCCACAAGAAGGAGGCCCCCTTGGTTGCGTTAAACACAGTGGAAAAGGCCTCTTTAGCTTCGCCTACAAAATCCTCTTTGCTGTTTTGTGTGAACACCTGAAGCCTTGTGTAAATAAGCTGATAGGTCCATATCAGGACCAGGCCAGGAAAGTCGGCCCTCGACCAAATCTTCATCCTATGGCAGATCCTATAGAAGTCAACACTCATCACCTATTTGAAAAGCTGAAAAGCTATACATACAATGCCATATGTACCTTTGATATCCCAACCGGACCGGACCGACAGTTTTGATGTCAATAGAGGATTTAGACAGCACTGTCCTCTGATTTCTTCAACATCCTATTAGAAGTGAGTTTGTAAAAATCACTGGCCAACACAAGAGACACCTTTTTATTTCAAATACTCCCAACTCCTCGCATACGCCGATGACATTGACATAATCGAAAGAATACAGTGAGATGTCAGTGAGGCGCTTACGAGTATTGAGGCGCAGATGACGAACATTGGTTTGCCGGTAAATGAGGGCAGAACTTAATATACGAGTACACTATCATCAAAAAAGGACACTCACCACCAACGCCTTGGTCAGAACGTTTGTTTTGGCAGTAATAAGTTTGAGATAGTTAAGGACTTCCTTAACACCTTGGTTTCGCAGTGACCTGGAATTACGACATCAGTTCCGAAATCAAACGCAGAGGCACTTTTGCCAATCGCCTTCTCCCGAACGACCAGGTTGACTCTATACAAGACCCTTATTATCCCGGTCCTGCTGTACGGCGCAGGAGCATGGACGTAATAAAAAGCGGATGTGGAGCTCTCAGTGTGCGACCTAGGACCTTGGACTTTGAGCAAAGGATCACTGGTTTCCAGAGCTATGCGGTTCCAAAGCTAGACCGTGGCAATCATACCAGTTCAGGAAGGTGTTGCAGGATGGACTTGTGACCCATAGGGCTAAATGGTAGGCCTGTTACCGAGCGAAGAATTCTGATTGCACTACGTAATGCAAACGTTTTAATAAAAAGGTGCATTGGAGTAAGTCCAATTAGTGATTCTTGAGTTGCCGTTGGGTAGGTTGGCATAACGCCTGTAATGCCGAGACAAGCTAGTTTCTGAAGGCATTGAAGTTTAACGATTACCGTTTTTCGCTCAACTATTGTCCATCATACCGTGGATGCATATATGATAATAAGTCTAATTATCGCGGTATATAGAGAGTGGATTACCAAAAGTTTCAATCCCTTGGTTTTATCGTAAGTTCGTCGACAGGCCCACAAGACCATAGTCTCGTTTGAGACTTTGTTTTTAATGTTGGAGTGCCAGTTCAATCTGCGATCAAGATCAATATCTAGATACTTAACTTCTTCTGAAAATCCTATGTTTGTACCAGATAGAAAGACGGACCAGGCTGCAGCTTTCTCCTCTTTGTAAACCGGGCTAAGATTGTCTTATTTGGTTAATCGATAAACCTTCTATGCCACACCAGTTAGATGTTAGGCTGATAGAGCGACAGAATTTAGATTGTTCACTTGGTTTTCCAATCTTGAGGATTTGGGGGATATTGGCCAAGTTGAGACAGCACCCAAAAAGGAACTATCAGTGGGTGTAGAATAATGTTGAGGCCTTTCTGTAGAATAGCAGGAAAGTCACCGTCTTTAATTGTAGCCTTATAGGGTTCAAGTGATAGCCCATTTAACTCTACCAGGGCTGAAAGTCTACCAGAGAGGCTGTTCGTTCTACTGTCGATGTTATTTACGACGCTCGCCTGATCGTCAAAAGGCATAACCTGGAGAGTAGAACCAGGGAAATGCACCTCAAGCAAGGTCTCCAGAGTTTTCCTGCGATTGACAAAGGTACCATCTGACTTACGAAGCAGCCCGAGTCCATTTGTGCGCTTCTGGTATAGCTGATTTCAAAAGATGAGATAAGTGCTTCATGGAGTAGATAAGGCGCTTCTTTGATATCATCTGCCGATACGATCGACTTAAGAAGCATATCTTCTTTAGTGGCAAGCTGAGCTTGGGAAAGAGCCCAGTTTGTTCGTTGTGCTGATATCCAGGCTCAGTATCCTTAACCTCACTAGAGGTGGTAAATCTGATATGTTGCTGATCAGATAGTGGGGCCTCATTGGAGACGTGCCAGTCACAAATTGTATTTGGAACAAGGGGCTAGAGGTTGTGAGGTCAAGCACCTCTTCTATTATTGTAGTAATAAAAATAGGTATGTCGCATCTATTGGCAATACTGCTAAGTAAATACTCAGAAAGCGACTCACCTCGTTTGTTGGTGTTGCTGCTACCCCATTCCACGTGGTGCTCATTGGCATCGTATCCGGTGACCAGATGTCGTTTGTGCCGATGGCAGCACCTTACTAGGTCTAGTACCTCAGTGGATGGAATTTGGTGGCCGTCTCTTGTGAGGTAGGTGGAGGCGCCCACGATGTCCCTTATTCCTCCATCAATGGGGTCTTCGACGGTGACGGCTGTCAGAACCGATCAAATATGCAACCCTAGCGTCTGTTTTGGAGGCCTATAATCTTACCTTTATGAACCCACGGTTCTGGATGAGCCCCAGGGAGATTATCGCCATGGAATCGCAGGCTTAAGGTGTCTGAAGCACCTTTGTTTGTCCTGCAGCACACGCAGTGCACTCATTTCTTGCGACGGTAGGCCGGGTCCTTCGTTCGGAATGGATTATAGTTGCCACGCCGGAAGTTACCGTTCCGACGAAAGTGGTCCACTGGTCTACTTCCTGTCGAGGATTAACCTAGTTTAGTGCGGGAGGACGATTTGTAGTTGAATTTCAACGACCCTTAGTGGTCGTCGACCCAGATGTGGCAGTGGTCACATTTTGGTGTGCCCTGTTTCAACAGTAGGTGCAACCACCGTACTGCTGGCTGGATGCTTGATTTTTGCAGCAACCGGTCGGATATCAACTGGTGTTTTTCCGCGCCTTTTCATGATGATCTTAATACCACCAAAACAATAAGTGGCTTTTCATCTCAGTTCTAGCAGTCAGTCCCAGGACTTGTCACTAATTGCTAGAGCCAGATGCAGGATGTCTTTCTACTCATCTGGCGTGCTCGCATGACTCGCCATCATTTTGCGAGTCGAGCGTCGCCAACACCTTGTTGATGGGTAAACCGATACTTTGTGGGAAGCAGCCTCAACCGGCATGCGGTCTTGGAAAGGCGTCTTCTTCCACGAGTATGACATCACGTCCACTCTTATCTTTTATGACCGTGAAATTGGTCGTCATCGAATCGGCAATAGTGGCATCGGCACACACAAAGTAAAGTCAACCTGACTTGTATGTCGATCCCTTAAAGTGAAGTTTAGACGCCTTACTCAGCAGTTCGATGGAGGTGTCAATTACAACATCCTTACAGTGTCATAAGGTAGTGCACGAATATGAAGATCTAATAATACTGTCATCAGCAAAGGATTGGATTGGATTAGAAGTGCCAGACGAGAGGCCATAGGCTGGACAAGTGCTGTCCTCTACCTACTGGAAAAGAGCCCAGAAGAGTAGGAATGCTCAAAAGGCTTTTGCAGTGATTTTTCCAGTGTAGTAGAACACCCCTTCAGAACTATTAAGGAAATGGCATCTAGACCAGCGCATTTATGCATGTCGAGATCCCTAAAAGCCCTTGCAATGGAACGAGTACGAAAACAGATGTGTCTCTGGTGGCAAAGAGCAACCTGGGAAATGCGCGGCAATATGATGAGCCTTATCTGTGGGAGTGACAGCTGAAATATTGTCGTAGATAAGTGTTGGTATAGACGACGAGGACGAGTTTTTGAATTTTTTGACAAAGGACCAAAACCTTGTCCTACCTTTGAGACATTGAATGATTGCACGAATCAGTTTCTGGTCGGATTGGAATTCGACTCGTCGAATGTGGGTATTGCAATCAGTTCTGCCTCGTATATTCTTTTTCCGGCTTAGAATTGTTTGCCTTACAGGCCCAAAAACTTTCTTCCCTTAACTTATTGGCCTTTTTACAGTTTATGTCAAACCACTTGTTATCCCTTGGCTTGGTGCTTCTAACCTGACTGGGAATAAACTTGGCGACGCCAAGTGGCGGCAACGTCCACATCGTTGAAAACACAACAACCAGCTTGTTGCGAACTTCGGAGAAGAGTATTTGCTTGCTCGCCTTCCTTTATGAGTAGTACGAATGGCATTATTTGA
The DNA here is from genome assembly GCA_951905685.1 of Eumerus sabulonum. Taxonomy (NCBI): domain Eukaryota; kingdom Metazoa; phylum Arthropoda; class Insecta; order Diptera; family Syrphidae; genus Eumerus; species Eumerus sabulonum. The sequence continues at coordinate 32,051,590 of OX645060.1, forward strand.
ATTTTCCCTCTTCATTTGTCCACTCGATTTTTGGTCGTTGTTTTATCTTCAGATGCTTTACCTTCAGCTGTATACCACTTTTCCCGGGTAAGTACATTAGACAACGCGACTTCTTGTCGAACTAAATGTATCCCTTCCACTTACGGTTTTCGATATTCGGTGTCAATTAAAAGCATCTAAAATACGTCATTAAATTGGCAATGACAGCCAGAAAGTTTATAACTTTAAAGGACCCTTGAAGACTCTAAATGTACAAGTTTCATATTTGCCAGCCACTCGAAAGTAAATTGAAAATGAATCGAAAACACTGTTCACCCATTTCGTTATTTCATCATTTATTACTGTTTGAAAAGTTCTCGAAAGTCCTCGAAGCTTTCGCTTCGTAAACAAGAAATTATCTATCTAAAACATGTCTCGCAAGGAGATGGTGAAAACGACGGAAAACTTCATTACTTCATCCCAACTTGTTCGTCGTCAATATAAATTTTGAAAAAACTCCATCCATTCTTTGTTTGTCTAGCTTCTCCTTAGCTTTGGCTAGCTGAATCCCTCCGGCTATGCTTCCTTTGCTTTCAACTTATTTAGGGGCCGCAGATGCGGCACGGTGGCGACGCTTGAACGAATATAACAACATTATTTATGGACTGCACTTCAACACGTAACAACGTAGCGATACCTGACGCGCGACTCCCTAGTACTAGTCCGGCAGATGAATACATAAATAAGACGATAAAGTCCAGACGAGCGGTGTAGGGTGATACCCAAGATTGAATGCTGCCGAGGTAGTTGTCCGTAAAAATGAACAAAACAAAGAATACCACCTCACATTCTTTGTTTTGAATATTCTCAGAAAAAAGTGCTCCGAAAAGCTTGTGTCCGGGTGCCAACGGAAGCGCCATCGCCAACGCCATAGCCATCCACCAAATGAAGACAATTTACTCGTCGTAGTTGCTCCACTATTCGGGAGAAAAAATGCAAATAAATCAGTTGAGGGTGTGTACTTAAAACAAAAACAAAAAAAGGAAAAACTCCGTTTGGATATATGTATTTCTTGGGAAATATCCTGGTTGCAGCAAATACGCCCTGAGCCACCACCTCACATTTACCTCCTTGTCGCGTTTTGCTTTTCTTCCCGTTTCGCTACTTGGTTGTTTGTATTGTTCGTTTGCATGTCTCCCAGTGTTTTCTCTAACATCCTTAAAACAACAACCAAACTGAAGAAAGTGCAAAAAGGACAAGAGAAAAACCACATGAAAATCTAAATGTGCAGGTACAGGTGCTTGTATCTTCACTGGAATGGATTTCAATCTGTTGTTTATCTACGATTGTTGATACTCTCTTTCACATACAGTCATTTAAATACAAAAACGTCTGATTGAATCCTGGATGGGATGCCAGGATACGCTGGGGATGAAGTTAGGCTAGCTGGGAAGTGTACATTCAAATTTAATTTCCTGATTTCAATGAATGAAAAGCATGGAACGTCGAGGTTATAAAACGTTCCTAAATGAACTATTGATGTGATGCGAACTAGAATGTATCATGAATGGAAGGTCGAGCAGTGAGTATGGATGATGGCTATACTGAAAGCAGGTCAACAGCGACGGTTTAACAAGCAACAGGGCCTCTCTCGTGAAAGGATCGCTTTAAAGGCTTATTTTGGTATCGGCTTTTGTTCTCGCTCATAGAACAAACTATTTCCATGAATAGAGAAATTCCATTTAGGCATTCAAGAAGTGTAAAATAAATTTAAAGTGGCAAAGTTCCACAAACCTAATTTTAACTAGTTTTCTAGAGAATTTGTTGTTTTGGTTGCTCATAGAACCAGGCCAATTGCGGTTTTGCATACCGCAGCAGCGAGTGCAGAATCTTTTTTTTTTTTGGAAAAGGTTATTCCCTTTTTTGTTTACAAATTTGTAGGAACTCGTTCAGTGGATTACTGCATAATTCTACGCAATCAATCCAGATATGTACATATTAAAACATTTGTTTATCCCGTGGGTTTTCATGTGACGGCCTACGCCGATGACATTGCCTCTGGAAAATTTCCGCAGGTCCTCAGCGATAGACTAAGCTAGACACTGATGTTAGTGGATAGCTGGGTCAAGGGGCGAGGCCTGGGAGTAAACCCGGCGAAAACAGAGGTGGTACTCATTACAAGGAAAAGATCTGTATCAAGATTCACATACCCCCGTATGAATGGTATCGATCTGATCTCGGGAAAATCTGCCTAATATCTTGGCATAATCTTGGACTCCAAGCTTAGTTAGCGTTGGTAAGACCTATTCTAGTCTACGGCTCGGTTATCTGGTGGAAAGCGCTCGATAAAAAATGTCATCTTCAGAGTGTGTCAAAGGATTAAAGGGCAGGCTGCCTGGCGGTGACGGGATCTATGAAGTCCACACCAACGGCGGCTCTTGAAGTCATGCTGAACCTCCCACCCCTGGGCATATACTGCGAGAGCGTCGCAACCAGAACTGCGCTAAGACTACAGGAATCCGGTCTCTGGAAAAAGAGTCCTCACGGACATGCATCAGTCTTAAATCGATAGGCCGTCTCGAGATTCAGAACCGTAACGGACTATGTCACCCGACTTCCTTCCTGGGAGAGGAGATTCTCTATTAGAATTCCCTCCAGGGAGGAATGGACCGGTGATTTGGTACGCACGGAAAGTGAACTGGCATTCTGTAACGACGGATCCTAAATGTTGGCACAGGTGCCCGAGTCTACTTTGAGTCTCGGGATATGCATTGCTCCTATGGGCTCGATGATGGATGCGGTGTCTTCCAAGCTGAGGTCTTCGCTATTAAGCAGGCGGCGGACCTGATCAGAGCTCGTCAAACTCTGCAAGGAGAAGTTAGAAGAGATATCAAATGTAAACGAGGTGACCCTTTGCTGGGTACCTGGTCATATGGATATCTCTGCAAACGAGAGGGCGCACGAGCTGGCTAGGGTGGGATCAAGTGCTAACATTGCGCAGATCTCAGCTGAGGCCAAAGCACCACTCAGTGCGCTCTACAGAGACGAAGCTATTAGTGAAAGCCAATAAGCGATGGTGTCGCTTAGATACATGCGCAACGGCGAGATCGACTTGGTCCGTCTATGATAAGAAAAAAACGGAAAATCTGCTGAAGTTCAATCGTGGGAATATTCGACTGGCAGTCGGTGCCCTCACCGGGCACTTTATGCTATCCTACCATGCTGCTCGACTAGGCCAGCCCTACAATGACTTCTGCAGAAGCTGCAGGGACGAAGAGGAAATTGAATCCATTCGTCACCTGCTGTGCGAATGTCTGGCGCTAGCCCAAAAAAGGAAGATATTCCTAGAAAGATACTTCCCTAGGATTTTTATCCTCGTCTGGTTGGTTCAGCTCAACGGTATATATCTATGTATCAACGGGTTAAATAAAATAATTAGGCACAATGGACTCCACGTAGTCTACGTGAGCCTTGACTTTTCGTCAATAGGGCACCCATGTACCTAACCTAACCTTATCCCGTGGGCAGCTACTAAGGGCAAAACAAGGTATATGCCCTCATCAAGGACCTATATTACAGTGGCTCGGTCAGAGCGTGTGTACTGACAGATAAAACATCGAGGTAAATAAAGATTCCGTCTATTTTGCCCTCGCGGGAATTTGCAGCAAAGATATCAATGCAGAAATCAAACGCAGAACTGCTCTTGCCAATTGTTACTTTTGTGGGGTTCAGGGCTATTGAATAGCAGAAAATTAATTAAAAAAATTATACAAGGCCCTGTTCTATGGCGCAAAAACATGGACCATGTCGAAGGCGGACGAAGGCCGCATCCATGGTAATTTGAAGTGAAAAGTTGGGCGATTGATAGTATGAAAATCAGGTACTAGCAATCGTTTTAATAGTACCTGATTAACAGGACTAACAAAGGCTTCGTAGAGGTAGCATCTATCCGACGGATGCTGGCCTGTTAAAAAGCAAGAAGAGCCAACGCAGTCGAACATCTTGCGGCACTGTTAGTAACCCCCATCCCCACCTCCTCGTGGTGCCATCTGGAGATTTCCTATGGAAATTGCAGACGGGGAAGGGCGAATGGCGAGCCTCCTGCGCCAAAAAGCAGGATAAGTAAAAAAATCACAAACTCCGAAACAACCACAAGTCTCGGATTATATAACGGACCGGATTAATGTTGAGGACCCTTGCAAATAACGAAAAAAGGACAATGATCTTCGGCTCTATACGTGGAATGTTAGGTCCCTAAACAGGCCACGTGCAGCCGAACAACTTGCGGACGCCCTAGACCACTATAACGCGAACATAACCGCCATCCAGGAAATGTGATGGAATGAACCGCAATATTTACTACGATGACTGCTATAGAGAGAGAGGACAACGATTGTTCGGATGCGGATTTGCTGTTCGAAGTGGACTAAGGCAAAAAGTCCTAAGCTTTCGGCATGTGATCGAACGCCTCATAACAATCCGTATCAAGGCTAAATTTTTTAACATCAGCCTGATCTGCGTCCACGCCCCCACGGAAGACAAGGATTCCTCTGCCAAAGATGAGTACTACGATCCCCTGGACAGAAAGTATACCCAATATCCCAGCTATGACATCAAAATTGTACCTTGATACTTCAATGCTAAGCTGGGTGAGGAATACATCTTTGAGCGAGTCATCGGCAAATTTAGCCTACACGACACCACATCCGATAACGAACACAGGCTGATTGATCTTGCTACGGGGCGAAATCACCTTCTAGCCAGTACGCGCTTCCCGCACCTCGATATACACAAAGGCACCTGGCGGTCTTTTGATCAATCGACCACCAACTAGATTGACCACATTGCGATCGACATTAGACCATCCTCCACTATTCCTGATGTTCCAACTTTCCGAGGGGCTACCATCGGACCACTATTATGTAGTAGCCAAGATGCGCCTACGGATATCACGAACGCAGCGGAGTAGAGTAAGAATAGAAAGTTATGACGTCGTAAAGCTACTTTTGCCAAAAACCACTCGTGCTTTTACCGATCGCGTCCCCCTTAAGCTCTCCAATACACCTGAATCCTCCACACTATCAATAGAACAGCAGTGGAGCCTGTGCAAACATGCCCTGAAAAGCTCTGCATCCGAAGTTTTGGGTTTCAAGGCTCCACCACGAAAAAACACCTGGTTCGATGACGAGTGCAGCAGGATCCACACAGCGAAGCAGGATGCATATAAAGTCTCGCTGCATAAAAGAACAAGAGCAGCCCGTGAGCTCTACGAGTTAAAAAGAAGGGAGTAGCATAAGCTTTTCAGAAGGAAGAAGAAAGAGCACGAGAAGCGCGCGATTGAGGATTTGGAGAGGTGTTACTGCAGGCGTGACGTTCGAAAGTTTTATCAACAGATAAAGCGAACATGCCAAGGTTATAAAGACAGAACGCAAGCCTGCAGGGATGAGAACGGACACCTAGTAGTAGACTCGCAGTCGATGCTTAGAATATGGAAAAACCACTCCTGCAGACTGTATAACGGCGATGTTAATCAATGCGCCATTTCTTAACGACGAAGACCGCAGAGAATTCCGTCCCGCTTACCTCGACGACGTTAAGATTGCCATATCGAAACTCAAGTTAAATAAAGCTGTTGGCGCAGACATACTGTCTGCTGGCTCTTCAAAGCAGCTGGGGATGACCTGGTTAGGAGCATGCACCACTTCATCAGTAAGATATGGATAGAGGAAAGCATGCCCGAGGAATCGAGTCTCAGCATCGTATGCCCGATCCACACGGACCCCTGTGACTGCGCCAACTACAGAGGAATAAGTCTTCTTAATATCGCCTACAAAATCTTCGTTGCCATTTGGTGTGAATGTCTAAAGCCTTTTTTAAATAAGCTTATACGTCCTTATCAGTGCGGATTCTGGCCAGGGAAGTCCACCATCGACCAAATCTTCATACTACCGCAGATCTTCATACTACAGCAGATCCTACAACACTCTGTCTACCTTTGGCATACCTGCTAAACTCGTCAGACTATGCAGGATGATTTAGAGAATGCTCGCTGCTCCATCCGAATCGGTGAACACCTTAGCGATAGTTTTGGTGTTGAAAAAAGATCTAGGCAGGGCGATGCGCTGTCGTGCGATTTCTTCAACATCATATTAGAAATGGTTGTGTAATAACCACTGGCCAAGAAGCACAATCTATTTCAAATTCTCGCAACTTCTTGCGTACGCCGACGGTATTAACATAATAGGTAGATCACAGCGAGATGTCAATGAGGCGTTTGCGAGTATTGAGATGGAGGCGGCGAAAATTGGTTTGACGGTAAACGAGGGCAAGACTAAATATATGCTATCATCAAAAGGGGACGCTCACCACCGACGTCTTGGCCAGAATGTTTGTATTGGCAGATATAAGTTCGAGGTAGTAAAGGACTTCGTCTACCTTGGCTCCGCAGTGACCTGGAACAACGACATCACTTCCGAAATCAAACGCAGAATCACTTTTGCCAATCGCTGTTTCTTTGGGCTCCGAAGGCAATTGAGTAATAGAGCCGTCTCCCGAACGACAAAGTTGACTCTTTATAAGACTCTTATCATCCCGGTCCTGCTGTATGGCGCAGAAACATGAACACTATCAAGAGCGGATGAGGAGGCCCTTGATCGGTTCGAGAAAAAGATTTTGCGCGTGATTTTCGGGCCTAATAAGCGCACGGGGAATGGTGGAAAAGATTCAACCTCTAACTTTACAGCCAGTACAGCGACATGGGTCTAGTCAGGCGTCTACGAATTCAACGCCTAAGATGGCTTGGCCATGTAGAGCGAATGGACACCACAGCTCCAGCCCGGAGAGTCTTTGAATCCAACCCCGGGGGACGAAGAAGCAGAGGACGGCCGCACTTAAGATGGCGTACACAGGTGGAAGGGGACGTCAGCCAACTGGGTGTACGGCAATGGAAAAGGCTAGCAAAAGATCGTGCTAGTTGGAGGGGCATGTTGGTTGAGGCCCAGGTTCACCCGGAAGTGTAGCGCTCTTAAAAAAAAGGAAGATTAATCGGTTTAGCCCGTTGTACTTTTTAATTCCAGTATTTAGCCCAGAGCCCTTTATTTTTTATTTCCTTTTCTTGACATGTTTTCCATCAAATTTTCAATAGTAACGTGAAGAATTCTATTCAGTCTGTACTCTAAGCCATAGATGGTGCATCCAGGTATTGTCCGGCCTCCTTCGGACGCAGGCAGTGGCGGGAGGCTTAAGAGGTCATAGACCTTGAACAAAGATTCGGAGACACAACAATGTGTGGACAACCAGAAGGATTTTAGTACTTCAGGCAGCACCGGCAAAAGCGAAAATCTACCAACGATATTTTTAATCGCTGCCAGGGTAAGGATCCTGGAGGCCTCACCATTCATTTCGAACTTTCCGGCAGCCCATTACAACACCGACTCCTGCGGTTCACTGTCTGAACACTTGTTCGGACTTAACATGAGCGGGGCATCCATCGGAGGCGACACTGACGAAGGCGTGGCACGAAAAAAAAGGGAAAGAGGCATGCCCGAAAAGTGCGCAAAGGGGCTGACGAAGCCAATAGTCGGGGCTAAACCTCTAAGGGAACCAGGTAAGAGGATTAGGTCGACGGACGAATCTCCTACCGAAACCGACCCGACCCTATCACCTGAGGTACCCTCCCCTCTCGGAGGTGCCCAGCGCAGAAAATGTCGGCTATTAGGAAGGCTGCTGCAAGGGGCACAAGCATGCCAACACTTTAGCCATGCGCCTCTGACTGAGTAGGTTTAACCACCCAATAAGAGCCTGATCGATTTCCGAAATGACGGTGCCGGGAGCGTTTAGGATCCTGCTGTGGCCGGGGCTGCCGCCGAGAAAGGTGGCGATGCTGACAGGCAGACTCTGAACGCAGAAGACAAAATTATTACGGTTCCTAGCGACTCACAAACCGACAAGCCTATCCTAGGGCAGCGTCTGAAGGAAGCAGGTACTCAAACCGACAAAGGAAAGAGCGCCCGAAAACGGAAGACTGACGTCAGTGATAACCTCACTAGCAATGCCTCCTTCTCCGGCAGGGCGGTGGAAAATTGGAATCCAAATGAAGATGTGGCGACCCATAAGGATCAAAGCATAGGCCAGCAGGCGCAGAAAGCCCGAAGGCGGGCACCTCCGTAAGGAGTCGAGAAAAGCAGCCCTCTTATAGAGAGGCGGCCATCTCCTCTGAAAAGGTTAGGATAGAGAAGGCTGTCAGTGACAGTAGGATGACCGACGCAGATAGTAACTAAATGGGTTTCTGTATTCAGGCCGAGAATGGCACCTTCGTGGTGAGCTGTTTCTCATAGCAGGCATCAGCCTGGACCATGGAACATGGTGCAGAAAATCGATCCTCTGGGAACCGAAAGTAACGCGCACCATCCGGGAAACCTGAAATAAGTTGAATGCGCTGACACGTTTACGCTCGTAGAATCCTGCGAGACTGCGCTTCAAAATCTAGTTGGATGAATTGAATGCTCGAAAGCAAAGTGAACGCGCTGGGCATTTTCATCGACATCGACTGCTAATGCAGGCCTCGACCAATGTGTCAAATGCGGCGTAAATAGGGGCTGCCCGCAAGGCGGCGTCCCGTCACGGCTGTTATGGAACATGGGGGTTGACTCTTTGCTTAATGCTCTTAAAGCCTCTGGAATCTTTGCCCATGCCTATGCGGATGTTGACGCTATTCTTTCTGTCAGCTCATGTTTAGCGACTGTCCGTCTCACAGAACAGGCAGCGCTAAATGTGATTGATGATTGGTGTGCAAGAAATGAGCTATCGGTTAATACGACCGACGTCGTACTCTTCACGAGAAGGAGGAAAAATACTGACATGACTTAGCTGGTTCTAATAGGCAAATTTGACCCAGTGTCCAAGGAAGCTAGGTACCTGGGAGTCATCTTAGATAGCAAGCTTCATTGGTCAAAGCAGGTCAAAACAACCAGAGTGCTGTCAGCTTGTTGGCAATGCAAAGGACCTTTTGGCAAAACATGGGGCCTATCGCCGGCAAAGGTCTTCTGGATCTACGTGGCAAAAATGAGACGTACAGTCTCATATGTATCGGTTGCCTGATGGAACATTCTAACCGCAAACACGTCGTAGCCGCCTTTACCAAACTCCAAAGAACGGTTTGTGGCAACTGTACGGGAACTTTCCCCAGTACGGCGGGCGCTGCTCTAGATGCTATGATGAACCTGTTATGGTGCATGGTGGTCGATTCTCTGCTTGATGCTCTCAATGCCTCTGGAATCTATGCCCAGGCCTATGCGAATGACGTCGCCATTCTTTCTGTCGGCCCATGTTTAGCGACTGTCCGTCTCAAGGCACAGGCGGCGCTAAATGTGATCGATGATTGGTGTACCAGAAATGAACTGTCAGTCAATCTTCGAAAGACCGATATCGTTCTCTTTACGAGAACGAGGAAAAATACAGACATGACTCAGCTGGTACTAAAAGGCACTTCATCTCGATATCCAAGGAGGCTAAGTATCTAGGAGTCATCTTAGATAGTATGCTTCTCTGGTCAAAGCATGTTGAGTCAAAAACCACCAAAAGCGCTGTCAGCATTCTGGCAATGCAAAGGAGCTTTTGGCAAAACATGGGGTCTATCGCCGGCAAAGGTCCTCTGGATCATCGGTTGTCTGATGGAACAGACTAAAACGCAAGCACGTCGTGGCCTCTTTCACCAAACTCCAAAGAACGATTTGTGTCAGCTGCACGGGAGCCTTAACCAACACGCCGGGCGCTGCTCTAGATGCTATGATGAACCTTCCGCCCCTTGATATGTTTATCAGAGGGTGTGCTCTGAAAACTTTGTTCCGTCTCGAGAAAAATAGCTTTTGGTAAAACTCGCACAGGAATAGCAGTGGGCATGCGTAAGAAATGTCCTGCGACCCTTGTCTCATGGACAGGCTTTCTGACGCATTGACACCAGTTATCCTATTGTGCTATAATTTCAGAACCGAGTTTCTATGGCGTTAGGACTGGCTCTGGCTGGATACTGAACCTGGAAAAGATAGTCTTCGCATTTTCACGGATAGCTCCAGGTCTGGGCGGGGGTACGGAGCAGAGGTCTTCTTTGAGTGCGAAAATATCCGACTGCACTTTTCGTTAGGAAAAAAGCTGTGTCCAACCCTCCAACTAGCTCTTTCTTGAACAGAGTTGGTAGGCTAAATTCACAAAGGCTTGTGTGGGTTCCAGGACACTATGGGAGCCCACGATGAATTCGCCAGAATGGGTTCAGAGGAGAGTTTGTCAGGACCTGAACACGCCTTGGGTCTACCTGCTTCCACGGTCAATACCCACATAAACGATTGGATCTTCAATGCACACGCATTGTACCGCCTTGCTCGTGCACCGTGGCACACCTTTGGGGCCGACGTGGTGTGTGCTTGCCGAAACTTCTTCTCATTGTTCTCCGGAAAACGGAGCAAATATATCAATGTTAGGTGCCTGTTGGGAGCACAATGTACCAGTATTTGCGTCTGAGGACTTCAAGAGATAACAGAGGAGGGACGCCCCAAAATAAATATTCGATGGCGTTGGTGTTATTGGGATCCGAACTGGCTCATCGTGCGCCAGAGTCTAACACATTAACCACTGCTCCACGGTGCCCTCGAAACTAGCTAGCTGTCTAAGAATTGTGCAAGCTGAAAACGCTTGATGGTTGAGGAACAGGTTAACCCCAAACTGTAATGCGTTATCTTTGACAATTGCAGACGTTGAAGGAACATTTTTGTATTGTGTAGCGCTTACAAGCTCAGAAGCTCTAATCCCAAACAGGAAAGAGTAATTCAACTTGGTAATCACCATGTTAATATCAGTAAGCCTTATAGGACTGTCGAAGAATCTCGCACTTTGGTGCACTATCATTTGTGCGATTGGAATTGCACAAGAAGCAAATAATGTACTATTTCCTTTCCACACATTTCGTGTGGCGCTACAAACCGGTGTGGTCTTGGTCCTCAATCAATAAGCGACTCCAGCAAGCACAATCTCTTGCCAGCCGCCTCCAGTCATGCACACCGAGTTGGTTGAGGTCCTTCTCCACTTGTGTGCGCCATTTGAGTCGAGGGCGTCCTCTGTTGCGTTGTCCCAATGGCCCGGGTTCGAATTTTCTTCGGGCCGGATCTCTGTTGTATATACACTTTACCTGGCCTAGCCATCTTAAGCCTTGTATCCGTAGACAGTAAGTAAGGCATATGCAACCGTAGAACTCGTACAGTTCGTGGTTAAATTTTCTCTTCCAGATGCCATCAATGCAAACAGGACCAAAGTTCGCACGCAGAACTTTTCTTCCGAAAGGGCCAAGAACTTCCTCATCCACTTTCAATACCATCCATGCCCCTGCACCATAAAGCAGAACCGGGATGATTAGGGTATTTTATAAAGCCAGCTTGGTTTTTCGAGAGATGGCTCTATTACTCCATGCCTTTTGAGCCCAAAGAACAATTGGCGATTGGAGAGAGTTATTCTGCGTTCAATCTCGGAACTGATGTTGTTTGTATTTGTCAATGCGGATCCAAGGTAATGATTACGTCAAAGTTTTTGCTGCCCATTGTGACGCCCAGCCCGAAGTAGCGACGTCGGCGGCCTTTCTTGATGATAGCATACACTTCGTTTTGCCCTCATTTACCGCTAGACCCAGTTTTGCCGCCTTCGCTCCAATGCCAGCAAACGCCTCATTGACGGTGCGACTCTGACAATTTCCTCGAAGCAGCAAGATTCAGACCCCGACTGTCCAATGTCAGAAAGTTTTACCAGCCCACCAAGAGGAGGGTTGAAATTGGACGCCTGAGCCCACTCGAGGTTACCAGAGTCTACAGGGAGCAACTAAGCGAAATGCTATCCGGTATGCCTACGTCGACCACAAATGTCAACAGTACGTGACTGCATTGCCGCACAGCCATTCAGTAAGTAGCTGACAACACCTTAGGTTACCTATCACCCCCGACAAAAAACCCGTGATATGTTGGCGAATGTGAACAGAAAAAGGCAGCAACCGACGAGGCGTACCCAAAGGCCATGCAGCGAAAAACCAGGGCAGCCTTAAAGTAGTACCGAGTCAGAAGAAGGGAGGCGGGAAAAAACTGCTGCGACTCTTTAGTCGCTAAAGTATCTTCACGGCCTCTCAGCTCAAGGATATCGCGGAGTCTAGGGACAAGCATAAAATACGGGCCTTTTATAAGAAAGCAGAAAGCCTTGCAGGAGACTTCAAGAAAGGCACCCAGGCTCTTCGAAATTTCGAGGAGGATTTCCAGCAGCTGCTTAAAGAGCATAGCCAAGAGAGAGTGATAGGGACTGGGGAAATCCCAACTCCAGCCTCTGAAGTAGTCCTCCCACCCAGCATCGAAGAAGTCGGCATAACTATTTAAAAGCTGAAGAACAACGAGGCAGCAGGCTCAGATAGCTTGCGGAAAGAGCTCTTCAAGGCTGGCGACGATGTTCTAGTAGGGAGCATGCACCAGATCATCTATAGTATTTGGGAACATGAAAGCATGCCCGTCCACTGGAATATCAGCCGTATTTGCCCCATCCATAAAAAAAGGCGATCCTACCTCTTGCAAGAACTATAGAGGTATATTCCTGTTGAATGCCGCACACAATATCCTGTCCAACGTACTGTGTGAATGTCTAAAGCCCATTTACAGCGCACTAGACGACAGCGGCTTTGAGCCCGGCAAATCGACTATAGAAGAAATGTTCACACTTCGACAAATCCTGGAAAAGACCAGCGTGTTTCAAATCGATACACACCATCCCCTTATCGATTTTTAAGCCGGATACGAGAACGCCGTGGCGTAGTGGACAGTGTGTCGGCCTCTGACGCCGACGACACGGGATCGAATCCCAACAACAGCTATGTCATCGAACGTGTTTTTCACGGTGCTTCTCCTCAGCAGGGTACTGACAAAACCCCCTGTAGTACAATCGTCACGAAAAGCTTCTCGAATTTCGCCGTTCGGAACCGGCAATAAACTGTAGGTCCCTTTCACCTATGTGAAAATGAAATCACACACAACATGGGTGATTGGGAGAAGCTCGGCTTTGGTCCTTCATGAACTGTAACGCCAATATACACATATGACAGCATTTATCGCAAAGAATTGTTTGATGTGATGGCCGAATTCGGGATCCCAGGAAAACTGATCCAGCTGTGTCGTTCCACGCTAAAAAATACACGATGCACCGTGCAGTTCAGTTCTGGAACCTCTGAACCGTTTGAAACATTCACCGGAATTCGGCAAGAAGATGCGCTATCGTGTGACAACTTCGATTTCATACTGGAGCAGATAGTGTGGCGGGCAGGCGTCAACAGGGAAGGCACTACCTTCTACAAGTCTGTCCAGGTGCGCGCGGTCTCAGCGCGACGTTGTAGAAGCTTTCACGGCGATTGAGGAAGAGGCAAAATTAGTTGGTCTTGAAGCCAACGAGGACAAGACAAAGTACATGCTGTCGTCGCCCACTAGCTCGGACAAAGTATAACGATTAACAGCGATAGCAGCTACTACTTCGGTTTGTTCAAATAACTTGTGTCAAAACTCCCCACTCAAAGAACCAAAGTCGTGCTTTACAAAACGCTTATACTGCCAGTCTTGCTGTAGGGAGCCGAAAGCTGGACTATAAGTTGGACAGCGGAGCTGATTTTAATTTCTTTCGAACGAAAAAATCCTGCGAATGGAGGTGAAGACATAACCGCAAAGTCTATGAGCTGTACAAAGATGTGGATGTAGTCAAGAAGGCAAAGATGGTTTGAGGAGACCAAGTAATCGCGAATGTAAAACAACTTGGTCTTGGTAACTGGAAAAACGTGCCCGGGACCATCAAGGGTGGAAGGCAGTTATAGCTCAGGCTCAGATCCTCCATGGGTTGCTGGCCTGAGTAAGTAAGTCAATATTTGTAAGAAGTAGTTTCGGAAGGGTCGCGATCGCGATCGGCGTCAGACACTCCTCCACTATTCTTGATGTTCGAACTTTCCGAGGGGCTAACATCGACTCGGACCACTATCTTGTTGTAGCCAAGATGCGCTTACGGATATCACGAACGCAACGGAGTAGAGTAAGAACACAAAGTTATGACGTCGGAAAGCTACTATCGCCAGAAACCGCTCGTGCTTTTACAGATCGCGTCTCCCTTAAGCTCTCCATTACACCTCAATCCTCCACGCTATCAATAGAACAGCAGTGGAGCCTTTGCAAACAAGCCCTGAAAAGCTCTGCATCCGAAGTTTTGGGTTTCAAGGCTCCACCATGAAGAAACACCTGGTTCGATGACGAGTGCAGGACGATTCATACAGCGAAGCAGGATGCATATAAGGCCTCGCTGCATAAAAGAACAAGAGCAGCTCGTGAGCTCTAGGAGTTAAAAAGAAGGGGGGACCATAAGCTTCTTAGAAGAAAGAAGAAAGAGCAGGAGAAGCGCGCGATTGAGGATTTGGAGAGGTGTTACTGCAGGCGTGACGATCGAAAGTTTTATCAACAGATAAAGCGAACATGACAAGGTTATAAAGCCAGAACGGAAGCCTGCAGGGATGAGAACGGACACCTAGTAGTAGAACCGCAGTCGATGCTGAGAATATGGAAAAACCACTTCTGCAGACTGTACAACGGCGATGTTAGTCAATATACCGCTGTCAGGCAGAATGATCCATTTCGAATCGACGGAGACCGCAGAGAATTCTGTCCCCCTGACCTCGACGAAGTTGAGATTGCCGTATCGAAGCTCAAGTCGAATAAAGCTGCTGGCGCAGACGGACTGTTTGCTGAGCTCTTCAAGGCAGCTGGGGATGACCTTGTTAGGAGCATGTACCAGCTCATCCGTAAGATATGGTTAGAGGAAAGCCTGCCCGAGGAATGGAGTCTCAGCATCGTATGCCCGATCCACAAGAAAGGAGACCCCTCTGATTGCGCCAACTATAGAGGAATAAGTCTCCTTATCATCGCCTACAAAATCTTCTCTGGCATTTTGTGTGAACGCCTGAAGCCTTTTGTAAATAAGCTGATAGGTCCTTATTAGTGTGGATTCAGGCCAGGGAAGTCCACCATCGACCAAATCATCACACTACGGTAGATACTGGAGAAAACCAATGAATTTCAAGTAGACACTCACCACTTATTTGTCGACCTCAAAGCCGCATACGACAGCGTGATTAGAGGCGAGCTATACAACGCTATGTCTACCCTTGACATAGCTGCTAAACTCGTCAGACTATGCAGGATGACTTTGGAGAATGCTCGCTTCTCCATCCGAATCGGTGAACACCTTGCCGATAGTTTTGATGTTAAAAAAGGATTAAGGCAGCGCGATGCGCTGTCGTGTGATTTCATCAACATCATATTAGGAATGATTGTGCAAAAATCACTGGCCAATACAAGAGGCACAATCTATTTCAAGTCCTCGCAACTCCTTGCATACGCCGACGGTTTTGACATAATAGGTAGATCACAGCGAGATGTCAGAGAGGTGTTTGTGAGTATTGAGATGAGGGCGGCGTAAATTAGCATGGCAGTAAACGAGGGCAAAGCAGAGTGTACGCTATAATTAAAAAAAGGACGCTCACCACCTACGTCTTGGCCAGAACGTTTGTATTGGCAGATGTGTGGAAGTTTGTGGTAGTTAAGGACTTCGCCTACCTTGGCTCCGCAGTGACAACGACATCAGTCCCGAAATCAAACGCAGAATCACTCTTGTCAATGGCTGTTTCTTTGGGCTCAAGAGGCAATTGAGTAATAGACCCCTCTCCCGAACGACAAAGTTGAGTCTATATAAGACCCTTATCATCCCGATCTTGCTGTACTTCGCAGAAGCAAGGACACTATCAAAAGCGGATGAGGAGTATAAACGCAGACGGGGGATGGAGGAAGGGATCCAGCCACGACCATTACGGGCTGTACGACGACATGAGTCTAGTTAAGCGGATACGGATTCAACGCCTAAGATGGCTAGGCCATGTAGAGCGAATAGACACCACGGCTCCTGCCCGGAGAGTCTTTGAATCCAACCCCGAGGGACGAAGAAGCAGAGGGCGGCCGCCCTTAAGATGGCGCACACAGGAGGAAGTGGACCTCAGCCAACTGGGAGTGCGGCAATGGAAAAGGCTAGCGAAAGATCGTGCTAGATGGAGGGGCATGTTGGTTGAGGCCCAGGTTCACCCCGAACTGTAGCGCCCACTAAGAAGAAGAAGTAGTTTCGGAAGGGTGAATAGCAAGAATTCCTTCATCGGCTCGAATAAGGATTTTAAACAGGTTTGCAGTTCTCCTGTCTTTTTTTAACAACTAAAAATCAAAGGTTTCAAAAATGCACACCTACAATACAATATTTTAAAACACAACTCCAGTCTGACACTGACTTAATCAGGGGTTAAGCCGCACCGAATCGATATCGGCACCAGTAAGAACTATTCATTTCATCACGTTCCCTTCGTCGTCGTTGATTACACTCATAAATTATGCTCTAATCGCCAAGAGGCATTCTCATGCCCAATCCATGCGCTTCGCTCGTCACAACCTGCAACAATTCTCACATCTGTATCCACTCCATGACCCACCTGGACAAACATAACAATATTAAGCCCGCATAACTCATTCATTTCGCATAGATATTTCATCCCAAACAGGCAGTAAATATGAGCACACACGTAGTTCACTCACTCTCCGACTCTAGGACACCGGCCTCTCGATTCTGTGTTTGCAGGCCGATTATCAGCTAATCCTGCCACCAACTCCCACGCTACCAATATCATTATCATCATCATTGGCCTTCGCTGACGCTACTCATCCCACCCGCACTGTCTAATGTTCCATAGCCACACGCATTCATCTATCGCCGGGAATAAATCAACACACAAGACGGTCTGCAAGCTGAAGCCATAACGAACGAGGGATGACAAAAAGGACGAACCAAGGATAAAAAATGGAAAAAGCAAACTGAAAAGCAAACAATGATAGATGACAATGTTGTAGGCCGGATGGCCCCGTAGCGCTAGGACGGTTATATCATAGTGTGAGGTTATGGCAGGACCATAAGCTGGTCCACCATTGAGCGCCACCATTCCGCCCGGATTATGTGGGGCATAATAAAACTATAAATTAAATTAACTCATAAAAATTCCAAGCGCATAAAATAAATAAAATTCTAGTGCCCGCAGGAGACTGTTCGCAGTTGTTGTTTTATTATTTCATGTTCCGGCCACCGAATGAGACGTCAGGTCTTGGCCTTCCTTCGTGGAATCCAGCAGACGAGCTACGAAAGCTGTTTCGTTTATTATTATTATCATTATTATGATCCTCGTCGTTGTTGTTGTTGCAGAAGTCGGAACACGGTAAGGAAGCTCGGATTTGGCTGTATCCTGGGTTGGAGGTGCGTTGTCTTTCGGTGCGGTAATCTGACTTTCTTCTTCGATTCCTTTCTTGTGTTTATATCTTTTTTTATATCTACTGATAGATACATTTCTATCACCTTTGTATGCTTCGGACATCCTCTTTCTGTTGGCGGGCGTGTGCCGCATTATTTGTTTTCGAGACAACGACGGCGACTACTACGCCATCGACGACGAAGGACCAACATCAGAACGAAAACAAGGAACAATACCGAGCAAGGAGGACAATGACAATGATGATAATAGGACAAGATGTCAGGGGAGTGTTGGCCCAATTTGAAGGTGCTCCGTAAATATCCACCGGCTCTATGGGTCAATAAATTGGGTGTTGGATTCCTGCGTTTTCGCAATTCTCCCAGTACATCCCAATACAGCCCCTTGTTCCCAGGCGTATTGTTTGTTCTGTTTATGCTGATGATAAACACAGATAAAGAGTCGATGGAAGAGGTGGAGAAACTTCTTTGTGCGAAGGTCTTTATTGTATTTATTGAAATCAGATACATTTAGTTAGTTCATTTGGGACAATGAAAAGATTTTATCAACTCAACGAGAGTTGGGGAAGAGAAGCATCTTGCCTGCCTTTCTAAAGCACACAATTGTAGTGAAGCTTTGGTGAAAAATGGAAAAAATGTAGTCTAGGGGGGCAATGGGGTTTTTGCTTTAGGAATCTATGGAAAATATGTTGAACATTACGGGAGGCAATTCCGAATGGTTTATGGTTCAAAAAGGCTTTATTCTTAAAAGAATGAAAACGTGTCCCAATTTAGCTTATACCAAATGTAAGAACTGGAAGCCTCTATGCCCGGGCACATGGGCAGTTTTGGCAATTTCGTCTTATCTTTTATTGCCTTCGTAATAACTATAATAAAAAAGGAACTAAGGATGATCAGTTAATTGTGTTCCAGGTTTGTACTATCCTTTTTCGACCTTCGTATCTTATTTTAATATGAAATCACTGGGCGCGACCTCAAAATCCTCAAACGAAGAAGATGAATGGAACTTCTTAGAGTAAAAGAAAACCTGCCAACTTACTCATATTGACTTCTCACATCGGATACTGCAATTGAGACAATAAAAACGATTCATTGCGTGTATGGTCTAGAGAGTTCCGTGTCCAAGCTGTGATATATACAAACTTCCTGGTAGCTGACGAAATTATCCGCCTTCTTAATGGGCGCTACAATTCGGGGTGAACCTGGACCTCAACCAACATGCCCCTCCATCTTTTGCTAGCCTCTTCCATTGCCGCACATCCAGTTGGCTGAGGTCCCCTTCCACCTGTGTGCCCCAATCTTAAGTGCGGCCATCCTCTGCTTCTTCGTCCCTCGCGGTTGGATTCAAAGACTCTCCGAGCTGGAGCGATGGTGTCCATTCGCTCTACATGGCCCAGCCATCTTAGGCGCTGAATCCGTAGACGCCTGACTAGGCTCATGATGCTGTACAGCCCGTAAAGTTCGTGGTTGAATTTTTTCTTCCTTCCCCCGTCTGCGTTTGTATGTATGTATGTTGACATTACAGCCCACGAAGGACCTAAGCCGAGCTTCTCTCAATCACCCATGTTGTGTGTGATTTCATTTTCCCATAGGTGAAAGGGACCTACAGTTTATTGCCAGTTCCGAACGGCGAATTTCGAGAAGCTTTTCATGACAATTTGACTACAGGGGGTTTTGTCAGAACCCCGCTGAGGAGAAGCACCGGGAAAAACACGTTCGATGACATGGCTGTGTCGGAATTCGATCCCGTGTCATCACCGTCTGCGTTTATAGACCCGAAAATCACGCGGAAAATCTTTCTCTCGAACCGACCAAGGGCCTCCTCATCCGCTTTTGATAGTGTTCATAGTTCTGCGCCTTACAACAGGACCGGGATGATAAGGGTCTTATATAGAGTAAATTTTGTCTTTCGGGAGAGGGCTCTATTACTCAATTGCCTCCTGAGCCCAAAGAAACAGCGATTGGCAAGAATGATTCTGTGTTTGATTTCGGAACTGATGTCGTTGTTCCAGGTCACTGCGGAGCCAAGTTAGACGAAGTCCTTAACTACCTCGAACTTATATCTGCCAAAACAAATGTTCTGGCCAAGACGTCGGTGGTGAGCGTCCTTTTTTGATAGCAGCATATATTTAGTTTTGCCCTCGTTTACCGCCAGACCAACTTTCGCCGCCTCGAACTCAATACTCGCAAACGCCTAATTGACATCTCACTGTGATATACCTGTGAGTTGCGAGGATTTGAAATAGATTGTGCCTCTTGTATTGGCCAGTGATTTTTGCACAATCATTCGGTAAGGTGTTCACCGATTCGGATGTAGCAGCGAGCATTCTCCAAAGTCATCCTGCATAGTCTGATGAGTTTAGCAGTTATGGCAAGGGTAGACATAGCGTTGTGTAGCTCGTCTCTAGTTACGCTGCCGTATGCGGCCTTGAATTCGACAAATAGGTGGTGAGTGTCGACTGGAAATTCATTGGTTTTTTCCAGGATCTACCGTAGTGTGAAGATTTGGTCGATGGTGGACTTCCCTGGCCTGAATCCGCACTGATAAAGGTCTATCAGCTTATTTACAAAAGGCTTCAGGTGTTCACACAAGACGGTAGAGAAGGTTTTGTAGGCGATGTTAAGGAGGCTTATTCCTCTGTAGTTGGCGCAATCAGAGGGGTCTCCTCTGGGCATACGATGCTGAGTCTCAGCAAAAAAAAAAAAATTTGCCCACCTATTTAAAAAAAAAAAAAAGAAAAAGACTCGTTTGAAACGAAATGTTGGATTATATACAAAATCTCCACGGCTTTTGGCACTGGATGCTGTTCATGTCTATTGGTAGCTCTAATCCGATTCTATCGAAAGAACATGCATTTGATCGATGATATTTAAGATACACTTTCTTGTATACCAAGTTCTGTAACTCACCGACGAAGAGCGAGATTCCAAATAGCCCACACTAGTTATTTCCGCATCATTGTGTCCTTTCCTTAGGCCACAAAACACAAGCACGAAATTGCGTGTTGTTTTTGATGCGTTGAGTCAAGCATCAACTCAAAAATCGTGGTTGCAGCATCCCACAAAACCCCTTCAATATATTAGGCTAAATACAGTCACATATGGTACCGCATCAGCGCCATTTCTAGCCATAAGATGTTTGAAAATATTAGGCGATGCACATGGAAACTCTCACCCATTAGATTCAAGAGTTATTCGAACGGACTTCTACGTTGACCGTCTTTTAAGTGGTGCCAATAAAGTCGAAATCTTAACAAAAATATGTTCAGAGGCATGTGAAATTCTGGACAAGGGTGGATTTCAGCTAGCAAAATGGTTCTCGAAGCCTCCAGCATTTTACAAATCAAAGAGTACTGTAAAGGCGAGCAAATTAAACGATTCAGACCCTACGAAAACGCACGGAATTCAATGGTCACCAAAAGATGAATTCAAATTCTTCTGGCATTAATTCACCCTTCGTGAGCACACAATTCACTAGTGTTTTAGTGTTTTCCTTTTAGAAGCTCAAATCTGGACAGAGACATCACGTTCGCCACGTTTGATGCATTATCTGGCTCCGTCCAAAGAATCGTTTCCCTGTTTCCTCGCTCTGAGTTGAACCAATTAGCTCTGCTTATGAATGAGCCACCCCGTATACCGGATGTTGCCAGTCATATCGCCAATACCCTGGACTTGTTTCTTACATCTCAAACTGATAAATACAGTTTGGATGTATTATCTCTGATTCCCTTATTCATACCTTATTCTCCCAAAATAATAATGTGGGTATATAAGAAAGCTAATTGGCCTTAAGAACTTCTTTTGGAGCTTTGACTAGTGTTGTGCTTCCTCGACAATGACGCGGACGACACAGCAGATATGATCACAAATATTATCCATATGGCATAACCAATTTTGTCCAGAACAAAAAGTCCAAAGCCGGAAGACAATGTGTGATTTGACCTGAGTTGAAAAGGGCTTATCAGGTCAAGAGAGACAGGCTTTCGGACTATAAAGGCACTGAGAAGGACGGAATAAGATATGTATATGACTGCAGCTCCCACATTTGACGAGCCAAATTTTTACACGACCTAAAACTGAGGCCTAAAATCCTACAATATCCCAAAGGTAGCAGGGGTTTTTTGTCTTTCGTCGAAAAAATCGGGAACTCCGTTTCCTCGTCTATACCCACGCACATTCACTATGACATTCCAGCTGTCAAGCCCCCAGACAAAACCAATCTGCCTGCTGGTCATTTCGCAGCAAACTCGCAGATCCTAAAATCATCTTTTACAAAGGACGATTTAAATAACTGTGTGAGTTCGTTTGAGAGAATTGGTTTACTTACTTATTTACTTACTTATGTGGCGCTACAGTCCGTGGTGAACCTGGGCCTCAACCAACAAGCGTTTCCAGCTGGCACGGTCTTTGGCCAGCTGTTTCCAGCGCCGCCAGTTGGTTAAGGTCCCCTTCCACCTGCGTGCGCCACCGATGATGCGGCCGTCCTCTGCCGCGCCTTCCTTCCGGGGTGGATTCGAGCTGTATTTTCCATGCGCTCTACATGGCCTAGCCACCTTAGACCCTGTATTCGTAGACGTCGTACCAGGCCGATATCGCTGTATAACCCGTACAGTACAGGGACCATAGATAGTGCGCAGAATTTTCCTTTCGAACCGATCAAGGGCACCTTCATCCGCTTTTGTTAAGGTCCAAGCCTCTGCGCCGTAAAGGAGGACTGGGATGATTAAGGTCTTATATAGTGTCACCTATATAGGGCTCTTCTTCTCAATTGCCTCTTGAGCCCAAAGGAACAGCGGTTGGTAAGAGTGATTCTGCGTTTTATCTCAGCGCTGGTGTTGTTGTCGCTGGTCATCAGTGAGCCAAGGTAGACGAATTCCTTGACCACTTCAAAGTTATATCCGCCCATGGTGAGGTTCTGACCAATACGTCAGTGTTCCTTGAGACCCATCTTAGCCGCTTCTACATCAATGCCTCGTTGACGTCTCGCTGTGTCCGTCAAATCGTACCTCTTGTGTTGGCCAGTGACTCTTGCACGAAATTTTCAAGCACGATGTTGAAAAAGTTGCATGACAGCGCGTCACATTGCCTAAATCCTTTTTTAACATCAAGGGTCTCGGTTTGCTCATTACCGACTTTAATGGAGCAGCGAGAATTCTCCATTGTCATTCTGCACAGTCGGACGAGTTTGGCAGGGATGTTAAAACTAGACATGGCTTTGTATAGCTCATCTCTATACACGCTGTCATATGCAGCCTTGAAATCGACGAAGAGGTGGTGAGTGTCGATTTGGTATTCCTGGGTCTTCTCCAAGATCTGCCGTAGCGTAAATATTTGGTCTGTTGTGGATCTACCTGACCTGAAACCACACTAATAAGAGCCGATAAGGTTATCCACAAACGGTTCCAGGCATTCACACAATACGGCAGAGATGATCTTATATGCGATGTTAAGGAGACTTATTCCCCTATAGTTGGCGCAGCTATAGGGGTCTCCTTTCTTATGGACCGGGCAAACGATGCTGAGATTCCATTCGTCGGGCATGCTTTCCTCCGACCGTACCTTGCAAATGAGATGGTGCATGCACCTTACCAGCTCATCTCCAGCCGCCTTAAAAAGCTCAGCAGACAGGCCGTCTGCGCCCGCGGCTTTATTAGACTTAAGTCTTGATATCGCTATTTTGACTTCGCCTAGGTCGGGTAGATGGATTTCTGTTACATCGTCGTCCATTACGAATGGCTCGCTCTGCCTGACAGCGGTACCTTGTCTCTCACCGCCGTTATACAGTCTGCAGAACTGGTCTTGCCAATTCCTCAGCATCGACTGCGACTCTACTACCAGTACTTCATTTTCTTCCCTGCAGGCTGCCGCTCTGGCTTTATAGCCATGGCATGTTCGTTTTACCATATTGTAAAACTTACGGGCGTCATTCCTGCGGAAGCATCTCTTCTCGACCTCACGCCTTCCGTGCTCTCTGTTCTTTCTTCTGAAAAGCGTGTGTTCCTCTCTTCTCCTCTGCTCATAGATCTCGCGAGCAGCTCTCGTCCGTCGTTGCAGCGTGGCTTTATATGTCTCTTGTATTGCTGCATGGGCTTGTTCGCATTGTTCATCGAACCAGGGGTTTCTAAGTGGTAGCGGTTTGAAACCCAGCACTTCTGAGGCAGCGTCTCTGACAGCGCTCTGGCAATGCGCCCATTCCTGCTCTATTGTTTGTGCTGCTGTGGGCTGATTTTGAGAGAGCTCGGAGAAGACACGATCGGCAAAGATGCTGGCAGTCTCTTGCGATTGTAGCTTTCCGACGTCAATCTTATGTAGTCCTACTCGACTCCTAAGCATTCTTGATATCCGTACATTCGTACCTTGGCTACAACAGTGTAGTGGTCCGAGTCGATGTTGGCCCCTCGGAAGGTTCGTACGTCGAGAATACAGGAGGAGTGTCTGGCGTCGATCGCAATGTGATCAATCTGGTTGGTAGTCGATTGATCAAAGGACCGCCAGGTACCCTTGTGGATGGTGAGATGGGGGAATCGCGTGCTTGCTACAAGGAGGTTACGCCCCGCTAGGAGAATTGGTTTAGTGCTATTCAATATAAGGGCATCAACAAAATCTAATGACAAAAAACTGCAGACCCAAGAACCCAACATACATCTTGCTATTTAGGCAAAAAGACTTGCTCCGTTAGGCCATTTTCGTCCCAACTTAAGTGATTTCATAAGATTTGAAATTTAAGAGACTGAAACCACATTTTCATATAAAACAAAACCTCCTTCTCATTATGGCTAAAGTATTCAAAGTATTTAAAACACTATTTCCCCTTTCTGACAATTAGTAGAGCTGTATCTTTCTAATGACTAATTAGATATTGCAGCTTCGTTTACCATGAAATCAAGATGCGTTACAATCAAGGAAGCATCCGTTTCGGTCCGCAGTCGCTCTTAAAACACTACTTTCACCGAAAACAAATTATTAAACAGAATTTCGTATTCTATGTCTAATTATAGAATCTATTTCCTTTCGCCATAGTTTGCGAGATTTCTTCCCTTTTCCAACTCTTTCGTCCTGGTTTCCATGGAGTTTCTTAGAATTCCAAAAGTAACGCATTCCCCAGCGATATTCCTTTATATAAAGTCCAGAGTAGAACGCAGAAAAAAAAATCCTTCCCTACTTCCTTTGCTGTTCTTAAATATGTTTCATTTCCTGCTTTGAAACTGACACTATTCCCGGGATTGGTGGCAGGATGGAAGGAACTGGTCAAGCTATATAGCTGCACCTTAATTTAAATTACAAATTGGGTACAACTTCTCGTGTTGGCAGTCTTTTGCTTTTCTGACTTCTTGGAGAACATCTTTTCGCGCTTATTCTTCTTGTCATTTTTCTTCATCCCTTGGCGATAGTTTTCCGTTCGGGAGCAAGAAAGCATTCGGAAGAAATGTTATCATTCAATATGACAAGAGCATATTCCGCTGGAATTTTTTTAAAGTTTTTTAAAAGTTTTTAACGAGCGTAATTCCTTGCAAGAGGTTCTTTGGAGTAGTAGTGGAAATAAATTTGAATTACAGCTGATGGCGAGTTGGGTCCGCTTACATAAGTTGTCTACGCAAAGTTTTAAGTAACGTTCAGTTAAATAAATTCCAACTAAACTTGATGACATTTTGGAGAAAATGACAGTTGCAGGACACAGTTAAGATTTTAAGTAACTTCTAGTAACTCCTATCCTCACTACGGCTTCCAATGAAATTTTGGAAAGTTGAATGGTATATTGACGGTTCTCAGAGAGACGGTCTGGTATTTGAACTCAACCACTCGTGCTATCTAATGTTAAAGTATTCGTTTTGTGCTACCGCGATAAGAATACAAATATGAAGATGAAGACTTGCTGATCCAATTGACACTAATGACACAGACAACCAATTGCACAGCCGTTAAACAATGTGTGAGTAAGTCCTTGCAATTTATGGTGTTCTGACGTAACCCTGGTGAACATATTTGCATGTTGTTATATATAAAGATACTGTTTGGAACGAGCAAACAGAGCAAAGAAGTTGATCGCTTTTAACATGGCAAACGCCAGCTTCGATCTCTGTCCCTGCTCAATCCAAGTTGACACACAGCCTCCGCGTGGACCCCCTGGATAGCTACCCTGGCACCCGCCAGGTAGTGAACCGATGTGTGCAGCGACCCAACCCCTTCTTCCTGGGGAAAGAGGAACTTGGCCCTCCAGGTTGGGGGTTGTGCTTAGGGGTAACATCCCTATCACGTAAAAACCTACTTGTTCCGAAACGACAACAAGCCTCGGATACGGATGGATACAAAGCTGACGACCCCTGCAAACGACCAATGGACTTGAGAGTCTGCACCTGGAATGTGAGGTCCCTTAATAGACCGAGTACAGGCGATCAATTGGAGCAAACCCTCAGCTGCTATGAAGCAGATAGGCAAAAGACGGATGAAAGAAAAAAGCCATCTACTACGGGAACTGCTACGAGGAGAACAAACAGCGCCTATTCGGGTGCGGATTTGTTATTCGAGGAAGACTCCGACAAAAAGTCTTAAGCTTCCGAGATGTGAGCGAACGTCTCATAACAATCCGCATCAAAGCTAAATTCGGAAATATTAGCTTAATATGCGCTCGCGCCCCAGCGGAAGAAAAGGACGATCGACTCAAAGAATAATTCTACGATCTCCTAGACAGAACATATGCCCAATGCCACAGCTACGACACAAAATTTTAATGCAAAACTGGGCAAAGAGGACATATTTGAGTAGATCATAGGAAAGCATAGCCTCCATAATACCACATCCGACAACGGACTTAGGTTAATCGATTTCCTAGCGGGGCGTAACCTCCTTCTAGCAAGCACGCGATTCCCCCATCTCAACATCCACAAGGGTACCTGGCGGTCCTTTGATCAATCGACCACCAAACAGATTGATCACATTGCGATCGACGCCAGTATTCTCGGCGTACGAACCTTTCGAGGGGACAACATCGACCCGGACCACTACCTTGTTGTAGCCGAGATACGAATGAGGATATCAAGAATGCTTAGGAGTCGAGTAGGACGACATAAGTTTGACGTCAGAAAGCTACAATCGCAAGAGACTGCCAGCATCTTTGCCGATCGTGTCTCCTCCAAGCAATCTCAAAATCCGCCCACAGCAGCACAAACAATAGAGCAGGAATGGGCGCATTGCCAGAGCGCTGTCAGAGACGCTGCCTCAGAAGTGCTGGTTTTCAAACCGCCACCACCTAGAAACCCCTGGTTCGATGAACAATGCGAACAAGCCCATGCAGCAAAACAAGAGGCATATAAAGGCACGCTGCAACGACGGAGAGTGCTACTCGCGAAATCTATAAGCAGAGGAGAAGAGAGGAACACACGCTTTTGAGAAGAAAGAACAGAGAGCACGGAAAGCGTGAGGTCGAGGAGATGGAAAGATGCTTCCGCAGGAATGACTCCCGTAAGTTTTACAATAAGGTAAAACGAACATGCCATGGCTATAAAGCCAGAGCGGCAGCCTGCAGGGAAGAAAATGAAGTACTGGTAGTAGAGTCGCAGTCGATGCTGAGGAATTGGAAAGACCAGTTCTGCAGACTGTATAACGGCGGTGAGAGACAAGGTACCGCTGTCAGGCAGAACGATCCATTCGTAATGGACGACGATGTAACAGAATTGCGTCTACCCGACCTAGACGAAGTCAAAATAGCGATATCAAGACTTAAGTCTTATAAAGCCGCGGGCGCAGACGGCCTGTCTGCTGAACTTTTTAAGGCGGCAGGAGGTGAGCTGGTAAGGTGCATGCGCCATCTCGTTTGCAAGGTATGGTCGGAGGAAAGCATGCCCGACGAATGTAATCTTAGCATCCTTTGCCCGGTCCATAAGAATGGAGACCCCTATAACTGCGCCAACTATAGGGGAATAAGTCTTCTTAGCATCGCATATAAGATCTTCTCTGCCGTATTATGTTAACGACTGAAACCGTTTGTGGATAACCTGATCGGCTCTTATCAGTGTGGTTTCAGGCCAGGTAAATCAATCCTCAATAGAGCAAATACTTACGCTACGGCAGATCTTGGAGAAGACCCAGGAATACCAAATCGACACTCACCACCTCTTCGTCGATTTCAAGGCTGCATATCACAGCGTGTATAGAGATGAACTATACAAAGTCATGTCTAGTTTTAACATCCCTGCCAAACTCGTGCGACTGTGCAGGATGACAATGGAGAATTCTCGCTGCTCCATTAAGGTCGGTAATGAGCAAACCGAGACCTTTGATGTTAAAAAAGGATTAAGGCAAGGTGACGCGCTGTCATGCAACTTTTTCAACGTCGTGCTTGAAAAGATCGTGCAAGAGTCACTGGCCAACACAAGAGGTACGGTTTATTTCAAGTCTACGCAATTGCTTACGTATGCCGACGATATTGACGTGATTGGACGGACACAGCGAGACGTCGATGAGGCCTTTGTAAGCATTGAGGTAGAAGCGGCTAAGATGGGTCTCATGGTTAATGGGGGTAAAACCAAATATATGCTCTTATCTAAAAGAGACGGACAACACCGACGTATTGGCCAGAACGCCACCATGGGCGGATATAACTTTGAAGTGGTCAAGGAATTCCTCTACCTTGGCTCACGTGACTTTTCATCACTACTGTTGGACGGGCGCAAAACCTCAGTATGAAAAGTGCGACAAATCATGTTGCGAATGGAAAAAACGCTGATGCTGCAAAGACCTCGTAAACAAACCACTTAGCTGCCCTCAAGTATAGACATAAGTGTATGTAATTACTAGGTGCCTACATTTGATGAAGCGCCCAAAGAACTTGACCTAGACAGAGAGAAGAATCCGTTCGAGGGTATTCTTCTTCTTCTTACCGACAGCTTTATAAATTCAACTTTCCAAATATAGCACATCTATCTAACGGCAGCTTTTGAATTTATTAAAATACTTTAATCCAGACGGCACGTGCAAAGTATTTTCGAATTACGTTGCTCTGTAATCCCTGATCTATTCCTCAGAGTTTGGGGCATTGTCATCAAAATGACAAATTAAATCATCCCAACAAAGGACGCAATTAATTTACGTCGAACCCCTTGTTACGCCAACATTCACCTGCCTCCCAAGATTTATTTTAATCATTTTACATATCTACAAAATGCCCAGGAACAGTCAATCTTGTATGATTTATTGACCAGGACAAAGTAATCCTTTATCTTTGAACGTAAACCTGAGTTGTGCCCATAACCCGACATTCCATTCATTCTCGCCAATAACAAAGTTAGATGCACAAGAGCCTGAGGAAAAACTCAAAAATCAGAGATAATAAGTTCGTAATGAAATAAGTTCATTAAGTTGCACAAAAGCCAATATTGTCCTTCGCCTGCGTCGTCATCCTCCTCGCTTGCCTACTATGCAGAGCATTCCCTTCCTGGGTTTTGTCTACCTTAATGGGCAAGCCTTCGTCGTCGTTGGTTTTCTTCATTATCCGTTCTTAAATAACTAAGTGCAATACACTAGCAGCCGGTACATAGGATAGCAGAGAAAACAGATAGTCAGTAGAAGTGGATAGGACATGCCGGTGTGTATCGAAACTTTCTCCTTCGTATCGCATCGTATACACAATCAAGTCTCGAGTTCATGGGCATGCGATACAGAAGATTCAGGAAGAGAACTTTAATGCCTTGTGGCAAATGCAATATAATCGGCGAGGGCAATGTTTAAATGATGCCAATAGTTGGCAATTCTAGAACTCACCAAGAACCCAGAATACCAAGAACGACCGGCAGGATACATTTACCTTAGAATTGAAACGAAGTTAAATGTTGATTTTTTTATTTGAACAAGGATAATGGTAGTCAGATTCGGTCTTGACGAAGTGTAATTGACCTGAATTGTCTGCCCCCGGTCCTGATCCGATGCTGTTTCACATAAATTCTCTTGAAGCCGTTGGTCATTGAATTGAAAATAAGAAAAGGTCTTGCCGGGAACTGACCTTTTAGCCTGTATCATGGGCAACATCCATGTAGTATCAATCAATGTTAGCTATACACTCACACCCTTTTCATGCTCGTTGATTTCTGCTTCGCTCTTATCCGCAAAATCCAAGAATCCTGTAATTTATGACAAAGCACCATACAGTCACAGTAGTCTTCCTTTCAGCCATCGTTCCTTGGATCCTGGTTTGGGATCAATCTTTCAAAAATCTGGTAATATTTTGTGCGATTGGAAATTGTGTCCCCATGCCGCCATAAATCAGTTTTCAAACAACAAACAAAAAAAAAAAAGGAAACGAATGAATATAAGCAAAAAGGAATTGAGAAGAAGGACCAAAGGAAAGGGACTCAATTTAGAATCGCCCCAAACGGAAAGAAAACGAAGAGAATTGCGTCGAGTTTTTGATTACCCACCCAAGTTTGGTGCCCGACAGGAGGCAACGAGTATTTACTATCGCCTGACGGTGACGTAGGTACTGGTGGTAGCAATGGGTGGATAGCAACAGGATTGAAGTATGGCATTGTCCTTGGAGGTAAGTCGGTGACATAAATTACCGACGGAATTTCCTATTGACTCCTGATGGCTAAATTAGAATATTTCTTTGTTTGTCCTTGTTCTCCTCTTCTTGTCCTCTGACCTCTCCAGCTCCGAGGTGTGCGCCGACGGAATTATGATGTATTTGAGGACGTTCTTAGGCTTTTTTTATTTCGCTTCGTTCTTCTGTTTCTTTTGTTGTGGGATGTCAGGAAAGTTGTTTGGAAAGTTTTTGACAAGTGCCAAGAAAAGGTGTGTAGGTCGTTGACGGGGAAGGGGATGCACGTTATTTATGTTGGTTGAAGTTTTATTTTGTTAAGGTTTTTGATTTAGAGCCTTGTCAATGGAATATTCGGCAACCCGTTGGTTTTGTATTGAGGTTAGAAGTTGAAGTGTTTGGGCGTTGCGACCGGAGATTAATTGTCGTCATTTCCCGGTGGTGTTCGAAATTGACATTAGTAATGAAATATATTTATGCACTCCTAGGTTAGGTTAGGTTAGGTTGTAGTGGTTGGCATACGGCATACGTGGGCCATTTTGTTTTTGTCTTTTTCTTTTCTTTATAGTTATACGCGCACTCAAGACTGGAGCCCTATAAAGACAGCGAAACGTTGTGCGAGCAGGGAGAGGGAGAGGAGGTGCTTATTGACATTGGTCTTAAATATCTGCATGTTGTATGAGGGCGCCGTGGCGCAGTGGCTAGTGTGTTGGACTCTGGCGCACGATGAGCGAGTTAGGATCCCGATAACACCAACGCCATCGAATGTTTATTACGCGACGTTCCTCCTCGGCGGGGTAGTGGCAAAACCCCCCGTAGTAAACTTGCCATGAAAAAGCTTCT
Organism: Eumerus sabulonum; assembly: GCA_951905685.1. Lineage (NCBI taxonomy): Eukaryota > Metazoa > Arthropoda > Insecta > Diptera > Syrphidae > Eumerus > Eumerus sabulonum. The sequence goes on from OX645060.1 coordinate 32,082,338, forward strand.
CAACTCACGCCGTTCGCAATCGGCATTAAACTGGGCAACATGGGTGATTGAGAGAAGCTCGGCTCTGGTCCTTCATGGGCTGTAACGCCACCAAAGAGGATGTTGTATAAAGGGTGGAAGACCGTACGAGGTAGCGCGTTCCACATTCGTGTGGTTCGGTTGAAGAAAGAATCTCTATATTTGACTTTACGACCGAAAACGGGCTTCAAAGTGAAATACCGAGCATTCCGTGAGAGACCTGTGTCGTTGGAGAAGTTTTGAGGGGGCGGAATGCAACTGGCTATTTCATCAGAGCACTTGTAACGAAAGTAACGATAAAACAGTGAAAGGCAGGAGACATTCCTGCGATGATCCAGCGAGTGTAATGAATTTGTGACGCTGGAATCTCCTATGAGTTTTATCGCGCAATTTTGTGTTCTTTCCAGTAAGTGCAGTGAGGTTTTAGATGCGTCGACATGAGCGTAGAACTCCAACTTGGGACCAATGAACGCCTTACAAATTGTAGCCAGATGGGTGGGTGTGATGAATTTCTTGCATCTGTATAGGAAACCAAGGCATTTTTCGCCATCCTTGGCGACACTTAATATGTGATCGTTCTAACAAAGGCTGTCACTAATGCACGTACCCAGGATAGAAAGCCTGTCGGCTTCAGAGATACAAGTGCCATTCGTGGATAATGGCATTGGGTCAAAGTTACGCTCTAACGACAAAAGACAGCATAGTGTTTTGGATGCACTCAATTCCACTCTATTCCTTTTACCCCACGCAACAATGCATACATACGCTGCTGCTCACTGCCTACAGCCGAAGTGCAAGGCCGTAAAGAAGTGAACGATTATGAGAAGCTGACAAGCCCATAAAAATGGGAAAGAGTATCGGAGACAAAACGGAGCCCTGGGGAACACCAGCATTACGAAGTAAGTATCAGACTGGACTCCATCCAATACAACTTGAATTTAACGATTCGAGAGGTAGCTTCTAATCCATAGAGAAACATAGTCATCGATCCCTAATGCAAGCATTTTCGACAAAAGAGCTTCATGCCACACTCTGTCAAATGCTTTCGGAGTGCAGCGAACGATTCCACTTCTCGCTGAGACATGCCATCAAATCGCCTGTGGATCTGTTGCTCTGGAAACGATACTGCCGAGATCTTTCATCAGCTGATGATTTGTCAGCGTTTTCATGACCTTGGAAAGGAAGGACATTAATGTAATTGGTCGTTAATTGGGGAGAAAAGAAGATTCGCCTTTTTTGGGTATAGGCTGGACAAACGTCGTATCCCACCTACTTGGATACAACCCAGAAGAGTAGGAAAGGCGAAAAAGCTTACACAGTGGTTATGCGGGCGTAGAAGGACACCTATTCAGAATTATTGGTGAAGTACCTTCTGGACCATCGGATTTGTCTATGTCAGGTTCTTAAAGAACCCTTGCAACTGTACGAGTACGGAAGTAAATTTGTCCAATGGTGGAATTAACGTACTCCAGAACAGGCGGTGACAAAGATGATTTAGGGAGCTGCGAGACGGAATTCTTGACGTTTTTAACGAAAGACTAAAAACTTCTGCTACCTTTGTTACGCTATAGGTTTCTAAACCTCAGTTTTTGGTCGTGTAGTATGTGTACATATCTTTCCTCAGTGGTGTTTGATGTATAATTCGGAAAACTTATCCCTTTCAACCTGATACAGCTCAAGTCAAGCCACACATTATCCTAAAGCTTAAGACTTTTTATCCTGTTGGGGATAAAATTGGTTATGCCAGTATGGATAATGTCCATTTCCTGCGGTGCCAACCTCGTTGTCGAGGAAGCACACATGGGACCAAAGATTGCACGCAGAATTTTCCTCTCGAAACGCTCAGGAGCCTCTTCATTCGCTTTTGATAAAGTCCAAGCCTTAGCGCCGTAGAGGAGGACCGAGATGATTAAGGTTTTGTAAAGGGATACCTTAGATTCTCGAGAGAGGGCTCTACTACTCAGTTGCCTCTTGAGCCTAAAGAAGCAGCGGTTGGCAAGAGTTATTCTGCGTTTTATCTCAGTGCTGGTGTCATTGCTGCTTGTCACTATCGAGCCAAGTTAGACGAAGTCCTTGACTACTTCAAAAATATAGCTACCGAAGGTGACGTTTTGACCAAGATGTCGGTGTTGTGCGTCTTTCTTCGATGAAAGCATATATTTGGTCTTGTCCCCATTTTTCCGTAGACCCACTTTAGCCGCTTCTGCTTCAACTAATAACGTCACTATCATCTGCGTAGGCAAGCAATTGTGTAGACTTGAACTATATCGAAAATCTTGTATTGGCCGCAGAGTCCCGCACGATCTTTTCAAGAATGATGTTAAGGTTATCACATGACAGTGCGTCCAAACATTTTTTAACATTGAAGAGGTCCGTTAGTTCACCTCCGACCTTAATGGAGCAGCGAGAGTTCTTCATAGTCATCCTTCACAGTCTGACGAGCTTAGCAGGAATGTTAAAACATCACATGGCTCTGTATAGCTCGTCTCTATAAACGCTCCCATATGCAGCTTTAAAGTCGACAAAAAGATGGTGCGTGTCGACCTGGAATTCATGGGTCTTCTTCAAGATCTGCCGTAGTGTAAATACTTGGTCTATCGTGGATTTTCCTGGCCTGAATCCACACTGGTAGGAACCTATCAGATTGTCCACAAACGGTTTCAGGCGCTTACACAGTACGGCAGAGAGGATCTTGTACGCAATGTTCAGGAAACTTTTCACTCTGTAATTGGCGCAGTCATAGGGGTCTCCTCTCTTACGGACCGGGCAAACGATGCTGAGATTCCATTCATCGGGCATGCATTCTTCCAACCATATCTTGCAGATGAGTTGATGCATGTTCCTGACCAGCTCATCACTGCTTTAAACAGTCCCTGGGGAGTCCGTCTGCTCCAGCAGCTTTATAAGACTTAAGTTTCGATATCGCTATCATAACATCGTATAGGTACGGTGGACGGGATTCTCTTTCGTCTTCGTCCATTGTGAATGGTTCGTTCTGCCTGACGGCGGCATTTTGACTATCATCGCCGTTATTCAGTCTGGCAGAAGTGGTCCCTCCACATTCTCAGCATCGACTGTGACTCCACTACTAGGTGTCCGTGCTCATCCCTGCAGGCTTCCGCTCTGGCTTGGCATGTTCATTTCTCTTTTTGGTAAAATTTCCGAACGTCGTTCCTGCGATCTAGGGCTTCTCGTGCTCTTTTTTTTTTTTTCTTCTCAGAAGCGAATGCTCCTCTTCCCTTTTCTGTTCATAGAGCTCTGATCGGCGCAGGTCTTGACGGTCTCCTGCGATAGCAACTTTCCGACGTTAAATTTCGGTGTTCTTACTCGACTTCGTTGATTCCAAGAAACTCGCATCCGCCATCGTCGTTCATAACTATCGGGTGCCAGTATAGCTATCCAGAGGGGCCCACGCGGGCCCAAGTGTGTCAACTTGGATTCAGCGGGGACAGGAATCGAAGCTAGCGTTTGCCGTGTTAAACGCGATGGATTTGAGCTATTTTTAATTCTGCTAGCTCACTTAAGTTGTCGTAGATGGGCGCACCGAGGTATATCCCCCTGCGATTCGCAAAAAAAAAAAAGACATGAGCAGAGGAGGTGGTGAATTGTTTCCTCTACGTCCTCATCCATGCAGCCGCTTAAGAAGCCATTGGCAGGTAGTCGTTGTTTGACGGCCTGTTTTCCTGTAATGACACCCATTATTGTGTTTACGGTTTCCCATTTGGCTGCCACAAGGTCCATGGTCCGTCCTAAGTTTAGCTTAGGCCAGATTTGTTTAGTGATAAAACCGATGTTACTATCGTTCTATTTAAGGGTTGTAGCCCTGTTCAATCCAAGCTGACACACAGCCTCCGCGTGGCCCCCCTGGATAGCTACCCTGGCACCCGCCAGGTAGTGAACCAATGTGTGCAGCGACCCAACCCTTGTTCCTGGGGAAAGAGGAACCTGGCCCTCCAGGTTGGGGGTTGTGCTTAGGGGTAACATCCCTATCACGTAAAAACCCACTTGTTCCGAAACGACAACAAGCCTCGGATACGGACGGATACAAAGCTGACGACCCCTGCAAACGACTAACGGACTTGAGAGTCTGCACCTGGAATGTGAGGTCCCTTAACAGACCGGGTGCAGGCGATCAATTGGAGCAAACCCTCAACTGCTATAAAGCAGATATAACCGCACTCCAAGAAGTGCGATGGGATGGACCAGGCAAAAAACGGATGAAAAACTGCGACATCTACTACGGGAACTGCTACAAGGAGAACAAACAGCGCCTATTCGGGTGCGGATTCGTTATTAGAGGAAGACTCCGACAAAAAGTCTTAAGCTTCCGAGATGTAAGCGAACGCCTCATAACAATCCGCATCAAAGCTAAATTTGGAAACATTAGCTTAATATGCGCTCACGCCCCAACGGAAGAAAAGGACGATCGACTCAAAGAAGAATTCTACGATCTCCTAGACAGAACATATGCCCAATGTCCCAGCTACGACACAAAAATAGTCCTAGGAGATTTTAATGCAAAACTGGGCAAGGAGGACCTATTTGAGTCGATCATAGGAAAGCATAGCCTCCATAACACCACATCCGACAACGGATTAAGGCTAATCGATTTCCTAGCGGGGCGTAACCTCCTTGTAGCAAGCACGCGATTCCCCCATCTCAACATCCACAAGGGTACCTGGCGGTCTTGTGATCAATCGACCACCAACCAGATTGATCATATTGCGATCGACGCCAGACACTCCTCCTGTATTCTCGACGTACGAACCTTCCGAGGGGCCAACATCGACTCGGACCACTACCTTGTTGTAGCCAAGGTACGAATGAGGATATCAAGAATGCTTAGGAGTCGAGTAGGACAACGTCAGTTTGACGTTGGAAAGCTACAATCGCAAGAGACTGCCAGAATCTTTGCCGATCGTGTCTCCTCAAAGCTCTCTCAAAATCCGCCCAGAGCAGCACAAACAATAGAGCAGGAATGAGCTCATTGCCAGAGCGCCGTCAGAGATGCTGCCTCAGAGGTGCTCGGTTTCAAACAGCCACCACCTAGAAACCCCTGGTTCGATGAACAATGCGAACAAGCCCATGCAGCAAAACAAGAGGCATATAAGGTCGTGCTGCAACGACGGACGAGAGCTGCTCGCGAAATCTATGAGCAGAAGAGAAGAGAGGAACACACGCTTTTCAGAAGAAAGAAGAGAGAGCACGGAAAGCGTGAGATCGAGGAGATGGAGAGATGCTTCCGCAGGAATGACGTCCGTAAATTTTACAACAAGGTAAAACGAACATGCCATGGCTACAAAGCCAGAGTGGCGGCCTGCAGGGATGAAAATGGAGAACTGGTAGTAGAGTCGCAGTCGATGCTGAGGATTTGGAAAGACCACTTCTGCAGACTGTATAACGGCGATGATAGACAAGATACCGCTGTCAGGCAGAACGAGCCATTCGCAATGGACCACGAAGTAACAGAATTCGGTCCACCCGACCTAGACGAAGTCAAAATAGCGATATCAAGACTTAAGTCTAATAAAGCCGCTGGCGCAGACGGCCTGTCTGCTGAGCTTTTTAAGGCGGCTGGTGATGAGCTGGTAAGGTGCATGCACCATCTCATCTGCAAGGTATGGTCGGAGGAAAGCATGCCCGACGAATGGAATCTCAGCATCGTTTGCCCGGTCCATAAGAAAGGAGACCCCTATAACTGCGCCAACTATAGGGGAATAAGTCTTCTTAGCATCGCATATAAGATCTTCTCTGCCGTATTATGTTAACGACTGAAACCGTTTGTGGATAACCTGATCGGCTCTTATCAGTGTGGTTTCAGGCCAGGTAAATCAATCCTCAATAGAGCAAATACTTACGCTACAGCAGATCTTGGAGAAGACCCAGGAATACCAAATCGACACTCACCACCTCTTCGTCGATTTCAAGGCTGCATATCACAGCGTGTATAGAGATGAACTATACAAAGTCATGTCTAGTTTTAACATCCCTGCCAAACTCGTGCGACTGTGCAGGATGACAATGGAGAATTCTCGTTGCTCCATTAAGGTCGGTAATGAGCATACCGAGACCTTTGATGTTAAAAAAGGATTTAGGCAGGGCGACGCGCTGTCGTGCAACTGTTTCAACATCGTGCTTGAAAAGATTGTGCAAGAGTCACTGGCCAACACAAGAGGTACGATCTATTTCAAGTCTACGCAATTGCTTGCGTACGCCGACGATATTGACGTAATTGGACGAAAACAGCAAGACGTCAATGAGGCTTTTGTGAGCATTGAGGTAGAAGCGGCTAAGATGGGTCTCAAGGTTAATGAGGGTAAAACCAAATATCTGCTCTCATCTAAAAGAGACGGACAACACCGACGTATTGGCCAGAACGTCACCATGGGCGGATATAACTTTGAAGTGGTCAAGGAATTCGTCTACCTTGGCTCACTGATTACCAGCGACATCAACACCAGCGCTGAGATAAAACGCAGAATCACTCTTGCCAACCGCTGTTTCTTTGGGCTCAAGAGGCAATTGAGAAGTAGAGCCCTCTCTCGGAAAACCAAGGTGACACTATATAAGACCTTGATCATCCCAGTCCTCCTTTACGGCGCAGAGGCTTGGACCTTAACAAAAGCGGATGAAGATGCCCTTGGTCGTTTCGAGAGGAAAATTCTGCGCACTATCTACGGTCCCGTTTGTTCAAACGGTGTATGGAGGAGAAGATATAACGAAGAGCTGTACGGGTTGTACAGCGACATCGGCCTGGTACGACGTCTACGGATACAGCGTCTAAAGTGGCTAGGCCATGTAGAGCGCATGGAAGATACAGCTCCGACCCGAAAAGTCTTCGAATCCACTCCGGAAGGAAGGCGCGGCAGAGGACGACCGCCTCAGCGGTGGTGCACGCAGGTGGAAAGGGACCTCAACCAACTGGGCGTGCGGCACTGGAAACAGCTGGCCAAAGACCGTGCCGGCTGGAAACGCTTGTTGGTTGAGGCCCAGGTTCACCACGGACTGTAGCGCCACCTAAGTAAGTAAGTAAGCCTTTATAGTTCGAGGTTTTATCATGTGCTTCACTGAGCTTATTGGTATTTATAAATTTCTGAGGGTTGAAAGGCTGGGTGTGTTTGACCCTAAACTCGCAAGTTCATCGGCCGCGCAGTTTCGGGAACCCACATAGCTTTTTATTGAACTCTAGAGATAGGTGGCAGTTGAGAGATGTATGTATGTATGTCGGCGTTACAGTCCATGAAGGACCAAAGCCGAGCTTCTCTCAATCGCCCATGTTGTGTGTGATTTTATTTTTCCACAGTTTATTGCCGGTTCCGAACGGCGAATTTTGAGAAGCTTTTCTTGACAATTATACTACAGGGGGTTTTGTCAATACCCCGCTGATGAGAAGCACCGTGAAAAACGAGATCGATGACATGGCTGTTGTCGGGATTCGATCCCGTGTCATCGGCGTCAGAGGCCAACACACCAACCACTGCGCTCTTGAGAGATGGAAACTAAAATATCCCATTACACATTTCTTAGATAAACATGCGCCCCTATTCCAAGTGGAGATATACTAATAGGTGAACCGCAGGAAATAGAACCTCTGATAAACTCGGTAAAATTGGCTCAAATAATTGCTCTTTCGTGCTCTGTTAACACCTGGATCCCATTGGCACAGATAGAGAGACTACCAAGGCTATAGCTTGACAAAATCCCAATGGTTGCATAAATTGGGCGTCATTATGGGCCACTACACATTTGTATAGCTTGCGATCTTTGTGACCCTCACTCTTCCATTTAGTACTTTACCACAGAGGCTGATGTGATGTAGACGGAAGGGGTAAGCCTTATATCATTGAAGCTCGTCATAATTTTTTCCTTGCTTTTAATAATAATAAGTTGAATAGCTGGTAGTGCAATGGAACACTAGTTGCGTCTAAGTACACCAACAGATAGTAGTAATCTCCAACAAATAAGCATATCAAACAATCTAAAGCTTCAGTAACTCCATCGACTTTTTATGGTGCATATGAAGTTCGTTTATAGACTTTCAACAGCGCCTTCCATAACTGTCAGCTTATCAAAGTTAGGCTGTGGTTTGTGGCTTATTTGCATACATTTTTGATTTCAGGAAACGTGCTCCAAGAGAGATGTGTATTGCGGGAGAAATGTTAAGGGGCGGAATGCAACGGTCATTTCATCCGAGCATGTTTTGTGGAGGCAACGATAAAACAGGGAAAGGCAGGATACATTCCTGCAATGTTTCACCAAGTCTAATGTTTTGGTAATGTTGGAGTCACCTATCACTTTTATTGCGCGATTTTGTGCAATTAGGTCTTGCAAGCACCGGTGAGCGTTACACTCTAATTTTGGGCGAATGAACTCTTATAGATTGTAGCCAGATGTAAGGGTGAGAAATATTCATGCATCTGTATAAGAAGCAAAAAAGATTTAGAGCAACACACATACCCAGCATGGAAAGCTTTTCGGTATCCGAGATGCAAGTACCCTACTGACGGTCATTGAGGAGTTTCTGTGATTTAGAATATTTCATAAGCTGACGGTTAATCAGCGTTTCTATGACCTTGGAAAGAAGGGACGTTTGTGCAATGGGTCGGTAGTTGCACTGAGAAGATGATTCGCCTTTTTTTGGGTATGTATGTATGTACAATGTTGGCGTTACTGTCCATGAAGAACCAAAGCCGAGTTTCCATCAACCATCCATGTTGTGTGTGATTTAATTTTCCCATGGGTGAAAGGGACCTACATTTTATTGCCGGTTCCGAACGGCGAATTTGGAGAAGCTTCTCATGACAATTACATTACAGGAGATTTTGTCAGAACCCCGCTGAGGAGAAGCACCACGAAAACACGTTCGATGACATGACTGTTGTCATCGATCCCGTGTCATCGGCGTCAGAGGCCAACACACTACCCATTGCGCCACGGCGCTCACCTTTTTTGGGTATAGGCTAGACAAATGTTGTTTTCCAGCTACTCGGAAAGAACCCGAAAGAGTAGGAAAGGTGAAAAAGGTTTTGCCATCGTAGAAGAACATCTCTTCAGAAATATAGGGGCAATAGCATCTGGATACAATTTGAGTATGTCGAGGTCCTTAAGAACCCTTGCGACTGTACGAGTGCAAAAGTGGATTAGTCCTATGGTGGAATTAACGCACTCTAGTACAGGCGGAATGAAAGGAGACCCCTCTGATTGCGCCAACTATAGAGGAATAAGTCTCCTTAACATTGCCTACAAAATCTTCTCTGCCGTTTTGTGTGAACTCCTGAAGTCTTTTGTAAATAAGCTGATAGGTCCTTATCAGTGCAGATTCAGGCCAGGGTAGTCCACCATCGACCAAATCTTCACACTACGACAGATCCTGGAGAAAACCAATGAATTTCAAGTCGACACTCACCACCTATTTGTCGACTTCAAAGCCGCATACGACAGCGTAATTAGAGACGAGCTATACAACGCTATGTTTACCTTTGACATACCTGCTAAGATCGTCAGACTATGCAGGATGACTTTGGAGAATGCTCGCTGCTCCATCCGAATCGGTGAACACCTTACCGACTGATTACGCAAAAATCACTGGGCAATACAAGAGGCACAATCTATTTCAAATCCTCGCAACTCCTTGCATACGCCGACGATATTGACATAATAGGTAGATCACAGCGAGATGTCAATGAGGCGTTTGCGTGATGGAGGCGGCGAAAATTGGTTTGGCAGTAAACGAGGGCAAAACTAAATATATGCTATCATCAAAAAAGGACGCTCACCACCGACGTCTTGGCCAGAACGTTTGTATTGGCAGATATAAGTTCGAGGTAGTTAAGAACTTAGTCTACCTTGGCTCCGCAGTGACCTGGAACAACGACAACAGTTCCGAAATCAAACGCAGAATCACTCTTGCCAATCGCTGTTTCTTTGGGCTCAGGAGGCAACTGAGTAATAGAGCCCCCTTCCGAACGACAAAGTTGACTCTATGTAATATCCTTATCATCCGGTCCTGTTGTACGGCGCAAAAGAATGGACACTATCAAAAGCGGATGAGGAAGTCCTTGGTCGGTTCGAGAGAAAGATTTTGCGCGTGATTTTCGGGGCTATAAATGCAGGCGGGGAATGGAGGAAAAGATTCAACCTCGAACTTTATGGGCTGTACAGCGATATGAGTCCAGTCAGGCGTCTACGGATTCAATGCCTAAGATGGCTGGGCCATGTAGAGCGAATTTGAATCCAACCCCGAGGGACGAAGAAGCAGAGGACGGCCGAACTTAAGATGGCGCACACAGGTGGAAGGGGACCTCAGCCAACTGGGTGTGCGGCAATGGAAAATGCTAGCAAAAGATCGTGCTAGTTGGAGTGCCATGTTGGTTAAGGACCAGGTTCACTCCGAACTGTAGCCCCATTAAGAAGAAGAAGAAGTACAGGCGGAGATAAAGTACATGAGCTGAGAACTGACTGCGAAGTGGGTAGCAAGTAGATTAGCTTTATCTAAGAAGGTGACAGCTGAAATATCATTGTGGATGACCGTCGGTATAGACGACGTAGTCGAGTTTTTTATGTTTTTTGCAAACGACAAGAAACCTTTGCTACGTTTGAAACATTGAAGGATCTGATGTCTTAATTATTATTATTTAACCCAATGTGGGTGTTGTGGTCATTTCTGGCTCATAGGTTTTTCGATTTTGCTCAAAGCGATTTGCCTTATAGTCCTAAAAGCTTACCTCCCTGAACCTCATAGCCTTTTTGCAGCTCAAATCAAACCACGTACATATTATACCCATTCATTCAGAAAAGTGGCCCCTCGCTCAAGATGACGATGAAAATTAGGGTTAGTTTTCAACTGCTCCAGAACCCATACAGCGAACACACGTCGTTGTCTATGGTCGTTTACCTTCAGCTTCTGGGATAGCTGATTTTTGTATGGGTACAGGTCCAAGTCACGAGGCAAAATTCGCCAAGTTTTGGTCTGCGAAAGGCCGAGCTCTTGTGATCGACGCTAAATCGACTATCTCGGGTTCTCCTGTACACCCTTACGAACAGCGGCAATGTTTACGACAGATCTTGCGTTTCGTCGACGTACGGGTGTTGGTTTATCGTTTGCTGAACTCAAGTTCATCCACCACACTGCGAATAGTTCTCTCAGTAGGACGATTACTTACTTACTTAGGTGGCGCTGCAGTCCGTGGTGAACCTGGAAAAGCGTCTCCAGCTGGCACGGTCTTTGGCCAACTGTTTCCAGCTCCGCACGCTCAGTTGGTTAGGGTCCCGGTCCACCTGCGTGCGCCATCCTCTGCCGCGCCTTCCTTCCGGGGTGGATTCGAAGACTCTTCGGGTCGGAGCTGTATTTTCCATGCGCTCTACATGGCCTAGCCACCTTAGACGCTGTATCCGTAGACGTCGTACCAGGCCAATGTCGCTGTACAAGTACAGTTCTTCATTATGTCTTCTCCTCCATACACCGTTTGAACAAACGGCACCATAGATAGTGCGCACAATTTTCCTCTCGAAACGACGAAGGGCATCTTCATCCGCTTTTGTTAAGATCCAAGCCTCTGCGCCGTAAAGGAGGACTGGGATGGTTAAGGTCTTATATAGTGTCATATGTTTAGGGCTCTACTTCTCAAGTGCCTCTTGAGCCCAAAGAAACAGCGGTTGGCAAGAGTGATTCTGCGTTTTATCTCAGCGCTGGTGTTGTTGTCGCCGGTCATCAGGGAGCCAAGGTAGACGAATTCCTTGACCACTTCAAAGTTATATCCGCCCATGGTGACGTTCTGGCCAATATGTCAGTGTTGCCCGTCTCTTTTGGATGAAAGCAGATATTTGGTTTTACCCTAATTAACCTTGGGACCCATCTTAGCCGCTTCTACCTCAATACTTACAATGGCCTCATTGACATCTCGCTGTGTCCGTCCAATCACGTCAATGTCGTCGGCGTACGCAAGCAATTGCGTAGACTTGAAATAAATCGTACCTCTTGTGATGGCCAGTGACTCTTGCACGACCTTTTCAAGCACGATGTTGAAAAAGTGACAGTATGACAGCGCTGTCATCAAAGGTCATGGTTTGCTCATTACCGACCTTAATGGACCAGCGAGAATTCTCCATTGTAATCCTGCACAGTCGGACGGGTTTGGCAGGCATGTTAAAACTAGACATGGCTTTGTATAGCTCATCTCTATAGACGCTGTCATATGTAGCCTTGAAATCGACGAAGAGGTGGTGAGTGCCGATTTGGTATTCCTGGGTCTTCTCTCCAAGATTTGCGTAGCGTAAATATTTGGTCTATTGTGGATTTACCTGGCCTGAAACCACACTGATAAGGTTGTCAGGTTATCCATAAACGGTTTCAGGCGTTCACACAATATGGCAGAGAAGATTTTTTGTGCGATGTTAAGGAGACTTATTCCCCTATAGTTGGCGCAGTTATAGGGGTCTCCTTTCTTATGGACCGGGCAAACGATGCTAAGATTCCATTCGCCGGGCATGCTTTCCTCCGACCATACCATGCAAATGAGATGGTGCATGCACCTCACCAGGTCATCTCCAGCCGCCTTAAGAAGCACAGCAGACAGGTCGTCTACGCCCGCGGCTTTATTAGACTTAAGTCTTGATATCGCTATTTTGTCTTCGTCTAGGTTGGGTGTACGGAATTCCGGTAGGACGATTATTACGACCTAAAATGGGTGAAGCGCGCGGAACGTTACCGGAACAGAACATCCATTTCGATAAAACTCGTCCATGGTGATTTGGCAAAACGGATTGAATAAGCGACAGAGAATTCGACAAATGTAGCTTCAACTATCTCACGGTTAACGGACATCACCTCCAGATAGATGCCAGTAAAATTGCGTTCACTTCCCAGTCGATTCTCAATTTTAACCCTTACCCCCGTCTATCGTAAACCCGTTGTGCTAATATCCGCGAGGCAAATTATTAAACGGAACTCATTAATGTCAAATACTGGAATTAAGTACCTTACAGTGTTTATAAATGTCCTAAAGGCACAAATCCACTACTACAAGCACGTCCCGTTTACTCTGTGTTCGGATCGATAAAATCGAATCCCCCATTACCAATTCATCAATCGCAGCTTTTCCTCGAGATATTATGGTGTGGTCCACTTTAAGGCCAATTAATTCATATTGTATTCAATACCGTTATGCTTTTTGTTCGCATTGGTCCTTTTGCTCCTTTAAGTGCGCATCATATAAGGTGATTTGTAGGGAGGTCGTGCCTTCATCAAAATCATATCGATTCCACCCCGAAATGACAAATATCTTCCAATAAATCTTTAATTCGAGTTTATTCATTCGAGGATGAAATTTATTTGTCAACTTATGGGCCCATCTAAAAGCGATATTTTTCATCTGTCAGCTTTTGTTGAAACAAAATCAGTTATCTGTTGTCCTGCTGACTATACGAGTACACAAGGGTTTCAATAGTGTCCTGCTCCTTAACGGGTCGATGAGTGGTATCTGCGTCGTTTCAATATTCTACTCAGTTGCTGATTTTGATATTTAAATGAGGACGTTCCAGTGATCTGTTATTCCTTTAATTAATCCTTTATTTCCCTATTGTTGTGCTAACAACACAGGGACGACAATGGCAAAACAAGCGTCAGGCCAATGAGCATCACGATAACGATGCCATGTGTAAGTTTGTGAACTCGGAATCCAATGAGCTTGAGATCAAGTACGTGTATGACTAAAAATTAATGTCTTCTCTCGGCTGCTCAGTATAGTTAAGGCTCCGTCTTGTGGCTGTGGAACCGGCTTCTCAAAAAAAAAACCAACCAGCCTATGACAGCCAATGGCGCCCGATGAGGGGACTATATTCACTACCCCGGAATGGGGTGTAAACTTAATGTTGATAGTGAGTATTAGAGTTGCTTTGAGTTGTATTAGGATTACAAAGGATTAAAAGTGTTTAGATAGCTAAGGTTGTCTCAACAAAAGGACTTTGCAAGGACTTCCTTTCTTTAGTTCCTCTTCTTGTCTTTTCACCCACCCATCTTGTGATCATCTACACCTAATTCCTTCAGTATGATAGAAACAAAGGTAGGAGTGCAGGTGTGTAGGGCGGACAGGAATTTAATTATGTTGACCGAGGGCAAATCTCTGTAAGGATATTCTCCTTGCTAGTTTGTTTTACTGTTGTTTTTCTTATATCATTTACCTGGTCCGTTGCTTTTTGCTTAAGTTATTTCTTGTGTCCTTTTGTCTCACTGAGATTCTTCGGGCAGAAAACATTGTTAAAGTTTCTTCCGAGGACTTGGAATGTATTTCTTAACCTCACAGGTTAGTTGTCACTTGTAAACTTTAGTGTAAGGGTATTATGAGGAGATTCTAAAAACACATAGCCGGGAGGGTGGGATAGATTAAAGCTGGGTGGAAGTGATGATTTGACGCTTGTGGGTTGGGTTGAATTGCAAATATTTCCATTTTGCGGTTGATCACAAAGGATTGGGATGTAGTGGTCAACCAAAAGTGGGTCAATGAAACAACTTTCTAAATTTAGCACCGATATGACGTTATTGGACTTGTTTCAAATTTTATTACAGGTATGTTGCCAATAGAGGCAACAAACCCACATTCATAAATGCGGTTAGTGAAGAGGTGCTTGACCTCACCATCTCTAGCCCATTTATCTCAAATGTGATATGGGACTGGCTTGTCTCCAATGAAGCCTCACTGTCTGATCACCAGTATATCAGATTCAACATCTCCGGTGAGGTTAATGAGGCTGAGCCCGGATATCAGCCCAAACGAACGAATTGGGCTCGGTTCCAAGCTCAACTCGCCGCTGTAGAGGATATGCTTCTTAAGTCGATTGAATCGACAGACGATATCGACGAAGCGGCTTACCAGCTCAATGCAGCACTCATCTCATCCTTCAGAGACAGCTGTACACCCAGGACAACTACACACAAACGACGTGTGCCCTGGTGGAATACTCAGCTTGAGTCCCTAAGGAAGCAGGTGGGATCACTGTTTAATAGAGCTAAACGGTATAATAGTTTGACTGATTATAGTCTACTCTAACTAAATACAACCTCGAATTGAGGAAATCCAAGAGAACGTCTTGGAGGAAACATTGCGAGAACATAGACTCGCTTCCAACTGCGGCCCGACTCCACAAAGCACTATCTCAAAGCACACAAATGGGTTCGGGCTGCTTCGCAAATCAGACGGCACCTTTACCGTAAATCGCAGGGAAACCCTGGACACTCTGCTCGAGGTGCACTTCCCTGGTTCTACTCCTTACTCGATGTCCTCCGACGATCAAATTGACGTCATAGATAACATCGACAGTAGAACAAATAGCCTTTCTGGTAGACTCTTCAGCCCTGACAGGGCCAAATGGACAATTGATTCATTCAAACCCTACAAGGCTACAGGCAAAGACGGTGTCTTTCCTGCGATATTACAGAAAGGCTTGAATACAATTCTTCCATCACTGATAGTTCTTTTTAAGTCTTGCTTCAACCTGGGATACATACCCCAAACTTGGAGAGAGGTCAATCTTGTCTTCATCCCCAAGAATGGGAAACCAAGTGAGCAACCTAAATCCTATCACCCTCTCAGTTTGACCTCGTTCTTTCTAAAAACAATGGAGAAACTGACAGAGCTCCATATTAGAGGTATCCTGAAAAATCAGATACCTCTACATCCCAACCAGTATGCATATCGCAAAGAGCGATCTACCGAAAATGCACTACACCACTTGGTGATCACACATAAGGAGATCGCAATATGCGCCTTGCTCGATATAGAGGGAGCCTTCGATAATACTGGCTATGACTCGATCACCCTTGCACTATCCTGCAGGGGTGTGAACCATCCCACTAATCACTGGATTAGGGCGATGCTAAATAGCCGTCCTCTCACCACTGCTTTGGTCGATAGTCATTGACGATCTACTACGCAAGCTAACCACTCGGGGCTACGAGGTCATCGGATATGCTGATGACCAGTCATTGTTACGGGCAAGTGCGAGATCACTGCCTGTGAGCGCATGCAGCTTGCGCTCCAACTTAACTCTGACTGGTGTGGCAGAGAAGGTTTATCTACTAACCCAAATAAGACGATCTAAGTCCTATTTACAAAGATGAGAAAGGTACAACCCTGCTCAATCTTACTAAATGGCACACGCATAGGATTTTCAGAGGAAGTAAAGTATCTGGGTATTGACCTAGACCGTAGACTCAACTGGTAAACCAGTAAAACCTGGGGACTTAAACCAAAGGTAGTCCACTGGTTATATACCGCGATAGTAAGACCTATCGTCACCTACGGGTCCACCGTATGGTGGACAAAAGTTGAGCAAAAAACTACAATTGTTAAGCTTAAACGCCTTCAGAGACTAGCGTGTCTCGGCATCACGGGCGCTATGCCAACCAGCCCCATGGCAGCCCAAGAAGCACTCATTGGACCCACTCCACTGCACCTTTTTATCAAAAAGGTGGCATTACGCAGTGCAATCAGAATTCTCTGCTCGGGAACAAATATGCCATGTAGACCAGCAGGCCACATGTCCATATTACAACCCCTTCCCGAGCCAGATATGATTACTAAAGTCTCGGACGCATTGCCACACACCTTCACCTTTGACAAAAGATTTGAGATACTGATCCCAAACCGCTCAGCATGGGAAAACAGTGATCCCCTGCTAAATGTCAAAGGCCTTAGGTGGTACACGGATGGCTCCAAGATGGCTTCCGGCGTTGGCGCCGGCATCTTTGGACCAAAACGCAAGATCTCGAAGGCCCTGGGAATAAGCCCCAGCATCTTCCAAGCAGAGCTGCATGCCATCCTAACATGCGTCAATCTAAATCTCGAGACTGGCATCAGAGGAGTAACCATCAACATACTCTCTGATAGCCAAGCAGCGCTTAAAGCGCTGGGGTTGTACAGCACGAACTCAAAAACCGTCAAGGAATGCCATGACGCCCTATAAGACCTCGCCAAAAGAAACAATGTTAAATGTTGGTGGGTGCCAAGCCATAAAGGTATCAAGGGCAATGAAATTGCCGACCAACTTGCCAGGAAGGGTTCCAGTGACAAATATATAGGTCCGGAACCATTCTGCGGCATTCCCGTGTCAAAGATAAATTACTTCTTAGACAAGTGGGAAAAATTGCAACACCTGTCCTTTTGCAACAGCGTTCGGGGACTCCGTCAATCTAAACGACTTATACGACCCCTGAACAAGTACCCTATTGACATACTCAAGCTCAATAGGATGGATATCAGAAGACTAGTCAGATATCTAACGGGACACTGCGGTCTGAGATATCATTTAAACAAAATTAGCCTCTCGTCTGAAACTGAGTGTCGGCTCTGTCTTGAGGACGAGGAGACGGCAGAACACATACTGTGTGAGTGTGCTGCTCTCTGCCATCTTAGGAAGCGTATCCTTCTCAGTGAAGTTATGATTCCTGAGGGGATCACCCTGGCTCCTACGAGAAACATTCCCAAGTATTCTCATTCTCGTTATAGAAGTGGAGAGGCTACTCGGCTAAATCGGCTAGCAGGCACAATAGATCTGCAAAGGTCGCAGTGCCGTATTGCTAATGGTAGCACTAGCCCCATAAAAAACAAAAAAAAAAAAAAAATGATGCGATAATCATTGGATCAACATCGATACTTATACAGTATGATATAGTTTTCTAAGCATCTTCAACAGAAATCAGTATTTGAGAGGCGATAGTTGGGTCCAATAAACTTTGACGATGACGAAATACCAATTTAATTTTACACTGATGGACAAAAGTATTCGTAATGTGGTGTTACTAACAACAAAAAGCGGAAAAAACACTTTTAAAAAGTTATTATTTGGAAAACGTTTTTCATATCCTATAGAGAAAGATATATACAACAAATTATATAAAACTCAGAATAAATTCCATAACGGAAACAAACAGTAGCAATAAAAGTAACTAAACAATTGAGAATTTGGTTGGACAAAAGTATTCGTAATTTCTAAATAGCATACAATATTTCCAAACACAATAACAAAATACAATGCTTGAACGAGTATATTTTAAACTTTAAGGTATTTACTGTTATAATTTGATATCAGCTATGATACAGCAAATAAAGCCGCTGGCGCAGACGGCCTGTCTGCTGAGCTTTTTAAGGCGGCTGGAGATGAGCTGGTAAGGTACATGCACCATCTCATCTGCAAGGTATGGTCGGAGGAAAGCATGCCCGACGAATGGAATCCCAGCATCGTTTGCCCGGTCCATAAGAAAGGAGACCCCTATAACTGCGCCAACTATAGGGGAATAAGTTTCCTTAACATCGCATATAAGATCTTCTCTGCCATATTGTGTGAACGCCTGAAACCGTTTGTGGATAACCTGATCGGCTCTTATCAGTGTGGTTTCAGGCCAGGTAAATCCACAATAGACCAAATACTTACGCTACGGCAGATCTTGGAGAAGACCCAGGAATACCAAATCGACACTCACCACCTCTTCGTCGATTTCAAGGCCGCGTATGACAGCGTATATAGAGACGAGCTGTACAAAGCCATGTCTAGTTTTAACATCCCTGTCAAACTCGTCCGACTGTGCAGGATGACAATGGAGAATTCTCGCTGCTCCATTAAGGTCGGTAATGAGCAAACCGAGACCCTTGATGTTTAAAAAGGATTTAGGCAGGGCGACGCGCTGTCGTGCAACTTTTTCAACATCGTGCTTGAAAAGATCGTGCAAGAGTCACTGGCCAACACAAGAGGTACGATTTATTTCAAGTCTACGCAATTGCTTGCGTATGCCGACGACATCGACGTGGTTGGACGGTCACAGCGAGACGTCAATGAGGCCTTTGTGAGCATTGAGGTAGAAGCGGCTATGATGGGTCTCAAGGTTGATGAGGGTAAGACCAAATATCTGCTTTCATCTAAAAGAGACGGACAACACCGACGTATTGGCCAGAACGTCACCATGGGCGGATATAACTTTGAAGTGGTCAAGGAATTCGTCTACCTTGGCTCACTGATGACCGGCGACAACAACACCAGCGCTGAGATAAAACGCAGAATCACTCTTGCCAACGGCTGTTTCTTTGGGCTCAAGAGGCAATTGAGAAGTAGAACCCTCTCTCGGAAAACCAAGGTGACACTATATAAGACCTTGATCATCCCAGTCCTCCTTTACGGCGCAGAGACTTGGACCTAAACAAAAGCGGATGAAGATGCCCTTGGTCGTTTCGAGAGGAAAATTCTGCGCACTATCTACGGTCCCGTTTGTTCGAACGGTGTATGGAGGAGAAGATATAACGAAGAACTTTACGGGTTGTACAGCGACATCGGCCTGGTACGACGTCTACGGATACAGCGTCTAAGGTGGCTAGGCCATGTAGAGCGCATGGAAGATACAGCTCCGACCCGAAAAGTCTTCGAATCCACTCCGGAAGGAAGGACGGCCGCCTCAGCGGTGGCGCACGCAGGAGGAAGGGGACCTCAACCAACTGGGCGTGGGGCAGTGGAAACAGCTGGCCACAGACCGTGCCAGCTGGAGACGCCTGTTGGTTGAGGCCCAGTTTCACCACGGACTGTAGCGCCACCTAAGTAAGTAAGTATGATACAGCAAATTGCAATTTACCGATATGGGCAGGATGGTACGTAAAAGTAGAGAAACTAATTCTGAAGAGCGAAAGATAATTTAAATCTTTTTAAAGTGGTGAATCAGTAAAAAAAATTTGTGACAACTGCATATGATATTACAAAACGTTTGCAAAATGCATCGAACTTAAATAAAAGTCTAGGAGTGGTCATCTGAGTAAACTGACATTGAGAGATAAGAGGAAGTTTCTTTTAATGATAAAGAAGGGACCTATGACACCGTCCTCCAAACTTGCCTCAGAAAAAAAAGAGACCTCCCGAACAGAAGTTGCCCCTCGAACAGTCCGAAGAGTACTCAGAAATGAGGGGTATAGGGCTAGAACTTGCAGAAGGAAGCCTTTTATTACTAAGGTGAACAAACGGAGGAGACTGGATTTTGCAAAAGATTTCTCGGGCAAACCAAAATCGTTTTGGGAGAATGTTTTGTTCTCCGATGAGAGTAAATTTTGCGTTTACCGATCGGATGGACGAGTTTTGACTTGGAGGAAAGCAGGCACCGAATTGGATGAACATTTTTTTGTTCAATCAACTGTCAAACATGGTGGTGGTGGAGTCATGGTATGGGGATGTAGGCCAGCTTCTGGTGTAGGGACGCTTGTATTCATCGACGAAATCATGAAAAAAGAAGTATACCTTAAGATCTTGAAGGAACATTTAAAGATCAGTGATAATGGTTTACGTCTGAGCAACGATTTTTACTTTCAGCAAGACAACGACCCAAGGCACACTGCTGAAATGGTTCGATCGTGGATATTATATAACACTCCTCATACCTTGAAAATACTCCCCCAATCACCAGATCTCAATCCTATAGAGCATCTATGGGATATGTTGGATAAACGGGTGTAACGACACAAAATAACGTCTAAACAGCAACTTATAGACTTGCTACAGGAAGTTGGTGCATTCCCTGTAAAATGGACTGCAAGCAAATAGACTGTTATTGAGCCAAAAGGCAATTCAACCAACTACTAAATTTTAAGTAATTAAAAGTGTGTTTTGAATTAACATAAAATTACGAATACTTTTGTCTAACCAAATTCTCAATTGGTTAGTTACTTATATTGCTACTGTTTGTTTTTGTATTGAATTTTATTTTGAGTTTTATTTAAGTTGTCGTATATATCTTTCTCTATAAGATAAAAAAACGTTTTCAAAATAATAGTTTATTTAACTTGTCTTTTTCTCTTTTTATTGTTAGTAACATCACATTACGAATACTTTTGTCCATCAGAGTATGTAACTATTTCTAATTACTTCCTACTGTTGAGTAAGTCATATCATGCTTGAAGCTTTCTCATTAAGACCAAATAAGGTATACCTGGGTCAGATAATTCAAGATAATTCTCAATCACTTGTTTATTTTAATCCCTTTCCTCTCGGGGGCAAATAGGACGCCTTTTTCTGGAAACCGGATAAGTTAACACTCGTGGTATGCTTAACGGTAATGAAATTTCATTTTTGAGAAGACCGATCAACTACGACAAACTACACCTTACCATCACATTTTGCCAGGATGTGCCTCAATACATTGAATGCACGGGTGTTTTTTCACTGGTTAAGACTTTGACCTGAAAATTTATAAAATTTATTGAGCTTATTACAAGCTATTCTACTTAGACAATCTAAACTTAAGTATTAGCTTCTTAACCTACGGGAGAATATGGCAAAGGGGTGTGTGGGAGTCAGAGGGCGTGCTTTCAGGGTTTGTAAGCCGATCAATTGTACAAGGTCTTCGTAGGGTGGTAATACAGTCCTGTCAGACCATGGGAGACCTCTTAAGGCAAAACGCAGAAATCTACGTTGCACAGGTTCAATTCGTGCAGAATGGCTAACGTAGTAAGGAGACCAGGCTTGACTGGCGTATTCCAGGATAGGTCTGAGTAGGTAATGTAGAGGTATTTAGTGACGTAGGGATTCGAGAATTCCTTAGACCAACGTTTTATAAAACCAAGGGCAGAATTAGCTTTCTCTATGATATGATTGATGTGGGAGACAACGTTTAGCTCTCTGTCGCATATGATACCTAATTCGCGTATGACGTGGAGTACAGGCCCGTTAAGTAGATAGTATGTTCTAGGAGCAGAGGGAAAGCGTTTCCGAGAGAACGTAACGAACTGGCATTACCGATGTTGAGTTCCAGGTTGTTGTTATCACACCAATTTGTTTTTTTTTTTTAGAGACTCGCGCATAATATAAGCGGGCGAAATCGCCCACGGGAGAATTCAGTTTTCGGGATTCAATAACGAGTGATCAGTCGGTAATCCGAACAGTAGAAAGAAATTTCAGATTCGTGTGGTTCGGTTACAGAAAGATCCCTTAGATCCCTAGTTTGCCAAAAAACTATTGAAAGGGCGGATTGAAACTGGCTATCTCCTCAGAGCATTTTCTGTGGAAGTATCGATAAAACATTTTTTTTTTTTTTTAGAGACTCGCGCAGGATCAAAGAGTTTTTCATATTCTCTTATGATGTGTTGACACACACAACCTGAACGGAGTGCAGTGGTTGGGGTCGTTGATGTTCGTTCACTACTCTCAGGGGTGGTTGTCCTAGGCCTAGATAGGACGAGAGCCGACCAAGCCCCGCGTTGGTTATAGTCTGTAGTAATTCGTTCAAGTACTTTAGTATTGCATACGCAGAGGATGCGATAAAACATGATGAGGCATGAGACATTCCTGCCATATTCCAGCGAATTTAATGATTTGGTTATTCTTGTATTCTGTCTGACAGGTGCAATGAGGTCTTAGATGCACCGGACCAGACATGACCGTTATGCTCTAATTTAGGGCGAATGAGCGCCTTATTGATAATAGACCGATCGAAAGGTGAGAAAAATGTCTTGTATTTGCATAAGGCTTTTCACAGCATTTTTGACGATGCCGAATATGTTATCGTTCCAACTAAGATTACCAGTGACACACGTACCCAGGATGAAACTTTCTAACATGCGTAGGCCATACATATGATATAATGGCAGGAGACAGCACTTTGTTTTGAAAGCATTCAATTCAACTCTATCCTTTTTACAGCCGATGAGGAGGCTCGTGCAATAGCAAGCAAAAGTGAGAAAGTGGGAGACAGAAAGGATAGACATGCAGTATGTCGGGGATAAAATGGAGCCCTCGGGAACCCCAGCATTTAAAATATGGGTGTCGGGCATAAGTCAGTCCGAAACAACTTGAATTGAAGAAGAAACTCATCGACTCAAACTTGTCATGCATTTTGGACAAAAAGGCTTTGTGCCAAAACTTGTCAAATGTCTTTGAAATATCAAGCGCGACGTTCTTGTTTTAACCACTGATTCCATTTTTGGGTGAAAAATGCTAACAAATCACCATTGAACCTACGGAAACCTGAGGTTATTGAAAAGTCTCTGTGTTTCGAGATATTTCATGAACTGACAGTTCAGCAGCATTTTCATGACCTTGGAGAGAAGGGACTAACTGCTACGGGTCGGTAGGAGTTGGACGTATACCGATTTCTACATACTCGGAAATAGCCCAGAAGAATAAGAAAGACGAAAAAACTTACGCAGTGAATTACCAGAGTAGGAGAACATCTCTTGGGAGCTATTGGGAAAATGCCGTCTGTACCAGCGATTATTTGAATGTCGCGATCTTTGATCTGGCAACTGAACGAGTATGAAACTAAATTTGTCCCATGGCGGAAAAGATGCGCTTCATTATTGGTTGAGGCAAAGTGCAAATTAGGAGCCGCATGCTGATTGCGAACTGGGCAGCGAGATGAAGCGCCACACAGGGCCTCCAAGGGTATTCACGAAGCAAAGCGATCAAAGGTTCGGAATGCCTATATCACCAAAATAGTTCGACCTACTCACAGCCTACTCTTATCAGTTTTCTGGTCAGGGCTGCTCAGTCCAAGGTAACCACCACTTCAATGAAAAGCTAAATACCAGATTTGGAACTGACTACATTGTCGCTGTTGAACTTATTTTTTTCGAATCGGTGATGGTTCCATCATAATGCCATTCCGTGGCTAAACTACCCAATTCTCTTCAATGGCTTGTTAATAGCTTGTGTCTAAATCAAGCCACATCAAAAGGTTAAAGGTTTTGTGCAAACTCTATTGACTATTTTTTAGAATGACATATTTCATGAGAAGGTACCTCTTGTCCGCAGCTATCCTATGTATTCACGTTCAACGAAGCGACGACTTTTCTACGTCAATTAAAGGTCACCAGAGCCCATATCCAATAGAAAACTCGGCAGATGTACTGCAATAAGCATCAATAATACACCATTGCACGCCTGACTTGCTGACTAATTTTGCTAATTTCGCATCCATCGACTTACTAGCGAATCAACTGAGCATGAAGCTGTCTAATTTGATAAATATTGAATTATCCATCGCTCATTAGTTCGTCTATTAGATAATGTTATTCATACGGCTAATGTGAAATTCCCCACGCGGCTACCCTCCTACGCTCATCCCTTTGAATCGGCTTATGTTTGCCATAAACAAATTCATCTGTCGCCATCACCATCGAACCCAAAACTCAAGACAATAAAACACAATTCCTATGATACCCATCCATGCCTAAGTGCATGGGACCATATGCACTAAACCATTCCGTCTGGAGATGGGGTGGGCCCAATGCCAGTAACATCACTTCCCATGAAACACACCATCAATTTACTTAATGTTGTGCTTTATGTTCCATGTGTCGGTAGTCACCGAAAAAACACCCGCCCAGTGTCCCTTTTATTGACCCACTCGAGGTAGTACATATACATATGTAGCGTGTCCGCCTGTTCGATGTGCTGATGAAGATGCTCGTAACGATGTCGCCTGACATATAACCTGGCTCTCGAGATCAATCAAAATCACTCCCTAGCCCAGGCAGTATCTGGAAGTACCTGGTTTTCCCTGGGGAGTACTATACTGTCGGGAAAGGGTTTCGTAATTGAAAACAATATGGAGAAAGGGACAATCCTGCCATGGGTTGGGGATTGGATTTAGGACTGTCATCGTCTAGACAGGTATTTGTTTTCGCCCTCGTTGACTGTCAAGGATAGCGGTAATGACATCCATACTCGATAGCGAAAGGACTATTTGATTTGAATAACAATGAGGCCTTGAGTTGGTAGCCGATCCGGCACTGATAGCGACGTAAACATGGACATTTCCTTCGAACTAGTCAAAGTTTTTTGTTTTGTTATGCAGATTTTATGTACCTTGCGTGCAGACTAGACAGATAAGGACTCCATTGGCGTGTGGATCTCGTATACCCAACCTATGTAATTGCTGCAATTAACAAAATACCTCAACCATCTGTCAGCGGGCGGCTAAAAGCACGTAAACAATGCAACACAAGTGTCTTGAAACAGCCACCATGCTTGTCTGTCCAATTATCTCCAGTGTGATGCAGATTTTCTTTCCTTTTTGCTTTGCTCTGGCTTCGAAAGTTGACTTAAAGTTTATTTTCTCACATTCAACACGTCAAGGAGAGGGACGAGCGTGTGACAATCAGTGGTGGCATGTCAGTATACAAGGAGTCGACAATGTTGGCATATCTCGAAAGTCAAACATTGAGAAACTGTCGGAGAAAAGTGATAGCTACTCGTACAGTTCGGTTTCATTTTTTACTTGGGGTTTCCCTTTGTTGTGGGATGCTCTTCACGAGCGTTTAGTCTAAACCCACATGTGGGTTTCCGTTTTTATTTTTTGTGACATTTTGTGCTTTCGACTGAGGATAAAGTTTTGTTGAATACCACGAAAACACGTGCGAATTGCAGCGTGACACATAACCTATGCGTGCTGTGGGTGCTTTTCAGGTGCCCGTGCGAGGGGAATGGGGTCACAGGAGAGTGCAGATTATGAGCTCGAAAACCATCGAATGGATGTTAGAAATGGAACTCAGAAATTACGGTGGCGTGAAAATGAGGTGACAGTTTAGCATTTTGTCATCCATGTTTTCACAAAGTACGTGTAGACAAAGATCTGTAAACGAGATGAAAATGGCAAGGTGCCCGAAAATGCACATGAGAGGCAGGAGTTCTCAAAGTGTGCGTCGCCTCATCATTTTAGTATTCCTTTGGGCAGGAAGTTGATCGTGTTTAACATACCAAACGCCAGCTTCGATCTTTGTCCTATCCAAGTTGACACATATTTTCCACGTGATCTCCTCTGGATAGCCGGCCTCGCATCCGTCGGGTAGGGAACCGATGTGTGTAGGAAGCCGACCCCTTGTTCCTGGGGAGAGAGGAATCTGTGTGTCACAAACTTCGGATACAGACAAATATAAAACTGACGAACCCTGCAAACGATTATGTATATGACTCCCGAGTCTGCACCTGGAATGTGAGGTCCCTTAACAAACCGGATGCAGGCAATCAATTGGAGCAAACTCTCAACTGGTATAAAGCGCTCCAATAAGTGCGATGGAATGGACCAGGCAAAAGACGGAAGAAAAATTGCGACATCTAATACGAGAGTTGAGAGCACCGTGGCGCAGTGGGTAGTGTGTTGGCCTCCGGCGCCGATGACACGGGATCGAATCCCGACACAATCATGTCATCGAACATGTTTTTCACGGTGTTTCTCCTCAGCGGGGCTCTGACAAAATCCCCTGTAGTAAAATTGTCATGAAAAGCTTCTCGAAATTCGCCGTTCGGAACCGGCAATAAACTGTAGGTTCCTTTCACCTATGAGAAAATGAAACCACACACAACATGGGTGATTGAGAGAGAAGCTCGGCTCAGGTCCTTCATGGACTGTAACGCCAACATATGTGCTTACATACTACGAGAAATGCTACAAGGAAAACCCGCAATGTTTTATTCGGATGCGTATTTGTTATTCGAAGAAGACTTCGACTTAAGCTTTCGGCTGGTAAGCGATTGCCTCATAAAAAACCACATCAAGTCTAACTTCGGGAACATTAGCTCGATATGCGGTTACGCACTAACCGAAAAAAAGATGATCGACTCAAGGACGACTTCTACGATCTCCTTGAGAAAACCTATGCCCAATGTCCTACCTAAGTAGTTCTAGGAGATTTTAATGCGAAACTGGACAAAGAGGACATATTTGAGTCGACCGCGGAGAAATAAAGCCAACAAGACACCAAGTCCGAAAACGGGCGCAATCTCCTTCTAGCCAGAAAGGAACCTGGCGATCACCTGATCGTCGACCATCAACCAGATTGATCACGTTGCGATCGATGCAAGACACTCCTCC
The DNA here is from genome assembly GCA_951905685.1 of Eumerus sabulonum. NCBI lineage: Eukaryota > Metazoa > Arthropoda > Insecta > Diptera > Syrphidae > Eumerus > Eumerus sabulonum. The sequence continues at coordinate 32,109,189 of OX645060.1, forward strand.
AGCATCCTAGATGTAAGAAACTTCCGAGGAGCCAACTTCTAATAATAAGACGGAATTATGTAAATGGTTGGAACACAGGTAGCCAAACTCAAGCGAGTAACTAATTACCTGAGTGGAAGAGAATCTATTTTCAAATAGGAGCAGGGAGAAATATTAGGCCTGATATTTGGAAGAGACAAACTCAGTAGAGTGGTAGTAGTATACAATCCTTAAAGTACCTGTACCCACTACCGAAAGAAGTTATACACCCCTTCTTTGGTCGATAGTCATCGATGACCTACTACGCAAGCTAACCTCTCGGGACTACGAGGTCATCGGATATGCTGATGACCTAGCAGTCATTGTTACGGACAAGTTTGAAACCGCTGTTTGTGAGCGCATGCAACTCGCTCTTCAGCTTATTTCTGACTGGTGTCGCAGAGAGACAATAAGACAATTAAGACAATCCCAGTCCCGTTAACAAAGAGGAGAAGGGTGCAGCCCTGCTCCGTCTTTCTAAATGGCACAAACATAGGATATTCAGAAGAAGTTAAGAATCTAGGTATTGACCTTGATCGCATACTTAACTGTACGGACAAAAGTTGAGCAGAAAACGATAATCGTTATAGGCGTTATGCCGACCTACCCCACGGCAGCTCAAGCAACACTGATTGGACTTACTCCACTGCACCTTTCTGTTAAAAAGGTTGCATTACGTTGTGCGATCTGAACTCTTCGCTCGGGAACAGGTCTGCCATATACATAAACCTATGGGTCACATGTCCATCCTGCAACGTCTTTATGAGCTGGAAATAATTACTACGGTCTCGGACGAATTACCACACGCCATCACTTTTGACAAGAGGTTTGAGATATTGATCCCGTATCGCTCAGCATGGGAAACTAGCGATCCCTTGCTTAATGTTAAACGCCTTGGATGGCTCCAAGATGGCTTTTGGCGTTAGCGCCGGCATCTTTGGACCAAATCGTAATATCTCGAAGGCCCTGGAAATAAATCCTAGCATCTTTCAGCCAGAATTGCATGCCGTCCTAACATGCGTCAATCCAAATCTGGAGACTTGCATAAGAGGAGTAACCCACTCTGGTGGGTGCCAGGGCACAAAGGTATTAAGGGCAATGAAATTGCCGATCAACTTACCAGGAAAGGTTCCAGCGATAAGTATATATGTAGATCCAGAACCATTCTGCGGCACTCCCAAAGCTAAGATCAATTTCTTCTTAGACAAGTGGGAAAAGTCGCAACACTTGCCCTTTGGGAACAGCGTTCGGGGACTTCGCCAATCGAAAGGACCTATACGGCCCCTGAACACACACTCTATTAACATACTTACTTACTTACTTATCAGGCCAGCGATCCATGGAGGATCTGAGCCTGAGCTATAGCTGCCTTCCATCCATGACGGTCCCGGGCACGCTGCTTCCAGTTATCAAGACCAAGATGTTTTACATCCGCGATTACTTGGTCTTTATACCGGAGGTTCGGTCTTCCTCTCGAACCAGGAGGCTCAGACTCGAAGATCCTCTTAGCTGGTGCAGTGATGTCCATGTGCTCGATGTGGCCGAGCCAGTGTAGTCGACGGATCTTTGCCTTCCGGACTACATCCACATCCGGACTACATGTACAGCTGGTAGAGTTCGTGGTTGTGTCTTCTTCTCCATTCACCTTCCTCACAGATAGGATCAAATATCCGGCGCAGATTTTTTCTCTCAAAAGAACCCAAAATCAGCTCCGCTGTCGTGCTTATCGTCCAGCTTTCGGCTCTGTACAGCAAGACTGGCAGAATCAGCGTTTTGTAAAGCATGACTTTGGTCTTTCGAGTGAGGTGTTTTGACCCCAGTTGCTTGGACAAGCCGAAGAAGCAGCGGTTGCCAAGGGCGATTCTATGCCGGATTTCCACTGTGTAGTCATTTGTGGAATTTACGTTTGCCCCGAGGTAAACAAATTCCTTCACAACCTCGAAATTGTAGCTGTCAATTGTTTTATTTTGTCCCAGGTGATGAGCGACGGATTGGTGTTTGCTTGACAGCATGTACTTCGTCTTGTGCTCATTGATTTTAAGACCAACTCGTTTCTTTACTCGCCGTGAATGCTTCCACAATGCCACGGCAAGAACACGCTATGATATCGATATCATCCGCGTATCCTACCAGCTGGATGGACTTGCAGAAGATAGTGCCTTCCCTGTTGACGCCTATTGACGCCTGCCCGTCGCACTATCTGCTCCAGCACCAGGTTGAAGAAGTCACACGACAGCGCATCTCCTCTGCCGAAATCCGGTGCATGCTTCAAACGGTTCCGAAGTCCTAGAACCTAGTTGCACGGTGCATCGCGTACTTTTTAGCGTGGCGCGACACCGCTGGATCAGTTTTCCCGGGATCCCGAATTCGGCCATCGCACCAAACAGTCCTTCACGATGAATGCTGTCGTATGCGGCTTTGAAACCAATGAAAAGATGGTGTGTACCGTATCGAAACTCGTTCCCCTACTACCATGTGATGATATATTCCTTTAATGCTAGATAATCCCAAAACTTTATCCGAACTATTTACCTAACATATCATAAAACGATATCATATCACATCGTCGTATGGCATTTCACTCTCCTATGCTGTGATAGTTATCCTATTTGCCAGGCATATGGCCATACACACACGTTATCAAGTCAGCTTCCCTCAATATTTGGAGTTGACCTTGTAAGCGCCCTATTCAAACCATAAACCTATTAAAAGTCGCCCCATAAAAAGTTACAACCTTTCTCCGACATACCCCTCGAATGTCGAAGAGGCCCTTAAAGGAGAAGAGGGTAAGGGGATGGAAAATAAAACGTACACTTGTGATATCCTTCGACAATTAGAGTTGTTGTAAAAGTTCGCATTCTCGTAGCCGACCACTCCTTTATTACAAACTTCAAGGCAGACCAAGGCAGGAGCACAAAACTATTTTCCATCTGAACCGTTGCCATTAACAGAGTCGTTGAGTGCTAGCAAATGAAAATATCACTAGAAGAAGTTAGTCCTTATACATATATGTATGTAGGTACACACGTACGCGCATAGAACGAAGAGTGTGATGTGGTATCCCATATCTAGCATTATCCTGTCTCGCTGAGCAAATATGCTCTAATAAAGGAATATAACAGCAAAGTCTCTTGATTACTTTCTTTACAAGGAAATACGTTTTCTTAACCACGCGATGAAAAGGAGGACACTCGGGTTCACTCGGGACACTCGGGTGAACTTCTCGAGTACTGGCTCCTTATACTCAGCCATTGTTGGAAAGGTATTAGCAGGTGTTTCGTTCAGTTCGAGTGCTTCAGAACTTTTGTTTTTTCTCTACCATTAAAATGTTACGTCTTGACTTATCTAATAACCGCTCACTTTTATGATGTCCTTAAGATAAAGAGCTGCTCTTTTTCTTCCCCATTCCTCGCGGGGTTCCTGGGAAGCCTTTGAAGTGCAAAAGGTGCCGCAAGTGTTTCGAATATGAATAACTTATGAGTACATAAGCAAATTGGTTTTTGGGGGCTAAAAGTCAAATTGGCGTTGTACGCGATTGATACAGTGTTTTTTTTGTTTTGAATTTATGATACGATGAACTTGTAAGTGAATTTCGTTGTCCTTTTCTCGCATATGCCCTGCCATGAAATGTGAACTGAAGGAAGTCTACCACTCGATGAGCTGGCTTCTTTCGGGTGTTTTGCCTTTACTCAGATATGCATGAAACCCTTTAAGTTAAATGAAAACCAAGAGATATGGAATTAAAGGCTCTGACAGCTTGATGTATGATATTACTTAGTCCTTTGAGGGATGTCCTTCTTTGCGCTCGTTTGACATGTTGTTAAATATTCCCAAACAAGAACCATTAGTTGAGAGCAATCAAAGTGTTGTTTTTAATTGCAATGAATATTCATATCCTATACAAGGACATTATGCCTTCAAGGAGCTCCATTCGTCTTTCCATTCTGTAATGTAGAAAATCCTTTCGTTCCTTCTTCCTTCCTGCATTATCAATTTGACCTGGGAACTATCCCCGGATACTGGCTCACATCGAGCCTGTCGTCAATTTACTGCATTCTAATTCATATCCTGGATAAGGCTTGAGGCGTAGTGATGTTGTCTTCCATTACCACACACACATGAGAGTGTTGTATGTATAATGGAAATAAAGCCGAACCGAATAAGAACTGACAAGCAATGAAGGAAAATGCATCAGTAAAAATCCTTTGTGCGTCTCCATTAGGTTTCAGATTCATGCATTCCTCGGGCGAATTCCCGAAGGATTTTTCATAATTTTCTTTCTATGCAAAACCAACATATGAAAACGTCTTGGTGCACATTGAGTCAGCACAGTGGAGAACATAAGGACATGTAGTTACCATACGGATGCTTGCATCACAATGTGGGGACATTGGGTCTTAGAGTGAACATATGTGCGAGTATGTATCTGCCCATAAGTGCGTTCTTAGCAGTTCTTTTGAAGGCACATTGGCATATGTATGTATGTATGGTGCAGTCCTTCTTTTGCAGTGATTGCATATTTGCACTTTGTTCCACTGAACATGGTTCAGCTCTGTCTGTAATCATTCTCAATTCGTCGTTTAGGTATATCTATGAGCTTAAACAGAAATGGTTATACACCCTCTGCTAAGCGGTTTAGTTTAATTTTGTTCGTTTTGGATATTAACTAAATTCTTGTCCAGCGTCGTAGGAGTCAGTAGTCTACAATGGGCCACAAGCCACTGCAGTCAAACATCTAGTAGCTCTTTTAGTAAGTACTATTTTTACCTCCCCGTGGTGTCACCTGGGGATTTCTATATCGTGAACGAAAAAGGGAGAATGCGAGTTTCCTGCGTCACAAAACAGGATAAGTGTTGGTTAGGCTACGACCCCTCAAGTCGTCCTTGAAAAAAACCGAAAGAGCCTCGTATTGAAAAAAAATGGGCGGATTAACCGATGAAGGCCCGGAGAAATGATTTTCGGCTTTACACTGAATGTTAGGTATCTTAACAGACCATGTGCAGCCGAACAACGTAAGGAGGCCCTAGACTGCTATAAGGCAAATATTACCGCAATCCAGGAAGTGCGATGGGATGGACCGGGCAATAAGCGGTACCGCGACTGCTACAAGGAGAGAAGGCAAAGCTTATTCGGATGCGGACTTGCTACTAGAGGTAGACTTAGGTAAAAGGCCTTGAGCTTCCAGCATGTAAGCGAAAGCCTTATAACAATTCGCATCAAGGCCAAATTCGCCAACATCAGCCTAATTTGCGCTCATGTCCCCTCCGAGGACAAGGATAACACTACAAAAGACCACTTCTATGACCTCCTAGATAGAACATACGGCCAATGTTCCAATTGTATGTATGTATGTTGGCGTTACAGCCCATGAAGGACCAGAGCCGAGCTTCTCTCAATCAGCCATGTTGTGTGTAATTTAATTTTCCCATAGGTGAAAGGGACCTACAGTTTATTGCCGGTTCCGAACGGCGAATTTCGAGAAGCTTTTCATGACAATTTTACTACAGGGGGTTTTGTCAGAACCCCGCTGAGGAGAAACACAGTGAAAACACGTTCGATGACATGGCTGTGTCGGGATTCGATCCCGTGTCATCGGCGTCAGAGGCCCACTGCACCACGGTGCTCTAAATGTTGACCAATGTTCCAATTACAATTTTAAAATCGTACTGGGAGACTTTAACGCGAAACTGGGCAAGGAAGTCGCTTTGGATAGGGTCATTGGAAAGCACAGCCTACACAACACGACATCCGAAATTGGACTTAGGCTGATAGACTCAGCAGCGGGGCGAAATCTTCTAGTTGCTAGCACGCGTTTCCGACATCTCAACATCCACAAGGGGGTTGGCGATCTCCGAATTAATCAACCGTCAACCAGATTGACCACATTGCGATTGATGGCAGGCACGCATCCGATATTCTGGATGGACGAACTACTATCGTGTGGTACCCAGTTTACGACTACAAATATGCCTGGCCTAGAAAAATCGAGTAAGGCCAGCGACATACAATGTTGCAATGCTACAATCACAAAAAATCGCCAGAGCCTATACCAATCGCCTCTCCCTCAAGCCCTTGGAAAACCATCCAGCATATATTCAGACCGTACAACACCAAGGGTTTGATGACGAGTGCAGGAGAGCAGCAAGCCTATCAAACGGTGCTACACAAAATTGCTTTAGGCGTTGTTTTCGTGCATTGATTTGGTTAATGTTCCTCAGGCATTGAGGAAGGTTGTTTAATACTTTAGGCACGGTGTACCATAGGCTTCTTCTTCCGTACTCGTTTATGATTGAGGGCAGTTGATACAATCTTTCGACTTGTCTTCTTGTACCGAATTGATGATTAATTGGTGTCCGGAAGCTTGCATCGTTATAATACTCCAGTGCTATACTCATGTTAAATATCTGCCTTACATTCAGAACCTTTACATTAGAACGTTTCTCCTTGACAACAATTTGACCGCACTGTTTTGTATATTTTGTAATTTTTCTATATGTGTTTGAGCTGCACCTCCCCACGCTATTATGCCATGACGTAGTTTCGATTCTATAGGTGCGTGATACACTTGTTTTTGTACCCCCAGTGGGGCTTTGTATTGCAGACAAGCGAGCGCTAACAGGGACCCTCTCAGCTTGTTCCGTAAATGATTTATGTGAGGCTCCCAGAGAAAATGGCAGTCCACGATGATGCCTAGATACTTATAAGTATCCACGACCTCAATTTGCTCGGGGTTATTCGCGTTGGTACATTTAAAGGTTCTCAAAACAATTTGAGACGCTGGATACATCGGACTTCTAATGTGGATGAGTTTCGTTTTTGACCCATTTATAACTATCCCGTTATCGTGACACCATTTAGCTAGTTCGTCGAACTCCTCCTGCATTACCTCTGTGGCATCTTCCAACGTCTTACGACAGACAACAACTGCCGTGTCATCAGCATATGCGAAAGGTACGCCTTTTTTTAAGCATTTGAGCATTTCATTCGTATACAATATGAACAGGAACGGGCCAAGCTTATAGGACCTTATGTTCATCACTACAGCATTTCTTGATTCTTACGCGAAATGTTCTATCTGCAAGGTAATCAGTTAACCAGTCGGATAGTCTGCCCCCAATTCCTACTTTATGTAAAGCGTTGATTAGTTTGTTATGGTCGAGCGTATCGGATGCTTTACTAAGATCCAAAAACAGGAGTGCTGTATTGATGACATTTGCGAAGCCTCCAAGAAGGGTATTGATGCTCTTTCCTTTTTGGAAGCCGTATTGGTTTTTGGAGATCAGATTGTGCCTTTTTACAAAGTCCTAACTACGATCTGAGACGATTTGCTCCATAATTTTATCGATGGCCGGTAAGATCGCAATCGGCCTGTAGTTAGTGATTTGGTTTTTAATTCCTCCTTTATAAATTGGACGTACGACTGCCTCTTTTAGTTTTTTTAGGATTGTGAGCTCATCGAAAGATGTCTGCGTTCGATTTTATGTCAATGATCCTGATACCGTCAGCCCCAGGTGCCTTCCGGCTGTTTAGGCAATGCACCAATCTTTCTACCTCTTCATGATCAGTTTCTCCGAGATATATCGAACTGCTCAGTATCTCGTTTTGATGTCTGGATGTTGTTGCATTGCACTTGTGGATGATCAATTCTGCCTGTCTCGCGAAAATGTTACCAAATTCATCTGGCAGCGCTGCTGTGTTTGCGTTAGAGGAGAAGTTTTTCATAATAGTGTCATCCAGGGATTGTTTTCGTCGTCCTAACACTTCGTTTATTATTGTCCATGTTTTTTTCGGATCACCTCTTGTTTATTTAAATTGATCTTTGTAATATTGGTTTCGTGTCTGAGATATTTTTTTGTTAACTTGGTTCCTTAGCAGTTTGTACTCTTTTTCATAGGATTTGTTCCTGCGGTTGTTCTTCCACTTGCGATATAGTCTGTCTCTTTCCTTGCAGCTCTGTAAAATGTCCCTGTTAATCCAAGAAACACTTTTACGATATCTGTTTGGTTTGCATACTACTTTCGAATTAGCGTAAATATCATCCATCTTCCCTATTAGTGAAGTTAGTAGTCTTTCTGTATCCGTTTCTTCTAGTATTGGTGTCCAATCAGCAGCTCGAATTAATTCATTTACTTTCGTCGATATCATGGTGGGGGCTAGTCGACTGTCGCTCTCATGTATCTGGTATTCGTAGATTCCATATAGAGTACTATAGTGGTCCGATATATCAGTATTTACTACTCCTGAAAAGAATCTTGTGTCTAGAATATTGACCAAAATGTGGTCGATAAGAGTGGAGCTGCCTATATTTAAATCGACTCTGGTGAACCCTCTTATGACATTAAAGAGCCCCTTCGAAGCTACCATATCCTTATAATTCAAGGTCGAAGTATTAAAATTGTCGGCAGTGTTTATGTTAAAGTCACCCGAAATTATTGTATCGCTTTTTCCTACTTTCGCGTTTGTTATTTTCTTAAAATCCTCTATGAATTCTGCTGGGTCTTGATTTGGAGGTCTATATGAGTGGCCTCAAGCAATAACCGCTTAAGTCGGAAAACCCTATTTCGAGATAAAGCGCTTTGAAACTTCAAACCGAACTCCTTAAAGTTTGAAAGTCTAATGGTGAAAGTTGTTAAGTATAAGGAAGTTTGGAATAATGAAATAAGTAGATGAACAAATGTACGGCATAAAGTTATATACCGTTATACAAATAATCATGAATTGAAAGAGTTAAGCGATTATAGCAAATTTGAGAATCTGTAGAATGGTTAACTATGTCGACGAAAGTTTTTATAACAAAACATATTGTTTCACTAACTTCGACTTCACCCGACTTAGTTTGTTATTGCAAAATGAAAAACTACCCATCGAATGACTTTGGCCACAAACAAAAAAAAAAAAAAAATTATGCTTTTAAGTATTTTAGTATGTACATTTAAAAAAATAAACAAAAAGTTATATCTTTGAATATAAAACAATATTAATCAACTTCATTTAACATATTAAATTTAAAGATTATTGTTCATGTTACACATATTAAACAACAAATAATTTTATTCAACATCCGACTCGTCTTCAACCAAATCAGGATGAATATCTATTGTTTCTTTGGTCCGAAGAGTTTTATAAAATACACGAAAGGATGGATCGATGAGTGGTAACAAATCTTCAAGGTCTTTCTTCTTCTTTGAAGATATTTCAGTAATTTCGTTCATGTTGGGAATTTTGCTTATTCCAACAGTGGAAATGCCGCGCTTTATTATATTTAGTACTTTAAAAGGTGTCTGCTCATCTAGGGTTGTTTTATAAAAAAATTTTTCCAAAATTTGCCTTCCTGTATTGAAGCCATTTGACGTCTTTCCAAACAAACGTTTCTGTATCCTCATTTCGATTTCTCCACATAAAATTGGTTTTTAAAAATAATGAAAAGTTGAAGAAATATTTTTTTTCCATTTCAATTACATCGAATTTTCGTTTGGATCCGGCTGTTCTGATGAAATTATACCAATCGTGTGGATGATGTATTTTTATTTCGGTCCGTTTTTTCTTCCGTTCTATAGCAGCGTGATCTGAATCACATTCCATATGGGTGTGTCCTGGTTCCAAGAATTTATGGTCTATCAATTCCAAATTTGAGTGTATTTGGAAAGCCATTAGAAACATTATACAACAAAATGATTTTTTGTTTTGTCCTGCACATGAATCACTATATAATATCAGTCGTTTTAATGCAAGGCTATTTTTTTGAAGATCATACACATGTTTAAAAATGCATGATGCAATTTGATTACCGCCTCGACCTGACATTGCTTCATGCCACATATAGCAATGGGGACGTCCTGTCACGCAATCGTGAATCGTCAAATTATAAGTCCATAGTTTCCTTTTGTAAAAAGAATATGCATTATTCAAATGTGGAGTAGGTAAACATTGTTGTAGATCGAAAGTATAGACTTTCATTTCAAGATCATTAATCGCAAGACCTTTGTCTAGCTGTTTCGATTTATAAGCCAATTCTGCTTTAGCATGATGAAGAGCTTGAATATTCTCAAGCTCCTTTAGAGTATCAATATTGTTCTCCATTTTAGCAATATCTATTTTCATTTTTATCGAATCGCATGTTTTACATGTGACTACCTTAGGTTGTTTAAACTTAATTTTCATCGCTGAAAGAAAAGGTATGTAAATATAATTAGGAATTACATCAGAAACATTTGTTAAGTCGCGTCCTACTTTTAAAAACTTGGGAATATGTGGTGAGGCCAACTGTTTGGGATTTGTACTTTTCACAATATAACCTATACATTTGCGATATAGTTAAACTGCAATGAAAATACTTGCAGCTTGTATCTCTTCTAGAATAGTGACTTTCGTAGGCCGGAAAGCTATTAATGTGTTCCTTTATTCTCTCGATAATTTCCTGATTAAATTTGTTTGATCCTCCTCCTGATCCTCGATAATCAACATAACTTGACTGCGGATGTTCCAATTTCTTTCTCACAACACTTTTCAAGAAGCTTTCCGTTTCGCCAAGGCATTGTCGAAAGCATTTTTGACATACTTCGGAACGCTTTTCCGCATATTCTAAATTATAATTAATGTTGTATTCACGGTTTCGAGGTTTATAAGGGTGTTTTTTTAGTGACTGTGTTTTTTTCCCTGATATATCCATCAAATTGCCTACGAATAATATTCTTTGATTATACATTCCTAGTGCCCAATAAGAGTTGAACACTTGTTCCTGTGCATTCTCAGGAAATTTTTCTTTGCATTTTTTACGACAAGAGTGGCATAAAGGTTCGAATATTCTTGCTGGTACTACAGAACCTTTTGAGTTTATATATGACTTTCCAGTGTTGCGCTTTTTCTTTGATTCTCTTCTAGAATATTTAGTTGTCAGTTGTCCGTTTGAACTGAACGAAGAGGATTGCAATAGATTCCTGTCAATTTTTTCTGCAATATTTCTTACATCTTCATCCATTTCAGAAGATGACAATTCATCTGCGGAAGCTTGGTGGGAATCGTCACAATCAAAATCCACATCCATGAAATCATTAGTTTTACTTAGGCCAACAAATGTCTGTGGTGACTTATTGGTGTTGTCTTTATTGTAAATTTAAAAATGATAGCAATGAAAATTCCTAACGTATACAAAATCTACATTTGGATTGTAGTAATGAAATTACCTTGTTCTTCTTCATTTATATTATTATTAAATACACTGCGACCGGACGCACGTGGAATTTTCTGTTTAATAATAATAACACTCGGATGACTTCACCCGACGGTAGTTTCAGCTTAAGTGATACTTGTTGGCCAGTTATGCACGGAAGGTAGCAACCTAACTGGACTTAGTGAAACAATTCGTCACCCCACTTGTAAACAGAAGTCGCCTACCTAACATAACAGTGGCAAATACTACAAAGTTGACATGCAAAAACAATTTACCTCGAGTAACGGATAAGGTGCGGTGGGTTTTTGTTTTCAAATAAAAGCTTAACTTTAAATGTAGTTTTAAAGCAAGTGTCCATTTCTGAGACATATGGTATCACTGATAATCAACAATGAGCATTTAACTGGGAATAAGCTTATATTCCAATAAAATATTGTCGTTATCATAACACGTAAGTCCACTTTAGTGGCTATTGTATGCGTTGTACGATGGACAATCGAGATAAGCGATTATGTTTTTTGAAGATAATTTCAGTAAGAATAACGGTTGATACATCATATTTTAATCACATGTGTAGTTTAATCCGATAATTTACGTAGCAGTGGAAACTCAGTTTCTTCTTATGTCGACTTAAGTGATTATCGCTTGAGCCCACAGATATACTCCGCTAATAAATTTTTCCTTAAGAGATAGTATTTTGTTAGTTAAGTTTTCACAAGCTGTGGTATAAATAGATAGTCATTCGTAATTGATGTTATTTTTAATATATATGGCGATATCTCCACCTTTCTTATTTTCCCTATTAGCAAATTCAGCACAGAAACCATCTAAGTGATAAAGTGCATTTTCTTCTGGTTTTATATTTATTTCGGCCAGGACAATTATTTCAACATAATTCAGAATTGAACAAACACGAGCACAAAAAACACTCCAATTTTTTCTTAGTGATCTAATGTTTAAACATATACAACGAAAATTCATTTTCTTTAGTTCATCTTTCCCAAACCCGTCAAATTGTGCAGGATGACACTGGAGAACTCTCGCTGCTGCATCAGAATCGGAAGCGACTTAACCGATACCTTTAATGTCAAAAAGTGTTTTAGACAGGGTGATACACTGTCGTGTGACTTTTTTAACATCGTCCTTGGAAGGATCGTGCAAAACATGCAAAACTCACCGGTCAATACGAGGGGCATTATCTTTCTCAAGTCCGTACATCTGCTCGAATATGCCGATAACATTGACATAATTGGACGAGCTCAGCGATATGTAATCGAAGCTTCTACGAGCATGCATTGAGGCGGTAACGGCTAAAATGGGCCCGGCGGTAAATGAGGCGAAAAGGGACACGAACTACCGGCATCTTGGCCGGTGTGTGTGACCTGCGCACACATTGACGGGTATAATTTCGATGTAGTCAAGGACTTCAGTTACCTAGGCACATCAGTGCCGAAATAAAATGCAGAATAACTCTTGCTAACCGCTATTTCTTTGAGCTCGCGAGGCAATTGAGAAGCAGAGCCCTCTCTCGGAAAACCAAGGTGGCCATATAAAGGGTTTTCCAATAGGGAATTGACAACTTTGAATTCAATTTGTGGTCGTACCCTTTGCCTAATCATCGAACTGTCACTGTCAGTTTTTTCAATAAACTCAACATTTTTATCATGGAGAAATGTCTGCAAATTGTAAAACATTTTTACAGAAATTCGGAGTCGATGACTGCAACTTTAAGAGCATTAACTCCAATTGTTCATCTTCAGTGAAGAAGCTCATTTTTGGCTCGATAGGTTCGTCAATAAGCAAAACATACGTTATTGGTCGGGTGAAAATTCACATGTGCTCCATGAATCACCACTTCATCCACAAAAAACAACTGTTTGGTGCGGTTTGCATGCCGGCGGCGTTATTGGGCCATATTTTTTCGTCGACGATAACGATCATCACGGTACTGTGAACGGCCAGCGTTATCACGCCATGAATACCGATTATTTTTGGCCCAAATTGGAAGATATGGACTTAGACGACATGTGGCTTCAACAGGAAGATTCCACAAGCCACACGGCATACGTTACAATCGATTTATTGAAAATGTAGTTTGATGAGCGTGTTATCTCAAGAAATGGGTCAGTCTATTGGCCGCCTCGTTCCTGCGATATAACGCCTCTAAAATATTTTCATTAGGGCTACGTTAAGTCATTCGTTTATGCCAACAAGCCGACTACGGTGGAAGAGCTCAGAACCAACATGGAACGCGAAATAGCGACCATTTCGGCCGAAATATGTGGCCAAGTCATCGAAAATTGGGTCACACGATTCGACAGCTGCAAACATGCCCACGGTGGTCATATGAACGAACCCGAGCTGCATTCATAAATGTTTTGATTGAATTTCAAGCAGAAAATAAAGTTTTTGAAATATTTCAAATGGTTTGCATTTTATTTTAAAAATAAAGTTATCAAGTCCTTATTGGAAAACCCGATACAAGACCCTCATCGAAAGCGGGGGAGGAAGGCTTGGGTCGTTTTGTGAAAAAAATTCTGCGTGCGATTTTCGGCCCGGAAGATCTTTGAATTCAACTCTAAGGGGTGATGTGGTCGGGGACGGCCAAATTTAAGATGATGCATGCTAGTGGAAGAGGACCTCAATCAACTAGGCCTGCAGAACTGGAGACTACTGGCGGAGGCCCGTACCAGTTGAAGAGGGAAGGAAGGAGGAAGAATGGGAATAGGAAGAAGAACGTATGCCCTGAAAATGTTGTCACAACTCGAAATGGAATGCAGTATCCAACCGATAGACGCAAGTCAGGCTGTGAGCAAAAATGGGAATTCAGAAATAAACTTTGGCTTTCCATACAGGGAGGTAGTCGGAAGCCAGATACACTTGAGCGTGGCAACGAGGCCCGATATTCAGTTGGCAGTGGGAGTTTTAAATGCCGTCAAAAGAATTTGAAGGTATATCATGGGAACTGCTGAGTATAGAATACTTTTTAAATCAAATGAAGGGTAAGGTCTAGTTGCGTTCAGTGATGCGGATTACGCCGGAGACGGAGAAACTAGGACTTCAACGTCAGAAATGATAGTACTGCTCAGCGGTGGTGTGGTAAGCTGACAATCAAAGATACAGAAAACGGTGTTCTACTACCTTTATATTATATACAAACAAATGTCAAATAAATATTCTAAAAGAGAAACCCAATATCCTTAACCGGTAACTGTCGTTTTAATTACATCGAGATTCCCTGTCAGTAGTGCACTCTTTCCACTTGTCGCAGTTGTATTCCATCTCTTATATCAGTAAGTCAGACGTGAAAAAGCCCTCTAAAAATACAATTCCACAAATCGCGTCTCTTGTATCTAATTTGCACCACTAGCGAAAGAGTGGAAGAAATTTAATGCTTAAATGAGCGCCTAACACACACTTTTCAGAACCTGCATGCAACAGCATATTGAAAACGTATGCTCCATGGAATTACATGCCATCCGCTTTCATAGGAAATTATAAATTACATATATAAACTCGACTTGAAAGCAACACATCAGCTCGCCTAAGTCCTTGATGTGTCTACAGAATTAAATCAATTTTTCAAAAGTCCTGCCATCATGCACCCTCGTTGTATGCAGTCTCGTCATTCCCTCTCTCCGCTTTCTCCTCCATCAGAGGTAAAATAATTGATTGTAATTAGTGAACTCCTTCGTATAATAATGTTTACGGCCAGTGCCATTCATCCCCTCAGCACCCTATCACACACACATAGAAAACATTCCATCGCTTCTAAAGTGTATAACGAAGCACCACCCAGGGTCCGCACCATAACCATTCACCTGTCGACACAATACACCACCCCATGCAACAACCTCCATTCAGGTAACTCAACCACTCTGGAGAGTATAATCATCAGAAATTGGTTACAAGTAGCTCGATTGACTATGAACCAAGTTTGCAGGAGAATGAGGAGCGCAAATACACCACCATTTTGCAAGAGCAATAATAACACGCGCATTATGTTCGCGTCATCATCATTGACGTGTCCTTGTGCTTTAAAGTAACTACAGTAAGGGGGACAGGATGCAGTGCTAGTAATTGACTGAGTGGAATATAAAATTGCATGTTACATGGGGGTGTGCAACGCATCAAATAGTTGATCGCAACTGCTTGTGGCAGCTAATGAATTTAGACGCTTTTACTGAAGCTTCCTTTTGTCTTCTTTCCTGCTGCCGGGCTCTGATGGAATAACTCAAGAAATGAACGTCGCTCACAGGAGGAGCAGGGCACGTTTGCTCGTTGCTCATATGGTTGTGTTGACGTTTTTCAGGTTCTCTATTGACCTACATAAATGGAGCACGCATTACGAGGTTGCGTGCAGTACGTTACTGCTTGCATTTTAATTAAGTGTTCGGTGCATACGTTCGTTAACGACCAGCGACAGGTGGTGCAAGAGGGTAAACCACTCACATGAAATCAATGTTCTCGTCGAGTTGATTGTATTGCAATCGGGCAAACAAGTGGCAAGGGATTTTTTATACCCTGGAAACGTAGAGCCAATCGAAAGTTCTATTAACCCAATACAAACAGATGCAAATAGATGACTCCTTCGCTAATTGTATAAATAATCTCCAACTCAGTCGTCGAAAACTATATCCTGTACTCCATCAAGGTAATGATCTGTCTTCGATAAGCTTTAGAATCTGAGGATTCTATTTAGCTCTTCCGCTTTATTGTTTTGCTTTTTTTTCTTCTATGCCAGCTTAGGCGAAATTGAGAATCTCTGTTTCGTCCTTCGTCCTTCATACTTCCACTTTCCAGGCAAAAGGACAGGAAGCAACAGAATAGTGCAATAGTGGATTTTGAAACCTCCCAAAAAGAATCCTTGTCGACGAGTAGAAGGAAAACAATCCCTTTCAAAGCGGATTTTCCTCGTTACGTAGCACTCGTATCTGATGTCTTTTGATCCGTGTCCACATTCTTGCCGAGTCTGTCGTCAGCTTTTTCCACTTCATTGACAAGGCAATAAATCAGTCTACAGTAAGACACAACAACTGTCAAATAGATTCTTGAAACGAATGTTGGCAATTCTGTTTCGAAAACCATTTCGCTTTGTCCTTTTTCATCTCTTGCATGCCGTCATTCTCGTAGTCCATCATGCGGATAGCGCCAGAAGTTCTTTGTGTCGTAAAGTGGCTTCGATACGATGTCCAAGGGCATGTTGGTCACGGGCAAAAACCACTGAATAAATGGTTGCAAAGTGTATCTGCAACTTACTTTCTGACTTCGTGGATAATGCCATTGTGCTTAGGGATATTGGTTTTCACCATCAACTACTGCATTGGACCTGGAGTGATATGCATGACACAAAAAATGGTGAACCAATCCAAGACGATTCTGTAAACTTTACTCTTTTTTTTTTGCTTCGTTTTGTGGCTTGCTTTTTGCGATTGGTGCATGCTACTCGTTGGATATTCATGTTTTCTGAATGTCCAAGTAAATGGCACTGTTGGTATTAAGTGTCTCGAGTGACTTGATCTTTGACCTCCTTTACACAAGAGGTATTATCGGGGCTGTAGAGTGCATGCGATAGCTTTGGAATGCTTTTTTCGCCAAAAACTATTACAGAATCAACAAGGAATGGGGCGACGTCCTATCGTGGTGCAAGATGTCCAGTCACTGGTCACTGGTCTGTGGGCCAGTGGGCCAACAAGCCTTTCCTGATGTTTTTTTTTTTTTTTTTTTTTTTTTTTAGAGACTCGCGCAGGTTCAAGAGTTTTGTATTCTCTTATGATGTGTTGACACACACAACCTGAACGGAGTGCAGTGGTTGGGGTCGTTGATGTTCGTTCACTACTCTCAGGGGTGGTTGTCCTAGACCTAGATAGGACGAGAGTCGACCAAATTCCGCGTTGGTTATAGTCCGTAGTAATTCGTTCAAGCACTTTGGTATTGCATACGCAGAGGATGAATTTCGGTTGACCATACTGTGAGTGTTATGCCTGCAGCAGTACATCTGGTCACTTTACATTCACAACTGCGTTGCATACTTTTTTGTCCGCTCGGCGGTCGATGATATTAACCACTGCACCACGGCCACCCCGAATGTGATGTTTTGCTAGTTGATTCCTGTGTCGCACGCCCCGTTGGTTAAAGTCTCTTCCCACTCGTGTACGCCACCTTAGATGCAGCCGTCCTCTGCAACGTTGTCGTTCGGGGTTGGAGTCGAAAATTCTCCGGACCGGAGCTGTGCTGCCCATTCGCTCTACATGGCCTAGCCAACTTAGACGTTTACAAAGGGTCAACTTAATTTACCAAGGGAGGCCTCTACTACTCAATTGCCTCTTGAGCCCGAAGAAACAGCGGTTGGCTAAAGTTATTCTGCGTCTAATTTCAGCGCTGGTGTCGTTGCTGCTTGCTACCAGTGAGCCAAGGTAGACGAGATCCTTGACAACATTAAAGCTTTAGCTGCCAATAGTGACATTCTAGACAGCATATACTTGGTTCTGACCTCGTTTACCTTCAGACCCAATTCAACCGATTCTGCTTCGATGCGTACAAAAGCTTCATTGACGTCTCGCTGCATTCTCCCAATCAGGTCAGTGAACTAACCCTGTGCGAGCAATTGCGCATACTTGTAGATCGTGTTTCTTGTATTGGCCAGTGGATCCCGCACGATCTTTTCGCGGATAGTGTTGAAAAAATTACATGCCAATGCGTCGCCCTGTCTGAATTCGTCTTTGATATCGAAGGTCCCGGTTAACTTCTTACCGGCCTTAATGGAACAGCGAGAATTTTCCATTATCATGCTGTACAACCTGACGAGTTTGACAGTGATGACAAAACGAGTTTGACAGTGATGACAATTACATGGCTCTATGTAGATCGTCCCTATACGCACTGCCATATGCTTTGGTGGCGTTACAGCCCGTGAAGGGCCAGAGCCAGCCCGTGAAGGGCTAGAACCGACACTGCCATATGCGGCCTTAAAATCGACGAAAATTTGGGGTGTGTCTACTTGAAGTTCTTGGGTCTTCTCCAAGATCTGCCGCAATGTGAATATTAAAGCCACATTGATGGGAACCTAACGAATTGTCCACGAATGGTTTTAGGCGATGGCAGCGATGTTAAGGAGACTTATTCCGCTATAGTTAGTGTAGTTATAGGGTTCTACTTTTGTATTAACCGGGCAAGCGATGCTGAGATTTCATTCATCGGGCATACTTTCTTCCGACCATATCTAACAGATGAGCTGGTGCATGTTCCTAACCAACTAATCACCAGCGGCTTTAAGTAGCTCAGCAGGCAGGTCGTCGGCGCCAGCAGCTTTATAACTTCAGTGTTGATATCGCTATATTAACCCCGTCTAGGTAGGATGGACCAAGTTCTCTCTCATCTTCATCCAGTGTGAATGGTGCGTTCTGCCTGACAGCGGCATCTTGCCTATCTTCGCCATTATACAGTCCGCAGATATAGTCTTTCCACATTCTCAGCATCGACTGTGACCCAGCTACGAGGTGTACGTGTTCATCCCTGCTGGCTTTCGCTCTGGCTTTATAACCTTGGCATGCTCGTTTTACTCTTTGTTAACATTTTCGAACATTGTTTTGCCCGACTCCGTCTCTCCGTTTTGAAAAGCGCACGCTCCTCCCTTCTTTCCGCTCATAGAGCTCACGAGCACTCGTACGTCAATTTAATGTGGCCATGTATGCATTCCGTTTTTCTGCGTGTCTACCTGTCTGCACTATTCATTAAACAAAGGGTTTCTCCTAGGTGGTGTCTGGAAACCTAATAAGTCAGAGGTGACATCTCTGATGGTGCTTTGACAACGTCTCCGTTGCTGTCCTATGGTTTGTGCAGTTTGCATCGGCTCTTGAGAAGCGAATTTCCTGGCGGTCTCTTGCGATTGCAGCTACTCGACGTCAAATTTTGATGGTCCTACCCGACTCCGCACCGTCCGCGATAGTCGCATACGTACCTTGGTTGCAGCAGGGTAATGATCCGAGTCCATATTGCCACCTCAGAAATTTCAGACATCCAAGATGCTGGAGGAGAGCCTGGCGTCGATTTAGTTAACAGATAATTTATCAAGGGACCGCCAGGTTCCCTTATTGATATTGAGATGTGGGAATCATGTGCTAGCTAGAAGATTACGCCCCGTCACAAAGTCTATTGGCCTGAATCCGTTTTCGGACGTGGTGTGGTGTGGGCTGTGCTTTCTCACGACTCGTTCAAAGATATCCTCCTTACCGACTTCACGTTGAAATCTCCTATAACCATCTTGGTGTCGTAGCTGGAACATTCAGCGTATGTTCTATCTAGGAGGTTATAGAAGTCATCTTTGACTCGGTCGTCTTTTTCTTCTGTGGGGCGTGAATACCCCCGAATGTAGCTTTGATGCGGATTGTTATGAGGCGCTCGCTCACACGCCGGAAGCTTAGGAATTTTTGCCTAATTCCACCTCGTACACCGATTTCCATCCAAATAGGTGTTCTCCTTGTAGCAGTTACCGTAGTATATGTCACAGTTTTGCATCCTCTTTTTATCCGGTCCATTCCATCGTACTTCTTGGAGTGCAGTAACGTGCAGCAATGTCTGCTTTATAGCAGACTGTTCCGCAGCAACCGGTCTGTGAAGGGACCTAACATTTCAAGTTCGGAACCGATACTCATGTCCTTTTATATGCTTGTGATGGTCTTCAACAAATGTTTCGTCCGTTAAATCCGAGGTTTGTAGTCGTCTCTAAGTTTTTAATTTTTTTACGGTTATGGCTTACTAGGCCGTAGCCCAACCGACTAATCCTGTTTTTTGGCGCATGATTCTCGCCATTCGCCCTTCCCCATCTGTAATTTCTGGAGGAAATCTCCAGGTGGCACCATGAGGAGGTGGTGATAAGATTTACTAACATTGCCGCAAGATGTTCGTCTGCGGTGGCTCTTCTCGCTTTTTAGCAGGCCAGCCACCGTCGGATAGATGGTAACCCTGCAAGGCTTTTTTAGTCCTTTGCCTTTGCAGTTTATGGCTTTATGGTTTGTGGCAATATAAAATCGTTTTGAAGGAAGGTGTTTGTAGTGAGTAGAAATATCACACTTTGAGCACGCGCTTACGGTCCTCATACGGTTTTTTGAAGATTTTCACCTGCCCTCGGTGAAAAAAAAAAAAAAAAGTATGGTTGACCACGAAGTCCCTTCTTGTAAATATTACTTACTTATCAGGCCAGCGATCCATGGAGGATCTTAGCCTGAGCTATAGCTGCCTTGCATCCTTGACGGTCCCGGGCACGCTGCTTCCAATTATCAAGACCAAGATGTCTTACATCCGCGATTACTTGGTCTTTATACAGGAGGCTCGGTCTTCCTCATCTTTTCGAACCAGGAGCGGAGCGGTGATGTCCATGCGGTCGATGTGGCCAAGCCAGTGTAGCCGACGGGTCTTTGCCTTCCGGACTGCATCCACATCTTTGTCCAGCTCGTAGAGTTCGTGGTTGTGTCTTCTTCTCCATTCACCTTCCTCACAGAAAGGACCAAATATCCGGCGCAGAATCTTTCCTTCGAAAGAACCCAAAATCAGCTCCGCTGTCCTGCTTATCGTTCAGTTTTCGGCTCCGTACAGCAAGACTGGCAGTATGAGTATTTTGTAAAGCAAGACTTTGGTCTTTCGAGTGAGGAGTTTTGACCCCAGTTGTTTGGACAAGCCGAAGTAGAAGCGGTTGCCAAGGGCGATTCTATGCCGGATCTCCACTCTGGTGTCATTTGTGGAATTTACGTTTGCCCCGAGGTAGGCAAACTCCTTAACTACCTCGTAAATGTAGCTGTCAATTGTTATATTTTGTCCCAGGTGGTGAGCGACGGATTGGTATTTGGTTGACAGCATGTACTTCGTCTGGTGCTCATTGACTTTAAGACCAACCCGTTTCGCCTGTTCTTTAATCGCCGTGAATGCTTCCATAATGCCACGGCGAGAACACGCGATGATATCGGAATCATCCGCGTATCCTAGCAGCTGTATGGACTTGTAGATGATAGTGCCTTACTAGCACCAGGTTGAAGAACACATGTCACATGCGGCGCATCTCCTCTGCCGAAATCCGGTGCATGCTTCAAACGGTTCCGAAGTCCTAGAACCTAGTTGCGGGGTGCATCGCGTACTTTTTAGCGTGGCGCGGAACAACTGGATCAGTTTCCTCGGGATCCCGAATTCGGCCATTGCACCAAACAGTCCTTCACGATGAATGCTGTCGTATGCGGCCTTGAAATCGATGAAAAGATGGTGTGTATTGATTCGAAACTTGTTGGTCTTTTGCAGGATTTGTCGAAGTGTAAAAATGTCGTCTATAGTCGATTTGCCGGGCCGGAAGCCGCATTGGTAGCTACCAATTAGTGCGGTGCAAAATGGCTTTAGACGTTCACACAATACGCCGGACAGGATCTTGTATGCGACATTGAGCAGGGATATACCTCTATAGTTCTTGCAAGAGGTAGGATCGCCTTTTTTGTGGATGGGGCAAATAGAGCTGGTATTTCAGTCGTCGGGCATGCTTCCGTCTTCCCAAATTCTGCAGATGATCTGGTGCATGCTCCCTACCAGAACCTCGCCGCCAGCCTTGAAGAGCTCTGAATCTTGCTGCTACGAGGAAATTGTCAGTTTCGACATTTGTCCCTTTGAATGTTCGCACATCCCGGATGTTTGGCGAGTGCCTTGCGGCGTCAATGAGCATATGGTCGATTTGGTTGACTGTTCGACCGTCCGGAGATCGCCAGATTGCAGTGTGGTTCGCATAAGAGGGAATCTTGTATTACTTATCATCGCATTACGAACTGTCGCAAAGTCCGTGAGTCGGAAGCCGTTATCTGTTGTTGTATCGTGGAGGCTATGCATTCCGATCACTCCGCCAGGGGTATTCTCCTTACCGATTTTGGCGTTGAAGTCCCCGAGCACGATTTTAACATCGTACTCCGGACAAGCTACGTAGGCGTTGTCCAGAAGGTCATATCCTCCTCGATAGGGCCTTCAGTCTCGTCGGTAGGGGCCTGTGCACATATAAGGCTGATGTTATAAAATCTGCCTCTGATGCGGATCACAGCCAGGCGATCACTTATAGGTTCAATTCGACGACCTTCAACTTTAACCGCTTTCCCACGACAAATCCGCATCCCAGTAAGTGCAATCTCTTGTGACAGCTGTAATAAATGTCGCAATTTTTCTTCCTCATCATACCGTTTCGAATCCAGCGTATTTCCTGGACCGCAGTAATATCCGCCTTGTACTGCGTGAGGATTCCTTCTAGTTTATGAGCAGCTCCGGGAGTGTACAGGGTTCTGACATTCCAGGAGCATACTCGCAAATCGTGTTCCTTTTTCGTGCGTTGTCGTCGTCGAGTATCCGTCCGTGTATCCGAGGCATCTTGCTCATTAATTACTTTGTTTTTTCTTTTTTTTTTTTACTTGGGCGGATCGTTAGACCGCCGCACAACCGCCATTCTGGTCGGGGTTTTATCGCTGCATGCGTTTGTTCATCTCCCAACGGTTGTTGAAGAGGCTATCCAGAGGGCTCCGCGAGGAGGGCGTATGTCAACTTGACCCGGGCATTTAAACAGGGATCTTTGCTGGCATCTCGCCAGGTTGAGAGCGATCAACAACTTTACCCTGTATGTCCGAGTCCATGCCCTTGTTAATATTGGGAAGTGAAAACTGTGGGCCGATTCAAATATAGCTTCCCTCGTACATTGTACTATCGGAAGAGGGTCATGCTTTAACCTCGACTCAACCCCGCCAAGTACACTTTTTTCGTACAAAATTCTCCAATATGTACCTCAAGAACAAAAGCAAAAACTCAATATTCCGGTTAGACGAACCCACACACAAAAGTTGGCCTTGAGTTTCAAGTACGTAGATAGGAAAAAAACAAACTATTGCCTCCGCCATTCACATCTACTCTTCAGTTTGTCTTCAATTATCCATAAGCTCTCGGCTGTTAGCCGTACCTGTTAGCTGTTAGTCCAAGGTTCAAGCGGGCAAACAGCCCAATGGATAAACTGAAAAGAAATCTTTTTATTCGCCGATTAAAAACGAATTTATTCCAACACTGTAGTAGAATGAAGACAAACGTGTAATGTAGTTTTTGTGTTTGTTCCTTCATCCATTTACCAATCCTTGCTCAAGAATCCTCACTCACCCACTTACACACCTTGCTTAGTCACTCAGTCGCTCACACATGTGTTCGGTGTACATCGTCTGCATTCAGGAAATTGCCATACTTCAACGTATTTCTACCGCCTGTTGGAGCCAAGAAGCCTTTTGCACGTACGTATTTCTATAAGCCCGATGTGGTGCGATGTGGGCACATACTGTGAATGGAAAGAAAGCCCTCTGATACTTGTATGTAAACATACATGTACGTATGGATCCTTTTATACTTGGGAAAATCCATGCTTTCCTCTCAGATCCTTGCTTTTACTCTTATCCTTTTCTTCGAGGTTATTGTCATTTCAGTTATAAACAGAGAAAATGCATTGTGAGATGGATGCCAAACATTTCAAGCCAAGCAATCGGTTCTTGTTCCCATCCACACGGTTATCCTTGGAAGCCAAGCGTCTTTTGAAATGTGTGCTCAAAGATTTTCTGTTAGCCGAGTTAAAGGATGCGGACTGTGTAACGCTAAGTGGTACGGTCTTAAGATGAGAGAACGTCTGCCCTTGTTTCTCTCTGTTTCTCTGCTTAGGAATCAATCACTCAAAATGTGAAAAAGAAAATCACTCAGAGCCTTGACGAAGGTCGGCAATGTGGCTTTGTTTCCTTATGCTTATCGCCAGGAAGTGGGGTGAAGGTGTTTTGGCAAATCGGTATAATTGATAATTTCCTTTTTCGTAATTTCGTGTTTCCCTTTTGCGGCAAATAGATGAGGACGCTGCCATTGATGTCCTTTTGGTTTGCACGTGACTTGTTTCGGAAAAAAATCGGTCGTATGCTTAAAAACGGCGACGGATAGACGGATAATGAGGGTCGTTTTTCGAGCACGTGGATTGCGGTTGTAATGATAGATGATTAAAGGATCGAAGATGAGGTTAGGTATTCAATTGATGATTGGATAAAAAGAAAGGATATTGAAGACAAACATATCAATGGATGAAGACAAAGGAGAGTGTGACTGTGACGCAAATGGCGCTGATTAAGCCACTTGGAGTGACGCGGTTTGAAATATAAATAGACACGGTCGACGGATCTTCACAAGAGCAGACAGAAACTAATGACTTTTATCTCGAATTGAGCGATGTTCGGTAAAGTGATTGAAATAGAATGAATTCTTCCCTGTCGAAACTGCCTAATCCTTCGAACCTTTCTAAGGTCAACGATATGAAGCCTTTTTCCCTTAATAGGAACTTAAATATCTATGTTAGGTGTACAGCTTACGAGCATGTCTTCGTTTTGCTTTCTTAAATACGATGATGGTAGTTTCTTTCTTATTAAACATTTATCGTGTACATTAGATTCGAATCTTTTTATATTTCCAAATCGATTTTATCTATTTTAAAGTAATCCCCCCGGGTACTTACATATGCCATTGGATTTTTCAAAGTTCGAAACAATGCGGTTTGTTTCTTCCCTATCGACTCTAAGCGGTGTCCTTGGACCGGTCTTTTAGTGTGTGGAATAGCCAGAAGTCGCACGGTGCCAAATCAGGTGAATACGGACATTTTGGAACGATATTAGTCGATTTTTTGTCGAAATGGTCACGAAGATTAGATGGGAAGCTTGCAGGGATGAACACCTCGCAAATGAACTACAGTTGATGCTGAGGATATGGAAAGACAATTTTTGAGGACAGTATAACGGTATAAGATTCCGTCCACCTGACTTAGACGAGGTTGAAATGGCGATATCGAAACTTATAGTCCTATAGTCTAGCGCAGGCGGCCTATTTAAAGCAGCTGGAGATGAGTTGGTTGGAAACAAGCACCAGGTCATCTGTAAGATATGGTCGGAAGAAAGCATGCCCAATGAGTGAAATCCCAGCATAGCTGTGCCAACTATAGGGGAATACGTCCTCTTAACATCGCGTATAAGATGTTTTCTGCCGTGCTGTGAGAACGCCTGAAGCCATTCGTGGACAGTTTGATAGGTTCCTATCAATGTTGCTCAGTCCAGGAAAATCTCCAATGTACCAAATATTCACACTGCGGCAGATATTGGAAAAGACTAATGAATATTAGGTCGAGATACACCGCCTCCTCGTCCATTTTCAGGCCGCATATGACAGTATCTATAAGGACGAGCTATACATATAAAGCCATGTTATGTTTTGACATCTCTAACACGTTTGTCAGGCTTCTCGCTGCTCTCATCCTTTTCAACATCATGAAAAGGTCGTGCGGGATTCACTGGCCAATACAAGAGACAAAATCTAAATTAAGTCTCAGAATTGTTGCACACGCTGATAACATTGACGTGATGGGAAAACGCAGGGGGGCGTCAATGAAGCTTTTGTGAGCACTGAAGCAGAAGCGGCTAAGTGGGTCTGAAGGTAAACGAGGGCAAAACCAATATGCTGTCGTCAAAGGAAGACGCACAACACCGATGTTTTGGCTAGAACGGCACTATTGGGAGCTATAACTGTGACATAGTCAAGGATTTCGTCTATCTTGGCTCACTTGTAACAAACGGCAACGACACTAGCGCTGATATTAGATGCAAAATAACTCTTGTCAAACACTGTTTCTTCGGCCTCAAGAGACCCTCTATAAAACCGCAATCATTTCGGTCCTCCTCTATAGCGGAGAGGCTCGGACCTTATCAAAAAAGGAAGAAGAGGTCCTTGGTCGTTTAAGGAAAAATATTCTGCGCACAATCTTCGGTCCCGTTTGTGCTGACGGAGAGTGGAGGAGAAAATTCAGCCTAGTCGGCCCAGTACGACGACTTTGAAACTATATGACTATGCCATTTAAAGCGAATGACACCACAGCTCCGGCCCGAAGAGTCTTCGACTCCAACTCGGAGGGACGACGTTGCAGAGGACGGCCGCATATAAGGTGGCGCTCACAGGTGGAAATTTACCTCAACTAGCTGTGCGCACGGCACTGGAAACAGCTAGGAAATGGACCTCAACCAACTGGGCGTGCGACACTGGAAACAGGTAGCAAAAGATCATGCTAGATGCAAGGGCTTGTTGGTTGAGGCCTGGGCTCAACTCGAACTTAGCGCTACCTAAGTAAGTAAGGTCAAGATTCAATGCAGTATGAGACGGTGCGTTATCGTGATGCAAAAACCAAGACTTGTCTCGTCATAATGCTGGCTTCTTTAGGCGAATAGTTTCGCGAAAACGATGGATATTATCCAAGTGACCTTTTTTGTTGATAGTTTGACCTGTCGAAAGGATCTCATAATGCACAATACCACTTTAGTCGAAGAGCACACTATAAAACTAACTGCAAAATGTATATGTACAAAATTCAGAGCTACTGTGATGGGTTAGGAGTTGTGATCATCGAATAATCTGCTATGCCACCTCTTCCTTATGACATTAAAACATTGTAGGCTACTGCCTACAATGAGGGTTTGGAAAATGCCGTGATACTTTGGATTAATAATATGCTTGGGGAAGAACCATACATATTCCAGCTGGACTCTCCTCCTTCGCACAGAGCCATGGCGACACAGGCATAGACGGCCGCAAACTTCCAAACTTATTGTCTTGCGAGCACCTTACGACCTTATTTGCCTGCGAGGAATGTTGTACCTACCGGCATGGTCAATATGATTACAGAGAATTTCTGGATCCGAATTGAGCGGATTTTGTCCTTCTTCTCCTTTGTGGCGGTACAAACCGGCGTGGTCTCGAGCCTCAACCATGAATTGACTCCAGCCAGCACGATCTCATGCCAGCCATCTCCAGTCACACACACTAAGTTGGTTGAAGTCCTTCTCCACTTGTGAGCGCCATTTGAGTCGAGGGCGTCCTTCGTTGCGTTGTTCCAATGACCTGAATTCGAAGATTCTTCAGGCCAGAACTATATTATCCTCCAAGCTCCTTTCATAATATTTTCGTCACAGGCGAGGCATCAGCCTGGATTCACGACCGTCAGTCTCTAAACGATGACAAGTGGCGATGCTGAGCTTCTGGTAGCCAAATTGTTAAAACCAGTATAACCTGGATTTTACTCGATTCGACTGGGAAATATTTCTCGTTAAAGGACATGATATGTACAGTCTCTGAACTAATCCGATGTGGATCTTACGTGGTTTGGCAGTTGAATTCCAGAAAATTTGACACAACTCGGAAGCTGGCAACACAGCATCATTTGTCAACAACCGTCTAGAAAGGGGTACCTTTCTTTCAGTTCTGTGAGTGACTTACATTATAAGCAACGTTTTGATTCAATTTTTAGTGAAATCTGGTGAAACGCACAGGAAAATCTCCCGAAAAATACAGGAAGTGTATGCAAACGAGTTTATGTCGAAAACATGGGCAAAGCGGCTGAAAAAGTACCGTGAATCAGTAGGACACGATCCACATGAAAGTACTTTCGTCACCTCTCGTATCGCGGCATCGTGAATATGTTTACACCCCGACCAAACAGTGCCTCTATAGTTCTATGTTAGGGTCTTGGGCTGGATCTTTCACAAAAACTATGCGTGCAAGATCCAACTCTCGTTGACTGTGCAGGAGTTTTTGACAAAAAAAAAAGCATTTCAACTTTCCTGCATCCAATATAGTCCCAATGCGACATTCTTTACTCCCAAGATGAGGCCACTCAGAAGGTCAAAGATGCTGTAACCATGGTTCCTAAAGTGTCAACTTCGGAGGATTATTAGGGGTACTTCGGATCGTTGGAACAATATTGAAATCTTGTGGAGTTTAGAGGGGGAATATTGAGAAGGTCGGTAATGAAATATTGCAACAAACTCCATTTGCTTGTTTTTTGTTTACAAATTTCCAGAACTTAATTGCCAGTCCTTGCACAAAGCAAAACTTAGCCATTAAATAGTAGGTCCCATTCGTCTGTGTGAAAAACCAATCACACACAGCATAGGTGAATGAGAGAAGCTAGGTTCTGACTATCATCGAGCTGTAACCCCATTCTTCTTCTTCTCCTTCTAACGGGCGCTAGAGTTCGCGCCGAACCTGGGCCTCAACCAACATGCCCCTCCAACTAGCACGATCTCTTGCTAGCCTTTTCCACTGCCGCACACCCAGTTGGCTGAGGACCCCTTTTACCTGTGTGCGCCATCTTAAGTGCGGCCGTCGTCTGTTTCTTCATCCCTCGGGGTTGGATTCAAAGACTCTCCGGGCTGGAGCTGTGGTGTCTATTCGCTCTACATGGCCTAGCCATCTTAGGCGTTGAATCCGTATACGCTTAACTAGAATCCTGTCGTCGTACAGCCCGTAATGGTCGTGGCTGGATCCCTTCCTCCATCCCCCGTTTGCGCTTACAGGCCGCAAAATTACGCGCAAAATCTTTCTCTCGAGCCGACCAAGGGACTCCTCATACGCTTTTGATAGTGTCCTTGCTTCTGCGAAGTACAGCAAGATCGGGATGATAAGGGTCTTATATAGAGTCAACTTTGTCGTTCGGGAGAGGGGTCTTGAGCCCAAAAAAACAGCCATTGGCAAGAGTGATTCTGCGTTTGATTTCGGGACTGATGTCGTTGTCCCAGGTCACTGCGGAGCCAAGGTAGGCGAAGTCCTTAACTACCTCAAGCTCACACATATCTGCCAATACAAACGTTCTAGCCAAGACGTAGGTGGTGAGCGTCGTTTTTTTAATTATAGCGTACACTCTGTTTTGCCCTCGTTTACTGCCAAACTAATTTACGCCGCCTCCATCTCAATACTCACAAACGCCTCATTGACATCTCGCTGTGATCTACCTAATGTCAACATCGTCGGCGTATGCAAGCGTTGTATAGCTCGTCTCCAATTATGCGGCTTTGAAGTCGACAATTAGGTGGTGAGTATCGACTTGCAATTCATTGGTTTTTTCCAGGATCTGCCGTAGAGTGAAGATTTGGTCGATGATGGACTTCCCTGGCCTGAATCTGCACTGATAAGGACCTACCAGCTTATTTACAAAAGGCTTCAGGCGTTCAGACAAAACGGCAATGAAGATTTTGTAGGCGATGTTAAGAAGACTTATGCCTCTGTAGTTGGCGCAGTCAGAGGGGTCTCCTTTCTTATGGATCGGGCATACTATGCTGAGACGCCATTCCTCGGGCATGCTTTCCTCTAACCATATCTTACGGATGAGCTGGTGCATGCTCCTAACCAGGTCATCCCCAGCTGCCTTGAAGAGCTCAGCAGACAGTCCGTGTGCGCCAGCAGCTTTATTCGATTTGAGTTTCGATATAGCGCCGTTCATAACAATGATGATGTTGGTGATCAGTAATCCTTAGTGTGACAAAGGGGGCCACAAGCCCGTATGGAACTTGAGTGTGAATTCTTCTTGGACTTGAGACTATAAACCAGAACATATTAGTGAGCAAAGATCTCCTAAGTTCTGGAAAGGCTTAGAAGGGAATTACTTAAATTATGAATTCCAGTGATTGCGCGGCAGCAACCTGTGAGGCTGCTTAACTTCCCCCTGTCGCACATAGAATTAATTGTGTATCGTCTTCATCTCGTTGCGGCAAAGGACATCCTAATCTAATCATTTTTTTCGTTCTAGTGACCATTGTCATGTCGACTACCTCCAAGCCCCAGTTCACTCCATACATAATACAATTCCCCAGTACAGTTAACATAATTAGTATCTACCATAACCCGCACCCGGCCGCCACTTAATCCCATTCCAGATACCAAAGCAACACTTGGACCGGTCCATTGTAGCCACAAAACATTCGAAACACAATAATGTAATCAGCAACGTCGTCCATTCGTGAGGACTTAAGCAAATTGAATGCACTTTATACAAACAGAGTTATCCTTGATAATTCCCTGCAAATGATCTCGGAGAAGTTTTAATTAACCAGCTTATAGCTGAGCTCAATCATTGGTGTCTTCAAAGTAGCTCTAGCACCCTCTCTCTGCAGACAGTTGAGAATCAGACATCATCGGTGTGAGATCAGACGACCACCGATGACAATCCAAACCAATAATTTGACAATAATTCTGTTGGTTTGTCGCAGTAATTGTATGTCCATGTCATCGTGGTCTCGTGCTGCATGCATAGGAGTACAAGTACATGCATAGGAGTAGAAGTACACTCCTCCAACAAACAAATAGCCTTGAGTTCCACAGTCAGCTGGTATGGCCTTCCCGCTTTGTTACTGATTTTCAGTCGACTTATCGAAATTGTACTCAATGGATTGAATTGTGCTGATGATGGCATACCATGATGGATACAGACACAGCATACTCCACTTTCTCGGGGTTGCACAAAGACTTGGAGGGCTTCAGATGGGTGCGTCGTGTGTTCAAGTGGGGTATCAGGTGGCGAAGCACTTATCATGGTTGCATGTTGTGGGATGAATAACAGGTGATGCGGTGCGTGGTAAGATAAGATGATGCAATGTTCTTCGAGCATGAATGCTTGCGTATACATCCTGTGGATGTTACGCAGTAATTAAGGGTCATTCAATTAATTATGATTATCCAACAGTGGGTAGTAATTAAGAGGAACGTATCGGATCTCAAATTTCTACTCTGTGAATTACTAGTTGATTGCAGTCTATGGGTTGAAGAAAATTATTTTAGCTTTCTGTCATTTAAATGCTCCCAAGTTTCGTGGTCAGATAGATATTGTAACGTAAATTCGACTAACGACCCTCCTCGGTATAACAATGCACACTTTCATTGCATCGCTACCCACTTCATGTTCTTGTAGATGTAACTACGGACGTAACAAGGAAAAACGTCGATCATCAAATCTGTCTAATGAATTGCTTATAACGTGGGCCACTACTTGGACCTGGCCAAGGATTCCTTATAAAAATATACCCCTTAATATAGAAACGACATCTATTTGTTGGCCCTTTTAATAGCTTAGAAAATCTTTGATTGATTCTTGGAGTTGGAGTCAACAGCCGAGCTGATATTCTGGCCTTGTGAATGGTCGACTGAGCCTTTTCTAAACCTTGTCAGGCGCTATTTGTACCCCTTTTACACGTACACCATGGGGTTAACCTTAAGATCTTCCAACGAAGCGATCTTTATGTCCTCAATAGTGGCAAATAACCATTAAAAGGTCCCAGGAGTACAAGTAAGGCGAGTACTGTGGCTCAGGCTTGAATATGATAGTGCTTTTGGCCAAAAAGTTACGCAAAAGCAACGATGAGTGAGCACAATGCATTCCCGTAATGCAATAGTCATACATTTTATTTCCATAAATTCGGATGAGCAAGCGGAGCACCATTCGACGAGAGTTCATTATGAACCACGCCATAGAAGAAAACACTCATCGGCATCTGTATTTAAATAGACATATACTTAGGTGCTTCTTTTGCTAAAGTTCGGGATACCATCTTTCTTTCTTCGGTGCCTATACAGCCCATGAATGTGTGTGTGTGTGATTTATTTTGTAAACTGGTAAAAACGACCTACAGTATAATACCGATTCCGAACGGCCTGAGTAGAGAAGCATTTTTATGGCAAGTGTACTACGGTATACTATACTACGATCCATTTCTAATCGACGAAGACCGCAGAGAATTCTGTCCGCCTGACCTCGACGAAGTTAAGATTGCCATATCGGTGCTCAAGTCGAATAAAGCTGCTGGCGCAGACGGACTGTCTACTGAGCAGCTGGCAATGACTTGGTTAGGAGCATGCACCAGCTCATCTGTAAAATCTGGTCAGAGGAGATAATGCCCGACACATTGCGTCTCAGCATCGTATACCCGATCCACAAGAAAGGAGACCCCTCTGATTGCGAAAACTCTAGAGGAATAAATCTCCTTAACATCGCCTACAAAATCTTCTCTGCCGTTTTGTGTGAACGCCTGAAGCCTTTTGTAAAAAGGCTGATAGGCCCTTATCAGTGCGGATTCAGGCCAGGGAAGTCCACCATCGGCCAAATCTTCACACTACCGCAGATCCTGGAAAAAACCAATGAATTTCAAGTCGACACTCACCACCTATTTGTCGACTTCAAAGCCGCATATGACAGCGTAATTAGAGACGAGCTATACAACGCTATGTCTACCTTTGCCATACCTGCTAAACTCGTCAGACTATGTAGGATGACTTTGGAGAATGCTCACTTCTCCATCCGAATCGGTGAACACCTTGCCGATAGTTTTGATTCTAAAAAAAGGATTAAGGCAGCGCGATATGTTGTCTTGTGATTTCTTCAACATCATATGAGAAATGGTTATGCAAAAATCACTGCCTAATACAAGAGGAACAATCCATTTCAAGTCCTCGCAACTCCTTGCATACGCCGACGACATTGATATAATAGGTAGATCACAGCGAGATGTATGCTGTCATCAAAAAGGGACGCTCATCACGCCAAGAACGTTTGTATTGGCAGATATAAGTTATATGGCTCCGCAGTGACCTGGAACAACGACATCAGTTCCGAAATCAAACGCAGATTCACTCTTGCCAATCGCTGTTTCTTTGGGCTCAGGAGGCAACTGAGTATTAGAGCCCTCTCCCGAACGACAGAGTTGACTCTATATAAGACCCTTATCATCCCGGTCCTGTTGTACGACGCAGAACCATAGACACTATCAAAAGCGGATGAGGAGGTCCTTGGTCGGTTCGTGAGATAGATTTTGTACGTGATTTTCGGGCCTATAAACGCAGACGGGGGATGGAGGAGAAGATTCAACCACGAACCTTACGGGCTGTACAGCGATATGAGTCCAGTCAGGCGTCTACAGATTCAACGCCTAAGATGGCTGGGCCATGTAGAGCGAATGGATACCACAGCTCCAGCCCGGAGAGTCTTTGAATCCAACCCCGAGGGACGGAGAAGCAGATAACGGCCGCACTTAAGATGGCGCACACAGGTGGAAGAGGACCTCAGCTAACTGGGTGTGCGGCAATGGAACAGGCTAGCAAAAAATCGTGCTATTTGGAGGGGCATGTTGGTTTAGGCCCAGGTTCACCCCGAACTGTAGCGCCCATTAAGAAGAAGAAGAATACTACGGGAGGTTTTGCCAGTTCTCCGCCGAGTAAGGATGCCGCGAAATAAATATTCGATGACGATATCGGGATCCGAACGCGCTCATCGTGCGTCAGAGCTTAACACACTAACCATTGCGCCACGGCTCCCTCGATCGGGATACTCTCGCTCCGTTAAAATAGCTATTTCATAGCAGCCAGTTGGACGACAGGATGATGGTAATCTGATACATGGCTTTATGAGGTCCATTATCGTCTGTGGATGTCCTGTTTGATCCATTGTGAATTCAAGCTTGATGTTAAGAGTTTGAATGTTTGAGAGACACTCAATGAGTTGTAACGTCAGAGAGACGTTGTCCGTGCAGGAGGTAACAGGGAGCAGGAGAGAAGGTTCCTACTGACATAAGTCTTAAATATCAGCATGTTGAATTGAGGAGGGAAGACCGGACGAGGTAGCGCGTTCCACATTATTGTGGTTCGGTTGCAGAAAGAATCTCTATATTTGACAGTACGGGGTATTAAAGTGAATTCGTGGGAATGTTCACACATCCAGCATGTTTTACGGGTGTGTTGCGAGGAAGTCTTGTGCTTCTCATCACCGCACTAAGAGCTGCCTCAAAGTCGGTGAGTCTCGAAAGCCGCTGTCCATTGTAATATCGTGGAGGCATTGCTCTCCGATTGCTGCGCCAAACTTGAAGGTGTTGTTAAAATTAATAATCGTTCGGTTCTTGTAACTTTTCCTCATTGGCTGCTTCTTATTTCCTGTTTTTTGCTCAGGCTATCGAATGTCTCCTTACACAGAATTAGAAACTTTTTACATAAATAAGCCATTCTGGTGGAAAACATCCTTACACAGTATCACACAGATTTGTCAGCTCCTTGTTTTCATCTCAAATCGAAGGACTAGTATTAAAGTGTAAAATAACCTTCGTTTTCTGAATCGAGATATTTTTTAATTGCCTTACCATCTCTGTCATTGGAAGTAAACAAGATCCAATCCATTTCTACAAGTATTCTAAATTATAACTTGTTTTGCACTTTCATCGATTTCATTACGACTTCCGAAGACGTCAAGGTAAGCACTATTTCTCACCAGCTCCGTGCTGGTGTTATGGTGATAAATTATACTTTTCCAAGGTAGCTACTATGGAAACTATAAATTCAATAAAGAACAGCACCACTATCGAAGTAAACAAAAGGTAAAGACGCTCACAGGACAGTATGCAAATGAGGCAAATTTAAAACTAATCACTTGAAATATATCATCAGCAATATACTCGCAAGTCATTAGTCCTTGAGTTAATTAAAGCTCATAGCGA
The DNA here is from genome assembly GCA_951905685.1 of Eumerus sabulonum. Classification (NCBI taxonomy): domain Eukaryota; kingdom Metazoa; phylum Arthropoda; class Insecta; order Diptera; family Syrphidae; genus Eumerus; species Eumerus sabulonum. Next base: position 32,143,740 of record OX645060.1, read on the forward strand.
CAGAATAGAAAACCGAAGAAGCGTGAATGGAATCAGCAAGGGAAAGAACCGTGAAAAATAACGCGAATAGCTTGATAAGATTCAATTGGCGTGTAATTTGCAGTCCTCCCCTATAGCCTTAACGACGGGGCATGATGACAGTGTCCCTATTATGGTTGAATATCGAGTCATGGCTGGTGAATATGGAAAAGAAGAAGAAAGAAGTGATGGCGGGAAAAAGGAAGTTTAAGGTGTTTTGTCATGCTGGAATGAAATACGTAATTGATCGGTTATTGGCTTCTGTTGATATTCCAAATCTCACTGGCTTCCGGGACTTTAAATATGAGAATTGCTTGCAATTTTGCCCAGGATATAAGGAGATGATTCTTGGAAGTAAAATATATTTTAAATTATCCTGCGTTACATTGAAACACCGATTCTCAAGATAACAGCGGGGACTGGCGACTAAAAAACGCACCCCTTGGTAAATTGGGTTATCATCCCAGAGGGCACTCATTTGCAAAGCTTAACATTTGCAGCATATGGGAAACGAAATGTATTTTAAACTTCCCAGAGGGAAGTTATTGTAATGAGGCTCATTTTGACATATCTCCACGTTTCAAGGTCACCAGAATCCAAATTCAAGGTGTACATATGGGCATACACACGTATGTGCGCATGTGCGTATGTGCGTACCGGAATTTCCTCCTCGATTATCTCGAGAACCAAAGGTGATATTGACATGGTTCATTTCAAAATGAAAAAATATGAAATCAAATGAGTGTTTTCATTTATCCCACTGGGAAGTTAGTCTAGTGGGCCTTGCGGCTCGCACCTAGACCACATTTTTTATTTAGTATTCAATGCCTATTTTTGCTAGGATATCAAGCAGCCGAAGGACGACCCCTACAAAGGAAAAACAAAGGTGTTCTAGGAGTAGCATCTATCCGAAGAATGCTGGCCTGCTAAAAAACGAGAAGAGCTACGTCAGACGAAGACCTTGCGGCACTGTTAGTAAGTCCCATTCCCACCTCCTCGTGATGCCATCAGGAGATTTCCTTCGGGAATTATAGACGAAAAATAGGTTTAGTCGGTTGTGCTACGGTCTAAGCCGTAACCGTAAAACAACCCCCGCAAACGTATAAAAGAACAGGAGTATCAATTCTGCACGTGGAACTTTAGTCCCTTAATAGACCGGTCGTAGGCGAATATTTAGAAAAAGCCCTAAGCTGCTATAAAGCAGACGTTATGGGACTCCAACGAATGCGATGGGATGGACCGGCAAAAAAGAGGATGAAAAACTTTGATATTTTCTACCGAAACTGCTACAAGGACTACAAATAACGCAGATGCGGATTTGTTGTTCCAGGACTAAGACGAAAAGTCCTAGGTCTTCAGCATGTAAGCACCCAAGGTACGTATGCGGATATCGAGAACACTGCGGTGTCGAGTCGAAGCAGCAAAATTTGACGTCGGGAAGCTGCAATCGCAAGAGACCGCCAGGATCTTCGCCGATCGTTTCTACCTCAAGCTCTCTCAAGAGCCGACACGAACTGCACTTACCATAGAACAGCAATGGAGACGTTATCAAAGCGCCATCAGAGATGCTGCCTCTGATGTATTAGATTTTCAGTTACCAGCTAGGAGAAACGAGGGCGCCGTGGCGTAGTAGTTAGTGTTTTGGACGATGAGCAAGTTCGGATCCTGATAACACCAACGCCATTTAGTGTTTATTTCATGGCGTCCCTCCTAGGCGGGGTACTGGCGATACCCCCCGTTGTACAGCTTGCCTTGAAAAAGTTTCTCGCACGCCGTTCAGAATCGGCATTCATCTGCGTTAAAAATAAATCACACACAACATGGGTGATTGAAGAGAAGCTTGGCTCTGGTCCTTCATGGCCTGTAACGTCAACAAAAGAAGAAGAAAAACTAGGAGAAGCCCTTGGCTTAGTGACGAGTATAAGCAGATACATGCAATAAAACAGAATGCGTGCACGAAGATGGGAGAGAATTCCGTACACCCGACTTAGACGACGTTGAGATATCAAAACTGTTGGAACAGACAGCCTACCTGTTGAGCTACTTAAAGCAGCTGGAGGTGAGTTGGTTGGTCACGATATATTTCCAGTCTGCAAAATTGCTTGCATACACTGATGACATTGACGTGATTTGGAGAATGCAGCGAGATGTCAATGAAGGATTTGTGAGCATTGAAGCAGAAACGACTAAAGTGGATCTGAAGGTAAGCGAGAGCAAAACCAAATATTCACATGCTGTCATCAAAGAAAGACGCAGAACACCGACGTCTTGTATAGAATATCGCTATTGGCAGCTTTAATTTTGATGTAGTCAAAAATTTCGTCTATCTTGGCTCACTGGTAAGAAGCGGCAGTGACACCAGTGCTGATGCGTAATATCTTTTGCCAGCCGCTGTTTCTTCGGACATAAGATGCTATTGGGCAGTAGAGCCCCCTGTCCGGAAACTAAGATGGGTTTCTATAAAACAGTAATCATCCCGGTCCTCTTCTAAGGCGCAGAAGTTCGGCCTAGTACGACACCAACGAATCCAACGTCTAAGGTGGCTAGGCTATGTAGAGCGAATGGACGGCACAGCACTCCACCCCCGAGGGACGACGTTGCAGAGGACGGCCGCATTTAAGATGATGCACACAGGTGGAAAGAAGCTTCAACCAACTAGGCGTGAGACACTGGAAACAGCTAGCAAAAGATCGTGCTAGCTTGAAAAGCTTGTTGGTTGAGGCCCAGGTTGGCTCCAAACTGTAGCGCCACTTAAGTAAGTAAGTAAGCTCAGACACACCTTATTATGTCGATGACACAGAGCGGGCCCACGGTGTAAAGGGAGAAATGGGGAACCCTGATCCAGTATGGAATTCCAGATTCATATGATTCGGTTGAAAAAATATTCCTTATATTTGAAGGGGTGGAATACAACTGGCTATCTCTTCATGGAGATATTTCTGCGCTGCTCCAGCGAATATAATGATTTATCTCCTACTCCTATCAGTTCTATAACGCGATTTTGTATTCTGTCTAGTAAGTGCAATGAGGTCTTAGATACAGCGGACCTGTCATGAGCGTTAAAGCCTGATTTAGGATGAATAAACGCCTTATAGATTAAAGCCAGATCCAAAGGTGGGAAAAATATTTTGCGTCTGTGTAAGAAGCCTAGGCATTTCGCAGCATTTTTGCAACACCAAATATGTGGTCGTTCCAACTAATAGTACTAGTGATACACATACCCAGAATCGAAAGCTTTTCGGTTCGTAAGATGCAAGTGCCACGCAGGTATAAATACTGCTGGCCGATGGTACGTTTGAACGACACAAACCAGCACCGTATTTTGGGAGCATTAAATTCCACTCTATTCTGTTCTCCCCATAAAATTATTCTGTCGATGTCGGAATTTAATGAGCTTAACATACGCTCCCGCTCACAACTTACAGCCGAAGAACAGGGTCGTACGGTAGTGAACAAATATGTGAAGCTGAGAGCGTTTATAAAAATGGGAAAGAGTGTCGGAGACAAGACAGACCCCTGGGGAACACAGTATTTAAAAAATGGATTTCAGACTTCCAGCGGTTCAAAACAACTTGAACAATTCGAAGGGATAATTCTAATCTATTGAAGAAAATACTCTTCGATTCCAAAAGCTCACATGTTCAACAAAAGGGTTTCGTGCCGATCCTTATCAAATGCTTTCGAAATATCCAGGGAAACTATTTTGAACACCACTTCAGAACTACTGGGGAATGCCATCTGGACCATCAGATTTGTGCATTACGAAATCTTTGCGAATTGCATCTGTCTTTAATTTGGTACGTCGGATAAGGGTATCGCAGTCGTTTCTGGCTCGTATATACTCAGAGCTATGCTCAGAGTTGTTTGCTTTAGAGGCTCAGAAACTTACTCAGAAGCTTACGTCGAACAACTTATTATCCTATGGCCGGGTGCTTTTAATCAACATCACGTCATTGTCGAGGAAGCAAAATGACCAGATCGCACCAATCGCCTTTCTCGTATAGCCATGTTATTATTCCGGAGCTCTATCCCTAAATTGTGGGCATAGCCAACAACGGACGACGGGCCAACAACGAACGACGTAAGTCGAGAAGCTTTTTCAAGGCAAGTATACTACGGGGGTTTTGCCAGTACCCCGCCGAGGAGGAACTCCGCGAAATAAACATTCGATGGCGTTGGTGATACCGGGATCCGAACTCGCTCATCGTGCGTCAGAGTCCAACCTACTAACTACTGCGCCACGGCGCCCTCTTATTACTACCACATAAGTCACAAAGCGCCGAGAGTTAAATAACATCTCGTCGTTGCTTTTGTTCAATTTACCAATAACTCCCTTTTGCCTCAACGAATAGTGGCTGAGCTCATAAAATACTGAAAGTAAAACACAAAAAAATCGGTCACAACATTAGTTGCGATGCAAATGCCTAAGATAAGGTTTCAGATACCACCAAATGCAACTTTATTTAAAAATCTCAGTGATCAACCCAGTCCTATCCCGTGATCACGAGAGATTATTCTGTAAGTCCATTGAAGCATTTGGGTTTCAATCGAACTGTTAGAGTTCTCCCTCGCAACTCAGAAGAAATGCAGGAAATACGATTGGATTAAAGCCCTGCCTAACCAAAGTACGGGACTATGAACAGAAGACATCATTATATATCGATTATCGCCTGAGACTTGTCCCGGGTGTATTAGGCGTATTAGACGTTTCTGCACTCACGGTTATATCCTCTTCTAGGGACATTCTTTTCGAGACACACAACCGCCTTTTTAATTGGAGGAAATTTACAGCCAGCATTTTGAATCACTACACCTTTGATCGAAAGCTTATTGAGCTTGTGATTAGAAAATCATCTACTTGCATCACTTATGATGAGGTGGATACATACCAGACATACCAGAATACTTTCCTTTTTCCCTGTTTTACATAAGATCGATGAAAGGTTGTTATGGTGCGTGCTGAATCTCCCAGCTCAACATTGCAAAAGTTCAATGGACCAGTAATATTGGACCTAGTACTCGAACATAAAGCTGCAGCCATTTACGAGGGCCAGACCATCACGAAAAATTTAGAGCTTGTCTGGAGACAACATCAACTCAGATCAATACTAGTGTGCGGAGCGAGATATCGCATGCACAACATGGTCGAACTAAGGCACCAATATTTAACGTCGATATCGTCGTGCGCAAAATTTCTCTAGGTCCTTCATCAATTTGGGGGCTGCCGTAGTGCATCGCTAAACATCACCGAGTGTTCCGAGCTGCTGTCTGTAGTTCAAAGTATGTCCATAGATATAGAAATGCAACTCCTATATGGAAAAATAGTGCAGCACAGCTGTTGTGAATGGGAAGTGATCAAAAATACTGACGAAGACACTCACAGCATATGGTCACTTCAAATTCATGGCATCGAACATTTGCTGGGACATACAACCAACGTGAAAATTCAGTCGAGTTCCTCCCCAATCCTATGCAGGACAACCACCCCTGGAGAGTGGTGAACGAACATCTACTACCCAAACTATAAAAAAAAAAAAAAACCAAAATCGTTTTCCCTCTAACTCTTTCAAAGTCATATTGAGTCAGCACCAGGTTTTAGGCTCGAAGCGCAGCAGGATGTGCACAAAGCTGCTTCAAATTATGGGAAAATTACTGTTTTACGAGCTTTACGAGGCAGATCTCTGCGTCAACCCTGAAGGAATATGTCTCCAAATATTGCTCATAAGATTCTCTCTGGCAGATTGTGTGAACTCTCTAAGCCTCTTGCAAACAATTTGATTTGATTCGAGAGCGCAGTGGGTAGCGTGTTGGCCTCCGACGCCAATGACATGGGATCGAATCCCGACACAGCCATGTCATCGAACGTGTTTTTCACGGTGTTTCTCCTCAGCGGGGCTCTGACAAAACCCCCTGTAGTAAAATTGTCATGAAAAGCTTCTCAAAATTCGCCGTTCGGAACCGGCAATAAACTGTAGGTCCCTTTCACCTATGGGAAAATGAAACCACACACAACATGGGTGATTGAGAGAGAAGCTCGGCTCATGTCCTTCATGGACTGTAACGCCATCAAAAAAGTATCAAAATAGTCGTTCGCATTAAAAGCGTACGCGGCTATGTAAGTGTTATATGCACAAATTGAACAAGGGCTTTCAAAGAGTCCCAGATATCTAAAAGAATTCCCCGAGTTTTCTTAACCAAAGCAAATCAGAAAATCATTAGTCCAATTAGCAACATTAAATTGGTTTTCCCACAACAGAGAGGTCCAATACCATTTCGAGCCTGAACACAGCTCTGTATGCTTCAATTATACCACAGCTTAACCAGATGCTCCACTTGACCACACTACCCTTGCTAGTCAGTCACCTAGTCACGAATTTTCCAGCTACCACAATTAACTTCTAGATTGGCATATGCCACACTCTTCACGTCTGGCAATCCTTAGTTGAAGCACCTCCAGCCATCACATAATCCTTTTACGCACACCAAACCACATGTGAGAAAACGTATTCATATACCAGAAACTATCTACAGTCCCACGCTCAGGTGTTCCCAAAAGTTTACAGCCAAACCTACATATGTCGAACACATTGAGAAAAGGATCTCCCCATGATGTACACACGACAATCCAAATAAAACGAAACTTTTTCGTCCTAGGCACACATCCAGGACAACAGAGTAATCATCTCTTTCACAATTTTGTTGACATGTAAGTGCTTTTTAGGCAAGTGTAATCCTTGCAAGAGGTGTTGATCCTTCGTGTTTGCAAATGAAACGCATACAGACACGAACGAAACGAAGGTCTATGGTACAGGTCTATTGTTCGCAGGATAATAAGTGAGTGATACAAAAACATTTGAGAGCTTTGGCAGGATAATGACAACAGCGACATCCATCTCTCCGAGGATAACCAAAAAATATTGAATTGAGTTGGCTTATTACTACGACTGTTACAGGCTTCCATCGCGTTTGCTGTTCACTCTTCGCCCATGTGCTGTTGACGCCGCTGTTTGACTATGTGATCACCGGCTCGGGGACGAAATAAGCCTGTACCGAATTGGTTTCGTGCCCGATGTACCATGCGTGCTCATGCAGCTCACTCTGTTTGATGGATGGCGACCCAAAGAACGGTTTACGTTAAACGAAGGCGATTTATTGATAAAGAGTGTACCGCGCCACATAACGATGAAGCCTACGAGTAGCTCAACCGCAATGAGTGGCAGCAACAGTACGCTATGCGTGCCTGCGGGCAGGGGTCGTGATGGTGGTCGACCATCATGAATTTCCAAACAAACACTATCCGTTGGATTTATGTATGTCTTCCTCGAAACTTTACTCTGCACCCGGAAGCAGCATTCCAGATTCGAAAAATAATTACATCATAAGTGCCGGTGGAGGGTGCAGCAAATAGGGTCACTTGCCCAGGTCGTAGGAGTGATAACTTGCACTTGCAATCGTTCGATGCGGTTTGGTGGCAGATATCTTGGCAATATGATATCTCTCTCTCTCTGGTGCTTACCACAATAATTGGAAAAGTTTCCATCTCTGCGGAGATCCACAGACAGGCGTTTTTCAATAACTCAAGTGTTTGCAGATAAATGCGAAAAGTTTTGTTGGAAAATAGATTATCCGCAGAGCGATGCGCTGCAGGGGGCATGATGTTACTTTGACTCTCTATTCCATTCTTCCGCTCGGTCGCCAGGGCTAGTAGTCATCATCAGTGCGTCTCTAGCTGCATGATGTCGACGGAAACCTGGACATATGGTTGCGGTCTTATCGAGTTGTAAATATTATGGTATACAGCCTCCTCTGAGAGGTCATTACGTTATAATTGGTGATGGTAGTTTCATGTTCAAATGAGCAATTATATTCCGGACAGTAAAGTAGAATCATCTCCTTCGAGAGGTTTTAATTAAAACTGAAACCTCATTCTCCTGGTTCTGTGGTCAGGTTTCGTCTCAATCTCAGTCAGTTAATTATGAAAATCAAATTTCTCGTTTGCCTTTTTTTGAATACTCCAAATACAAGCTGCAAAACCTCAGAAACCAATCAAATATCTCAGAGATATCTCTGTCTACACTGATTCTTGCCACAGTGTTCGGCATCGAAACAATTCCAGGAAAGCATAGTCCAAACGACACGAATTCCATAGAAGAACTGTTCTCAATGGTAGATAGGTAGACAACAAGGATCCATTATTTGATTTAACTAGCTCGAGCCACTGAAATGCCTTTGACAGGACCCACTTGGTCCTGCCAAAAACCGAAAAGGATACAAAAATAGAAAACAAGAAATGAGAGTACAAGTGGTTGAGGATGGAAATTATAAAGTTTTAAATTAAAATTCCCCATACTCCGCCCTGAAATGTGAGAATCTCTCTGGTGAACTCCTAGTCAACTACAAAAGATACTGAATTATTGGACTGATGGGAAAGTTGTTCCTTTCAATTTCCATGTGGTTTCGGTTTTACCCGTCTAAGGTATTTCTCCAACCAGCCAATAGTTTACAAATTTCATAGAATCCCAGATCGTCGGTCGAGCAAGATGGATCCGGGGAATTGGGAAATCAACGATGTACGGGGCCATTGGAAACAGAAGGAGTGGTAAACCAAAAACCCTTTCCTGTTGCTTTACTTCCATTTTTCGGTTTGCTTTTGGAGGATTTTTTGCTAATTTGCCGAAAGGTAAAGATGAAATGATATCGAAGAGCAGAATCGTGGTTTGAGATCATTTCAATGTGATGAAGATGAGGTCCTTTGTATGTTATTGTTATTACATTAATTGCTAGGAATTGATGGAGCATTGGTTGTGATGATAAGGAAGCTTGTCCGTGAATATCGACCAGATCTACGACTTTCTTTAATTATATTAATTAACTCCGATTAAAGTGATGGTAGTGGGAGATCCTACAGATAGTTGTTGCTGTTGAAGTCGTATTACGACCTTCACTTACTCTTTATTTTGATGACTCCATTTGGCCTTAAGTATTTGGCATGTAACTTAAATCCCACGCCGAACTTTGCTCGCACTATCGCAACTAGTTTATACTTCTTGGGCATATTTCACTTCCTGTGAATACTCGTTCGTTTTTTATGAATTTTTGAATTGAAGAAATTGGGGTATGAAGACATTAGTACTGCAACCATAAAGGTCTATTGTAACCCCTTCTTGTCTTCATCCCCAAGATTGGAAAGCCTAACATCGTTCCTATTAAAAACAAAAGAAAAACCGATAGAGCTTCATATTAGAGGTATCCGGGAGAATCAGATACCACTGCATCCTTATCAGTATGTATATCGCAATGAAGGATATACCGAGAAATGGCTACTACACTTAGAGTTAGAGTTAGAAAGGGTAAGGGGGTGGGACAAAGTCGCCTGATCACTGAGGCCACGAGTGGGCCTATTGTGATGTCCCCCACTTACAGTTCACTCAAGAATCCTGAGTTAGTGATAAAACTTAGTGTGCTTTTGAGTGAGCTAGCAGCGATTACTTCTTCTTCTTCTTCTTCTTCTTAGTGGGCGCTACAGTTCGGGGTGAACCTGGGCCTCAACCAACATGCCCCTCCATCTAGTACGATCTTTCGCTAGCCTTTTCCATTGCCAGACACCCAGTTGGCTGAGGTCACGTTCCACCTGTGTGCGCCATCTTAAGGGCGACCGTCCTCTACTTCTTCGTCCCTCGGGGTTGGATTCAAAGACTCTCCGGGCTGGAGCTGTGGTGTCCATTCGCTCTACATGGCCCAGCCATCTTAGGCGTTGAATCCGTGGACGCCTGAATAGGCTCATGTCGCTGTACAGCCCGTAATGTTCGTGGTTGAATCTTCTCCTCCATCCCCCGTCTGCGTTTATAGGCCCAAAAATCACGCGCAAAATCTTTCTCTCGAACCGACCAAGGGCCTCCTCATCCGCTTTTGTCCATGCTTCTGCGCCCTACAACAGGACCGGGATGATAAGGGTCTTATATAGAGTCAACTTTGTCGTTCGGGAGAGGGCTCTATTACTCAGTTGCCTCCTGAGCCCAAAGAAACAGCGATTGGCAAGAGGGATTCTGCGTTTGATTTCGGAACTGATGTCGTTGTTCCAGGTCACTGCGGAGCCAAGGTAGACGAAGTCCTTAACTACCTCGAACTTATATCAGCCTATACAAACGTTCTGGCCGAGACGTCGGTGGTGAGCGTCCTTTTTTGATGACAGCTTATATTTAGTTTTGCCCTCGTTTACCGCCAAACCAATTTTCGCCGCCTCCATCTCAATACTCGCAAACGCCTCATTGACACCTCGCTGTGATCTACCTATTATGTCAATATCGTCGGCGTATGCAAGGAGTCGCGAGGATTTAAAATAGATTGTGCCTCTTGTATTGGCCAGTGATTTTTGCACAATCATTTCCAATATGATGTTGAAGAAATCACACGTCAGCGCATCGCCCTGCCTAAATCCTTTTTTGACATCAAAACTATCGGTAAGATGTTCACCGATTCGGATGGAGCAGCGAGCATTCTCCAAAGTCCTCCAGCAAAGTCTGATCAGTTTAGCAGGTATGTCAAAGGTAGACATAGCGTTGTATAGCTCGTCTCTAATTACGCTGTCGTATGCGGCTTTGAAGTCGACAAATAGGTGGTGAGTGTCGACTTGAATTTCATTGGTTTTCTCCAGTATCTGCCGCAGTGTGAAAATCTGGTCGATGGTGGACTTCCCTGGCCTGAATCCGCACTGATAAGGACCTATCAGCTTATTTACAAAAGGCTTCAGGCGTTCACACAAAACGGCAGAGAAGATTTTGTAGGCGATGTTAAGGAGACTTATTCCTCTATAGTTGGCGCAATCAGAGGGGTCTCCTTTCATGTGGATCGGGCATACGATGCTGAGACTCCATTCCTCGGGCATGCTTTCCTCTAACCATATCTTACGAATGAGCTGGTGCATGCTCCCAACCAGGTGATCTCCAGCTGCCTTGAAGAGCTCAGCATCTCAGCATCGACTGCGGTTCTACTACTAGGTGTCCGTTCTCATCCCTGCAGGCCTCAGCGATTTCTTCTGCTTCAAGATAATACTTGCCTAGGTGACGAAGACGTGTACTGACAAGGCAGTTACAGTGGCATAGAGCACATACTCTGCTGTTTCTTCGTCTTCCTTACACATTCTGCAAGTGTCATCTTGTAAAATGCCCATTGTTTTGAGCTGTTTGTTGACTGGGCAGTGTCCAGTAAGGAAACCTGTGACTAAGCGAATTTGACTCACCGAATGCATGAGGAGTTGTTTCGTTCTTCTGAGAGATGAAGTTGGGAGGAACAACTTGGCTTGTGTACCACCTTTCGTTTGTAACCAGTAGTGATCCGTCGTGTTCCTTAACTAATTGATTATGCAGCATTTGGTGGTGCTGATGGGTAAGGCGCAAAAAGGCCGTGGCATCATAAATGGTGATGCAGAGCCTTTCCTTGCCAGTAGGTCCGCCTTTTCGTTGCCTGTATGGCCGCTGTGTCCAGGTATCTAAATGAGATGAATTCTGTTAGTCCTGGCCAGCTGGTGAAGTAGCCGTAGGGAGTGCCATACCAGTTTGGAGGTGATTTCATAGCTCTTTAGGGCCAGAAGTGCAGCCTTGCTGTCAGAGAGAATGTAGATGTTTTTGTTAAGTATATTTCTGTTTATTTTTTCTCTGAGGCAGAGTTCTATAGCAAATATCTCTGCTTGAAAAACGGAGTTATATCTGTCCATGCTGACGTAGATGCATGTGCCTGTATTTGCTCCGTATACTCCAGCCCCAACGCCTTCGTTCGTTTTGGAGCTATCTGTGTACCACACGTAGGATCCACGATTGAAGGAGGGTCTATCCTGTTCCCAGTTTTGTCGGTTGGGGAATGTGTCCTTGTAGTTTAGGCTGAAGTTGTATCTGGAGAGACAGTTGTCTGTGAGAGATATATTTAGGATTTCATGCCTGTTTATTTCGGTGAGGATATTAGGGTAAGAGAGTCACGGATGGAGTCATCCTCCACGATCAGTCTATGGGCGAAGACCATTGCTTCTTTCTTCAGTTGGAGATGAAGAGGTGGCAGGTCTGTAATGACTTCTAGTGCTGCTGTGGGGGTTGTTCTCATGGCCCCGGTGATACAGATGCAAGCTAGTCTTTGCAATTTGTTGAGCTTGGCTTGCACTGATACTTGTTTTGTTTTGTGCCACCAGACGGGCGCAGCATATGTGAGAATTGGTCTGGTGATTGCTGTATATAGCCGGCGGGATATTTTGGGGTTTGTGCCCCAGTTTTTGCCAGTGAGTCTCTTCTGGCCCATAAAGAGGTCCTGGCTTTCTCAATGGTCTTTGTAATGTACGAATTCCAAGTGAGCTTTTCGTCTAGAGTAACCCCTAGATATTTGACTTCTTTTGAGAACTCTATCGCTTCACCAAAGAGGGTAGGTTTGGTATTTTTCTGCCTCTTTTGGTGAAGGCGACTATAGTGCTTTTCCTAGGGTTGACCTTTAGTGCAACCTTTGTGCACCAGTTTGCAACAAGGTTTAGTGCCCGTTGGAGGAGTTCCGAGACTGTGTTTTCGAATTTGCCTCTAACCAGGATCACTATGTCGTCAGCGTAGCCTTGGACGTAGAAGCCATTGTTGCTAAGTATGCTGATCAGTTCATTAACCACGATGGACCACAGGAGCGGTGAGAGAACCCCGCCTTGAGGGCATCCTTTCGCGGCGTTTACCCTGATTTTATCATTGCCTAGTGAGGAGAGTGGTGAGGTGAGGTAGTAGAGGGCGCCGTAGCGCAGTGTGTTGGACTCTGGTACACGATGAGCGAGTTCGGATTCCGATAACACCAACGCCACCGAATGTTTATTTCACCGCAGATCTGTGGGTCTACGGCCTACTTTGGGAATGAATTTTACCGTTACCTCTGTCCAGCTTGTTGGTATGTGTCCCCATGCATAGCTGGTTCTAAAGATGTTAATGAGCATGGGGCTGATTTGCGCACTCCCCTTCTGAAAGAAGGGCTGGGAAGATGCCATCCTTCCCCGGGAGAAGGGGTGAAATGAATTGATGGCCCATTTTATGCTTCCCTTGTGAAAGATCGTTCGTGCTCTCTTCCAATCCTCCCTGTTGGGTCTAGTTGCCCTGATCTGCGTTAGAGAGAACGGTATGTTCGAGAGGACGGAGGGAATGATGTTGGAGTCTGGGAAGTGCGTGCTGGTCAGAATTTTGAGTACTTCGGTACCATTTTCCGCGTAAGTGCCGTCTGCTCTCCTTAACAGTCCAATTTGGTTTGTGTGCTCTTTGGCCAGAACTCTGTGGATACGGACGCTGCTCTGAACGTCTGAAAGACTGCTGCAGAACTTTTTCCATGAGTCTCTTTTGGCTCTTCTAATCTCTTGGTTGTAGTTGGTGAGTGAGGCACGATACCGCGTCCAGTAACAAGTCCGTTTAGCTCTGTTGAACAGTTTTCTGGTCAGTGCTCTTATCTTGGCCAGATTGCTGCTTCACCACGGAGTGGTACGGTTGCCTGATGTGACTTTCTCTGGGCAAGCGTTGTGAAAAGCAGAGTAGGCTGGTTGCATTGAGGCTGTCACAGCTGAGTTCAAGGCAGTCTATGTCTCTGATGCTGTTTAGACAGTTTCCTATCGTTTGTGCGATTTCTAGGCTATAAGTGTCCCAATCTGTCGCCCTCGGTTGTCTATATGTTCTAGTAATTCTATCTCCTGCTTTTATGCCAAAACAGATCTGTCGATGGTGCGACATCGATGTTTCTGTTGAGACATGCCAGTTTAGAATAGAGTTGCCTATGAACGGAATAAATAAATAGAATAAATTCTATTCATATAGGTGGGATTATTTCCACGGCTTATGATATTGAGGTTGTTCCTGAATATAAATTCTAATAGGTACTCACCTCTTTTGTTGATGCCCGAGCTTCCCCATGCTGTGTGGTGGGCGTGGGCATCACAGCATACGATGATATGTGAGCCTCTTCTTCCAAAGTGGTCGAGAAGGTCCTGTAGTGGTGTGAAGCTGAGATCCGTGGAGTCGCCCGCGAGATAGGCTGAGCAGATAACAGCTTCTAACCTACCTTCCGCAGTATATAGCTGGATGGTGGCACCTGCCAGGTCCTTATTCATAAGTTCTGGAATGGGAGTGGCTTTAATAGTGTTATTAAACATTTTGCAAGCTCTAGGTCGTCCTTCATTTGTGGAGTCGTAGAGCAGCTCACCTGATAGTCCTTTGATCTGGTCTTTAATCGTGCACGGTTCCTGGATAAAGGCTATATCGAGGTGCTCCTTGTTAAATCTGTGGCTCAGTATCACGGACGCGGCCTTTACATGCTGTAGATTTACTTGAATGCACCTTAATCCCGGCATGATGGATTCAGTGAGGTACTGGCAGGGCTGCCAGTGTTAGTAATTGACCCAACCGTAGGGCTGACTCCTGAAGTCTTAGGTGCCCGAGTTATATCTTCAGGCAGCCTTGACGTTTGGGGTGCTTTCATTGTCTCTATGGCTGGTGCACTATCGCCGTATGTGCGTATGGGACGAAGGAGGAGCTGCTGGCTCGGTTACTTAACCCGATGACGAATGCCCAGGCAGCGGAAGGTGAAGATCAGCAACTGCTGCCAGTGAATGTGGCGAAGGATAGACCAGCTGGCAGCCCATCAACGTCTCCGAAGTCTGTCAAAAAACTGATGACCGCGAGGGGTGGGGCTGAAGCCAAAGACCTCGTCCTGCTACCCACCGAGTTACAACGGTAGAGAGAGATGGTCGCCGAGCTCACGACGACGCAGACAGGGGTGGTGCGGCTGAAATGCAAGGCGTTGGCCTCACAGTCGGATTAAGTGAACCGATATATGCCTGAGGATGATGAGGTGTGAAGGGAAGGGTGCTGCCCCCCCAATACGTACTCCGTTCGGGACGTCGCGGAGATGATACCACTGCTCGATCCCGATGGACTGTCCCCCGAAGGATGGAAACGAAAGGTCATCGACACATCGATCGGTTACTAGACTGGTGTAAGCAGCAAAGCTGTGGAGCCGTGGCAAAACGATCAAGTCTCTGGGAGAACTGATCTCAGAGCTATGCTATAACTTCCCAGCGGTGGACGACGACGCAGACATCCACGGGAAAGAAGGCAACACTATGGCGAGGACACGGAAGAATACATATTTGAAATGAGAATGATAGCGTATCGGGGACATGTGCAGGAGAGCAAGTACATCGTCCAGGGGATAGTGGATGCGGAATACCAGAAAGCCTTCCGAGCGATAAGGCCAACGTCGGTCAACGACGTTCTCAACAGGGTTCGCTGGGTGATAGGGCTAAGGGGCAGTGGGCAGAGGCCGTAGACGTCAGTACGTAGGGCGGCGGAGCCGCGGGAGGGTGAACGAGGGGCCGGTTGCTGAACTATAGGAAGTGGGCTAAAATGCTTTGTGGGCAATGCCTTTTTGTAGTGCAGCCGCATCCGATGCTAATTGGGGGAAAGTTACTGGACCCACTGGGGGTGAAAGTGGTGAAAACGCACAAATGCGTATTAATCAGCGACTGCATGAAGGAGGCATCTACGGCGCTAGTAGTTGCAGAAGGGGGCGTCGAGACCAGGAGGTAGAGTGAACTATCGCTGGAGGAGGTGAAGGCAGAGGCACGTGAAAAGGACGTGAAGTACGATGATGATAGTGCAGAAGACGAGCCCACCGACGAGGACTTTAAACCGAACGAGAATGAGTCCGATGTCGGTGAGGAGTACAACGGTAACGCGCAAAGTGATTCCTCAGACGATGTTGATGCCAGTGGCGGTCGTGATGGTGATTCGCCCGAAAGGAAGGAGAAAAAGGAGGGAAAGAAAAAGCACAAGCAGAAGAGAGAAAATATACCATTTATGGGCTCTATCGTTTATTGACGAGGGCTGCTTGTTCCATTGTTCTCTGCTTGGTATGAGTACTTCGTAGTGTACCTTAAGGATCAACTTAAGGGACATCAGATCACTCACTCGGGTCAGCTCCCAAATGTTGTCCATTCTTTTTAAGATCTCTAGAAGTCCAACAAGCGATGCACCACTTCACTTGGTCACTTGGTCTTTACACCGAGGTTCGGTCTCCTTCTTCTTCTCGAACCAGGAGGCTCGGATTCGAAGGCCCTCTTAGATGGAGCATTGGCGGAGCCATTGTAGTCAACGGACTTTTGCCTTCCGTTTTGTAGAGGTTGGTGTTTTGACAAGCCGAAGTAGAGGCGGTTGCGGAGCGGGGTTTTGCGCTGGATCTCCACTATATATCATTTGGGGAGTTTATGTTTGCCCTGAGGTATGTGAACTCCTTCGTTTTTTGGTGGCGTTGCAGCCTATGAAGGACCAGAGCCAAGCTTCTCTCAATCACCCATGTTGTGGGTGATTTATTTTCACACAGATGAAAGGGACCTGATTCCGAATGGCGTAAGTCGAGAAGCTTTTTCAAAGCAAGTATACTACGGGAGGTTTTGCCAGTACCCCGCCAACGAGCAACGCCGCGAAAGAAATGTTCGATGCCGTTAATGTTATCGGGATCCTGCCATATACGGCTTTAAGATCTATAAAGGGTGGTGGGTGTCGATCTGAAATTCGCTGGCTTTCTCCAGGACGTGTCGCAGGGTAAAGATTTGGTCTATGGTAAATTTTCCGGGCCGGAAGTCCTACTACTATTTGCTGATTAGTGCGGTGCAAAACGGTTTTAAATGTTCCTTAATTGGTTGACCAACAAATTTGCATTAAATTTGTTTGCGGAGTTAATTTTCTGCCGCTGATTCGTTGAGTACGGTTGAAGAGGTTGAAGAGTTATACTCTTATTATGTTTGTCACACAACCCGGACCGAGTGCAGATGGTTTCGGTCGTAGAAGTCCGTTCACTACTCTCCGGGGGTGGTTGTCCTCGATAGGAGGTGGGGAACTCGACTGAATTTTCACGTTGGCTGTAGTTCCCATCAAATGTTCAATGCCATTATGGTGTTATATTAGAACTGCACACTCAGCATATGAATTTGAAGTGACCATATACTGGTGCTTACAATTCGTCGATTAACATTAGAGATCTTGCTTAGGATGTTGGCGTTTCAAAAGGATGAATCAAAAACATTCTTAAGGATGTGTCGGGACGCCCAGACTACTTTGACTGCGACGAAATTGATTTCCCTTTAAAAACTTAGGATGTTCGTAATTTTTTCAATGTGAAATCTGTATCTTCTTATTCTTCTTAACGGGCGCTACAGTTAGGGGCGAACCTGGGCCTCAACCAACATACCCCTCCAACTAGAACGATATTTTGCTAGCCTTTTCCATTGCCGCACATCCAGTTGGCTGAGGTCCCCTTCCACCTGTGTGCGCCACCTTAAGTGCGCTCTACATGGTTCAGCCATCTTAGGCGTTGAATCCGTACACGCATGACTAGACCCATGTCGCTGTACAGCCCGTAGAGTTCGTCTTTGAATCTTTTCCTCCATCCGTCTGTGTTTATAGGAACGAAAATCACGCGCAAAATCTTTCTCACGAAACGGCCAAGGGCCTCCTCACCCGCTTTTGATAGTGTCCATGCTTCTGCGCCGTACAATAGGACCGGGATGTTAAGGGTTTTATATAGAGTCAACTTTGTCGTTCGGGAGAGGGCTCTATTACTCAATTGCCTCCTGAGCCCAAAGAAACACGGGGATGACCGTGGTTCAGTAGTTAACATCATCAACCGCCGAGCGGAAAGTCTATGGTTCAAATTCGCTTCATAGCCAAGAAAAAGTAATTCCTATACGGACAAAACCACCCTAACACCCCTGAGAGTAGTGAACGAACATCAACGACCCCAACCACTGCACTCGGTTCAGGTTGTGTGTGTCAACACATCATTCTGTTTCTACGTTTGATTTCGGAACTGATGGGGTTGTTCCAGGTCACTACGGAGTTAAGATGTGCAAAGTCCCTAACTACCTCGAACTTATATCTGCCAATACAAACGTTCTGGCTAAGACGTCGGTGGTCAGCGTCCTTTTTTGATGACAGCGTATATTTAGTTTAGTTTACGCTGATGACAGCGTATACCCCGTTTACCGCCAAACCAATTTTCGCCGCCTCCATCTCAATACTCGCAAACGCCTCATTGACATCTCGCTGTGATCTGAGTTGCGAGGATTTGAAATAGATGTTGCCCCTTGTATTGGCCAGTGATTTTTGCACAATCATTTCCAATTTGATGTTGAAGAAATCACACGAGAGCGCATCGCCCTGCCTAAATCCTTTTTTGACATCAAAACTATCGGTAAGGTGTTTACCGTTTCGGATGGAGCAGCGAGCACTCTCCAAAGTCATCCTGCAAAATCTGATCAGTTTAGCAGGTATGTCAAAGGTAGATATAGCGTTGTATAGCTCGTCTCTAATTACGCTGGCATATGCGGCCTTGAAGTCGACAAATAGGTGGTGAGTGTCGACTTGGAATTCATTGGTTTTTTCCAGGATCTGCCATAGTGGGAAGATTTGGTCGATGGTGGACTTCCCTGGCCTGAATCCGCACTAATAAGGACCTATCAGCTTGTCTACAAAAGGCTTCAGGCGTTCACACAAAACGGCAGAGAAGATTTTGTAGGCGATGTTAAGGAGACTTATTCCTCTATGGTTGACGCAATCAGAGGGGTCTCCTTTCTTGTGGATCGGGCATACGATGCTGAGACTCCATTCGTCGGGCATGCTTTCCTCTAACCATATCTTACGGATGCGCTGGTGCATGCTCCCAACCAGGTCATCCCCAGCTGCCTTGCAGAGCTCAGCAGACAGCCCAGCAGCCAGCAGCTTTATTCGACTTGAGCTTAGATATGGCAATCTTAACTTCGTCGAGGTCAGGGAAATGGAATTCTTTGCGGTCTTCGTCTATTAGAAATGG
This sequence comes from Eumerus sabulonum, assembly GCA_951905685.1. NCBI lineage: Eukaryota > Metazoa > Arthropoda > Insecta > Diptera > Syrphidae > Eumerus > Eumerus sabulonum. Next base: position 32,162,619 of record OX645060.1, read on the forward strand.
ATCACTCTCCTTGATAGCGGCATATTGACAAACATCGCCGTTATACAGTCTGCAGAAGTGGTTTTTCCATATTCCCAGCATCGACTGCGATTCTAGTACTTGATGTCCGTTCTCATCCCTGCAGGCTTTCGTTCTGGCTTTATAACCTTGGCATGTTCGCTTTATCTGCTGATAAAACTTTCGAACGTCACGCCTGCAGTAATACCTCTCCAAATCCTCAATCGAGCGCTTCTCGTGCCCTTATTGCTTTCTTCGAAGAAGCTTATGCTTCTCCCTTCTTTTTAACTCGTAGAGCTCACGATATGCATCCTGCTTCGCTGTATGAATCCTCCTGCACTCGTCATCGAACCAGGTGTTTCTTCGTGGTGGAGCCTTGAAACCCAAAACTTCGGATGCAGAGCTTTTCAGGGCTTGTTTGCAAAGGCTCCACTGCTATTCTATTGATAGCGTGGAGGATTGAGGTGTATTGGAGAGCTTAAGGGAGACGCGATCGGTAAAAGCACGAGCGGTTTCTGGCGATAGTAGCTTTCCGACGTCATAACTTTGTATTCTTACTCTACTCCGTTGCGTTCGTGATATCCGTATGCGCATCTTGGCTACTACAAGATAGTGGTCGGAGTCGATGTTAGCCCCTCGGAAAGTTCGAACATCAAGAATAGTGGAGGAGTGTCTGACGTCGATCGCGATGTGATCAATCTGGTTGGTAGTCGATTGATCAAAAGACCGCCAGGTGCCTTTGTGTATATCGAGGTGCGGGAAGCGCGTACTGGCTAGAAGGAGATTTCGCCCCGTAGCAAGATCAATCAGCCTGTGTCCGTTATCGGAGGTGGTGTCGTGTAGGCTATGTTTGCCGATGACTCGTTCAAATATGCTTTCCTTACCCAGCTTAGCATTGAAGTCTCCTAGTACAATTTTGATGTCATAGCTGGGACATTGGGTATACGTTCTGTCTAGGAGATCGTAGAACTCATCTTTGGCTGAGTCATCCTTGTCTTCCGTGTGGGCGTGGACGCATATCAGGCTGATGTTAAAAAATGTTGCCTTGATACGGATTGTTATGAGGCGTTCGCTCACAGGCCGAAAGCCTAGGACTTTTTGCCTTAGTCCACCTCGAACAACAAATCCGCATCCAAACAATCGTTGCCCTCTCTCCCTATAGTAGTCGCCGTAGTAAATATCGAAGTTTTTCATCCGCTTTATGCCCGGTCCATTCCATCGCACACCCTGGATGGCGGTGATGTCCGCTTTATCGCGGTCTAGGGCGTCCGCAAGTTGTTCGGCTGCACGTGGCCTGTTCAGGGACCTAACATTCCACGTACAAAGCCGCAGATCATTGTCCTTTTTTCGTTGTTTGCAAGGGTCGTCAACATAAATCCGGTCCGTTATATCCGAGGCTTGTGGTTGTTTCGGAGTTTGTGGAGGCTCGCCATTCGCCCTTCCCCGTCTGCAATTTCCATAGGAAATCTCCAGATGGCACCACGAGGAGGTGGGGATAGGACTTACTAACAGTGCCGCAAGATGTTCGACTGCGGTGGCTCTTCTCGCTATTTAGCAGGCCAGCATCCGTCGGATAGATGCTACCCCTACAAGGCCTTTTTTAGTTCTTTGTCCCTTGTATCACTATATGAAAAAAATTGGCCCGACCAGATGTTAAAGGATAGACGGTTTAAGGAAGTTATTTTCTTACATTTTCCATGTTTACGTTCTCAGACCCTATAAATGGAGTACAATGGACCAGTGTTTGCGTCTGAGTGCTCCAACAGATAGCAGAAGCCATCATAGCCTATAAAACCTTTCGTTTTCCTTTGGGCGTCTTTTTTCCTCACCTTAGAATGAAACTTGTTCGATCGATAGTTGAGGAAGTTAGGATTCAAAGGCGATCAAGGCGATTGATGTGTGAATACAGGGATTTGCAGACAGAGGCTTACTATACATTAAAGCTTTCTATATCCTGCCTTCGGGCCTCCCGTTTACCTAATCAAGCAGCAAAAGTATTTTTAAAATTAAAAACTTATCCATCAAAAGTAGATGAGATACGAAATTATTCACAATTGGGATTCCCGCGAATCTGCGAATCTCTGATTGTCAATTTTGCCCTTCCCGCTATTTTTTTCTAAATTAGGCAAATAAGGCCAATCTACCAAAGTGCCAGAAGGCTTCAGAGTTAAAGTCAATCGTTGTTTTTATTGGTCTCTCACCAGAATGGTCATCTAGAGACATCGAAGTTTACAATAAAAAGTTCTTGGAATTTAGGTTGTCATACCTACTTTGTGTACACTCTACATTCGGTTAGATTATTTTCGTTCTGAAGGAAGGCACAAAACAACAAAAGCAAACTTCCACGGAACCACCTAAAAATGCGTTGTTGTTTGTGTTTTCATCTATTGCCGCTCTACTCATAATCATACCCTACAACATAAGACTTTAAAAGGAACGAGATGGAAAACAATTCCCAATTGACTTGGGAAACGACGCAATAGATGAAGAGTAACCGAAGGACGCGAAGCCATGAGGGGCGGCAGGACCAACATTCTCAAAGAAGGAGATGAAGGCAAACAGCTACCATCTCCATACCTACCAGGAGCCATTTGAAGTTTAAAGTAACTTTTTCGCAACGAACGGAATTAAATATTCATTAGGATCCTTTCGAACTAAACAACTCTGCTGAACTTGGGTGGCTCCTTACCGAGTTCACTTCTGTAACCAGTAACTGGCAACGGTTGTCAGCAACGATGTTGACGCTCATGACGACGGTATCCTCGGGCAGATGCTTGTAGACGAAACTAAGAAGATACGTAGAAAAAAAAGCAGCCAAGTGAAGCTCTAAATACATAATTTATGCCAGTAAGTCACAACACAATTCTGCAAAGGCCGAGTTTAGGTTTTGGTCATTCGGTCCCTTCGATTCCTGCGTTATACGTCAGGTTTCCCACCCTGACCACTCACGCACCGCCATAGATATAGCCGTCAGTCGAATGTTGACTTCTCACCACCGATGCAAGGATGTGGCATAGCAGGCGAGTAGCAATGTGGGTGCTCACCTAACCACTCTGACCGTCTCCGCAGTCTTCCGGGCCATGTAATTAGTCAAAAGAACTGCGAAATAAGTTATGATCCCCAGAAGATAGAATATCAATCTTAATTTTTTCCTATATCTTCATCTCCACTTTGTCCTGATTAGCGACCACGGTGCATCATAGATTATTCCAAATAAGCTCATTACAATTAATAAACGTTTTAATTATACCAAACCGTAGGACATGACTAATTACTGGTAATCACGGGCTGAAGAATGCTTCAGTCCGGTTGAATAATCACATCCTGCCCTTTGCGTCTTCCTCGCCCGTGCCGTGCAAAATCGTCCCATGCGTGGCCAGTTGTGAGTGTGGTTTCGCAATGGGGTTTGGACGGGGCAGTGCCAATTAAGGCGGGTACTGAACCGAAAGGAACACGTTAATTACAATCCACTGCAGATTAGGGAAATATCATTGAAGCTGGCTTGTCATTTCGTTCGATTGCTAAGCGAGGCAGTGACCGGATGATGGTCTGTATTGGTTGCGCAGTATGAGTGTGGTTCTGGCCACTATTAATTATCGTCTATCTATGGGATGTACATATAAGAAGGAAGATGACTTGGGGACGATTGCGTTTGATTGTAATCTGTTCGGAGACAAATGCCTAATTGCATATGTGGTCAGTTTTTAAATCCAAACAAGACATCCCAACTAATATATGCAAGGGAACAAGGGTTCATTGTGACCATTTAGCAGACTAAGCCGGGGAGACGGTTGACAGCCAGGGATAAACGGCGATTATAGTTAAGTAGACCAAAGAGAGTTGAGAGACATTTAATTCTAAATGCGAGGCACATGTACGAAAGAGTCATTGCTGTCGACTGAGTCTCAAGAGACCACCCAGACTGTTATCGCAAGCATTAGGTTATTACGGCTCTACATCGTAGACCTTTTATGCTTAAGCAGGGAACAAACCCCACAGCGTAGTGTGGAGTGAGTCTCGATAGACTGCATTTCAAATTCTTAAACTAGCTGTCGCATTTAATTTGAGCCCCAAGTAGCCCGTGGAATTTCGAGTTTGTTTTGATCCCACAAGGAAAACCAGTAGTCTATGAGTCCTTCAATATTTCATGGACAAAGGCGACTGCCGTGAGGGGAAAGTGTGTTATCTATTAGAGGCAATCCATAAACTTCATAAGTACAGTACCTGAGATATGGCCTGTAAACACAATCATAAATGGAACTTTGTTCCTTTGCTCCTCCTCTGGAGCTCATATTCCAACGTATAGTAAGGAGCGAACGATAATGTAATAGACTTTAACTAGTTATCTAGACCAATAAGTCTTACCTTCTGTAGTAGTAGTAGTAGTAGGTAAATAGTGAGTTTTACGTGCGCAAGCTGGACCTATTAAGTCCTCTTAAATAACACAAATCATCATGGGGAACAAAGGAAAAAATAATTCGATAGTACAGCACAGATGTTGCTGGTATTTTGGATAAAGCCATGTTGACACACAGAACACTGTATGCTGTTTTTTACGAGCTTTCCTGAGTGAATAGGTTTGATAAGTAGTGGCTTAAAGTGGTACCGACTGATCTCTTTGAAATGCCATCGTCTGCAAGATCTCTAATTGTTAATCGACGGTTGGCAGGTACCAACTTTTTTAACTTTTGGACGTTAGCTTCGTCAACTGAAGTTGATGGTCGTCTAGGATATTCTTCGGCTTCGACATTTTCTCCAACTTCTTGAAACACCTTGCAAACCATTTTTTTTTTTTTTTTTTTGCCAAAGCCTCATCACCAACGGCTTTCTGCACCATCCTCGGTTGATTAGATGGCGCTACAGTCTGTGGTGAACCTGGGCCAGCTGGCACGGTCCTTAGCCACCTGTTTCCAGCGCCGCATGCCCAGTTGGTTAAGGTTTCCTTCCACCTGCATCCGCCACCTTAGATTCGGCTGTCCTCTACCGCACCCTTCATCCAGGGTGGATTCGAATACCCTTCGGGTCGGAGCTGTATTTTCCATGCGGTCTACATGGTCTAGCCACCTTACACGCGGTAGACGTCCTACCAGGCCGATGTCGCTGTACAAACCTGTACAGTTCTTCATTAAATATTCTTCTCCATACTCCGTTTTAACAAACGGGACCGTAGATAGAGCGCAGAATTTTCCTCTAGTAACGACCAAGGGAATCTTTATCCGCTTTTATTACGATCCAAGCCTCTGCGCCATAAAGGATGACCTGGGATGATCAAGGTGTTATATAGTGTCACCTTGGTTTTCCGAGATAGGGCTCTACTTCTCAATTGCCTCTTGAGCCCAAAGGAACAGCGGCTGGCAAGAGAGATTCTGTGTTTTATATCAGCGCTGGTGTTGTTGTCGCCGGTCATCAGTGAGCCAAGGTAGACGAATTCCTTGGCCACTTCAAAGTTACATGTGTCCATGGTGAAGTTCTGGGCAATACGTCGGTGTTGCCCGTCCCTTTTTGATGAAAGCAGATATTTGGTTCTACCCTCATTAACCTTAAAACCCATCATAGCCGCATCTACCTCAATGCTAACAAAGGCGTCAATGTCGTCGGCGTACGCAAACAATTGCGTAGACTAGAAATAAATCGTACCTCTTGTGTTGGCCAGTGACTCTTGCACGATCTTTTCAAGCACGATGTTGAAAAAGTTGCATGACAGCGCGTCACCTTGTCCTAATGCTTTTTAAAATTAAAAGTCTCGGTTTGTTCATTACCGATCTTAATGGAGCAGCGAGAATTCTCAATTGTCATCCTGCACAGTCGGGCGAGTTTAGCAGGGATGATAAAACTAGACATAGCTTACGCGGCCTTAAAATCGACGAAAAGATGGTGAGTGTCAATTTGGTATTTCTGGGTCTTCTCCAAGATCTGCCGTAGCGTAAATATTTGGTTTATTGTGGATATGTATGTATGTTGGCGTTACAGTCCATGAAGGACCTGAGCCGAGCAACTCTCAATCACCCATGTTCTGTGCGATTTCATTTTCCCATAGGTAAAAGGGACCTACAGTTTATAGTCGGTTACGATCGGCGAATTTCGAGAAGCTTTTCATGACAATTTTACTACGGGGGGTTTGTCAGAACCCCGCTAAGGAGAAACACCGTGAAAAACACGTTCGATGACATGGCTGTGTCGGGATTCAATCCCGTGTTATCGGCGTCAGAGGCCAACAGTATACCCACTGCGCCACGGTGCTCTCGAAAAAAAAAAAAAAAAGATATATACAAGCCAGAAAAAGATATATGCAAGCCAGAAATAACTGCGGCGCCCTCATTCGATGAGCCAAATTCTTACACTACCAAAAACCGGGGCATAAAATCCTATAACGTCCCAAAGATAGCACACGTTTTTGGTCTTTCGCCAAAAACATCGCGAACTCCGTCTTGTCGTCTATACCCACACTCATTCGCAATAACATTTCAGCTGTCAAGCCCTCAGGCAAAGCCAAATTGCTTGCTGCCCACTTCCTCGCAAACTCGCAGCTCCCAAAATCATCTTTGCCACCGCCTGTTCTGGAGTACGTTAATTCCACCATGGGAAAAATCTACTTCCGTACTCGTATAGTTGCAGTGGTTCTTTAGGAACTTGACATACACAATCTCCTCAAAGATCGGCAGTATGGTTCCCGCAGTACAAATCCACTGGTGGTTTGATAGTGTATTTCACCGAGAAGTGGAATCGTTCGCTCCACCAGGCGGGTAAGAGTAAAATAGTTGAACTTGATATTTCGTAATCATTTGACAGAGTTTGGCATGAAGCTCATTTGTCTAAAATGCGTGCATTCGGGATCAATAACTCCCTTCTTCTATGGATTGGGAGCCACCTTTCGAATCGTTCAAATCAAATTGTATTGGACCGATTCAAGTCGGATAATCACTTGGTAAATACTGATGTTCCTCAGGGCTCCGTTTCGTCGCCGATACTTTTTCTAATTTTTATAAATTATCTCTTGCCTGTGACTTCTAATCCAATTCACTCCTTCGCTGACAACAGTAGCCTCGGCTTCTCATAATTATTCACTTTTTTACGAATCTGCACTTCGGCTGTAAACAGTAAGCGGCAGCGTATGTTAAACTTTTTTTTTTTTATATATAGGGCTAGTGCTATCAATAGCAATGCGGCACTGCGACCTTTGCAGATCTATTGTGCCTGCAAGCCGATTTAGCCGAGTAGCCTCTCCACTTCTATAATGAAGTTGAGAATGCTTCTCGTAGGAGCCAGGGTGATCCCCTCAGGAGTCATAACTTCGCTGAGAAGGATTCGCTTCCTAAGATGGCAGAGAGCAGCACACTCACACAGTATGTGTTCTGCCGTCTCTTCGTCCTCAAGACAGAGCCGACACTCAGTTTCAGACGAGAGGCTAATTTTGTTTAAATGATATCTCAGACCGCAGTGTCCCGTTAGATAGCTGACTAGTCTTCTGATATCCATCCTATTGAGTTTGAGTATATCAATAGGGGGCTTGTTCAGGGGTCGTGTAAGTCGTTTAGATTGACGGAGTCCCCGAACGCTGTTCTAAAAGGACAGGTGTTGTAATTTTTCCCACTTGTCTAAGAAGTAATTTATCTTAGACGCGGGAATGCCGCAGAATGGTTCCGGACCTATATACTTGTCACTGGAGCCCTTCCTGGCAAGTTGGTCGGCAATTTCATTGCCCTTGATACCTTTATGGCCTGGCACCCACCAAAGTTTAACATTGTTTCTTTTGGCGAGGTCTTGAAGGGCGTCATGGCATTCCTTGACGGTTTTTGAGTTCGTGCTGTACGAACCCAGCGCTTTAAGCGCTGCTTGGCTATCAGAGAGTATGTTGATGGTTACTCCTCTGATGCCAGTCTCAAGATTTAGATTTACGCATGTTGGGATGGCATGCAGCTCTGCATGGAAGATGCTGGGACTTATTAAATTCCGATATCGACAGCTTCATCCAATGGTATGTCTATAGCTGAAAATTCGCTTGGTGTGATTTAAATTTCTTTTTGCAAGTCCAATCGCTTCATCGCCCAGGACAGAGAATGGTGTAACATTTCCGGCATCATCATTTTGCAAATGCCTTCCCGAGTGAATATCTAATCAGTTCACGGATAGTCGTTTTCCGATTTCAGATGTTTTAAATATTTCTGAGTCACTAGCTGTTCTAAAGACCAAACACCCCATGCATACAAATTTATAATCTGCATCTGTCCAAGCCGTTTAAACCTAAGAGAAGAACATCTTGCAGTTAAATTATGATGATCCAGAATTTCGTGGTTGTATTATCCGAATATACTTGCATTCTATCGCTCCAATGATGTTTGGAAAATTTGTTCGCCTATAGAATTCAACTGCAATTTTTATCAAGTCTTCTTGTTGGTTGCTAGATAAATTGGTTGAAGTATGTTCCACATTCGCTCCCATGTCGTATTGTAGAAGCTCCCATCAGATATTCAATAGACAACGCATTGAAACTAAGTCCAGTAGCCTTATATCGTACTTATGGACTTGCAACACAAAGTCGAGGCAAGCAGCGATAAAGAGTCGTGAATATGTCTACTTTGAGCAATTATTATCTCTACTTGCTTGTAAGAAAAATCGACGAACGGAAGGTCCTTCCACTTCCACACGTATTCGGTAGCACAAAAAGAGGACCAATGTGCCAAAGCAAACGGGTTTGGATAAAGCACTATTAAAAGCATTGAAAGGAACTAATGCTGTTGATGAAGATACCAATCTTGCTTTGTCTCTTATCCCGTCACTTCAAAATTTAACCGCAGGAGAAAAACTCGATGGTAAGACTTAGCATTTTTAAATAAATACGACTACCCAGGCGTATTGAGACTACTTCTCGGACTCGGCATAAATGCCCAGTAAATGGAAAGCACAAGATCCCGTCTAATTACTCTACTCGGTACCAGGCTAACCTACTCTTCTAATGCCGAATATCTTGGCATTGTACTAGATGTGCAGTCGGATGTTTTCGCGCTCAAAGAAGACCCCAGCACCGGACCCCCGCCCAGACCTGGAGCCTTCCGTGTAAATGCAAAAATTATCCCTTCCAGGTTCAGTATCCAGCCAGAGCCAATCCTGACGCCATGGAAACTCGATTGTGAAAATGCGGCGCAGTAGGATAACGGGCGTCAGTGCGTCAGAAGGCATGTCCATGAGGCAGGGGTCGCAGGACGATTCTTGCGAGTTGTACCAAAAGCCATTTCTCTTCAAACGTGAAATGGTTTTCAGAGCACACCTTATGATAAATACATCAAGAGGTGGAAGGTTCATCATAGCGTCTAGAGCAGCGCCCGGCGTACTGGGGCAAACCGTTCTTTGGAGTTTGGAGAAAAAGGCTACGACGTGTTTGTGTTTTAGCCTGTTTCACCAGAGAACCGATGCATATGAGGTTATAGGTCTTATCATTGCCGTGTAGATCCAGAGGTCCCTTTCCCCATGTTTTGACAAAAGCTCCTTTGTCAGTATTTTTCCTCCTTCTCGTGAAGAGAACGACATCGGTCTTAAGAGGATTGACTGACAGCCCATTTCTGGTACACCAATCATCGATCACATTTAGCGCCGCCTGTGCTTTGAGACGGACAGTCGCCAAACATGAGCCGACGTGGGCCTAGGCATAGATTCCAGAGGCATTGAGAGGATCAAGCAGAGAGTCGACCACCATGCACCATAACAGTGGAGACAGGACGCCACATTGCGGGCAGCCCCTGTTTACACCGGATTTGACACATTGGTGGAGGCCTGCATTAGCGGTCAATGTCCTGTGCACAAGCATTGCTCTGATCCACAAGACCAGTGCTTCATCTATGCCATGATGTCTGGCAGCGTTTTGCACACGCTGTCGAATGTTGCGTTATCAAAAGCTCCCTCAATGTCGATGAAGATGCCCAGCGCGTACTCTTCCCTTTCGAGCGCGCATTCAATTCTCCCAACTAGGTTTTGAACCGCAGTCTCGCAGGATTTTCCGCGCTGATAAGCATGCTGCCTCTCCGAAAGAGGATGCATTCGAATGGCAAGTTTGCGCACGTGAAACTCTTCCAGTCTTTCCATGCCTTTCCGTAGGAAGGATGTTACACTAATTGGTCTAATACTCTTGGCAAGGGAGTAGTCCTCTTTTCTTAATTTGGGAATAAAGACTACTTTCACCGTGCGTCAAGGAATGGGTATGTGAGCAAGTGCTAGGCTAGCACTTCTCTTCGTTTGAGGACTTTAACCAACTTGCTAGTCGCACTCAGGGACCTGATCTCTTCGCAGAACGTCCTATAAGAATCGTTTTTCGATTTACGAGTAAGTTTCTTATACTGTTTCTGCTTCGACCGGTACTTGATCCAGTCATCTGCCGAATTCGATATAAGCGATCTATTCAGAAGAATTCTGGCTTTTCTGCGAAGACCTTGGAGTTTGGCATTCCAGCAGGGAACCAATTTCCTGCAGGGAGGTTTGCTGACACGACATGCGAGTTCTAAATAACTCGTGATGACGCTATTCAGGTTATGAACGCCGTTCTCTACCAATTTTTTCGTTCTAAGTTTAGATGAGTGGATTTCTCAAGCTCCTCTCTAAACTGTAACCAGTCCGTCTTTCTCGGTACTCCATCTAAGTTGCAAGGAAGAGATCCCACAACTTAATCGAAATTCGATATACTTATGATCCGATAGCGTAACATCAGGCAAGACTCTCTAGTTAGTAATGTCCCTCACATATTTGTTGAATAGGGTCAGGTCTATCACCTCTTGTAATCTGGTCGTAACAAACGTTGGTTGAGAGCCAACATTGTTGATGGTAATGAGAATGAAGTCTAAAAGACGGTCCCCTCTTTAGTTACACTTGCAGCTCCCAAGCAGTTTTTGGCTTTACAGTACTCTACGAGTTACTGGAGTAAAATTGACCAGTGATTGCGTCTGAGTGCTCCAGCGGATAGCAGAAGCCTTCAACAAAAAAAAAAAAAAAAAAAAAAAAAAACAAACTCTACGAGTTCAGAGACTTCCTTCGGTGATGGAGGTAGTAACGAATCGTAGGGAAAGTAGGCAGACTCAACGACGAAGTGTTCTATTGCTCCGTGTGTTTTGTATCTTACTCTAACAGCCACCAGATCTTGTCCACAATAGTGTCCAAGTTTGGTTGCCGATAATGAGTTCGATCTGATGAGGCAGACCCTAGGCCTTTTGGATCGCTCATCATAAAGAATCTTAGCTCCACGTATACCCCCAAGGCCACATAGGCGTTTGTTCCACACCCACGGCTCTTTTGCCAGCGAGGATGCCACAGCAGCGGCGGTCTTCCGTTTGCGGGAGCTTTTACCTTTTTCGGTCAGAGCTGCTGCTTCCTTCGGACTCCGGTTTGGGACAGCCTTGCCAGTTCGAGGACTGCTAGCAATCCGTAACGACTTCGCCTTCTGCATTCGGAGTCTGCCTGTCAGCCTCGCCACCTTTTTCGGCGGCAGCGCGGGAACTGATCACGCTCTTACTGGGTGGTTGAAACTACCCAGTAAGAGGAAGAGATTTGGAGGCGCATGCAGAAAGTGCAGACATGCTTATGACTCCTTTCCCAACCACCGACGCCTTCCGCGCTGCGCACCTTCGAGAGAAGGGTGCAAGGAGGGTCAGATCGATTTCGGTACTAGCTACCTCCGTCGACCTAACTCTCTTAACTGGTTCCCCAGGGGTTTAGGCTCGACCATTGTGCCTTCGGCTTTGTCAGCCTCTTTGCACAATTTTCGGGCACGGCTCTTGCCTCTATTTTTTTGGCACTTAGCAGTACGTCCCAATTCTGGGGCGCGTTACACCTTTGCGGTTTCCCGTGCCGCACCATCGTTGGTGTCGCCTCCGCTGGATGCACCGCTCATGCTCAGTCCGACCAGGTGGTCAGACAGTGAGCCGCATGAGCCGGTGTCGTTGCCGGCTGCCGTAGGGTTAAAAATTAATGTTGGGGCCCCTATAAACCTTGCCACCTGTACCACCTGAAGAACACAATTAATTTGGATTGTCCATTCGTTTTTGGATCTCCGAGTCTTAGTTCGAGGTCTATGACTTCTTAAGCCTCCCCCCCACGACAAGGCGCCCGAAGAAGGGAGGAAGGCCAGTCGAGTACAACAAAATAACTTTGGCAGAAAACTCCGACCACATTGAGCCCACCACAGTCTTCGGGAAAAAATCAACATAATATGCCCTGAAAGATAGAACTGGTCCCAATAAGCGCAACCTCGCAAAGGTTGCGTGAGTTAAAAACCATGGACGTAGTGGGTAGCGGAGTCATTTATAAAAAATTGGACTATTACAGCGTCTTTCAGGCGGAGCTATTAGCAAAAAAGGAAGCCCTGCCTTAGCTGAAGTCGAAGGTGGTATCTACCATAGACATTCGAATTCTCACTAGCAGCCAAGCTGCCCTGAAATTGCTGGAGTCTTATGTCTTATTCCGGCAAGCCTCGATTGCCGCTTAGTTTAACAAACACATCTTAGGGCTGCCAGGGCACTGCGATATTTCAGGAGATGGAAGAGCTGAACCACGGAAGAAACAAACGGGTACACCACTAGCAGCCACTAAACTAAAACTAACGAATCAAGCGACGGCCGAGACGAACCTGAGATGGACCCAAGGGCATACCTGCCTAACCACTATCCAAAACTGGCCTCAAATTGACCGTTAGTGAACCAAGGGACTAATCCCTCTAAAACTAACTCATATCAACAAAATTGTTGGTGTCATCACTGGTCCTGTCTTATTGGCAGTCATGCACAAAGACTAGGGCAAGTTTTGAACGATTTCTGCAGGAGCTGTGAAGACGAAGAGAAGGATGAATCCATTCAGCATCTGCTCTGCGCCTATCCGGCCCTTTGCTAAAGCAGGAAACTAAACCTAGGATCCTACTTCCATAGCGATCTGATTGACGTTCAGCAGATAGGGATAACAACGGGTGAAAGTGGTGAAATTGCTGCATTTGTGCAAATAAGAATTCACGTGAATTTCAAGAGAATTGGACCTATTTTTTTTTTTTAAACATGGAGGAAAATTCCATTACTATCCTAGCTTCATGAAATCAACTTTGGTAATGTTCCATTCTAACAAGGTGGGGCGACTTGCCACATTACCTGTGAGAATATCAGCGACGTGTAAGAATTCTTCGAAAATCGCTTTATGCGCCGTCACACATGCGAATTCGGCTGCAAAATCACGCGAAACTTGGAAAACAAGTTTTACGCTGAAAAGCCAACCCAACATTAAAGACCTGAAAACAGCATCAGGCATCATTGACCAAAAATAAATATTCCTAGAATATCACAAGTAACAGCGCTCGTTGTTGTTCCATGGATTAAGCAGGCGGTGAATAGCATTTTTAGAGACTTAGAAAAACAGACGTTAAAGACCTGGCTTCTTCGACTTGATCATGGAGCTCCCTTACGACCTGAGACGCGGACGCGTCGTAATAGTTCTCAATAGAGTGGAATTTCCTTCAAGAACCATTAACCAATTATGATAGTAGATTCCTCCACCCCGACACTGGAGGAATCTTTTTTTTTTTTTCTAATTTACACTCGCCCAAGGGGTTAGGATTAAATATTAGAACGCACCGCGGGCTCAAGGGAATTAGTCAGGGAAAGGAATTTTTTTTTATCAACAACACGCGGCGTCAGGCTGAAAACAACTCGGTGTAACTGATACATACATTTCGTCGCGCGCGGCAACGACTGAGGCCATTGAAATTGCTGTGGCTTTAAATCGCCAGGCACCGACGCGATATACCCTGTCAGGCTGCAAAAAGGTGCAAGGCAGCTGCTTCCTACCGTAAAAATAATTTTCACTGCTAGCTTGGCACTTGCCTACATACCTATTCCTTGGCGCACGGTAGTCTTTATTCCCAAAATAGGCAAAGAGGATTACTCAGTCGCCAAGAGTTTTAGACCAATCAGTGTAACATCCTTCTTGTTGAGAAGCATGGAGAGAATAGAAGAGCTGCATATGCGCGATGTCGCCCTTCGAGTGCTTCCGCTCTAGGAGATGAAATATACTTATCAGTACGAATAGTCCTGCGAGACTGCATTTCAAAACTCAGGACAGAATGCGCACTCGAAAGGAAAGAGTACACGTTAGGCATATTCATCGCCATTTACGGAGCCTTTTATAAAACAACTTTCGACAGCATGTGGAATGCTGCTAGACGACATGGTGTAGATGACGCACCGGTTTTGTGGACCAAAGCAATGATCGTGAGCAGAACATTGATCGCTGACGCAGGTCTCGGACAATGGTCAACTCCCTGCTCGATATTCTCACTGCTTCTGGAATCTATGCCCAGACCTATGAAGGTTATGTCGTCTTTCTCCCTGTCCTCTCATGCTTAGCGACTGTCTGTATCAAAGTACAGGCGGCGCCAAATGTGATCGATGATTGATGCACGAGAAATGGGCTGTTGGTTAGTCCTCTTTTTTCTTTTAAAGTCACACGCGCACTCAAGGCCTTATAACGACGGACGTTGTGCGAGCAGAAGGTAACAGGCAGAGAGAGAGAGGAGCTGCCTATTGACATTGGTCTTAAATATCTCATTTTGTATTGAGGGGAGAAGATCGAACGAGGTAGAGCGTTCTACATTCGTGTGGTTCGGTTGAGGAAAGAATTTCAATATTTGACAATATTTGAAAACGGGCTTCAAAGTGAATTCATGAGCATTCCGGGAGAGACGTGTATCGCGGGAGAAGTTACGAAGGGGCGGAATGCAACTGGCTATTTCGTCAGAGCATTTATGATGAAAGTAACGATAAAGGCAGGATACATTCCTACGTTGTTCCAGCGAGTCTAGTGTTTTGGTAATGCTAGGGTCACCTATCAGTTTTATCGCGCGTTTTTGTATTCTATCTAGTAGGTGCAATGAGGTCTTAGATGCGCCATACCAGACATGAGAGTTGAACTCCAACTTAGGACGAATGAACGCCTTATAGATTGTAGCCAGATCGGTGGGTGTGAAGAATTTCTTGCATCTGTGTAGGAAACCTAGGCGTTTCGTTGCATTTTTGGCGACACTAAATATGTGATCATTCCAACAAAGGTTGTCACTGAAAGCTTTTCGGTTTCCGATTTACAAGTGCCATTCATGGATAATGGTATTGGGTCAGTGTTACGCTTTACAGACAGAAGACAGCATTGTGTTTTGGAAGCATTAAATTCCACTCTATTGCCTTTACCCCATTGGTGATGCTGTCGATATCGGAATTTAATGAGCTTAACATACGCTGTCGCTCACTATTTACAGCCAAAGTGCGGGGTCGTAAGGAAGTGAACGAATATGAAAATCTGAGGGTACTGTCGTCAGCGAAGGAGTGGATTGGATTAGAAGTAACAGACAAGAGATCATTTATAAAAATGAGAAAGAGTGTCGGAGACACAACGGAGCCCTGGGGAACACCAGCACTTACAAAGTTAGTGTCAGACTTGAATCCGTCCAGGACAACTTGAATTGAACGATTCGAAATGTAGCTTTTATTCCATAAAATAAGAGAGTCGTGGATGATCAATGCATGCATTTTCGACAAAACAGCTTAATGCCAAACTCTGTAAAATGCTTTCGAAATATCAAGTGCAATTATTTAGCTCTCACCCGCCTGGTGGAGCGAATGATTTCACTTCTAGGTGAGATCTACCATCAATCACCAGTGGATCTGTTGCTGCGGAAATCGTACTGCCGGTCATTGAAGATTTTCTGCGACTCGAGATATTTCATTAGCTGACGATTTATCAGCGTTTCCATGACCTTGGAAAGAAGGGACTCTTTTGGGAATAGGCTGGACAAATGCTGTGTTCTACCTACTCGGATAAAGCTCAGAAGCTTATATGTATGTATATATGTATGGCGTTACAGTCCATGAAGGTCCAAAGCCGAGCTTCTCTCAATCACCCATATTGTGTGTGATTTTATTTTCCCATAGGTGAAAGGGACCTACAGTTTATTGGCGGTTCCGAACGGCGAAATTCGAGATGCTTTTCATGACAATTACACTAACGGGGTTTTGTCAGTACCCCGCTGAAGAGGAGCCCCGTGAAAAACACGTTCGATGACATGGCTGTTGTCGGGATTCGATCCCGTTTCATCGGCGTCAGAGGTCAACACACCACCCACTGCACCACGACGCTCTTGAAAAAGCTTACGCAGTGGTCGTTGCCAAAATTCGGTGCATGTTTCAAGCGGTTCCGAAGTCCTAGAACCGAGTTGCACGGTGCATCGCGTATTTTTTAGTGTGGCGCGACACAACTGGATCAGTTTTCCCAGGATCCCGAATTCGGCTATAGCACCAAACAGTCCTTCACGATGAATGCAGTCGTATGCGTGCCCTTTTTGAAGCCTCCTGCAAGGCCTTTGGCTTTCTTATAAACGGCTCGTGTTTTATGTTTATCCCTTGCGTCCTCGATATCCTCGGGCTGGGAGACTGCGAAGAATCTTTCCTATTGTCGCAGTAGTTTTTTCTCCTCCCTTCTTCTGGGTCGGTACTCATCTTGCGCTACCCTGGTTTTCCTCTGCAGCGCCTTTTGGTACGCCTCGTCGGTTGCTGCCTTTTTCTGCTCACACTCGCCATCATACCACGGGTTTCTTGTCGGCGGTGGTAGGTACCCTAAGGTGGGTACGGCTTCTTCCTGACTGGCTGAGGCACATATTATTGGTATTTGTGTTCGACGTGGGCATACCGTAGAGTCCTTCGCTCGGCTGCTCCCTGTAGACTCTGGTAACCTCCGGTGTGTTCAGGCGCCCAATGTCGAACCTCCTCCTGATGGGCTGGTGCAGCTTTCTGACATTGGGCAGTCGAGCTCTGAATCTTGCTGCTACGAGGAAGTGGTCAGAGTCGACATATGCCCCTTTGACAGGATGGTTGACGAGTGCCTTGCGTCAATGAGCACATGGTCGATTTGGTTGGCGGTTCGATCGTCCGGAGATTGCTAGGTTGTTGTGTGGATTCGCTTGCGAGAGAATTTTGTGCTACTTATCACCGCATTACGAGCTGTCGCAAAGTCCGTGAGTCGGAAGCCGTTATCTGTTGCTG
Source organism: Eumerus sabulonum (assembly GCA_951905685.1). Taxonomy (NCBI): domain Eukaryota; kingdom Metazoa; phylum Arthropoda; class Insecta; order Diptera; family Syrphidae; genus Eumerus; species Eumerus sabulonum. The sequence continues at coordinate 32,179,667 of OX645060.1, forward strand.
TATCGTGGAGGCTGTGCTTTCCGATCACTCCGCCAAGGGTGTTCTCCTAACCGATTTTGGCGTTGAAGTCCCCGAGCACGATTTTTACATCGTACTCCGGACAAGCTCCGTAGGCTAATGAACATATTAGTTTGTCACATCCTCGTCACTCTTATCATGCAGGAAACCACATCAAACTTTGAGGCTCCCACCTTACACGTGAGAACCAAAGTTCGAGTCTTGACCCATGCACACTCTATTCGTACTACCAGTACCAACCACATCCCTCGTTCCATCTCAACTGATAGAATTCGAATTGAGACTTCTAGCCCAAGTGGTAGGAGTAAGCTGCAAACGACACCAATGCCCCAAACGCTCCCATCTCTACACAAACTCATCCTCAGACGTCATCCAAACGCCATTCGCCTCTCCAATCGATTCATTCAAATTCCATTCAATTGCCATTAAAAGTTATATCCTGCGGGAATGTAAAACACATTTCTCCCACCACTATCGCTACTATCACTTTAGTTTATGAATATCCTAGAGGTATGGGTCTTCCATTATCCATCTACCACCACCGACTCGTTTAACCTACGGCAGTCGGGTTGTAGTTATCTTCTCTGTACCATTTATATTTCGTACACTAGTATCCTGCCAATTTCTCAGAGCGCATTCTATGCAGGATTGTTGCATGGAAAGGACCCGACAAAAAAAAAAAAAAACAACAGGGAGTATGTGTGTAAGAACGAAGAGAGAAAAAGTGAAAAAAAAAAAAAAAAAACTTCGCTAAAAGGGGGTAAATCGAGAACGATTCTACTTTATTCTTATAAATAAGGATATTTTCTTAAAAATTGAAACAATTATGTAAAGTGCTCGGAAGGAGCTCCCTCGCTCACCAGAGATATACAAAAAAGCGGAGCAACGCAAGGAAAGAAAGAAAAAAAAAAGAGGAAGGAAGGAGCGACTTGAGAAAAACGAAAATCAGCATCAGCACCGTTGAGTGAAATGGAATTTCACTCGTCCTCCACCATCATTCGCTATCGGCAAAAAGTTTGGGCCGAACCACGTCCCATATTTTCCTTCGGCTAACCTACACCCACTGTGGGTCGCATCGAGTTCGGTATAGATATTGTACTGCAACAACGCAAGTGGAATGAAGAAAAACAAAGTATGGTTGCATGTCGACCAATCTCCTTGAGGAGCAAGTATAAGAACAAAAAGGACTACTACAGCGTAGCAGTGGAAAGAAAAGAAGTAATAGAATGGAAAAAGGGAGGAAAAAAGCATCATCCTCCTCCGAGTATAAAATAAGTGATGCATTAGTCCTTGTTTTGTATCTATATCCTGATGCAGTAAAATGCTGCGGGGCTGAGATGCATACTATGAAAAGAGCGTTTTCCCTGTTCTTTTCCGTTATTTTTTTTTGCTTTGTAGAGTATCACAATGATTTTATCGGATTTTATATCCTCTTCCTATTCATACTTAGCAGAAATGGTTGGGCAAAGGAGACTCCTTGTTGCCATCGTTTCACTTCTTTTTCCAAGATCAAAAAATGAAAAAAAAAAAACAAGACGAATACGCTATTTAGGCAGCCTTTGTATGGCTGACTTGCCGGAAGAATTCAAGACGGAAGAGGTATAAGTAAGCGCGTCAGGTACACATGACGACTCCTTTACGGAAGACCGGTTGGGTGGGATAATCAACTTTCGATTTGAATACAATTTAGAAGCAATTCATGACACAATATGAATTTGCGATGAACACGAAAACGAAGTTTAATTAATTCGAGTATGTTAGGCGCGAGATGGGGCTTTTGTGATGACACGAAAGTGAACGTAGGGGCGTATAGATGAGGTGCTGAATTCAATTTTGAACTTTTATCCGCTTCGTTTGATCACAAATAAAGAGACCGTGTAGAGCTTTGAAGTCTTAAGGAACAGTCGAAATTTCCTTCGCAATCTTACCACCACTAAAGGAGTTTCATTAGAAAACAACTTGGCTGAAATTGAACAAAGGTCTTATTTATTAAAGCTTATTACAAGCTACTTAACCTTAAACAATCTAAACTTAAACGCTAAAGACTAAATGAAATTGAACGCGCGTTATCGGCGACCTACTCTACAAGTTAACCAATCTCGGATGCGAGGTCAACGGGCCTTGTAGTTATTGCGACGGCCAGATGCGAAATTTCTGCCTGTGAACGCAAACAACTTGCGCTTTTCTGACTAGTTTGGCAGAGAGGGCTTATCGACTTACCCAAATAAGACAATCCTAGGCCCGTTTACAAAGAAATGAACTCTAAAAGGCGTCGAACGCACTGTGAGCCTGTCGACGCAATTACGGTAAGACCTGTAGATTAAAACCTAATGTGATTCACTCGTTATATACCGCGATAGTAAGACCTATCATTACCTATGCTTTTGCGCTATGGTAGAAAAAAGTTGAACGATAATCGATAATTGTTAAACTTCAATGTCTTCATAACCTGGCGTGTCTCGGCATTTCAGGCGTTATGCCAACCTGCCCCACGGCTTACCAAGAAGCACTGATTGGACTTACTCCGCTGCACTTTTTAATTACAAGGGTTGCATTACGTAGTGCAATCAAAATTCTACGCTAAGATTCTACAGGCTTACCATGTAGACTATTCGGTCACATGTCCACTCTGCAACATCTTCCGGTGCTGAATATGATTACCACGGATGCCTTACCATACACCCTCACTTTCGACAGTCCTAATATTAAACCGCAAAGCTTGGGAAACTGGCAATACCGTGATGAATGTTAAAGGCCTTAGATGGCACACAGAATGCTCCAAGATGGATTCCGGAGTCGGCGCTGGCATCTTTGGTGCAAATCTAGATGGCTCTGGGAATGAGCCCTATTATCTCCCAAGCCGAATTATACGGCATCCTGACGTGCGCCAACCTTAACTTAGGTATAAGAGATGTTATTATCAATATACTCTCTGACTGTCAAGCGGCGCTGAAAGGGCTGAGCTCGTTTAGCACGAACTCAAAGTCCGTTAAAGTATACATACTTACTTACTTACTTTGATGGCGCTACAGTTCGGGGTGGACCAGGGCCTCAACCAACAAGCCTCTCCAACCGGCCCGATCTTCGCCCAGCCGCTTCCAGTGCCGCACGCCCAGTTGATTGAGGTCCCCTTCCACCTGTGCGCGCCACCTAAAATGCGGTCGTCCTCTGCGCCGTCGTCCCTCGGGGTTGGAGTCGAAGACTCTTCGGGCCGGAGCGTTGATGTCCTTTCGCTCTACATGGCCTAGCCATCTTAGACGTTGGATCCGAAGACGTCTAACCAGGCCGATGTCGCTGTACAGCCCGTACAGTTCTTGGTTGAATCTCCTCCTCCATTCTCCGTTTACACAAACGGGACCAAAGATTGCACTCAGAATTTTCCTCTCGAAACGTCCAAGAGCCTCTTCATCCGCTTTTGATAACGTCCAAGCCTCAGCGCCATAGAGGAGGACCGGGATGATAAAGGTTTTGTAGAGGGAAACCTTAGTTTTTCGAGAGAGGGCTCTACTACTCAATTGCCTCTTGAGCCCGAAGAAGTAGCGATTGGCAAGAGTTATTCTGCGTTTTATCTCAGCGTTTATGTCGTTGCTGCTTGTCACTATCGAGCCAAGGTAGACGAAGTCCTTGACTACTTCAAAAATATAGCTGCCGACGGTGACGTTCTGACCAAGACGTCGTCGTTGTGCGTCCTTCTTGGATGACAGCATTAATTTGGTCTTGTTCCCATTTACCCTTAGACCCACATTCGCCGCTTCTGCTTCAATGCTTGTGAACGCCTCATTGACGTCTCGCTTTGTTCGACCAATAACGTCAATGTCACCTGCGTAGGCAAGCAATTGTGTGGACTTGAAGTAGATCGTACCTCTTGTATTGGCCGCAGAGTCCCGCATGATCTTTTCAAGACTAATGTTGAAGAAATCACATGACAGTGCGTCACCCTGTCTTAAACCTTTTTTAACATCAAAGGGGTCGGTTAGTTCACCTCCGACCTTAATGGAGCAGCGAGAGTTCTCCATAGTCATCCTGCACAGTCTGACGAGTTTGGCAGGAATGTTAAAACATGACATGGCTCTGTATAGCTCGTCTCTATAAACACTGTCATTCGCGGCTTTAAAGTCGACGAAAAGATGGTGCGTGTCGACCTGGAATTCATGGGTTTTCTCCAAGATCTGCCGTAGTGTATATATTTGGTCTCTCGTGGATTTTCCTGGCCTGAAACCACACTGGTAGGAACCTATCAGATTGTCCACGAACGGTTTCAGGTACTTACACAGTACGGCAGAGAGGATCTTGTACGCGATGTTCAGGAGGCTTATCCCTCTGTAATTGGCGCAGTCATAGGGGTCTCCTTTCTTATGGACCGGGCAAACGATACTGAGATTCCATTCATCGGGCATGCGTTCTTTCGACCATATCTTGCAGATGAGTTGGTGCATGTTCCTAACCCGCTCATCGCCAGCTGCTTTAAACAGCTCCGCGGGGAGTCCGTCTGCTCCAACAGCTTTTTAAGACTTAAGTTTCGATATCGCTATCTTACCATCGTCTAGGTCGGGTGGACGGGATTCTCCTTCTTCTTCGTCCATTGTGAATGGTCCGCTCTGCCTGACGGCGGCATTTTGACTATCATCGCTGTTACAGAGTCTGCAGAAGTGGTCCTTCCACAATCTCAGCATCGACTGTGACTCCACTACTAGTTGTCCGTGTTCGTCCCTGCAGGCTTCTGCTCTGGCCTTATAGCCTTGGCATGTTCGTTTTACTTTCTGGTCAAATTTTTGAACGTCGTTCCTGCAGTAATATCTCTCCATCTCCTCGATCTCGCGCTTCTCGTGCTCCTCCTTTTTCCTTTTCAGAAGCGCATGCTCCTCCCTCCTTTTCTGTTCATAGAGCTCGCGGACAGCTCTCGTCCGTCGATGCAATGTGGCCACGTATGTTTTTCTACATGGGCCTGTCTGCACTCTTCATCAAACCAGGGGTTTCTCGACGGTGGTGGCTCGAAATCGAGTACATCTGAGGCGGCCTCTATAATGGCTTTCTGACAACGACTCCATTGCTGTTCTATGGTTTCTGCAGATTGCATCGGGACCTGAGAGGGCTTGAGGGAGACTTGATCGGCGAAGGTCCTGGCGGTCTCCTGCGATTGCAGCTTTCCGACGTTAAATTTTGGTGTTCTTACTCGACTCCGTTGGTTCCGAGAAAAATTTGCATCCGTACCTTGGCTGCAACAAGGTAATGATCCGAGTCGATGATGGCTCCTCGAAAGGGTCGGACATCTAGGATGCTGGAGGAGTGTCTGCCGTCGATCGCAATATGATCAATTTGGTTGGTTGTAGATTGATCGAAAGACCGCCAGGTCCCCTTATGGATGTTGAGATGTGGGAATCGTGTACTGGCTACTACCAGATTATGTCCCGCCATAAAGTCCACTAGCCTTAGTCCGTTTTCTGATGTAGTGTTATGTAGGCTGTGCTTTCCAATGACCCGTTCAAAGATAGCTTCCTTACCCAGCTTCGCATTGAAATCTCCTAGAACGATTTTGGTGTCAAAGCTGCTACATTGCGCATACGTTCTGCCAAGGAGATCATAGTAGTCGTCTTTATGTCGGTCATCTTTCTCCTCTGTGGGGGCGAGGACACATAGTAAGCTTATATTGCCGAGATTGGCCTTGATGCGGATAGTTATGAGGCGTTCGCTTACATACTGGAGGCTTAAGACTTTTTTTTCTGAGTCTGCCTCGAACAACAAATCCGCATCCGAATAATCGTTGATTACTTTCTCTATAGCAGTTTTCGTAGTATATATCACAGTTTTTCATCCGCTTTTTGCCTGGCCCATCCCATCGCACTTCTTGGAGCGCGGTAATGCCTGCCTTATAGCAGTCCAAAGAGCTGAACAGTTGTTCGGCTGCACCTAGTCTGTTGAGGGACCTAACGTTCCAGGTGCAGAATCGAAATTCGTTTCCTTTTTGACGTTTGCGGGGGTCGTCAACATGTAATCCGTCCGTATCCGAAGCTATTGGTTGTCTCTGAACAAAATTTTTGTTTTAAGCGATAGGGATGTTAGCCCTAGGCGCAACCCCCAACCTGGGGGGCCAGGTTCCTCTTTTCCCTGGAACAAGGGGTCGGGTCGCTGCACACATTGGTTCACTACCTGGCGGGTGCCAGTATAGCTATTAAGGTATGCATAGCCAAAATAAATAGGGTCAAACTCTAGTGGGCGCCAGGGCACCAGGGAATTAAGGGCAAGGAAGTCGCCGATCAACTCTCTAGTAAAGGTTTCAGCAAAATGTACATAGGTGCTGAAACTTACTGCGATATTTCCAAGTCTAAGATTCATTTTTTACTTTTCAGCGCTCAATGACTCCGCTACGTCCCCTGAACAAACACTCGGTTAATATTCTTTAATTTAATAGAGTCGCAATCAGAAGACTGAGGGCGCCGTGGCGCAGTAGTCAATGTGTTGGACTCTGACGCACGATGAGCGAGTTCGGATCCCGATAAAACCACCGCCATCGAAAGGTTATTTCGCTGCGTCCCTCCTCGGCGGGGTACTGGCAAAATCCCCTGTAGTATAAGTTGCCTTGAAGAGCTTCTCGCACGCCGTTCAGAATCGGCATTAAAATTAAATCACACACAACATGGGTGATTGAACAGAAGCTTGGCTCTGGTCCTTCATGAGCTGTAATGCCACCAAAAGAAAGAAAAATCAGCTACCTCTCAGGACACAGTAGTCTGAGATGTCGCCTTAGCACACATGTTGTGTGTGATTTATTTTTCACACAGGTGAAAGGGACCTACAGCTTAATGCCGATTCAGAACGGCGTGAGTCGAAAAGCTTTTTCATGGCAAGTATACTACGGAGGGTTATGCCAGTACCCCGCCGAGGAGGGACGCCGCGGAATAAACATTCGATGGTGTTGGTGTTATCGGGATCCGAATTCGCTCATCGTGCGTCAGAGTCCAACACACTAACCACTGCGCCATGCCGAGGAAAATTATTGAAGCGTTATTTCTGGAGCGATTACGAGAGTGTTATTAAAAGGCTGAGCAAAGTATTGTATAAAGTCTTTGGTCCTAATCGTACGGTAGAAAATAGAGGATCAAATTCCCTCAAAAACTTTCTCATCACTGTGACTACCTTGACCCCTTACAAATCCCGCAATGATACCACCAGACCTTTAAAGCTACCCTCTGGCAAAGATCGAATGGCATTTAACCCACCGAACAACTTCATCAACATGAGCTTAGTCGCCCAATTACTATCGACCTACTGCCCGTTGGTGCCTTCCATCATTTTCCAAAAATCTGCCCACACCGCCATCAACACAATGCAATATTTCAAAATAAATAAATATTCCACGGAAATAAAATAAAACGAAAAACAGGGCACAACCCGGAAATGTTATCTAGATTCATAAATGTCGAAATGAAAACAAACGGAAATATTCTATCTTGCGAATACATGTGCGACCTGTTCAATCCACTTCGCTACGCCTCCCATTCGCATATATGTTTTCCTAGAAAAACGAGGACACATGGACTATAAGCTCCCCGAAGGCGAATTTTGGGCTGTTTTCCCATTTGGTATCGTGCGTGTCCTTCGACTAAGAGGGGATATGGCAAGTGGCGAGTGTTTGTTGTTATTAGAATTTCCACAATTTCGAATCGATGTGGGTTATAACACATCCTCCTCGTACATATACAGCTCACTCGGCTCCTCATGTCCTGTCTTTCTTCTAAACGAACCCCTACACGCTGTACGAGGGGGACCCTGTTGACATCCCACCGTTGTCTTGTCGACATTGGCAATATATTATCGTTTCGTTCGCATCCCAAACAGGGAGAGGTGGAAGGATATTGCTTTGACATTTTGGTGTATCCAATTGAATTTTTATGTTCACCTTAGGGGTATTACACGGTGCATAAATGTTATTGTCAGGAATGTAAGTACTGGCGGATGAGATGGCAGCTAAGTGAGAAGCTTGATACTGTGTGGTGACCTAGTTTACGTTAGCCTAAAGGTGTTTGGCATTCGTCTATCGCAGAGGTTATGGCCTTGATAGTAATTCTATTTTTAATATGATGAGCATTGTACCCCTTGGCGTTGGCAATATCAATATAAAATTGTGAAATCCATTTTTGGGTTGTATTATAAACACACAGTTGTCGAACGAAAAACAGGGATAAGGCCTGGAGGTTAGATGATCGAAATGAGACAAATTCCTTGTCCCGAAGTGGTTTTAGTAACTACTTACTTACTTACTTTAATGGCGCTACAGTTCGGGGTGAACCAGGGCCTCAACCAACAAGCCTCTCCAGCCGGCACGATCTTTGGCCAGCCGCTTCCAGTGCCGCACGTCCAGTTGGTTGAGGTCCCCTTCCACCTGTGCGCGCCACCTTAAATGCGGTCGTTGTCTGCTGCGTCGTCCCTCGGGGTTGGATTCAAAGGGCTTGGAGCTGTGGTGTCCATTCGCTCTACATGGCCTAGCCATCCTAGGCCGCGGATCCGTAGACGCCTGACCAGACTCATCTCGCTGTACAACCCGTACAGTTCGTGATTGAATCTTCTCCTCCAAACCCACTCTGTGTTTATAGGACCGAAAATCTTTCTCTCGAAACAACCGAGGATTTCTTCATCCGCTTTAGATAAAGTCCATGTTCTTGCGCCGTATAACAGGACTGCGATAATTAAGGTCTTATATAAGGTCAACTTGGTCGTACGAGAGAGGGCTCTACTTCTCAATTGCCTCTTGAGCTCAAAGAAGCAGCGGTTGGCAAGAGTAATTTTGCGCTTGACTTCGAAACTGATGTATTTGTTCCAGGTCACTGCAGAACCGAAGTATATGAGGTCCTTAACTACCTCAAACTTATATCTGCCAAAATCCACATTCTCGGCAAGACGTCGGTGGCAAATGTCCCTTTTCGTTGACAGGAGGTATTTAGTCTTGCCCTCATTAACTGCCAAGCCAATTTTTGCCGCTTCCATCTCAATACTCGCAAATGCCTCATTGACATCTGGCTGTGACCTACCTATTATGTCAATGTCGCCTCTTGTATTGTGCCTCTTGTATTGGCCTGTGATTTTTGCACAATCCTTTCTAATATGATGTTAAAAAAATCATACTACAGCGTATTGCCCTGTCTAAATCCTTTTTTGACTATCAGTAAGTTCTGCGCCGATTCGGATGGAGCAGCAAGTATTCTCCAGAGTCATCAAGCAAAGTCTGACGAGATTAGCAAGGATGGCAAAAGTAAACATGGCGTTATACAGCCCGTCGCTAATTACGCTGTCGTATGCGGTCTTGAAGCCGACAAACAGGTGATCAGTGTCGACTTGAAAATCATTGGTTTTTTCCAGGATCTGTCGTAGTGTGAAGATTTGGTCAATGGTGGACTTACCTGGTCTGAATCCGCACTGATAAGGCTTCAGGCGTTCACATAAAACGGCAGAGAAATTTTGTAGGCGATGCTAAGAAGACTTATTTCTCTGTAGTTGGTACAGTCAGAGGGGTCTCTTTTCTTGTGTATCGGGCATAGTATGCTGAGACTCCATTCCTCGGGCATGCTTTCCTATGACCATATCTTACTTCTGTAGATATGTAGATGCATGGAGCTGATGCATGTTCCTATCCAGGTCATCCCCAGCTGCCTTGAAGGGCACAGCAGACAGTCCGTCTGCGCCAGTAGCTTTATTCGACTTGAGTTTCGATATGGTATGGTTGAGGTCAGGAGGACGGAATTCTCTGCGGTCGTCGTCGATTAGAAATGAATCATTCTGCCTGAGAGCGGCATATTGAACAACATCGCCGCTATACAGTCTGCAGAAGTGGTTTTTCCATATTCTAAGCATCGACTGCGATTCTACTACTAGGTGACCCTTCTCATCCCTCTATGCTTCCGTTCTTGCTTCCTAACCTTGGCGGGTTCACTTTATCTGTTGATAAAACTTTCGAAAGTCACGGCTGCAGTAACACCTCTAAAAATCCTAACCGCGCGCTTCTCGTGCTCTTTCTTTTTTCTTTTACTCCTCCCTTTTTTTTAACTCGTAGAGCTCACGAGCTGCTCTTGTTCTTTTATGCAGCGAGGCCTTATATGCATCCTGCTTCGCTTTGCAAATCCTCCTGCACTCGTCATCGAACCAGGTGTTTCTTCGTGGTGGAGCCTTGGAACATAAAAATTTGGATGCAGAGCTTTACAGGGCTTTCAAAGGCTCCACTGCTGTTCTATTGATAGCGTGGAGGATTGAGGTGTATTGGAGAGCTTAAGGGAGACGCGATAGGTAAAAGCACGAGCGGTTTCTGGGGATAGTAGCTTTCCGACGTCATAACTTTGTATTCTTACTCTACTCCGTTGCATTCGTGATATCCGTTAGCCCCCCGGAAAGTTCAAACACCAAGAATAGTGGAGGAGTGTCTGACGTCGATCGCGATGTGATCAATCTGGTTGGTAGTCGACCGATCAAAAGATCGCCAGGTGCTTTTGTGTATATCGAGGTGCGGGAACCGCGTACTGGCTAGAAGGACTAGTGCGTTGCAAAAGAGCTTTAGACGTTGACACAGTACGCTGAAGAGGACCTTGTATGCGACATTGAGCTGGGATATATCTATATAGTTTTTGCAAGATGTAGGATTGCTTTTTTGTGGATGGGACAAATAGAACGGACATTCTAGTCGTCGGGTATGCTTTCACCTACCCAAATCATACAGATGATCTAGGGCATGCTCCATACCAGGACATCGCCGCCAGCCTTGAAGAGCTCTAATGGCAAGCCATCTGAGCCTGCGGCCATGTTGTTATTCAGCTTTTGAATAGCTGTGCTACTTCTTCGTGACTGGATTTAGGATTTCCTCAGTTGTTACCACTCTCCCTTGGTCATGCTCGGTCATGCCACTATTCCATGCGGGACAAGATTACCCTCGAAATTTCGAAGAGCTTGGGTGCCTTTCTTGAAGCCTCCTGCAAAGCTTTTAGCTTTTCTATAAATGGCTCGTATTTTATGTTTGTCCCTAGACTCCTCGATATCCTTGAGCTGGAAGGCCGCGAGGATTATTTTCTTTAGTCCCAGCAGGTTTTCTTCTCCCTTCTTCTGACTCGGTACTCCTCTCACGTGACCTTGGTTTGTGGCTAAAACGCCTTTTGGTACGCCTGTTTGGTTGCTGCCTTTTTCTGCTCACAATCGCCATCATTCCACGGGTTTCTCATTGGGGGTGGTAGGTAGACTAAAATGGTCTTGGCTGCTTCCTAAATGGCTGAGCGGCAATGCAGTCACATTTTTTTGGCACTTGTGCTCGAGGTAGGCAGATAGGAGAGCAAGGGCTCGGAAATACAGGGTAAAGTTGGTGATTGCTCCCAACCTGGCGATATGCCAACAATGATTCTTGTTTCAATGCCCGGGCCAAGTTAACATACAGCCCCCTCGCGGTGTTCCCTGGATAGCTCCTATAACAACCGTTGAGAGGTGAACAAATGTATGAAGCTATCGGCTTAGGTAAGAGTGCGCTACAATACCCCGACCAGACTGGCGGTTGGGCTGCGGACCTTTAACGCGCTCATGTAAAAAAAACATATTATGAATGAGCAAAATGCCTCCTAAAATTGCAGGTGGTATATGCGTGAAACCGTTCGGGAAGGTCCGAGAGTTAGTAGAAGGAGCTCCCATCACCTCTCGTATGGCGGTATCGTTCATCGTGAACATGTTCCTACCAACTAGAGAGTGATTGGACAATTCTATGTTAGCCTCCTAAGGAGCCTGCGAGCACGTGTGTGACCCGAACTCCCTAAGAAGGTCTGGATCTGGCATCACGACAATGCGCATTAAACTCGAGGTGTAGAGTTAGAGGGGGACCATTGTGAAGGTCGATAATAAAATTTTGCGACAAGCTTTACTTGCTTGTTTTTCTGTTTACAAATTCCCGAATCTAAACTGCCATAACTCGTACAAAAAAAAAAACATAGTTTGCGCGTGGTTTTCCTATTTCCGTCTAGACGGTCTATTTGTCGTATATCCCAAGTTTGAGCCCATGGTTTTTAAGGTTCCACTTAAGTTAGAATATCCGCTCCATCTTTAGTAGCCCTCCAGCCATTCTTGGTCACAAGACAGACGTTCGCATTTTTCGAAAAGCTAATAATTCAGCATATAGGCCCCGTAACATCACTCATCAAATCTAAGGTCTTCAGACAAAGTTATACTATTCGTTCTGACTCGAGTGGTAGATGTCGGTCGCATCTAAACGCACGCCGAACTGCCAGGAAACAGTTGGCCTCCTTATATACAAGTTAAAAGGACGTACTACTAGACCAAATACAATATGGGTGTTTTCAAAACAACATTTATTTGCATACGAATCTCACAGAAAAATCAAAATTAATTCTCCATCTCGTTAAAGTGCTGCTAATCCAGCAGAAATGCCGAGTGCACCAATGACAGCAGCAATACCAGTACTTAACACAGCTTTATTGTCCAAGCATGATCCCATATCCCAGATAAAGTGACGCATTCCACTCGTCATATGATAGCTAAACGGTAATGACAATACAAATTTGATGCCAAATAAGGCTATAGACCCAAGTTCAAGTCCTTCGATCATCGTTACATAATGGGACACATCATGTGAAGAAAACAATGCCAACATGAGAAAACTTGATAAGTAGAATGTATTAAGGATTCCAGTGATGCGATGCAATAGCGACAATGCAGTTGTCAATTGAGGTTTATAGATGGTAAGATGAGGCGAAAGAGGACGCCTTTTGCGCATATTCTTATCATCGAAGGTCTCATAACAATGTTTGTATGGCGTGAACTTGGCCTTGACGTTCCGGATAAAATACAAGTGATTGCATACACGGAGCTGATTTGATCTCAGCAGGGATCCTGCAAACCGAGCATACCTGGGAATGGAATGACAACATGGGCTTTTATAAGGCTTTCTGATTGGACTTACATTACGGTTCGATCAGTTCGTCTAATTAGTGAAATACGCTATTGAATTGATGAGAAAAAGACGTGACGTATAAATTTCCTGACTACGAAGCCTAGGAAGGGCTACTATGATTTGTTCTAATACTTTGACATTTTGGACTGGAACTGAGTGGACTCCCCGCTTTGACAGCTACTTCGATGATATCTATATACTTTTTTCCTTCGACTTTTCGTAAGGAGTTTTTAACTATGTCAAAAGTCAAGCAAAGCTAAAGAAACGCTTTTACGATGATGCCTTTAGAATTTTTGAAGCAAATTTCCATAAACCCGCACATTGGAAAGGGTGCCTTTGAGTCAGAGGGCGATGAAGTCAGCCCGGATCCTAGTACAACAAGTCCTTTTTGAACCGTAGTAGTCAATTAGGTGCTGTTAATATGGGAAAGAGCTTTTTTTCAAAAATATAGAGCAAATTACAAACGCCTCCAACTCAGGTATTCGTATAATAAATGGGGTCATTCACACAAGGGCTGCCTGAACTCTGGTGTCGACCCCAGAAAAAAGACGCTGAAAAACATCTCTCCACCTCAAAAAAGAGCATTGCTACGAGTACCATCAGTATGGGTTTTCCTATAGCGAAACTATGAGGAAATTTACCATGTTGGTAGTTATCGACAGGAACAATGTAGACAGTAGGGTCCCACTCGCTAAGTGGACGAAGGTGGTCAGTGCCCTACCGAGGATACTCTAGCGATGATATCTAGGCCCTTATAAATCAAAGACCACTACTCCACTGTGGGCTCGGCCCTTCTATCCAAGAAACCGGGATCACTATCGGTATGGTACGAGGACTGAGGATACCTAATCATAGGCTATTCTAACGAATGATTTTTTAGCTCCTTGGCTTCTTAGTGTTCTATTTTTTACAGCTAAAGGTAATACGGAATCTACTACAGGAAGAACAAACAACGCCCATTTGGATGCGGATTTAATGTTCCAGGTAACAAAAAACCCTAAGCTTTCGTTGTGTGAGCGAACGCTTAAGATTGCTTTAGGAGATTTCTATGTGAAGCTGGGTAAAGAGGACCTCTTTTAACGAGTCGTAGGAAAGCACAGCGTACACGACATAGCGCCCGAAAACGGATTCAGCCTAATAGACTTTTAGAGGGGGCATAATCTCTTAATAGGTAGCACACGATTCCCACATCTCAATATCCATAAGGGGACCTGGCAGTTTCCTGAGGTTGCGATTACGTGTTAAATTTAAATCTTAGTATGTGTAACACAGAGTGTGGACCCACATTTTATTGGTAAGTGGTAAAGGACCTATCTTCCAAGAATCGCATATATGTATATCCAATTTTGTCCCATATGCTACCGGGACTTCGGGATGGTCGACTTCACCGATTTTAGGAAAACCAGCTGGTACAGGTATTATACAAGTCTGCGACCGAGCAGGCATCAGCTTGGAGGGGTCAACAATCCCACTTAACCACGAAAAACTCGATTCCTTGGTCAATGGATTAAGACGGACAGAGCGCTATAATGCCCCAATGGGCCTGCCTGCGAGATAGCGTGTCTATAAGGAATTCAGGTGCCACTTCAACTGCCAAGAACTTTCGACTGTCTGAAGCCTTTTGTAAGTAAACTGATAGGTCCTTATCAGGGCGGATTCAATCCAGGGAGGTCCACCAGGACCAAATCTTCACACTACGGCAGATCCTGGAAAAAATATTGAATTTCAAGTCGACACTCGCCACCTATTTGTCGACTTCAAAGCCGCATACGACAGCGTAATTAGGGACGAGCTATATAACGTTATGGGAGCACCGTGGCGCATTGGGTTGGGTGTTGGCCTCTGACGCCGATGACTCGGGATCGAATCCCGACACAGCCATGTATTCGAACGTGTTTTTCACGGTGTTTCTCCTCAGCGGGGTTCTGACAAAATCCCCCTGTAGTAAAATTGTCATGAAAAGCTTCTCGAAGTTCGCCGTTCGGAACCGGCAATAAACTGTAGGTCCCTTTCACCTATGTGAAAATGAAATCACACACAACATGGGTGATTGAGAGAAGCTCGGCTCAGGTTCTTCATGGACTGTAACGCCAACATACATACATACATATATAACGTTATGTCTACCTTTGACATCCCTACTCAATTCGTCAGACTATGTAGGATGACTTTGGAGAATGCTCGCTACTCCATCCGAATTAGTGAACACCTTACTGATAGTTTTGATGTCAAAAAGGGATTTAGGCAGGGCAATGGGCTATCGTGGGATTTATTCAACATCATATTAGAAACGATTGTGAATAAATCACTGGCCAACACAAGAGGCACAATTCGGCGGATGACATTGACATATTCGGAAGAACACAGCGAGATGTCAATGAGCGATTTACGAGTATTGAGGCAGAGGCGACGAAAATTGGTTTGGCAATAAACTAAATATATGCTGTCATCAAAAAAGGACGCTCACCACCGACGTCTTGGTCGGAACGTTTGTATTGGCAGATATAAGTTTGAGGTTGTTAAGAACTTCGTCTACCGTGGCTCCGCAGTGACCTGGCACAACAACATTAGTTCCGAAATCTAACGCAGAAGCACTCTTGCCAATCGCTGTTTCTTTGGGCTCAGGAGGTAACTGAGTAATAGGGCCATCCCGCGAATGACAAAGTTGACCCTATACAAGACCCTTATCATCCTGGTCCTGTTGTATGGGGCAGAAGCGTGGACACTATCAAAAGCGGATGAAGCGGTCCTTGGTCGGTTCGAGAGAAAGATTTTTGTTTATTTATTGTGGCAGACATTTTACAGTCTTAAGATATGACTTTCGTGTTGCAGAGATTTTTCTCCTCCATCCCCAGTCTGCGTATATAGGCCCGAAAATCACGCGTGCCTATAAGATTCAACCGCGAACTTTACGGGCTGTACAGCGACATGAGTCTAGTCAGCTGTCTACGGATTCAACGCCTAAGATGGCTGGGCCATGTAGAGCGAATGGACACCACAGCTCCAGCCCGGGGAGTCTTCGAATCCAACCCCGAGGGACGAAGAAGCAGAGGAAGGGGACCTCAGCCAACTGGGTGAGCGGCAATAGAAAAGGCTAGCAAAATATCGTGCTGGTTGGAGAGGCATGTTGGTTGAGGCCCTGGTTCACCACGAAATGTAGCGCCCACTAGGAGAAGAAGAAGCCCAGAAGCCGAGGAATTGATGCTCAAAAAGATTGGCAAAAAATATTGACCAGGCGGCATTGTTGAATGGTACAACGTTCTATAGCAAGATATTGTCCATGACAGAACAAAAACGCCAATTGATGGTAAACATACTCACTACATTGCTTAATCGACTAGTGACCTACAAATCATTATCAAATAAATTTATTCTCCTGATTTCACAAGCCAAAAATAGTAGCAAACAGCGAGAGAAATTCGGCAAGCAGTTCAAAAAGCAACATCCTTCCTCTAATGGTCCCTATGGGAGGTATAAGCATGACAAAGAGAATGATGCTCGTACTTTGCCCCTACCAAAAATGCTTCCATATCTGATAAAGACCATGCTAAATCCTGAAGAGCAGGTACCTAATGACATTCGACTGCAATTAGGGAATTTAATTTCAAGGACTCTCAAAGAGCTTTTTCATTAGGTGGCTTAAATCAATATTTGCATACCAACAACTCACTCGTGTTGAATCGAAATTGTCGTATAGACCCTTCCGACCGCTCTGGTCAATTCGAGAGGATATAATTATACCGCAACATTAACGTTGCAAAACCACAAACCCATTCCAACCGGGTAACACAATTAGTTCCTTATTCCACTAATTGGAAATCAGAAATTTCTATTCGCCGGGGTCTAGGAATTAACGGTAATCAGCTTGCACATGGACGAGACCACTTCATTTTTCCTTCGTGGTATACGTCAGTGGCACTTGATCCCCACTTTGGTTTTAATAATTTTACATAATGAAATAAAGTAAACGTGGCCGAAGGACGAAGGACAAATGACGACCAAGGTAATGGGGATAGTAATGATGAGAGATGAGAGAAGAGATTAAAAGCGAATGGAAAATCTAATAAACGAATGACAAAGCAAAGATAATTGCAAAAAGGATCACATCACATTCCTTAAAAGAATCCTTTCTACGTGTTTTGTATGCGATATTACCGGCTAGTGTCCGGCTCGTCCCAGTAGTGCTTGGAGATAGGGTCAGTGATTACAAGGATTTCACAATTCACTACGTCATTTTGCAGCAAGGATCCTTACTCTCCTATCCTTCCATTTAATGATTTTATTTTTTTTTTTTGCCCTGAATAGCAGGCAAAACTTTTCAATGTCTTGAAATTCAAGGATAATTATTTTTCTATTATTTTTTTCAATTTTTAATTACTGTGCCTTGGACAATGGGCATCATTTTAATAAGGTTAGAAATCCTATGCGAAAAGTAGTTAGGTACTGGAATGGAATGCAATACAATGCTAGGACGGAAGGACGATTTTCTTTTAAATTAATTGACATTATATGTATGTATGTAACAGTTTCGAGTTCGAGGTTCCTTTTTATTTATTTTCTCTTTCTAGTGGGCTCCTTGGAGGAGGAAACTTTACCAACGAATAGACGCTTTCGTTCGATAAATGGCAAGGACTACAGGGTGAAGTAAAGCCAATATGCTCGGTCTGGCTCAGCATCATATGCGAAAGTTTGAAAGTGGATTTAAATTAACAAAATAATTCATGTGAGACTGGCCGGGCCTCCTACTAATGGGGATTCTGGTCGGTCTCCTACACCCTACTGCACACAACTTGTCCCTATATGGTAGACGGCCAGTGGGGTGGAATGGACTTTTGTGGTATTATTGAAAGTTTGTTTTTCCCTAGGACGTACCTCTTCTTTCAGGATCTGACCATTTCGTTCCACAGGAATTACTGAGTTTTGATAGTCGATAGTCGGAGGAAACGGCAAAAAGTTAATCTTATCTGAGTCCAGGCAAAATCGGATTTTGGTGTAATAAGACTGCTGTTTTGCACAACTTTTCAAAAGGATATTTGGACTCTAAAGCAAAACGCCTAAAGAATGACAGAGCGGTTTACCGATGCCCTACGTATTTAGTTTCGGATCTCTTTTGTAGTCCGTTCAATTGGTTCAGTGCTCGGTGAGCATTTGCGACAGGTGACATTCAACGTCATTTGATAACGACACTTGTACGTCGTTGGTTTGTTGCCTGTAACATGCAAATTCCATTTAAACCTTCGAATCGAAATACTGATGAAGTACGCCCAAAAAAGCAGAACTAATTGGCTCAAGGTATTTAATTAAAATATTTCACTTCGATGGATTACCAATATGCCAGGCATCCCTTCCGATGTGTTAATGACGTTTGCATATCCTATCCGGCCCTTGTGACTGCCTCTGCCTATCTCCTCTTGCACTGGCTTCTAAGCTACTCGTTAGCTATTGAATTTCATTTACCAGATGAACGAGATTTTGATTTGTTTCGAAAAACCCATTGAGATATTTCGTACATGCCATCCATTCTATCCCAATCCCATCCACACTGTATTTGATAACTATTAGCACTTATCGATCAGACGCCGGTATATGGCATATGGGTATTTGAACATATTTCGAAATCGCGTACACGTACAGTGAAATGCATTTCCCACCATTAATTGGTAGATAGTCTGAAAATCAAATAAAATTTCATTTAACACCGGTATGAGTGTGGCATGCGTTAGAAAATTGTATTTTCACAATTTCCAATTAAATGGATGTATTTATGAAGTACAGCAACGGGACAAAGTACCATATCATCACGAATAGTTTATTTAACGACACGGGTTTTTGGAATTTAATTCAATACACTCTGTTTACTGTTTCGCTGTTTTTGTTTTTCAATTTTAATTTTACTTTGTGGACATACCCGTATCTGTCGCGTTGTTTATCGTTATTTTCATTTTTGTTCTTAAGCGGCGTTCACACTGTACGATCTGTCTGTACGATTTGCTTGATGACTCGTGTCTGTACTGCCAATCGTCAATGTGAACGCTCCATACTGCAAGTCGATACGATTTGTAGTATGAAGTTCAGAATTTTCGACTTTTTGCCTTGTTTGTGTGGGTGCCCGTGTTTGTGTAAAAGTCAGAAATTTCACTTCCATACGTTTTTCACTTTTTTTGTGATTTCGAAGGGTGAACATCAGCGGACAAAGGCGATATGACGACGAATTTAGTGACAAGTTATGGCATTTCCAAGCTTGTAGATGTAATAATAGACTATTGTTGGCGGGATTGGTTTCTACTTTCGAGCTTCGGATATATGTATGTAGCTGGCTTAAATTTGTAGTAGTCAGCAAAACTCTAAATCTTGTGGATATAATTCCAAAAATATTTTCTGCTACACGCCACCACGATACTTCCACTAGGGGGCCGTCGAAACCGACGTCAGGCACCGAGATACCGACCGCCAGTTGCGGGGGCTCCTGTTTCTCGTGGTACCAGATTACAGCTACCGGTGGAGCTTCGCGACCGCAAGGTCACTTCCAGTTGAGTCCCGCAAAGCTCGAGGTCTGGCACTTCACCCTAGAAAAACTCCCAACTTTGGAGCAAGGCAGTTCTCCAGCGCCTCGCCTCTTACGACAGGCATGCCTTTCATTCTCCCCATTTTGTAACAACTCGGATGTATGTATTTAAAAAAAAAAAGCAGGGGCAATGATATTCACGACACAAATTCTCTCTCACTAATGAAGTCTATCAAACATGCAGTATAGTGTGAACGCTACGTACTTTTGGTTGTCAAAAAAATCGGACAGACAAATCGTACAGTGTGAACGCCGCTTTACGCGCATTTGTCAATTTGTTTAGCATAGATGCGTAGATATTTATTGGATATTTTTAACAAACTCATTGAAATCAATTGCTGAGATTGTTTGTGTGAATTTAATCAGCGTTTTAGGTGCCTGAGTAGGCGCGAGTATTCGCTGATTCGGTTTCTAATTGATTTTATTTAAATCACAAAATAGAAACGAAGTTTGTTAAAATGAGCTCACATCGATCTTTTTATTATTTATCTTATCCATAAACCGCAACTCATATTGACCTACTTTATCATCCAGCCGAGCTTTTGGTGGAATCAAATCAAGTTCTTAAGTTCAAGGTAGAGCGGCCATCGTCTTTTTTTGGAGTATGAGTACCTCCAGGAGTACCTCAAATTGTTACATTTGTGGGAAGAATACGAATGATATACATAAGTATTCCGTGTGGCGTTGCCTTGACACGGCTCATGCGAAATACTTAGGCTTCAAAGGAAAGGATGGTTAGGTTAGGTATATGGGTGCCCTATTGACGTAAAGTCAAGGCTCACGTAGACTACGTTGAGTCCATTGTGCCCACCTGTTTCGTTTAACCCGTTGATACCTATGCATTTACCGTCGAGCTGAACCAGCCACACGAGGATAAAAATCCCAGTATTCTGTTCAGCCCGATATTACCTACCTCTTCTAGTCCCGAAAGGAAGTACCCTCCCAGGAAAATATTCCTTTTTTGGACTAGCGCCGGGCATTCGCAAAGCAGGTGACGAACGGACTCAATTTCCTCTTCGTCCCTGCAGCTTCTGCAGAAGTCATTGAAGGGCTGGCCTAGTCGAGCTGCATGATAGTATAGCATGCAGTGCCCGGTGAGGGCACCGACTGCCAGTCGAATGTCCCACGATTGAACTTCAGCAGATTTCCCGTTCTTTTCTTATCATAGACGGGCCAAGTCAATTTCGCCGTTGCGCATGTATCTAAGCCACACCATCGCTTATTGGCTTTCACCAATAGCTCCGTCTGTATCTCCCTGTAGAGCGCACTGAGTGGTGCTTTGGCCTCAGCTAAGATCTGCGCAATGTTAGCACCTGATCCCACCCTAGCCAACTCGTCCGCCCTCTCGTTTCCGGAGATATTCATGTGACCAGGTACCCAGCAAAGAGTCACCTCATTTACATTGAATATCTCTTCTAACTTTTCCTTGTAGAGTTTGACGAGTTTGGATCTTATCCATGCTGCCTGCAGAGCCTTAATGCCTGCCTGGCTGTCAACATAGATGCTGATCCTTTTTCCTGAGATATTCTCTTTGCTGATCAGATCCTCCGCCTGCTTGATAGCGAAGACCTCAGCTTGGAAGACACTGCATCCGTCATCAAGCCCATAGGAGCGATGCATATCCCGAGACTCAAAGTAGACTCCGACACCTGTGCCAACATCCATTTTGGATCCGTCGGTGTAGAGTGCCAGTTCACTTTCCGTGCGTACCAAATCACCGGTCCATTCCTCCCTGGAGGGAATTCTAATAGAGAATCTCCTCTCCCAGGAAGGAAGCGGATGCATGTCCGTGGAGACTCCTTTTCCAGAGACCGGATTCATGTAGTCTTAGCGCAGTCTTGCTTGCGGCGCTCTCGCAGTATATGTCCAGGGGTGAGGGGTTCAGCATGACCTCAAGAGCCGCCGTTGGTGTGGACGTCATAAAACCCGTCACCGCCAGACAGCCTGCCCTTTGAACCTTTGACACACTCTGAAGATGCCACTTTTTCCCAAGCGCCTTCCACCAGACAACCGAGCCATAGACTAGGATAGGTCCTACTACCGCAGTGTACAACCAATGTACTAACCTCGGTTTGAGGCCCCATGTCTTTCCAAAGGCTACCTTGCACGAATATAGTGCCACATAGGCCTTTTTAATTCTTTCATCAATATATTCTCTCCAACTAAGTTTGGAGTCCAGGATTATGCCCAGATATTTGGCCGATTTTCCAGGGATCAGATCCATACAATTCATACAGGGGTAGGTGTATCTTGATACAGATCTTTTCTTTGTAAAGAGAAAGGAGTAAAGGAATGGATGCGGATAAGATTATCTCTACTCCCGGTATATGCTTCTATTGTGAAAAGCATCGAAGCATCTCTCCGGATGCCCTGCACGGGAAAATAATTAAGCTACAAAAAGCCTTTAATAGAATATTGACACTATTCTCGGAAATTCAGGAGATGCTCAAGTTCGATGTGAGCAGCAACAACAAGCTGATGGATAGGTTCTCAAGCATGGATCAGATCTTATATCGTAAGCAAAATCACTTGGACCGCGTTCTCCAATCAACCAAGAGATATCGAACTCTGAAAACCTAATTCCTCATCAGCCGCAGAAACCACCTTGTACTCCTCAAAAGGCCACCAATTTAAATCTACAGAAGGGATCAAAACGCCCGGTCCAGGATGTTCTACATGGTCCTCAACAACTCCAGCTTCCTCCGGCGAAGAGAGCTCTTCGATCTAATTCGCAAGATAATTCGCCATTAGGAACTATCGTACGTAATGGAGTTGACGATAATGCAGCGACCTCCAGTAGTTCTGCCTCAATTATGATTGACAAATCGTCTACTAGCAAAGTGGCTTTACATTTAAATTTACCTCAGCGATTGGCCGATGTGCCGACCACGGACTCTACTCTTAAGGTAGTGCCTCCACTTTTTGCAGTGTTTCTGTCACGGCTAGAATATGGGACCAAAAGCAGCGACATTGTGAACTACATTGCTACGAAAGGCATCGATGCTAAAAATATAAAATGCCATAGCCTGACCGCGGATAACCTTATAGGTCGTTTGACATCGTCATTCAAAAGTTTTATCCCCTCAACCAACTGGAAAATTGCTGGTCAACCCGAGCTTTTGGCCTAAAAATATTCTTGTAAAGGAATTCGTGAACAGACTTAGCTCTAAGAAGCCCTATCCAAAAAACCATCCAAAAAACTCAGGCCAAATGGTTTAACCAGAGCCTTCAACCTATATTATCAAAATACAGGTGGTCTAAGAACTAAACTCCGGGATGACTTGCTCTTCTCTTCATCTGGTCAATACGATGTCATTGTATTCACCGAGGCTTGGCTTACAATGAATCACCATAACGAGGAAATGTTTATCAAGGACCAGTACCAAATTTTTCGTAAGAACCATTGCTCCGTTCTAACTAATTGTGAGAGAGGGAGCGGAGTACCAATTGCGGTTCGGGCCTCCTTGAATTGTGAAGAAATCGATCTTCCCCCAACAGCAGCTGACTGAGATGTCGACCAAGTAGCAGTCACAATTAAATGCATTTCTGGAATTGAAATTATTAATATAGCAAGTCATATACCACCTAGAAGTCCTTACCTATTATACATATAAAACTCATATTGATAATTGTTCCTTTATCTTAAATAACCTTAAAGATCATCAACACGTTTTCCTTCTTCTTCTTTGGTGGCGCTACAGTTAGGGGTGAACCAGGGCCTCAACCAGCAAGCCTCTCCAGCCGCCCCGCTTCCAGTGCCGCACGCCCAGTTGGTTGAGGTCCCCTTCCACCTGTGCGCGCCACCTTGAATGCGGTCGTCCTCTGCTGCGTCGTCCCTCGGGGTTGGAGTCGAAGACTCTTCGGGCCGGAGCGTTGATGTCCATTCGCTCTACATGGCCTAGCCATCTTAGACGTTGGATCCGAAGACGTCTAACCAGGTCGATATCGCTGTACATCCTGTAAAGTTCTTGGTTGAATCTCCTCCTCCATTCTCCATTTACACAAACGGGACCAAAGATTGCACGCAGAATTTTCCTCTCGAAACGTCCAATAGCCTCTTCATCCGCTTTTGATAACGTCCCAGCCTCAGCGCCGTAGAGGAGGACCGGGATGATTAAGGTTTCGTAGAGGGAAACCTTAGATTTTCGAGAGAGGGCTCTACTACTCAATTGCTTCTTGATCCCGAAGAAGCAGCGATTGGCAAGAGTTATTCTGCGTTTTATCTCAGCGCTGGTGTCGTTGCTGCTTGTCATTTGTCGGCAACCAACCAAATTAATCATATTGCGATCGACGGCAGACACTCCTTCAGCATCCTAGATGTCCGAACCTTTCGAGGAGCCAACATCGACTCGGATCATTACCTTGTTGCAGCCAAGGTACGGATGCGAATTTAACGTCGGAAAGCTGCAATCGCAGGAGACCGCCAGGACCTTCGCCGATCAAGTCTCCCTCAAGCTCTCCCAGGTCCCGATGCAATCTGCAGAAACCATAGAACAGCAATGAAGTCATTGTCAGAAAGCCATTAGGGAGGCCGCCTCAGGTATACTCGGTTATTTATTTATTTATTTATTAAACAGATGACATTCTGTATTTAATTACAACGAATGAAATAGTGTCGAATGCCACTTTACATAGAATGTTACAAATATAAAGAATTCGATAGGGGGGTGACATAATATAGGCGCTCGCTTGAATATATTGCACTACTCTTAGAAATAAAAGACACGGAATAAATAATATCAATTGTAAGCAGTGACTGCCTCTTGAGCCTTATAACAAATAGTAATTAGAAGAAATCCGGTACAAAAGAAGCAATAATAGTATAACACAAAACAAAAAGACTAGGTTACAAAATTTTTGTGATTATCCTGGAAAGATAAAAAGAAAAAGAAACTATACCATTATGTCAGGAACTGAGATTATCGCGGAGCCTGTGATCAGAGATTCAATATTCGCATAGTTATTTTTAAATAGCCAACTCTTTAATCGTTTGACAAACAAACCAGATGTTGAGATTTTTCTGAGTGACTGAGGAAGTTTATTGTATAGTCGAAAAGATACGATAGAATAAAAATTACGATAGGCAGTTGTACGAAAGTTTGGAACAGGTAACAAACATGAGAAATTACCACGTATGTTATGAGACGATACCAGACGAAAATTACGATTACCAGATCTCATAAAGAAAGTTTTTAATACTTTATAACAGTATAAATGACGGATAGGGAAAATTTTTAGGTCACAGAACAGCGGAAGACTCGGATATTTATTTGGTTTCGAACATATTTTTCTTAACACATTTTTCTGCAGAATTAACAAACTTTGGATTCTGTTAAAATATACGCCACCCCAGCAAGTGATTCCATATTGTAGCTTAGAATCAAAAATGCCATAATATACCATTTTAAGAAGTTCTTTAGAGCAGATTCTTCTCAAATAGTAGAAATGTCTAAGTGTGCTTCGAAAGTATTTTTTTAAAGAATCTATGTGATTTGAAAAAGTCATTCTATTGTCGATAGTAAGCCCTAAATATTTAAATTCGTCAACATTTTCAATTAAAAAACAGTTATCGCTACAGCTAATAACAGAACAGAAAGGGGGATCAGACTGAATAGGTGTACAATTACAGCGAGACAGAACATATCTCTGGCATTCCGGTGCATGATAATAAACATTCGCATTGAAATTAGATGCGGATAAGCTAAAGTACATTATTTTAGTTTTTTTACTTATTACCAGGTTGTGTTCAGCGAACCAGTTTCTCAGTAAATTAAGGTCCCAATTTATGTCAGAGATCAGGTCTAATGGACTATTACAACCATAAGAAAAACCTACGTCGTCAGCAAAAGCAGTTGGTTTACCTTTAAAGTCAAGTTGGAATAGGGAGTTAATATAGACTAAGAACAAGATTGGTCCCAATACGGAACCCTGTGGTACACCTAGATTATAAAACATGACTTGACTCCTAGTCTCGTCTAATTTCACTCTTTGTGAACGATTTTTAAGATAAGACTTAAACCACTCAAGCATAAAGCCACGAAAGCCTGCTTTATCTAGTTTCCTTATTAAAATGTCATGACTAACCGTGTCAAAAGCCTTGGTTATATCGGTAAATAGCCCTGCAGTATGCTTTTTTTGATCAAGGTCTGACATTACTTGGGAGCAAAATTGTAAAAGTGCATCTTCAGTTGATTTTCCCTTTTGAAATCCGAATTGAATAGGAGAGAAGAATTTTGTCGAATTGAGAAAATATACTATTCTATTTTTTATTAGTTTTTCAAACAGCTTACTAAGGACAGGAAGAAGTGAAATTGGCCTGTAGTTGGAGATTTCTGTAGCAGTACCTTTTTTGAGCAGCGGTATAACGTCTGCACATTTGAGGGTTTCCGGAAAGACGCCCTCAAATATGCAGTTATTGAAAATAAATGCCAAAACATCTGACACAAAACATGCAATTTTCTTTAGTGTGGAACTGGTAATGCCATCCACCCCACATGAGTTAGAATTTTTTAGGGTGCCAATGACTTTGAAGACTTCACAAGACGTTATTTGCTTGAAAACAAAACTATTACTTTGACGCCGATCAACAGAAATGGACTCAGACCTACATCGATTACACGTGGATAGAAATGGAGATGGAAATACGTTTTTCGCTACATTGGTGAAGTAGTAATTAAATTCATTAGCAATGACAAGTTTATCGAACACTTCACACTGGTTTATATGGATAACAGCTGGTTTTTTGGTTAAGGATGATTTACCGAGAATGTTGTTTACAATACGCCATTCATTCTTTAAATTTCCTTTAGAAAGGAGTAAACCGAGAACGGTAAAAGGCATCGCGGCATTTTGGGATTTCTTTTTTAACCTCGAAACATAACTTTTTATATCTTCTCTGAAGATTGCAATCATTTGGATACCGTTTACATGTGACTCTTAACTTGTTCTTCGCTTTTACTTTGTATAATAACTGATTAGAAATCCACGGTTTTAGTCTTTTTGCAACTTTTTTGGGGGACAAAAACGAAGAACAATTTATGACATGATTTTTTAGGGACTTAATGAAGATTGAGCAGGCAGTAGACGCATCTGTACATGTGTATACGTCATCCCAAAATTCATACAGTAGGATATTTCTCAGTTTTCTGTAGTTAATTTTTAAGTTCTTTACATGCAAGTCATCATTTCTGTATTTAATAGATTTTAGCGTGTTTACTACAAGTCCTACCATGGAGTGATCTGTAATAGATAGATCAAGAACGCAATTATCACAGTTATTTACAGAAATGTTTGTAAATCTGCCATAGATGTGGTCTAGACAACTACCGGAAGTCGGCCTAGTCGATTCATTAATAAAGCAAGTCAAGCCATGCGTCGCTAACAATGCCAAGTAGTTTGAAATGACTTCATTATTATCTTTAATATTTATATTAAAATCACCTACTATGATTAAGTTTTTTGATTTTTCTTTTTGTAAGATACTAGAGAACTCATCTATAAACATTGAGATATTAAACATGTGTAACCTGTAGACGCATAAGAAGACATATACTTCGTGATTTATCTCAACAGACAGTTTAATAACATCAGCACTTGAAACGTCTAAACACACAACATCTATTGTTTTATAAACATCTTTCACAAAACAACCAACACCACCTGAAGCGTAATTTTCATTTGTGTTACAAAAGAAATCAAAACCGCGAATATGATAATCATTCTTCTCGAAGTCATATATCCATATTTCTGAAACAAAAACAATATCCGGGACGTAATCAAACGAATCAATGTGAGCGATAAGAGACGAAAAGTTTTCTCTCAGGCTCCTGACATTTTGGTGTACAATAAAAAAACTAGTGTTACTATTACCTATGAGTTTAAGATCATTGATAGTATGGCTCTGGGAGGGGGAAAAATCATCCATCAAATCATATACATCAAACATTTTTGGGACAATATATATGTAAGAGAAGAGTGCACTAGATGAGTGCAAGGTCGTTAAAAGATTTTACTGTAATGACCCTTCCACCTTCCACTTTTCTAACAAAAATTTTATCAATTTTTGAACCATACATATTTTGCACCTTTTTGTTTTGCTGCCTCTTTCGCCTTCATGAAGAGAGCCTTTGTGTACTTCGTGAGAGAGTCATTTATGTAGATCACACTTCTCCTTAGTTTACTGCTGCTGTTGTCAGTTGTGTTACTGCAATTTCTGCCACTCACGTTTTCGACACCGGTCATTATTGTATTGGTGTAGATTTTGTTTTTCTTCTTTGCTCTCATGATTTGTTCTTTTACCGAGGCATCCGAGAATTTTACGCACAGTATAGGACGTTTCGCTGAATTTTCAGATTGTGTTTTACGTACGTAGCAATTCACTATTTTAGTGACTGGGACATCGATTGACAACGCATTGTTGAAGATTTCCTTAGCCTTTTCTAGCGCAGTTTCATTGCTGACGTTTGGCACACCAACAATTTCGATGGAATTGCAGTGGAGTTGTTGTTGCTGCCAATTTAATTTACTCTCCAAGACATTAAGTTTTGTTTTGAGTTCAGTATTTTCAGTACGAAGCTCATTAATTTCACGAAGGAATCGTTTGTTTGTTTCTTCCAAACTAATCAATTTCGAATATGTATACCATTTGCAGAGTACATTCATCTTCGTTGCTTGTCATTGAGGAGGAATTAGTCGATGCTGACGAAACAGTGCTTGTAGGCTTTTTATTTTGGCCGTTGGTATTTGCTTTCAGTGTATTGTTGGTTTGAAAGACAGTTGCGGGATCGGGCAAATGCAGCGAACGGCGTTTTAACAAGGAACATTCGTCACAGCGAAAATCTTTTCCACTGGATTGCATAAAATTCACATCATCTTGCGTAATGTTCACACATGCAAAATGAAAATAAAGTTTACAGTCACTACAAACTATCTTCGTTGCACAGTAGCGCTCAATTTTTTGCTTACAGGTCGAACAATTCATTTTTAGACTTTAACGATAACGTTTACGAGTGCACCCCACGAACACAGTCGAGAAACCCCTGGTTTGATGATGAGTGCAGACAGGCCCATGTAGAGAAACATACGTGGCCACATTGAATCGACGGACGAGAGCTGCCCGCGAACTCTATGAACAGGAAAGGAGGGAGGAGCATGCGCTTCTGAGAAGGAAAAAGAAGGAACACGAGAAGCGCGAGATCGAGGAGATGGAGAGATGTTACTGCAGGAACGACATTCGAACATTTTACCAGAAAGTAAAACGAACATGCCAAGGCTATAAAGCCAGAGCAGAAGCCTGCAGGGATGAGCACGGACAACTAGTAGTGGAGTCACAGTCGATGCTAAGATTGTGGAAGGACCACTTCTGAAGACTGTATAACGGCGATGATAGTCAAAATGCCGCCGTCAGGCAGAGCGAACCATTCACAATGGACGAAGGCGAAGGAAAATGCTGTCCACCCGACCTAGACGATGTTAAGATAGCGATATCGAAACTTAAGTCTTATATAGCTGCTGTAGCAGACGGACACCCCATGGAGCTGTTTAAAGCAGCTGGCGATGAGCTGGTTAGGAATATGCACCAACTCATCTGCAAGATATGGTCGGAAGAACGCATGCCCAACGAATGGAATCTCAGTATCGTTTGCCCGGTCCATAAGAAAGGAGACCCCTATTACTGCGCCAATTACAGAGGGATAAGCCTCCTGAACATCGCGTACAAGATCCTCTCTGCCGTACTGTGTAAGTACCTGAAACCGTTGGTGGACAATCTGATAGGTTCCTACCAGTGTGGTTTCAGGCCAGGAAAATCCACGATAGACCAAATATTTACACTACGGCAGATCTTGGAGAAGACCCATGAATTCCAGGTCGACACGCACCATCTTTTCGTCGACTTTAAAGCCGCGTATGACAGTGTTTATAGAGACGTGCTATACAGAGCCATGTTATGTTTTAACATTCCTGCCAAACTCGTCAGACTATGCAGGATGACTATGTAGAACTCTCGCTGCTCCATTAAGGTCGGAGGTGAACTAACCGACCCCTTTGATGTTAAAAAAGGTTTTAGACAGAGTGACGCACTGTCATGTGATGTCTTCAATATTATTCTTGAAAAGATCGTGCGGGACTCTGCGGCCAATACAAGAGGTACGATCAACTTCAAGTCCACACAATTGCTTGCCTACGCAGATAACATTGACGTTATTGGACGAACAATGCGAGACGTCAATGAGGCGTTCGCAAGCATTGAAGCAGAAGCGGCGAAAATGGGTCTAAGGGTAAATGGGGACAAGACCAAATATATTCTGTTAACCAAGAAAGACGCACAACACCGACGTCTTGGTCAGGACGTCACCTTCGGCAGTTATATTTTTGAGGCAGTCAAGGACTTCGTCTACCTTGGCTCGATAGTGACCAGCGACAATAACACCAGCGCTGAGATCAAACGCGTAGTTACTCTTGCCAACCGCTGCTTCTTTGGGCTCAAGAGGCAATTGAGAAGTAGACCCCTCTCTCGAAAGAACAAAGTTGCGCTGCACAAAACCGTAATCATCCAGTGTCGCTCTATGGCGCAAAGGCCTGGGACTTAACGAAAGCGGATGAGAAGGTCCTTGGTCGTTTCGAGGCGAAAATTTTGAGTGTGGAGGAGAACGGCGACGTCTACTGGTGGACAGGGACACCTGGAGCGAATGGAATACACGGCTCCGGCCCGAAGAGTCTTCGAGTCCAACCCCGAGGGACGACGCAGCAGAGGGCGACTGAATCTAAGGTGGCGCACACAATTCGAAGGGAACCTTAACCAACTGGAAGTGGGTCGCTGGAAACAGCTGTCAAAAGACCGTACCAGCTGGGGAAGTTTGTCGATTGAGGCCCAGGTTCAGACCGGACTGTAGCGCCACATTAATAAGTAAGTCTACACCAATGGGGCTATGCAGGACCCGAAAAGTGTCAAATAATCATAAATAATATGCAAGGCCAGAGAGACAACTGAGGTACTGGGTTTAAAACCGCCACCAACAAGAAACCCATGGTTTGACGACGAGTATAGGAGGGCACACTCAGCCAAAAAGCAAGCCTATCAAGAGGCGCTGCAGAGAAAGACGGGCGCTGCTCGTGAGCATTATGAGCAGAAGAGGAGCGAGGAGCATAAGCTTCTCAAAACAAAAAAGCTCGCATTAGAAGTTCGCGGTCGTAGAGATGGTGCGATGCTATCGCAGGAATGACGTTCAAAGGTTTTATCAACGAATAAAACAAACGTGCCAGGGCTATAAGACCAGAAGGGAAGCCTGCAGGGACGAAAATGGAAACCTCTAGTAGTGGATTCACAATCGGTACTAAGGATCTGGAAAGACTAATTATGCAGACTGTATAACGGCGATGACGATACAGATCCCGCTGTAAGGCAGTATAACCCCTTCACAGCGGGCGATGATAGCAAAGAATTCCGACCCCCTAACCTGGACGAAGTCAGGAATGCTTTTTCTAAGCTTTGTCTGCGCCAACTACAGAGGAATAAGTCTTCTGAACATCGCTTATAAAATCTTCTCTGCTGTTCTGTGTGAACGCATGAAACCGTTCGTTAATAAACTGATTGGTCCATATCAGTGTATTTTCAGGCCTGGGAAGTCCACTGTAGACCAATTATTCACACTGCGGCAGATCCTGGAAAAAACAAACAATTTCCAGATCGACACCCATCACCTCTTTGTCGACTTTAAGTCTGCATCCGATAGAATAAATAGAGACGAGCTATACAACGCTATGCCTAGTATTAACATTCCGGCCAAACTCGTCAGATAGTGCAGGGTGACATTGGAGAACTCTCGCAGCTCCATCAGGGTCGGAGGCGACCTAACCGATACCTTTTATGTCAAAAAAGGTTTGAGACAGGGCGACAAGCTAACGTGTGACTTTTTCAACATCGTCCTTGAAAGGATCGTGCAAAACTCACTGGTCAATACGAGGGGCACCATCTTTTTCTAGTCCGTACAACAGCTCGCATATGCCCATGCCCATTGGACGAAGTCAGCGAGATGTCATTGAGGCCTTTACGAGCATTGAGACGGAAGCGGCTAAAATGGGACTGGCAGTAAATGAGGGCAAAACGAAACATATGCTGTCGTCGAAAAAGGACACGAACCACCGGCGTCTTGGCCAGGGCACACATATTGGCAGGTATAATTTCGAGGTAGTCAAGGACTTCGTCTACCTGGGCTCTGCAGTGACATGCAGAAATTACATCAGTGCCGAAATCAAACGCAGAATAACTCTTGCCAACCGCTGTTTCTTTGGGCTCGGGAGGCAATTGAGAAGCAGAGCCCTCTCTCGAAACATCAAGGTGAGCGTATACAAGACCCTTATCATCCCGGTCCTGCTTTATGGCGTAGAGGCATGGACCTTGTTGAAAGCGGATGAGGAGGCCCTTGGTCGTTTTGAGAGAAAGATTCTGCGTACGATTTTCGGCCCGACCTGCTTAAATGGGGGGTGGAGGAGAAGACTTAATAGTGAACTGTACGGGCTTTAGAGCGACATGAACACATGTTGAGCGCATGGAAAAATCAGCTCCGGCCCGGATGGTCCTTGAATCCAATCCCGAGGTCGAGGACGGCCAAATTTAAGGTGGCGCAACCAAGTGGAAGAGGACCTTAACCAACTAGGCGTGCGGCACTGGAGACTGCTGGCGAAAGACCGTACCAGTTGGAGAGGTTTTTTAAAGGAGGCCCAGGTTCGCCATGAACTGTAGCGCCAAAAGAAGAAAAAGAAGAAGAAGAGAGACAACTTTTGGTTCAAGAATGTACAAAAAAACCGCGGAGTTTTTTTATATCACCTACTATTTGCTCCAAGTCCACTTGAGTGGGCTTTATCAGGATGCTAAAATAATTGTGTTCCTTTCTGCTTACAAGCCTTATCAGGAACGTTTCCGTCACGCTACTAAATAGTTGCACTCCTCCTACATAGTACATATGAGGAACGTTCCATCAAATTCCTAAATCCCTGGCTTATGGGTCGACCAAGTCACTGAATATCTACTATATCCAGAGAAAAAGGGAAAACACCTAATAATCAATTCGAATCCCGTACGTTTCATAAAATTATGAAATTCATGCATACATACATGTGCGGATTGCTCACACCTTCTCCATGACTCCCAGTGGAACACACATGCGAATATTCCTGGCCATTGCCGCCAAAATCTCAAATTGGCAACAGGAAATGGCTGTGCCAAGCCATCTAACCCGAAACGTGCCCGCACCATGCCGAAGGAACATTCATATTCTTTTCACACAGCCGAGATGTAATCGGTTGGGTGGCCCGGCAAGTAATCGCTCGTCCTGGTAACCCGGCCCCACAATAGCAAACGAGCAACTGGAAAAGTGACTCAACGGCGGCGATGGGAGGCGGACTTTGATTCCCTGCTGAATCCTGTTATCGGAATAATAAACAAAAATGTACTCATATGCGTGCGATTCGGTAAATAATTTCATACATCCCTCACGCGCACATCACCGGATGGGAGTGTATATGTGCAAATGGAGTGGAATATCTAATAAGCCGGCGGCATGGGTGTGAGTTGAACATTATGACATGAAAGTGCTGATGCTGAATCGAAAGGAAATCAATTGTTTTCTGCGAAGCAAGCTGAAGGGTGGAAGGAGCTATGGTCTACATTGAAGTTAAGGGCTGGAGAAGGCGTGAGATGCGCCTGAAGAAATATGATAAATGACTCCATCTCAAGACAGCAATTAGGTGCGTGGGCATATCATTTGCGTTTTGTTTATCGCTCGAAGGGTTTGGAAAACTTTGAAAATTAAATTATAACCCAAAGGAGATCTCGATAGGTGCGTGGGACTAAAAGGTTTCGAATTGGGAATTTGAATACAAAACAAATCTTCAACTATGTCGTAGGTAATCTCTACAAGTTATCTCTTTCCAGGTACTTGTGCTATCTGCGTTGGTCAGGAATGAACTTTGTATGGCTAATCAACCGATTATCATACGCCTTCGTGCTCGAAATACGACTCAACTCTGCTATCAATCAATCACGGAACATGACTCTGATTAATGAATTTCAGTCGCTGAATCGTTCCTTCTTTGTCGCGTCTTCTTCGTTTTAATTAAATCTCATAGAGATGCGGTGGAATTACACTAAGAACCCTCACTGGCATGGGTGGGCAGAACCCCCATTCACTCACGACCTTTAGGACGAAGGACAAAACAGTTTAACAAATTCATTAAAATACACACTCAGGCGTATGCGTACATACAAATTGAATATTCTCAATGTGCGTACAGAGACTTTCCGATGAGATGTTTGGGGGGATGGTGGCCAGGATACTTTCACTCATTTGTATGAGTGGTAGGGTTTTAATGATCCATTCGTCTGCCACAGATGAATAATTAAATAAAATGTGTAAATCGAGTGAACGTGAGCTGAGGAAGCTATAGAATACATACTGATGGATCGGATGATAATATGCCGGAGGATGTTGGGCGAGTTTTCGTTTGGAATGGCCGTCAGGAGACGAACAATTTGTTCGTTCCTTCTTTGGAATTCTTGAGCAGAAAATATAACACGTTTCACTCAGGAACAAGTGCAAATTTAATACATAGGCACGTAAAAGAAAACATTTATCTCGTGGATTCCGGATGCCAAAGTATCACATCCGGAGGTGATAATGAGCTGTCACAATTGTTTTATATATTCTCAAGCTTAATGCCATCGTAAGGAGATACGTAATTGTCATTGTCACGTGGTTGAAGTAGCTAAGAACGATTGCCTGGCATGATGGGCTTGGTAGTTACATCTGTAAGGCATAGTACGGACACATGTGTCATGTTGCTGAATTGAATCGGGTAAGTGGAGTTTGTACTTTTTGTGAGAAAAAACCGGATTTTCAGGACAAGTGTGCAAATGAGCTACAAAAATAACTTTTCTTAACATTAGATTGGAGGCGAGTAAAGAACGTATTAGGTTGTTGTCCATTTTTAATCTTTAATTTATAAGTATAAATGGGGCTAGTGCTACCATTTGCAATACGGCACTGCGACCTTTGCAGATCTATTGTGCCTGCTAGCCGATTAGCCGAGTAGCCTCTCCACTTCTATAATGAAGTTGAGAATGCTTCTAGTAGGAGCCAGGGTGATCCCCTCAGGAGTCATACCTTTACTGATACGCTTCCTAATATGGCAGAGAGCAGCACACTCACACAGTATGTGTTCTGCGATCTCCTCGTCCTCAAGACAGAGCCGACACTTAGTTTCAGACGAGAGGCTAATTTTGTTTAGATGACACATATCTCAGACCGCAGTGTCCCGTTAGATAGCTGATTAGTCTTCTGATATCTGATATCTGATAAGTCGTTTAGATTGACGGAGTCTCCGAACGCTGTTCCAAAAGGACAGGTGTTGCAATTTTTCCCACTTGTCTAAGAAGAAATTTATCTTAGATCTGGGAATGCCGCAGAATGGTTCCGGACCTATATACCTTTATGTCCTATCACCCACCAAAGATTAACATTGTTTCTTTTGGCGAGGTCTTGTAGGGCGTCATGGCATTCCTTGACGGTTTTTGAGAACGTGCTGTACGAACCCAGCGCTTTAAGCGCTGCTTAGCTATCAGAGAGTACGTTGATGGTCACTCCTCTGATGCCAGTCTCGAGATTTAGATTGACGCATGTTAGGATGGCATGCAGCTCTGCTTGGAAGATGCCGGGGCTTATTCCCAGGGGCTTCGAGATCATGCGTTTTGGTCGAAAGATGCCGGCGCTATCACCGGAAGCCATCTTGGAGCCATCCGTGTACCACCTAAGGCCTTTGAGATTTAGCAGGGGATCGCTGTTTTCCCATGCTGAGCGGTTTGGGATCAGTATCTCAAATCTCTTGTCAAAGGTGAAGGTGTGTGGCAATGCGCCCGGGTTGTTATAGGGACATGTGGCCTGCTGGTCTACATGGCATATTTGTTCCCGAGCAGAAAATTCTGATTGCACTGCGTATTGCCACCTTTTCGATAAAAAGGTGTAGTGGAGTGAGTCCAATGAGTGCTTCTTGGGCTGCCGTGGGGCAGGTTGGCATAGCGCCTGTGATGCCGAGACACGCTAGTCTCTGAAGGCATTGAAGTTTAACAATTGTAGTTTTTTGCTCAACTTTTGTCCACCATACGGTGGACCCGTAGATGACGATAGGTCTTACTATCGCGGTGCTTAGATGCATAGATCTTAAGCAAAACAAAACTTTATCAATCATAGTAGCAACCGCTGTTGTCAACACACTTTCTCCAAGGCGAAGGAAGCCTAGTTATTCCTTCAGCATTAAACCCCGGAGGTCTGGTTTGGGGGCTACAAAACTCGAAGGCAGTTTTGGCGTCGTCCTGGCTCTTGAAGCATTTCTCACGCAAGAAGTTGTCGTGATGCTTGAGCAAGAAGTAGTCGGTTGGACGATGGTCCAATGACAATGATTCGTGGGGCAACTTCTGTATGGTCGGTTATGCGACGTGTCATGGAGAAGGATTGGTCCTTTTCTGTTTACCAGAGCCGGGGGCATGCGTTAAAATTGTTCATGCATTTCATCGATTTGGTGAAAATATTTTACAGCCGTGACAGTTTCGCCAGGACTCAGAAGGGAGTGATGGATTAAACCAGCTACAGACAACCAAATTTACTTGCTTACTTACTTACCAGCCCGGCAATCCATGGAGGATCTAAGCCTGAGCTATAGCTGCCTTTCTATCCTTGACGGACGCTGCTTCGAGTTATCAAGACCAAGTTGTCTTGCATCCGCGAATACTTGGTCTTTATACCGGACGTTCGGTCTACCTCTTCTTCTCGAACCAGGAGGCTCAGAGTCGAAGACCCTCTTAGCTGGAGCGTAGGTGTTCATGCGCTCGATATGGCCGAGCCAATGTAGTCGACGGATCAATGCCTTCCGGACTATATTCACATCTTTGTACAGGTCGTAGAGTTCGCGGCTCTGTCTTCTCCTCCATTCACCTTCCTCCCGACAGAACCAAATATCCGAGGCAGAACTCGAAAGAACCCAAAATCAGCTCCGCCGTTCTGCTTTTCGTCGAGCTTTCGGCTCCGTATAGCAAGACTGGCACTATAAGCGTTTTGTTAAGTATGACTTTGGTTCTTCGAATGAGGAGTTTTGTCCCAAATTGTTTGGACAAACCGAAGAAGCAGAGGTTGCCAAGGGTGATTCAAAGCAATGCTCGTGCACAGGACAGTAATCGCTGACGCAGGTTTCGGACATTGTGTCACATCTGATGTAAACAGGGGCTCCCCACAAGGTGACGTCTTGTCTCCGCTCGAGAGTCAACGCCTTTAGAATCTATACCCAGGTCTTGCGGATAATGTCGCCTCTCTCACTGTCGACTCATGCTATGCGTCTATCTCACAGCACAGGCGGCGTTAAATGTGAGGAATGGGCAGTCAGTTAATCCTCGCAAGACTGATGTCGTCTTCATCACGAGACAAAGGAAATATACTGGCATGACTCAGCTGGTGCTAAAAGGCATTCCCATTCCAATATCCAAGGAAGCTATGAACCTGGGAGTCCAAGGTCCAAGTTAGTGTATGAACTTAAGGCCTTCCTGAACGAAGTCGGTAGACTAAACTCACTAAGATTTGCTTAGATTCCAGATCATTTTGAGATTTCAGGAAATGAAATCTCAGATGAACTCGTTGTAATGAGTTCAGAGAGAGAGCTGAACCCGCCTTGAGTCTACCCGTTTTCTGCGGTTTATTTATTTATTTATTTATATAGTTCGCGCAGGTTCAAGAGCTTATGCTCTTATAATGTTAATGACACAACCTGAACGGAGTGCAGTGGTTTGGGTCGTAGATGTTCGTTCACTACTCTACAGGGTGGTTGTCCTAGATAGGATTCGAGAGGAACCGACCGCATTTTCACATTGATTGTAGTTCTGAACAACTAATCCATGCACTTATGGTGTTATATTAGAATTGCACATACAGAGAATGAATTTAAAGTGAGCATATACTGTGAGTGATGGGTGGTAACGACTAACAATGGCCTCCTAGGGGTAGCGTATCCGACATGCGCTGGCCCGTAAAACAGTGAGCAGAAGCCACTGCAGCCGCTGGTTTGACGGCGAGTGTAGGAGGGCACACGCAGCCAAGCAGCAAGCCTATCGAGAGGCGCTGCATAGAAAGACGAGAGCTGCTCGTGAGCAATATGAGCAGAAGAGGAGCAGAAGAGGAGGGAGAAGCATAAGCTTCTCAAAACAAAAAAAAGGAATCAGAAGAAACTCGCGTTCGTAGAGATGGAGAGATGCTGTGACAGGAATGATTTTCGGAGGCTTTATCAACGAATAAATCAAATATGCCAGGGCTATAAGACCAGAACTGAAGCCTGCAGGGACGAACATGGAAACCTAGTAGTGGATTCATAGTCGGTACTAAGAATCAGGAAAGACTACTTCTGCAGACTGTATAACGGCGATGACGAAACAGATCCCGCTGTCAGGCGGAATAACCCTTTCACAACGGACCATGATAGCAGAGAATTCCGTCCGCCTGACCTGGACGAAGTTAGGAATACTTTCTCTAAGCTCAAGTCCAACAAAGCCGCTGGAGTAGAAGGACTACCTGCCGAGCTTTTTAAGGTAGCTGGAGATGACCTGGTTGGGAGTATGCACCAGCTCATCTGTAATATATGGTCAGACGAATGCATGCCCGATGAATGGAATCTTAGAAATGTTTGCCCAATTCACAAGAAAAGAGACCCCTTTGTTTGCGTAAACTACAGAGGAATAAGTCTTCTGAACATTCGTTCGTTAATGAACTGATTGGTCCATATCAGTGTAGTTTCAGGCCCGGGAAGTCCACTGCAGACCAATTATTCACACTGCGGCAGATCCTGGGAAAAACAAACGAGTTCCAGATCGACACCTATCACCTGTTTGTCGACTTTAAGGCTGCATATATGTATGTATGTTGGCGTTACAGCCTATGAAGAACCTAAGCCGAGCTTCTCCCAATCACCGTTGTGTGTGATTTAATTTTCCCATAGGTGAAAGGGACCTACAGTTTATTGCCGGATCCGAACGGCGAATTTCGAGAAGCTTTTCATGACAGTTTTACTACAGGGGGTTTTGTCAGAACCCCGCTGAGGAGAAACACCCTGAAAAACACGTTCGATGACATGGCTGTGTCGGGATTCGATCCCGTGTCACCGGCGTCGGAGGCCGTACGATAGTATAAATAGAGACGAGATATACAACGCCATGTCTGTCTTGTTTTGACATCCCTGCCAAACTCGTCAAATTGTGCAGGATAACTTTGGAGAACTCTCGCTACTCCATCAGGGTCGGAAGCGACCTAACCGATGCATTTTGTGTCAAAAAAGGTTTTAGACAGGGCGACACGCTATCTTGTGTCTTTTTCAACATCGTCCTTGAAGGGATTGCGCAAGACTCCCTGGTCTATACGTGGGGCACCATCTTTCTCAAGTCCGTACAACTGCTCGCATATGCCCATGCCCTTCGGACGAAGTCAGCGAGATGTCATTGAGGCCCTTACGAGCATTGAGACGGAAGCGGCTAAAATGGGACTGGCGGTAAATGAGGGCAAAACGAAATAAATGCTGTCGTCAAAAAAGGACACGAACCACCGGCGTCTTGGCCAAGGCGCACATATTGGCAGGTACAATTTCGAGGTAGTCAAGGACTTCGTCTATCTAGACTCCGCAGTGACATGCAGAAATTACATCAGTGCCTAAATCAAACGCAGAATAACTCTTGCCAACCGCTCTTTCTTTGGGCTCGGAAGGCAATTGAGCAGCAGAGCCGTCTCTCGAAACGCCAAGGTGACAAGACCCTTATCGTCCCGGTCCTGCTTTATGGCGCAGAGACATTGACCTTATCGAAAGTGGATGAGGAGGCCCTTGGTCGTTTAGAGAGAAAAATGATGCGTACGATTTTCGGCCCGATCTGCATAAATGGGGAGTGGAGGAGAAGACTTAATAGTGAACTGTACGGGCTGTACAGAGATATGAACATAGCACGGCATGTTCGGATCCAACGGCTAAGATGGCTAGGTCATGTCAAGCGCATGGAAAACACAGCTCCGGTCCGAAAGGTCTTTGAATCCAACCCCGAGGGGCGACGCGGTCGAGGACGGCCAAATTTAAGGTGGTGCAACCAAGTGGAAGAGGACCTTAACCAACTAGGCGTGCGGCATTGGAGACTACTGGCGAAAGACAGTGCCGGTTGGAGAGGTATTTTAAAGGGGGCCCTTCCGCTCGACCACTGCATCACGGCCACCCCAACCAATACCCACATCAACGATTGGGTCTTCAATGTACACAATCGTAAATGGAGGGAATATCCAGGATGCAGAATGACTGAGCACGAATAATTAAGGTCCCCACCGGTTGGAGGGATCCAACTTGCTTGTTTCACTTAATGATCATATGTGTAATTCCTTTCAATCCTGTGAAAGTGGGTGAAGTACTTTCTACAATTGATGATAAAAAATTGTTATCCAGTATAGGCTAGTGCTTCCCTTAATCGTTTGCCTATTTTCGTCGACCTTATTGTTTATTGCGCGGAAATCAAGCAGAGCCTATTGCCTCAAGTTTATGCTTACAGAAAGTCAGAAGCCCAATGTATGTATGTACCTTTCTAAGTCATTAACACAAACAGATTGGTGTCATTTAACGCATTCACGTCCTCGATCTCTTACTCGTAACTCTAAACCTTAACAATGGCCCATCTCAGATTTGCACCTGAATGTCTCTCCACCTTTTCCTCCACGACCCAATTCCCCCGTAATCAGTTTCAAAGTCCCCATTATTCAGAACCAAACTAACAGCATCATCCGCATTTTCAGAACGATTTAGGGTGGAAGAGCAAGCAACAAGTTCCAACCTCCTTCCCACTCATGAGCAAACAGTTTTCCAAACACTTTCTACACAAACAGTAGAATAAAGTAAACAGGAAGCAAAGTAAAAAGGAAGAATAAACGAAAAGCACAGAAAGGGACGAAAGGATTGAGTCGTCCTGTAAAAATTAATTTTCAGATCTTTCAATCTATGTACGTTATATGCTGCAAGTGAGTGTCACATGGAGCCCACAAAGCAACAGCAAGACAAACAAACACATTCACCAAGGCGAAGAAGATCCTATCAGCAACTAACCTGAATTAGAGCGTCAACTCTTAGCACGGTGGCACGGGCACCACTTCCACTCTCACTATACCGCTGGCGCGAAGAATCGATGACATCATTCGCAATATTACGCCCAGGGCGCATTGTGCACACGCAGATGCCTCCAGAGGATCTGGCAAAAGAATTTTCAATCTTGTGCTCCTTCGTTCGTATTCATTATTCGGTCCTCGTAATCCGCGCCCGAGTTTATCTTCTACTCCATTTTACTTAAATGCGAATTGAACACTTGACTCTGCATTGAATGGCGAAAGCGTATTCAACACGTACGGGTACGGTGTTGGATGCATGTAAGGCGACCAAGGACGAGATGGCGATGGCGATGACGTGGCCCGTAATTCCGGCAGCGCTGAAGTATAGTCTTCCTTCTTCCGTGGCTCCCAGCATTTTGCTACCGTTTTATTCGCACTTTTTCGCCCGTTCATCTCAGATTTTTCAATTTAGCGCCAAAATAAACGCGAAGAAAAGTGAAATCTCATCCTCGCGCGAAGGATAATATTCGGCCGAGTGGGTTCACCCCACTACTCGTACTCGTATGTATTTCCGATCGGTAGATGGCTTCTCCTGCGCCTGATTTTTCAATGCATAAATAAATATTGAGTGAGTTGTCCTTGTTTTTGTTTTTATTTTTGTATTTTTGTTGCTAAAAGGATGGTGGCTGGGGTTCGCCGATGGCTGGTGTTAGCTTGGCTTAATGTAGTCATATTTGGGCGGGAGCTGTATGTGTTTGGGGCTATGTACATATATGCGGTGTATTCGGGTTAATGTATTCCGCGTCATAAAAATTCAGCAGCTTTTGTGGTAGTGTTACTGGCAGTTGGAGTCAGTGTTCAATGGAAATCGAACGTTTTCCGGCACTGATCAAATGGCTTGTGTGATTTTCAACACCATGTTGTGCTAAGTCTTTTGGCGTTTCTGGTTTACTGGGTTTTTGTCATACTTTGGGGCAAAGTTTTGGTTTTTGTTTCATTGTTTGTCCTCATTGTATCGACTGATGAAATATTAATATTTCGAAGCTTTGTCGCGCCGGATGGGAGAGTTTCGGCTACTTTGCCGATTCTTATTTTGATCCCGACGTGGCGGCTTATCAAGACGTTGGCGGGAAAGTTGTCAAATTGGACTTGTTCTCGTAACATCTCTATCATTTATAAATAAATTTGTTCGGGAAAAAGCAAGCAAGAGAGGGCTGGATCAAGGTTGTGAAGGTACCCGCCGGGCCAAGGTTAGGTTAGGTTATGTACATGGGTGCCCTTGTGACGAATAGTCCAGGCTCGCGTAGACTACGTAGAGTCCATTGTGCCGTCCATTGATTTACTTAACCCGCTGATACCTAGACATTTACCGTTGAGCTGAACCACCCAGACGAGGATAAAAATTCTAGTATTCTGTTCAGCCCAATATTATCTACCTCTTCTAGTCCCCGGAAGTAAGTATCTTCCTAGGAATGTATTCCTTTTTGGGGCTATTGCCGGAAATTCGCACAGCAGGTGACGAATGGATTCGATTTCCTCTTCGTCCTAGCAGCTTCTGCAGAAGTCATTGTAGGGCTGGCCTAGTCGAGCTGCACGGTAGGATAGCATGCATTGCCCGGTGAGGGCACCGACTGCCAGTTGAATGATCCCACGATTGAACTTCAGCAGATTTTCCGTCCTTTTCATATCATAGACGGGCCAAGGCGATCTCGCCGTTGCGCATGTATCTAAGCGACACCATCGCTTACTGACTTTCACTAATAGCTCCATCTCTATCTCTCTGTAGAGCGCACTGAGTGATCAACGCACAGTTTGCACTTGATCCCAGCCTAGCCAGCTCGTCCGTCCTCTCGTTTCCAGAGATATTCACATAACCAGATACGCAGCATAGGGTCACCTCATATACATTCGATATCTCTTCTAACTTCTCTTTGCAGAGTTTGACGAGTTCGGATCTTGTCCATGCTGCCTGCAAAGCCTTAATGGCCTCCATCATCGAGCCTATAGGAGCGATGCATATCTCGAGACTCAAAGTAGACTCTGGCGACTGTGCCAACATCCATTTTGGATCCGTCGGTGTAGAATGCCAGTTCACTTTGTGCGTACCAAATCACCGGTCCATTCCTCCCTGGAGGGAATTCTAATAGAGAATCACCTCTCCCAGGAGGGAAGTCGGGTGACATAGTCCGTTACGGTTCTGAATCTCGAGACGGCCCATCGATCTAAGACTGATGCATTTCCGTGAGGACTCCTTTTCCAGAGACCGGATTCC
This sequence comes from Eumerus sabulonum, assembly GCA_951905685.1. Taxonomy (NCBI): domain Eukaryota; kingdom Metazoa; phylum Arthropoda; class Insecta; order Diptera; family Syrphidae; genus Eumerus; species Eumerus sabulonum. Next base: position 32,222,605 of record OX645060.1, read on the forward strand.
AGTAGTCCTAGCGCAGTTCTGGTTGCGGCGCTATCGCCGTATATGTCCAAGGGTGGGAGGGTCAGCATGACTTCAAGAGCCGCCGGTGTGGACTTCATAGATCCCGTCACCGCCAGACAGCCTGCCATTTGAACCTTTGACACACTCTGAAGATGACACTTTTTCTCAAACGTTTTCCACCGGACAACCATAGGTCTTACCACCGCAGTGTACAACCAATATACAACCTCCGTTTGGGGCCAAAGGCTACCTTGCACGAATATAGTGCCACATAGGCCTTTTTTATTCTTTCCTAAATAATTTCTCTCCAACTAAGCTTGGAGTCCAGGATTATGCCAAGATATTTGGCAGATTTTCCAGGGATCAGATCTATACCATTCATACGGGGGTAGGTGCATCTTGATACAGATCTTTTCCTTGTAAAGAGTACCAAGGTTAAAAGCCAGTTAAAAAGTTTCGTTGGACTCTAAAGGTTAATCTTTATTAGTACAAATAAGACGAGTTAAAGGAGTTGCACTGTCATTATTTTGCTTACAACTTTACGACTGCTGTTAACCTGTTTACCTTACTGCTGCTATTGATTACGGAAGCTTATCACTGGCTTCATTATGCCTAATACAATGTTGATCCTTGTAATTTCTGTGACACAGGGCGTGCAGAAGTTAAGCTAGGAGAAAAAGGAAGATCACACTAATAAGCATTGGTTTTGAATATATGTACTGCTGCCTCTAAATCAGGAAATACGCTGGATAGGAAACGGTATGATAAGGAAGAAAAATCGCGACATTTATTACAGCTGTCACAAAAGATTGCACTTACTGGGATGCGGATTTGTCGTGGGAAAGCGGTTAAGGTCGAAGGTGATCGACTTTAAACCTATAAGTGATCGCCTGGCTGTGATCCGCAGATTTTATAACATTAGCGTTATATGTGCACACGCCCCTACCGACGAGGCTGAAGACCCTATCAAGGAGGACTTCTATGACCTCGTGGACAACGCTACTGAGCTTGTCCGGAGTACGAATACCAGCTCTATACGCCCCATCCACAAAAAAGGCGATCCTAGCTCTTGCAAGAACTATAGAGGTATATCCCTGCTCAATGTCGCATACAAGATCCTGTCCAGCGTATTGTGCGATGTAAAAACCGTGCTCAGGGACTTCAACGCCAAAATCGGTAAGGAGAACACCATTGGCGGAGTGATCGGAAAGCACAGCCTCCACTATACGACAACAGATAACGGCTTCCGACTCACGGACTTTGCGACTGCTCGTAATGCGGTGATAAGTAGCACAAGGTTCCCTCGTAAGCGAATCCACACAGCAACCTGGCGATCTCCGAACGGTCGAACCGCCAAACAAATCGACCATGTGCTCATTGATGCACTCATCAACTCGTCAAACATCCTGGATGTGCGAATATTCTCTGACTCTCCAATGTCAGAAAGCTGCACCAGCCCATCAGGAGGAGGTTCGACATTGGGCGCCTGAGCTCACCGGAGGTTGCCAGAGTCTACAGGGAGCAGCTGAGCGAAAGACTCTACGGTATGCCTACGTCGAACACAAATGCCAACAATATGTGGCTGCATTGCCGCCCAGCCATTCAGGAAGTAGCCGAAACCACCTTAGGATACCTACCACCCCCGACAAGAAACCCGTGGTATGATGGCGAGTGTGAGCAGAAAAAGGCAGCAACCGACGAGGCGTACCAAAAGGCGCTGCAGAGGAAAACCAGGAAAGCGCAAGAAGAGTACCGAGCCAGAAGAAGGGGGGAGAAAAAACGACTGCGACAAAAGAAAAGAATCTTCGCAGCCTCCCAGCTCAAGGATATCGAGGAGTCTAGGGATAAACATAAAATACGAGGCTTTTACGAGAAAGCCAAGGGCCTTGCAGGAGGTTTCAAAAAGGGCACCCAGGCTCTTCGAAACTGCGAGGGAAATCTTTTCACCGACCCGCAGGGAATAGTGGATGTATTTAGGCAGCATTTCCAGCAGCTGCTTAACGAGCATTACCAAGAGAGAGTGGTAGGGATCAAGGAAATCCCAACTCCAGCCGCTGAAGTGGTCCTCCCACCCAGCAGAAGAAGTCGGCACAGCTATTCCGAAGCTGAAGAACAACAAGGCCGGAGGCGCAGATGGCTTGCCATCAGAGCTCTTCAAGGCTGGCGGCGATGTTCTTGTAGGGAGCATGCATCAGATTATCTGCAGAATTTGGGAAGATGAAGGCATGCCCGACGACTGGAATACCAGCTCTATATGCCCCATACACAAAAAAGGCGATCCTAGCTCTTGCAAGAACTATAGAGGTATATCGCTGCTCAATGTCGCATACAAGATCCTGTCCAGCGTATTGTGTCAACGTCTAAATCCATTTTGCACCGCACTAATCGGGAGCTACCAGTGCGGCTTCCGGCCCGGCAAATCAACTGTAGACCAAATTTTCACACTTCGACAAATCCTGGATAAGACCAACGAGTTTCGAATCGATACACACCATCTTTTCATCGATTTCAAAGCCGCATACGACAGCATTCATCGTGAAGAACTGGTGCGATGGCCGAATTCGGGATCCCGGTAAAACTGATCCAGTTGTGTCGCACTACGCTAAAAAACATGCGATGCACCGTGCAATTCGGTTCTAGTACCTCGAAACCATTCGAAACATGCACCGGATTCCGGCAAGGAAATGCGCTGTCATGTGACTTCTTCAACATGGTGCTGGAGCAGATAGTGCGACGGGCAGGCGTCAACAGGGAAGGCACTATCTTTTACAAGTCCATCCAGCTGCTAGGATACGCGGATGATATCGACATCATCGCGTGTTCTCGCCGTGGCATTGTGGAAGCATTCACGGCGATTGAAGAACTGACGAAACGAGTTGGTCTTAAGATCAATGAGGACAAAACGAAATTCATGCTGTCAAGCAAAAACCAATCCGTCGCTCACCACCTGGGACAAAATATAACAATTGACAGCTACAATTTCGAGGTAGGCAGCTATAGCTCAGGCTCAGATCCTCCATGGATCGCTGGCCTGATAAGTAAGTAAGTAAGTAAGTTAAATAGCCGTATTATGTCGGCCACATTTGGAGAGGTCGCGGTGACAGTTTCGACGGCTAAGAGGTGTCCACAAGGAGGAGTCCTTTGAACCTTCTCTGGTCGACAACTCCGCAAGTTAACCAATCTGGGCTACAAGGTCATGGGGTACGTCGATGACCTAGTATTTATTGTTACGGGCAGGTGCAAGACGCCTACCTGTGAGCGCATGCAGCTTTCCTCTTTATGCCGCGATTTGTCAGTTTTGTTTAAAGGAGTTTTAAAACAACTTCTCGAGAAGACGGAAGGAGATCACGGCCTTTCAGACAAAATGCTTAACAATATAGTTTACAGCTTGCACAAACTGGTCGATTCTAAATAGTGTAACGGCCTATGTATAAACATAAATAGCAGGGGGATTAATGCACTGACGCGAAAAATCTTATTGCAGATATGTAGATGCGCGAAAGATCGGGAGATCTTAGAGAGAGCCTTTCTGAAAGGTATAGAAGCTCTGGATCCTTTAGCAAGAAACGAACGAGTATTCAATCAAAAGCTAATACTCTTCTAGGCAGTGGAGGACAACCAAAATAACCATGTTCTTAGCGTCAGTCCTACTGGATCCAGTCAAATGGTTGGCGCGAACCTGATCTATGCTCCAATGAACTCAGTCTAGCTTAGGCTTAACAATAAGATGCAGTCTAACCAAATTGCCTGAGTTGTAATTCGTCACAAAATGAATTCTTATGTCAGTTCGATAGAATTCATAATTTCACTTGTATCCAAATACGACATCAATAGCTGAAGCAGACCAACAGTTCTCCTGGGCATAATACCCTCCGCTTAATATCGACTTCAATCGCCTCAAAGAGTAACAATAATTGCATTCCGCAGAACAGCAACCAAAAGGTGTTGTCTTTCGAGCAAAAACTCACAAAGAAAAAAGAGGTCCTTTGTTGCGCATCCTGAATTGTAAAAACTTCAACAGCAAAATACACAAAAACAACAAAACAATCGTAACAGCTTACCATTCAGGCACAATAGGTGTTCCTGACGTTTCATTTTCACGTGGAATGCTCTTGCCTTTTTGCAAGAGTTTTCCACGAGAGGTAAAAAACACAAGGACTCGTAGCATGTACTGCTCGCCAATTGAGTCCTTTGGCCACTTGCTGCAAAAGTGCCTCATCGCCACTCGAGCCAGCCGTTGGTTGCAGCAATATCTGTAAATCGTGACTAGTGCCTTCTCGCCCATGCACCAAAGGTTGGCCGTTAGCTTTGACCAGTATAAATTGTCACATGCTCAAGCGCTTTACTGTACCCTATGGCAACTGGAATTGAATTTCTAATCCCATTTATAGTCAAGTGATCCGCTTGCTGTTGGCTGTTGGTAGTATTCTTGACTAGCTCATGGCTGCTGGTCTTGACTCTCTATTTCTTGTGCGTTGACAGTTTATGCGAGTTCGGTGGGTATATTGCTTGGCGGATAATTGAATAAAATATTGAAGTTTCCTTGCTTCCTTGTACAGGGGAGCCTCGAGAGGTATTAGCCCATTTGGGGATGAGATTTCAATTATGAATGTGTAATGTTCCAAATTGTTGTTCCCTAATTGCGAGCAATATTGGGCGGTTGATTTTGAAGGTTCTGCTAACCGTGAATTTCTTGGAATAGCGCGGTACATAAGCGATTTAGACGCGGCATCAGGTTTCATAATTTTATTAGAAAGGCATTTAAGAGCACACCAACTGGCACATGAGGCTCGGCTGCGGATTTTCTATTCGATTTCCGAGATCTGACACTGATGCCGGGGACGGTAAACAACGTCAGGGATATGCTGGTATGGATGTACATCTATTGGAACGTGTTCGCAACGACGCAATACTTATTTATTATTTCTTGAATTATCTAGAGGCTTATTACACAGAGGTTTTCAGCAATTTATCTCTTGCGGTGGCAGTGAGAGAATGGAGACCAACTGTGGAGTGTATTTGGAAGGCGAAAGGAAAAGGAAAACTTCCTCGAGGGAGCGTATGTACATAGAACATGTGGTTTTGCAATAAATTACGCCTACGGATAGGTGCGCAAGTTAAGAGAGAACTTTCGATCGTAATGGTTTCATAAATCAGAATATTTTAATATGCATAGCTGGTACTCGTATGTTGTGCATTCTCTGGGGAGTAGAGTAGCCAATTTGTGAACTAACATCGTTGGGATATGGTAATGAGTTGCGTAGATGATGTCTAGTAAGGAGTTGGGCTTTGGAACTTATGGATATGAGACGAGAAGCAATTTCTTAGATCTAATTGCTAAATCGATTACTCCAGAAACCATGCAGGATAGAGTGTCTTTCGACAAAGAGGCAGGTACGTTAATACTGTGAGGTGGCGGCGAGCTAATTACCAGGCATGGAGGCAGTGTGTGTAAAGTAGTAACGAGTTGACATTTTGTGCGAAATATGACATGCTCCAATCATCGGCTAAGGGTCCGCTGCATGGTACTTGCAAGTATTCGAGAGGTCGAATTTCCATGCCCTTAATACATACAAGTAGAGGCTTTGAGGGCCCTGGTACTTTCCGGTCTATTGACTTTAGACTAGAAATAGCCTAACGAAGCCAAATCACGCGATCAGGGTAACAAGTTCAAGTCGCTCCTACGTAAGAAAACCATGCCTCTAATCCCTTGGGCGGAATGTCCATTGTGGCATCAGTTTTGTAGCACGTAGCGTCATCCAGTTTAGACTGCACACATGTTTTGAGTTTCATATTTACATATTTGGGCTGAAAGAAATTAGTTCTTGACCGATCGGTAGCTTTCTCCGTTGATGGAATGGAAATGTCAAGGTCTGAATAGATGACACCGTTGGGCCACAATACATACCAAACAGGGACCTTCTGTGAATGCACTATGAATGTTACTTGGTTTACTTTTGCGTAGATTGACATCGTCCCAAATGTGGTCATTTTACTCATATTTGAAGCCGTGCAACCGAAAGTAGGTTCTATGACTAAAAATCACTTTTTCGCCAAATGGAGTTGATGACTACCTACTGCTTCGAGAGCCAATCAGTGACTACACGATGAGCTTTATGTTCTTCCAACTCCATTCTTGCGTCAATTGGATCTATGTAAGTCATGTAAATCCCGAAATATCGTCAATTTGACACTACAGAAACGAACTCCCTACCTACTTAATTACTTAGGTGGCACTACAGTTCGGGGTGAACCTGGTCATCAACCAATAAGCCCTTCCAGCTATCACGATCCCTTGCTAGCTGTTTCCAGTATCGCAAGCCCAGTTGGTCCATTCGCTCTACATGGCCTAGCCACCTTAGACGTTGGGTCTGTATACGTCGTACTAGGCCAATATCGCTGTACAGCCCGTACAGTTCTTGGGTGAACGTTCTCCTCACCTCTCCGTCAACGGGACCGAAGATTATACGATTAATTTTCCTCTCGAAATTACCAAAGGCCTCTTTATCCATTTTTGATAAGGTCCAATCCTCTGCGCCGTAGAGGAGGACCGGGATGATTAACGTCTTATAGATGGTCACCTTAGTTTTCCGAGAGAGGTCTCTACTACTGTAGTTGCCCTCTACAGTTGCAAAAAAGTGGTGGCCAGGAAGTGGGGTCTCCTACCAAGCATTATGCACTGGCTCTACACGGCGGTCATAAGGCCCATCCTCCTGTATGGCGACGTAGTCTGGTGGACTGCTCTGGACAGGGCAGTCAATCGAAACCTTCTGGGGAAAGTACAAAGATCGGCCAGCTTATACATAAGCGGAGCGATTAGATCAACCCCCACGGAGACCCTAAACATTCTGTTGCACCTTCCACCACTGAACCTTTTCAGCAAACAAATTGCTGCCTGTGCGGCGCTGAGGATGAGGAGTATAATAAAATGGCCCACATCACAAAAAGGACACACAACCATTCTAAAACACTTCGAAGTACACAGACTATATCATCCCGCAAAACGTGTTCACTAGGAACTTCGAAGTTGTTTTTCCATCCAGGGAGGAATGGGCTGAAGGGAAAGACATACCAAAGGACACGATCTGCCTCTATACCGATGGCTCTAAGATGGAGTCGGGTGGAGGCAGTGGAGTCTTCTCCAAGGAGCTTAACCTCAGCCTATCCTTCAGACTCCCAAATTACTGCAGTGTGTATCAGGCTGAATTAACAGCGATAACGGAGGCCCTTGCATGGCTCAGGATCAATGTAATATCCGCCAAGGATATTATCATTTGCGCGGATAGCCAATCTGCCATAAAATCCCTGGCAGCGGTAACACACAAATCAAAGACATCTCTTAACTGTCGCCTATCTCTACATGAGATGGCTGAGCAGTTCAACATTAAAGTATTGTGGATTCCCGGGCATAGGGATATTCCAGGAAACTGCGCGGCCGACGAACTCGCAAAGTTAGGGTCTAGCACACTCAGCCTACCTACCCTCGGGTACCTAGAAACACCAATAAGTACGGTAAGGCATATGATAAAACTCCAAACCACTAATTCGACCAACCTCCAATGGAAAGAGAGTAATATCGGCTTTATCACCAAGCAACTCTGGCCTAAATTAAACCTAGGACGAACCAGGGACCTAATGGCAACCAAAAGGACAACCTTTAGTACTCTGGTGGGTATCATTACAGGTCACTGCATCATTGGGAAATACGCCGCCAAACTGGAGATACCCTCCAACGACTTCTGTCGCGGCTGCATGGACGAGGAGGAGGAATCAACTCATCACCTCCTCTGCTCATGCCCCTCTTTTGCGAATCGCAGGGGGATCTACCTCGGCGCGCCCTTCTATGATAATTTAAGTGAGCTAGCAGGCCATAAAATAGCTCAACTTCATCGCTTCATCAGAAGCACCGGTTGGTTCTCGGGTAGCGGATCTGGGTAACACGATCCATGTGGTATAACAATGGGCCTACTTCGGCCTACGTGTGGCTTATGCCGACCACAATAACCTAACCTAACCTCTACTACAATTGACTCTTGAGCCCGAAGAAACAACGTTTGGCAAAAACTATTCTGCGTCTAATTTCAACACTGGTGTCATTGCCGCTTGTTACCAGGGAGCCAAGGTAGACGAAAACCTTGACGACATGAAAGTTAAAGCTGCCAATAGTGACGTTCTGGCCAGGACGTTAGTATTGTACGCCTTTCCTTGACTAGAGCATATAATGCGTTTTGCCCTCGTTGACCATCATTTTAGCCGCTTCTGCTTCGATGCTCATACAAAATTCATTAACATCTCGCTACGTTCTCCCAATCATGTCAATGTCATCAGCGTATGCGAGCAATTGTGCAGACTTGAAGTGGATCGTGCCTCTTGTACTGGCCAGTGAATCTCGCACAATATTTTCAAGCATGGTGTTGAAAAAGTCACATCACAATAGGTCGCCCTTTCAGAATCCTTAATGGAGCAGCGATAAGTCTCCATTTTCATCCTGCACAACCTGATGAGTTTGGTATGCACGCTGTTATATGCGGCCTTAAAATGGACGAAAAGGTGGTGTGTCGAGCTGAAATTACGGCAAAGGAGATCTTATACGCGATGCTAAGGAGACTTATTCCCCTGTAGTTGGCGACGTTATAGGGGTCTCCTTTCTTGTGGACTGCGCAATCGATGATGAGATTCCACTCATCACGCACCTGCACCAAGAGCTTTATTGGACTTTAATTTTGATATCGTCCAAGTCAGGTGGACGGAATTCTCCCTCATTTATGTCCAGTGTGTGATTCGACCGCTCTGTTTGCCGATATACAGTCTGCAGAAATGGTATTTCCATATTCTCAGCATCGACTGTGATTACACTACGAGGTGTCCGTGTTCAAACCTCCAGCCTTCCGCTCTAGCTTCATGACCTTGTCATGTTCATTTCACTCTTTGGTAAAACTTTCGAACGTCGTTCCTGCAATAACATCTCTCTATGACCTCGATCGTGCGCTTGTCATGCTCTTATTTTTCCTTCTGAGAAGAGCATACTAATCCCTTGTTTTCCGATCACAGAACTCACGAGCAGCTGTCGTTCGTCGATGCAAAGTGGCCATGTATGCATACTGATTTTCTGCATGCACCTTCATCAAACCAAGAGTTTCTTCTGGGCGTTGGCTGGAAATCTAATACATCAGAGACAGCATACCTGATGGCGCTCTCCAACATCTCCATTCCTATTCTATGGTTTGCATCGGCTCTTAAGAGAATTGGGGGGAGACACCTTCGCCGATTGTGTTATCCGAGACAATATTGGCTCATCGGAAAGTTCGGACATCCCAGATGCTGGAGGAGTATATGGCCTCGATCTTAATATGGTCGATTTGGTTAACAGATAATTCATCTAGAGACCGCCAGGTCCCTTGTTGATATTTAAATGTGGCAAACGTGTGCTAGCTACTAGGGAATTACGCCCCGTCACAAGGTCTATTAGCCTTAGTCGTTTTCGGACGTGGTGTCGTGTAGGCTGCGCTTTCATACGACTCGTTGAAATTCTGAACCGATCTTGGTGTCATAGCTGGGACATTGAGCATATGTTCTGTCTAGGAGGCCACAGAAGTCATCCATGACTCTGTCGTCTTTTTTTTCTGTGGGGGCATGAACGCATATCAAGCTGATGTTCCCGAAGATAGCCCTGATGGGAATTGTGAGCATCTGCTCACAACCCGAAAGCTGTTTGCCTAAGTTATCTTCGAACAACAGCAATCAGCATCCAAATAGGCGTTGTTTGTCCTCCTTGTAGCAATTTTATTACTATATGTCACTAACACCTTACACGCAGCAATATTCTCACCTGACTACGCGTTCCGGCGTTGGACGATCATTTCGCCCATTATTTGGTAGCTCTCAAAAAAACAGGTCACGTGACCAACTATCCGATTTGCAGTTATTTTTTTGGTCACAGGAAAACCACACCATCTCACGGTGCTGACGCTTGTTTAAAAGACACTTTTCACAGATATTTCTCTATTTCCGAGTGTTGACAATATGGTTTGCTTCCTGCGAACCGAGTCGAGTGATATATTGTTGACGATTAGTGATGATGTCGGATTCGAATTAGGGCTCGATGTTGGTTGAAGCGACGACGAGGATAACGAAGGGGTTGAGTCTGTAGCGGATTGCAGCGAAGCCAATTTGTTTTTGTTCGATTCATCGGAATGGACGAGAGAATGGTGACGCGCTTTGCACACGCGACAGCGAAATGTTGAATGGCAGTTGCCCGACGAATGCCCATACCGAAGCCAATTAAAACAAAGTGATTCAACCTTAACAAACTGACGACGCGATTGGATGTCTAACGATAGAAATTTTGGACACCGAGATAGATGATGGGATTCTTTGCACTTAGGACAATGAACGTTGTTATTGGTTTCAGCCACGAGCGCGCGAAGTGAACCCGACGACGAACTCGACTTTGGCCGCGAAAACGATTGACGATAGGTTAATTGACATGACTCGAGTGCGTCACATCTGGCCTGGAGGAATTTGAGGAGTTCCTCAATGGTACACTCATCGCGGGAACCGATATGTTCTGCCCAGGCTTGATTGGTTTCGGGGTCGAGTTTGGTGATGAGCAAATAAATAAGCCACGGATCACGACTGGTCTTATTTAGGGCCTTTAAACCGCGCACTACCTAATCGGCACCTTCACTAGTTCTTCGCAGTGTTTGGATGTTACTAGCGCTCATTGAAGGAAGGGACAGGTACGACTGGATAAATGATTTCACGATTACTTGTGGACGATTATATCGCGCCTCTAAGCGGTCCCATGCTTCTGCATAGTCCGCGTCGCTGACCGGTATATGTTTAATTAGGTTGGCCGCATCATCTCGTAACGCTGACCTAAGATACTGAAATTTTTGCGTCGGCGTCAATGTTGTCTTGTTGCCGACCGATCCGAGATAGAGGTCGCGAAATGATGGCCAATCTTTATAGTTACCCGCAAACGATGGGAGAATTATTTTTGGGAGGCTTACATTAGAACACGTGTTCGATGAACAATTTAACCGCTCCAGGAAGCTCACTTGTTCGTTTGCAAGTTGCTGTAATACCGTTTCGTTTGCATCGACCGACGGCGGAGATTAGTTTTAGCGCCCGAGAAAGTCCCGAATGTGCATCATAAAATTTCGTCTCATAGTCCACGAATTCGCGTTCAACCTCCTCGGAGGTTTCACTACTCGGAATATGCCGCAAGCACTCATCGTGCAACGCACGAAAGCTATTCCACGCTTCGTTTAATCGTTCTAAGCGAACTTCTAATTGTTCGACAGGGGTAGAGTCATCGATGGCGTCGACGAAGTTGGCCGCGCGCGTGATCTGTCCCTTGGCATTCGACCGTTTCAATTTGATCAACTCCATTGCTTAGGTTAGGTGAGCACGCGGAAAAACACGCGGATCCGGCTCGAAGGACCAGTAAATATGTTGACAATTCGCCAACAAAAAAAGGGTGGAAGAGACGAAAAAGGGAAAACAAAACGATCGCCAAAAAACGGAAATGTCCCCAAAACCCAATATCACTAGTCAAAGTATATACATATATATGTACAATAAGAATGTATTCAAATAAAATAATGCACAGCCAAATACGTTATAAAATATATGTATATTGGCTACTTATCCGTTGTTTACAAGGTGGTGTCCAAATTTCAAGTGCCCGAGACAAGCTCGCAGCGGCAGCCATCCACCTTCGCTTTCCACACACTCAGCGAGTCTCGTGAACATCGAGAGCATCGACAAGTTCAAAGGAAAACCCATTCCACAAGTGTGAACGAAGAAAATCTGTGTGTGAAAGCGTTGGATGATGAATGCTGCTTCGAGTTGTTTACATGGTAATTAAAATAAAGTAAGTAAGTAAAGTAAGTAATTAATGACAATGAATACATTTCAATCATAATCAAGTTGAAAATGGGTATTCTTGAATCTGGAACACCGAGTTTCAGTCGACGTAAACTGTCCGCTGCGGATAACGCAAGAATAATAGCGAAGCTCTTCGTGGAAAATAGAATACAGTCCACCCGATCTAGACGAAGTCAAAATAACGATATCAAGACTTTAGTCTAATAAAGCCGCGGGCGCAGACGGCCTGTCTGCTGAGTTTCTTAAGGCGGCTGGAGATGAGTTGGTAAGAGGCATGCACCATCTCATTTGCAAGGTATGGTCGGAGGAAAGTATGCCCGATGAATGGAATCTCAGCATCGTTTGCCCGGTCCATAAGAAAGGAGACCCCTATAACTACGCCAACTATAGGGAAATAAGTCTCCTTAACATCGCATATAAGATCTTCTCTGCCGTATTGTGTGAACGCCTGAAACCGTTTGTGGATAACCTGATCGGCTCTTATCAGTGTGGTTTCAGGTCAGGTAAATTCACAATAGACCAAATATTTACGCTACGGCAGATCTTGGAGAAGAACCATGAATACCAAATCGACACTCACCACCTCCTCGTCGATTTCAGGGCTGCATTTGACAGTATGTATACAGATGAGCTATACAAAGCCACGTCTAGTTTTAACATCCCTGCCAAACTCGTCCGACTGTGCAGGATGACAATGGAGAATTCTCGCTGCTCCATTAAGGTCGGTAATGAGCAAGCCGAGACCTTTGATATTAAAAAAGGATTTAGGCAAGGTGACGCGGTGTCATGCAACATCCTGCTTGAAAGGATCGTGCAAGAGTCGCTGGCCAACATAAGAGGTTCGATTTATTTCAAGTCTACGCAATTGCTTGCGTATGCTGACGACATTGACGTGTATGGACGGACACAGCGAGACGTCAATGAGGCCTTTGTAAGCATTGAGGTAGAAGCGGCTAAGATGGGTCTCAAGGTTAATGAGGGTAAAACCAAATATCTGCTTTCATCTAAAAGAGACAGACAACACCGACGTATTGGCCAAAACGTCACCATGAGCGGATATAACTTTGAAGTGGTCAAGGAATTCGTCTACCTTGGCTCACTGATGACCAGCGACAACAACTCCAGCGCTGTTTCTTTGGGCTCAAGAGGCAATTGGGAAGTAGAGCCCTCTCCCGGAAAACCAAGGAGACACTATATAAGATCTTAATCGTCCCAGTCCCCCTTCACGGCGCAGAGACTTGGACCATAACAAAAGCGGATAAAGATGCCCTTGGTCGTTTCGAGAGGAAAATTCTGCGCACTTCCTACTGTCCCGTTTGTTCAGACGGTGTATGGAGAAGAAGATATAACGAAGAACTGTACGGGTAGTACAGCGACATCGGCCTGGTACGACGTCTACGGATACAGCGTCTAAGGTGGCTAGGCCATGTAGAGCGCATGGAAAATACAGCTCCGACCCGAAGAGTCTTCGAATCCACCCCGGAAGAAAGGCGCTGCAGAGGACGGCCGCGTCGACAGTGGCGCACGCAGGTGGAAGGGGACCTTAACCAGCTGGGCGTGTGGCGCTGGAAACAGCTGGCCCAAGACCGTGCCAGCTGGAGTCGCTTGTTGGATGAGGCCCAGGTTCAACACGCACTGTAGCGCCACCTAAGTAAGTAAGTAGTCCTCGTGTAAAACGCGACTCGACCTCTATACATTTCTAATCCCCCGCTGACTTAGGAAGAGTTTTCGACAACATGTCCAAAAGCTTCTCATATCACTGTACAGGAAGATATGTATGTATGTATGTAAGAATAATATGACTAGTAAACCTTTATTTAGGAAATTCAAGTAACAGTCTACTAAAGATAAACAGATTAATTCAATAAAATAAAAGGCTTAAAACTTCGGATGGATGATTGATCTACGGCTTCTCCAATTTCAACTAATCCCCTGGACTCTGCTTATCAACTGATTGCTCTGCTGGAAGCTAAGCCCCATTTCGTCACGTGTAGACAGGGTGATGCCAACTTGCACTCTGGAATTCTGCTTGCACTTCTCTCAGATGACTCCATTTCATTGTCGTCGTCGTCGTCTGCGTATCCACATAGCACTATAACTTCATGTAATCCGCGCTGTTTGAAGTTTGCTGTGGACCTTGGAAGCCTGCAGCTTTTTTGACGTCATACCTGTCATTCCGCTTTACTTTGCTGACTTCATACGGACCGATGTACCTGTTGGCTAACTTCTTGCCTGTTATGAACTGTATTACTTTGATAGCTACTAAGTCGAATAGCTGATAACCATGCTGCCCCATTCAAAGTTAATTTTTTTTTTTTGTTTTTAGAGACTCGCGCAGCTTCAAGAGTTTTTATATTCTCTTATGATGTGTGACACACACGACCTGAACGGAATGCAGTGGTTGGGGTCGTTGATGTTCGTTCACTACTCTCACGGGTGGTTGTCCTAGACCTAGATAGGGCGGGAGCCGACCAAATTCCGCGTTGGTTATAGTCCGTAGTAATTCGTTCAAGCACTTTAGTATTGCATACGCAGAGGATGAATTTTGGTTGACCATATACTGTGAGTGTTATGCCTGCAGCAGTACGTCTGGTCACTTTCCATTCACAACTGCGTTGCATCCTTTTTGTGCGTATAGGAATTACTTTTTCTTGGCTATGAAGCGAATTTGAACCATAAACCTTCCATTCGGCGGTCGATGATGTTAACCACTGCACCATGGCCACAGTACTCTGTGGGTTCTGAATATTCTTTCTTGCCTCCTCGCGAATTTTGTTGCGTGCGTTATGAAGGTCGAGTACCTGTTAGTCTTGTAGAATCTTTACTAACTCGACGTCTGACTCGTTTCGCATCTTTACTCCGAACATTGAGTGATTGCTCGTTGAACCTTGGACGTGTATTTGTACCACTTCGATAGCTCTGCTGTTGACATCTTAGCGAGGACGAAAATAATGACTTTATTCACCCTTTCGATTTGCCCATTACTTCAAGGTGATGGGTCAGTGTCAGTCAGTAATAATTCGCTGCGGACTGCTGAAGATTGTGACCCAGGAATCCATGTGCTTAACAACTTCTTGTGGGTCTGTTTTTCGACATTGGATCTAATGTTCCCAAATGATCGAGGTGTAATGTTGAAAGGGGCGCGCCCCCGTGCCACAATGCACTAAAGAAAGCCTTCCTGCTTAGCCAGCCTTCTGTTGTGTATTATGCATTGGATACAGTTGGCAATAACCTGGTTTACTTTTTTCTCTAGATGTGGTATGTGGTAATCTTACTGAATTGCGTGCAACCCCTGCGGACAAGGGATTAGAATATGTCCGAGCTAAGGCATGCCTGTCGTAAGAGGCGACTAAAATCCGGAGGATGGGCCAGGCTACACATGTTGCCTGATTCATAGTGGGAGAAAAGGGACTTGATCCCTTGATATCTAAAAGAATTCCTTCGGCCTTTCTTAATCAGGTGGTGCATGGTGGAAATGGGCCTGGCTGGAGGCCCATCCAAAAATACCCAGTCGAGCGTGCTAAAATCCTAGCACGCTCAGAATGACGGATGGTAAGTGGACAGGCTTAAGCTTTTGGGGAAGCTTACACTATAAGTGACTTCGGTCGCAAAGCAGTTACCGATTGGCTCTGAATAAAATTTGTACCACGAGGACAGGAAGCCCCCGGAGTGAACTAGGTGAGTGAGGGCGTAACTTTGAACTAAGAAAGGCAACAGAAAGAGGCACATTGTGGCAATGATGAAAAATTTACTGACGGCGAGTCAAAACAAAGTTGGTGAAGTAGCAAATAATGCACACTCATTAGCCGAAATTCGCTCCGGTCCTGTCAGTTGAGGTAGGCCCCCTTCTGGGAGCCCCCAAGCATGTTCACAAATTGAACCAGCGCAATTTACTACACTGGGGCAAAGACCAATGCAGCCTTGGTCCCGATTGTGGGTAGGCTCACCGTGGAATAAGACCGAAAGGTAGGTGCTCACGTTAAACCAATTCACAATCTCTGAATTGCGTGCACTGTTTTTTGCACCCCCATATGACCGAAGTTGTGAGCCTTTGTTATAATTTCGTTCTCCATGTTCTTCGGCACTGGAAGTACGTCTTGTCCATTTACCTGTTTATAAATCAACCTAGTTTTCACCTTGTAATCGGCGTATTGGTTTTGCTTTGAAACTTCAGCAACTGCTGCCAAGTGCTCGTCTCTTTTTTGTGCTCTGAGGAGTTGTGCATGAACTTCTGACGTAACTTTCATGATGGGAAAGCGGCTTATTGCCAGGCCGGTGCTCGATATTGAAGGAGAATTTCTGCAACTATTGTACTACCTCTCTGGAACATCTTTTTTTGCATCTGTCTGCTCAAGAGCCGCGAAATCAGTTACCGGATCAAACTCAAGGCCCATTAAATAATGTCGTAACCTTTTCGTAGTCAGGTAAGCTGCTTTTACTTCCAGTAAGTAGCTACGCAATTTCTGCTCTTGGGCGATGTTTTCTTACTCCAGTAACGAACTGGATGTCACTTGTTTTCATATCGTTGAATGAGTGTTGCGTTAAGCCCGTCTTTAGACGCATCGATGTGCAGCTGTGTTTTTGCATTTTGTACAAAAATTTTCTAAGCTGGCACTTGTACAAGTGCAGTTTTTAAGCTCTCAATCGCTGAAGTTTGGCCCTCCTCTATTTTAAACGGTGTATCTTTTTTGAGCAGGTGCGTCAATGGCTTGGCAAGCACGACATATTCTTTTATGAACTTTCTAAAGTATCCTGTCAAGCCAAGAAATGCTTGTACCCCTCGGATGTTTTTTGGCAACGGTATGTTTTTGACTGCTCTGATTTTTTCTTGGCCAAGCCAGATACGGCCCAAAAATGCAATTATTCTCTTTAGAAACTAGCATTTCGAAAACTTACTTTCCAGGCCTAACAGCAGTGTCCGCCTTAAATCACTCTGCATTTTCTTTAAATAACTATCGGCTGTACAACCGAAAACGACGACGTCATCCATGTATATTTCCATTATTCCGCACGAAGGCTGCTGGCGATTTACAAAAACCAAATGGACCAACCATCACAGTGAAATATCTGGCGCTCTGCATTCTTTCTAGCACTTCCTCAACTGGGAACCTGCCCTTTACCACCATTGAATTCAGTTTACGGAAGTCTACACATAGCCCGTATGTTCCGTCTTTCTTTTTTGTGGAATTAGCAACTAGCAACATCGGAACATGATTCGCGTATGACACCTTGCTGAAGTCATTCTTCCACTTGCTTCCGTACCATTTCCCGTTCGGGCGCTGACAATCTGCTCTGTAAAAAATCGTAGCCCACAATTGC
Organism: Eumerus sabulonum; assembly: GCA_951905685.1. NCBI lineage: Eukaryota > Metazoa > Arthropoda > Insecta > Diptera > Syrphidae > Eumerus > Eumerus sabulonum. The sequence continues at coordinate 32,239,816 of OX645060.1, forward strand.
ATCAACATCAACTCACCCACCTGTGTGCGCCATCTTAAGTGCGGGCGTCCTCTGCTTCTTCGTCCGTCGGGGTTGGATTCAAAGACTCTCCGGGCTGGAGCTGTGGTGTCCATTCGCTCAATATGGCCCAGCCATCTTAGGCGTTGAATCCGTGGACGTCTGACTAGGCTCATGTCCCTGTACAGCCCGTAAAGTTCGTGGTTGAATCTTCTCTTCCATCCCCCGTTTGCGTTTATAGGCCCAAATATCACGCGCAAGATCTCTCTCTCGAACCGACCAAGGGCCTCCTCATCCGCTTTTGATAGTGTCCATGCTTCTGCGCCGTACAACAGGACCGGGATGATAAGGGTCTTATATAGGGTCAACCTTGTCGTTCGGTAGGGGGCTCTATTACTTAATTGCCTCCTGAGCCCAAGGAAACAGCGGTTAGCAAGAGTGATTCTGCGTTTGATTTGGGAACTGATGTCGTTGTTCCAGGTCACTGCGGGGCCAAGGTAGACGAAGTCCTTAACTACCTCGAACTTATAACTGCCAATACGAACGTTCTGGCCAAGACTTATGTGGTGAGCGTCCTTTTTTGATGACAGCATATATTTAGTTTTGCCCTCGTTTACCGCCAAACCAATTTTCGCCGCTTCCATCTCTATACTATTATGTCAATATCGTCGGCGTATGCAAGGAGTTGCGAGGATTTGAAATAGATTGTGCCTCTTGTATATGCCAGTGAATCCTTTTTTGACATCAAAACTATCGGTAAGATGTTCACCGATTCGGATGGAGCAGCGAGCATTTTCCAGAGTCATCCTGCATAGTCTGACGAGCTAAGCAGGGATGTCAAAAGTGACCATGGCGTTATATAGCTCGTCTCTAATTACGCTGTCGTATGCGGCCTTGAAGTCGACGAATAGATGGTGAGTGTCGACTTGAAATTCATTGGTTTTTTCCAGGATCTGCCGTTGTGTGAAGATTTGGTCGATGGTGGAATTCCCCTGGTCTGAATCCGCACTGATAAGGACCTGTTAGCTTCAGGCGTTCACGCAAAACGGCAGAGAAGATTTTGTAGGCAATGTTAAGGAGACTTATTCCTCTATAGTTGGCGCAATCGGAGGGGTCTCCTTTCTTGTGTATCGGGCATACGGCGCTGAGACTCCATTCCTCGGGCATGCTTTCCTCTGACCATATCTAACAGATGAGCTGGTGCATGCTCCTAAGCAGGTCATCCCCAGTTGCCTTGAAGAGCTCAGCAGACAGTCCGTCTGCGCCAGCAGCTTTATTCGACTAAAGCTTCGATATGGCAATCTTAACTTCGTCGAGGTCAGGGAGACAGGATTCTCTGCGGCCCTCGTCGATTAGAAATGGTGGCAAAGGACTAACAAGGGCCTCGTAGCGGTAGCATCTATCCGGCGGATGCTGGCCTGCTAAAAACCGAGAAGAGTCACCGCAGTCGAACATCTTGCGGCACTGTTAGTAACTCCCATCCCCACCCTCCTTGTTGTGACATCTGGGGATTTCCTATGGAAATTGCAGACGGGAAAAGGCGAATGGCGAGCCACCTGCGCCAAAAAACAGGATTAGCAAATTGGGCTACGGCCGTAACCGTAAAAAAACTTCAAACTCCGAAACAACCACAAGCCGGATTAATGTTAGCGACCCTTGCAAAAAACGAAAAAAGGGCAATGATCTTCGGCTCTGTACGTGGAATGTTAGGTCCCTAAACAGGAACCGCCGTCAGGCGGAATGGTTCATTCCCAACGGACGAAGATACGAGAGAACTTCGTCCACCCGAACTAGATGAAATTAAGATCGTGGTCGCAGACGGCCTGTCCATCGAGCTATTTAAAGCGGTTAGAGATGAACTACAGCCCATCTGTAAAATACGGTCGGAGGAAGGCATTCCCGAAGCCAATCCACAAGAAAGGAGATTACCAAATCTACACACTTCGTCACAATTCTTCTTCTTCTTCTTTGGTAGTGTTACAGCCCATGAAGGACCAGAGCCAAGCCTCTCTCAATCACCCATGTTGTGTGTGTGTGCACAGGTGACAGGGACCTACAGTTTAATGCCGATTCCGAACGGCGTGAGTCGAGAGGCTTTTTCTTGGCAAGTTTACTACGGGGGGTTTCGCCAGTACCCAGTCGAGGAGGAACGTAGCGAAATAAACATTCGATGGCATTGGTGTTATCGGGATCCGAACTCGCTCATCGTGCGCCAGAGTCCAACACAGTTACCACTGCGCCACGGCGCCACCACTTCGTCACAATTAGCGGCTGTAAATTCGCAGTGGTCAACGATTTCGTCTACCTTGGGTCACTAGGGACCAGCGACAACAACACCAGCAAATCAAACGCAGGATTACTCTTGCCCACTGCTGCTTCATTGATCCCCAGAGGCAATTGAGAAGTCGAGCGCTCTCTCGAAAGGCCAAGGTTGCGTTATACAAAACCTCAAACACCACGGTTCTCATCTATGGTGCAGAGGCCTGGACTTTGACGAAAGCGAATGAGAAAGGAAAATTCTGCATTCAGCCTATGGCCCCCTTTTTATAAACGGGGCGTTGACGAGAAGGTACAACGACCAACTATATGGTCTGCACAGCGACATCGGCCTATTACGACGTCTACGGATCCAGCGCCTAAGATGGCTAGGCCATGTAGAGCGAATAGATAACACAGTTCAGTGTTCGAGTCCAACTCCGAGAGACGACGCAGCAGAGGACGACCGAATCTAAGGTCTCACACACAGGTGGAAGGGGACCTTAACCAACTGAGAGTGCGTTGCTGGAAACAGCTGGCAAAAGACCGTGCCAGATGAAGAAGTTTGTTTGTTGAGGTCCAGGTTCTCACCGGACTGTAAGTAAGGACGACTAGGTGCGTATTCCCTGATGTCCGCAAGAAAGCTGCAGAGTTCGTCTTATCCTTAATGAGAATTGACTGCAAAAGACTTCCGGGCGTTATAAAGGGCCATGACAAGCATCTCAGCATGTTCGGCATCAGTGAGACGCCTACCTATGCTGCATGTTTCGAAGAGGACGACACAGCAGAACACTTTCCCTGTGAGTGTCCTGGCTTTGCTCGCTATCGGTGGCGTATCCCTTAGACCGAGATGGTGAGGCCGAATCTCTCAGTTCTACATCATTGAAGCTCCTTCTCATTTTCCTCCGAAAAATGGGGAAAATTCAGTAAAGGTAGGCTGTGCAATGGACTAGTATTTGGACTAGGAGAAGACTACAATAAAAAAAAAACAAAGACTCTTGATGGTGATAGAACCGTCTGTCAACATAAATAATGGCTGTGTTGTTATAGAAGCTCCCTAGGGCTCTAGGTATTGAAACTTTTGTGGGTGGTAATGTATAAAGGTCACGATGGAATTCATATATCGGACAAAATCTTCCTATAGTTTAAACCAAGCGATATACTTTGGAAACCGCTTCGTTTCAGTCAAATCCACTTAAACCATTCGAAATCAAGAAGCAAAATCGAGGCGCACAACTCCGTCAGAGAAGTTTTAATTGAGTTGCCCTAACAGCTTGACCATCCGAACGAAATTAATTGATCAATGATTCCACAACTTCAATCAGCATCTGTTTTACTCTCGATACTTCTTGTCGTTACGCCTCCCGTCGTAATGACTTTTCAACTTTGCACTCTTCCACCCAAGCTGCCTACCACTATCCCTAGAAACTTTTTCTCCTTCTCGCCACGGTCAGGTAAGAATCAAGTTCCATACAAGCACCTATAGTACCGTGTTGGTAATTATCACCGCTTTGAAGTAAGTTCTTCTAGCTGCAAACTTTCCACTCCGACCCGTCTGTTCGATCCGGCTCTTCAGCATGACCCTCAGGACGGATGAAACGGTAAAATGGTGGTAAGGTAATTAAGTGGAAATGTAGTTAAAAGGAATAACAACAACAGGAACAAAAAAATGAAGGAAGGAGTAAGAAAAACTTTCAGGTGGCTTCTCCATGCGTTCGTCGACTACCGCTCCCACCTCGTGGTCGTCCGTTTCGGCGTTTGTGGCTCCATCTCCTTATACGACTAAAATGGAATGCAACCTCCAGGCTGTATGTATGTAGCTTGAGCCAGTAATTAGGGCGGAAAATTACACAACATTGGGTAAACTTTAGACCCTTTTTGCCTGTGCTTTAATGTTTTTTTGTTTTTTTAACATCCTTGCATTCAGATTGCTTCGCTACGTTACAAAGTAGTTAGTTATGTGTGCGGATGTACTGGTATAGGAGCGTTAGGATGGGGCGAAGGTGAAAGGGTTAATCGTAATTTTGTTTTATGACTATGGCACGTCAGTCAAGCTCATAAACGCTGTTTCGCATTGAGTGAAGAAAAGTTGTTCGCTCCTTGAGTGGTTTTTGTACGCCATTCTCGAAACTCGGTACACACTCTGTTGTTTGAGGAAAATTGAAAACATGTTTCCCTGCGCAATCATTGACGCTACCGTCTAACCGCACTACCACTAGGACTTTGGCGGACTTTGAATGTGGCATGTGAAAAGGATGCTGACTGGGACAGGGGCTTGTTGGGTGCAAGATTTAGCTTTAAGGCTATAGGTCTTTCTGGAAATTTATTTGGATATTTCGGAGGTTAATTGTTAGTTTGTCAAAGGAACGTAGTTGGTAATGTTTTGCTAAATTAATTTTGAAGAAGGGGGCTAGGAAAAGGAGAATGTCAATTTGTATTGTAGTTTTTCGAGCAAGAGTTTAATTTTTTTCAGAGAAAATGTAATCCGATACTCTCGAAAACTTTTTGTTTAATAGTAGTTTGACGGACGGAATTTCTTTAGGCTTTTAAACATTTACTTTATTTTCGCCAATCATCTTGTACTTTGGTAATAGTTAGAGGAACATCAGAACTTACTTAACTGAGCCGTCAAAGTACTAATGAACGGCAAGGTGACAGGACAGCGGCCTCTGAGCAAAAGCCTGGTCCAACACCCTCAGGTGACAATGAGGTGAGGAATACTTCTCTACTTCTCCAGACCCAGCCCTGAGAGCCCCCAAAACAAGATATAAGCAACATCGTGCGGCTAGCGAATTACTGGAAAAGCTGCGCGACGTACCAAGAGATCGGCTCTCGGAAAGGAGGAAGAAGGCTCTTGATGGTCGGACAGCATAAACAAGAGCACTGTAGAATCATCCGGCAAAGAGCAGGATGGCAAGCGCCAGAGGTCGGCTGAGGAACTTCCCTCCACCTCAAAGAAAGCGCGGTCACAAAGTATCTCCTCCAATTTCCAAAGGCAACTCTCCCATCGCGACGTGCTTGAGGTTTTTTTTTTTTTTTTTTTTTTTTTCTTTTTTTTTTTTTTTTTTTTTAAATTTGCGCGCACTCAAGGTCTAATAACCTTATTATGTCGGCGACACAGTGCGGGCAGAAGGTAGAGAGGAAGAGGAATAGAGGAGATGCCGATGGACATTGATCTTAAATGCTTGCATGTTGCATTGAGGGGGGAAAACCGAACCCCGAACCCGGCAGGGAGTTCCAGATTCGTGTGGTTCGGTTAATGAAAGATTCTCTATATTTGACAGTACGTCCGAAAGCGGGCTTCAGGGTATATTGGTGAGCATTCTTAGCGAGACGTGTATTGAAAGATTCTCTATATTTGACAGTACGTCCGAAAGCGGGCTTCAGGGTATATTGGTGAGCATTCCTAGCGAGACGTGTATTGCGGGAGGAATGTTGAAGGGGCGGAATGCAACTGGCTATTTTATCGGAGCATTTTTTGTGGTAGTAACGATAAAACAGGGAGAGGCAGGAAACATTCCTGCGGTGTTCCAGCGAGTCTAATGTTTTGGTAATGCTGGAGTCACCTATCAGTTTTAAACCTCGTTTTTGTATTCTGTCTAGTAGGTGCAGTGAGGTCTTGGAAGCACCGGACCAGACATGAGCGTTAAGCTCTAATTTGGGGCGATTGAACGCCTTATAGATGTAGCCAGATCTAAGGGTGAGAAATATTTCTTGCATCTGTATAAGAATCCTAGGCATTTCGCAGCATTCTTGGCGACACTGAATATATGATCGCTCCAATTAAGATTGTGAGCAACACTCATACCCTGGATGGAAAGCTTTTCAGTTTCTGAGATGCAAGTGCCATTCTTGGATAATGGCTGCGGGTTATTTATACGCTTTAACGACAAGAGAGAGCATTGTGTTTTGGAAGCCTTAAATTCCACTCTATTGTTTTTACCCCATTGGATGATGCTGTCGATATCGGAATTTAATGAGCTTAGCATACGCTGCCGCTCATTATCTACAACCGAAGTGCAGGGTCGTAAACTGGTGAACGAATATGAGAAGCTGAGGTTACTGTCGTCAGCGAAGGAGTAAATTAGATTAGAAGTAACAGACAAGAGATCATTTATAAAAATAAGAAAGAGTGTCGGAGACAAAACGGAGCCCTGGGGAACACCGGCACTTACAAAGTGAGTATCAGACTTGAATCCGTCCAAAACATCTTGAATTGAACGATTCGAAAGGTAGTTTCTAATCCATTGAAAGAGAGACTCATCGATCCCAAAAGCACGCATTTTCGACAAAAGGGCTTTATGCCAAACCCTGTCAAATGCTTTCGAAATATCCTGTGCAACGATTTTGCTTTCACCTGCATGGTGAAGCGAGTGATTCCAGGTCTCGACCACAATGGCTGTTGTCGATAGAGGTGATGTGGATCGGATCGTGCCTCCGACCAAGTGGACTTTAATTAGCAGTGTGCTACTCAAGAACTACTTCCCGCTACTTCGTGAATACCCTGGACCCTTTCCTATAACCCATCATGCAGATTACTATCAGGGCAGAATCCAGCTGATCTCTTTCGAAGACAAAGGTCTATGGACCTCTTTAAGCTGGCACCCAGCAGAGCCGGCGAGGTCTGGGAGGGAGCTCAGCTTGAGGCTGTACCCTTGTGCCAAATTCCAAATAGACCCAGGGCGAGAGCCGTCATACCGGCCTACCCTGAGGATCCTAAGGAGATTTTGGTACTTCTGCAAAATTGCAACCCGCAGATCCCCACCAAGAACTGGAAGATTGCCAAGCCAGAGGATGTGAAAGGACCCTCGAGATTGATTACAATAATAATCAATCAGGATTCTCTCTGGGCTTTGACTCATCTAAGCTCAGGATACATAAAAGATATGGGCTACGAGAGCCTCTGGAGATGCATCAGTCGACTCCAGGGTGTCGACGAACCCGGAGGAACCCCCTACCCTGGAGCCGATGGTCACGGAGGAGACTCTCTTAGTTGAGGTATACAAAAGGACTCAATCTCCCTCTATACCGATGGCTCCAAGATGGAGTCGAGTGTAGGTAGTGAAGTCTTCTCCAAGGAACTTAACCTCAACCTATCATATAGACTCCCAAATCACTGCAGTGTGTATCAGGCAGAATTAACAGCGATAACGGAGGCCCTTGCATGGCTCAGGATCAATGTAATATTCGCTAAGGATATTATCATTTGCACGGATAGCCAAGCTGCGATAAAATCCCTGGCCGCGGCAACCCACAAATAAAAGACATCCCTAAACTGTCGCCTGTTTCTAGACGAGATGGCTGAACAGTTCAACATCAAAGCATTGAGGGTTCCCGGGCATAGAGATATTCCAGGAAACTGCGCGGCCGACGAACTCGCAGAGTTAGGGTCAAGCATACTCAGTCTTCCTACCCTCGGGTACCTTGAAACACCAATACGTACGGTAAAGCACATGATAAAGCTTCGAACCATAGAGGCGACCATCCTCCAATGGAATGAAAGTAATACCGGCTTTATCACTAAACAAATCTGGGACAAGGGACCTAGTAACAATCAAAAGGGCTACTTTGAGAACTCTAGTGGGTGTCATTACAGGTCATTGCATCATTGGAAAACACGCAGCCAGACTAAGGCTGCCCTCCAATGACTTTTGCCGTGGCTGCACGGACGAGGAGGAAGAGGAATCAATACATCACCTTCTCTGCTCATGACCCTCTTTTGCGAACCGAAGGAGGATCTACCTCTGCGCGCCCTTCTATGAAAATCTATGTGAGCTGGCAAACCTAAAAGTAGCTCAACTCCATCGCTTCATCAGAAGCACCGGCTGGTTCTCAGGTAGCGGATCAGGGTAATGATCCATGTGGTATGACAATGGGCCAACTCCGGCCTACGTGTAGCTTATGCCAATGACTTGTACCTAACATGTAACATGGCAAAATAGTACGCCATGGATAAGAATGGCTAGTAGTTATTTAGTGTTAGGTCCGAACTATAACTTGGATGCATAATAACCTCTCATTCAAGCTCGTAGAGTTTCTGACGAGTCACCATGCGATATCCAGATAAAGGAACTGTTGCTCACGAACTGTTCAAAGTTGGCTATTTCCAGGCGATTTCTTCTTTCAGACGGTTCAATCGCTACAGTACAGGCCCTAATTAAGAGTTTTGGCTTAAGGGAGCAACTCATAGTTTATGATTTCCTACCGATCCCTTGGTTTTATCGACATTTTCCATAATCGGCCTTCGAGAGCGTCGATGATATCGAAACTACCGGAAAGGACGTGCGCTCAGGCAAAAGTGAATCAGCCAATTGCAAAACTGTCAGAAAAGTTATTTTAGCCCAGAATCTTGTCTTTTCAACGTTTTTTAGTGTAGATCCGGCGGGACGTATGCAACGCGAGATATAGATTACTGAAGCCATCTGTTCCGATCTGGATTCCTTTTCACAAGAAGATCATATAGTTGAGGCTACATCTGTCACATTGTATATAGTTTATTCATTGGCATTTATCCCGACAGTGATGCTTCGTGAATCGTGGCCGGCTTCCAAACGTACATTTTACCTTTCAAAACAGCCCACAAAAAAAAAAAAAAAAAACATACGTACAGAGACATACGTACAGAGACTTTCTACAGTCCGGTTTGAACCAACAAACTTCTCCAACAAGCACGGTCTTTCGGCAGCTGTTTCCAGCGACGCAATCGCAGTTGGTTTAGGTCCCCTTCCATCTGTGTGCGCCACCATATATTTGGTCGTCCTCTGCTGCGTCGTTAGCCATTCGCTCTACATGGCTTAGCCATCTTATCCCTAGACGTCGTACTAGGCCGATGTCGCTTTACAGCCCGTATAGCTCGTGGCTGTAACTTATCCTCCACCCTTCGTTTTCTGCCGCAGTGTGAATATCGGGTCTATTCTGGACATACTTGGACTTACCTGAATCTCTCCATCTCGTCGATCTCACGCTTTTCATGCTGTCTTTTTTTCTTCCTTAAAAGCATGTGTTCCTGTCTCCGTTTCTGCTCGTAGCGTTCACGAGTGGCTCTCGTCCGTCTATCTAGCATGGCTCTATAGGCGTTGTGCTTTGCTACATGGGCTTGCCCGCATCGTTCATCAAACCAGGGGTGTCTAGTTGACAGTGGCTTGAAACCCAATACATCAGAGGCAACGTCTCTGATGGCACGCTGGCAATGCTCCCACTGTTGTTCTGTGGATTATTCCGGTGTCATCGGACGTTGCGAGAGGTTGAGGGAAACTACGCCGGCAAAGTTCCTATGGGTTTCCCGCGATTGTAGCTTTCCGACGTCAAATTTTCATTGTCTAGCTCAACTCCGTTGCATCCTTGATATCTTCATTCGCACCTTGACTAGAACATGGAAGTGCTCCGACTCGATGTTGGCTCCTCGGAGGGTTGGTACATACATCTAAGATGCTGTCGATCGCAACGTGATCAATCTGATTGGTGGTAGACTGACCAGGTGATCGCCAGGTTCCTTTGTGAATGTTGAGATGTGGGAATCGTGTGCCAAGAAGTCAGATAGCAGATGTTCGTCTTCGAACGTGGTGTCGTGTAGGCTATATTACCCCGTGATCGACTCCAACATGTCCTCTTTGTCCAGTTTCGCATTAAAATCTCCAAGAACTATTTTTGTATCGTACCAGGGACATTGGGCATATGTTCTGTCTAGGAGATCGTAGAATTCTTCTTTAAGTCAATCGTCCTTTTCTTCGGTTGGGGCGTAAGCGCATATTGAGCTAATGATCCCGAAATTTGCTTTGATGCGGATTCTTATGAGGCGTTCGCTTACATCCCAAAGGCTTTTGTCGGAGTATTCCTCGAATAACGAATCCGCGTCCGAGCAATCGTTCTTTGTTCTCCTTGTAGCAATTCTAGTAGTAGGTGTGGCGGTTTTTCTTTTGCCTGGTCCATCCCATCGCAATTCTTGGAGTGCGGTTATATCTGTTTTATAGCAGTGGAGAGTTTGCTTCAATTGATTGCCTGCACCGGACCTGTTAAGGGAACTCAAATTCCAGGTGCAGACTCACAAGTCATTTAATCGTTTGCAGGGGCTCGTCAGCTGTGTATCCGTTCATATCCGAAGCTTATGGTTGCTTCGCAAGAATACATTTTTTCGTGAAACTGATGTTTGCCCTAAACCCAACCCCTAACTCGGAGAGCCAGGTTCCTTTTTTCCCAAGAACAGGGGGGCCGGGTCACTGGACAGATATTGAAGCTGGCGTTTGCCACGTTAAGCGCGATGCAATACAGAGATATACTAAAGAAAACCGACATAACGTACTTGTCAAACTGACTTCCCTGTATCCCACTTGGACAACCTTTTATTCGGACCGGATAATGGTATAGGACCATCTCTAGAATAAGCGTGTAGCCTTACAAGGAAACTATATGTATACAAAACTGGAAGTAGAATTTTAACATACATATGCAGCCGAGTATCATCCTGTTGTATAATGTAACTCCGAATCACCAGATAGCCGCAATATTTCATCCATATTCTCGCATATGTACCTTCCAATTGAGGCGAACCTAAGATCCATCTCGCCATCGTTTCGTTGTGTAGCTGCAAGCACAACCAAGGTCTTATGCCACCCATGAAGCAATTCCCACAGTTCTATGATATTGCATAACCAAGAATCAACAATATGCTTTTCCATTCCTTTTCGTCCTTTGTCCGAAAACACAAAACAGCTTCTCACGATGCAGAGCACAATAAATAACTAAAGTGGTTTAGACTCGTATCCGGCGGCTAAGAGCTGCACGGAAAAAGTGAAAAAGCATAAAAACCTAAAACCACATGCACCGGTAAGGCAAACGCAACATAGAGGAAGGACGTTTAACACAAGTTACCATTACGGGATGGCGGATAACTTTCAACGTCTATCTGTTTGGTTGCATTTATCCTTTTTGTACTTGTAAGTGCGTCCACCTAGCATGTGCACGCGAGCAACGTAGTACATATCACACGTAGTCACAGCTTGGAATCATCGGGCGGTGTGCTGCGGTGCTTTTGTATTCGAGGCGCACAGTACTCGTAATTTATGGATACCCGTGCTCTTAGATGTAACTGAGGATTTCCGGTTGTGTGTCTTAATAGAAACCGGAAATGTGTTTAATGGTTTCCCAGCAAAAAACAAAGGAAAAAAACGTAACACTCGCTACTGTAGCAACAACTAACCGAATAGTCTGTTGTTGCATAATCCAAGTGCAAGTCAAGGGGAAGTTACAGCAACAGCTCACGCGAGTGGTTACTCATTTGCACAGATAATCCCTTGCATTGCACTAAGTAGCTCGAACGCTTGAACAGGTATAGTAGTCATAAGAGAGAGACGGGTAGGTAAATGGATCTGGGATTAGCGTGAATGCTGGTGGTCCGCGCTTAAGCCTACATATATCCTTGTGAATAAGTCCGCTTTCATCTTTCCGACCGAGTTTGTTGTCATAGCCAGGACCAAACGCCCATATTCTATGGTTGAGCACGCATAGGTGTGTGAATCATTACTGCTGAACTGAAAACATCTTATTTGTTTCGCGTTTCTTTACACCTCGAGCAATTTGCATCAGAATATCCGACTCTCTTACTTACTTACTTATTAGGCCAGCGATCCATGGAGGAACTGAGCCAGAGCTATAGCTGCCTCCCATCCTTGACGGTCCCGGGCACGCTGCTTCCAGCTATCAAGACCAAGATATCTGAAATCCGCGACTACTTGGTCTTTATACCGGAGGTTCGGTCTTCCTATTCTTCTCGAATCAGGAGGCTCGGAGTCGAAGACCCTCATAGCTAGAGCTTGATGTCCATGCGCTCGATGTGGCTGAGCCAGTGTAGTCGACGGATCTTTGCCTTCCGGACTACATCCACATCTTTGTAAAGCTCGTAGAACTCGCCGTTGTGTCCTCTTCTCCATTCACCTTCCTCACAGACAGGACCAAATATCCGGCGCAGAATTTTCCTCTCGAATGAACCCAAAATCAGCTCCGCTGTCTTGCTTATCGTCCAACTTTCGGCTCCGTACAGCAAGACTGGCAGTAAGAGCGTTTTGTATAGAACGACTTTGGTCTTTCGAGAGAGGAGTTTTGTCCTCAGTTGTTTGGACAAGCCGAAGTAGCAATGGTTGCCTAGGGCGATTCTACGCCGGATCTCCACTGTGGTGTCATTTGTGGAATTTGCGTTTGCCCCGAGGTAGACAAACTCCTTAACTACGAAACTGTAGCTATCAATTGTTATATTTTGTCCAAGGTGGTGAGCGACGGATTGGTTTTTGCTTCGTCTTGTTCTCATTGACCTTAAGACCAATTCGTTTCGCCTGTCCTTCAATCGCCGTGAATGCTTCCACAATGCCACGGCGAGAACACGCGATGATGTCGATATCATCCGCGTATCCTAGCAGCTGGATGGACTTGTAAAAGATGACGCCTGCCGTCGCACTATCTGCTCCAGCACCAGGTTGAAGAAGTCACATGACAGCGCATCTCCTTGCCGAAATCCGGTGCATGTTTCGAATGGTTCCGAGGTCCTAGAACCGAGTTGCACGGTGCATCGCGTGTTTTTTAGCGTGGCGCGACACAACTGGATCAGTTTTAGCGGGATCCCGAATTCGGCCATCGCCCCAAACAGTTCGTCACGATGAATGCTGTCGTATGCGGCTTTGAAATCGGTGAAAAGATGGTGTGTATCGATTCGAAACTCGTTGGTCTTTTCCAGGATTTGTCGAAGTGTGAAAATTTGGTCTATAGTTGACTTGCCGGGCCGGAAGCCGCACTGGTAGCTGCCGATTAGTGCGGTGCAAAATGGTTTAGACGTTCACACAATTCGCTGGACAGGATCCTGTATGCGACATTGAGCAGGAATATACCTCTATAGTTCTTGCAAGAGGTTGGATCGCCTTTTATGTGGATGTGGCATATAGAGCTGGTATTCCAGTTGTCGGGCATGCTTTCATCTTCCCAAATACTGCAGATGATATGGTGCATGCTCCCTACCAGAACATCGCCGCCAGCCTTGAAGAGCTCTGATGGCAAGCCGTCTGAGCCTGCGGCCTTGTTGTTCTTCAGCTTCTGAATAGCTGTGCCGACTTCTTCGATGCTGGGTGGGAGGACTACTTCAGCGGCTGGAGTTGGGATTTCCTCGGTCCCTACCTCTCTCTCTTGGTCATGCTCGTTAAGCAGCTGCTGGAAGTGCTGCTTAAACACATCCACTATTCCCTGCGGGTCGGTGAGAAGATTACCCTCGCAGTTTCGAAGAGCCAGGGTGCCCTTTTTGAAGCCTCCTGCAAGGCCTTTGGCTTTCTTGTAAAAGGCTCGTATTTTATGTTTGTCCCTAGACTCCTCGATATCCTTGAGCTGTGAGACTGCAAAGATTCTTTTCTTTTGTCGCAGTAGTTTTTTCTCCTCCCTTCTTCTGGCTGTTTTGCTGCCTTTTTCTGCTCACACTCGCCATCATACCACGGGTTTCTTGTCGGGGGTGGGAGGTATCCTAAGGTGGTTTCGGCTACTTCCTGAATGGCTGAGCGGCAATGCAGCCACATATTATTGGCATTTGTGTTCGACATAGGCATACCGTAGAGTCTTTCGCTCAGCGGCCCCCTTTAGACTCTGGCAACCTCCGGTGTGCTCAGGCGCCCAATGTCGAACCTCCTCCTGATGGGCTGGTGCAGCTTTCTGACATTGGACAGTCGAGCTCTGAATCTTGCTGCTACGAGGAAGTGGTCAGAGTCGACATTTGCCCCTCTGAATGTTCGCACATCCAGGATGTTTGACGAGTGCTTTGCGTCAATGAGCACATGGTCGATTTGGTTGGGGCTTCGACCGTCCGGAGATCGCCAGGTTGCTGTGTGGATTCGCTTGCGAGGGAATCTTGTGCTACTTATCACCGCATTACGAGCTGTCGCAAAGTCAGCGAGTCGGAAGCCGTTATCTGTTGTTGAATCGTGGAGGCTGTGCTTTCCGATCACTCCGCCAAGGGTGTTTTCCTTACCGATTTTGGCGTTGAAGTCCCCGAGCACGATTTTTACATCGTACTCCGTACAAGCTCCGTAGGCGTTGTCCAGGAGGTTATAGAAGTCCTCCTTGATAGGGTCTTCAGCCTCGTCGGTAGGGGCGTGTGCACATATAAGGCTGATGTTATAAAATCTGCCTCTGATGCGGATCACAGCCAGGCGATCACTTATAGGTTTAAAGTCGATGACCTTCGACGTTAACCGCATTCCCCCGACAAAACCGCATCCTAGTAAGTGCAACCTTTTGTGACAGCTGTAATAAATGTCGCAATTTTTCTTCCTTATCATACCGTTTCCTATCCAGCGTATTTCCTGGACCGCAGTAATATCCGCCTTGTACGGCGTAAGGATTCTTTCTTTCTCCTTTGACGTTGATCTGATCCGATGCTGCGTTAAGGGCCAGTGGTACAGTTTCGAAGTAGGACACTTAGTGCTGGCGGTGCTTTAAAATTTGCTGAATGTAGTAGTCATAAAAGCTTGGGTTTACAACAGACACACCTGGAATGATTTGAATGAATTCCAAACTACCTCATGAGTCAAAACTGATAAAGAGATTACCCTCACTATGACAGCAAACATAAGATCCCAATAGCAGCACGATGTAGTCAGTGCACAGTAGAGCTACAAACCGTCACCTTCTCCTCCAAGACATGTTTCCTCCTTAACAGTACACAAAAATGCATACAAATTGTATGCTGGGGCATTAAATTGAATGGAGATTTATAGTCTTCCATATTTCGCCAGCCAAAATGTGTGTGTGGGGTTAGATGAAGAATTCTGCCTGACTTACGCTGCCTTCCAGCGAATACCATAAGTTATATGAAGTTTAAAAATACTTCATGAGGATACGCGAGTCTCTACCCAAATACTGTCTAAAGGATCTAAAGGATCTAAAGGAAAGTAAAGAGACTTTCCTTGAGAGGAACCATGTTCGGCATCATGCCGTATTGTCTCTACTACATCCAGCTACGGCCAGTATGACCGGTTATACGCGTAGTTATATCTGCCCTTCATAGTGAGGTGCCTTTGAAATCATAATATCTTCATTTGGCTGTGAAAACATTTTCCATTAAATTTACTTTCAGATAGTACTTCGGACGCCATGACGAAATGGTTGGTGTGTTGGACTCTGGCGCACGATGAGTGAGTTCGGATCCCGATAACACCAACGCCATCGAATGTATATTTAGCGACGTCCCTCCTCGGCAGGGTACTGGCAAAACCCCCGTAGTAAACATACCATGAAAAAGCCTCTCGACTCACGCCGTTCGGAATCGGCATTAAACTGTAGGTCCCTGTCACCTGTGCACACACACACAACATGGGTGATTGAGAGAGGCTTGGCTCTGGTCCTTCATGGGCTGTAACGCCACCAAAAGAAGAAAGAAGTACCTCGGACGGATCTTACTTACTTACTTAGGCACCACTACAGTGTGAACCTGGGCCTCAACAAACAAACTTCTCTAGCTGGCACGCTCTTTTACCAGCTGTTTCCAGCGACGCACTCCCAGTCGGTTAAGGTTCCCTTCCACCTGTGAACGCCACCTTAAATTCGGTCGTCCTCTCCTGCGATGTTCCTCGGGGTTGGACCCGAAGACTCTTCGGGTCGGAGCTATGTTTTCCATTCGCTTTACATGGCCTAGCCATTTTAGACGTTGGATCCGCAGACGTCGTATCAGGCCGACGTCCTCCTCCTCCTCCAACCCCGTTTTATGCAAACGGGACCATAGATTGAACGCAGAATTTTACTCTCGAAACGACCAAGGGCCTCTTCATACGCTTTCGTCCAGGCCTCTGCGCCATAGTCATAGAGGAGCACTGGGATGATTAAGGGCTCTACTTCTCAATTGCCTCTTGAGCCCAAAGAAGCAGCGGTTGGCAAGAGTAACTATGCGTTTGATCTCAGCGCTGGTGTTATTGTCGCTGGTCACTAGTGAGCCAAGCTGGACGAAGTCCTTGACAACGATGCTGAAATACCATTCGTCGGGCATACTCTCCTCCCACCATATTTTACAGATCAGCTGGTGCATGCGCCCTACCAGATCATCACCAGGCACTTTAAATATCTCGGCAGACAGCCCGTCTGCGTCCGCGGCTTTATTGTTCTTGAGCTTTGAAATTACTAGCTCAATTTCATCTAGGTAAGGTGGACGAAATTCTCTTGCATCTTGGTCTATTGCGAATGGATCAATGTGCCTAACAGCGGTATTAGATATTTCATCGCCGTTAAACAGTCTACAGAAGTGTTCTTTCCACATCCTCAGCATCGACTGTGACTCTACTACTAGCTGTCCGTCTTCATTCCTACAGACTCGGCTTACTTTTTCGTATAACTCGTGAACATCATTCGTGAGGTAGCATCTCTCCCTCTCCTCTATCTCACAGTTTCTTGTTGTCTTTCTTTTCTTTCTTAAAATCGTGTGTTCCTCTCTCCGTTTATGTAGCATGGCTTTGTAGGTGTTTTGCTTTGCCACATGGGCTTGCCAGCATTGTTCATCAAACCAGGGGTTTCCAGCTGACGGTGGCCTGAAACCCAACACATCAGAAGCAACGTCTGTGATGGCGCGCTGGCAATACTCCCACTGTTGTTCTGTGGGTTGCTCCGGTGTCATTGGAGTTTGTGAGAGGTTGAGGGAAACTCGATCGGCAAAGGTCCTAGCGGTTTCCTGCGATTGAAGCTTTCCGACGTCAAATTTTCGTTGTACAGCTTGACTCCGTGGCGTCCTTGATATCTTCATTCGTACCTTGGCTACTACAAGGTAGTTATCTGAGTCGAAGTTGGCTCCTCGGAAGGTTCGTACATCTAGGATGCTGGAGGAGTATCTGGCGTCGATCCACCACCAATCTGGTTGGTGGTAGATTGGTCAGTTGTTCGTCAGGCAAAAGGCTAGCAGATACGCCCCCCCTGGAAGTCAAGTAGCAAATGCTCGCTTTCAGACGTGGTGTCATCTAGGCTATATTCCCCTGTGATCGACACAAATATGTCCTCGTTGCCCAGTTTCGCATTAATATCTCTTAGAACTATTTTTGTATCGTAGCTGGGACATTGGACATAATATATAGGTTCTGTCTAGCAGATCGGCGTCGTGGCGCAGTGGTTAGTGTATTGAACTCTGTCGCACGATGAGCGAGTTCGGATCCCGATAACACCAATGCTATCGAATGATTATTTCGCGGCGTCCCTCCTCGGCGGGGTACTGGCGAAACCCCCCGTAGTATACTTGCCAAGAAAAAGCTTCTCGACTCAAGCCGTTCGGAAGCGGCATTAAACTGTAGGTCCCTTTCACCCGTGTGAAAAATAAATCACACACAACATGGGTGATTGAGAGAAGCTTGGCTCTGGCCCTTCATGGGCTGTAACGCCACCAAAAGTAAAGTCTAGCAGATCGTAGAATTCATCCTAAAGTCCATCGTTCTTTTCTTCGGTTGGGGGGTGAGCGCATATGAAGCTAATGTTCCCGAAATTAGCTTTGATGCGAATTCTTATTAGGCTTTCGCTTACATCCCAAAAGCTTAAGACATTTGTCGAAGTTTCCTCGGATAACGAATCCGCACCCGAATAAGCGCTGTTTGTTCTCATTGTAGTTTTTAATGTGTCTTTAGCCCTTGTCAATCCCATCGCACTTCTTGGAGAGCAGTTAGTGCTTTATAGCAGTTGAGGGTTTGCTCCAATTGATCGTCTGCACCCGGTCTGGTAAAGGACCCCACATTCCAGGTGGAGACCCCCAAGTCCTTTAGTTGTTTACAGGGGTCGTCAGCTTTGTATCCGTCCGTATCCGAGGCTTGTAGTTGTTTCGGAACAAGTGGGCTTTTACGTGATAGGGATAACCTTAGCACAACCCCCAACCTGGAGGGCCAGGTTCCTCTTTCCCTTGGAGCCAGGGGAGGCCACGCGGAGGCTGTGTCAACTTGGATTGAGGAGGAACAGATATCGGAGCAGGCGTTTGCCATGTTAAGCGCGATCAACTTCTTTGCTCTGTTTGCTCTTTCCGAGGCGTCGATACAGTGCGTCTTTTCTTGATGACAGCATATATTTCGTTTTGGTCTAATTTACCGCGAGACCGATTTTGGCAGCCTCAATGCCAGCCAATGCCGCTTCGATGGTCCGCTACGTTCGCCTAATCACGTCAATGTCAACGGCAGAAGCTAGCAGTTGGAAGGACTTTTAGAAGATCGTGCCCCTAGTGATGACTTTCTCGCGATCTTCTCCAGTACGATGTTAAAAAAGTCACTTGATAGCGTTTTGCCTTGCCTTAAACCTCTTTTGACATTTTTCATCGTCATCCTACACGGTCTGAAACTGCCAAATAGGTGGTGTGTGAAACTGCCAAATAGGTGGTGTGTGTTGATCTGCATTTCTTGAGCTTGTTCCGGGATCTGGTTGTGGTCTGGTTCTCGATTTAGTTTACTGTGGACTTCCCTGGCCTAATGCCACATTGATAAGGACCTCTCAGGCGTTCACACAATACAGCAGATAGGATTTTGTATGCGATGTTAAGCGGACTGATCTCTCTGTCATTGGAGCAGTAAAAGGGGTCTCCTTTCGACGATACTGAGATTCCATCCGTTTTACAGATGAGCTGAGCATGCGTCCTGTCAGATCATCCGCAGCTGCTTTAAGCAGTTCCGCGGACAGTCTGCCCGCTCAAGCAGCTTTGTTTGACTTTATCTTTGATATTGCTATCTTGACCTCGCGAAAGTCGGGGGGGCATAATTCTGGCCTACCGTCGTCCAAGTTGAGTGAGGCATTCTTCCTGACAGCGTCATTTGAATCTTCTTCGCCGTTTGACAGTCTGCAGAAGTGATCCTTCCAAATTCTCAGTATCGACTGCGCTTCCACTACAAGTGGCCCAGTTCTTGTTGTCTTGGATGAAAACTGAAGGAAGGGGCTTTAGGATGGGTTTGTATAGACCTCGATATTATGGATTCCAGAGGCGAAATAAAAATTGTTAAATTCCCATCCATCCAATCCATCAATTTAATTTTGATTGGATAAATTTTGCATTGGCAATGTGAAGTTTAGGAGCAGGCTAGGGCCTTTGACGATAATGCTTCCCTTAAACTTTATCGAAACACCTTGCAGTCTGTGCAATTGATAGAAGAGCTATCAAGAGCTTCGCCTCTTCTAGTCTTCGTTTGATCACATGGCCCTTGTTGGGAAACAGAAGCCGCATTGCATTGTTGGCTATGGCATACTCGTATATTTACAATTTTTTCTCCAAAAAGTGAAACGAAGGGTATGAAGCTAGAGCAAGAGCTTCTAGGCTGGATATGGTCAATTCGAAGCGCAGTCACAATAAATGTTACGATTACCGAAAGGCTTCTCCCATAGATTGTATAACGTTACTGGTAATAAAAGTGTTACTCTTAGACATTCACAACCATTCACGCTGGACGAAGACGTGAGAGGTTTCTGTCCAAGCCTTGACAAAAATAAGTTTGTCCAACTTGCTTTTTTTTTGGCACGTCGGATGAACGCTTAAAACTGTTTAGGAAGACAATCTAAGAGGTCCTTATTACTTATGTCTTACACCAGACTTTTTTATCGACATCAAAGCTATATATGACACCTCGCGTAGGTATAAGCTCGCAAGGTCTTCATCTAAGGAGCTTACAGGATGGCAGCAGGTACATCGAGTCCAAAGAGTTCATAGACCTCCCTTACTCAATGGCATGAGGGTTTAACCATAATGAGGATACTAAGGCGTGATCATCCGTTTTTGCTAATTCCTTAAGACTTAAATGAAATTTCGTCACAGTCATCATACTAATTTTCGTAGTCTGCTTGAAAAGTCTCTAGAGGTCTATTTACGAAACTATTATATTAATCTGCCCTGGTTTCTCAATAATGGGGCGAAAGTCATTAAGGTTGCCTGGGAATGCGGTGAAACACCTAGCGATTGGCAGTCTGGGGTCCCCCTTTTCCTTCCAACTATAGGGGCATATCTCTTTTAAGTGTTCCCGGTAAAGTCTACGCTAAGGTATTAGAGGCACGTTCTAGAGCTATGGTCGAATCCAGGACAAGGGATGAACAGTGCGGTTTTCGTTATGGCAGAGGTACAACCGACCAGCTTTTCACTCTAAGAATGGTACTTGAAAAGGCTTGGGAGTACGCTTAACCGATCTACAGCTGCTTTGTAGATTTGGAAAAGGCCTATGATCGAGTTCCTCGAGGTAAACTCTTGAGTGTTCTGCAGGAGTATTGGATTAATGTTGAGGGCCATTCAGTCTCTATACACAAACTGTAGCAGCTGTGTTCGGGTTAACGGTAGTAAATCAACACCTTTCACCGTGGGCGTTGGACTTCGCCAAGGGTGCGTCTTGTCACCTCACCTTTTCATTATATATATATGGACTGGATGATGCAGCGCAGTCGTGGCGTGGAGTGTTTCACATTGGGAGAGTTGAGGGTCATCTCCCTTTTGCAGATGACTTAGTTGTCCTCACATCCTCCCAGACGGAACTCCAGCGCGCGCTAGATTGGTTTATGGCCGTATGTGCTGATACTGAAATGAGGGTTAACGTGGAGTAGTCCGAGGTAATGGTTATTTCCAGAACACTTGTCTAATGCGCTCTACATGTTAGTGGAGTCCCATTGAATCAGGTGGAGAAGTGTAAGTATCTCGGGGTCTTCTTCACGAGTGATGGGAGGAGTAATACTGAGCTTTCCTGCAGGATTGTCCATGCTGGGTCAATTTTGAAACAGCTTGGAAGATCTGTAATCAGCAATACCGAGCTTGGTGTCAAAGCCAAGTTAGCGGTTTTTAACTCGGTATTTGTTCCAACTCTTACCTATGGTCATGAAATTTGGGTATTGACCGAAAGAATAAGATCCCGAATACAAGCTGCCAAAATGAGAATTCTTCGTGCTGTTGTGGGAGTTACTCGCCGGGATAGGGTGAGAAACACGGCAGTGCACGGGGAGCTCAATGTTGAGCAGCTGCTTCTCCGAACGGAAAGGGCTATGCTTCAATGGTTTGGTCACGTAGGATGAAAGTCGCCATCATCACGACTTCCGAAGCGTGCCTTGAATGCAATACCATCAGGTAGGCGACCGCTTGGCAGACCCAGGACGAGCTGGTTGGACCAAGGCCAAAAACTGGCCTGCGTGCGCTTGGGCATAGCGCTTGATGAGTTAGAGTCGATGGCGGAGGATCATTACCCCCGCGACTCTTTTAGTGGAACATGCGGGCCACTGAAAATGATGATGATGATAAAGATCCTTTAACGAATTCGACCATTTTCGAAGCTCTGAAGTAAGTCTTTCGTTTATTTCGCAATATGCCAGAATCTAAGAATCCCATTCTTCGAATACCTGAGGGGGACAATTTCTATCAACGAAACGCCATTACGTAGACAGTATGATCCCTGCTGTGTGGCGCGGCAGTAACTCAATATCTTTACACCGTACTCCAACGACATCTAACATTCACTGCGTAAGCATTGAGGCGAAAACATTCCCACCCGATTACAGATCCTTGAAACAAATTACAAACTTCTTCCACCACCATCATACATGCACCACAACCCTATATGAAATCCTGCCTGCTGGTGGTCATCGTCATCGGTATTCACTATCATCGCCATCGTCGACATCATCACTATCGTCGTTGTCGTCATCTCCATACATCGTTGTCGTGTTCCATGTCGATTTGTGTGCAATATAAATTGTAAACTCAGATATCCTTCGAACCGACGAAAGGACATTCATACAAGATCCAATGTTATACACCCGGATTTCAATTCCTTTTCCGGTCGATCTGGATATTGGCCTAATACAAACGACTCAACATAGTTACGTTACGTTACGTTCAACGTACGTAGTATTACTTTTAAATCCGCCAGGATTTTCAGCAACGTAACAAACATGCCAGCGCTAGTAAAGCAAAGGGTCGAAATTACTCCAGCAGCCATGTTAGTCGTCTTGTACCTGTGTGCTGCATCCGGCGACGCAGTGCTACACTACGCGTTCTACACATATACGAATCCTTAGCATTTCCCTGCAATAAATAAGGATTTTCTTTGATCTTTAGTGTATGGATATAAATTGTAGCTAGGTATTCGGAAAGAGAGTCAAGTCATCTCGACGTAATGTCTAAAACAGATTCCAGTAAATAAACTTCATGTGCTTACTGCATAAGGGTGGCTACTGATTGCTACTCAAACCGATGGTATTGGAATGAAGAGACCACTGCAATCCAGTGTTTGCGCGTAGACATGGTGGTATGGTAAGCCATCTAACCCCGACTGTATAGTAAGGATTACTGTCTGCATTAAAGGTTTTTGCCAGCGTCGATCCTTGTTTGGCAATGCGTAACTCAATGACTTGCAATCGATACCCACTACTCTGTACAAGAATCTAATAATTGCTTTTGTGATTAAGGCTTTTTGGGCGGCGTTGGCAGTTGGGGGGAATTAGTGTCGGTAGCTGAGTACAGTGTTAGTAGGGAAATGTGTTTGCTGCGGAGTTCATTGATTTAGGCTGTGGTGCCGCTGTTGCAGACATTTACACTTTATCTTACCGGGAGCGATCATACACACAAATGGGCGTCTGAACTGGTACAATGGCATGGGGGGAATTTGAGAAGATTGCAATTTAAGAACACCATGTTTCGGTATTCCAGGTTAAATTGATTTACATGTACAAGTCAATAGAAGATCCTCAGGTTTCCGTCCAAGAAATGAGCGTCTGAAAGAGTAAATATCACTGTCCTGCAAGGGATAGTACATAGTCAAAAGAATAATTGAAGGTACGTCAATTAAAGGGTTTATTAATTGTATATTCAAAATGCCGAGACTAATGGAAACAACTTAGAGAGCAACTCCTTATCCGATAATGATATGCCGGGTAAGGAGTTTTTGTCGTTGTGACGACCACGATATTGCTGTACCGCCATTCATTATGGCGTACCCATTAATTGATCTTCGTGTATCTGGGTCCCCATCAAAATCAGCGTCTGAAGGTAGCAAAATATTCGCTTGACAGATGCAATATAGCAATCGTTTGGGTAATTTAATGACGACTTACCAAACTTAGTGCTAGGCCATATAGGGTCCTGTACCAACGGCCTAATACATTATGAAATGGGTATGATGATCCTGCAGGTGCAACAGAACTAAGATTCATATACATATGTATGTAGTTGGATTCTAATGGCGTAGTGACAGGTATTGCAATTAACATTCCATTTGAATGAGACCTTCTCGCATAAGGCGGAGGTGTCGCAATCTTCATAAAAAAAAAAATTAAATATGGAATTATATATAGCGGTGAAGTGCGAGGGTTCCAGGTGCTAGAGGCATGTGTTGTGTGTGTCCCCCTTTGGAGCGGAAGGAGGATATACATAGTATCGGCCTATGCACCTGAAGCACCTCAGCCCAATATCTTCATTGCATAGCTCGAAATACTCTTTCGATTTCTGCGCCTGGACTCGGCAGAAAACTTTTATGTTTTGGCCGGAGATCTAAATTCCAAACATGGTGATTGGGGCAATAATGTACCCAACACTAGAGGGAGCCTACTATGCCATTGGTGGAACCTGCCTAATATTGAGTATAGACTAACATTACTCGCAACGGACAGTCCGTCGTTTCCTAGAAGCGGCGCCTATCTGGATCTAATGTTGCTTGACTAACAACTGAGACTGGCTGACACTACAAATGGTCTGTATGTATGTATGTACGTTGGCGTTACAGTCCATGAAGAACCTGAGCCGAGTTTCTCTCAATCACCCAAGTTGTGTGTGATTTAATTTTCCCATAGGTGGAAGGGACCTACAGTTTTATTGCCGGTTCCGAACGGCGAATTTCGAGAAGCTTTTCATGACAATTTTACTACAGGGGGTTTTGTCAGAACCCCGCTGAGGAGAAACACCGTGAAAAACACGTTCGATGGCATGGCTGTGTCGGGATTCGATCCCGAGTCATCGGCGTCAGAGGCCAACACACTACCCACTGCGCCACGGTGCTCTCTACGAATGGTCTACTAACTGAAATTTTCCCAACGATGAACAGATCAACATCTGAAGTACCCCAAACAAAGCGACCGATTTTACGGATGACTTAAAGGCATCACAAAGTGCGAGATTGCAGCTATGACCCCCACACGGTACATAAACAGCTAAGGGATTTATGTCCTGAATTCGCCAGCTCTATATCCCCCTTCCACAAAAAAGGCGATCCTACCTCTTGCAAGAACTATAGAGGTATATCCCTGCTCAATGTCGCATACAAGATCCTGTCCAGCGTATTGTGTGAACGTCTAAAACCATTTTGCACCGCACTAATCGGCAGCTACCAGTGCGGCTTCCGGCCCGGCAAATCAACTATAGACCAAATTTTCACACTTCGACAGATCCTGGAAAAGACCAACGAGTTTCGAAACGATACACACCATCTTTTCATCGATTTCAAAGCCGCATACGACAGCATTCATCGTGAAGCACTGTTTGGGGCGATGGCCGAAATCGGGATCCCGGTAAAACTGATCCAGTTGTATCGCGCCACGCTAAAAAACACGCGATGCACCGTGCAACTCGGTTCTAGGACCTCGGAACCATTCGAAACATGCACCGGATTTCGGCAAGGAGATGCGCTGTCATGTGACTTCTTCAACCTGGTGCTGGAGCAGATAGTGCGACGGGCAGGCGTCAACAGGGAAGGCACTATCTTTTACAAGTCCATCCAGCTGCTAGGATACGCGGATGATATCGACATTATCGCGTGTTCTCGCCGTGGCATTGTGGAAGCATTCACGGCGATTCAAGAACAGGCGAAACGAATTGGTCTTAAGATCAATGAGGACAAAACGAAATACATGCTGTCAAGCAAAAACCAATCCGTCGCTCACCACCTGGGACAAAACATAACAATTGACAGCTACAATTTCGAGGTAGTTAAGGAGCTTGTCTACGTCGGGGCAAACGTAAACTCCACAAATGACACCACAGTGGAGATCCGGCGTAGAATCGCCCTTGGCAACCGCTGCTACTTCGGCTTGTCCAAACAACTGGGGTCAAAACTCCTCACTCGAAAGACCAAAGTCATGCTTTACAAAACGCTCATTCTGCCAGTCTTGCTGTACGGAGCCGAAAGCTGGACGATAAGCAGGACAGCGGAGCTGATTTTGGGTTCTTTCGAAAGAAAAATTCTGCGCCGGATATTTGGTCCTGTCTGTGAGGAAGGTGAATGGAGAAGAAGACACAACCGCGAACTCTACGAGCTGTACCAAGATGTGGATGTAGTCCGGAAGGCAAGGACCCGTCGACTGCACTGGCTCGGCCACATCGAGCGCATGGACATCAACGCTCCAGCTAAGAGGGTCTTCGACTCCGAGCCTCCTGGTTCGAGAAGAAGAGGAAGACCGAACCTCCGGTATAAAGACCAAGTAATCGCGGATGTAAGACATCTGGGTCTTGACAACTGGAAGCAGCGTGCCCGGGACCGTCAAGGATGGAAGGCAGCTATAGCTCAGGCTCAGATCCTCCATGGATCGCAGGCCTGATAAGTAAGTAAGTAAGTAAGTATTCGCCATTGAATCCCAATATTTTTTTTCTTTCATGTTTGCCCCGTTGTCATATCCCTGACCCCTACAATCTCTTCAATTCCAGCCCGTATTTATTTAAAATATCAATCATCACTTCAATCAGTCTTTTACCAGTCGACTCATTGACAGGTATCTATAAATTCTAGGAAATGCTCTTTTACTGATATTCTATCGTCATCTGATGATAAATCAACAAATCGTATTGTGAGTGAAAGTTGTTCTACATGATTAATGTCCGGAGTACAATCAGTACAATAATATTTCGATTTCTTTGCCCTTGATATGATTTCTGACTTCGCTTTTTCACCCATCAGCTCTATTAATTCATTTTGAAAGTCTTTTCGGCAGCAGTGTCCTGAAGCATCACCCTTTCACAGATGGTGTGTATCGATTCGAAACTCGTTGGTCTTTTTCAGGATTTGTCGAAGTGTGAAAATTTGGTCTATAGTTGATTTGCCGGGCCGGAAGAAGCCGCACTGGTAGCTGCTGATTAGTGCGGTACAAAATGGTTTTAGACTTTCACAAAATATGCTGGACAGGATCTTGTATGCGACATTGAGTAGGGATATACCTCTATAGTTCTTGCAAGAGGTAGGATCGCCTTTATTGTGGATGGGGCATATAGTGCTGGTATTCCAGTCGTCGGGCATGCTTTCATCTTCCCAAATTCTGCAGATGATCTGGTGCATGCAACCTACCAGAACATCGCCGCCAGGCTTGAAGAGCTCTGATGGCAAGCCATCTGAGCCTGCGGCCTTGTTGTTCTTCAGCTTCTGAATGGCTGTGCCGACTTCTTCGATGCTGGTTGGGAGGACTACTTCAGCGGCTGGAGTTGGGATTTTCTCGGTCCCTGCCACTCTCTCTTGTTCATGCCCGTTAAGCAGCTGATGGAAATGCTGCTTAAATACATCCACTATTCCCGGCGGGTCGGTGACAAGGTCCCTTTCACCTACTGGAATATAAAATCACACACAACATGGGTGATTGAGATAAGCCCGGCTTTGGTCCTTCATGGACTGTAAGGCCAGCATACATACAAACATACATACGCCACATTCAGGTCTTGATTTTTTGTTGACGTATTTATCCATACTCATCAAGGGGTGCCTGCGGCGCCCTGGGCGGTCGCCCAACCGCGCCCTACCCTAACGCCGCTACTGCGTGACCAAATTTTTTTATTGGCAATAGTATCTTCTGTTGTTCTCTGAACTTCTTCCAAGGATTGGAGCGTTAATTCTGTCAATAGAGTCCTTGTTAATGATCCTCTGTCTTTCAGTGTTTTTTAGTAGGCTGTCAGTTTTTTCTATTACTATTTCCTGGTCTTCATGGCCCGGAGTACCTGCTATCCATTTCCATACCGTCGCCAATGCATCGATTGTTTAATGCTTTTTAATTGATTTTTAAGTTGGTTGATATCATTAAGTAGGAAAGGTAGAATAGCACATACTATTTCTCAGTAATTTCTGTTGTATTTCTGAATTTAAATCTTCAATTGTGCGTTCATATTCAGTTAGTCTCAATTCGTGAATAAGTTTAAAATTGCCGGTTTGTAGTCTTGTTTGTCCTAAATGGATGGAAATCAATTGAGAATTGGAGTAATCTAGTATCTGCACCTCAGACTGGCAAGCAGTTAAATCTGCAAGGAGTGTTGCTACAAGAGAATTCAGTCCCTGTAGGCCTTCTTCATCTCTCTGATCGCTTCTTGAACCACCACCAGCTGCCACACCAAGCCATTTCTCTCGACAAACATCACGTGCAGAGGCAATGACAGGTGTTGAAAATAGTCGCCATTCTTCCTCTACATGCGATGGAATTTGATCAAACCTTTCGCCTATGTTCCGTGCAAGGTGTTGCCCCACCTCACTGCTCTGTATTTCCTCCCACCGTATGCGTGTAATCACTCTTGGTTTCCACCTTGGCAGAAGGGGTACTCTATCAGTAACATATAGCTCACACCCCTTTCAACTCGCGAATGTCACGAACGATCCGCTTCACAAACGATGGTACCACACAGTAATCTGTCAACGATTTCTGGTAAATACTCTGACTATACCACGTTGCTAAAGTTGATTTTTCCAGTTTGAGTTTTAAGATCGCGACACCCTCTCCCACCGGTGTCCACTCCAATACCTTGTCTGCCAGCCTGCGACTTGTGAGTATCCCCACTCTCGCCTGTGCAGACATTTGAGGTGTAACTACCGATAGGAAGAGTTTCCACCCGTCCCAAAGGTCCACAGTTCATATTCTTTTTGCTTTGTCGAGGAGATACCTAGGATATCTAACCGATACCTGGCAGCTTCCTCAACCAGCTCAGGATACTTTCCTGTGTGCGTTCCATGTGCCCGTCCTAAGGCGATGTCGTTATCCGTTGCCTTTTACTCCCCGCACGCACTGGTTAGTGAATGGCCAATGAGCAGGCAACCAGACGCTCGTATACTGTCACCATTTAGGCCTGGCTCTGAAAGGGGCCCTGGCACACCAGAGTAGGCAATTTCCGAGGCCGGTATGCTGCTTGTAATCATGTGGGGTTTTGCGCTTCGTTGGCCAGGTTTGGGCCGTACGAAAATGAATTCGCACACCACAAACCTGTTGCCCGCCAACCACCTGACCGGGTGTGTGGGGGAGGGGATTAAAGCCAGCACTTGGTCTCTGAGTTGACGAGCCGATCGTTGAACTTACAATAATCCATCGCCTCCTCTGATAGCAAAACCACAGGGCCAAATATCGTGTCCATCCCAGGTTATGCAGGCTTCATAATACTCCAGAAAGATACAATGTTTCTCTCTCTACCAAGCTATTATGGTCTCTATTAAACCACCACATCAAATCCAGATTGCTGGTGCTTCAGACGAATCACCATCACGAAGCGAAAACTCCGGTTAATAACCACTCTCTTTCCAAATTATAATTAATAACCTTCCAATCTCTCATTCCAGATGAGATGCGAACGAATAGCACCAGGCATTTACCAAATCCCAAAACTCATTCGCATTCAGCACGATGACTGCTTTTCAGCATCGTTACCAAACACATCCTATTGACTGGTCTCCACCATTCGACTAATCATGGCCTTCTAATCGCCACTTTATCCAAATGTGACATCAATCGGAACGCAACTACATACATATGTACATATGTACATACATATGTACATCAGGCTGGGTGTGTAAAAGGCCTCGAACACCCAGTCACACAATCGAGTAATCGTACAACCATACAATCACACCATCAGCATCACAGGCATTTCCTAATTCCGACATCACTTCCGATTTCCCTCCAATCAATCATTTGCCAAACATCCTTCGGAACACCGAAAAAAAGTTGCAAAAAGTAATGCACATACACGCACATAAACACTCACTAGTTAGAAATAGGAATCTCAATCAACCAACCAATCGAAGTGGAAGGAGCAGAGAAAAAAAAAAAAAAAAACAAAAAGGAAAAAGGAATCGAATGAAAACTAGGTACCACGTGCCAAAATGTACAACGTGTAACCGCTATGCACCGACCATCAGACCCCGAATCGAACCACCTTCGGGATGTTATTTTGGTCCTGTCGCCGCATACAGGACATACACACGTATACATGCATACGTACGCAATTGCTACATCAATTGAATGTGCCGCCTCGGAGGAGGATGGTAACCATTTTCAAAATCACATTCTACATAGTCACCCATACTCCTGTTTGTAACGTAACGTCTGCTCGAAATGTAAGCACAATTCATTTCGTCCTCCCTCCTTTCCTCTTATCATTGTTTTCTTTTTTTTTTTTTTGTCGCGCGTTTTTGTTATCCTTCCTTCTGCGTTTGGTTGTGTTGAAAGCGAAGTTATCGAAATGAATCGTTATTGATTCAATTAGGAATTGGAATTGAAAGGATTCACATCGTCATTATTGTCCTCCTGTCTGGCAGCACTACCAACATCCTTATTGCCGTCATCTTCAGCTCGCGATGAGTATGACTGCCAATGCTAATGTAGTAATGAAAATGAAGATTTACTCGTACCAGACCAAAAAAGATACCCTAAAAAGGACGATCGAATAAAAACGGACAAAAGAGATAGATGCGTTCAACGAACTGATTGCAGATTTTAATTTCGAACGCGGAAAGGATGTCCTCGTTCACACTCATATCCATATCTATAGACTGCGCTTCCTGTTTGTCGCTTCTCACTTCCGGTTACTCGACGCCAGATGAAGTCTTTTTCCCTTTCTTCCTTGTTTCCTTCCCTCCAGTTTTCATTCTTTTCAGTTATTATTCAAATCAGGAGTCTACTCAACCCCGTCTTAACACTGAGTTTTTAGTCGTAACCGTTATTGTTGGTCGTTGTTGGGGGATACGGGGAAGATAGCGCGGATAATTCACTCAAATTATTTTTTATTGAATAGGTAGTTGGAGGAAGGACGGGCATTTGCTTTTGTTCGGAGCACATTTCAAAGCAATAGGGGTGGCATTGGCGTTCGTTTATTAACTTTGTGCAGCAGATGGCGGCCGCGATGGGATGGTATGGAGAAGAGTGGTTATTCGATAAATCCTTCAATAATATCATTTCATCTTCTGCTTCTATTACATTTCTTCGTATCCCTTCTGCAACTGCAAGATGGCGAGGATTTAATTTTGAAGGCAACACCGATTCGATGGGTCGGGGGCGTTGTGATGATGAAATTGGCGCCAATTGGAATCGGTCAATCCTCATTGTGGCATTTTCGTTTTCGTTTTTGTTTATCTTTGTCTCAAGAGCGTTATTGGAAACGCGGTTACCGCAAAGAATTTCACAGTGTTTATCTTTCGGAATTGTTCAAATCCTGCTGATGATTTTGCGCTGCGAAAAGGTTCACTGCCTTCTCCATTTACTATATAGAAATGTCTACCTCTACTGTAAGACTTATTCGTATTTATTCAATAAACGCAGTTTGCTTCGACTGTGAGATTGTGCGATTTCGCAGCAAATCTTGAACGCGGACGCACGTCCTTCGAACATTTTTCTTTTTTTTTTCGCGAGTGTTGATGAGGACGGACAGCGCGTGCTCATAGCAGTGGGAGATTGGACTCACGAAGACATCGCCCTTCGAGAAGTCAATTGACTTACCTATGTAGTAGTTTACCTAGCAGAGGTAGTCACATATTTAGCAGGTAACTTTTTTTTTTTATTTATTTATTTACATACTGATGGCAAAGGACTAACAGAGGCCTCGTAGGGGTAGCATCTATGCGACGGATGCCGGCCTGCTAAAAAGCAAGAAGAGCCACCGCAGTCGAAGATCTTGGGGCACTGTTAGTAAGTCCCATCCCCACCTCCTCGTGGTGCCATCTGGAGATTTCCTATGGAAATTGCAGACGGGGAAGGGCGAATGGCTAGCCTTCTGTGCCAAAAAAGAAGATAAGTCGGTTGGGTTACGGCCTAGTAAGCCGTAACCGTAAAGAAATCACAAACTCCGAATCAACCACAAGCCTCGGATAATACGGACCAGATTAATGTTGACGACCCTTGCAAAAAAACGAAAAAAGGACAGTGATCTTCGGCTCTGTAGTGGAATGTTAGGTCCCTAAACAGGCCACGTGCAGCCGAACAACTTGCGGACGCCCTAGACCGCTATAAAGCGGACATTAACGCCATCCAGGCGCTGCGATGGAATGGACCGGGGATAAGGCGGATGAAAAACTGCGATATTTACTACAGCAACCCTATAGCAGAGAGAAGGCAACGATTGTTTGGATGCGGAATTGTTGTTCGGCATGTGAGCGAACGCCTCATAATAATCCGTATCAAGGTACAAATTCCCGGGGGAGGATGGCATCTTCCTAGCCCTCCTTCAGAAAGGAAGTCCGCTAATTAGCCCCATGCTTATCAACATCTTTATAACCAGCTATGCATGGGGATACACACCAACGAGCTGGACTGAGGTAACGGTAAAATTCATTCCCAAAGTAGGCCGTAGACCCACAGACCGATAAGCCTTACCTCTTTCTTCCTAAAAATAATGAAAAAAATTCTGGATAGGCATATCAGGGACGGTGCCCTGAAAAGATCACCACTTCACAAAAACCCATATGCCTACCAGGCTGGGACACCGACCACGCATGCTCTTCAGGAGCTAAGGGTCCGTATCAACAAATCCCTGAGTGAAAAAGAAGTCGCGATAGGCTGCTTTCTCGATATTGAGGGTGCTTTCGATAACACCGAATACACCCAGATAAAATGTTGCATCCTCAGCACAGGGATGGATAACACCACATGCAATTGGATCCAACACATGCTTAGCAATAGGAAAATAAACACCTCACTAGGCAATGATAAAATCAGTGTAAATGCCGCGAACGGATGCCCTCAAGGTGGAGTTCTCTCACCTCTCCTGTGGTCTATAGTGGTAAATAAACTGATTAACATACTCAGCAACAATGGTTTCTATGTCCAAGACTATGCTGACGATCCCGGATAGAGGCAAATTCGAAAACACAGTCTCGGAACTCCTCCAACGGGCACTAAACCTTGTTGCAAACTGGTGCACAAAGGTTGCACTAAAGGTCAACCGTAGGAAAAGCACTATAGTCGCCTTCACCAAAAGGAGGAATAGGCACAACTTACCCAACCAATCCTCTTTGGTGAAGCGATAGAGTTCTCAAAAGAAGTCAAATATCTAGGGATAACTCTAGACGAAAAGCTCACTTGGAACTCCCACATTACAACGACCATTGAAAAAGCCAGGATCTCTTTATGGACCAGTAAAATTCTCACTGGCAAAAACTGGGGCACAAACCCCAACATATCCCGCTAGCTATATACAGCAATCACCAGACCAATTCTCACATATGCTGTGCCCGTCTGGTGGCACAAAACAAAACAAGTATCAGTGCAAGCCAAGCTCAAAAAATTGCAAAGACTAGCTTGCATCTGTATCACCGGGGCCATGAGAACAGCCCCCACAGCAGCACTAGAAGTCATCACAGACCTGCCACCTCTTCATCTCGAACTGAAGAAAGAGGCAATGGTCTTCGCCCACAGACTAATCGCGGAGGATGACTCTAACCGTAGGCTCTTTCACCCTGATATCCTTGCCGAAATAAACAGGCACAGACAACTGTCTCCCCAGATACAACTTCAGCCTAAACTACAAGGTCACATTCCCCAACCGACAAAACTGGGAACAGGATAGACCCTCCTTCAATCGTGGATCTTACGTGTGGTAAGCATGGACAGATATAACTCCGTTTTTCAAGCAGAGGTATTTGCTATAGAACTCTGCCTCAGAGAAAACATAAACAGAAATATACTTAACAAAAACAATTACATTCTCTCTGACAGCAAGGCTGCACTTCTGGCCCTAAAGAGCTATGAAATCACCTCCAAACTGGTATGGGACTCCCTACAGCTACTTCACTAGCTGGCCAGGACCAACAGAATTCATCTCATTTGGATACCTGGACACAGCGGCATTACAGGCAACGAAAAGGCGGGCCTACTAGCAAGGAAAAGCTCTGCAGCACCATTTATGATGTCACGGCCTTTCTGCGACATACCCATCAGCACCACCATATGCTGCCTAAACAATTGGTTAAGGAACACGAGGGATCACTACTGGTTACAAACGAAAGGTAGCAGACAAGCCAAGTTGTTCCTCCCAACTACATCTCTCAGTAGAACGAAACAACTCCTCATGCTTTCGAGGAGTCAGATTCACCTAATCACAGGTTTCCTTACTGGACACTGCCCAGTCAAACAACACCCCAAAACGATGGGCATCATACAAGATGACACTTGCAGAATGTGTAATGAAGACGAAGGAACAGCACAGCACATACTAAGACACTGTAACTGTCTTGTCAGTACACGTCATCGTCACTTAGGCAAGTGTTATCTTGAAGCAGAAGAAATCGCTGCTAGCTCACTCAAAAGCACACTAAGTTTTATCACCAACTCAGGATTCTTGAGTGAACTGTAAGTGGCGGACATCACAACAGGCCCACTCGTGGCCCCCGTACCCTCTCTAACACTAACTCTAACTCAATGTAATTTTCGTGTATCAGCCATTCTGCATAGTGTTAGTTAGTGTCAGTGCATCTCGTTAGTTTGACTCAGCTGCAGCTTGAGTGTTTCATTTTCTTGTTTGATGACTGCAATTGCATAAGTCGTTTGTTCCAAAGCAGTAAGCTGGTTTTTCATAGCTTCAAGAGAACGAATGGCAGTAGCTGTTTGAAAATTTCTTCGAGAGTAACTTTGCTTGGATTTGAGTCAGTTGCCGAAAGTGACTTATTTTTATTTAGCATTGTAACAACCCAAAAATTATAAAAAAAAAATCTCAAAGAACAAAATAAAAAAATAACAAAAATAAAAAAAAAAGCGAAAATTAAAAGGAATTGTTTCCAACAAAAAATAAATTTTAAACGACTTGGTGAAAAGTACCGTACGCCCACACAGTATATAAGGGGACACGCGATCAGTGTGAACTCACTCGTGTTTAGTACTTCGCACTGCACTGGTTGCACCAACCATTAAGTGAAAATTATCCCACACAAGTCCTCCTTGATCGGTTTGGTTAGAGTACAGTGGTGATCAGACTGCATGCTCAACCCAAATACGACTTTATCGCCAATTTGTGCTTTTTTTTCCAATTATTCATTTTTGCTATTTTTTTTTCTCCTTCATTTTGAATTTCGTTTATTTTTTTTATCTTACTTTTTCTTATTGAATTTATCATTTGTTTTTTTTTTCATTTTTTTGGATTACGTTTATATTTTTTTATTGAATTTTCCTTTTGTACTGTTTTTTCTTTTGAATAAACTTGGATTCACCCTAAATTGAAGACATTGCTGAGTAGTTGTTAATTTACATCGCGTACTTTATTAAGCTGCCAGCACATCGTTTACAGCGGTCCTAGGACAGCATAAGCGAGGTTGAGAGCCTAATAAAGTCTCAAACCGCTCCCTGACCGATGGAGAAAGATTTTCCTGGTGGAATAGAACGCTCCACACCCGCAACAACCACACCACCTGTTACAGCATGCATTTACCACAAATCCAATGTTTTTTACTTTTAATAATATGTTCAACATCTATTGGATTTACGTTTGACACATTTTGGATGTAATAAGCCAGTACACTCGAAACAAATTAGGATAGGATTTGCTTCTATGTACATATCTCTAGCGATTTTTGCGGAACACACTTTGCAGCTCATTTTTATGTGCTAACTCTTTCACGGTTCGACACCAACTTTACAGTGAGAGCTCCAGCAATCTGCAGTGTACCTTCGGTTTGTCCTTATAAGACGGCGCAACAGGTTTCGTTGCTGTATTATTTCAAGTTCTCGTAGGGGTAGCATCTATCCGACGGTTGCTGGACTGCTAAAATGCGAGAAGAGCCACCGCAGACGAACACCCTGCGGTACTGTTAGTAAGATCCATACCCACTCCATCGTGTTGCCATCTGGAGATTTCCTCTGGAAAGAATGGAAATTACAGACGGGGAAGGGCGAATGGCAAGTTTCCTGCGCCAAAAAACAGGTTCAGTCTATTGGAATACGGCCTAGAAAGCCATAACAAGTCTCGGATTTAATGAACGAACTACGTGTGACATATACTACGGAAACTGCTACAAGGAGAACAACTAGCGACTATTTTGATGCAGGTTTTTTGTTCGAGGTGGACTTATGCGAAAAGTCCTAAGCATGTGAGCGAACGCTTCATAACAATCATAACATCGGCCCCCACAGAAGAAAAAAAAAAAAAACGACAGAATCCTTGACTCTGTGACCTCCTATCAATGACCTCATTACCTTATTGCAGTCAACACTGGGTCTTCAGAAAGTATGGACATCCAAGATGCTGGAGGAAAGTCTCGCGTCGTTTGCATTATGATAGATTTGGTTAAGAGATAATTGATCAGGAGACCGCCAGGTTCCCTCATGGATATTGGGATGTGGGAATCGTGTGCCAGCTACTAGAAGACTACGCCCGTCACAAAGACTAATAGCCTGAATCCGTTTGCGGACGTGGTATCGTGTAGGCTGTGCTTTCCTACGACTCGATCAAACATGCCTTATCATGCAAAGATTTCTGTTTACAGCACCTAATATATAGGACCGAAAAACAATATCATCTCCCGACAGTCGAGTAAGAAGTTATCTAGTCTATGTGTACGTACTTAGGTTCAAGTTTTCATATGAAGCGTCAAAAACCCTTTTATCATGAATTGCAATGAATAATAAGCCCGCACCTAAATAATAGCTGGATCGTGCACAATCCTTCAAGGAGCTCTTCTATTTCTAGGCAAAGTTAGGAACTTCCATTGCCTTAGGGGATATTGTAGGACATATAAAGGATTTCCAACTCGAACTTTCTAACTTTTCTAACCTTTCGAACCTTCTAAGCTAAAAACCCGGGCTAATCAGGAGCAATACGGAGTCGAGTAAGAACACCAAAATTTAACGTCGGAAAGCTGCAATCGCAGGAGACCGCCAGGACCTTCACCGACCAAGTCTCCCTCAAGCTCTCTCAAGTCCCGATGCAATCTGCAGAAACCATAGAACAGCAATGGACTCGTTGTCAGAGCGCCATTAGAGAGGCCGCCTAAGATGTACTCGGTTTGATGATGAGTGCAGACAGGCCCATGTAGAGAATCAGATTGTATACATGGCCACATTGCATCGACGAACAAGAGTTGCCCGCGAGCTCTATGAACAGAAAAGGAGGGAGGAGCACGCGCTTCTGAGAAGGAAAAAGAAGGAGCACGAGAAGCGCGAGATCGAGGAGATGGAGAGATGTTACTGCAGAAACGGCGTTCGAAAATTTTACCAGAAAGTAAAACGAACATGCCAAAGCTATAAAGCCAGAGCAGAAGCCTGCAGGGATGAGCACGAACAACTAGAGTCACAGTCGATGCTGAGATTGTGGAAGGACCACTTCTGCAGACTGTATAACGGCGATGATAGTCAAAATGCCGCCGTCAGGCAGAGTGAACCATTCATTATGGACGAAGACGAAGGAGAACCCCGTCCAGCCGACCTAGACGATATCAAGATAGCGATATCGAAACTTAAGTCTTATAAAGCTGCTGGAGCAGACGGATTCCCCGCGGAACTGTTTAAAGCAGCTGGCGATGAGCTGGTCAGGAACATGCACCAACTCACCTGCAAGATATGGTCGGAATAACGCATGCCCGATGAATGGAATCTCAGTATCGTTTGCCCGGTCCATAAGAAAGGAGATCCCTATGTTTGCGCCAATTACAGAGGGATGAACTTCCTGAACATAGCGTACAAGATCCTCTGTGCCGTACTGTGAAAGTGCCTGAAGCCTTTCGTGGATAATCTGATAGGTTCCTACCAGTGTGGTTTCAGGCCAGGTAAATCCACGATAGACCAAATATTTATACTACGGCAGATCTTGGAGAAGACCCATGAATTCCAGGTCGACACGCTTGGTCTTTTTGTCGACTTTAAAGCCGCGTATGACAGTGTTAATAGAGACGAGCTATACAGAGCCTGCCAAACTTGTCAGACTGTGCAGAATGACTATGGAGAACTCTCGCTGCTCCATTAAGGCCGGAGGTGAACTAACCGACCGCTTTGATGTTAAAAAAGGTTTTAGACAGGGTGATGCACTGTCATGTGATTTCTTTAACATCATACTTGAAAATATCGTGCGGGACTCTGTGGCCAATACAAGAGGTACGATCTACTTCAAGTCCACACAATTGCTTGCCTACGCAGATGACATTGATGTTATTGGACGGACGAAGCGAGACGTCAATGAGGCATTCGCAAGCATTGAAGCAGAAGCGGCTAAAGTGGGTCTAAGGGTAAATAGGGACAAATATATGCTGTCATCCAGGAAAGACGCGCAACACCGTCGTCTTGGTCAGAACGTCACCTTCGGCAGCTATATTTTTGAAGTAGTCAATGACTTCGTCTACCTTGGCTCGATAGTGACAAGCAGCAACGACACCAGCGCTGAGATAAAACGCAGATTAACTCTTGCCAATCGCTGCTTCTTCGGGCTCAAGAGGCAATTCAGTAGTAGAGCCCTCTCTCGATAAACTAAGGTATGCCTCTACAAAACCTTAGTCATCCCGGTCCTCCTCTACGGCGCTGAGGCTTAGACGTTATCAAAAGCAGATGAAGAGATGAAGAGGCTCTTGGGCGTTTCGAGAGGAAAATTCTGCGTGCAATCATTGGTCCCATTTGTGTAAACGGAGAGTGGAGAAGGAGATTCAACCAAGAATTGTACGGGCTGTACAGCTACATCGGCCTAGTTAGACATCTTCGGATCCAACGTCTAAGATGGCTAGGCCATGTAGAGCGAATGGACATCACCGCTCGGGCCCGAAAAGTCTTTGACTCCGACCCCAACGGACGACGCAGCAGAGGACGACCGCATTTAAGGTGGCGCGCATAGGTGGGAAGGGACGTCAACCAACGGGGCGTGCGGCACTGGAAGCGGCTGACCAAAGATCGGGCCGGCTGGAGAGGCTTGTTGGTGGAGTCCCTGGTTCACCCCGAACTGTAGCGCCATCAAAGTAAGTAGGTAATATGTAAGCCCCCCACAGCGGTCGATATAATGCAACAATTTTTCAGCATTTAACCTTAATTAGGTGTAAAGTCATCTGGAACACTTAAGGCATCCCCGCTCGAACCGGCTGCTCACTACATTAATCCCATTCCCACTCAGATTTACACATAAAAACAAAGCATCCAACTCCCTCTAGACCGTTCTCCCTCAGAGTTTTACAATTAAATCTCGTAAACTCAATTACACTAAGCGGGAAACTAATAAGGTGTACGTGGCATTATCCCCTATCCTACAGTTGGTGGTCCAGAAAAACGAAAAAATAAAAAACGGGAAGAAGGAAACTTCTCCCGAGTCCTAATTTGATCGTAAAAAATCATTTACCGTAAATCGAAATTTGCGCGCCGTCATTACCTTGTCCGGGAATTTTCACACCCAATTTGATGTCGTAAAAAATTATTTCAGTCCGACAGGACGCGGCTTCCTGCCCTGTCCTAGTCTGGGTAACTAGGTGACGCCGACCGTCTCCACATGAATATCCATGAATGTAAGACAATAAAATGACGTTAATAGAGTAAAGCGTTCTGGCCTTGGTTAATCCTCGTCTCGCGCCAATCAGATGCGGTGTTTCTTCCACTTCTGCACATCCTCCTATTCCGAAGCCGTTCGTAGCCGATAAAGGGCGTTGAGAAGTCCTTGTGATCGAATCGGTGGTGGGTGGTGGTGGCTCGGTGGTGTGGTAAACAACCCAATGGCGATGGAGAGGAAACGTTTTTAACGACTTCAATTCCTGTTTCTTCTTTCTTATTGAAATCAAATTAATAAGTGAGAGAAGAATTCAATTATGATGGTTTCCTTTTTGGTCGTCCTTCGCTCTGTTAATAACATCTCTACTGAAGCCTTCAATTTGATTTGTTTTGTGTCGGCTCCTTTCTGATGTCGATTTCCAATGAAAGGGAATATTTTCTTTTCGAGTCACATTCAGTGTCCGGGTAGTCCGATGGTGGCGAGTTCATTTCAAAGGACAAGGAGATTGTTGTTATTTTTTAGTAACCAGGGTTGCAGAAAAGATGAAGGCTATTTTCTTTGCCGAATCCTTTCTGGAACAAAATCTGTATGGTCAAAGGACATCATTGAGGGCATATGATAAGATCGATTGGACTGAAGGGAAAATTAATTAAAATGGAAAAGGAACAGGAACGGGCTTCATGAACGTGTACAATTATTTCTTGGAAATAACAACGATTGTGCTTGAGTCTTCTTTAATAAATTGTACTTAGTGCTAAGAAGAAAGTGTATGAGCTCTGTTCCAGCCTATATCTACCTCAGTATAGCCAGTCATTCTCCATAGACTTTAATGTCATAGGGCTGAAACTCATGTCCGTAAGCACCCCATTCAATGCTTTTCTCTTTACAGAAGCCCAACTCTGAACAGGAACGCAACAATTGATACGTTCGATGCACTATAGAGTTCCATCAAAAGATCTATTTTCCTGTTTCCTGGCACTGAAATCATTCATAGACAAATTCTCGTCTCGTAGGGAAAAAGCTCCGAAAAGAACAATTAGGCTATATGACAAAGCCAACAACTTCTTTCAGAGCTTTAACTGGTCGTGTATCTGTGACACGAAAGCCGCCCGCTGATTTTACCGCAAATATTATCCGAATCGGCGTGACCTATTTTATTCCCAGTGGGCTTAAAGGCACCAAGCCAAAGGATAATAAATGGTTCGAAAAAAGCTGTAAGAAGGCCATTATGTTAAGCAAAAAATTTTCGGGCCTACAAGGCAAGCAATTCTGGAAAACCCGGAAGAATATATAAGAACCAAAAATGACTTCAATGCCCACATCTGATGAA
Organism: Eumerus sabulonum; assembly: GCA_951905685.1. Lineage (NCBI taxonomy): Eukaryota > Metazoa > Arthropoda > Insecta > Diptera > Syrphidae > Eumerus > Eumerus sabulonum. The sequence goes on from OX645060.1 coordinate 32,279,994, forward strand.
CTAAATTCCTATTCGACCCAAAAACTCTGGGTCGAATGTCCCAAAGATAGCAAAAGTTTTTGGTCATCTGTTAAGAGCCTTAGTAAAGTTGTTCATCACTCTAAACCTGGCGCAAGGCCAGTAACGATCCCTGTTTAAATGCCCGGGTCAAGTTGACATACGACCTCCTCGCGGCGCCCTCTGGATAGCCTCTTTAAAACCATTGGAAGGTGAACAAACATATGCGGCGACAAAACCCCGGCCAGAATGGAGGTTGTGCGGCGGGCTAACAATCCGCTCATTTAAAAAACCACGGACGGATACTTGACGACGATAACGCACGATTTGGGGAAATGCTCCTGGAATGTCAGAACCCTGTACACTCCCGGAGCTGCTCACAAACTAGAAGGAATCCTCACGCAGTACAAGGCGGATATTACTGCGGTCCAGGAAATACGCTGGATAGGAAACGGTATGAATAGGAAGGAAAATTGCGACATTTATTACAGCTGTCACAAAAGATTGCACTTACTGGGATGCGGGTTTGTCATGGGAAAGCGGCTAAGATCGAAGGTCATCGACTTTACTCCCATAAGTGATCACCTGGCTGTGATCCGCATCCGAGGCAGATTTTATAACATCAGCCTTATATTTGCACACGCCCCTACCGACGAGGCTGAAGACCCTATCAAGGAGGACTTCTGGACAACGCCTACGGAGCTTGTCCAGAGTACGATATTAAAATCGAAAAGCAACCGACGAGGCATATCAAAAGACGCTGCAGAGAAAAATCAGGGCAGCGCCAGAAGAGTACCGAGCTAGAAGGAGGGAGGAGAAAAACTACTGCGACAAAAGAAAAGAATCTTCGCAGCCTCCCAGCTCAAGAATATCGCGGAGTCTAGGGATAAGCATTAAACGCGAGCCTTTTACAAGGAAGCCACAGACCTTGCAGGAGGCTTCAAAAAGGGCACCCAGGCTCTTCGAAACTGCCTTGAAGAGCTCAGGTTCAGAATTTGGGAAGATGAAAGCATGCCCGACGACTGGTATACCAGTTCTATTTGCCCCATCCATAAAAAATGGGCGATCCTACCTCTTGCAAGAACTATAGAGGTATGTCCCTGCTCAATGTCGCATACAAGATCCCGTCCAGCGTATTGTGTGTGGACTATAGACCAAATTCTGACAAATCCTGGAAAAGAACAACGAGATTCGAATCGATACACACCATCTTTTCATCGAATTCAAAGCCGCATATGACAGCATTCATCGTGAAGATCTGTTTGATGCGATAGCCGAATTCGTGATCCCAGGAAAACTGATCCAGTTGTGTCGCGCCACGCTACAAAATACGTGATGCACCGTACAACTCGGTTCTGGGACTTCGAAATCGCATGGAATATGCACCGGATTTCGGCAAGGAGATGCGCTGTCATGTGACTTCTTCAACCTAGTGCTGGAGCAGATAGTGCGAGGGGCAGGCGTCCGCAGGGAAGGCACTATCTTCTACAAGTCGGTCCAGCTGTTTGGATATATATATGTATGGCGTTACAGTCCATGAAGGACCAAAGCCGAGCTTCTCTCAATCACTCATGTGGGGGTTTCGTCAGTACCCCGCTGAGGAGAAGCACCGTGAAAAACACGTTCGATGACATGGCCGTTTTCGGGATTTGATCCCGTGTCATCGGCGTCAGAGGGCAACGCACTACCCACTGCGCCACGGCGCTCTGCTGCCAGGATACGCGGATGATATCGATGATATCGATCTCGCCGTGATATTGTGGAAGCATTCATGGCGATTGAAGAACAGGAGAAACGGGTTGGTCCTAAGGTGAATGAGGACAAAACGAAGTACATGCTAACAAGCAAAAATCAATCCGTCGCTCATCACCCTGGACAAAATATAACAATTGACAGCTACAATTTCGAGGTAGTTAAGGAGTTTGTCTACCTCGGGGCAAACGTATATTCCACAAATGACACCAAAGTGGAGATCCAGCATAGAATCGCCCTTGGCAACCGCTACTACTTCGGCTTGTCCAAACAACTGGGGTCAAAACTCCTCACTCGAAGGACCAAAGTCATGTGTTACAAAACGCTCATACTGCCAGTCTTGCTGTACGGAGCCGAAAGCTGGACGATAAGCAGGACGGCGGAGCTGATTTTGGGTTCTTTCGAAAGAAAAATTCTGCGCCGGATATTTGGTCCTGTCTGTGAGGAAGGTGAATGGAGAAGTAGACACAACCGCGAACTCTACGAGCTGTACAAAGATGTGGATGTAGTCCGGAAGGCAAAGTTCCGTGGACTACACTGGCTCAGCCATATCGAACGCATGGACATCAGCTCCAGCTAAGAGGGTCTTCGACTCCGAGCCTCCTGGTTCGGGAAGAAGAGGAAGACCGAACCTACGGTATAAAGACCAAGTAATCGCCGATGTAAGACATCTTGGTCTTGGTCTGACCGTCAAGGATGGAAGGCAGCTATAGCTCAGGCTTAGATCCTCCATGGATCGCTAGCCTGATATGTAAGTAAGTAAAATCCTCCGATGTCCCGAAGGTAATAAAAGTTTTTGGTAATTTGTCAGGAGCATTCAATACTCGTCCTCGTCGTCTTTACCAATGTTTATTCACAACATCCCGGCTGTTAGTTGCTTAGGCAAAGCCAACCTTACTGCGGACATCGCGCAGCTCAGAGTTTGCATTTTGTCTCGGTCTGTACTAGAGCGCGTCAAGTCCACCATGACGAGACGGAGTTCTTGATGTTTATAACAAAAGACCAAAAATTTCTGCTACCATTGGGACATTGTAGGATTTTACGCCACAGTTTTTGGTCATGTAAAAATTTGGCTCGTTGAATGTGGGAGTGGGATGTGGGTTTTCCTCAGTGGCGTTGGCCTTATAATTCCGAAAACCTATCTCTCTCAACCTGATAACTTCTTTGCAGCTCCAGTCAAACCACGCATTATCCACCGGCTTTAGATTTTTTACCCTAATAGGGATAAAATTGCCTATGCCAGTGTTGATGATGTTTGTAATCATATCAGCCGCGGCGTCCACGTCGTTGTCAAGGAAGCACAACGACCGGTTAAAGCTCCGAAAGAAGTTGTTAAGGCCGCACCAATTAGCTTTCTTATATTCCCATATTATTCTTTTGGGAGCTTTTTCTTTAACTGAGTGGAGTGAGTATGGGAATTTAGCTGATATGACACAGTGATCAGACAAGCCTAGAGGAGATGATACATTCAAAGTGTATTTATCAGGTTGAGAGGTAAGAAAGAAGTCCAGGGTATTGGCGGTATGACTGACAATATCCGGGATACGGGATGGCTCATTCACAAGCTGAGTCAATTGGTTCAACTCAGCGAACATTTCGACATACCTTCCTTCGGGTGTTGGGCCACTGGGAATTGTAAACATTTAAATCGCCCGCAGTAACGATTTCAGTGCGAGGAGACAGAGAGACAATTCCTTGGATGGACCTGGACCGTGCATCAAACGCGTCGAACGTGATACCTCTGTCCAGGTTTGGGCTTCTGTAAAGAAAACAGCAGTGAATTGTGTGCTTACGAAGAGTGAATTTTAGTCATAAGAAGTTAAATTCCGAGGTGGATGTTTGGCTTTACTGCGGAAGCAGCTGGTAAGCGATATCACTACGGACATAGATGGCGAGACTGCAGTGAGAAACGAATAATGGCACTAAGCTATATCCAGGAAGACTAAAATCCGAGGGATCGGACTTTTCATCAGCCTGTGTTTCACAAAGTGTCAAAACAGCCGGTTTGTAGCATACGTGGCAAAGAAATTCTTCCTTAACCCACGAATGTTGCAGAACTGAATACTGATTTCCCCCGTCAGTACAACACGCAAAACATTGACGGAAGCAACACCAACTAAGCGAAGCCGTGAAGCTTACTTTATTCTCTCGGCGAAATTCGTCTAAAGGTGGTAGCATATGGTGTATATGTACATGTGTATCATTTGAGACCCGTGCACGTCATAGAATGTCTTCTGTTCCTTACTATACAACCGTAGATTACTGACGCTTTTCACACGATTGAAAACACTGTTAAGTACGATAACTTAACAGGACTCTTTAAGATATTGAAACGCTGGAGTATTTCGTTCCGTAATGCCTATAGCTACTTACTTACTTATCAGGCCAGCGATCCATGGAGGATCTGAGCCTGAGCTGTAGCTGCCTTTCATCCTTGACGGTTCGGGCACGCTGCTTCCAATTATCAAGGCCAAGATGTCTTACATCCGCGATTACTTGGTCTTCATACCGGAGGTTCGGTCTTCCTCTTCTTCTCGAACCAGGAGGCTCGGAGTCGAAGACTCTCTTAGCTGGAACGTTGATGCCCATGCGCTCGATGTGGCCGAGCCAGTGTAGTTGACAGATCTTTGCCTTTGGGACTATATCCACATCTTTGGACAGATCGTAGAGTTCGCGGTTGTATCATCTTTTGCATTCACCTTCCTCACAGACAGGACCAAATATCCGGCGCAGAATTTTTCTCTCGAAAGAACCCAAAATCAGTTCCGCTATCCTGCTTATCGTCCAGCTTTCGGCTTCGTACAGCAAGACTGGCAGTAAAGTATGACTTTGGTCTTTCGAGTCCCAGGTGGTGAGCGACGGATTGGTTTTTGCTTGACAGCATTTCGTTTTGTCCTCATTGACCTTAAGACCAACTCGTTTCGCCTGTTCTTCAATCGCCGTGAATTCTTCCACAATGCCACGGCGGAAACACGCGATGATGTCGATATCATTCCCGTATCCTAGCAGCTGGACGGACTTGTAGAAGATAGTGCCTTCCCTGTAGACGTCTGCCCTGCCTGCACTATCTGATCCAGCACCAGGTTGAAGAAGTCACATGACAGCGCATCTCCTTGCCGAAATCCGGTGCATGTTTCAAACGTTTCCGAAGTCCTGGAACCGAGTTGCACGGTGCATTGTGTCGTGGCGCGACACAACTGGATCAGTTTTCCCGGGATCCCGAATTCGGCCATCGCACCAAACAGTCCTTCACGAATAGTGCTGTCGTATGCGGCTTTGAAATCGATGAAAAGATGGTGTGTATCGATTCGAAACTCGTTGGTCTTTTCCAGGATTTGTCGATGTGTGGAAATTTGGTCTATAGTCGATTTGCCGGGCCGGAAGCCGCACTGTTAGCCGCCGACTAGTGCGGCGCGAAATAGCTTTCGACTTTCACACAATACGCTGGATAGGATCTTGTATGCGACATTGAGCAGGGACATACCTCTATAGTTCTTGCAAGAGGTAGGATCGCCTTTTTTGCGGATGGGGCAATTAGAGCTGGTACTCCAGTCATCGGGCATGCTTTCATCTTCCCAAATTCTGCAGATGATCTGGTGTATGCACCCGAACATCGTCGCCAGCCTTGAAGAGCTCTGATGGCAAGCCATCTGAGCCTGCGGCCTTGTTGTTCTTCAGCTTCTGAATAGCTGTGCCGACTTCTTCGATGCTGGGTGGGAGGACTACTTCAGTGGCTGGAGTTGGGATTTCCTCGGTCCCTATCACTCTCTCTTGGTCATGCTCGTTAAGCAGCTGTTGGAAATGCTGCTTAAATACATCCACTATTCCCTGTGGGTCGGTGACAAAATTACCCTCGCAGTTTCGAAGAGCCTGGGTGCTTTTTTTGATGGGCTCGTGTTTTTTGCTAATCCCTAGACTCCTCGATATCCTCGAGCTGGGAGGCTGCGAAGATTCTTTTCTTTTGTCGCAATAGCTTTTTCTCCTCCCTTCTTCTGGCTCGGTACTCTTCTTGCGCGCCCTGGTTTTCCTCTGGAGCGCCTTTTGGTACGCCTCGTCGGTTGCTGCCTAAGATGGTTTCGGTTAGTTCCTGAATGGCTGAGCGGTAATGCAGCCACATATTATTGGCATTTGTGTTCGACGCAGGCATACCGCAGAGTCTTTCGCTCAGCTGCTCCCTGTAGACCCTGGCAACATCCGGTGTGCTCAGGCGCCCAATGTCCAACCTCCTCCTGATAGGCTGGTGCAGCTTTCTGCTATTAGACAGTCGAGCTCTGAATCTTGCTGCTAGAGGAAGTGGTCAGAGTCGACATTTGTTCCTCTGAATGTTCGCACATCCAGGATGTTTGACGCGTGCCTTGCGTCAATGAGCACATGGTCGATTTGGTTGGCGGTTCGACCGTCCGGAGATCGCCAGGTTGCTGTGTGGATTCGCTTGCGAGGGAATCTTGTGCTACTTATCAACGCATTACCAGCTGTCGCAAAGTCGGTGAGTCGGAAGCACTCACTCCGATCACTCCGCCCCGGGTGATCTCCTTACCGATGTTGGCGTTGAAGTCTCCGAGCACGATTTTAACATCGTACTCCGGACAAGCTCCGTAATCGTTGTCCAGGAGGTCATAGAAGTCCTCTTTGATAGGGTCTTCAGCCTCGTCGGTAGGGGCATGTGCACATAAAAGGCTGATGTTATAAGATCTGCCTCTGATGCGGATCACAGCCAGGCGATCAGTTATAGGTTTAAAGTCGATGACCTTCGACCTTAACCGCCTTCCCACGACAAATCCGCATCCCAATAAGTGCAACCTTTTGTGACAGCTGTAATAAATGTCCTATTTGGTCCTGTCTGTGAGGAAGGTGAATGGAGAAGAAGACACAACCGCGAACTCTACGAGCTGTACCAAGATGTGGATGTAGTCCGGAAGGCAAGGATCCGTCGACTACACTGGCTCGGCCACATCGAGCGCATGGACATCAACGCTCCAGCTAAGAGGGTCTTCGACTCCGAGCCTCCTGGTTCGAGAAGAAGAGGAACACCGAACCTCCGGTATAAAGACCAAGTAATCGCGGATGTTAGACATCTTGGCCTCGACAACTGGAAGGAGCGTGCCCGGGACCGTCTAGGATGGAAAGCAGCTATAGCTCAGGCTCAGATCCTCCATGGATCGCTGGCCTGATAAGTAAGTAAGTAAGTAAGTAATAAATGTCGCAATTTTCCTTCCTATTCATACCGTTTCCTATCCAGCGTATTTCCTGGACCGCAGTAATATCTGCCTTGTACTGCGTGAGGATTCCTTCTAGTTTTTGAGCAGCTCCGGGAGTGTAAAGGGTTCTGACAATCCCGGAGCATACTCGCAAATCGTGTTCCTTTTTCGTGCGTTGTCGTCGTCGAGTATCCGTCCGTGGCATCTTGCTCATTCATAACTTTTCTTTTTTTTTTTACGTTGGCGGATTGTTAGCCCGCCGCACAACCGCCGTTCTGGTCAGGGTTTTGCCGCTGCGTACGTTTGTTCACCTCCCGACGGTTGCTGAAGAGGCCGGGCATTTAAGCAGGGATCGTTGCTGTCATCTCGCCAGGTTGAGAGCGATCAACAACTTTACCCTGTATGTCCGAGCCCATGCCTATAGCTACACTCATAGATATTCGCATCATAAACGGATACTTGTAGCTTTTCAACGGTTCAACAATTTACTCGCCTTCCCATTATTCGCTTGCATTCTTCATCCGCGAATATTTTACGGATCAAACGTAAAACATTCCCGCAAAAACTTTAAACACATTGCAAACTGAAAACAGAAAACTGAAATGCACTGCCGACAAAAGTCCTTAAACACACACGCACTCATTCAATATTTGCAGACCCACCCAGCACACATCACGCCACCTCATCGCTCCTGCAAAGCGAGTTCTTTCGCTTACCAACGAGAATATGTTGAATGGAAACACATTCAACACGACAACATCCAGGACACCCTCTTGGTGGTAGCAAGCAGCCTAGCTATTGCAAAACTTTTAGAATAACTCAATTAAAATTCATCCCCGTAGCTTGGGAGGCTAAATGAAAGAGATGAAACAAAAAGGAGAGTAAAACCAAAAACAGAAAAAAAAAAGAGATTTTCGCTCGAAAGGATTAGAACGAACGCTAGCTGCTTCAAGGGTGGATGCGTTGATTCAACTTTCCAAGCTCAAATACATCCCCACATACAAAAACATACGAGAGCATACGATTATCCTTGGTATTGTGGAATCTTGATGACGTCGTTCATTGAGCAGTTAATGTTTAATGCTCCCTTTCTAGTTCCTCTTCAGTTTCATGTCTGCGGAAATCAAGTCGATCTGGGAGCAGTTAAAGCCCATTTCAAGGCGTGGCGGATAGTGGAAGCATTGTTCTGATTTTTATTGATTTTATTACACACAAACGGAGACTGCTGTGTAAGTTCAGGATTTTAATTTCACCTAAGTACTCAATTAAATTCGATGAAAGAACCTTTTAAGAGGCGCTATTCATGAGCACGAGGACAACGGTGACGATGATGAGGTTAGAGACGACAACGACGCAGAGGAAATACCATCATAACCCTCCGACCAAGACAGCTTGCGACATGCAGAGTATGATGAAGGCTGAGAGGAGGATGAGAACGACGACGATTCCTTTTAGATGATTTTTACGAGAGCTCATTAAACGGTAAAAACAACCGAACGACTCATTAATGGTTTGGCATTGCAATAGCACCAAAGTGCTCCTTCTCCTTCTCCATTGTGATTTCCTAAAATGGCGGAAAAATTCGATCGATGGTTGTGTGAAGTGCTTCTCTGTTTCCGCATCCTGTCGTGGCTGGTTGGTCTGAAAATATTGCGCAATTAAAACAACTCAACACTCGCATTCTATTAATTTTGCGCGAGGATATTACTCCAATACCTGAGCTACCGTAGAATTAATAGAAGAAGACGGCAACGAAGGTCCTTAGCATTACCAGTCCTCTGTCAAGGTAAATAGGATAACAGAAAATTCAAATCCGGCTCATACCTTACATCCCCACCAACGGATAAGATGCGTTGAGTTACGACTTCGTATTACGTAAGTACGTGCCTATGGTATCGGAGTATCTCGTAAACTCGAAGGACGCATTGAATTATTATTAACCTTAAGCGAAATAACCTTGATCACTGACGGTTCCTGCTACCGCCAATGCTGCCAATGTCTAAGAAATGAAATTTAATTAGAGTAGAAACGCCTGAAGTCACTTGTGATTCGTTAATACGAACATTTATTTGCTCCTTGGAGGATGTGCGTGGCGTTAATCAAATCTTTATTGTTTGTGTAGTCCTTGTGCGTGGGACGGGCGTCAGGTTAATTTGATTTTATTTATTCATTTACTTTTTGGTTATTTCCCTTCTATTGTTCCTCTGATTAGACTGGTTGCTGTATTTATACTTGGAGTCGCCTATGGGATGGGGGTTGGCGGCAGTTATTATCACGGGCCATTGGGTAATTATTCAAGAAATAATACATTTTACTTCCTATATAGGGTGGGACGCAATGCATTTATTAGCATTCATATTCGAGAGGAGAAAAGGGCAGTACTTTGGCAGCCCTAGCAAAAATGCCAATCTACGGCCTTGATTAGTATGATTGACGTGAAGTTCTCTTTCGCATAGACAATAATAAGATATGCAGTTCATTAATTATTCTTTTTGCAAAAAGAATCTCCGAAGCCCCCTTAGGTGTGGATTTAATAAACGAAGCCCTTTTCTTCCTTTTCTCGTGCGCTAGAGTTCATGGTGAGCCAGGGCCTCAACCAACATGCCCCTCCAGCTCGCACGATCTTTTGCCGCACAGCCAACTGGCTGAGGTCCCCTTCCAACTGTGTGCGCCACGTTATGTGCGGTCGTCCTCTATTTCTTCGTCCCGCGGGGTTGAACTTAAAGACTTTCCGGGCTGAAGCTGCGGTGTCCATTGACTCTACATGGCGTAGTCTCCTTAGGCGTTGAATCTGTAGACGCCTGACTAGACCCATGTCGCTGTACAGCCCGTAACGTTCGTGGTTGAATCTTTTCCTCCATCTGCGTTTATGAGACACCTCACCGCCTTTGATAGTGTCCACGCTTCTGCGCCGTACAGCAAGACCAGGATGATGAGGGTCTTGCATAGAGTCAGCTTGGTCATTTTTTGTATGGGGCTAGTGCTACCAAGTTGACATACGGCCTCCTCGCGGGGTCCTCTGGATAGCCTCTTCAACAACCGATGGGAGGTGAACAAACGTATGCAGCGACAAAACCCCGACCAGAATGGCGGTTGTGCGGCGGGCTAACGATCCGCCAACGTAAAAAAAAAGAAAAGTTATGAATGAGCAAGAAGCCTCGGAACACGATTTGCGAGTATGCTCCTGGATTGTCAGGACCCCTTACACTCCCGGAGCTGCTCACAAACTAGAAGGAATCCTCACGCAGTACAAGGCGGATATTACTGCGGTCCAGGAAATACGCTGGATAGGAAACGGTATGATCAGGAAGAAAAATTGCGACATTTATTACAGCTGTCACAAAAGGTTGCACTTACTGGGATGCGGATTTGTCGTGGGAAAGCGGTTAAGGTCGAAGGTCATCGACTTTAAACCTATAAGTGATCGCCTGGCTGTGATCCGCATCAGAGGCAGATTTTATAACATCAGCCTTTTATGTGCACACGCCCCTACCGACGAGGCTGAAAACCCTATCAAGGAGGACTTCTATGACCTTATGATGTTAAAATCGTGCTCGGAGACTTCAACGCCAACATCGGTAAGGAGATCACCCGGAGCGGAGTGATCGGAAAGCACAGCCTCCACGATACAACAACGGATAACTGCTTCCGACTCACGGACCTTGCGACAGCTCATAATGCGGTGATAAGTAGTAAAAGATTCCCTCGTAAGTGAGTCCACACAGCAACCTGGCGATCTCCGGACGGTCAAACCGCCAACCAAATCGACCATGTGCTGATTGACGCAATGCACTCGTCAAACATCCTGGATATGCGAACATTCAGAGGGGCAAATGTCGACTCTGACCACTTCCTCGTAGCAGCAAGATTCAGAGCTCGACTATCCAATGTCAGAAAGCTGCACCAGCCCATCAGGAGGAGGTTCGACATTGGGCGCCAGAGCCCACCGGAGGCTGCCAGAGTCTAAAGGGGGCAGCATAGCGAAAGACTCTACGGTATGCCTATGTCGAACACAAATGCCAATAATATGTGGCTGCATTGCCGCTCAGCCATTCAGGAATTAGCCCAAACCACATTAGGGTGAAGAAACCCGTGGTATGATGGCGAGTGTGAGCAGAAAAAGGGAGCAACCGACGAGGCGTACCAAAAGGCGCTGCAGAGGAAAACCAGGGCAGCGCAAGAAAAGTACCAAGCCAGAAGAAGGGAGGAGAAAAAACTACTGCGACAAAAGAAAAGAATCTTCGCAGCCTCCCAGCTCAAGGATGTCGAGGAGTCTAGGAATAAACATAAAACACGAGCCTTTTACAAGAAAGCCAAAGGCCTTGCAGGAGGCTTCAAAAAACGCACCCAGGCTCTTCGAAACTACGAGGGTAATCTTGTCACCGATCCGTAGGGAATAGTGGATGTATTTAAGCAGCATTTCCAGCAGCTGCTTAACGAGCCTGACCAAGAGAGAGTGCTAGGATACGCGGATGATATCGACATCATCGCGTGTTCTCGCCGTGGCATTGTGGAAGCATTCACGGCGATTGAAGAACAGGCGAAACGAGTTGATCAGCGAGGACAAAATGAAAAACATGCTGTCAAGCAAAAACCAATCCGTCGCTCACCACCTGGGACAAAATATAACAATTGACAGCTACAATTTCGAGGTAGTTAAGGAGTTTGTCTACCTCGGGGCAAACGTAAATTCCCCAAATGACACCACAGTGGAAATCCGGCATAGAATCGCCCTTGGCAACCGCTGCTACTTCGGCTTGTCCAATCAACTGGGGTCAAAACTCCTCACTCGAAAGACCAAAGTCATGCTTTACAAAACGTTCATTCTGCCAGTCTTGCTGTACGGAGCCGAAAGCTAGACGATAAGCAGGACAGCGGAGCTGATTTTGGGTTCTTTCGAAAGAAAAATCCTGCGCCGGATATTTGGTCCTGTCTGTGAGGAAGGTGAATGGAGAAGAAGACACAACCGAGAACTCTGCGAGCTGTGCCAATATGTGGATGTAGTCTGGAAGGCAAGGATCCGTCGACTACACTGACTCAGCCACATCGAGCGCATGGACATCAACGCTCCAGCTTAGAGGGTCTTCGACTCCGAGCTTCCTGGTTCGAGAAGAAGAGGAAATCTGAACTTCCGGTAATCGCGGATGTAAGACATCTTGCTCTTGACAACTGGAAGCAGCTCGCCCGGGACCGTCAAGGATGGAAGGCAGCTATTGCTCAGTCTCAGATCCTCCATGGATCGCTGGCCTGATAAGTAAGTAAGTTAGTGCTACCATTAGCATATGGCACTGCGATCTTTGCAGATCTTTTGTGCCTGCTAGTCGATCAGCCGAGGAGCCTCTCCGCTTCAATAATGAAGTTGAGAATGCTTCTCGTAGGAGCCAAGGTGATCCCCTCAGGAGTCATAACTTCGCTGATAAGGATAAGCTTCCTAAGATGGCAGAGAGCAGCACCGTCACACAGTATGTGTTCCGCCGTCTCTTCGTCCTCGAGACAGAGCCGACACTCAGTTTCAGACGAGAGGCTAATTTTGTTTAGATGATATCTCAGACCGCAGTGTCCTGTTAGATAGCTGAATGGTCTTCTGATATCCACCCTATTGAGATTCAGTATATCACTAAAGTGTTGGTTCAGGGGTCGTTTAACTCGTTTAGATTGACAGAGTCCCCGAACACTGTTCCATTCCAATTTTTCCCATTTGTCTAAGAAGAAATTTATCTTCGACCCGGGGGTGCCGCAGAATGGTTCTGGACCTATATATTTATCGCTGGAACCTTTCCAGGCAAGCTGGTCGGCAATTTCATTGCCCTTGATACCTTTATGTCCTGGCACCCACCAACGTTTAACATTGTTTCTTTTGGCGTGGTCTTGTAGGGCGTCATAGCATTCCTTTACGGTTTTTGAGTTCATGCTGTACGAACCACTATCAGAGAGTATGTTGATAGTTACTTCTCTAACGCCAGTCTCAAGATTTAAATTGACGCATGTAAGGATGGCATGCAGCTCTACTTAAAAGATGCTGGGACTCATTCCCAAGGCCTTCGAGATCTTGCGATTTGGTCCAAAGATGGCGGCGCCAACGCCAGAAGGCCTTTGGCACTGAGCAAGGGATCACTGTATTCCCATGCTGAGCGATTTGCGATCGAAATCTCAAATCTCTTGTCAAAGGTAAAGGTATGTGGCAATGCGGCCGAGGCCGTGGTTATCATATCCAGCTCGGGAAGGTGTTGTAATATGGACATTGTCACGCAGGTCAGCTTGGTCATACAGGAGAGGGCTGCAGAGCCAAGGTAGACCAAGCCCTTTACTACTTCAAGCTTATATCTGCCAGTACAAATGTCCTGAAAAAATTGCACGGCAGCGCATCGCCCTGCCTAAGTCCTTTTTTGACATCGAAACTTTCGGACAGGTCAACACCGATTCGGGTAGAGCAGCGGGTGATCTCTAAAATTATCCTGCGTAGTCTGATGAGCTTAGCAGAGATGCCGCGGTCGTATGCGGCTTTGAAGTCGACAAAAAGGTGGTGAGTATCGAGTTGAAATTCACTCATTTTTCCAGGATCTGCCGTAGTGTGAAGGTTTGGTCTATAGTGGACCTGTGGGTCACATTGTTGTGAATCGGGCTAACGATGCTGAGACTCTATTCCGCGGACATGCTTTCCTCTCACCATATCTTAGAGACGAGCTGGTGCATGCTCCTAACCAGGTCATCTCCAGCTGCTTTGAAGAGGTTAGCAGACAGTCCATCTGCGCTGGCAATCTCCACTTCGTCGTGATTAGGGGGATGGAATTCTCTCCAATCTTCGTCATTAAAAAATTGATCATTCTGCCTAACAGCGGTATATTGACTAACATCGCCCTTATGTAGTCTGCAGAAGTGGTTTTTACCTACTCTCAGCATCGACTGCGATTCTATTTCTAGGCGTCCGTTCTCAACCTTACAGGTTTTCGTTCCAGCTTTATGAACTTGGCATGTTCGCTTTATCTGTTAACAAAACCTTCGAGCGTTGTACCTGGAGTAACACCTCTACTCAATCGCGAGCTTCTCGTGCTTTTTCCTCTTTCCCCTAAGAAGCAAATGTTCCTCCCTTCTTTGTAACTCTTGGAGCCCACGAGCTGCTCTTGTCCTTCTTTGCAGCGAGGCTTTATTATCCTCCTGTACTCTTCATCGAACCAGGTGTTTTTTTGTGGTGGAGCCATGAGGCCCAAAACTTCAGGTACAATGCTTCTCAGGGCTTCTTTGCAAAGGTTCCAACGTTGTATTGACTGCGTGGAGGATTGAGTGTATGAGAGAGCTTAAGAGAGATGCGATCGGCAAAGGACGAGCGATCTCTGGCGATAGTAGCCTTCCGACATCATAACATTGTGTCCGGGCTCTACTCTGCTCCGCTCATGATATCCGTATGCGCATCTCAATGTTAGCTCTTGGGAAATTTAGAACATCAAATATAGCAGAGCCGTATCTGACGTCACTCGCGATATGATGAATCTGGTTAGTGATTGATTGATCTGGTTACCGTCAGGTGCTTTTGTGTATTTCGTAATACGGGAATCGCATACTGGCTAAAACGAAATCTCGTCTCGCAGCAAGATCAATCAGTCTGTGTCCGTTATCAGATGTGGTGTCGTTGTAGTCGGTAGCCCGTTCAAGGATGCCTTCCTTACCCAGCTTTTCATTTAAGTCTTCTTGTACAATTTTGATGTTGTAGCTGGACATTGAGCATACGTTCTGTCTAGGACAGGGATGGCGAACCTATGACCCGTGGGTCAGACACCGACCCACGCAAATTTTTAACTGACCCACGATTGCTAAGCAACCATTTAGATTTTCTAATTTGGGTGGATAATTTATATTCATGTCTGTTATTCTCGATAGTTATGCTAGAGTAAAAACCAGTAGAATCGGTAACGTACCAGCGAAACTAAAGATTCTTAGAACCAACCGTTCTTAGATACAAGTTCCAGGCCATATCAAGCTGAATAGTTTGATAAATCATACGGGGCGAAATCCCCTTCTAGCCAGTACACGCTTACCGCACTTCGATATATACAAAGGCATCTGGCGGTCGCCAGATCAATCAATTACTAACCAGATTGATCACATTGCGATCCACGTCAGACACTCCTCCATTTTCTCCTATTCTTGATGTTCGAACTTTCCGAGGAGCTAACATCGACTTGGACCACTATTTTGTAGTAGCCAAGATGCGCCTACGCCGCGGAGTAGAGTAAGAATACAAAGTTATGACGTCGGAAAGTCGCTATCACCACAAACCGCTCGTGCTTTTACCGATCGCGTCTCCCAATACACCTTAACCCTTCACGCTGTCAATAGAACAACAGTGGACCCTTTGCAAACAAGCTCCGAAAAGCACTCCATCTGAAGTTTTGAGGCTTCAAGGCTCCACCACGAAGAAACACCTGCTTCGATGACGAGTGCAGGAGGATTCACACAGCGAAGCAGGATGCATATAAAGCCTCGCTCCATAGAAGAAAAAGAGCAGCTCGTGAGCTCTACGAGTTAAAAAAAAAGGGAGGAGCATAAGCTTCTCAGAAGAAAGAAGAAAGAGCGTGAGAACACCACGATTGAGGATTTGGAGAGGTGTTACTGCAGGCGTGACATTCAAAAGTTTTATCAACATGCAAACATGCCAAGGTCACAAAGCCATAACGAAAGCCTGCAGGGATGAGAACGGACACCTACTATTAGAATCGCAGTCGATGCTGAGAATATGGAAAAACCACTTCTGCAGACTGTATAACGGCGATGTTAGCTAATATGCCGCTGTCAGGCAGAATGATCCATTTTTCAACGATGAAGACAGCAGGGAGATCCGTCCCCCTGACCACGACGAGGTTAAGATCGCCATATCGAAACTCAAATCGAATAAAGCTGCTAGCGCAGACGGACTGTCTGCAGAGCTCTTCAAGGCAGCTGGGGATGACCTGGTTAGGAGCATGCACCAGCTTATCTGTAAAATATGGTCAGAGGAAAGCACGACCGAGGAGTGGAGTCTCAGCATGGTATGCCCGATTCACAAGAAAGAAGACCCCTCTGACTGCGCCAACTACAGAGGAATAAGTCTTCTTAACATCGCCTACAAAATCTGCTCTGCCGTTTTGTGTAAACGCC
The DNA here is from genome assembly GCA_951905685.1 of Eumerus sabulonum. NCBI lineage: Eukaryota > Metazoa > Arthropoda > Insecta > Diptera > Syrphidae > Eumerus > Eumerus sabulonum. The sequence goes on from OX645060.1 coordinate 32,296,073, forward strand.
TGAAGCCTTTAATAATAATAAATAAGATGGTAGGTCCTTATCAGTGCGGATTCAGGCTAGGGAAGTCCACAATCCAAATCTTCACACTACGGCAGATACTGAAAAAAAACCCATTAATTTCAAGTCGACACCCACCACCTATTTGTCGATTTCAAAGCCACGTACGACAGCGTAATTAGAGACGATCTATACAACGCTATGTCTACCTTTGACATCTCTGCTAAACTCGTCAGAATATGTAGGATGACTTTGGAGAATGCTCGCTGCTCCATCCGAATCGGTGAACACCTTACCGATAGTTTTGATGTTAAAAAAAGGATTTAGGCAAAAAATGCTAACTGAGCATTCTAAGCACTTTGGTGCAAATGAGCGTTAGTGACCCACGAGCTAGTTATGAAAAAATATTAACAAAAGTTGACCCACGTCTTAAAAAGGTTCGCCATCCCTGGTCTAGGAGATCCCAGAACTCATCTTTGGTAGATAGACGTGGGCTGTTTAGGGACCTTATATTCCACGTACAGAGCTGAAGAGCACTGTCATTTTTTCGTTTCTTGCAAGGGTCATCAACATTAATCTGGTCAGTTTTATCCAAGACTTGTTGTTGTTTCTGAACATTGTGGAGTTTTCCGGTTACCGCTTGCTAGACCATAGCTCAACCGACAATAATCCTGTTTTGTGGCGCAGGATACTCGCCATTGGTCCTCATCCGATAGTAATTTCCATGGTCATGAAATTTCCAGATGGAATCACGAGGAGGTGGAAGTAGGATCTAGCAAATAGGGCTACAAGACGTTTGATTCGCTTTTCAGTGGACCAGCACCCGCCGGCAGATGCTACTCCAACGAAGCCTTTACTACTCCTTTAACATCCAAATCTTAGCTTAGAGAGGAGACATTTTCTTAACTAGAACCTTATTTGTCTTGATAAGGCTAGGTTATGTTAGTACAATAAAAGCTATGAGAAATATAAGAAAATTGCGTAAGACAAATTGCTTCATCATCGCCAAAGGGCTTTCTTCATAGTCATATTCCACTCTCGCATCTAGCTGAAGTGCATGTTACGAGTATCTGTTTCACGTAAAATTCCACATTTGACGGGAATCGACAGTAGCACTACTCGAACTATGCATGCCCGGCGGTTGTCACCGCTCCAAGTTCGATTTCGCTTTGTGCACAAACAAATCCCGTGCACACTGCATGCATACGCGTAACTCCTTCGTCGCAATCTAGTTTGCGGCCACAACGATAGCGGCAGTTATTTCGTCGTCATCCCAACTCCAATGGAGTTCATTGCTTTGCGAATATAGCAAATTTCTCAAGGAGCGAAATGAATGCATCCCCATTTTGACTGCCTTGATGGAAATTCGTGTCAATAATTTTGCATTCCACAGATGCGGCATTATCTGCGATTTGAAACAAAACCATCAAAGAGAAAACTTTCAAAGCATGTACATGTGCATTCGTATCTTGATTTATTGTTGATTGGTAGAGATTGAGTGAGAGTGGAGTGCTGTCAATGAATAGTAGCTTCTGTTTATCAGATAGATTGAAAGGATTACAGCGAACACAAATTTATGGAATCAGTTTTGCGATTTTTACCTTACCCCATACATATCGTCAGAATACCTCTGAAGTGCGTTTGAGGCGGAATGCTGATGGAACGATTGCCAAAAATATCGTTTGACTTTGATTGCAATCTGAAATAAGTCTTTTGGAAATTGAGTTTGTTGACAGATGGAGACTGCTGCAGGTGTACACAGAGGTGTACATACATACATATGGATGAGGAGCAGTTTTATTTCTGACAACTTTTTAAGCTTTTAAAAGAGTTTGCTGAGTACGTGGCAATGATCTGGATATACCTATGTATATTATACATCAAGAATAGTAAAGCCGTATCTGACGTCGCACCGTGGGAGCACCGTGGCGCAGTGGGTAGTGTGTTGGATTCTAACGCACGATGAGCGAGTTCGGATCCCGATAACACCCGCGCCATCGAATGTTTATTTCGCGGCGTTCCTCCTCGGCGGGGTACTGGCAAAACCCCCCCTAGTATACTTGTCGTGAAAAAGCTTCACGACTCACGCCGTTCAGAATCGAGTCGTCGAAAGGGACTTTAAGTCCCTTTCACCTATGTAAAAAATAAATCACACACAACATGGGTGATTGAGAGAAGCTTGGCTCTGATCCTTCGTGATCTGTAACGCCATCAAAGAAGAAGAAGGAGAAGATATTATACATTTAAGGCTTCTAGCTCAATCGTTAAGACTTTTCCAAGTTTATTGAATGACTCGGTATTTCGGTAGTGGCAAGTAATTGTAAAGAGGCCGATTTTGCGAATTCCAAATTTTCACATATCTCCACGTTCCAGGATCACCATAATCCATATCCAAGTTTTTATAGAGAATTATGCGTGTGTATGTATCCTGGAAAAAAACAATGAATTCCAAGTCGACACTCATCACCTATTTGTCGACTTCGAGGCCCTATACGACCGCGTAATTACAGACGCGCGATACAACGCTATGTCTACCTTTGACATTCATACCTGCTTAACTCGTCAGACTGTCAGACTATGCAGGATGACTTTGGAGAATGCTCGCTGCTCCGTCCGAATCGGTGAACACCTTGGCTTCTGCTATCCGCTGGAGCACTCAGACGCAATCACTGGTCCATTGTACTCCAGACAGACACCTTACATTACTGTATTTTCCCCGTTTTTTCCGCAGAAAAATTTGAAGGAGCTTCAGTGATGTAGAGCTAAGGGATTCGGCACACACCACGTCGGCTCCAAGGGTGCGCCACCGTACGCGAGCAAAGGCGGGACAATCGGAGAGGAAATGCTCTGCAGTATCATCTTCCTCTTCGCCACATGCAGCACAGGCAGGCGTCTCACTGATGCCGAGCACGTAGAGATGCTTGGCAAAAGTGTAATGGTCCGTGGTAACTCCCACAAGCCTCCTTAAAGACAGGAGGAATGCTTCAGATTTTTTGCAGACATCAGGGCATACGCGCTTAGTGATCCTGCAACCCGGACAATCCCTCCATCAACGGTTGTACGTATTAAATAAACAATCGTTATTGTAGGAATTTACCGTGGACGCAGGTAGACCTAGAGTGGGTTCAGGTCCGCAGCAGCTCTAAACCCATTCTAGCGAGTTCATCAGAGATCTCATTTCCTGGGATCCCAGAGTGGTCTGGAACCCATACAAGCCTTAATGAATTTAGTCTTTCGACTCTGTTCAAGAAGGACTTGAGTTCAAGCACTAATTTGGAGCTAGTTAAGGGGTTACACACAGCTTTTAGTGCAGCTGGGCTGTCACTACAGACGCATATGCTTTCCCCCTTCCACCTGTGCTTCACAACATAGTGCATGGCCATTAGAACTGCGTATATCTCTGATTGGAAGAGAGACGCATTCTTTCCTAACGAGAAGTGCAGTCGGATGTTTTCGTGTTCAAAGAAGACTCCAGCACCGGACCCCCGCCCAGACCTGGAGCCATCCGTGAAAATGCGAAGACTATCCCTTCCAGGTTCAGTATCCAGCCATTTTTTTTTTCTGTTCTGACTGGCAAACCTTTCGGACGTGTATTGCTTTTGTTCTGGGCTTACCCCTACGTTCTTTTCCCACATCACTTCGTAAACGTATAAACAATATAAACCACCTGCTTTTCCGCGTTTGCTAAATTGTGTTGTGAAACTTTTCTGCTGACCATCACACGCATGCCGCCTTGTGCTTCATCTGCTTGCACCTCCTCCTCAAGCGATACCGGTATCCGTTGTAGCGGTATATGTGGCAAATCTTTCCATCCTATTTGCATTGGGATGAGTAGAAGCACCAAACCACATCTTCAAGAAGTCCTCAACATTTTTCAGTTTACATGCGAAGATTGTAAACCCAGCTCTTCAGCCCTCTTTTTTGCATCAGTAAAAGCCAACAATCTTCTGCTCGCCACCATTTCGGACTCATTGACCGAATTTAAGTCTGAGTTCCGACATGGCACTAAACGTCAGGCCGAGTCACTCTTTAACATCTGCGACTCGATAACTATGGCCACCGACGCCCTCGCCCAGGACACAAGGAGAGCCCTCATTTCGAATGCTGAGCACTCCTCTAAGGTCAGTAACTATCTCGAGCAACTTCAACAGGCCACTAATACCATCAACAATGCCATTGACACAATCGTTGCGAGCTCAGATAAAATTGTCAAAGCTCGCTTTTCCCCTCTACCGCCTGCACCTTGTTCCACGCCTGACCTGTCCACCATCACCAGCTCTCTTACTGGTCTCACTAGCTCCGTCAAAGCCATGGATGATCTTATCCGCTCCAACTAGACGCTACCAAGAGCATAAACTCATCGCTGGATGATCTGATATTGATATTAAAGTCGATATCCGTTGACCGAATCATCGAGGAATTTCATTCCTTTGCCTGCAAATTGGACCCAACTCCTCAAACCACATCTCCTTACAACGATTTATCCCTTACGGATGAGCTTCAGTGCCTAAGTTCCGCTGTCGACAAAGTGACTTGTCTTGAAAGTTCTCAATCTTCATCCATCCTGCCTCCCCTTTGGACCGACCCCTCCTTCGACTACAACATCGGTTCAAGTCCAGACATCACCTTGTCATACCACAGAAGACAAGTCACAATCTGCCTCCGGTGCCCCTTTTATCAATCGCTTCGGTACAACCTAGACCAAAAAAGAATGAGATCAGCGTATTAAAAAACTCCAGGAACTCAATACAACGAAGCCCTCATCAGTCTTCATCCTCCATAATGCTCCGTAGAAAGCTAGTACACCTTGGGTCAATAAACTCTTTTCCCAACGATACTCCATTAACCTGCTGGATTGCCAAAATTCCGGTCCCGGTACTTTTAAAGTAAAACTTCCATCCAAATATGACTGGCTGTTCACCAACCCTTTCGGTAGAGATTGTACTATGTATGTATGTATGTTGGCGTTACAGTCTATGAAGAACCTGAGCCGTGCTTCTCTCAATCACCCATGTTGTGTGTGATTTCATTTTCTCATATGTGAAAGGGACCTACAGTTTATTGCCGGTTCCGAACGGCGAATTTCGAGAAGCTTTCAATGACAATTTTACTACAGGGGGTTTCGTCAGAACCCCGCTGAGGAGAAGCACCGTGAAAAACACGTTCGATGACATGGCTGTGTCGGGGTTCGATCCCGTGTCATCGGCGTCAGAGGCCAACACACTGCCCACTGCGCCACGGTGCTCTCAGAGATTGTACTATAGGTAACCCAATTTTAAGAAAACCTAATTCCAAGTCTAATTCTGTATCAAAATCTAAGACCAATCCTAAGTATCACTATTCAAACCCCAGTCAAAAACATTTCTCAAATCCTTTTAATCCCGATCCGAACTGGAGCTTCAAAACGGGAATCTTTCCCATATTCTCTCCCAAGCTGCACTATACTCCCTCTTCTATCCCGGGAACTGCTTCCCTCCATAACATCTCTCCCAATCCCTGTTTAAACAACAGTAAGGCTATCCCTCACAATCGTGTTTCCTTCAACCTTCCCACCCAGTCTTATATTCCCTCGACCGCCAAATACCGTAATTTCATTCATTCCCACACCTTCAACCCTCCTAAGTCCGCGAATATCCTTCCTCCTCCCTCACCATCCGCTTTCTCCTCACAAAATGATCTCCCCCATTTTTTGGATCCACTCCTCCCTCCTTCCGTTAAACTCACCTCTAACCTAGTTGAGAAGTGCTCGCCGCCTAACCATCCGGATGGCTGTTATATAATATCCAAGCTGCGTGATCATCGTCTTTACGAAAATATTCGCCTGTACCTTGCTTACCTTCACGATAAGCCGGATTCAGTCTGTATTGACGGCAAAACCAAGGCAGGCCTTCAATCCAACTAGAAGGTCTGCCTACCGACCCGACAGCACCGAGAAAAATGTACGACCGTTTCCACGAGTGCATTAACCTCTCGGCTAATACGGTTAAAGGCGACCTCTCTAGTCTCGCTACTCATACTAGCTCTAAGCACCTTGCCTACCTCCAAAAAGCTCGCAGGGATGCCAAAAACTATTATCGTCCCTAACTCTCTCGTCACAATCCCCCCTGAAGTTTTTCTCCCACTATACTATCAAAATGTAAGAGGCCTTCGTTCCAAAACCTCAACTGTTTACCTTAACTCTCTAACGCTTCCTTACGATATCTTCGCCTTAACCGAATCTAACCTCAATCCCAGCATTCTCGACTCCGAACTCTTCTCTTCCGACTTCGACATTTTTCGCACTGACGGTGAGCGTAATAACGCACTTCCCCTTGGGCGGGGTGTCCTTTTGTCTATCCATAGCCGCCTCAATGCAACGGCTGTGGCAATTTCGAACTCTGCACCTTTTGTACTTGTCTGCGCAAAGATACCAGTCACCAAAAGCTTCATCTACATCCTTTGCTGTTACATCCGCCCATCCCAGACTGCCCAATTCTACCTGCTAGCTGTTGACACAATAGACTCTATTTTCTCAGACGCCGATCCAAGTGATGACTTCATCGTCGTGGGAGATTTCAATCTTCCATTCTTGCAATGGGCCCATTCAGATGACGGGTGTTTCCTTGTCCCTATTAATGCTTCCTCTGACAAGGAAACTCTCTTTACTGACCGTCTTGTAGAGTCTAACCTATTTCAAATCAGCAGTGTCACCAACAATCTTAGAAGACAATTAGACCTCATATTTTCTTCCGATGTCTAAAACTCTGTCGTTACCGCAATAACCCATCTACTGTCCACTCTGGACCAATATCATCCTCCCTTATCCCTTAAGTTCTCCTATAAAATAAACCAAACTTCCTCTACTTATGATCACTCCTTCTTTTCATTTTCCGAAAGGCCGACTTTGCCGCCCTTATCAGTTCAGTTTACGAGATAGACTTTAGCCTCTTCTTGAGCGAAAATCCACCTATTGCCATCGCATTGGACTTTTCCTACACCGCTCTCTTTAACTGCATAATCCAATTTGTTCCTTACGTCCCTCGAAAAAATTGTTTCTCAACACCTCCCTTGTGTAACAAGGAACTGCGTACTCTCCGTAATACGAGAAAAAAACTTTGGAAGAACTTTTTAACGTCAAATTCCCCCTCTGATTATGCGAAGTATCAACAAGCCTCCCAACGCTTCTCTATCCTCTGTGACACCCTCTACAACTCATATCTTCAAAGAATGACGTTCCTTATTACCGATCCTACACGCTTCTACCAATTCATCAACCTCAAAAGAAAATCAGATGGTGTCCCTTCCACTCTCAAATGGAACAACACTACCCCCGACGACCCCAAAGTCGTAGCGAACCTTTTTGCCTCACTCTTTAGCCCATCATTTTAGCGGCTTCAGTTATAAACCCGACCCCGTATTTTTCAGCAATATGAATAACTCTTCTCAGACATCGCTCTCCGTAATTGATATCAATGAGGACTTGGTTCACCACAAGATAAACCAACTTAATGACGACTTCTCTCCGGGTCCCGATGGTCTCCCAGCCATTCTCCTCAAGAAATGTATCGCTTCCCTCTGCAGATGACATGAAAATCAGCAAGACAATATCAACTCCGGCAGACTCGCTAGCACTCCAAAGCGACCTTGTATCCTTTGGTAATTGGTGTGATAACAACAACCTGGAACTCAACATCGGTAAATACCAGTTCGTTACGTTCTCTCGGAAACGCTTTCCCTCTGCTCCTAGAACATATTATCTACTTAACGAGCCTGTACCCCAAGTCTCCTTCATACGCGACCTAGGTATCATATGCGACAGAGAGCTAAACTTTGTCTCCCACATCAATCATATCGTACACAAATTCTGCCCTTGGCTTTATAAAACGTTGGTCTAAGGAATTCTCGAATCCCTACGTCACTAAATCCCTCTACATTACATACGTCAGACCTATCCTGGAATACGCCATTCAAGCCTGGTCTCCTTATTACGTTAGCCATTCTGCACGAATTGAAGATGTGCAACGCAGATTTCTGCGTTTTGCCTTAAGAGGTCTCCCGTGGTCTGACAGGACTGTATTACCACCCTACTAAGACCGTCTACAATTGATCGGCTTACAAACCCTGAAAGCACGCCGTGAGGCAGCTGACATTCTCTTCATTTACCAGCTTATAGCTGGAATTATCGACTCTCCTGCCCTCCTTGAAATGATTTCGCTCAATACCAACCCTCGTCGCCTAAGATCAAGTCCACTTTTCAGACTCCCTCCACATCGCACTAACTATGGCTCCAACGAACCAATTTGTAGAATGTTACGTTTAGCCAACCATTCTCAAATATCCACACACCTCCCACACACCACTTCACCCTATTCTCCCGTAGGTTAAGTAGCTAGTATTTAAGTTTAAATTTAAGTTTAGATTGTTTAAGAATAGCTAAAAGGCTTAATAGGGTTTAATTGAACCATTTGCCCATTTAACCCTATCAGGGCTAATAAGGGCTAATAAGGCTATTTGTTCTACTGCCGATGGTATTTATGACGTTCGTTTGATCGTCAGAGGACATCGAGTGGGGAGTAGGACCAGGGAAGTGCACTTCGAGCAGAGTCTCCAGGGTTTCGCTGCGGTTGACGGTAAAGGTGCCGTCCGATTTGCGAAGCAGCTTTATGGAGTCGGGCCGCAGTTAGTAGCGAGTCTATGTTCTCCAAGACGTTCTCTTGGATTCCCTCAGTTCGAGGTTGTATTCAGTTAGAGCAGATCGATAATCAGTCCAACTTATTTCGTCTAGCTCTGTAAAACAGAGATGTGTGTTTCCTTAGGGATTCAAGCTGTGTATTACACCAGGGCACACACCGCATGTGTTTAATTGAGCTGGGTGTACAGCTGTCTCTAAAGGATGAGATATGTGCCGCATTGAGCTGATAAGCCGCTTGGTCGATATAATCTGTCGATTCAATCGACTTGAGAAGCATATCTTCTTTGTTCTGGGTTAATACCCGCTTAAAAGCCTAGGTCTAGTACTTACCATTGTCCAAGAAACTCTGCTTTCGGCGGATTTTCTATACAAAAAAGGAAAACAACATCAAACTAAACTCTGCCCTTTAAGAAAAAATCCTTAAAGAGCAGTCCTAGAAACCTGTAGTAGTCCTAGAAACCTGTCTCTTTCCTGAATTCTTAAAATGTGCGTATGTCTCTTCCACAAAAATACCCGAAATTCAATTTCCTCCTTGTCCCTGTTTACTTTCGTCTACGAATGTTTCATCTTGTTAATTACGAGCAGAAAATCACTAAAAAACAACAACAAATGGGACGAAAAAAGCCCATTAATTCAAAAGCAATTTAAAAGTGCGCCTTCCACCATCCGCGTGATAAGATGTGTCCTTACAGAAAGCTACAGAAACGAATTTAGACCTAATTTCCCTGCTACTCATGTCCGTCAGAGGTATTTCTTTACTCTGTATAGTCACCGACCCCCCAACGCTATAGAGGACATTCTGAGAGGTTGCTGCCCCATCCGCTTAACTCATCGAATTCGTAAATCAGAGTGTCAACAATCCAAGCGGGATTCGTTGATCTTCTTAAACAAAAGGACATTTCTGTTACGGCGAGCGTTTTATTTCAAATGTAAACATTTATTGCGCCGATCCGCCCCGGTCGGTGTTCTTAATTACTTTCGCATTATTTCCACCAGCCCACTAATTCCTGGCCTCCAACTCATCTCGCATTCCAGTTGCTGGACAGATTAATAAGTAAAACCATTTCTTAAGGCGGAAACACAAAAGTCCAGGTCCAGTGACTTTTCATTTCTGATTATCACGGCGACGACGGACGTCGCGATACTTTGTCATCCTGTTAGCGACCTGTGATGGTCGGAATTACCATGACGGTGGGCATCGGAGGACTTACGGGCTGGTCCTGCGTTTGTTGCTGTTGCTCTTGGTTTTTGCTTTTTTTAATTAAATGGGAGTAAGAGTTTATGAGATGGTCGCTTAATGAATGGCCTCAACTTTGGAGTTTACGATTTGGAAAAATAAAGTAAAAGAAAGAAGTAAGTCATAAAGCGCGACGTAGGGAAGTAAGAATGGAAACGGCAGTGGGGAGATTACTTACTTACTTATCAGGCCAGCGATCCATGGAGGATCTGAGCCTGAGTTATAGCTGCCTTCCATCCTTGACGGTCCCGGGCACGCTGTCAAGACCAAGATGTCTTACATCCACGATTACTTGGTCTTTATAGCGGAGGTTCGGTCTTCCTCTTCTTCACGAACTCGGAAGCTCCGAGTCGAAGATCCTCTTAGCTGGAGCGTTGATGTCCATGCGCTCGATGTGGCCGAGCCAGTGTAGTCGACGGATCTTTGCCTTCCGAACTACATCCACATCCTTGCACAGCTCGTAGAGTTCGCGGTTGTGTCTTCTTCTCCATTCACCTTCCTCACAGACAGAACCAAATATCCGTCGGAGGACTTTCCTTTCGAAAGAACCCAAAATCAGCTCCGCTGCCCTGCTTATCGTCCAGCTTTCGGCTCTGTACAGCAAGATTGGCAGTATGAGCGTTTTGCAAAGCATGACTTTGGTCTTTCGAGTGAGAAGTTTTGACCCCAGTTGTTTGGACAAGCCGAAGTAGCAGCGGTTGCTAAGGGCGATTCTAGGCCGGATCTCCACTGTGGTGTCATTTGTGGAATTTACGTTTGCCCCGAGGTAGACAAGCTCCTTAACTACCTCGAAATTGTAGCTGTCAATTGTTATATTTTGTCCCAGGTGGTGAGCGTCGGACTGGTTTTTGCTTGACAGCATGTATTTCGTTTTGTCCTCATTGATCAACTCGTTTCGCCTGTTCTTCAATCGCCGTGAATGCTTCCACAATGCCACGGCGAGAACACGCGATTATGTCGATATCATCCGCGTATCCTAGCACTCTCTCTTGGTCGGGCTCGTTAAGCAGCTGCTGTAAATGCTGCTTAAATACATCCACTATTCCCTGCGGGTCGCTTACAAGATTACCCTCGTAGTTTCGAAGAGCCTGGGTGTGTTTTTTGAAGCCTCCTGCAAGGCCTCTGGCTTTCTTGTAAAAGGCTCGTGTTTTATGTTTATCCCTAGACTCCTCGATATCCTTGAGCTGGGAGGCTGCAAAGATTCTTTTCTTTTGTCGCAGTAGTTTTTTCTCCTCCCTTCTTCTGGCTTGGTACTTTTCTTGCGCTGCCCTGGTTTTCCTCTGCAGCGCCTTTTGGTACGCCTCGTCGGTTGCTGCCTTTTTCTGCTCACACTCGCCATCATACCACAGGATTCTTGTCAGAGGTGGTAGGTATCCTAAGGTGGTTTCGGCTACTTCCAGAATGGCTGAGCGGCAATGCAGCCACATATTATTGGCGTTTGTGTTCGACGTAGGCATACCGTAGAGTCCTTCACTCAGCTGCTCCCTGTAGACTCTGGCAACCTCCGGTGTGCTCAGGCGCCCAATGTCGAACCTGCTCCTGATGGGCTGGTGCAGCTTTCTGACATTGGACAGTCGAGCTCTGAATGTTCTGCTACGAGGAAGTGGTCGGAGTCGGCATTTGCCCCTCTGAATGTTCGCACATCCAAGATGTTTGACGAGTGCCTTGCGTCAGTGAGCTCCTGGTCGATTTGGTTGGCGGTTCGACCGTCCAGTGGGGAGATTGCTAGTCTTTTTTGGCTTCCTAAACTGAATCAATCGCTCAGCGATATTTTTGAAAAGTATAGGCAGCATGGGTAATGTGCTGGCCTCTGACGCTGATGAGGAGGTATTTGGGATCAAAAACCCCGTGCTCAGGGGGTTTCAACATCACTCTCTTCTGGGTTCCTGGCCATAGCAACACATGTAGAGGGAAACGAAAAAGTTGATGCGCAGGCAAGGCACTGCTTCACATTCGAGAATTCCCTGGCGGAGTTAGTATCGCCTCACAGTGAACTGGTCTAAGGACATACATTTTTCAAACATTCCTCTCAAGGGCGATCCAGATAGCCCACCCTGAGTAACTGTGTCATATCAAGAAAGATATCGCCTTCCTACCGATCTCGACAGGAGATTGCCCAACATTACTGGGCATTAATCTGTCGGCACACACGCTACCAAGTTAGGCAATCCATTTAACACACCTTACCAAAGTTGCAAGAACCCGCCGAAACCAGATGCCCTTAACCATTTCTATTGCGAATGTTCTACCTTAAACCAGACGGCGTACACTCGGCAAAGCCTTCTTTGAAACACAAATCAACACAATAAGTCACTTGAGTGGTGGCATCAAAACGGCGGACACGCGCCAATTGGGCCTTGGATTCTCTGATACAGGGCGGCCACCCTTACCTACATATCATAAACGGTACATAGAACCACGAAGGTGTTGGGTCATTAGGATTGACGACTAGGAAGAGATTCAAAGAGATTTAGATAACAAAAAAATTCCATGGCGCTTACTCCATTAACCTGTAATTGAGTAGAGGGCGAGAAGCAACACTTTAGGTAGCTTTAAGTTGCTCTCAATATTTTGACCAAATTCATGAATCACGCAATCAGGGGAAATCAAGACGTAGAGGTTATATAAGTGTAAGAGTAGTCGGCTCCAGGGCTTAACTCTTCTTCAGGACGGCGGCGGACGAGCCAATCAATCGATCGGTCAATGACAACGCCCACAGCTTCGGTTAGTGGAAGTCACCTGAACCACTCTACCTTTGGAGCAGCTCGAACGTATTTCGATGTCCAAGTCCAAAAGAAGATCTCCACTATTGGGTCGGGATTCTGGAAAAGAGACGGCGGCGGATGAGCCCTACATAGTAGAGCCAAAGGCAGCATTGAGGTTACCGACACCGGATTTATCCAGATCCTCCGCCCGTAGGTAAAAAAAAGGGGCCTGGCCTCCCAGTTGGGGATTTTCCGTGGGGCTACCTCCCAAACCACTTAAAAAAAAATACGGGTCAGAAGCAGCCATAAGCCTCGGACAAGGACGGATTTAATGTTGATGACTTCAGCAAACGACAAAAGGACAAGGAATTTCAAGGACAGAGCAATAGGACGACAACAGCAAGGATGATTTATATGATCTCCTAAAAGCACATACTACTAATTCCCCAGCTACGACACCAAGATCGTTTCAAGAGACTTCAATGCTCAGCTGGGAAAGGAAGAAGTCTTTGTCAGAGTCACCGGAAAACACAACCTGCACAACAACACATCCGGGAACGGACTCAGGCTGGTGGACTTCGTCTTTCGTCTGCATCTCTGTAGCGATTACGGGGTTCCCAAACCTCAATGTCCATAAAGGGACCTGGCGGTCTCCTGATCAATCAACCGTCAAGCAAATTCATCACACAGCAATTGACGTCAGACACTTCTCTAGTATTCTTGATGTCCGAACCTTTCGAGGAGCCAACATCAACTCGGATTATTTCTTTGCTTTGGCCATGGTAAGAGTAGGGAAATCATAAAAACAACGGAGGCGAGAAAGAATACCAAGGTATGACTTCTGAAAGCTAAGATAGCAACCGACCGCTGGGAACTTTGCTGACTGAATCTCCGAAAGCCCTCTGAAAGTTCGACGCCGACTGCGCTAACGGTAGAAGAAGTTGCCACTGATGTGCTGGGTTTTAGGACACAACCACCCAGGAAAAAACCAGGTTTGCAGACAGGCCTACGCAGCCAAGCAAGGCAATGCTGTATTGAAGGACGAGAGCTGTTCTTGAGCTCTACGAACAGAAAAGGAGAGAAGAGAACCGGCTTCTTAAAAAGAAAACGAAGGTGCATTGCAAGCGCGCGGTTGAGGAGATTGGGATTTATTACAGCAGGAATGAAGTCCGGAAGTTTTACCAAAAGGTAAAACAGCTATCCAGTGTATACAAACTCCGGACCGAAGCCTGCCGGGACAAGAATGGACAACTTGTAGTAAGTCGCAGTCGATACTGAGAATTTAGAAGAATCATTTCTGCAAACTGTTAAACGGCGAAAACGACTCAAAAACCGCTCCCAGGCAAAATGTTCCACTCAACTTGGACGACGAAGGACATGAATTCCGTCCCCCCGACTTTAATGAGGTCAAGACAGCAATATCAAGGCTGAAGTCAAAAAACGCTGCTGGAGCAGGCGGACTGTCCGCGGAGCTGTTTAAAGCAGCTAGGGATGATCTGGCAGGACGCATGCAAAAACTCGTTTGCAAGATATGGTCCGACGAGGGAAATACCAGTTTGCCCGATCCACAAGTATGGAAACCCCTTTGTCTGTGCCAATATTAGAGGGAACAGTCTCCTTAACATCGCATACAAAATCCACTCTGCTGTTTTGTGCGAACGTCTGAAACCGTTTGTCAATATCCTGATAACTCTTTATCAGTGTGGTTTCAGGCCAGGGAAGTCCACAATAGACCAAATCTTCACACTGCAGCAGATCCTAGAAAGGATCCAAGAAATGCAGATCGACACTCACCACCTATTTGTCGCTTTCGAGGCCGCGTATGATAGCGTTCATAGAGACAAGCTATACAAAGGCATGTCTAGTTTTGGCATTCCTACCAAACTTGTCAGATTGTGTAGGATGACGATGGGAAATTCTCGCTTCTCCATCAAGGTCGGTAACGAACTTACCGAGACGTTTAATGTCAAAAAGGTTTTCAGCAAGGCCACGCACTATCATGTGACGCACTCGTGCGCCTGGTTAGGTATCTACGGAAACAAAGCTTAAGATGGCTAGGCCATGTAGATCGTATGGACAAACCATCGGGACAACGTAACAGAGGATGCCCTCGATTCAAATGGCGCATACAAGTGGAGAAGGGCCTCAACCAACTTGGTGTGCGTAACTGGAGGAAACGGGCTCGAAAGGAGGTAGCGTTGAGGTAGCTGTTGATAACGCAACTTTCGACAGCATGTGTAACGCTGCCAGACGGCATAGCGTAAATGACGCACTGGTCTTGTCGATCAACGCAATGCTTATAAACAGGACATTGACCGCTGATGCAGGCCTCGACCGGTGTGTTAAATGCCCGCAAAGGTGGCATCCTGTCTGCGCTGTTATGGTGCATGGCGGTCGACTCTCTGCTTGATGCTCTCGATGCCTCTGGAATCTATGCCTAGACTAATGCGGATGGCGTCGCTGTTCTTTCTGTCAACTCATGCTTAGCGACTGTCCATTTCAAATGTTAAATGTGATCGATCATTGGTGTACAAGAAATCGGCTGTCCTTTAATCCTCTTAAGATGTTGTCCTCTTCACGAGAAGGAGGAAAAATACCGACATGATGCATCTTGTACTATAAGCACTCCCATCCCAGCATACAAGGAAGCTAATTACCTAGAAGTCATCTTAGATAGCAAGCTTCTTGGGCCAAAGCATGTTGAGTCAAAAATCACCAAAGCGCTGTCAACTTTCTAACAATGCAAATGAGGTTTTGGCAAAACATTGGGCTTATTGCCGGCAGAGAACGGTCTATCTCAGCTGCACATGGGCTTTCCCCAGCACGCGGGGCGCTGTTCGGGAAGCCATGTTGCACCCTCCACCCCTTGATATATTTAACAGAAAGTGTGCTCTGAAAGCCATGTCTCGCCTCAAGACAAATGGCGTTTGGTACTACTTACTCAGGAATAACAGTGCGCTTGCGCAAGAAATGTCCTGCAACCCCTGTCTCATGGACATGCCTTCTAATGCATTGGCACCCGTTATCCTTCTTCTTCTTTGGTGGCGTTACAACCCATGAAGGTCCATAGCCAAGCTTCTCTTTAATCACCTAGGATGCGTGTGATTTATTTTTTGCACATGTGAAAGGGACCTACAGTTTAATGCCGATTCCGAACGGCGTGAGTCGAGAAGCTTTTTCATAGCAAGCTTACTAGGGGGGGTTTTGCCATTATCCCGCCGAGGAGGAACGTCGCGAAATAAACCTTCGATGGCGTTGGTGTTATCGGGATCCAAACTCGCTCATCGTGCGCCAGAGTCCAATACACTAACCACTGAGACACGGCGTCCTCTTTATCGTACTGTGCTGTAAATTAACAGTCGGGGTTCCATGGCGTCAGGAATGGCTCTAGCTTGATATTGAACCCGTAACGCATTTTCACGGGTGGCTCCAGGTCTGGGCGGGGGAAATGAGTTATCTGATGAACTCGCAAGAATAGGTTCAGAGGAGAATTTCTCAGGACCTGAACCCGCTCTAGGTCTACCTGCGTCGACAGTAAATTACCAAGTTAACATCTGGGTGTTTAATTCACACATCCGTAGGGTTATCCAGGTTGCAGGATAACTAAGAGCGTATGCCCTGATGTCTGCAAGAAATTCGCAGCATTCCGTCTGTCTTTAGGGAGAATTGACTGCAGAAGACTTGTGGGAGTCATTATGGGCCATTACACTTTTGCTTAGCATCACTGCGTGCACGGCATCAGTGAGACGCCTACCTGTGCTGCATGTTGCGAGGAAGATGACAATGCAGCACATTTTCTCTGCGTCTGTCCCACCTATGCTCGTGCACAGCGGCGCACCCTTGGGGCCGACGTGGTGTGTGCCAAATCTTTTAGCTCCACATCCCTTAAGCTCCTTCTCATTATTCTCCGGAAAATGGGGAAAGTACAAGAATGTAAGGAGTCTGAATGCTCCAAACAACAGAAGAAGCCTCCGACAAAAAAAAAAAAAAAAAAAAAACACTGGAGAGGACTGGCTAGAGATCGTGCTAGCTGAAGTCATTTGTTGGGTGAACCCCAAGAACAAACCGGTCTGTAGCGCCACGGAGAGTCGATATCAATCATTTCGTACCACAAACCATTATGCCAGATGGAGTCGAATGCCTATTCAATGTCTAATAGCACCATTCCTGTCTACTTTCCTAGGGAGGGATTTTCTTAAGTAAGTGGAAAATCTTTTAACTTTCTTTTATAACCCTTATCTTCATCCTCATCCTCAATCGATAGATGATATCGATGAAGCGGTTTACCGGCATTGGGACACGGTGTCTTTCCTGCCGTCTTACAGAAAGGCCTGAACACCATTTTATCACCATTGATAGTTCTGTTTAGGTCCTGCTTCACCTCTGGGGAGAGGTCAATCTTGTCTTCAGCTCCAAGATTGAAAATCCTAGTGAGCAACCTAAATCCTATTGCTCTATCAACTTGACTTCTTTCCTTCTAAAAACAATGGAGAAACTGAGAGAGCTCCTTATTAGAGGTATCTTGGAGAATCGGATACCTCTGCATCCCAATGAGTATGCATATCGGAAAGAACGATCTACTGAGAATGCGCTACACCACCTGGAGCCGTGTGTTCAAAACAGTTTCACACATAGGGAGATCGCAATTTGGGCCTTCTCCGATATAGAAGGGGCCTTCGATAATACTGGCTATGATACGATCACCACTGAACTATCCTGTAGGGGTGTGGACCATCCCACTAATCAATGGATTAGGGCGAAGCTAAATTTCCGTATATATCAGTCACATGCGTAGGGGCCCACAACGAGGAGTTCTTTCACCACTGTTCTGGTCGATAGTCACCGATGACGTACTACGCAAGCTAACCACTCCGGTCTAAGAGGTCATCGGATATGCCGATGACCTAGTAGTTGTTACGAGCAAGTGTATAACTGCTGCCTGTGAGCGCATGCAGCTTTCGCTTAAGTTTATCTCTGACTGGTGTGGCAGAGAGGGTTTTTTCGATTAACCCAAATAAGGCAATCTTAGTTCCGTTTACAAAGAGGAGAAAGGTACAGCCCTGCTCAATGTTTCTGAATGGCACACGCATAGGATTTTCAGAGGAACTAAAGTATCTAGGTATTGACCTAGACTGCAGACTCAACTGAAACTCCAATATTAAAACTAAATTTACGAAAGCGACTACGGCCATGAGGGTCTGTCGGCGCACTTACGGTAAAACCTGGGGACTTAAACATAAGTTAGTCCACTGGTTGTATGCCACGATAGCAAGACCTATCATCACCTACGGGTCCGTATGGTGGACAAAAGTTAAGCAAAAAACTACAATTGTTAAGCTTCAGCGCCTTCAGAGACTAGCGTGTCTCGGCATTACAGGCGGTATGCCAACCTGTCCCAGGCAGCTCAAGAAACACTCATTGGACTCACTCCACTGCACCTTTTTATCAAAAAGGTGGCGTTACGCAGCGCAATCAGAATTCTTTGCTCGGGAACAAATATGCCCTGTAGACCCGAGGGTCACATGTCTATATTACAACACCTTCCCGAACTGGATATGATCACCATGGTGTCGGAGGCATTTCCACACACCTTCACTTTCGACAAGAGATTTGAGATATTGATCCCAAATTGCTCAGAATGGGAAACCAGTTATCCCTTGCTCGGTGCGAAGGGCCTTAGTTGGTATACGGATGGCTCCAAGATGGGTTCTGGTGTTGGCGCCGGCATCTTTGGACCAAATCGCAAGACCTCGAGACCCTGGGAACGAGTCCCAGCATCTTTCAAGCAGAGCTGCATGCCATCCTAACATGGGACAATCTAAATCTTGAGACTGCATTAGAGGAGTAACCATCAACATACTCTCTTATAGCCAAGCAGCGCTTAAAGCGCTGAGTTCGTACAGCACGAATTCAAAAACCGTCAAGGAATGCCATGATACCCTACAAGACCTCGCCAAAAGAAACAATGTCAAACTTTGGTGGGTGCCTGGGCACAAAGGTATTAAGGGTAATGAAATTTCCGACATACTCGCCAGGAAAGGTTCCAGCGATAAATACATATGTATAGCAGATCTAAGATCAATTGCATCTTAGACAAGTGGGAAAAATCGCAACACCTGTCCTCTTGGAACAGCGTTCGGGGAATCCGTCAATCGAAACCACTTATACGGCCCCTGAGCAAACACACTATTGACATACTCAAACTGAATAGGTTGGGTATCAGAAGACTGGTCAGCTATCTGACAGAACATTGCGGTCTGAGATATGATCTTAACAAAATTAGACTCTCCTCAGAAACTGACTGTTGACTCTGCCCCGAGGACGAAGAGACGGCGGAGCACATACTGTCTGAGTGTTGTGCTCTCTGCCATCTTAGGAAGCGTCTCCTTCATAGCGAAGTTATGGCTCCTGAGGGGATCACCTCGGCTCCTACAAGAAGCATTCTCAACTTAATTATGGAAGGGGAGATGCTCCTCGGTTAATCGGCTAGCAGGCACCATAGATCAGCAAAGGTCGCAGTACGGAATGCTTAGACCCGCATATACAAAAAAAAAAAGAGGCTACTCCCACTTTCGTCCAGTGAAGACACTGTATATCGCGCTCTGCCTCTGGCCAAGTTTGGAATCAATTCTCGGCATTTCTTACAACTCTTCCCTATCTATAAGACGTCTGGGTAATATCACTGGTTTAGGCACGTAGGAGGAATGTTCCCACTCTGGCAGTTTACATACGTAACAGATATAAAGTCATTCTCTTTTAATTGAAAACATTATTTAGAGAAATCTAATTGTTTCAATAGAAGGTTACTCCGCCCCAATGTCAGCCTTTAATACTTTATTTCGCTTGCAAAGTGTGCCATTCCAGCCTCACACATTACCAGTTTACATTCATGTAACCAAATAACATGTTATAGTCAAAGTTTTTAATGACGAATCCATAAACATCAAAGCCTCTCACACTCTAAAAAACAACCCTTTCACAACCTGCAATTCCAACTAATCCCATAACGTCACCGAGTGAATTTCAGATCCTGTTCCCCCAAGCGTTAACTGAAACCAATTTCATACTTGCCAGAATCTTATCAGATCAGCTATTCCCATTTTCAGATTGCCAACTAACAGACAAACTGACGAAGTACTCGTACTCGTCAGAATACAATTTGCGCAATTAATGAAAACCACAAGCCATCTTAGGCAGTCATTTCATTTAATTTCGAAAACAGTAACTTTCCTTATTTACCATCTTCCAGCCGCAACTCTTATTCTCCCCTGCCGACCGGATGCGGCTGAGATGGGGACAACACCAAGGCTACAACAATGGCAGCCGAGGTAGGTTTATTAAATTCCATGCACACCAAGCTGTTTATGGAGGTTCTTCTTATCCTTGATCTTGTGTACTCTATTGTATGGTACTACGTAGCGCACGTATCTATTTATCTGTATCTTTCCACGTGCTACGAGAAGTGTTGACATTTTAATTCACCATAATGCTTTCTTTTCTTCTAGTTTTCCATTTTTTTTTCCAGATGCTTTGCTCAACAGATGGACGTGTACAACGACGGGCTGGCTGGGAGGAATAAATTCCATTTCAATGTGCCTTAACCCTTGCCAACACTACTACCGTCCAACATCGGTTGACTCTCTTCAACTATAATGGCTCGCAATAAAGCTAAACACAATGCAAACGAACGTTACCTCAAATTCAAATAAAATTAATTTATTTGGCAATTAATGCCGACTGAAACGGGCAGGAAGACACTGTTTTCGTACCGGAACGTATTCGTATTCTGACTATGGCGAGGGTTTCGACTTTCCTTCTGTAAACGGCGGTACTAAATTTGCTTTTGGTTAGATAAGGTGGAAGAACTCACAGTGTGGCTGTTAGCTGAAGAGGCATTTTAAAGGTGTTTAATGGTAGTTTCCTGCCATTTCTAGCTCTTGGGCGGTGATGCTTTAGTACGGAGTTGGCAACTACATACATTTTAGGGAAGCTTTTTGTGAATTTGGCACTCATTTTCATTATTTCTAATAGTTTGGTGCGAATAATCACTAACACTTTTGTAGAATGATTTTAGGAATCCTTTAAAACTTCAATGGCCATACTTAGGAGGCACTACTGTTCGCGGTGAACCTAGGCCTCAACAAATATACCCCTCCAGATGGTACGATCTTTTCCTAGCTGTTTCCAGTGTCGCCCGCCTAGTTGCTTGGGGTCCCTTTCCACTTGTGTGCACCACCTTAGATACGGTCGTTCTCTGCAATGTCGTCCCTCGAGGTTGGAGTCAAAGACTCTTTGGGCCGGAGCTGTGCTGTCCATTCGCTCTACATGGCCTGGGCATCTCAGACGTTGGACCCCTTGATGTCATACTAGGCCATAGCCGCTCTACAGCCCGTACAGTTCTTGGTTGAATCTTCTTCTCCGCTATCCGCCATCACAAACGGGGCCGAAGTTTGCACGCAGAATTTTCCTCTCGAAACGACCAAGGGCTTCTTCATCCATTTTCGACAACGTCCAAGCCTCCGCGCCGTAGAGGAGGACCAGGATGACTAAGGGCTTATAGAGGGTCACCTTAGCTTTCCGAGAGACGCCTCTACCACCCAATTGCCTCTTGAGCCCGAAGAAACAGCGGTTGGCACGGTTGGAATAGAAAAGGAGGAAGGAGCATGCGCTTCTGAGAAGGAAGAGGAAAGAGCACGAGAAGCGCAAGATCGAAGAGATGGAGAGATGCTATTGCAGGAACGACGTTCGAAGATTTTACCAAAAAGTAAAACGAACATGCCACGGCTATAAAGCCAGGGCAAAGGCCTGCAGGGATTAGCACTGACAATTAATAGTGGAGCCACAGAAAATGCTGAGATTGTGGAAGGACCACTTCTGCAGACTGTATATCGGCGACGATAGTCAAAGTACCGCCGCCAGGTAGAACGAACTCGTCAGACTGTGCAGGATAACTATGTAGAATTCTCGCTGCTCCACTAAGGTCGGGGGTGAACTAACCGACCCCTTCGATGCTAAAAAAGTTTTAGACCAAATACATGCTGTCATCAAAGAAAGACATGCAACACCGACGGCTCGACAGTGACAAGCAGCAATGACACCGGCGCTGAGATGAAATGCAGAATAACCCTTGTCATCCGCTCCTTCTTTGGGCTCAAGATGCAATTGAGTAGTAGAGCCCTCTCTCGAAAAACTAGGGTATCCCTATACAAAACCTATGGCGCTGAGACTTGGACGTTATCAAAAGCCAAAAGCCGGCCCGAAGGGTCTTTGACTCCTAACCCGAGGGACGACGCAGCAGAGGACGACCGCATCTATGGGACCTCAACCAACTGGGTGTACAGCACTGGAAGCAGCTGGTCAAAGATCGTGCCGACTGGAGAGGCTCGTTGGTTGACCACGAACTGTAGCGCCATCTAAGTCAGTAAGTAAGTCCACCAACTGAAATTAAAGTTATATATGCATAGGTGTGTAATCCTGGAGGAGTAGCTATTGCATACTATACGTTTGCTTACGTTCTTTCTTATTGTCGTTCAAGATGCCCAGGATATAAAGCCTAGCTTAACCACGCTGCCAACTGACCCACGGCGCACTTTCCGTCAGGCTTAGTAGCTTTTCACCCAATATAACGGACTTTCCTGTCGCAGTTTTCAAAAACACCCAGTCCACTTCCTCTTAACCGTAAATAAAACACTCATCGATCTATTTCGAAACATCGCCTGGGTCCAGTTAAACACATCACCTGCCACATGACAAGACATCTATTGTCACCGTACTATTGAGCCAGTTCCAAACAATCAATCATCCGCTGGCGTCAATACTTTGTCAAGGCAAACGACCTACATCACCTGCAAATCTTCCTCAAAAGCACATCCAATTGTTTTTGTCAATCACATGCACAACTGAATTGCCAATGAATGGCCGATAGATATTGGGCTCCATATCGGATAGACTCAATTCAAAGGGAAACTAGAGAGGCAAAAAACGAACGGAATCTCATCTCTGCTCAATGAATCCACAAACCACTTAAAGCCATTCGGCCATCACAGAAATGAAGGGAAGATGCTGGAGGAGAGAAAGAAAAATCAATCCATCCTCACCTGGTGGATGGAATAACATCATTCGCCCTATTCGTATCAAGGAAGTGACTGACTGTCTAAGCAGTCACTCGGACAATGCGACTGACAGACTTGACTCAAATTTCATTCGATGACTGATGAAGTAACAGACAGACGGGTACTACTATCACTATCCCGACACCACTATTACTAGTGCTCAGAGCAGCATCAACGGTCAGGGTAGCGGGAGAGTACGAGTACTTGCTCGGTACTTGGCACCGTCTGCCATCAACGAATTGGATTGACTTGGTGAAATTTAAAACGTATTGTCCGCACAATCTGCATCCTACGTCGAGCATCGAAGTGGTGGATTCGTTCAGGACTTGACCACGTCTGCCTTGTATCGTCAATCTCATCTGTCTGTTCTGTCTGTTCTGTATATTTTCGGGCTTCTAATTAGTGTGATGTGGTCACCATGATGCGCTTGAAGGATGTGGTTGCTTAAAATCCGTCAGCATTCAAATAGGGGTTAAAGGACTTCCCTTTTTTTGTGAATTGCCCTCCATGCATTGCTGTGGACTTAATCAGGAAGTTCCGTCCTTTTGAACATCACTGAACCCATTCCATCGATCACACATTGAATTGAGGTTGCATGAGGTCATGGAATTCACTTCAATGATTTCCTGCAGCACCTGGGATTCACACTAAGATAACCTCTTCTGGCATCTGTAGATGACTTAAAGCACATCGACCAAGGATACTTCAATTTGTGGAAGAATAACTTTGTCCTCCACAATAGGACTTCATTCAAGTGGATACTTTACTTCATCGTGGGCATGTGTGCCAAAGTAAGGGGGCAAGTTTCTCGCTTATGAAATGCATTCAAGGTGTGAGAAAAGTTTTTCCTTTCGACAGCAAGACTCGAAACTCTATTGGAGCAGTTTATTATGCCATGAGATTTGCAGATTGTCAGAAAGGTTTTCATCCGATTTGCAATCGAGTGAAAAGTTCCCGACCAAGTCATACGGCGAATATTGGTCGTGCGTAGTACCTGTGGGCGGTGTTGAGTGGTAGATGGATTTCAAGACCATTTTTGTAATGCTAGGTACATATATCGAGTAGTTGGAGGGGAGTTTTAACGACATGTGTGACTTTACACCTGGTTTCTTTCGATGAAGTTTCCGGTTCTAGTGGAATTGTTCCGGAAATGCAGACATTTGTGTGTGGCATTTGAATGAAGTATATGTCGTAAACAGGAGTCTCTTGGGTTTGTCACTAAGTGAGTTGTCGCATGTCTTAAATCCTTTTAAGTCGAAGATATTTCAAAGTTTTCGCATTACGGCGGTCACTTTCACACTAAGGACCGGTGATAGAGTGCACAATTTAGACAGTCGCAGCGGGGATAGGAATTCATTAGATCTTTATGTGTAATAGTCGCTATTCTCTGTTGAACTACGTATTGACTGATAGTGGGTCAACAGGAAGCAGTGAACCTCTTACAGAACCGAAACTAAGAGCTCTTCATTCGGGAGCTAAGTACATTTCAGACAGTCGTTAGGTTTGCATGCTTATAGCCACAAAATCCATGATGTAGCGTTATCTGATCGCGAGGTGAATGTCGGACAAATTGCTGACATTTTAGATATCCCATCGTACACAGACAGCGCCTATTATTCCGAGACGCACTACTCTCTGAAGGCGTTGAAGCTTAACGATTATAGTACCATACCATATGTAGACGCATAAGTGATGACATCGCGGTATATAACCAATCGATCACCTTCGGGTTTAGTACTAAGGTTTTACCCTAAGTGCGTCGACAGGCCAACGCGGCTTGGTCGCCTTTGTGAGTTTATTTTTGATGTTGGAGTTCCAGCTAAATCTGCGATCAAGGTCAATACCTAGATACTTAACTTCCCCTGAAGATCCTATGTTTGTATCATTTAGAGAGACGGAGCAGGGCTGTATCTTTCACCTCTTTATAAACGGAACTAAGATTGTTTTATTTGGGTTTATCGATCAACTTTCTCTGCCACACCAGCCAGAGATAAATTGAAGCGCAAGTTGCACATGCAAAAATTTCGCATCTGCACGTATCCAATGACCTCGTAGCCGAGATTTATTAGCTTGTAGAGTAAGTCGTCGATGAATATCAACCAGAGAAGGGTTGAGAAACCGCTTCCGCTTCAAAGCTCGTTAAGGCCTCAATGACATCTCGCTGGGTTCCTCCAATTATCTCAATGTCATCGGCCTATGCGAGCAGTTGTACGGACTTGGAATAGATCATATCCCTCGTATTGACCAGTGAAATTTGCAGGTTCTTTTGAAGGACGATAATAAAAAAGACGATAGCGTGCCGCCCTGTCTAAATTCTTTTTTGATATTAAAGGTCTCGCTCAAGTCACTTTCAACCCTAATGATACAACAAGATCTCTCCACAATCTGCCGAGTCTCTCTGTACACGCTAACGTATGCGCCTTGAAGTCGATAAAGAGATAGTGGGTCTCTATCTGGAACTCGATGGTTTTTACCAGGATCTGCCGTAGTGTGAATACTTGATCTATAGTGGACTTCCCGGACCAGAAACAAAATTAATATGCACCTGTCATTTTATTAACGAACGGTTTCAGGCGTTTACACATTGCAGCAGAGAAGATCTTATGAGCGATGCTTAGGAAACTTATATCTCTGTAATTGGCAAGGGGTCTCCTATATGATGGATCGGATAAACGATACTATAATACCATTCATCGGACATGCAATGCAATACGAACGAATTACTACGGACTATAACCAACGCGGACTTTGGTCTGCTCTCGTCCTATCTAGGACAACCACCCCCCTGAGTGTGGTGAACGAACATCAACGACCCAAATCACTGCACTACGTTCAGTTTGTGTGTGTAACAACACATCATCAGAGAATATAAAAACTCTTGAGCCTGCGCGAGTCTCTAAAAAAAAAAAAAAGAAAATGCATTCCTCTGACCTTATTTATAGATAAGCTGGTGCATGCTCCTAACCAAGTCATCTCAGCAGCTTTTTTCGATTTGAGTTGCGATATGGCGATCTTAATTTCGTTGAGGTCAGAGGGACGGATTTCTCCGCGATTTTCGTCATTAAGGAGTGGATCATACTGCCTGACAGCAATATACGGCTGTCTAAATTGCTGCTATACTGCCAGCAAAAGTGTTTTTTCCATATTCCCGGCATCGGCTGCGAATCTATTACTAGGTATCCATTCTTAACCCTACAGGCCTCCGTTCTGGCTTTATAACCTTGGTATGTTTGCTTTATCTATTGATAAAACTTTCGAATATCATGCCAGCAGTAACACTTCACCAATTCATCAATCGCGCGCTTCTAATTCTCTTTCTTCTTTCTCTTGACAAGCTTAACTTCTCATTTCTTTTTAACTCGTACAGCTCACAAGCTGCTCTTGTTCCTCTAGGCAGCGGGGCTTTATATGCTTCCTACTTCGCTGTATGAATCCTCTTGCATTCGTCATCGAACGCGGTGTTTCTTCGTGGTAGAGCCCTTAAGCCCAAAACTTCAGATGCAATGCTTTTCAGGGCTTGTTTGCAATGATTCCACTCTTGTTCTATTAAGAGTGTGTAGGGTTGAGTTGTATGAGGGAGCTTGAGGCAGACGGGATCGGTAAGGGCTCGAGCGATTTCTGGTGATAGTAGCTTCCCGACTTCATAGCTTACTCTACTCCGCTCCGTTCGTGATATCCGTAGGCGCATCTTCGCTACTACAAGATAGTGGTCCGAGTGGATGTTAGCTCCTCGAAAAATTTGAACATCGAGAATAGTGGAGGGTCTATCGCGATGTGATCAATCTGGTTAGTGATTGATTTATCTGGCGACCGCTAGGTGGCTTTGCGTATACCGAGGTGCGGGAAGGGCGTGCTGGCTAGTAGAAGATTTCGCCGTATCAAGATCAATCAGCCTGTATCCGTTTTCAGGAGTGGTGTCGTGTAGGCTATGTTTGCCGACGACTCGTTCAAGGGTGCTTTCCTTACCAAGCTTAGCATTGAACTCTCCTAGTACAATTTTGATGTCGCAGGTGGGACATTGGGCAAACACTCTGTCTAGGAGATCGTAGAACCCATCTTTGGTTTAGCCATCCTTTTCTTCCGTGGGAGCGTGGACGCAGATCAGGCCGATGTAGGAAAATTTATCCTTAATTCGGGTCATTATAAAGCGTTCGCTCACATGCCGAAAGCTTGGGACTATTTGCCTTAATCCACCTCAAACAACATATCCGCATCCGAACAATCGTTGTGTCCTCTCCCTCTATAGCAATTTTCGTTTATTGCAAGGGTTGTCAACATTATTCTGATCCTTTTTGCCGAGGGGTGAACCTGGGTCTAAACCAACGGGATCTTTTGTTAGCTATTTCCAGTGTCGCACGTCCATTTGGTTTAGGTCCCTTTCCATCTCTTTGCGCCAGCTTAGATGCGGCCGTCCTCTGCAACATCGTCCTTCTGGGTTGGAGTCAAGGATTCTTCAGGTCGGAGCAGTACTCTCCATTCGCTCTACATGGCCTAACCATCTAAGATATTGGACGTAGACGTCGTACTAAGTCTCCATTCTCCGTCACCACAAACGTGGCCAAGGGCCGCATGGATGAACTTTTGATAAGGTTCAAGCATCTGCGCCGTAGGTTTTATAGGGGGCCACCTTAGTGTTCCGAGAAAGGGTTCTACGACTCTAAGTAGTCAGTGAGCCCCAAGAAACAGCGGTTAGCAAGAGTTATGCTGTGTCTAGTCTCAGCGCTGGTGTCGTTGAAGCTTGTTACCAAATAGCCAAAGTAGACAGAATCCTTGACAACATCAAAGTCATAGCTGCCAAGAGTGACGTACTGGCTAAGACGTTGGTGTTGTGCGTCTTTCTTTGATAACAGCATATATTTGGTTTTTCCTTCATTTACATTCAGACCCACTTTAACCGCCTCACCTTCAGAGCCAACAAAACTTGTGTATGTGAGCAATTGCGCAAGCTTAAAGTATATAGTGCCTCTTGTATTAGCCAGTGTATTCCGCACGATCTTTTAAGGATGATCCCACGGAAATGTGTCGCCCTGTCTGAATCATGTTTTACCTTACCGACATTGATTCAGGAATTCTTCGTTGTCACCCTGCACACCCTGACGAGCTTGACAGGGATGTCAAAACATAACACTGTCATATGCGGCCTTAAAATCGACGAAAAGGTGGTGTGTGTCGACCTGAAATTCCTGGGTCTCCTCCAAGATCCGCCGCTGTGTGAATATTTGGTCTATCGTGGATTTTCCTGGCCCGAAGCCACATCTAATTGACCACGAATTCTTTCAGGCATTCACACGGCACGGCAGAAAAGACCTTACATACCAAGTTAAAGAGCTTGGCGCAATTTTAGGGGCCTCCTTTTCTGTGGCCCGGCCAAAAGATGCTGAGATTGCATTCATCGGGCATGCTTTCTTCCGACCATGTCTTACAGATGAGTCGGTGCATGTTCCCATCTAAGTCATCTCCAACTGCTTTAAATAGCTCGTCAGACAGGCCGTCAGCGCCGGCAGCTAATCGCCTGATCCCCGACAAAAAAGCTCGCATAATCCCTTTTATAAGCACCGCCTCCGTTCTGTGGACCGCTAGATCTAGCTCGGCATATACAAGCTAATGATCCACTTTAGAGAAGGCTTCTACATTTGTGCTTGGTCACTGTGAAAAAAGCAATGTCGTCGGCAAACCCAATGATACGAACTCCTTTGGGAAGCGTTAATCGTAAAACACCATCGTACATAATATTCCACAGTAGAGGTCCGAGGACTGATCCCTGTGGTACTCCCGTCGTTATTCTATAGAACTTCCTGCCTCCGTCGGTGTAATACATAAGCCTCCTGTTGCTGAAATAGTCCATGACTGTCTTCAGCAAATACGGGGTGTACCAATGGCAATTGAAGATTCTCGTATGTGCATCTAGCTCGCTGAGTTAAAAGCATTTTTAACGCCCAACGTGACCACTGCCACAATATTTCTTCTCGCCTCCTTTTCATCTCTTTCATGTCGTCGACCGTTGAATGTCCTTTTTTGAAGCCCTATGTGTGGGTTGACAATGCACCATTAGCTTCCGCCAGCGTCAGTAACCTAGCCCGTTTTAGTATCTTCCCTAGTGTGTCTAATAGACGAATTGGGCGATACGAGGACCGTTCTCCCGTTGGTTTCTTTCATTTTGGTAGTAGTACCACATGCTGCAATATCCATTGTATGGGAAAGACCCCCTCTAGTACGAATTTTGCAAGCGTGTGCTGGAAATCGTCCGAGCTAGCTATAATCGCCGCTTTGACCGCCTTGATTGGAATCCCAACATGTCCGAGTGCTTTGTTAATCTTTGTCCTAGAGGCAGCCTTTCAGGGTCGGTAATCAGCGGACCTCTATTGCTTTCTTTCCTTTTGGTAACCAAGGGATATTTTAATCCATACATATCTGTTTTGTTTAACATTACCTCGAAACTCGCCAAGAGTCGAAGATATGGCCTTGGCCTGTTCAAGGGGGAAATTCTCCGTGCAATTTATAGTCACATATTTCAATGCACCTTCCTAGCTTGCTTTGGTGGCGTTACAGCCAGAGCCAAGCTTCTCTCAATCACCCATGTTGGATGTGATTTATTTTTTTTAGACAGGGGAAAGGGACCTACAGTTTAATGTCGATTCCGAACGGTTTGAATCGAGAAGATTTTTTCTTGGCAAGTATACTACGGGGATTTCGCCAGTACCCCAACGAGGAGGGACCCCGCAAAATTAACATTCGATGGCGTTGGTGCTATCGGGATCCTAACTCGCTCATCATGCGCCACTAACCATTGCGCCACGACGCCCTCCTTACCATAGTTTATTTAAAGGTCTAGGCTTCCAATGTCAAATACGTTTCGTCTTTGTTGAGCGAAAGGCCGCCACTACTCCGGACCAAGACGTCTTCGGTTCCAGTCCCACTAAACGACTACGTATGAGGGTACGCGTACGGTCAGTTGTACGATACTTGAAGCCCAAGGTTTACTCCCAGATTGAAGCGCGGGTTAAGTAAGGAGCCATACTTGTGTAGCACACGAAAATAAATCGAAGTCAGGGGAACATTCACTGGAGGAAAAACTAACATCCAGATTGCCTTACCGCCTTCCTCTCACTTATAGATGACATTAAGTCAGGTTCCACGAATATGCAACCGAACATCCGTCCAAATCACTCAAAATCAAGAATGCAAGCAAAAATCTGCTGTCATATCATTGTCTGCGCACTGACTCAGCTTACCTGCCAGTAAGCCAGTCAGCCCATAGAATTACATGGCATGCCGACAATTACGAGGAAGTTGAAATCCATTCCCTCGCATTTACAAGCAGAAGAAACACTCATGCCCCTGCTAGGTTTCGACACTCTGTCGACCGCAATGGAGAATCGAAAAAGACCTATCATGCTCGTCAAATGCTACCCAACTCGCTTGCTATATGTATTCATACGAAGAGTAAAAGTGTGATTGTAGCGCTTACGTTTTGACATTTTCGAAATCAGGCACGAACGCCAGAGTCGCGTTCAAGGATGTTATTTGCATTTAGAAAAGGAGAAAGGGGGATGTGACGTAAGCGTCGCCTCAAAGTGGACAGGAAACATGACAACTGAAACAGTGTCGGAACGATAGGTGGGCACGTTGCTTTGCATCACGCGATAGCTGTCCAATCGTATTGGTAATGGAGCATCCAGAGGCGGGAGTATGACAAAAATGTCGTTTTCGTGATCCACAACCGTGCTAACCACATCATTCGTCCGGTCTCCAAGATAAGCTCATACTCCACCCGTCGAGCACTCGATGTGTCGCATGGACTTTTTCGAATATAACACGCTCGTATATCATTTCTGAAATGAAATTTGTGCGGCGGGAGTAGAGGTATTACTTCTCGTCTACCATAAGGGCAAGAAGGATCTGCTTAAGCTGCCCGTGCCCGGAACAGCAGTTCGTGGATGCAACTGATATCCTCGTTAGGTTGTAAATTTGTCCGTACAAAACGTCACAATGTGTATGAATTTCATTTGTCCGAAACAAAGCAACCAGCACAGGATGACAGTGATGACGACGCATGATCCCTTTCCCGCAACCACGACAACCGTACCCATGAAACCAACGACTACTGGAAGAACCACGGCGAATACATTGCTTGCGACGATGATGATGATGACGATATAGTGTATGTGCCATGAATATTATACTCCCCTTCGCTGTTTCCTCCGGCTTCTCCCATCGTTCCCCATACTCCGTCCCAACAATGTACCACCCTCTCGAAAGGACGAAGGAGGTGTCGGAGAATCGGAGACTTGATGCGGTTTCATGTACAGACAACAAATTTTGACATTTATTGTCTTGGGTTAAATTGGAATTTATAGCAACAGCAGCAGAGGCAAAGGCAGCCCTTCGTCCTAGTATCCACATGCGTTTCTAAAGGAGTGTACACAACAGAATAGCCTGGGTGTTGGCAAAATTGTAAATTGCTTTAAAAAGAACTACAGCTCGCATTTGACATGCTTTTGCATATTGTTTGCCACCACACCGAGTTAGTTGGACAGCACACCGTACGGGAAAGAGTGTGAACATTAATGAATAGGTCCTTGCATGGTGGTATCCTTGTAAGCTCATACGATGCATGCGAAGGATATTACAACGCAAGCCTTTGTGTCGGTGATCCTGGGGAAAAGTTTTCGGGAATTGGTTTTTCGAACAAACAACTAACAAACTGTCGGGTATTTGATGCAGAGTGTTGTCAAAGGAGTCGGGAGATCGTAGGGGCAGCACAAGCTTTAGATGTCGGGGAACAATTGTTCATTTGTGATCAGGACTGACATGTGATGTTGAACTTTGGCAAAATAAAACTGACTATTAACAGACGCGGCAGTTGCCCCATAGACATCGTTTTTGAAAATGTGTTTCGCCGGAAATGTGGGACGTACTCACTCTTTTGCCGTGGAGGAGCACAGGGCGGTATTGATGCTTTAGTATAGAGGTAGAGGCTAAGTCAGTTTAAGCAACTCCAACTAAAGGGCAGATGACGACACATTCGCAACTAGGTTCCTATCTATAGATACCAGTTGGGGGGTCAGTGATCAGTGTATCCATTGCGACCACTTGACCATCCTTTTCGAAGGCAATTTAGAAACGCCAAAAAAAGCAATGAATAGATTCGATTATAAAATTCCTTGACGAAAAGAGCAATTCTGCAAATTTAGCTTCAAAGAATGAATAGCAAGAAACCTGGCCACTGATTTAAAGGAGGTGGTAGCTAAGCCAGTGATGCTACTGTGGTTCGCAAAACATTGACAAACCGTAGGACCCTACTAGCCGATTGAACCAAGATGCAGCAGATATGTATAGAGTTAGGAGGCTCTTCCATTTATCGAGAGCACCGCGGCGCAGTGGGTAGTGTGTTCGCCTCTGACGCCGATGACAGATCGAATTCCGACAACAGCCTTGTCATCGAAGGTGTTTTTCACGGTGCCTCTCCTCAGCGGGGGGTACTGGTAAAATGTCAAGCAAAGCTTCTCAAAGTTCGCCGTTCGGAACCAGCAATAAACTGTAGGTCCCTTTCACCTATAGGAAAATAAACTCACACACAATATAGGCTCGTCCTTGGTCCTTCGTGGACTGTAACGCTAACACACATACATACATTTTGTAGAGCAGAGAAATGAAAATGCTTATGCCATAAGTGTATATAGCGAATTTGCAGTCTGGAAGCCTAGGTAGCCTAGGTCAGAAGTATATACATATGTACATTGCATAATATCGACCCACGGATAGAACCCTGCGGAACTCCTGTAAAAGAGTGTTGTAATATTAACGCGTCTTCACTGACATAGCTTTGGATAGTCTTGACTAAGAAGTCTTAGTACTTCGCAGCATTCTAAGTGGTCGATCCTACGAAGATTGCTAGAATGTAAAGCTTTTCGGCATTTAATATACATATGCCACACCCAGGCTGCGATGGTACGCGGTGGTACGCTTGGACGGTAGAGGAGAGTACTGTGCTTTGGAAACATTCAGTTCCACTGTGTTCTTTTTCCCCATAATCATTGCTATCGCAGAATCCAAATATAGTAGACGAATAGGAGAAACTGGGGGCACTGTTATAAGAGAAGGATTGGTTTTCTCCGATTATACCGGGTTTTAATATAGGGCAGTCCAATAGGGACTACTGAAATTTGACAGTTGATAGTGGCCATACTGTTCAAGCTTACTTACTTACTTACTTATCAGGCCAGCTATCCATGGAGGATCTGAGCCTGAGCTATAGCTGCCTTCCATCCTTGACGGTCCCGGGCACGCTGCTTCCAGTTGTCAAGACCAAGATGTCTTATATCCGCGATTACTTGGTATTTATACCGGAGGTTCGGTCTTCCTCTTCTTCTCGAACCAGGCGGCTCGGAGTCGAAGACCCTCTTAGCTGGAGCGTTGATGTCGATGTGCTCGATGTGGCCGAGCCAGTGTAGTCGACGGATCCTTGCCTTCCGGACTACATGCACATCTTGGTACAGCTCGTAGAGTTCGCGGTTGTGCCTTCTTCTCCATTCACCTTCCTCACAGACAGGACCAATTATCCGGCGCAGAATTTTTCTTTCGAAAGAACCCGATATCAGCTCCGCCGTCCTGCTTATGGCTCAGCTTTCGGCTCCGTACAGAAAGACTGGCAGTATGAGCGTTTTGTAAAGCATGACTTTGGTCTTTCGAGTAAGGAGTTCGAGTGAGATCGATGATTACCAACGTTTTTTTTAGCCCGAATTGGATGATATGAATACCAAAAACATGTAGTTTCAACAGGACGGCGTGCCACAAAGCTCATGCCACATTAGAAATTCAACACCTCACGTGCAAGTGATGTGAACTGGCCACAGAGATTCTGCGATTTGATTCCGTTCGATTTTTCTTGTGGGATTTTCTGAATTCGCAGGTCTATAAGCGTCAAGCCACAAATCACAGCAACCCTAAAAGCCAACATAACCCATGCTATCAGTCAAATTCAACCTGATTCATGCGCCAGAGTCAAGGAAAATTGGGCATTTCGGATGAGCGTCAACCAGAAAAGCCTCGGCGGACGTTTGAACGATGTTATATTCGATACGTAATGGAATCGACAAGCCTTTCAAACGAATACAAATTTTAATGATGGGAAGCGCTTGATGAGAGTCGTGGTGGTATAGACTTTGTAAAAAGCAGAGGAGCAGAAGCAGAAGGTCAGTATGATTAAAGAATGTGACGCAAATATCCTGTAGTCACATGACGTCGCAAATATGACGAAGCTGGTGAAATCCTACGACGGGTTATGCAGTGAGTTTTAAAGCGGAAGATCAGAAATACAATAGGCTAATGACATTGATTCATATTTTCATCAAAGAAGTTAAATAACTGTGAATATAGACTGCCTGTTAAAACCTCAATCTGTGGAGAAATTCATACTGAATATCCTTCGCTCTAGTCATTAAATTTTAGTACGCAAGAGGAGCCTTTTCCAAAGTTGTGTCTAGTGCCGAATATGGATAGACCCGACCAGAGAAATCTTGAGCAGTTGTGAACATCTGTCTGAGAACAGCTGAATGGACATGATTGATGTCGCTTGAAGGCACTGGACTTTTCCTTCCTATACCTTCCTCTCTTACTTAGATAGCGCTACAGTCCGGTGTGAACTTGGGCCGCAACCAAAAAACTTTTCCAGCAGTAACGGTATTTTGCCAGGTGTTTCCAGCGACGCATTTCCAGTTAGTTAAAGTCCCCTTCCATCGGTGTTGGATTCGTAGACGTCGTACTAGGCTGATGTCGATGTGCAGCCCTTTTAGTTCGTGGATGTATTTTCTCCTCCACGATCCACCACAGTCTAATAGAAGAATTTTCCCCTCGAAACGACCAAGGGCTTCTCATCCGCTTTCGTTAAAGGACATGCCTTTACGCCATAGAGGAGAACCGGAATGATCAAAGTTTTGTATAGCGCAACCTTGTTCATCAAACCAGGGGTTTCCGGTTGGTGGTGGTTTGAAACTCAAGACAATAGAGGCAGCGTCTCTGATGGCGCGCTGTCACAACTCCTGCTGTTGTTCTGTGGATTGTACCGGTGTCATCGGAATTTGCGTGAGGTTGAGGGAAACTCGATCGGCAAAGATCCTAGCGGTCTCCTGCGATTGTATCTTTCCGACGTCAAACTTTCTTTGTCCAGCTCTCTTTCGTGGCATGCCTGATATCTTTATTCGTACCTTGGCTCCAAGAAGGTAGTTATCAAGATAGTACATTTAGGATGTCGGAGACGTGGAGCGGCTAATAAAATTGAATTGTCATTTTCATCGCATGCATCGAAGCATTTCTCGTAACACGTAAGGAGACTCGCACCAACGCAGTATTGTTGATTTTGTCCGCAAATCCGCATCCCAATAAGCGCTGTTTGTCCTCCATGTAGCAATTCCCGTAGTAGATGTCGCAGTCTTTCATCAAGGAGCACGAGAAGCGCGAGATTGAGGATATGGAGATATGTTCTTGCAGGAACCACGTTGGAAAATTTTACCAAAAGGTAAATTGAACGTGCCAAGGCTATAAAGCCAGAGCAGAAGCCTGCAGAGATGAGCACGGACAACTAGTAGTGGAGTCACAGTCGATGCTGAGATTGTGAAAGGACCACTTCTGCAGACTGTATTACGGCGATGATAGTCAAAACGCCGCCGTCAGGTAGAACGAACCATTCACAATAGACGAAGACGGAAGAGAACCCCGTCCAACCGACCTAGACGCTGTTAAGATAGCGATATCGACACTTAAGTCTTATAAAGCTGCTGGAGCTGGCGATGAGCTAGTTAGGAACATGCACCAACTCATATGCAAGATATGGTCGGAAGAATGCATGCCCGATGAATGAAATCTCAGCATCGTTTGCCCAGTTCATAAAGGAGACCCCTATGATTGCGCCAATTACAGGGGGTTAAGTCTCCTGAATATTGCGTACAAAATCATACTGTATAAGCGCCTGAAACAGTTCGTGGGCAAGCTAATAGGTTCCTACCAGTGTGGTTTCAGGACAGAAAAATACACGATAGACCAAATATTTAGACTACGGCAGATCTTGGAGAAGACCCATGAATTTCAGGTCGACACGCACCATCTTTTTATCGACCTTATAGCCGCATATGACAGTGTTTATAGAAGCGAGCTAATAGAGCCATGTCATGTTTTAACATTCCTGCCAAACTCGTCAGACTGTGCAGGATGACTATGTAGAACTTCCGCTGCGCCATTCAGGTCGGAGGTGAACTATACTAGGTCTTCGATGTTAAAAAAGTTTTAGACAGGGTGACGCACTGTCATGTGATTTTTTCGCATTATACTTAAAAAGATTTCGCGGGACTCTGCGGCCGATAGAAGAGGTGCGATCTACTTCAAGTCTACTCAATTGCTTGCCTACGTAGAGGACATTGACGTTATTGGACGGACAAAGCAAGATGCCAATGATGCTTTCGCAAGCATTGAAGCAGAAGCGGCAAAAGTGGGTCTAAGGGTGAATGGGGAGAAGACCAAATATATGCTGTCATCAAAGAAAGACGCGCAACACCGATATCTTGGTCAGAACGGGGCCCTCGGCAGCTATATTTTTGAAGTAGTCAAGGACTTTTTTCTACCCTGGCTCGATAGTGACAAGCAGCAATTGAGTAGTAGAGCCCTCTCTCGTAAAACTAAGGTATCCCTCTACAAAACCTTAATTATCCCGGTCCTTCTCTACGGCGCCGAGGCTTGCACTTTATCAAAAGCGGATGAAGAGGCTCTTGGGCGTTTCGAGGGGAATATTCTGCGTGCATTTTTTGGCCCCGTTTGTGTAAACGGAGAGTGGAGGTGGAGATTCAACCAAGAACTGTACGGGCTGTACAGCGACATCAGCCTAGTTAGACGTCTTCGGATCCAACGTCTAAGATGGCTAGGCCATGTAGAGCGAATGGACATCACCGCTCCGGCCCGAAGAGTCTTCGACACCATCTAAGGAGGCGCGCACAGGTGGAAAGGGACCTCAACCAACTGGGCGTGTGGCATTGGAAGCGGCTGGCAAAATATCGTGCCGGCTGGAGAGGCTTGTCTGTTGAGGCCCTGGTTCACTCCGAACTGTAGCGCCATCTAAGTAAGTAAGTTTTGCCTGGTACATCCGATCGCACTGCTGGGAGTGCAGTTATATCTGCTTTATAGCAGTTGAGGGTATGCTCCACTTGATTGCCTGCACCTTTTCCGTTTAGGGACTTCATATTCACGCGGAGCTGTGTGTCAACCTTAATCGAGCAGGGGCAGAGATCGAGGCTGCCGTTTGTCATATTATAGGCGATCAACTCCTTAGCTCTGTTTTCTCGCTCCCTCTCCCCAACTTCCTGTAGTGCGAGCTAATTGAACCATTTGTCTTTGAAAAGGAGACACTGCAGACAACATATTTCACATGAGCAAAGCTTCCATAAGAGCTATGTGACTTTTAAAATAGAGGGGTCAGTTTTCGCCTATGAAAGAAACATTAGAGTGAGAAAGTGAGACCTACCCTCCACTAGGGTCACACAGCTCCCAGTGATTCCGCCATATGAGCCCAATCGCACTTCTTAAACATTCCCACAACTCCCATCTACTCAGTTGTATGTCCTCAGCAATTTACATACAATAACCTCCAACAATATGTGAACATCCTTAAAAATGACTCGGCTTACATTTGTTGGAGGCGAACACGATGAGTGCTCGTATATCTAACATCTAGTGCCATGCGAACCATAGAAAACATCATAGTTTCGTTTCCTTACCATCTTTCTTCTCTCAAAATTACATTTGCCGAAGATAAGAGCGGAATTCAGTGAAATAGTGCACTTATTCCCTTACAAATTGAATTGTATCTGAAAGGCAAGCAAATGCAAATGTAGTTCCTAGCCCACCCATCGACCTCATAGCCGCCCACAAGGAGTTGAAATGTTTTCTGCAAAAAAAGAAAAACTACTCTCCCGACTTCGGTTCATGTCTGGTTGTCTGAAGGAGCGTAGATGGTAGATGAAGGTTGAGATGAAAGACCGCATCTCCACGTATCTCCAGCACAAGTCGTTCCTTCTTGTTTCCTCTCTATTCATCGTTTTTTTTTTTTTTGTTTTGGATAAAGTCCTTCTTCTTACAGCATTGGGAATGAGTTCATAAATGCAATTTAAAGTTGCATAAAGTCGAAATCCTTAACCATACCACTCCGCACTGAATCTCTGCCTTTACCGCTCACGAATATCTCGGGTAGATTCCCTAAATGGCGACCGAAATAAATGCAAAGATAAATTGAGCTCGAAGGACTCTTAGCCCCCGTTCACAAGGCAAAACTTTGTTTCATATAATTCGCTTAATAAAAGAAAATTTTAGTTTTAATACCGTCTTAGCTTCTAGGATATGTATCTAGAAGCACTCGAATGTATGTTGCATGACAGGGCAAGGCAAGTTCTATAGTTGGGATTGGTGTAGTCAACAGGAAATTAATATCTCCGAAGCAGAAAAAGTTTAGTCCAGACCATACTGCCGGCAAATGGATTGCAATGAAATTGAGGTAATCCATCTTGTGTATTGTTATTCTTAGAAGGGAACCAAACGATTTCTCGCTTTAGACTACATCATGCTCTCTATCATGCTGCTTTCGGGCACACACGTACGAGCATAGTCTTGGTGTCTACTGATCCGTATTTCTTTCTATTTTTGCTTTTGTTCGTTGTTATAATGAAATGAGATAGTATTGTTCGGTCCTATGGACGATTGGCGATGGAATAGAGAAAGCTTGGATAGGAGGTTGATGTTCAATTAGATTGCTTGGTCTCGAACTGGGCCGTGGCGTTTCTGCCGGAAGATTCATAAATCGGGAATTGATTACGTGCAGAACTTAATATTAACTTGATTCGATTGTGTGCTGTTGCCTCGAAGATACATCTCATCCATCGGTGCTTTGATTTCTGTATCTAATCCGTCTAGTTTGACTGGGTGGAAGCTAATTCAGGGGATGAGGTTTCTTATGTAACAAAAATATATGAAGGAAAATGAGTCCAACAACTTTACTTGCAACACCGCCCGACATTTTCAGGAACAAATCTGACTCTAACACTTCTTCTTCATCTTCTTCTCGGGCACTAAACTTCAGGGTGAACCTGGGCCTCAACCAACATGCCCCTCCAACTAGCACGATCTTTTACTAGACTATTCTATTGCCTGAAGTTCCCTTCCACCTGTGTGTCATCTTAAGTGCGGCTGTTCTCTGTTTCTTCGTCTTCGTCGGGGTAGAATTCAAAAACTCTTCGGGCTGGAGCTGTGGTGTCCAATCTCCCCAAATGGTCTAGCCATCTTAGGCGTTGAATCCGTAGACGCCTGGCTAGACTCATGTCGCTGTACAGCCTCTAATGCTTGTGGTTGAATATTTTCCTCCATTCCCCGTCTGCCTTTATAGGACCGAAAATCATACACAAAACCTTCCGAATCGATCAAGGACCTGCTCATCCGCTTTTGATAGTGTCCATGCTTCTGCACCATACCGCAGGGCCAGGATAATAAGGGTTTTGTATATAGTTAACTTTGTCGTTCGGGAGAAAGCTCTATAACTCAATTGCCTCCTGAGCCCAAAGAAACAGCGATTGGCAAGAGCGATTCTGAATTTGATTTCGGAACTAATGTCGTTGTTCCAGGCCACTGTGGAGCCAAGACAGACAAAGTCCTTAAATACTTCGAACTTATATCTGCCAATACAAACGTTCTGGCAAAGACAGCATATATTTAGTTTTGCCCCATTTTCGCCGACTCTGCCACTGCTGTGATCTTCCGATTATGTTAATGTCATCCGCGTATTCGAGGAGTTGTGAGGATTTGAAATATATTGTGCCTCTTGTGTTGGTCAGCGATTTTTGCATAATCATTTCTAAAACAATGTTGAAGAAATCAAACGACAGAGCTTCGCCCTGTCTAAATCCTTTTTGAACTCAAAACTATCGGTCAGGTGTTCACCGATTCGGATGGACCAGCGAGCATTCTCCAAAGTCATCCTGCATAGTCTGACGAGTTTCTGACAGGGATGTCAAAGGTAGACATGAAGTTGTATAGCTCGTCTCTAATTACGCTGTCGTGTGCGGCTTTGAAGCCGACAAATAGGTGGTGAGTGTCGACCTGAAATTCGTTGGTTTTTTCCAGGATCTGCCATAAATTTGATCGATAGTGAACACCTCTGGCCTGATGCCACACATATAAGGACCTATCAGCTTATTTACAATAGGCTTCAGGAGCTTACACAAAACGACAGAGAAGATTTTGAAGCCGATGTTAAAGAGACAAATTCCTCTGTAGTTAGCGCAGTCAGAGAGGTTTCCTTTCTTGTGGATCGGGCGAACGATACTATAATTCCATTCATCGGACATGCATTCCTCTGACCATATCTTACAGATGAGCTGCTGCATGCTCCTAACCAGGTCAACTCCAGCTGTTTGGAAGAGCAGAGGAGACTGTCCTTCTACGCCAGCAGCTTTATTCGACTTGAGTTGCGATATGACGATCTTAACTTCGTCGAAGTCAGGGGGACGGACTTCTCCGCGATTTTCGTTATTAAAAAGTGGATCATTCTGCCTGACAGCGGTATATTGGCTAAATTGCCGCTATACTGCCGCAGAAGTGGTTTTTCCATATTCCCAGCATCGGCTGGGATTCTATTACTAGGTGTCCGTTCGCAACCCTACAGGCTTCCGTTCCGGCTTTATAACCTTGGCATGTTCGCTTTATTTATTGATAGAACTATCGAATGTCATGCCAGCAGTAACGCTTCACCAATTCATCAATCGCGGGCTTCTCATTCCCTTTCTTCTTTCTCTTAAGAAGCGTATGTTCCTCCCTTCTTTTTAACTCGTACAGCTCAAGAGCTGCTTTTGTTCTTTTATGGAGCGAGGCCTTATACATATGCTTTCTGCTTCGCTGTGTGAATCCTTATACACTGGTAAAACCTTGAAGCCCAAAACTTCAGATGCAATGCTTTTCAGCGCTTGTTTGCAAAGGCTCAACTGTGATTCTATTGACTACGTGGAGGGTTGAGGTATATAGGAGAGCCAAAATGAGACACGATCGGCAAAATTACGAGCAGTTTCTGGTGATAGTAGCTTTGCAACTTCGTAGCTTCGTATCCTTACTCTACTCCGCTGCGTTCGTGATATCCGAAGGCGCATCTTGACAAAGTAGTGGTCCGAGTCGATGCTAGCTCCTCGAAAAGTTCGCTTAGCATTGAGGTCTCCTAGTACAATCTTAATGTCATAGCTGGGACATTTGGCGTGCATTCTGTCTAGAACTCATCTTTGGTGGACGCAGATCTGGTTGATGTTCATCCTCTTCCGTTAGTAAATCCATAGTCAGGAAATTTTCAGATGATGCCACGAGGAGGTGGAAGTAGGACCTGGCTAACAGAGCTGCAAGATATTCGGTTGCAAAAGCTCTTTCTCGCTTTTGCAGTAGATGCTACTTCTACGAGGCCTTTGTTAGTCTTTTACCATTTTGCACACTATTGACCTATTTACACGGGAGAAACTTAATTTTTTTGCAATGGAAATGGTATGTCATCGCTGATAGATCCTGATACTGGGAATCCGAGGGGTGGAAATTCTTCAATCTCTTCAATCATAATCACATACCGATAGCACTAATTCACTGAGACTCACTCTTTTACAGAAGAACCAAGAGGCTCTTATTTAAAGACTCTTATAGCTGGATTGTTGCTGTTCAAGCGCTCGATGTGACCGAGCCAGTGTAGTCGACGAATCTTTGCCTTCCGGACTATATGCGTATCTCGTTCAGCACGTAGCGTTCGCGGTTATGTCTTCTCCTCCATTCACCTTCTTCATAGACAGGACAGGCAGAATTTTTCTTTCGAAAGAACCCAAAATCAGCTCAGCCGTCCGATTATCGTCCAGCTTTCGGTTCCGTACAACAAGACTGGCAGTATAAGCGATTTGTAAGGCATGTCTTTGAATGCGGAGTTTTCACCCAAGTTGTTTGGACAAACCCAAGTAGCAGCGGTAGCCAGATCTCCACTGTGGAGTTTACTGAGTTTACGTTTACTCTTTAACAACTTCGAAATTATAGCTGTCGTTCGTTACGTTTTGTCCCAGGTGGTGAACGACGGATCTCCTTTTTGCTTGACAGCATGTATATTGTCTTATCCTCATCTGCAGCTGGTCGGACTTGTGGAAGATAGTGCCTTCCGCGTTGACACCTGGCCACAGCACTATCTACTCCAGCACCAAACTGAAAAAATGTGGCCTAGGTGCGACCCGGAGGGCCCACACGACTAACTTTCCAGTGGGTAAAATGAAAACCCCCATTTAAGTTCATATTTTTTCATTTTTAGCCCCCGACGCAAAAAGAGGGGTGTTATAAGTTTGAGGTTTCTGTGTGTCTTTCTGTGGCCTCGTAGCTCTTGAACAAATGGACCGATTATGATGCTGGTTTTTTTTTTTTTTTTGCTCACGTGCGTGTGCAGTTTCCAAAAACTCATGTGCGCGGGTGTTTGTGGTGAAAATTTCCTTTATTGCGGGCACTAATGAGTATATGCGGAAATAGCTGTTAAGTGCGGTAGTGCGTTTGTGCTGCACTTTCCACAATATTAACAATGCTGAGGACAAAACTCTCCAAAAAATGTCGACTTCTGAAATTTTCTAGTTTAGACTTTATAGAAAATTAAGCCATTTTAGACTAAAATGTTGTAAAAATGGAAAATAGAAACAAAGAAGTTTTGAAGTGGAACGTTTCCATATTTTAATTTGCTGCAAACAACTCCCGAGCAGTAAATCAACTCATTTTTAATCACGATCGCGAGTGTGTGCATTTATAGAAAGTCACCCCATGTGCGCACTCCACATGTGCGTTAAACAGAACCCACCCAGCAGAGTGCACACAAGTGTGCGTTGTCTTTATGGAGCATATGAAGTGCGCACGTGAGTAAGTGAGCTTCTATATGCACATACTCGTGTTCTTGAGCGATAGTAAAAATGCTCACAGCCAATTACTCATGAGCGCGTGCGTTTAATAATTGCTCGTTAGGTAGCGCACGCTCACGAGCAGCTCATGAGTGTGCGTTTCCTTACACAATGTCAACACTTTCCGAGAAATCTCATATGTATCGCTTCTCGTCCGATCACCGCAATCAACCAGCGTCGGGCGCGGTTAGTACCTAGATGAGGGACCGCTTGGGAATTTAAATTTTGACAAACAACGTAAGCTGCGTAATTACGCGTGGAATGAACTCGGTCCCATGTCAATATCATCTTTGGTTCTCAAGATAAGTGTGGCGCGACACAACCGAATCAGTTTTCTTGAGGTCCCGAATTCGATCATTGCATCAAACAATTCCTTGTGATGAATATTGTCGTATGCGGCCTTAAGGTCAATGAAGAGGTGTTGTGTATCGACTTGAAACTCGATGATTTTTATCAGGATTAGTCGGGGTGTGAATATTTGGTTTATAGTCGATTTGCCAGGCTAGAAGCCGCACCGGTACGTGCCCGAGTAGTACGGTGCAAAATGGCTTTAGACATTCGCCATGTGCATTGGACAGGATGTTGTATGCGACATTGAGCACGGATATGCCTCTATAGTGGTTGCAAGGATCGCCTTTTTGATGGGGCAAATAGAACTGATATTCCAGTCATTGGACATACTTCCCAAATTCTACCGATGATCTTGTGCAAGCTCCTTACTCGAGCATCTCCTCTGTGGCCTTTGTTAAAGTTTCCTGCAAGCGTCCACCGGCGCACTCAGACGCAATCACTGGTCCATTGTACTCCAGACAGACACCTTACATTAATATATTTTCCCCGTTTTCCGGAGAAAAATTTGAAGGGGCTTCAGTGATGTAGAGCTAAGGGATTCGGCACACACCACGTCAGTCTCCAAGGGTGCGCCACCGTGCACGAGCAAAGGCGGGACAATCTCAGAGGAAATGCTCTGCAGTGTCATCCTCCTCCTCGCCACATGTGGCACAGGTAGGCGTCTCACTGATGTCAAGCACGTAGAAATGCTTGGCAAAAGTGTAATGGCCCGTGATAACTCCCACAAGCCTTCTGCAGTCGATTCTCCTTAAAGAAGGAATGCTGCAGTTTTTTTGCAGACATCAGGGCATATGCGCTTAGTCATCCTGCAACCCGGACAATCCCTCCATCTACGGTTGTGTGTATTAAATACACAATAGTTAATGTTG
Organism: Eumerus sabulonum; assembly: GCA_951905685.1. NCBI lineage: Eukaryota > Metazoa > Arthropoda > Insecta > Diptera > Syrphidae > Eumerus > Eumerus sabulonum. Next base: position 32,339,991 of record OX645060.1, read on the forward strand.
GAATTTACCGTGGACGCAGGTAGACCTAGAGTGGGTTCAGGTCCTGAGAAGCTCTGAACCCCTTCTAGCGAGTTCATCAGAGATCTCATTTCCTGGGATCACAGAGTGGCCTGGAACCCATACAAGCCTTAATGAATTTAGTCTGCCGACTCTGTTCAAGAAGGACTTGAGTTCAAGCACTAATTTGGAGCTAGTTTAGGGGTTGTTTGTTGAAGGCTTCTGCTATCCGCTGGAGCACTCAGACGCAATCACTGGTCCATTGTACTCCAGTAGTTTAGGGGTTACACACAGCTTTTAGTGCAGCTTGGCTGTCACTACAGACGCATACGCTTTCCCCATTCCACCTGTGCTTCACAACATATTGCATGGCCATCAGGATTGCGTATATCTCTGATTGGAAGACAGAGGTATACTTTCCTAACGAGAAGTGCAGTCGGATCTTGTCGCGGTCAAGGAAGACTCCAGCACCGGACTCCCGCCCAGACCTGGAGCCATCCGTGTAAATGCGAGGGCTATCCTTTCCAGGTTCAGTATCCAGCCATAGCCAATCCTGACGGCATAGAAACTCGACTGCGAAATTAGGACGCAATAGGATTACAGGCGTCAGTGCGTCAGAAGGCATGTCCATGAGACAGGGATCGCAGGACAATTCTTGCGCAAGGACACCGTTATTCCTATGCGAGTTGTACCAAAAGCCATTGCTCTTCAGACGAGACATGGCTTTCAGAGCACACCTTCTGATAAATATATCAAGAGGTGGAAGGCTCATCAAAGCAACTAGACTAGCGCCCGGCGTGTTGGTTAAGGCCCCCGTGCAGCTGAGACAAACCGTTCTTTGGAGTTTGGTGAAAGAGGCCACGACGTGTTTGCGTTTTAGTCTATTCCATCAGACAACCGATTATAGGTCTTATCATTACCGTGTTGATCCAGAGGACCTTTGCCGGCGATAGACCCCATGTTTTGCCAAAAGCTCCTTTGCATTGCCAGAAAACTGACAGCGCTTTTGGTGGTTTTTGACTCAACATGCTTTGACCAAAGAAGCTTTCTATCTAAGATGACTCCTAGATACTTAGCCTTCTTGGATATCAGGATGCATTCGAAGGGCAACTTTTCACACGTGCAGTCTCTCTACCAGTTTCTCCATACATTTCAGCAGGAACGATGTTAGACTAATTGGTCTGAAGCTCTTGCAAGGCTCTTAGCTTTCTTTTTAAAAGACCCCCATCTTATGTTTGTTCCCAGACTCCTCGATAATCTTGAGCTGGGGGGCAGCGAAGATTATTTTCTTTAGTCGCAGCTGTTTTCTTTTCTCTCTTTTTCTCGCCAAGTACTCCCCTCGCCCTGCACTCGTTTTCCAATGCAGCGATTTTTTTATGCCTCTTCGGTTACCACCCTTTTCTGCTCACACTCGTCGCCACATCACGAGTTTGAGATCGGGAGTGGCAAGCAGCATAAGGTTTTTTTTTCTTTTTTGGTGTAGGCTTCCCTACCTGTCGGAGCGCTTAGATGCAAAGTTTGCTTTTAAGTCCTGACAACAGTCCTTACGGAGTTTGGTTTGACGAATACAATTTCTTCATGGTCTTGCGGATATCTGGGGAGGTAATATCACATTATTTTAGTGCGGATGCGAATTTCTCGGAACCAACTGAGTCGAGTAAGAACACCAAAATTTAACGTCTGAAAGTTGCAATCGCAGGAGACCGCCAGGAGCTTCGCCGATCAAGTCTCCCTCAAGCTCTCTCAGGTCCCGATGCAATCTGCAGAAACCATAGAACAGCAATGGAGTCGTTGTCAGAAAGCCATTAGAGAGGCCGCCTCAGATATACTCGGTTTCGAGCCACCACCGTGATGAGTGCAGACAGGCCCATGTAGAGAAACAGAATGCATACATGGCCACATTGCATCGACGAACGAGAGCTGCCCGCGAGCTCTATGAACAGAAAAGGAGGGAGGAGCATGCGCTTCTGAGAAGGAAAAAGAAGGAGGACGAGAAGCGCGAGATCGAGGAGATGGAGAGATGTTACTGCAGGAACGACGTTCGAAAATTTTACCAGAAAGTAAAACGAACATGCCAAGGCTATAAAGCCAGAGCAGAAGCCTGAGGGTCTGAGCACGGACAGCTAGTAGTGGAGTCACAGTCGATTCTGAGATTGTGGAAGGACCACTTCTGCAGACTGTATAACGGCGATGATAGTCAAAATGCCGCCGTCAGGCAGAGCGAACCATTCACAATGGACGAAGAAGAGAATCCCGTCCACCCGACCTAGACGATGGTAAGATAGCGATATCGAAACTTAAGTCTTATAAAGCTGCTGGAGCAGACGGACTCCCCGCGGAGCTATTTATAGCAACTGGCGATGAGTTCGTTAGGAACATGCACCAACTCATCTGCAAGATATGGTCTGATGAACGCATGCCCGATGAATGGAATCTCAGTATCGTTTGCCCGGTCCATAAGAAAGGAGATCCCTATGACTGCGCCAATTACAGAGGGATAAGCCTCCTGAACATCGCGTACAAGATCCTCTCTGCGGTACTGTGTAAGTACCTGAAACCGTTCGTGGACAATCTGATAGGTTCCTACTAGTGTGGTTTCAGGCCAGGAAAATCCACGATAGACTAAATATTTACACTACGGCAGATCTTGGAGAAGACTCATGAATTCCTGGTCGACACGCACCATCTTTCCGTCGACTCTAAGGCCGCGTATGACAGTGTTTATAGAGACGAGCTATACAAAGCCATGTCATTTTCGAACATTCCTGCCAAACTCGTCAGACTATGCAGGATGACTATGGAGAAATCTCACTCCTCCATTAAGGTCGGAGGTGAATTTACCGACCCCTTTGATGTTAGAAAAGGTTTTAGACAGGGTGACGCACTGTTATGTGATTTCTTCAACATTATTCTTGAAATGATCGTGCGGGACTCTGCGGCCAATACAAGAGGTACGATCTACTTCAAGTCCACACAATTGCTAGCCTACGCAGATGACATTGACGTTATTGGACGAACAAAGCGAGACATCATGAGGCGTTCACAAGCATTGAAGCAGAAGCGGCGAAAGTGGGTCTAAGGGTAAATGGGGACAAGACCAAATATATGCTGTCATCCAAGAAAGACGCACAACACCGACATCTTGGTCAGAACGTCACCTTCGGCAGCTATATTTTTGAATTAGTCAAGGACTTCGTCTACCTTGGCTCGATAGTGACAAGCAGTAACGACACCAGCGCTGAGATAAAACGCAGAATAACTCTTGCCATTCGCTGCTTCTTCGGGCTCAAGAGGCAATTGAGCAGTAGAGCCCTCTCTCGAAAAACTAAGGTTTGCGCCGGACGTTATCAAAAGCGGATGAAGAGGCTCTAGGCCGTTTCGAGAGCAAAATTCTGCGTGCAATCTTGAGTCCCGTTTGTGTAAACGGAGAATGGAGGAGGAGATTCAACCAAGAACTGTACGGGCTGTACAGCGACATCGGCCTAGTTAGACATCTTCGGATCCAACGTCTAAGATGGCTAGGCCATGTAGAGCGAATGGACGTCAACGCTCCGGCCCGAAGAGTCTTCGACTCCAACCCCGAGGGACGACGCAACAGAGGACGACCGCATTTAAGGTGGCGCGCACAGGTGGAAGGAGACCTCAACCAACGGGGCGTGCGGCACTGGAAGCGGCTGGCCAAAGATCGGGTTGGCTGGAGAGGCTTGTTGGTTGAGGTCCTGGTTCACCCCGAACTGTAGCGCCATCAAAGAAGGAGAAGAAGTTTAGTAATAAAAATTCAATTCAGTAGGACTAAATACGTGGCTATAGCCCATACAACTCATACAAACAAGTAGCTAAACCATGTACTTAAAATAAACATTTTATAATAAAAATAGTAAACAATTGAAAGGTATATTGAGTAAACAGCCCCTCCGTAACGAACGGAAAATGTGGATAATTCAAGGATAAAATGCGATTCCCATTTGATTTAATCCAATTCCGTCTTTTTGCCTTTAAGGGTTTGCCTGCCTAACTATTCGAGTGAAAAATAAATGAAAAAAGAACAAATAGTCCTTTAGTCCTTTTTGTGAATTAACACGGTCGATTCTGAGGGATGCGTAAAGCAAAACCTTTTTCCCCAAATTTTACATAAACGGACTTTGGACTGATTTTGAGAAGGGGATTCCCCTCACAGTTTTCTTTCGTGTTTTTTTTTAAGGAACCGCGAAAATGGTAAACGACCACGATAAAAGGACTGTTCTATCTTAGTGGCAAGTAGATTACAACGGTCAGGATGGATAATGAGTCTTCTTCTAGGTTTTACTTTCCTTCGACAGAGATGAGAAAGCGATGAAAGGGGGGAAACGAGTGGAAGCAGGAATATAAAAAAGGTTGTAGTAAGTAGATAAAGTAAGGAATTTAGAAAATTAGAAGGTAAGCTACCTGTAGGACTGCTTTCAGCCCCCAAGAGTAATTGCATAATCTCTTTTCGCAAATTACCTTTTTCGCTTATATTCCCTCTATCCTACTTCGTTTTCCTTCTTTTTGTAATTAAATGTTGAGTAAGTAAGTATGCACGTGGAAGGCATTGCTTTGATGTTCCCAGCAAGGCTAAAGACATAAATAGAAAAGAAATGATGCGAGGAATGATGGAATTGTTTAAGTTGGTGCAAAATTAAACAAGACAATCAGGCTTAAGTGAGTGTAATATTTTTATCAGCTACCCACTTATAGTGAACCCTTTTTGGACACTGCGTCCTGACTACCCAGAGGTGTTGGGAAGTTTTTTGTTTACTCTTCCCTTCCTTGTTAACGTCTTCGAAGGTTGATGTTGAATAGGTGAGGTAGTTCATTCTTCAAATTGATTGTCGGTCATATTTACATGGAAGCTTTTCAAAATAAAATACTTCAACGACTTGTGATAGGTGGGCTCATGAACTTATGTAAGAATAATTCAGGGAAGTACTCTGTCCCTTAAAATAATGTGCTTTAATAAGATAAATTGATAATTGTGGTGATAAAAGAAAATTGAGCTCAAGGTACTTCTATTTTCCTTTGAAAGATTGGATCCAACAAAAGCTTTTCAATATTTAGTAAGCCTTAACTTATGTAATGAAAACAGGCTAACTAATAGCTTTAGTTTTGATAGATGCTCGCGTTCTCTGCTGCGCCTTCCTTCCCGGGTGAGCTGTATTTTCCATGCGCTCTACATGACCCCGTTTGAACAAACGGGACCGTTTGAACAATAGACCGCAGCATTTTCCGGTCGAAACGACCGAGGGCATCTTTATCCGCTTTTGTTAAAGTCCATGCCTCTGCGCCGTAAAGGAGGACTGGGACGACTATAGTGTCACCTTGGTTTTCCGAGAGAGGGCTCTACTTCTCAATTGCCTCCTGGACCCAAAAATATAGCGGTTGGCAAGAGTGATTCTGAGTGATTGAGGGCGCCGTGGCGCAGTGGTTAGTGTGTTGGACTCTGGCGCACGATGACCGAGTTCGGATCCCGACAACACCAACGCCATCGAATGTTTATTTCGCGGTGTCCCTCCTCGGCGGGCTACTGGCAAATCCCTCCGTAGTATGCCTTGCTTGAAAAAGTTTCTCGACTCACGCCGTTCGGAATCGGAAATAAATTGTAGGTCCCTTTCACCTGTGTGAAAAAATAAATCACACACAATATGGGTGATTGAGAGAAGCTGGGCTCTGGTCCTAGACTGTATAGCTCGTCTCTACATACGCTGACATACGCTGCCTTGAAATCGACGAAAAGGTGGTGAGTATCGATTTGGTATTCCTGGCTCTACTCCAAGAGCTGCCGTAGCGTTAATATTTAATCTTTAATATTTAATAAGAGGCGGTCAGTTTATCCACAAACGGCTGCAGGCGTTCACACAATACGGCAGAGAAAATCTTGTATGCTATGTTAAGGAGACTAATTTCCCTATAGTTGGCGCAGTTGTAGTCCCTTCTTATGGACCGGACAAACGATGCTGAGATTCCATTCGTCGGACATGCTTTCCTCCGACCATTGGCATGAACCTTACCAGCTTATCTCCAGCCGCCTTAAAAAGCTCAGTAGACAGGCCGTCGGCACCCGCGGATTTATTAGACTTAAGTCTTGATATCGCTACTTTGACTTCGCCTAAGTCAGGTGGACGGAATTTTCTTACATCGTCGTTCATTACAAATGGACTATTCTGTCTGTCATCGCAGTTATACAGTTTGCAGAAGCACTTACTTACTTATCAGGCCTGCGATCCATGGAGGATCTGAGCCTGAGCTATAGCTGCCTTCCATCCTTGACGGTCCCGGGCACGCTGCTTCCAGTTGTCAAGACCAAGATGTCTTACATCCGCGATTACTTGGTCTTTATACCGGAGGTTCGGTCTTCCTCTTCTTCTCGAACCAGGAGGCTCGGAGTCGAAGACCCTCTTAGCTGGAGCGTTGATGTCCATGCGCTCGATGTGGCCGAGCCAGTGTAGTCGACGGGTCCTTGCCTTCCGGACTACATCCACATCTTGGTACAGCTCGTAGAGTTCGCGGTTGTGTCTTCTTCTCCATTCACCTTCCTCACAGACAGGACCAAATATCCGGCGCAGAATTTTTCTTTCGATAGAACCCAAAATCAGCTCCGCTATCCTGCTTAACGTCCAGCTTTCGGCTCCGTACAGCAAGACTGGCAGAATGAGCGTTTTGTAAAGCATGACTTTGGTCTTTCGAGTGAGAAGTTTTGACCCCAGTTGTTTGGACAAGCCGCAGTAGCAGCGGTTGCCAAGGGCGATTCTACGCCGGATCTCCACTGTGGTGTCATTTGTGGAGTTTACGTTGGCCCCGAGGTAGACAAACTCCTTAACTACCTCGAAATTGTAGCTGTCAATTGTTATGTTTTGTCCCAGGTGGTGAGCGACGGATTGGTTTTTGCTTGACAGCATGTATTTCGTTTTGTCCTCATTGATCTTAAGACCAATTCGTTTCGCCTGTTCTTCAATCGCCGTGAATGCTTCCACAATGCCACGGCGAGAACACGCGATGATGTCGATATCATCCGCGTATCCTAGCAGCTGGATGGACTTGTAAAAGATAGTGCCTTCCCTGTTGACGCCTGCCCGTTGCACTATCTGCTCCAGCACCAGGTTGAAGAAGTCACATGACAGCGCATCTCCTTGCCGAAATCCGGTGCATGTTTCGAATGGTTCCGAGGTCCTAGAACCGAGTTGCACAATGCATCGCGTGTTTTCTAGCGTGGCGCGACACAACTGGATCAGTTTTACCGGGATCCCGAATTCGGCCATCGCCCCAAACAGTGCTTCACGATGAATGCTGTCGTATGCGGCTTTGAAATCGATGAAAAGATGGTGTGTATCGATCTGAAACTCGTTGGTCTTTTCCAGGATCTGTCGAAGTGTGAAAATTTGGTCTATAGTTGATTTGCCGGGCCGGAAGCCGCACTGGTAGCTGCCGATTAGTGCGGTGCAAAATGGTTTTAGACGTTCACACAATACGCTGGACAGGATCTTGTATGCGACATTGAGCAGGGATATACCTCTATAGTTCTTGCAAGAGGTAGGATCGCCTTTTTTGTGGATGGGGCATATAGAGCTGGTATTCCAGTCGTCGGGCATGCTCTCATCTTCCCAAATTCTGCAGATGATCTGGTGCATGCTCCCTACCAGAACATCGCCGCCAGCCTTGAAGAGCTCTGATGGCAAGCCATCTGAGCCTGCGGCCTTGTTGTTCTTCAGTTTCTGAATAGCTGTGCCGACTTCTTCTATGCTGGGTGGGAGGACTACTTCAGCGGCTGGAGTTGGGATTTCCTCGGTCCCTACCACTCTCTCTTGGTCATGCTCGTTAAGCAGCTGCTGGATGTGCTGCTTAAATACATCCACTATTCCCTGCGGGTCGGTGACAAGATTACCCTCGCAGTTTCGAAGAGCCAGGGTGCCCTTTTTGAAGCCTCCTGCAAGGCCTTTGGCTTTTTTGTAAAAGGCTCGTATTTTATGTTTATCCCTAGACTCCTCGATATCCTTGAGCTGGGAGGCTGCGAAGATTCTTTTCTTTTGTCGCAGTAGTTTCTTCTCCTCACTTCTTCTGGCTCGGTACTCTTCTCGCGCTGCCCTGGTTTTCCTCTGCAGCGCCTTTTGGTACGTCTCGTCGGTTGCTGCCTTTTTCTGCTCACACTCGCCATCATACCACGGGTTTCTTGTCGGGGGTGGTAGGTATCCTAAGGTGGTTTCGGCTACTTCCTGAATGGCTGAGCGGCAATGCAGCCACATATTATTAGCATTTGTGTTCGACGTAGGCATACCGTAGAGTCTTTCGCTCAGCTGCTCCCTGTAGACTCTGGCAACCTCCGGTGTGCTCAGGCGCCCAATGTCGAACTTCCTCCTGATGGGCTGGTGCGGCTTTCTGACATTGGACAGTCGAGCTCTGAATCTTGCTGCTACGAGGAAGTGGTCAGAGTCGACATTTGCCCCTCTGAATGTTCGCACATCCAGGATGGTTGACGCGTGCCTTGCGTCAATGAGCACATGGTCGATTTGGTTGGCGGTTCGACCGTCCGGAGATCGCCAGGTTGCTGTGTGGATTCGCTTGCGAGGGAATCTTGTGCTACTTATCACCGCATTACGAGCTGTCGCAAAGTCAGCGAGTCGGAAGCCGTTATCTGTTGTTGTATCGTGGAGGCTGTGCTTTCCGATCACTCCGCCAAGGGTGTTTTCCTTTCCGATTTTAGCGTTGAAGTCCCCGAGCACGATTTTTACATCGTACTCCGGACAAGCTCCGTAGGCGTTGTCCAGGAGGTCATAGAAGTCCTCCTTGATAGGGTCTTCAGCCTCGTCGGTAGGGGCGTGTGCACATATTAGGCTGATGTTATAAAATATGCCTCTGATGCGGATCACAGCCAAGCGATCACTTATAGGTTTAAAGTCGATGACCTTCGACCTTAACCGCTTTCCCACGACAAATCCGCATCCCAGTAAGTGCAACCTTTTGTGACAGCTGTAATAAATGTCGCAATTTTTCTTCCTCATCATACCGTTTCCTATCCAGCGTATTTCCTGGACCGCAGTAATATCCGCCTTGTACTGCGTGAGAGTTCCTTATAGTTTATGAGCAGCTCCGGGAGTGTAGAGGGTTCTGACATTCCAGGAGCATACTCGCAAATCGTGTTCCTTTTTCGTGCGTTGTCGTCGTCGAGTATCCGTCCGTGTATCCGAGGTAGCTTGCTCTTTCATAACTTTGTTTTTTTTGCGGATTGTTAGCCCGCCGCACAACCGCCATTCTGGTCGGGGTTTTTTTTCGCTGCATACGTTTGTTCACCTCCCAACGGTTGTTGAAGAGGCTATCCAGAGGGCGCCGCGAGGAGGCCGTATGTCAACTTGACCCGGGCATTTAAACAGGGATCGTTGCTGGCATCTCGCCAGGTTGAGAGCAATCAACAACTTTACCCTGTATGTCCGAGCCCATGCCCCATGCCATGCAGAAGTGGTCTTGCCAAATCCTCTCCGTCGACTGTGATTCCACTACCAGTTCTCCCTTTGCATCCCTGAAGGTCTCCGCTCTGGCTTTGTGGGTATGGAGTGCTTGTTTTATCTTATTGTAAAACTTCGTCACAGCTGCGAAAGCATCTCTCCATCTCCTCGATCTCACGCTTTCCCTGTTCTCTTTTCTTTCTCCTGAGAAGCGTGTGTTTCTCTCTCCTTTTGTGCCCATAGATTCCGCGAGCAGCTCTCGTCCGTCGTTGCAGCATGGCTTTATATGCCTCTTGTTTTGCTGCATGGGCTTGTTCGCATTGTTCATCAAACCAGGGGTTTCTAGGCGGTGGCGGTTTGAAACTCAGCACCTAAGAAACAGCGTCTCTGGTGGGATTCTGGCAATGCGCCCATTACTGCTCTGATAGCTGTGCCGCTGTGGGCGGATTTTGAGAGAACTTGAAGGAGACACGATCGGCAAGGATTCTGACAGTCTTTTACGATTGTACCTTTCCGACGTCAAGCATACGTTGTCCTACTCGACTCCTTACCAGTCTTGATGTCCTCATTTTTACCTTGGCTACAACAAGGTAGTCGAGTCAATGTTGGCTCCTCGGAAGGTTCGTACGTCGAAAATGCTGGAGGAATGTCTGGCGCCGATCGCAATGTGATCAATTTGGTTGGTGGTCGATTGATCAGGAGACCGCCAGGTACACTTGTGATGGGTGAATCATGTGCTTGCTACTAGAAGGTTGCGTCCAGTCAGGAAATCGATTAGCCTAAATCCGTAGTCGGATGTGCTGTAAAAATGACCTGCTGGCAAAAATTTATGTACACACGCCTGGACGCTTATGTCCCTCAATATAAAATGCGTTATTTCCTATCAGGAGAGCCTATAATTGTCACTCAGCAACCAGTGGAGAACGCTGGAAATGCATCGACGTCGAGCCATAAAAAAATGTTAGGTATACGCCCCCGTGTAAACAGAACAGTGAAAAACCAAGTAGTAAGTAAATTACTCGTTTTCTATGCATTTTGTGTGCTCTCCTCGCCTGCTGGTAAAAATGTATGTATACACGCCGGGACGCTTGTGTCCCTCAATAAAAAATGTGTTATTTCCCATCAAGGGAACCTATAATGGTCACTCAGGAGCCAGTGGAGAATGCTGGAAACGCATCGATGTCGAGCCAGAAAAAAATGTTACGTACACGCCCCCATGTGCGGCGCAAAGTCTTCCAAACCAGCTGTAACACGCCACCCTCAGAATAAAACGCTTCAGTTTCTTAAAGGCCTTCAAAAGCACAGTTTCCTCATGCAGAATGTGATAGAAAACACCCAGGAGTTGTTGAAAACAGAATAGTGAAAAACCAAGCAGTAACAAAACTACTCGTTTTTCAAGCATTTTGTGTGCTTTCCTCGCCTGCTGGTAAAAATGTATGTACACACGCCTGGACGCATCTAAGCCTCAATATAAATCGCATTATTCGCCATTAGGAGAACCTATAATAGTCACTCAGCAGCCAGTGGAGAACGCTGGAAACGCATCGATGTCGAGCCAGAAAAAAATGTTGCGTCTACGCCCCGGTGTGCGCCGCAAAGTCATCAAAATCAGGTGTAACAGGCCACCCTCATAGTAAAACGCTTCAGTTTCTTAAAGGCCTCCAAAGCACAGTTTCGTCTTGCAGAACGTGAAAGAAAACACCCAGGAGCTGTTGAAAACAGAACCGTGGAAAACCAAAAAGTAACCAAATTACTAGTTTTCTAAGCATTTTGTGTGCTCTCCTAGCCTGCTGGTAGAAATTCATGTACACACGCCTGGACGCTTGTGTCCCTAAATATAAAACGCGTTATTTCCTATTAAGAGAACTTAAAATGGTCACTCAGCTGCCAGTAGAGAACGCTGGAAACGCATCGATGTCGAGCCAGAAAAAAATGTTGCGTAAACGCCCCGGTGTGCGCTCCAAAGTCACCAAAATCAGGTGTAACAGGCCACCCTCAGAATAAAACGCTTCAGTCTCTTAAAGGCCTTGAAAAGCACAGTTTCCTCTTGCAGAACGTGAAAGAAAACACCCAGGGGCTGTTGAAAACAGAATAGTGAAAAATCAAGCAGTAACAAAACTACTCGTTTTTTAGGCATTTTGTGTGCTTTCCCCGCCTGCTGGTAAAAATGTGTGTACACACGCCTAGACGCTTGTGTCCCTCAATATGAAATGCGTTATTTCCCATTAAGAGAACCTATAACGGTCACACAGCAGCCACTGGAGAACGCTGAAAATGCATCGATGTCGAGCCAGAAAAGAATGTTACGTATACGCCCCCGTGTGCGCCGCAAAGTCATCAAAATCAGCTGTAACACGCCACCCTCAGAATAAAACGCTTCAGTTTCTTAAAGGCCTTCAAAAGCACAGTTTCCTCATGCAGAATGTGATAGAAAACTCCCAGGAGTTGTTGAAAACAGAATAGTGAAAAACCAAGCAGTAACAAAACTACTCGTTTTTCAAGCATTTTGTGTGCTTTCCTCGCCTGCTGGTAAAAATGTATGTACACACGCCTGGACGCATCTAACCCTCAATATAAATCGCATTATTTGCCATTAGGAGAACCTATAATAGTCACTCAGCAGCCAGTGGAGAACGCTGGAAACGCTTCGACGTCTAGCCATAAAAAAATGTTACGTATACGCCCCCGTGTGCGGCGCAAAGTCATCAAAATCAGCTGTAACGCTGCACCCTCAGAATAGAACGCTTCAGTTTCTTAAAGACTTTCAAAAGCACAGCTTCCTCTTGCAGAACGTGGAAGAAAACACCCAGGAGCCGTTGAAAACAGAACAGTGAAAAACCGAGCAGTAACAAAACTACTCGTTTTTTAAGCATTTTGTGTGCTTTCCTCGCCTGCTGGTAAAAATGTATGTACACACGCCTGGACGCTTGTGTCCCTTAATATAAAGTGCGTTATTTCCTATTAGGAGAACTTAAAATGGTCACTCAGCAGCCATTGGAGAACGCTGGAAACGCATCGATGTCGAGCCAGAAAAAAATATTACGTATCCGCCCCCGTGCGCGGCGCAAATTCATCAAAATCAGGTGTAACAGGCCACCTTCAGAATAAACCGCTTCAGTCTCTTAAAGGCCTTGAAAAGCACAGTTTCCTCTTGCAGAACGTGAAAGAAAACACCCAGGGGCTGTTGAAAACAGAATAGTGAAAAATCAAGCAGTAACAAAACTACTCGTTTTTTATGCATTTTGTGTGCTCTCCTCGCCTGCTAGTAAAAATGTATGCACACACGCCTGGACGTCTGTGTCCCTCAATATAAAATGCGTTATTTCCCATCGAGAGGACCTATGATGGTCCTATGATCGATAATGCTTTCCTATGATCGATCTAAATATGCCTTCTTTGTCCAGCTTGGCCTTGAAATCTTCTAGTCAACTTGGATTGAGGAGATATGGAGATCGAAGCTGGTGTTAAACACGGTCAGCTTCTTTGCTATGTTTGACGTCTACCAAGCCTTTGACAAAGTGTGGCACGAAGTTATAGGATATAAACTGAGACACGTTTTCATCGAACACCTATCGAACGTTCCGGAAAACTGCTTATCTAATAGGCTCCTTCGTGTTAAACGTGGGTGCGAATACCCACATTTAAGACCGATTTCGGCTGGCGTTCCGCAGGGAAGAATACTTGGTCCGCTATTTTACCTGCTATATACTAGAAATACATATATCACAAACGGATGGCACTCTGCTGGCCACATCCGCCGATGATACTGCAATTCTGGCCACAGAAAAATCAGTCGAGGAATCAGCGGCTAAGTTGCAATATGCCCTGAACCGTATAAGCGACTGGACAAAGACTTGACGAATCGCGCTTAACGAAACCGAATCTGTCTAAGAAAATTTAATTTACAGTAGAGTAAGTGCACTACCTCTCATTGTAAATGAAGTTCGGTTCCCATTCATAGTGTCTTTTGAAGACTTTAACCAACCCTGCCAAAAAACCAAGATCTCTCCATCTCCTCTATTGCCCGCTTCTTGAGCTCTTTGTTCTTACTTTTGAAAAGCGCACGTTCCTCCTTCCTTTTCCGCTCACAAAGCTCACGAGCTCCTCTCGTTCGTCGAGATAAGGTGGCCATGAACGCATTCTGTTTATCCGCATGGATAAACGTCCAGTCCAGGTGGTGGCTGGAAAAGTAACACGTCAGAGGCTGCATCTTTGATGGCGCTTTGACAATGTCACCATTGCTATTCTACGGTTTGATCAGTTTGCATCGGCTCTTGAGAGAGCTTGAGTCGAAGGACCTGGCGGTCTCTTGAGATTGTAGCTTACTTACTTAAGTGGCGCTACAGTCCTGTGTGTACCTGGGCCTCAACCAACAAACTTCTCCTGTTGGAACGGTATTTTGCCAACTGATTCCAGCGACGCATTCTCAGTTGGTTATGGTCCCTTCCACCTGTGTGCGCCACTTTAGATTCGGTCGTCCCTCGGGGTTGAACTCTAAGAGTCCCCTGACCGGGGAGAGGGCAATTGCAATTGCCCCTGAGCCCAAGGAAGCAGCGGTTGGCAAGAGTAATTCTGCGTTTGATCTCAGCGCGTGTTATTGTCGCTGGTTACTAGTGAGCCAAGGTAAACGAAGTCCTTGACCAAGTCGAATCTGTAGCTGCCAATTGTGACGTTCTGGCCGAGACGTCGGTGTTTCGTGTCTTTTTTTGTTGACAGCATACATTTCGTTTTACCCTCGGTAACCGAAAGACTAATTTTAGCCGCTTCAGCTGCGATGCTTTCGAACGCTTCATTGATGTCCCCCCGTGTTCGTCCAATTACGTCAAAGTCCTCCGCGTACGCAAGCAGTTGCGCACACTCTAAAAACATCGTACCTCTTGTGTTGGGTAGTGAGTCCAATATGATATTTTCCAGTACGAAGTTGAAAAACATACAGGACAGTGCGTCACCTTGTCCAAATCGATTTTTTAACATCAAAGGTTCTTTGTCGGGAGGAGATTCCCTTACATCTTCGTCCGTTGTGAGTGGATCATTCTGAACTCTGAAAGATCCTTGGTATGAGAGATTTCCACATAAGTGTTCAGTCCATATTCTCAGCATCGACTGTGACTCTATTACTACATACATATCCGTCTTCATCCCTACAGGCTTCGTCTCTGGCTTCATAGCCCTGGATTGTTCGTCTTACTTTTTCGTAAAACTTGCGAGTAACACGTAGCAGCATCTCTCCATCTCCTCGATCGCCCGCTTTTCATGCTGCCTTTTTTTCTTCCTTAAAAGCGTGTGTTCCTCTATCCGTATCTGCTCGTAATGTTCACGAGTGGCTCTCGTTCGTTTAGGTAGCATAGCCTTGTAGGCGTTTTGCTTTGCTACATGGGCTTGCCCGCATTATTCATCAAACCAGGGGTTTCTAGCTGACGGTGGCTTGAAACCCCACACATCAGAGGCAGCGTCTCTGATGGCATATTGGCAATGCTCCCACTGTTGTTCTGTAGGCTGGAGCTTGCGAGAGGTTGAGGGAAACTCGATCGGCAAAAGTCCTAGCGGTCTCTTGCGATTGTAGCTTTCCGACATCAAACTTTCGTTGTCCAGCTCGACTCCGTGGCATCCTTGATATCTTCATTCGTACCTTGGCTACAACAAGGTAGTGATCCGAGTCGATGTCGGCTCCTATGAAGGTTCGTACACCTAGGATGCTGGAGAAATGTATGGCGACGACCGCAACGTCATCAATCTGATTAGTGGTAGACTGATCAGGTGATCGCCAGGTTTCATTGTGAATATTGAGATGCGGGAATCGTGTGCTGGCCAGAAGGAGATTGCGCACTACTAGGAAGTCGAGTAGCCGACGTCCGTTTTCGGACGTGGTGTCGTGTAGGCTGTGCTTTCCTACGACTCGTTCAAAGATGTTCTCTTTACCCAGCTTCACGTTGAAATCTCCTAGAACAATCTTGTTGTCACAGCTGGGACACTGAGCATACTCTTGTTCTTTTATACGTTTACGAGGGTCGTCAACATGTAGTTGGTCCGTTAAATCTGGTTTAATAGGTTGTAGACCAACCGACTAAACCTGTTTTTTGGCAAAGCGAACTAGACATTCGATTTACAGAGGAAATCTCCAGGTTCCTCAAATGTTTCGTTTAATTCATTATCGATCTAATAGAGAAGCGAGAATTCTCCATTGTCATCCTGTACAATCTGACGAGCTTGGCAGGGATCTTAAAACTACACATGGCGCTGTACAGTAGGTCGTCCGCGCCCGCGCCTTTACTAGTTTTAAGCTCCGTAATAACTACCTTAATTTCTTCTAAGTCGGGTGGACGGAATTCTCTTGCATCTTCGTCAGTTGCGAATGGATCATTCTGCCTGACAGCGGTATCGAATCTATCACCGCCTCTAAACACAGCCCCCAGAATTTTCATATTCTCTCTACTTTTCTGCTCGTAGTGTTCTCTTTCGCCTATATCGCATGGCTTTGTAGACAGTGTGCTTGGCTACATAGGCTTGCTCGCATTGCTCATCTAACCGACGTTTCTAGCTGGCGGCGGCGGTTCGAAACCCAGAACATCAGAGGCAGCGTCTCTGATGGCACGCTAGCATGCTCCGACTGCTGTTTTGTGGATTGTGCCGGTGTCATCGGATTATGCGAGAGGTTGAGGAAAACTCGATCGGCAAAGGTCCCAGCGGTCTCCTGCGATTGTAGCTTTGCGATATCAAACGTTCGTCGTTCAGCTCGATTTTGTAGCGTCTTTAATATTCTCATTCGTACCTTGGCTACCATCGCTCCTCGAAAAGCTGAAGGAGTGTCCGGCGTCGATCGCAACGTGATAAATCTGATTGGTGGCCGATTGACCAGGTGCGGGACTCGTGTGTTAGCTAGAAGAAGATTAAGCCCCGCCAGGAAGCCAACTAGCTGATTTCCGTTTCCGGCGTGGTGTCGTGTAAGCTATACTTCCTCGTGATCGACTCAAATATGTCCTCTGTGCCCAGTCTCGTATTAAAATCTCCAAGTACTATTTTTGTATCGTAGCTGGGACATTGGGCATAATTTCGAGTCGATCGTCCTTTTCTTCGTTTGGGGCGTGAGCGCATATCAAGCTTATGTCCGCGCTTTGATGCGGATTATTATAAGGCATTCGTTTACATCCCGAATGCCTAAGTTAGTTGGTTTAACTCAGGATATAGTTTAAGCCTTCTGTGAGGTATCATGCCTCTCCACCTAGCACGAGCTTTTGCTAGTCTTTTCCAGTGCCTCACGCCCAGTTGGTTGAGGTCCATTCCCACCTGTGCGCGTCACCTTAGGTGCGACCGTTCTCTCTTTCCTCGGGGTTGGATTCAAAGACTCTTCGGGCTGGAGTTGTGGTGTCCGTTCGCTCTACATGGCCTAGCCGTCCTAGGCGTTGGATCCGTAGACGCCTGACTAGACTCATGTCGCTGTACAACCCGTACAGTTCGTGATTCAATCTTTCGAAACGACCAAAGATTTCTTCATCCGCTTGAGATAAACCCATGCTTCTGTGCCGCATAACAGGACCGGTATATAAGGTAAGCTTGGTCGTACGAGAGGGGCTCTACTTCTCAATTGCCTCTTGAGCCCAAAGAAACAGCGATTGGTAAGAGTGATTCTGAGTTTGATTTCGGAACTAATGTCGTTGTTCCAGATCACTGCGGGGCCGAGGTATATTAAGTCCTTAAATACCTCAAACTTACATATATCTGGCAATATGCACGTTCTGGCCAAAACGTCGGTGGTAAATGTCCTTTTTCGATGACAACAGATATTTAGACTTGCCCTCAATAACTGCCAAACCAATTTTCGCCACCTCCATCTCAGTACTCGCAAGCGCCTCATTGACATCTCGCTTTGATCTACCTATTATGTCAATGTCGTCGGCATACGCAAGGAGTTTCGAGGATTTGGAATAAATTGTGCCTGTCAGTTCTGTACCGATTCGGATGGAAAAGCGAGCGTTCTCCAGAGTCATCCTGCATAGTCTGACGAGCATAGCAGGGATGTCAAAGGTAAAGATGGCGTTGTATAGCTGGTTTCTAATTACGCTGTCGTATGCGGCTTTGCGGCTTTGAAGTTGACAAATAGCTGGTGAGTGTCGACCTAAAATTCATTGGTTTTGATTTTGGACTTCCCTCGCCTTTTTTTTTTTTTTTTTTTTTTTTTATATAGTAATGAGAACACTGTTCCTTTCAATTCGGGAGTTTATTAAGAACTGATACTTTAGGAAGAATACAAATTCGTTCTAACGTAGGAAACCAAACCAAACAATAACTTGCTACGTGACAGAATGTGCCGATCGCGCAAGATTATGCTTAACGATAAATCTGCGTGGGCGATAAATCTGTGTGCATGAAATTATGATGTTATGCACTTATGTGCAAGATAACAGTATGTCTTGAAAGTTATGCACTTGTGTACAAGACAACAGTATGTCTTGAAAGAATGTGGTGTGTATGTGTGTTATGTGTGTGGTGCTAGAATCCGGTTATAACACCCCCACCCTTTGATACAACCGTCTCGGGTGTTTGTTTTTTTTTTTCGCGTTTCGTTTGAGGTTAATTCGATTTTTGTAGTTATGTGTTGTTTGGTTCCCCTCGTTTTACAATAAAAATATAATACGATACACGCTATTATAAATGTTATTAATGCGATGTTAATAATAATTGTCAAATAATTATTTTTGTCTGACTTATGTTCTAGATAATTTATTTTACGTCTGTTTTCAATGTTATCTAAGTGTATTTTCTCTAAGGTAAAATTAAACATTTTTTTTGTCATATTGACAATTGGTATTGAGACTATGGGTTGATTATAAAATTTTTCTAGTTTATTTGAAAATTTAGAGTGTTCAATTTGGATTATACAATCTGAATATTTAATTAAATTATGGCCTTTTAGAGTAATTTCTTGGTTGACACAGTTTTGAATAATTGTTTGAACTTCTAAATTTTTTACTACGATCAATCCAATTTCAAGTTCTTCGACTATTTTCTCGTTATTAATAGTAAAATTACAAAAGTTATTTTTTTTAATCAAATTTCTAATACAATTGCTACCATGTAGCCTAAGATTTTTTTTATTTACAACATCACTTGTGTACTCGAAAATACTTTGTTCTGAAGTAATTATTCGATTTGATTCACCTAACAGCAGCTCTTCTTGATTTAGATTTGGTAAAGGGATTACCAGAGCCGAAAAATATTTTTCTTTGGTGAATTTGGGAATGGAAATTGTGAAAAGAATTGTGTTCCTATTAATGAGTACACTGCTTTTAATATACGGCAATATCTCAATTGTAATATTATATTTCTGTATTTCTTCGTTTGTTAATATATCATGAGCAAGTATTTCCAATCTACTAAGTAGAATGTTATCCTTAATCTTCTCCACTTGTTTGTTTAGAGTAGAGATATCGATTAGTATAGTTAAGGCGTATTTCATTTCGTTGGTTATGGCCTTGATGTTCATCGATTCTGAGGTTATATTTGATAAGAGTTCGCTCAATTTGATCTGCTGTTCGTTTATGTGGTTTTTTATTTTATCCACCGATGTTATAAGATCATTGTTGATTTTTATTTGTTTGTTGATTTCGTTTGTTATTTGCTTCGAATTTTGATCCAAATTACTTAGATGTGCATATATCTCTTCCGCATCTTCGTTGTCCATAACACCGGCCAAAAAGTTCAGTGAGTTTCCCCAAAGGTTAATAAGTCCTCTCTTCCCTCTTCTTGGTATAATTGTGTTTATATTTTCTCGTAATTGATAAAGTTCTCTCTGTAGCAACTCCAAATTTACATCGATTGTATTAAGTTGTAGAGCTTTTATATTAGCTTCGATTACGTTGGTTATCTTAACGTATTCTTCTAAGTTAATTACGTGGACGAATCTGACGTAGTTATCAACGATGAGTTTTTCTTCTAATTTCTGTATTATATAACCATTGTTGGTGTACACTGGGGTTATTTCCAATCTTCGGGCCATAGACTGGGCAATCAAGATCACTATTATGCCTATCATTTCTTCTGCAAATGGTACGAGATAAAGATAAAAAATTACGGTGATTGATACTTGTATTTCCGTTTTAATTGTTTTTTGTGATAGCTTGTATTTCTTTTGGTTGACTCATCTATAGTATAGTTGCCGTTTGAACGAAAATTATTTAATTTTCTGTACTTAGGGCTAGCCTTGACTATGGTTCTATTTGTTACTATATCTTCACATTGGTTAGATGTAGAGTTTCTATTTCTATTTAAATAGTCTATTCTTCTAATTTTTTCCTCATGAAATTTGTCTGATAATGCTCTAATATCTTCTGCAGTTAAATTTTTGTTTATAAAATCGATGGGTTTCATTTTTGTTGTTGAATGGATTGTCCTATTGTAGGTCGATAGAGCTTTAAAAACTTTTTCGCTTAAATCTGAGGTGTCTTTTGCTACGTTCATTATTCTAAGGTGTTCATTCAATGTCCCATGCAGTCTTTCGATGTCTCCATTACCAGTTTTTAGAGATGCTGTGGTCTTGTGAAATGCAATATTATTTTCTTTTAAATATTGACTGACTGCCGAGTGAACTATACATGTTTCTCCATCTGATATTATTTTATTGGGTTTCCCCAAAAATTGAATCCTCTGTTTAATTGCATTTAGGATTGATAACCAATTTCTGTCCTCAAGTAAGTGTACTGTTGCATACTTTGAAAGCTTGTCGATTGTAGTTAAGTACATTACATTGCGTTGCGGAAACCAGATATGGTGATTCACTTTAAGTGGTTATCGATTCGGCGGATGGAGCTTCGACTGCTTTATCTCGAGTCCAATTGGCTATTCTTTTCTTCTTCTTCCACCAGTTTTGTTGAGAACTAGTTTTTCCACGGCACTGGTTCTATGTATTGTTAGTACACTTTCTCTTCTCGTTCTTATTGTATTGCTTGAGACCGAACCAGAAAAAATCAAACTTTTAACGCCTGAAATTTTAAGGTACATACAAGCAACTAAGAATCAAACTTGTAGGGAAATTAGAATCGGACTTTTAACGCTCGACACTAAACAAATTGCGATCAAGCTTTCGACGCTTGAAACTGTAGAAAAATTAGAATCGGGCTTTTAACGCTCGACACTAAACAACTTGGGGTCAAGCTTTCAACGCTTGAAACCGTAGGAAAATCAGAATCGAACTTTTAACGCTCGACACTAAACAACTTGGGATCAAGCTTTCAACGCTTGAAACCGTAGGAAAATCAGAATCGAACTTTTAACGCTCGACACTAAACAACTTGGGATCAAGCTTTCAACGCTTGAAACTGTATAAATCACAATCAAACTTTTAACGCTCGACACTAAACAACCCAGAATCTAACTTTTAACGCTTGAAACTGGATAAATCACAATCGAACTTTTAACGCTCGACACTAAACAACCCAGAATCTAACTTTTAACGCTTGAAACTGGATAAATCACAATCAAACTTTTAACGCTTGAAATTAAATTGGAGATAACAGAATTTAAACTTCTGTTTCCCTTGGCCGTTTTTCGACTGCGCCAGTAATGAGAACACTTCTGTTTCCCTTGGCCGTTTTTCGACTGCGCCAGTAATGAGAACACTGTTCCTTTCAATTCGGGAGTTTATTAAGAACTGATACTTTAGGAAGAATACAAATTCGTTCTAACGTAGGAAACCAAACCAAACAATAACTTGCTACGTGACAGAATGTGCCGATCGCGCAAGATTATGCTTAACGATAAATCTGCGTGGGCGATAAATCTGTGTGCATGAAATTATGATGTTATGCACTTATGTGCAAGATAACAGTATGTCTTGAAAGTTATGCACTTGTGTACAAGACAACAGTATGTCTTGAAAGAATGTGGTGTGTATGTGTGTTATGTGTGTGGTGCTAGAATCCGGTTATAACAATATGGGGCCAGTGCTACCATTAGCAATACGGCACTGCGACCTTTGCAGATCTATTGTGCCAGCTAGCCGATTAGCCCAGAGCAGCCTCTCCACTTCTATAATAAAGTTGAGAATGCTTCTCGTAGGAGTCAGGGTGATCCCCTCCAGAGTCATAACTTCACTGAGAAGGATACGCTTCCTAAGATGGCAGAGAGCAGCACACTCACACAGTATGTGTTCAGCCGTCTCCTCGTCCTCAAGACAGAGCCGACACTCAGTTTCAGATGAGAAACTGATTTTTTTTAGATCGTATCTCAGACCGCAGTGTTCCGTTAGATAGCTGACTAGTCTTCTGATATCCACCCTATTGAGTTTGAGTATGTCAATAGGGTGTTTGTTCAGGGGTCGTATAAGTCGTTTAAATTGACGGCGTCCCCGAACGCTGTTCCAAAAGGACAGGTGTTGCAATTTTTCCCACTTGTCTAAGAAGGAATTTTTCTTAGACCCGGGAATGCCGCAGAATGGTTCCGGACATATGTATTTGTCGCTGGAATCTTTCCTGGCAAGTTGGTCGGCAATTTCATTGCCCTTGATGCCTTTATGTCCTGGCACCCAACAAAGTTTAACATTGCTTCTTTCGGCGAGGTCTTGTAGGGCGTCATGGCATTCCTTGACGGTCTTTGAGTTCGTGCTGTACGAACCCAGCGCTTTGAGCGCTGCTTGGCTATCAGAGAGTATGTTGATGGTTACTCCTCTGATGCCAGTCTCAAGATTTAGATTTACGCATGTAAGGATGACATGCAGCTCTGCTTGGAAGATGCTGGGACTTATTCCCAGTGCCTTCGAGATTTTGCGTTTTGGTCCAAAGATGCCGGCGCCAACGCAGGAAGCCACCTTGGAGCCATCCGTGTGCCACCTAAGACCTTTGACATTTAGCAGGGGATCACTGTTTTCCCATGTTGACCGGTTTGGGATCAGTATCTCAAATCTTTTGTCAAATGTGAAGGTGTGTGGCAATTCGTCCGAGACTGTAGTAATCATATCTAACTCGGGAAGGTGTTGTAATATGGACATGTCTATGGTCTACATGGCATATTTGTTCCCGAGCAGAGAATTCTGATTGCACTGCGTAATGCCACCTTTTTGATAAAAAGATGCAGTGGAGTGAGTCCAAAGGCCACTTCTTGGGCTACCGTGGGGCAGGTTGGTATAGCGCCTTTGATGCCGAGACACGCTAGTCTCTGAAGGCGTTGAAGCTTAACAATTGTAGTTTCTGTTCAAATTTTGTCCACCATACGGTGGACGCGTAGGTGACGATAGGTCTTGCTATCGCGGTGTATAGCCAGTGGACTACCTTAGGTTTAAGTCCCCATGTTTTACCGTAGGTGCGTCGACAAGCCCACATGGGCTTGAGTTCATGAGTTTATTTCTCATATTGGAGTTCCAGTTGAGTCTACGGTCTAGGTCAATACTTAGATACTTTACTTCCTCTGAAAATCCTATGCGTGTGCCATTTAGTAGGATTGAGCATGATTGTACCTTTCGCCTCTTTGTAAATGGGACTAAGATTGTCTTATTTGGGTTAATAGATAAACTCTCTCTGCTACACCAGTCAGAGATAAGTTGGAGCGCAAGCAGCATGCGCTCACAGGCAGTGATCTCGCACTTGCCCGTAACAATGACTGAATTAGTAGTGTAGTAGTCAGCATATCCGATGACCTCGTAGTCCCAATTGGTTAGCTTGCGTATTAGATCGTCGATGACTATCGACCAAAGCAGAGGTGAGAGGACTTCTCTACCCGCCGACACTGTCACTGAGACTTCTCCGCATGTGAATGTGGCTGATATAATACGGCTATTTAGCATCGCCCTAACTCAGTGATTAGTGGGATGGTCCACACCCCTGCAGGATAGTGAAGTGGTGATAGAATAATAACCAGTATTATCGAAGGCTCCCTCTATATCGAGAAAGGCGCAGATTGCGATCTCCTTTTGTGCAAAACTATTTTCAATGCGCGTCATTGAATGTAGTGCATTCTCGGTAGATCATTTTTTGCGATATTCATACTGGTTGGGATGCAGAGGTATCTGATTTTCCCGGATACCTCTAATATGGAGCTCTATCAGTTTCTCCATTGTTTTTAGAAAGAACGAAGCAAACTGATAGGGCGATAGGATTTGGTCACTTGGTTTCCCCTTCATCTAGGGGATGAAGACAAGATTGACCTCTCTCCAAACTTGGGGTATGTATCCCAGGTTGAAGCAAGTCCTAAAAACAACTATCAGTGGTGGTAGAGTTTACCAGAGTGGCTATTTGTTCCACTGTCGATGTTTTCTATGACGTTCATTTGCTCATCAGAAGACATTGAGTAAGGAGTAGAACCAGGGAAGTGCACTTTTACGCCTTAGTCCACCTCTATCAGCAAAACTACATCCAAATAGTCTCTGCCCTCTCTCACTGTAGCAGTCACCGTAGTAGATGTCGTAGCGGCTATGTCCGCTTTATAGCGGTCTAGGGCGTCCGCAAGTTGTTCAGTCGCACGTGGTCTGTTTAGGGACCTACCATTCCATGTACAAAACTGAAGGTCCTTGTTTATTTTTTGTTTTATAAGAGGGTCGTCAACACGGATCCGTTCCGTTTATTAAATACGTCTATGGCGACCAAAAATAAGGGCCTGCGCCTTGAGATGTTAGTCTGCTTCCTCGCACCTCCTTTCCACACAACAAACAATCGTTTTTCTTTTCAATCATATTATCTGAATGATTTACAACACCACGTTCGGTTGTTGGATGTGATTTCAAACACGTGCATGTGTTGTGATTAATTAAATTTAATTATCGCTACTTCAACATCCTGGTGTAAGTAATAATTGCCACAGGGCATGTACACAACCCTAATTGATAGATACTCCCCTTTGATTGATTCCAGACATTTCAACCACTGATTTGAAGATCCTAAGTATGGAGCCAATTAAACCACCTCCACTGACTTTTGTTTGTTCAGTCTAATGATAATGATAAGCACGGCTAACACGAATCCGAGGATACTAATGATGGTGATAAAGACAATCCAATGCTCTAGTACAATCACTCATCGCGATGTGTGTGTTCGAGAAGATGCAGCAAGATGAAGACTTCCGCAACTCCTCACGACATTGATGATTCATCACTATAATCCATCAGTCGAATCAGAAATGTTACTGTGCAGCCAAACGACCGAAGATGGAGATGTAGAATGAAGATGATAGTGATAGAAGTTCGGGTAAAAAGGCAGGCAAACAATACTTAAGGGTTTGAGAGTGGAAAGTGGTTGGCAAGACTAACTAGCGACGTGGAAGATAAGAGAAGAACAATGGCAAAGTGCAAGTAGTCGAAAACTACTATATACAGGCACTCTCAAACATATTGCTTGGGATCCTTTCCCAACCATTCGTTTTTCTTTGCTTTTTTCCTTATCCCTCGTATCTTAAAAGAAAAGGAGTTAATGGCAAACATTTACTTTCACTCGACTTTCTTGAGAGTAGGAATTTCTTATACAATAATAAGAAACCCATTCCACATCCGGTTGGGAGGACAAACGCAAACATGAAGCACATCTTCCATACTCGCGCCTGGATGCATGGCATTCGTGTGTAGTGTGTTCAATTCGCTCATTATGCTCAACATGCATAAATGATAAAGTTGGAACTTTCATTAACAATTGCACGAAGTATCTCTGCATATTGTTCACTGTTCCCGGTCCACTAGTGCACCATTCACTGATAGTGGATGGGTGTGGAGAACATCCTAAAATACGAGTCTATCTTCAGTGTTTTGTTTTTCCTTCAAGTCTTTTAAAGGATGGCAGCAGCCGAGTGGCTAAGCTCTATCTGTAGAAATCCTTATGGTCTCTGTACTCCTGCATTTACATTGAATAGGATGAAGTACACATGTACATACATAGATGTGAGGATAAATCAGAGAAGCACTGTCCAGCACCAATACTGTAGAACAAAGTAAAGACAGCGTGTGGAGCTGCTGCCTGTTACTGATTGTTGGTTGTGGAACAATGCTTTTGTTAATTGGTTTCTATTGTCCTTTCGTCGATAATGGACCATGATGAAGGCATCCTTTCGGCTCGTTTCTCCCTTCACTTGTGCCTGTTCGGGTGCATCTTTGCTTCTCTTGCTTTGACGGCCGGAAATCTATTTTATAATTTATTAGTCATTTTATAATTTATTAGTCAAGAGCACCGTGGCGCAGTGGGTAGTGTGTTGGCCTCTGACGCCGATGACACGGGATCGAATCCCGACACAGCCATGTCATCGAACGTGTTTTTCACGGTGTTTCTCCTCAGCGGGGTTCTGACAAAACCCCCTGTAGTAAAATTGTCATGAAAAGCTTCTCGAAATTCGCCGTTCGGAACCGGCAGTAAACTGTAGGTCCCTTTCACCTATGAGAAAATGAAATCACACACAACATGGGTGATTGAGAAAAGCTCGGCTCAGGTTCTTCATGGACTGTAACGCCAACATACATACAGTCAAACACTAGTATGTGCTCGGGCATTCTTCATCCTTAAATTCTTCTTCATTCCATCGAAACGAAGACCAATAACGAGGAACAAGTTGAATAGGTGATGACCGAACCAAGACGCCCGAAATGAATGGACAGAAAATGAAGGAAAGACCAATTGAGTCAAACGCATTTGCATACAAGCAACCTGGCATTCAGGCATTTAACCATTGATGCTCGTTCCGTTTTTGTTTTGGAAATTTGTCTAACATGGTAGACTTTACCTCCGTATTTCGGTACCTTCGGTCCTTATTTCTTTTTGTTTTTTTCTTAGCATCTACATATGTATATGAAAGGAGACTAAAGCGGCCTACACACGCGCTACGGATCGAATGGATCGGTTGCGATTCAAACAGATCGTCCTGTGTGTGGGCTAGTTTGCTACAGATCGCAAGTTTTCAAATGAGTTTGATATTCTTGCATTCGGTAGTGTGTGTGTGGCGCGGTTGATAATGTTGCGATTCAAACAGATCGTCCTGTGTGTGGGCTAGTTTGCTACAGATCGCAAGTTTTCAAATGAGTTTGATATTCCTGCGATCGGTAGCGTGTGTGTGGCGCGGTTGACGATGTCTAGGAAACGTCCACCCGAAGTTGTTAGAGTGCATCTATGCAGTCTGTTTATGATTGTATTTATGATTCGTATGTGCACAAATGTATGTTATAAAACTGTGAACATCGAATCATAAAATGAAAACAGGCCATAAAATGAAAAAAGCAATAAACACTCGCAGGCAATAGGCAATAGAATTATGAGACCCTCATTCACATATTTGTGAATGCATGTATCTATATATGAATAAGTTATTAGGATCAGAAACCACTCCTGCATCCACAGTGAACGTTTCTCTTTCATTATCCTCCTTTCCTTTTTTCACACAATATATACACCACACAACAAAATTATTTTTTCTCCGCGATCCATCCTTACTCGACGGCGAACAGCGTGAAATGAAGAGCGTATACCGATCCACAAGTGTGTGGCGAAATGACTTCAAACCGATCCATTCGATCCGTAGCGCGTGTGTAGGCCGCTTTAGCTAGGAGTATTGCCGATATAAATGGGTTGTTGTACGATTAAGGACACAACAGGTTATGCGAATGGGTCTGGTCTATCGTACTCCCTGGTTAGAGAGTAACACAAACTGAGTGAAAGATTGTGTGGAACGAATGATGCGAAGATGAGTGCCACAGATGAGATACGGTTACATTTTTCCTTTTTTTGACATAACTTGGGACTTTTGGGATAATTTCGTAATTCACCGATTGCTGGTTCGAACACAGTTTCAAAAACCACTGACACCTTTTTCCGGTGGTGGACTAAAATCGGATGTGTGCGCTCGGACTTCATAGAGTAATGTAATAATGATGAACGCATAACACTCGCAGTACATGGCATGGAGCGTTTACTGAGAACTACAACTAACATGAAAATTCAGTCGAGTTCCTCTGGAATCCTATCTAGAACAACAACTTCTGAAATGTAGCGAACTGCTACACTCCGTTCAGGTTGTGTGACAATTATAATAATAGCATCACTACCTGCGCGAATTAAGAAACCACCACGGATGGATATATCGTCCAAACACGTGCAAGTGATAAAATGGTTTTATCAAATTGGATAACGTTCCGCGCGCTTCGCTCATTTTACGATCACCATATTCGCCATACCGAGAGTACTATTCCCAGTGTGGCCATGAAATTTTAGTCCACTGGTTCAGTAAACCATAAACCAACACCTGTACGTCGATAAAACGAAGGATCTGTCGAAAACATCACCGCTGTTCGTGAGAGTGTGCAGGATAATCCGAGGCAGTCGATTTCGCGTCGCTCATAAGAACTCGGCTTTTCGCAGTCCACAACTTGGCGAATTATGCGTCGTGATGTGGACCCGCACCCATACAAAATTCAAAACTCCAATTTTTCTATTGGCTGGCACCTTGCTAATAACACGTGTAAGGTCGACTCCGAGGGCAGCAAGTAACAGTGGTTTCTTGGAATAGATGAGTGATTAGGCGCATGCCCATGAAAAATAATTAAAATGTGTCAAATTAGGAACGGTGTAGACAGGTAGTCCACTACGGCCTTAATTGGTTGCTCAGCAACTCGTAGTGCGCGGAAAATATTTTCCACGGAGTACGAAATTTGACAATAAAATTTAATAATTTGTTAACATTATTCGGACGTACATAGGTTTTCTTACTTCTTGTGAGCTGTCAAAAATGAAATATTAGCGAACCAAACAGCTAATGATGGTGTGTTAAACAGCACGCAGAAGTGTGTTAGATGACACATACAGGTGTGTCATTTAACACGTTTGATATCTGAAATTGAGACAATTGTTCGTGTTAAAACTATAACAAGTTCTACTGCGCGTCATAAATAAAACGCCACCTGAAGTGTGATGTAGCGACACACTTTTTAATAATTAACACACTTTGAACCAATCAATCAAATAAAAGGGAAATTTCCCAACTACACGCAACCTTGCCAGAAATGAATTCGCGAGTCGAATCCAGGGCATAACGGTTAACACACTGGACTCTCTCAACCCAGTAATCCAAGTTCAAACCTCATGGTCCCTCCAGCCGAATGGCATGATCATCATAATGTTGCTTCCCAACAAAATTCTATCAAACATAAACAACAAACAATGTTTCAGACTTGATGAGCCTCGAAGCGACAAATGGTCGGAGAGCGAGGACTAGATGAATCTTCTAAGCCTTGAGATTTGAACACGGGTTCACTGCATTGAGAGTGCAGTGTGTTAACCATTACACCATGGGCCTGGGTCGAAATTTGCTTTCTTGTAAAGTTGCATATAGTTGGGAATTTCCCCTTTGTGTATTTTCATAACAAAACACTTAAAGTTGCATTAAAAATTACTACAATGAAAACACGCCTTTTCGTGTGTTTGAGTAACACACTTACCATTTGCAGTGATTGCACCGGTGGCTTTGAGCATGCCAATAGGGATCTACCTGGCCGCGGTGTGATGGTAGTATTCATGTCTATTCATGGCTAGACCTATGTTCAGATCTATAGGTCTAGCCTTGTTCTTGCTAATAACTATGAAGACTAGTAGTACCACACATACGCAAAAGTTGCCTCTTTTAGGGATGCCAGAATTGAACGTGCGCTCGATAGAAAAAAGAACGCATTGGCAATTTTCTTCTATACTGACAGGGGGCCTTTGATTTCGCAAGAGGACGCCACGGAGCAGTGGTTAGTGTGTTGGACTCTGACGCACGATGAGCGAGTTCGTTTCCCGATAACACCAACGCCATCGAGTGTTTATTTCGCGGCGTTCCTCCTCGGCAGGGTATTTGCAAAGCCCCCCGAAGTATACTTGCTTTGAAAATCTTCACGAATCACGCCGATCCGAATCGGCCTTAAACTGTTGGTCCCTTCCACTTGTGTGAAAAATAAATCGCACACAACATGGGTAATTGAGAGAAGCTCGGCTCTGGCCCCTCATGGGCTGTAACGCCATCAAAGAGAGTTTTGATATTGCAACAATGCGCTGTCACGTCAATGTCATGTTTCATGCCGGCCAGAATCTCCATTGATGGTAACATTTTGGCCGGCATTGTCCTTAAAGAAACACGGGCATATGATTCAAGCAGCCCTTGAAGTACACCAGACAGTGAGTTTTAATGGTTGTAAGATCGTCTCGAGAAAGGCTTCTGGGTTTTTTCAAACCGAATTAGGCCATTTTATTTGTTTACATAACCATTTAATCATAAATCGGCCTCATCCGAGGCCAATATGTTGCGTTGAAAGAGGGGATCAAGCTTATTGCTGTTTGCGGCCTATTCAACGGATCTACGACACGTGGGTCACAAGCGGGATTTTATAAGCTTTTAAGTCAAGATCCTTCCATAAAATCTTCCACAAAATGGATTGGCATAGCTCCAATTGCTTTGCACGATGGCGAATCGACTGATTGGGATTCTCCTCAACACTGCGCTCCACTGTTTGTCGTCTCTGGGAATGCGCATTATCCACGTGTACGTGTACGTGGTGCGAAAACGATTAATCGTTTTCCGAATAACTCGCTCAGATGGACGATTATCCACAGAAAATGGATGTAGCGCACGATAGATTTGGCGATCCGAACCATGGATTTCAAGCTTTCAGGATTGGGATGCGTTTTTCTACACTGCACTAAAAGCACAGGCTGCGCTATATGTGATCAATGATTGGTGTTCCAGAAATGGGCTGTCGGTTAATCCTCTTAAGACCGATGTCGTTCTATTTCAGAGAAGAAGAAAAATACTGACTCAGCTTTTACTAATGGGCACATCCAGCCTGGTATTCAAGGAAGCTAAGTATCTAGGAGTCATTTTAGATAGCAAGCTTCTTTGATTAACGCATGTTGAATCAAAGACCACAAAAGAGCTGTCAACCTTCTGGCAATGCAAAGGAGTTTTTGCCAAAACATGGGTATATCTCCAGCAAAGGTCCTCTGGATCTACGTGGCAATGGTAAGACCAATAATGTCATATGGATCGGTTGTCTGGTGGAACAGACTAACATGCAAACACGTCGTAGCCTCTTTCGCCAAACTCCAAAGAACTGTTTATCTCAGCCGTAAGGGGGCTTTTCCCAACGCGCCACGCCGGGCGCTGCTCTAGATGCTATGATGAACCTTCCGCCTCTTTATATATGTATTTATCAGAGGGTGTGCTCTCAAAGCCATGTCTCTTCTGAAGAGAAATGGCTTTTGGTACAGCTCGCATGGGAATAACGGTGTGCCTGCGCAAGAATTGTCTTGCGACCCCTGTATCATGGGCATGACTTCTGACGCATTGACACCCGTCATCCTACTTCGCGGTCATGTCAATAATTTCACAGTCGAGTTTCCATGTCGTCAGGATTGGCTCTGGCTGGATATCGAACTTGGAAAGGATAGTCTTGGCATTTTCACGGATTGCTCCCGGTCTATCCGGGGGTCCGGTGCTGGTCTTCTTTGAGGGCGAAAACATCCGATTGGACTTCTTGTTAGGAAAATATGCGTCTGTCTTCCAATCAGACGTAATCGTAATGACCATGCACTATGTTGTGAAGCACAGGTGGAAGAAAAAAAATCGTATGCGTCTGAGCTACGCCTTTGTCCGCCTTTGCTCTCGCACGGTGGCGCACCCTTGGCGCCAACTCGGTGTGTGCCGAATCTCTTAGCTCAACATCACTCAAGCCCCTTCTCATTTTTTTCCTGAAGACGGGAAAAATATAGTAACGTAAAGTGGAACAGACTTACTGGAGTACAATGGACCAGTATTTGGGTCTGAGTACTCCGACAGATAGCAGAAGCCTGCATGGTGCAGATACTAGAGTGTGTTTAAAACACATCATAAGAGAATGATCACTTCGTGAGTGAGCGTGAGTGAATGCAGACGTGTTTTTTCCTTTGCTTCTTAAAAGCTTTTAATATTTAAAGTGAAAATGTCGGAAATCTGCCCAAAATGTGATAAAAAGATCGCTAAAGACTATGTCTTCTGTGGTGGTTTGTGTGGTCTTAAATATCATGACAAATGTGCGGTTTCATCCGACGCTACCCTACATCTTCTCAAAACATCTGTTAATTTTCTTTGGAAATGTAATTCTTGTGCAACAGTGCCAATTCACAGTTTAATAAATAGAATCAATGAACTGACTAAAGCTGTTCGTGTATTGTCCGAAGATATAAGTAATCTTAAATTTCCATCTACAAACTCAGTTACACAGTTAAATAAAGACAAACCTAAAGTTGAAAAAAAGGAAAAAACAATTAAACCAAAAATCATTTCAAAAAAGTTTTGCAATGGTAATGTTAACAATAACACTCCAGCAGTTCCATACAGTGATAATGCCAACAACAATACACCAGCTGTTCCAGAGGTCAACGAACCTACATCAATCGTTAATCCTGAAACTAGCGCTGATCAAAATTCGAGCAAAATCATTCGAAAACAGTCGCACAAAGATAACCCAAAATTGATGGCACTGATTCCACCTATACGGAACATGAAGTAATTTCCAACAAAAAATGGTTACATCTCTCTCGCTTTTCCATTAACACTTCTGCGGAATCATTACTTGTATACGCCTCTCAAAAGCTCAATGTACCAACACGACTCCTTTCGGGCATTCCACTTGTCAAAAGAGATGCTGATCTATCAACTCTCAAATTCATTAATTTTCGTTTGGGTGTTCCATCCTGCATTATCAACGACGCTCTCAATCCGGATAATTGGCTTCTCTATCTTCGGGTGAAAATGTTCGTCTTTAAGTCAAAAAACGAGGATGTTCCACTTACTCCAGTTGTACAACAACACTAGAAAACGGCTCTCATCAATTCCCGAATCAACTTTCTCACTGTTTAATATCATCTTGCTCTTTTTCTCCACACTCCTTATATGTCTACTATCAGAATGCAGGCGGAATACGGACTAAAACGAATGATCTTTCTCTTGCTATCTCCCTTCATGAATATGATGTCATAGTGATCACTGAAACATGGTTACACTCTCATATTCTGACAACAGAGATCTTCGATGACTACTATACCGTTTATAGAAGAGATAGACATCAAGAGACAAACGCTGTTAATATCCGCGGAGGAGGAGTACTCATCGCTGTGAAGTCTTCTCTTACAAATTACGCCGTTACCCTGCACAATTGCGACTTGGAGCAACTTTGTGTTTTCATCAGCATGGCGAGCGGATCAGCTGTTCGCAATGAATTTAATGTGATTGTAAGCTATATTCCACCTAAAAGTCCATTATGTATTTATGAAAGCCATATCAAAAATACTGAAATAATAATCAATCAAATAAGAGAACATCAAGATCAAATTGTTGTGGGTGACTTTAATCTAGGAGATATAAAGTGGGAATATTCCCCTGCTGACAGATGTTTATTTCCTCGCAATTATTAAACTGAATGTGAATCAGCATTTGTTGATGCAATGTTGTCCTTCAAATTTATTCAAAAAAAAAAACAATTGTAAAAACTCTTTAAACAGTATTGTTAAGGAATCAACTCGACCTAAACGCTGCTCGATGTACAGCATGCCATACATTATCTGTCAATAAAACTCACTTGTAATACAACCTTCGGCAGCACGAGCATATTTTTGTGAATTGAATTTGGTTCAAATAAAAACCATTTTAATTTCGAGTTTTCGTTTTTGCATGCACCTTGCATTTGTTTAAACCATAACATTTATTGGTCCAAGTTCGAGCCAGATTACTGCCAAGTTTCGTGTATTTTTTGGACATCGTCGTGGGATTGCTCTAGATGGTATATTCCTTTAATTTTGATATCAATTTATATTGAGAGGCGAATTGGCGTGATTGCTTGGGAATTGTGGTGCATCGCTGGGAATTTCTTACGCGTAATTGTAAATTTTCTATCATGAGCGCGAGAATAAAACTAACCAAACTTCGTGGGACACGTGGTTACCTGAAGGGTTCGCTAACGAAGCTATTCTCCTTTACCGAAAAAATAGTAGAAACCATAACCCTAGAGGCATTGGAGGTTCGTTTGGAAAAGGTGAATGAACTGCTGATTGACTTCAAGGCATCTCAAGATGCAATGTACGAGTTTGCCGATAATGAAGACTACATAAATCCTGATCTGGAACTCGAAGAGTTTGAATCCAAGTATCTCGTGGTCAAAGCAATTCTTCTCGCTGCTATGAGGAAACGTGCATCTACTTCAAAGAAATCTGAGGAGAAAGCCGAACTCCAAACAGCAGCTGTAGATCGTCTAATTGAACAACAAGTTGTTTTAACAGATCGTCTTAATGCTTCTTTGGTTTCTTCGCAGCATCAAGACACGTTTTTACCAACGTTACGTATCGAATCATTCTCCGGTAGTTATCGTGAATGGCCTACATTTCGAGATCTGATTGAAGGAGCCGTGAACAGTCGAAAAACTCTTTCACCCAGCCAAAAATTCCATCTTCTTATGTCGCATCTTCGAGGAGAGGCTTTAAATTTGCTGAGCCATATTCCTATATCCGATGCTACTTATCCTAAGGCATGGGAACGTTTAGAAAAGCGATATGACAGGCCTCGTCACGTTATTAACAATTTTATAAGGTCGTTCATCGATTTGCCATCTCTAAGCGCATCTAATGTTCCAAATTTAAGTAAAATATCCGATGGAGCTGACGCAGCGGTAAGAGGGCTGACAGCAATCAACTCTGAGGATAGAGATCCATGGCTTATTTATTTATTGCTAAATAAGTTGGACACAGAGACACGTCAAGCCTGGGCCGAGTACAGCATTGAAGAAGAACTACCAACTATCGAGTATTTTTTGACGTTCTTGGACCGGCGGTGTGAAGCATTAGAATCTTGCAGAGGTAGTGTTCGAGAAACTAAAGGTCGAAGTTCATGTGTAAGAAGTCATCATAGTTCATCTTCAGTCAGTTGCACTAAATGTTCTGCGCCACACCGTTTGTATCATTGCGCTGAATTTTTGGATCTCACTATCCAAGCTAGAAGAGTCTTCGTTAAGGAAAACAAACTCTGTTTCAATTGCTTACATTCGGGTCATCCATCAGCACGATGTCAATCAAAATCTCGCTGTAAAACATGTAATACTCGTCATCACAGTTTAGTTCATCTCGATTCGTCAAGCTCAGTTTCTTTCTCTTCAAACAGTTTACCTTCGTTGCCTTCAAGTTCGTCCCAGAGTATTTCTCAAGGTCAGCATCGGCAATCCAATTACGCCCAGCTATCGCTTTCTTCATCGTCATCGATTTGTCTAAACAATCACTCTTTAAGCAAAGCCAACAACTTGCCACGAACAGTGCTGCCAACTGCAGTTGGAAACGTATTAGATAGCAGAGGTAACTATCAACAAGTGCGATTCCTGCTAGATTCAGGATCCCAAGTATCTTTCGTTTCGGAGTCCTGTGCACAACGACTTGGATTAATCCGTCGACGGGCAGGCATCCTTATCAGTGGAATCGGTACAGCAAGTGCAGGTAAATCTCGAGGACTTGTATCAATGCGCATTTCTTCTCGTTTCGAACCAACAACTATTACAGTTGATGCGTATATACTACCACAAGTTACTGCCAATTTACCCTCTTTCTCGTTTGACGTCACCGATTGGGATCACCTACATCAGCTAAACCTAGCCGATGAATCATTCAACACATCGAATTCCATCGATCTACTGTTAGGAGCAGACAAGCTGTTTGATATCCTACAGGGCGAGTTACAGTACAGTAAACATGGCTATCCGATTGCCCAGAAAACAGTATTCGGTTGGGTTCTAGCAGGGCCTTTGCCTGATAGCCCGAACATTAGCGAGATTCAATCTCATCACAGTATTTTGGACATTGATACCATGTTGCAGGCATTTTGGTCCATTGAGGAAATAGATCCAAAATCGTTCCTTACCCAAGAGGAAAAACAAATCGAAGAACATTTTCTTGCGACTCATAAAAGAGATCCAACCGGAAGGTATATTGTACGTCTTCCATTTAAGGAGACACCTCGTTTCTCGTGCACACCGAACGGCGCGCTTCATCGCTTAAGATCCATGGAAAGGCAGTTTCAGAAGGATGAAAAATTTCGCAAGGGATAGATACAATTTCTGGAAGAATATTTGTCGCTTGGACACATGCGCAAATTATCTTCTTCGGAGATCAATCGGGAAAATGTGATCTACCTCCCACATCACGCCGTGCTGAGACCAGATAGCACCTCCACTAAAATTCGCGTTGTTTTCGATGGATCATTCAAGGATGTTAATGGGCAGTCGCTAAATGACGGCCTGCTGATAGGTCCACCTATACAGAGAAACCTTTTTTCGGTGAGTCTGAGATTCCGGAAATATAAATATGTTTTCACAGCAGATATCGTCAAAATGTTCCGTCAAATATGGATATCAGAATCAGATCGAGATTTTCTTCGTATCGTCTGGCGTGAATCACCTACCGCACCCATTGAACATTTTGAGCTATGCACGGTAACATACGGCACATCATGCGCTCCTTTTCAATCAATTCGCGTATTGGAACAACTCGCAAGTGATCATCGAGAACAGTTTCCTGTCGCCGCAGATGTTATTCGAAGTGATTTCTACGTGGATGATGTCGCTTCGGGAGCAGACACAATCGAAGATGTGGTTGCCAAAAGAGATTCATTAGTAGCACTTTTATCAAAGGGAGGTTTCGAGCTCAGCAAATGGCAAACTAATTGTCCACAACTTGTTACAACCTACAAAGGGAAAAATAACGACTGGAAACTGATGGACACGTCTGGTGAACCTTGGATCAAGGTCCTAGGACTCCATTGGAATTCCAAAATAGATATTTTTAGTTTTCGCATCAATCTTTGCCCGATTCAGTATGTGTCAAAACGCCAGATATTGCGAGATGTCGCAAGTATTTTCGACCCACAAGGTTTTCTTGCACCATCCATTGTTTTACTCAAAATTATCTTTCAGGAGCTTTGGCATCTCAAGTTGGAGTGGGACGAGGAGGTTCCAGAAGTCATTGCAGCGAGGTGGCGTCAGTATCGGGAAGAATTCAGTTCGCTGAGTCACCTTGCCATACCGCGGTCAATCGAATTGTCAGGAAGTTCGTTCCAATTACACGGATTTTCCGACGCCTCGGAGTCAGCATACGCGGCGGTTATATATTCACGCTATCAGCTGCCGAATGGACAATTCAAAACTCAGTTTGTAGCCGCTAAGACCCGCGTTGCGCCACTAAAAAGATTAAGTATTCCTCGTCTAGAATTATGTGCGGCGCTGCTATTAGCAAGGCTCCTTGGAGCAGTTCAAAAATCTCTAGAAATCTCTTTTCCAAATATGTTCGCTTGGAGCGATTCTAGCATTGTTTTATCATGGCTCTCATCACCAAGTCGTCGTTGGGATACTTTCGTAGGAAACCGCACTTCGGAGATTTTAGATACCATTTCAAGAAGCTGTTGGTTCCATGTTCGATCAGAAGACAATCCAGCCGATTGTGCTTCTCGTGGAGTATGTCCATCGAAACTTATACAGCATCCACTCTGGTGGCATGGCCCTGATTGGCTCGTACAAGAATCTAAAAACTGGCCTATACCCACAGAATTGGAAGAAAACCCACATTGCCTCAATGAAGAAAGAAAACATCTAAAACAATCGCTTCTTGTCGTGACATCGGATCATCCCTTTGAACATCTGTCCACCGTCTGCTCATCCTGGAACAAATTGCAAAGAACTGTAGCATTCCTTTTTCGCTTTATTTCAAACACTCGTAACCGAACTCAGATTTTTCCTAGATATCTTCAAGCGCAAGAACTCCGCAACGCCAAGTTAAGGGTAATTCGTTGGCTACAAGGGGTTCATTTTGGATCGTCGTTGGAATATTTCAATAAATTCGGAAGATTTCCTGCCAGCTGCAAGATTCTAAATCTTAATCCATTTCTAGATAAGGAATAGTTACTTCGCGTGGGCGCACGGATTGAGGAATCGAACATCCACTATAACGCCAAGCACCCAATCATAATTCCCAAAGAGCACCGTATCACAAGCCTTATTTTAATCGACGCACATCGAAGATTCTTACATCCAGGTGTATCAACTTTATTCGCCCTCATTCGCCAAGAATACTGGGTTCTAGGCTGTCGAAACATATTACGGAAAATCTCTCATGATTGCATAACGTGTTTCAAGCAGAGAAAAGCCACTGCACACCAACTGATGGGAAATCTACCCCCTCAACGGATTCAACAGTCTATGCCATTTTCGCACTGCGGTTGCGATTACGCAGGCCCGATCGCGATCAAGGCCAAGATGGGGAGAAAATCCCATATCACCAAGGGATACATCTCGCTGTTCGTCTGTCTAGTTACCAAGGCAATTCACCTCGAAATGGTGAGTGACCTGACAACGGATGCGTTTTTGGCTGCACTTCGACGTTTCACTGCCCGGCGGGGAAAACCCGCACATATGTACACCGACAACGCAACCAATTTTCGAGGAGCTGCTCGAGCTTTATCTGAGTTGCATGCTCTTGTCCTTTCGGAGCAACATAACTCGGTAGTAGAGGAAACACTTGCGCGAGAAGGTATAACCTGGCATTTCATACCACCTTCAGCACCACATTTCGGCGGATTGTGGGAGGCAGGTGTCAAGTCCGTCAAGCATCATCTCTGCAGAGTTATCGGCGACGATGTATTAACCTTTGAAGAGCTGTCTACTTTCCTCGCTCAGGTTGAAGCCATTTTGAACTCCAGACCACTGTGTTCTGTTTCGGATAATGAATTAGAAGTTCTAACTCCAGCACATTTTCTTTTAGGCCAACCTTATTCGTCAATTCCCGAGCCATCCTTGGACATCGTCAACAATCGGTTATCGCTTTGGAAAACCATTCAGGCGAAGGTACATGGGTACTGGAAAAGATGGCACATGGAATATCTCACGTCGTTACAAAATCGTTCAAAATGGAAACAAACACAGTCTAATCTAAGGGTTGATGACCTCGTCCTGGTCAAGGACTCTAATCTACCCCCCGGCAAATGGTTGATGGGACGTGTTACCGAACTTCATCCTGGTAAGGACGGCCGTGTCAGAGTCGTCACGTTGAAGACAGCGAATGGAAGTTACCTTCGGCCGATTCAGAAACTAGCAGTTCTGCCATTATGCTGAAACTCTGTTCCAGGGGCGGCGGAATGTTTAGGAATCAACTCGACCTAAACGCTGCTCGATGTACAGCATGCCATGCATTATCTGTCAATAAAACTCACTTGTAATACAACCTTCGGCAGCACGAGCATATTTTTGTGAATTGAATTTGGTTCAAATAAAAACCATTTTAATTTCGAGTTTTCGTTTTTGCATGCACCTTGCATTTGTTTAAACCATAACAAGTATATTAGATTTAATTTTTGTAAACAATAGTTTGAATTGCACTGTCGATGAGGTGTTGTTACCCTTAATGAAAAACCCAGTTCATCATATAGCCTTGAAGTTATGTAT
Source organism: Eumerus sabulonum (assembly GCA_951905685.1). Taxonomy (NCBI): domain Eukaryota; kingdom Metazoa; phylum Arthropoda; class Insecta; order Diptera; family Syrphidae; genus Eumerus; species Eumerus sabulonum. The sequence continues at coordinate 32,378,868 of OX645060.1, forward strand.
TGAATTTTATTCTTCCTCATGCACTAAGCAAAATGATTGTGATATTGTTACGTATAATTTTGCAAAAGTGAACTATAAAGCTTTGAATAACTATTTCAATTCATTTGATTGGTCGATTGTTCTATTAGGTGGTGTAGCGAGAGAAAAACAAAAGAGGCGCTTATACTTCGACAGTTTATTGGTAAAAGAAGACCGTGGTGCGTTATTACATGTTCTTTTATATGTAATACGGAGAGCTTTCAAGTGGAGACATTGCGGGCTTATCATGCGGTAGGATGATCGAGTGATTAGAGTGTCGAACCGTTTAGTACTATAGTGATAATGTACTAATGTACAATAGTGTATGTAAATTATGGATTGTTTTTTTTTTGCCTACAGTTTGACCATCCTGACGGTATAATCGACCCGATTACAAGATTAATGTAAAAAGTAACATTTCAAAGGATAATAGCTAAAAAACATATTCAAACATTGTTAGCAATAAAAATATTAATTAATTCATAATATGTAAACTACTTGAGGAAATCATCAGAAAGACAGGTTTGAGGTTCAGGACTCAATCGCTGAAATGGCCTTAGTATCTTCGCGCACTGATAACCCAGGTTCCCCAGATTGTTCTACAGCGTCTTCATCGTCACATCCGGATCCTACGTTGTATGGTCTCATGTTGTTTGGTGAAGATATTCCCTTGTAAGGCAAGCGGGTCATCTGTAAACCGTCGATATCTCCGACAATGTACCGATCGTTGGGAAGAACTACCTTGACCTCATATGGACCTCGGAATTTAGCATGAAACTTCTTGTTGATACCTGGAGTAGTTGCAACATTTTTAATTAAGACATATTAACCTGCCTTGTAAGACCTAGGCTGTTTGTGGTACCGGTCATAGTACCTTTTATTATCTAATTGTGCCCTTTCGATATTTTGGGCAGCCTTGTCTCTTATGTCTCCAAAGAAATATCTCTCTTTCCTACTTTATCTTGAAGATACTCGTAAACGCGATCGCAAATCACACCCTTTTGGTTCGTACCAAACAAAAGTACAGTTGGAGGGAATCCAGTACTTCTGTTTGAAGTGTTGTTAAGCGCAAATTCGACTTTGATTAAATGCTTATCCCAATCGCTTGTTGTGTTTGTATCACACTCTTTGGCCAGCATAGGAACTATTATTCTGTTTATCCGCTCGATTTGACCGTTGGATTGAGGGGAATCGGTAGCAATCTTTATATGTTGGATGTTGTGTTCACCCAAAAAATCAGAAAACTCCCTTGATGTAAAGCAACTGCCCCGATCCGATATTAATCTATTAGGTCTAGAATAGCTATCAGAATAAGATTTGAGACACCTAACGGCTTCTTTACTTTGTGTTGTAGTGACAGGATAGAGTTTGATGTACACCATCAATCACAAGGAAAATATACTTTCTTTTTGCAGGAGAGTTTGGCAATGGTCCTAGATGGTCAACATGCATAGTGTCAAAAGGAACTTTCCCTTTTGGTATAGGGTGTAGACTGCCTTCCACTTTACCAGAATTAGGCGAAAAATAAATGCATTTAAGGCATGTTTTAATGTATGCTTTTATCTTCTCCTTCATATTTGGAAACCAATAAATAGCTGATAGATGATCAAAGCACTTATCAACCCCCAAATGGTACAGGGATTCATGGTGCGTTCGTATCACCTGGGTCTCCAATTGAGATGGGACGACAAACAAAACCTTGCCTTTCGCCTTGCCATCCAGGCCATCCACCATTTCGTAAAACGGACTTTCAGCCCTTTCAAATTCCGATGCGATTGAAATGATTTTCGGATCCTGCCTTTGTGCTGCAGCAAGTGCAAATTCGAACGATTCATCGTCGACAAATAAGATATTAAAAGAACGACTTTGAGCGTCGACATGAGTCATTTGATTCCCTTTCCTATGCTCTACGACATAGTCGAAGCTTTGCAATTCCAAAGCCCAACGTGAAATACGCGGGTTCAAGGATTTTTTCTATAAAGTTAGAGCCAAGGCTTGGCAATCTGTAATAATTTTAAAAGATATGCCGATGAGGTATATCCTGAATCTTCTTAATGCATAAATAATAGGAAGCGTTTCCAGCTCATAGCTGTGGTATTTACTCTCCGCAGCAGTGGCACGCTTTGAAAAATGAAATACTGGATGAAATTTTTCATCACTTTGCTTCTGCATTAGCACTGTATAGAATTTGTTTATTGACTTCCGATTCCGGAATTCCCTTGATAATGAATTCCACTAAGTCCTCCTCTTCAACAGAATTGAATTGAATTGAATTGAATGTGACGCTATCTCCTGCATGTGAATTACGTACTGTTGAACACCTTCCTCACGGCATTTTTTTCGTTTAGTGAGGTCATTATACACATCAGACCAAGTCACAATCTTTTTAAACTCGTTTTTCATAGCGCACTTTAAGTCAGTCCAACTTTTCACTTTCACTGTTCTTGTAAACAACTTGGCAGTACCAGTGAGAAGGCGTTTGCCATAAATAAATTGATCACTCTCAGACAGTTTCATCAGTTCTGATAGCTCTTCAAATTGATCGATCCATCTTTGTATTGTGTAGTTATCGTCACCACTAAACGTAGGCATCGCATCTTCCACATCTCTAAAATTACTGCTTACATTGACTTAGAACTCGATTCTGCCGCCTCCTCCAGTTGCATGTCACGAATTTGTTGTCTCAGCTTCGCAATTTCTTGCTTCTTTTGACAAATTCTTCGAAGTTTCGCCAATTCTTTGTCGATGCGCTGTTCCCGCTCGCTCGATGATTCTCTCTCATCATCAGACACGTTATCCCCTGGAAGTGTCGAATCATCTGCACACTGTCCGAGGCTCCTGAGCACTGGATCCTCTTGCATCAGATGAAGGAGTTCGTCTTCTGTGAAGCCTTGAACCGCTTCTTGAGTGCGAATTTTCAGCTCCGCTTTAGTGCCGGTCGTTTGAAGTTTTAGCGATCTAAGAACGGCTTTGAGTCGGTGCACCGTTGCGGACTCAAGAAACTGCAACCACTCTTCGGACATCACCACACTTTCTTTAGCACGGCAAAAACGGAAATACTTCTTCGACTTAAGAAAATGCGGTCTCACTTTACTTTGACTGACTATTGTACACTCGATACATTAATCGCGGTTATATGTAATACGGAGAGCTTTCAAGTGGAGACATTTCGGGCTTATCATGCGGTAGGATGATCGAGTGATAAGAGTGTCGAACCGTTTAGTACTATAGTGATAATGTACTAATGTAAAATAGTGTATGTAAATTATGGATTGTTTTTTTTTTTGCCTACAGTGGCAATCTTAAAGATACTTACGGCATATTTGTAAATGTTATTTATAGTGGTTTTGACCAGTTTGTTCCTTTAGTGAAGCACAAGCGCTCTTTTAAGCATGCTTGGTAAAATAAAAGGCTTGTTAATTTAAGAAATGCAAAGAACAAGGCATTTAAGAGATTCAAGAAGTATAATACCGAGCATTATAGGAAACAATTCATTCAATTACGAAAAGAATTTGAATTTCTTAACAAATTCCTTTACAAACAATATATTTTTAAAATTGAATCGAATATTTTCAAAAATCCGAAAGGCTTTTGGACATTTTTCAATAACAAAAAACATACTCCTGGTATTCCCGAAAACATGGTCTTCAAAGGTGTAACTTCTAGTACAACCGATTTTACTTGTGAATTATTCGCAAGGTTTTTTGAATCTGTATATGTCACACATTCAAATAAAGATGACATATTTGTTGATCATTCATCTAATCTGAATACAAACTTCGGACATCTTCATATAAAGTTCGGTGATGTATCAAAGAGCATACTATCTATGAACTCCAATCTGAATGCTGGTCCGGATGGTATACCATTTGAAGTTCTGAAGCAGTGCAACTCGACAATAGCTTTTCCTATTCTTACCATTTTCAACTTGTCTCTATCATCAGGACTATTTTTAAGTGATTGGAAATATCCTTATATAACTCCTATCCATAAATCAGGATCCAGAAACGATGTGGAAAATTACAGAGATATTTCAAAACTACCGTCGATTCCAAAACTCTTTGAGCACATAGTAACATCTAAAATATATTTTGAAATCAAAGAAAAAATATCTTCTCACCAACATGGGTTTGTATCGGGTAGGTCGACGTCAACTAATCTAATTATGTTTTCAAAGTACTTATTTGATTCTCTTGAATTGGGATATCAAGTGGATATAATGTTCGCAGATTTTTCGAAAGCATTCGATACTGTCTGCCACAAGTTTCTTTTAAACAAATTGAGAGGCTTTGGATTTCACTCGACTTTACTCCGGTGGATAAAAGACTATGTCTTGGATGGAAAACAGATAGTAAAAATTAAAAACTACGAGTCCAGAGTTATAAATTTGTCATCTGGAGTGCCACAAGGTAGTCATTTGGGTCCTTTGCTCTTTAACATTTTTGTGAATGACATTCCAAATCATATTAGAAATGCCAATTGCTTGATGTACGCTGATGATCTTAAAATCTTCATGCGCATTGAGAATCAAAATAGTTGTGAATACTTACAATCTGATATAAACAATATTTTAAATTGGTGTAGTAAAAACGATATTTTAATTAATATCAATAAATGTCATACCTTTTCGGTATCTAGATCCAAACTCCCATTCATGTTTAATTACACTGTAGCTGGAATAAATCTACATAGGGTGTCAGAAGTTAAAGATCTTGGAGTAATCTTTGATATGAAGCTTACTTTTTCTCCTCATATTGACTATATTGTTGCAAAAGCAAATTCTTTGCTAGGATTCTCAAAAAGAAATTGCTCTGCGTTTTCTTATCCTTACACCCTTAAATCGGTTTACATGTCAATTGTCCGACCCATTTTAGAATATTGCTCTACAGTATGGTGTCCTGAAAATACCATCTCAAAGCTGCGTTTGGAAAGAGTCCAAAAGGCTTTCACTAGATTCGTTATAAGGCAACTAAATTGGAATTTAGATGTTATGCCCTCCTAATCTGCCAGATGCGCTTTAATAGGTCAAGATACACTAGAAAAAAGAAGATCTATCAACTAGGTATATAATGTTCGTTAATGATATCTTTTCCTGTAGAATCATATGCCCTGAAATTCTTGAATGCTTTTTTCTTTATGCACCTGAAAGATTTATTCGTCAAAGAAATATCTTTCGTTGCCCTAGTCACATATATAATTATGCTTCTAACGAACCAATTACTAAATGTATAGGGTATTGTAATTCTTTTTGTACAGAAATTGATTTGTTTGATGACAGATACAATGTTAAAAAACATTTATTGTCAGTTGCACTTTGATTGGGTGTTATATATATGTATTACACTTGTATTCTTTTATCCATTATCTGTGAAAGTTTATACTTGGTAGATAATAAATGAATGAAATGATATGAAAAAATATAAAACACTCTCGAACCTGCGCGAGTCTCTAAAAAAAAACAAAAAATCTGGGTAACACGACCCATGTGGTATCACAATGGGATGACTTTGGCCTACGTGTGGCTTATGCCAACCAGATTAACCTAACCTAGCAACTCTGCTTGAAAGATGCTGGGACTCGTTCCTAGGGCCTTCGAGATCTTGCGATTTGGTCCAAAGATGCCGGCGCCAACGCCTGAAGCCATCTTGGAGCCATCCGTATACCACCATTGAGCAAGGGATGACTGTTTTCCCATGCTGAGCGATTTGGGATCGTATATCTCAAATCTCTTGTCAAAAGCGAAGATGTGTGGCAAAGCGACCGAGACCGTGGTGATCATATCCAGCTCGGGAAGCGGTTGTAATATGGACATGTGACCCTCGGATCTACATGGCATATTTGTTCGCGAGCAAGGAATTCTGATTGCACTGCGTAACGCCACTTTTTGATAAAAAGGTGCAGTGGAGTGAGTCCAATGAGTGCTTCTTGGGCTGCGTGGGGCATGCGTGGAAGCTTAACAATTGTAGTTTTTTGCTCAACTTTTGTCCACCATATTGTGGACCCGTAGGTCCATCTTATAACATGTATACGATTAACTTTCATTCATACATACTGCGCTACTCGGGTAGCCTTTAAGCAAGAGGTGAGCGTAATCCATGATATCGGCTGGCTTCAATGGAAATACTACTAAAATCCGCAGAAGAAAAAAGAAACGCTTTAACCTGACAAGGTTTGCACTGAAGCACGAGTTGATTGTGTCACTCCATATCCGTAGATCTAGACTACATATGAAAACAGAAAAAAGATACGCGAATCTACTGAAAAAAAAACTCTCCATTTCGAATCAACTCATCATAATCCTTTCATCTCTCGCATATTTCATACAAACACATGCAAAGTTACCACTGAATCACGTATCCACACACCCCCATCAACTCAGTTCATTTCCCTCCTCAGGATACAAACGAAAATCCTCGCGGAAATAGATTCGTTTCAATTTTTTAAACTCATTTCACTCGTATGTTTTATGCAGTTTTTTTCCTCTTCGATGCAACTTCAGAGATATACACGTTTCCGGTGAATAATACAGCAACATAGCGCGGCGTTTAAAGGATTTATGACAACGGTAAGTGTGACGGGACGTGGCGCGCAGGTGATCTTTCATTTTAGTGTTCATCCTCGTTCTCCCTTTTGGGTTTTTTTTTTTCTATCAATTCAGATTGGATCGCCATGGTAGTGGCAGTCGGTTGTCGGCACGCTTAAATACTCGCGTGAGTATCTATCTATAAAAGGTTAAATTATGTAATTTTTGACATGTATCTCATGAATTATTGAACACGGCATGAGGTGCTACGTAAAAAGAATTGTTGGAATTTAAGTGGTAAAGAGAAAAAAATGTATATAGTAATCCATGCAGTTGATTGAGCAATCAATTCGACAGATTCATTCGAAATTCATTTATATCTCAAACGCTCCATTTCCGACACTGGACGCATCCCGACACTTATCCTGCCGGCGACGATTACGTCGTATTTCCATTCATAGCCCCCTTCTGCTTATCTGTTTACTTCAGAACCATTGTGTGTGTTGGTTCGGTTTGACGAATCGAAACGATTTCACATACGACGCATTGTGTTGTTATCTTGAGCTCACACGATTGAAAATCTGCTCCTTCTGAGCCAACGAGCATTGGATGCGACGCGAACGCTTGGTATCACTACCGGAATGCACAATGACGATAATTGGAGTGATTCAGTACGAGTAAGTAGGCGAAATGAAAATGGATTTTCTTTCAGGCTATGGATGTTTGTATATGGCAGTTACGAGTATCCACAGGGAGATTGATGGGAACTCGTATACCTGGCCTTGAGCAATTTACCATGGAGCTGGGCGATTCAGGACGGAAGCTTACATTTGTGCTTGAGTTGGAAAATTCCAATTAAACTATGATTGAATTTCATTTAAATGAAGGAAGAAATGCTTGAGTAATGAATTACATACATGCTATCCCGACATACATAACAGCCCATGAGCCATAAGGGTCCCTTGATACAGATTTCAGTTTCCATCACATCGTTTTCTGAGAAAGTTCATCATTTTGAAGAGGATCTCTCCGAATAGTGCGGTGACTTACCCAGATCCAGCTTAACCAAAATTTGGCATTGCGTTCTCCATTCCTTTTATTTCGCCTTAATTTGGTTTTCCTCATATGTATGAAGAGCAGATTGCATAAGCTTTGGTAAGTTGATTACATTTTTGCTTCCGAATTTAACCTCATTACTATCCCATGGCCAAATGGGATTTGCATTTTACACAATTGCGCTAAAACAAATTGTTTAAAATTAGACTTTACAAGGATTAATGAAAATATCCGGGAGCATCCTTAAAATGGACGAGATTTCTCAAGCGGAAAAACAGCATTTTACAGAAATCTACTTTGGACGAGTATTACAGGATAATGTAAACCGCTTCTACTACCAAAAGCTTCATTGGCAGAGGATTTATCTAAACAGCGACATACATATATACATTTTCGGTGGCCCGCATGTTCCACTAAAAAGGTCGCGGGGGTAATGCGCGCACGGGGGATCTCCAGGCCACTCGATCCTCCGCCATCGACTCTAACTCATCAGGAGCTATGCCCAAGCGCACCCGGGCGAGTTTTTGGACTTGGTCCAACCACCTCGTCCTGGGTATGCCAAGCGGTCGCTGATGGTATTGCATCCAAGGTACGATTCGGAGGTCGTGATGATGGCGACATTCGTCTCAAGTGACCAAACCATCGAAGCATAGCCCTTTCCGATCGGAGAAGCAGCTGCTCAACATTGAGCTTCCCGCGCACTGCCGTGTTTCTCACCCTATCCCGACGAGTAACTCCCATAACAGCAGAAGTTATGGTCGCCCAAAATAACAAATTTTGAGCTAAAAGTCGCTAACTTGGCTCTGACACCAAGCTCGGTTCTCCTGATAACAGATCTTCTAAGATGCTTCAAAATTTACCCAGCTTGGCCAATCCTGCAAGAAAGCTCAGTATTACTCCTCCAATCACTCGTTTACCTCGAGAAACTCGGTCATACGCCTTTTCCAAATCTACAAAGCAGCTATATATCTGTTAACCATCGGTTTACGGTTTAAGGTTCTCAAGTACCATTCTTAGAGTGAAAAACTGGTCGGTTGTACTTATGCCATAACGAAAACCGCACTGTTCATCCCCTATCCTGGATTCGACCATAGCTCTGGAACGCGCCTCCAACACCTTAGCGGAGACTTTACCGGGGACACTTAAAAGAGATATGCCCCTATAGTTGGAGCAATCTTTTTTATCCCCCTTTTTTGAAAAGAGGGACAATCAGCCCAGTCTGCCAATCGCTAGGTGTCTCACCGTATTCCCAGGCCACCTAAATGACACGAGAGAGCCATAAAACTCTTTACCCATTGCCTTAAGCATTTCTGACTTAACTTCATCCACACCGGCGGATTTGCTAATTTTTAGCTATTCTATTCTCCGCCCCACCCAAAACTATGGGTCTGTCGCCCTCAGCGCCCTATTCGGGATTGATCACCGAAAATTATCGCTCCATCTGCGTAAGATGTCCATCTCATTGGAAAGCAACACACCATCTTTGGATTTAACTCCTTCGATAATGTTGAATTTTCATCCCCTGAGCCGGCAAAAGGTTTGCCAGAACACTTTTTTCGCAGATCTATGGTCGCCTTCCAATTTCTCGCCGAACTTCTTCCAGGACTGCTCCTTAGCTGCTCACACAGCCAATTTGAAATTTTTTCGCGCCGCATTGTACCGGTCACGGGAAACAGAGTCCCCTAAGAGAATCCAGTCCCTTCTTCTTCTCTCTGATGGCTTCTTGAACTCCGGGTGTTTTAGGCCACGCAGATCTTTTCTCACCACAAGCCGCCACACCAAGCCGCTTCTCTCCACAAACATCACGTGCAGAGGCGATGACAGCTGTTGAAAATAGTCGCCATTCTTCCTCTACATGCGACGGAACAGTTGGAATTCGCTCAAATCTTTCGGATATGTGTCGTGGGAAGTGTTGCCGCACCTGCCTGCTCTGTAGTTTCTCCCACCGTATACGTGTAATCACTCTTGGTTTCCGGCTTGGCAGACAAGGCACTCTATCAGTAAGATAAAGCTTACACAACACCAGGTAATGATCAGTTGACAGTTCAACCCCTCCCAACACACACACGTCACAAACCATCCGTTTCACACACGATGGTACCACAAGGAAATCTATCAACGATTTCTGTTGAAGACTCCGACGATACCACGTATATTTATGAATGGCTTTGTGCGGAAAGAAGGTGTTCATAGTGGACATGCCATTTGCACAGCAAAAACCCAACAACCTCTCTCCGTTCGCGTTTTGATGAAGATCACCGTTCCTCCCAATCACACTACCCCATGTCGTTACATCCACAACCACGTGGGCGTTGAAGTCACCCATCTCAACCGCCCTATCATGGACCGCATCAATTTCATCCAGGAAAGTCGCATACTCAGACTCTAGATTCGGAGCATACACCTGCACCAGTGCCAAAGTTGATCTTTCAAACTTGAGTTTTAAGATCGCGACTATCCCTCCTAATGGTATCCACTTCAATACCCTGTCTGCCAGCCTGGGACTTATGAATATCCCCACTCCCGCCTGTGCAGACATTTGAGGTGCAACTCCCGACAGGAAGAGTTTCCACCCGTCCGAAAGGTCCACAGTTTTATATCCTTTTTGCTTTGTCTGGCAGCTTCGTCTACCAGCTCGTGATACTTCCCTGTACGCTATGAGACGTTCCACGTGCCCATCCTAAGTCGATGCCGTTGTCTGTTGCCGTTTACTCCCCGCACGCAATGGCTCACGAAGCCACTGCTGGGTTGCTCCTGACTCCTTCGGGCTAAGCCCGACCGGCTGCCAAACGGGACAGACCGGCCACCAGACGCTCGCATACTGCCACCATTTAGGCATGGCTCCGAATGGGGCTCTGGCACACCAGGGTAGGCAATTTCCGAGGCTGCTCTTCCATTCGTCATCATGGGGTTTGCGCTTCGTGTTTATCACACTACCTGAACGGAGTGCAGTGGCTTGGGTCGCAGATGTTCGTTGACTACTCGCCAGGGGTGGTTGACCTAGATAGGAGGAGAGGAACCGATCGAATTTTCACGTTGGTTGTAGTTCTCAGCAACTTTTTCCATGCACTTATGGTGTCATAGTAGAACTGCACACACAGAGTATGAATTGAAATTGACCATATACGTACTGTGAGTGTTACCAGTGGCTCTGTAGCTTCGGAAACCGTAGTCTCGGTCATTGACGAGTATCCGTGAATAAACATATCTTAAGCTGCCGGTTAAACAGCGTTTCCATGACATTGGAAAGAAGGGTGCTTAGTACAATGGATCGATATTTTAAGAGAGAAGAAGATTCCCTTCTTTCGGAAAGAGCCCAGAAGAGGAGAAAAAGTGGAAAAGCTTACGCATTGGTTTTGCCAGCGTTAAGGAACACCTCTTCAGAACCATTGGGGCAATTCCATCTGGACCAGCGGATTTGTATGTGTCAATGTACTGCAACAAAAGAAAAGAATCTTCGCACCCTCCCAGCTCAAGGATATCGAGGAGTCTAGGGATAAACATAAAATACGAGCCTTTTACAAGAAAGCCAAAGGCCTTGCAGGAGGCTTCAAAAAGGGCACCCTGGCTCTTCGAAACTGCGAGGGTAATCTTGTCACCGACCCGCAGGGAATAGTGGATGTATTTAAGCAGCACTTCTAGCAGCTGCTTAACGAGCATGACCAAGAGAGAGTGGTAGGGACCGAGGAAATCCCAACTCCAGCCGCTGAAGTAGTCCTCCCACCCAGCATCGAAGAAGTCAGCACAGCTATTCAGAAACTGAAAAACAACAAGGCCGCAGGCTCAGATGGCTTGCCATCAGAGCTCTTCAAGGCTGGCCGCGATGTTCTGGTAAGGAGCATGCACCAGATCATCTGCAGAATTTGGGAAGATGAAAGCATGCCCGACGACAGGAATACCAGCTCTATATGCCCCATCCACAAAAACAGCGATCCTACCTCTTGCAAGAACTATGGAGGTATATCCCTGCTCAATTTCGCATACAAGATCCTGTCCAGCGTATTGTGTGAACGTCTAAAACCATTCTGCACCGCACTAATCGGCAGCTACCAGTGCGGCTTCCGGCCCGGCAAATCAACTATAGACCAAATTTCCACACTTCGACAAATCCTGGAAAAGACCAACGAGTTTCGAATCGATACACACCATCTTTTCATCGATTTCAAAGCCGCATACGACAGCATCCATCGTGAAGAACTGTTTGGGGCGATGGCCGAATTCGGGATCCCGGTAAAACTGATCCAGTTGTGTCGCGCCACGCTAAAAAACACGCGATGCACCGTGCAACTCGGTTCTAGGACCTCGGAACCATTCGAAACATGCACCGGATTTCGGCAAGGAGATGCGCTGTCATGTGACTTCTTCAACCTGGTGCTGGAGCAGATAGTGCGACGGGCAGGCGTCAACAGGGAAGGCACTATCTTTTACAAGTCCATCCAGCTGCTAGGATACGCGGATGATATCGACATTATCGCGTGTTCTTGCCGTGGCATTGTGGAAGCATTCACGGCGATTGAAGAACAGGCGAAACGAATTGGCCTTAAGATCAATGAGGACAAAACGAAATACATGCTGTCAAGCAAAAACCAATCCGTCGCTCACCACCTGGGACAAAACATAACAATTGACAGCTACAATTTCGAGGTAGTTAAGGAGTTTGTCTACCTCGGGGCAAACGTAAATTCCACAAATGACACCACAGTGGAGATCCGGCGTAGAATCGCCCTTGGCAACCGCTGCTACTTCGGCTTGTCCAAACAACTGGGGTCAAAACTCCTCACTCGAAAGACCAAAGTCATGCTTTACAAAACGCTTATTCTGCCAGTCTTGCTGTACGGAGCCGAAAGCTGGACGATAAGCAGGACAGCGGAGGTGATTTTGGGTTCTTTCGAAAGAAAAATTCTGCGCCGGATGTTTGGTCCTGTCTGTGAGGAAGGTGAATGGAGAGGAAGACACAATTCTACGAGCTGTACCAAGATATGGATGTAGTCCGGAAGGCAAGGATTCGTCGACTACACTGGCTCGGCCGCATCGAGCGAGTTATAATACTATTAGTTAAACAAATTGTCACTCGTTTCAAACCCAAAAATCTTTATTCTAAGTTCACTTAAGACTGAGGTATAAAAATCTAAACATTCCTATTTATACCCTCTAATGTACCCTAGCGCAACTTTGGCGCGATTTCTGTTCCCAAGCCCACTAGTTTGGCGCATAACGAGTTCCCTATATATTTTACTGGTGGTGCCAAATCGTGGGTGCTGGAGATGAACATGTTACAGTGCATCACACTTGGTATGCATGCATAACTAGCGCATGGACATCAACGCTCCAGCTATGAGGGTCTTCGACTCCGAGCCTCCTGGTTCGAGAAGAAGAGGAAGACCGAACCTCCGGTATAAAGACCAAGTAATGGCGGATGTGAGACATCTTGGTCTTGACAACTGGAAGCAGCGTGCCCGGGACCGTCAAGGATGGAAGGCAGCTATAGCTCAGGCTCAGATCCTCCGTGGATCGCAGGCCTGATAACCAACGAACGATGTCTTTGAGAACGACTGCGGAAGTCGATTAGCCCCATGGTGGAATTGATGCACTCTAGTATAGGTCGAGACAAAGTACAACCTGAGAGCTGGGAACTGACTGCGAGGTGTACAGCAAGTAGATTAGCTTTGTCTAAGGGGGTGACAGCTGGAATCTCATTGTGGATGAGCATTGGTATAGACGACGTAGTTGAGTTTTTTATGTTTTTTTACAAACGACCAGAAAGTTTTGCTGCCTTTGGAACATTGAAGGATTTTACGCCTTAATTTCTGGTCGGATTTGAATTTAACCCGTCGAATGTGGGTATTGCAGTCATATCTGGCTCGTATGTACTTTTTTCGGGTTTTCTCAGGACTGCTTATCCTATCGGCTCGAAAGCTTAGCTCCATGAGCCTAAGAGCCTCTTTGCCGCTCAAATCAAACCACGTATTATCCTTTGGCCTGGCGCTTTTAACCTTGCTAGGAATAAAATTTGACATGCCGATTCGTATAACATTTGCTATTATATCAGTTGCATCCACGTCGTTGTCGGGGAAACACAACGTCTAGCTAAAGATCCGAAAGAAGTTGTTAAGACCACACCAGTTGGTTTCCTCGTCTATCCAAAAAGTTCTCTTACGAGCTTTTTCTTAATCTGGGTAGTGGGAGTTCGAGAATTTAGCTGATATCGCACAGTGGTCGGACGAGCATAGAGGTAACCATACATCGATCGTGTATTTGTTAGGCTGGGACACAAGTCCAGTGTGTTGGTGTACCGCCAATTGTACCGACCATCAACATCGGGGGTACGGGATGGCTTATTCACAAGTTGACCTAATGATTAAACTCAGCAAAAATTTCAACATACCTTCCATTGGGTGTTGTCTGTCCAGAATGTCGAAGCGACCAAGACTTGTGTAACTTTCGAGGGAGGGAACAGAGAAACGGTTCTTTGGATGAAATCAGACAGTGCGTCGAATGCATCAATGTTGCATTCCTATATAGATTGGGGCTTCTATAAAGAAATCAGTAGTGAACGGGGTGCTTACAGAGTCTGAATTTAAGCCATAAGAAATGAAATTCCGTGGTGGATGTTTGGCTGTACTGCGGATGCAGCTGGTAAGCAATATCACTACGAACATATATGGCGAGGCCGCGGTTAAGAAATGAATAATGGCACTAAGCTATATCCAGAAAGACTAAAATCCGAAGGATCAGACTTTTCATCGACCTGTGTTTCACATAAACTGTCAGGTTATGGAAGGAAGCATGGTCATACGTGGCAAAGAAATTCTTCCGTAACCCGAGAATGTTGCAGAACTGCACGGAGCATTTTAATGTGAAATTTGCCACGGATGTTAAAGATTGTCTTTTTTTTGGGGGGGGGGCTAGTGCTACCTTTCCTGGCGGCAGTGCTTCCTTGGCCGGAAATTTCATTGCCCTTTACTCCTTTGTGCCCGGACACTCACCAAAGTGTGACATTGTTTCTTTTGGCGAGGTCTTGTAGGGCATCATGGCATTCCTTGACGGTTTTTGAGTTTGTGCTGTACGAACTCACCGCTCAGCGCTGCTTGGCTATCAGAGAGTATCTTGGTGGTTACTCCTCTTATGCCAGTCTCAAGATTTAGATTGGCGCATGTGAGGATGGCATGCAATTCTGATTGAGAGATGCTGGGGCTCGTTCCCAGGGTCTTCGAGATCTTGCGATTTGGTCTAAAGATGCCGGCGCCAACGCCAGATGCCATCTTGGAACCATCCGTATACCAGATATAGCCTTTGACATTTACCAAGGGATCATTGTTTTCCCATGCTGAGCGATTTGGGATCAAATCAAATCTCTTGTCAAAAATGAAGGTGTCTGGCAATGTGTCCGAGACCGTGGGGATCATGTCGAGCTCGGGAAGGTGTTGTAATATGGGCATGTGACCCTCGGATCTACATGGCAAAGAATTCTGATTGCACTGTGTAACGCCACCTTTTTGATAAAAAGGTGCAGTGGAGTGAGTCCAATGAGTGCTCTTTCGGCTGCCGTGGGGCAGGCTGGTATAGCGCCTGTAATGCCGAGACACGCTGTAGCTTAACACGTAATGCCTGAAGGCGTTGAAGCCTAACAATTATAGTTTTTTTGCTCAACTCTTGTCCACCATATGGTGGACCTGTAGGTGACGATAGTTCTTACTATCGCTGTGTATAACCAGTGGACTACCTTAGGTTTAAGCTCTCAGGCTTAACCGTGAGTGCATCTATAGGCCCACGTGGCTTTAGTCGCTTTCGTAAATTTAGTTTTTATATTGGAGTTCCAGTTGAGTCTGCGGTCTAGGTCAACACCTAGATACCTTACTTCCTTTGAAAATCCTATGCTTGTGCGATTTAGATAGATTAAGGAAGGCTGTACCTTTCTCCTCTTTGTAAACGGGACTAAGACTGTCTTATTTGGGTTAATCGATAAGCCCTCTCTGCGACACCAGTCAGAGACAAATTCTAGCGCAAGCTGCATGCAGTGGTTTCGCACTTGCTCGTAACAATGACAACTGAGTCATCAGCATATCCGATGACCTCGGAGCCCCGAGGGATTAGCTTGCGTAGAAGGCCATCGATGACTATCGACCAGAGCAATGGTGAAAGGACTCCTCCTTATGGACATCCTCAAGCTGCCGATACTGTCACTGAGACCTCTCCGCATGTGGCTGATATGACACGGCTATTTAGCATCGCCCTAATCCAGTGATTAGTGAGATGGTCCACACCCCTGCAGTATAGTGCAGTGGTGATCGAATCATAGCCAGTATTTTTGGAAGCCCCTCTATATCGAGGAAAGCGCGAATGGCGATCTCCTGTTTGAATACACGTCACCAGATGGTGTAACGCATTCTCAGTAGATCGCTATATGCGATATGCAATTGACTGGGATGCAGAGGTATCTGATTCTCCAAGATACCTCTAATACGGAGCTCTATCAGTTTTTCCATTATTTTTAGAAATAACGAAGTCAAACTGATAGGGCGATAGGTTTTACGATGGTCATTTGGCTTCTCGATCTTGGGGATGAAGACAAGACTGACCTCTCTCCAGATTTGGTATATGTATCCCAAGTTGAAGCTAGACCTAAAAAGAACTGTCAGTGGTGATAAAATTGTGTTCAGGCCTTTCTGTAAGATGGCAGGGATGACACCGTTTTTGCCTAGGGCCTTATAGGGTTTTAATGAACCAATTACCCATTTAACACCATCAGGGCTAAAAAGTCTGGCAGAGAGGCTATTCGTTCCACTGTCGATGCTACCTATGACGTTTGATCGTCAGAGGACATCGAGTGGGGAATAGAACCTGGGAAGTGTACTTCGAGCGATTGACGGTAGAGGTGCCGTCTGATTTGTGAAGCAGCCCGAGTCAATTTGTGTGCTCTTGAGATAGCGCCCGACTCCATTGGGCCGGAATTGGAAGCGAGTCTATGTTCTCGCAGTGTTTCCTCCAAGACACTCCCTTGAATTTCCTCAGTTCGAGGTTGTATTTAGTTAGAGGAGATCTATAATCAGTCCAACTACTATTTCGTTTAGCTCTGTTAAACAGAGATCTCACCTGTTTCCTTAGGAATTCAAGGTTATATTCCACCAGGGCACACACCGCCTGTGTTTACTTGACCTGGGTATACAGCTGCCCCTAAAGGATGAGATAAGGGCTGCATTGAGCTGATAAGCCGCTTCATCGGTATCATCTGTCGATTCAATCGACTTGAGAACCTTATCTTCTTTAGCGGCGATTTGAGCCTGGAACAGAGCCTAATTTGTTCGTTTGGGCTGGTATCCAGGCTCAGCCCGTTTAACCTCACCGGGGATGTTGAATTTGATATGCTGCTGATCAGACAGTGAGGCTTCATTGGAAATATGCCAGTCACCAGTTGTGCTTAAAATAATTGGGCCAGAGATAGTGAGGTCAAGCACCTCTTCTCTAACCGCATTTATAAATGTAGGTTTGTTGCCTCTATTGGCAACGGTGAGATCGTTCCTTACTAAAAAGTCAAAGAGTGACTCACCTCGTTTGTTTGTATTGCTGCTGCCCCATATCGTATGATGCGCGTTAGCATCGCATCCGATGATCAGGTGATGTTTCTTCTAGTCGCAATATCTAACCAGGTCCTGTACTTCGGGGGGAAGGATCTCTTGGCCGTCTCTAGGAAAGTAAGCGGAGGCGCATACAATCTCCCTTACTCCTCCATCGGCGAGGACGTCCACAATGACGGCTGCCAGGTCCCTTAGTGCCGATCACACTGCGGCCCTAGGAGGAGAATCTCCAGTAGCGTAAACTGGTTTACGTGACCTGTTTTGCAGGTCAATAATCTTATCTTTATGGAACCATGGTTCATGGAACAGTCCAACGCTGATCCTGTCGCGATAGAATCGCAGGCTAAAGGTGTCTCATTACTTGCGACGGTAGGCCGGGTCCTTCGTTCGGTATAGATTATTCTTGCTACGCCTGAAGTTACCGACCCGATGGAAGTTATCCTCTGATCTACTACCCATCGAGGATTCCCCTTGTTTAGTTGGGGAACGTTTTGTTCTTCTGTTTGGTCGACCCTTAGTGGTCGTCGGCCCAGATGTGGCAGCGGGTTTTCGTTCGCCCCATCTTGGCGTCTCTACTACAGCAGTAGGTGCAACCATCATACTACTGGCTGTTGGTTTTCCTACAGCGATTGGTTCTACATCCAATGATGCTTCCTCTTGGCTCTTGATGATCATCTTAATGCTATCAAATCGGTAAGTCTTTTTGCCCTTGACCACCCTGACTTTGGGTGCCTTATCCAGCAGCTCGATGGAGGTGTCAATTACAGCCTCCTGAACGGCTGCCGTCTGCGCTGTGGTAAGGGGGTTCCCTCCAAAGTCATTGGGGATGATGCCAAGTCGAATCCTCCCAGCTACACTACTGTAGCTCTTTTGGTGGAGTGTTGTCAGCGCAACGATCCCATTTCAGTTCCTGACCATTGGTTGCAGGGGTAGATTTTGCATAAATTATAGCCTCATCTCCAGTTTTGCCCTGCATTATAGCAGCTTTGAAGCCTCTGCACGTTTGCACGTTCGATGGTTACCTTTCTTGTTACACTTGGCAGTTCATCTGAGAGCATACTCACAGAATCCCCACCGAGTGTGGAGTCGGAATCGGAGAGTGAAGATGCATCTTCTGCTTTCGGTCCGGCTGTAAAATCGGCAAAAGTTACCGGCATCACTTCTATTTTTTGTGCCGCTGAGGACTCACAAGCCCTAGCAGGCAATGACGTTTGAGAGTCATCAGTCATCAGTCTTCACACGAGAAAGAACGGTCACCTGCAACAGAGCACGAGACACTGCAGGAAGGCTTTATTGAAATCGGAGGTCGCCTGGTATCCGAAGTTCGCATACTAATAGCTAAGCACCCTCTTAGCCATGCATCCGTCGGCGTATGCGTTTTTTTTTTTGTTTTTTTGTTGAAGGCTTCTGCTATCCGCTGGAGCACTCAGACGCAATCGCTGCTCCATTGTACTCCAGACAGACACCTTACATAACTGTATTTTCTGCGTTTACCGGAGACAAATTTGAAGGAGCTTCAGTGATGTGGAGCTAAGGGATTCGGCACACACCACGTCGGCTCCAAGGGTGCGCCACCGTATTCGAGCAAAGGCGGGACAATCACAGAGGAAATGCTCTGCAGTATAATCCTCCTCTTCGCCACATGCAGCACAGGTAGGCGTCTCACTGATGCCGAGCACGTAGAGATGGTTGGCAAAAGTGTAATGGCCCGTGATAACTCCCACAAGCCTTCTGCAGTCGATTCTCCTTAAAGACAGGAGGAATGCTTCAGATTTTTTTGCAGACATTAGGGCATACGCGCTTAGTCATCCTGCAACCCGGACAATCCCTCCATCTACGGTTGTGTGTGTTAAATACACAATCGTTAATGTAGGAATTTACCGTGGACGCAGGTAGACCTAGAGCGGGTTCAGGTCCTGAGAAGCACTCCTCTGAACCCATTCTAGCGAGTTCATCAGGGCTGGAACCCATACAAGCCTCAATGAGTTTAGTCTGCCGACTCTGTTCAAAAAGGACTTGAGTTCAAGCACTAATTTGGAGCTAGTTAGGGGGTTACACACAGCTTTTAATGCAGCTTGGCTGTCACTACAGACGCATATGCTTTCCCCCTTCCACCTGTGCTTCACAACATAGTGCATGGCCGTTAGGATTGCATATATCTCTGATTGGAAGACAGACGCAAACTTTCCTAACGAGAAGTGCCGTCGGATGTTTTCGCGTTCAAAGAAGACTCCAGCACCGGACCCCCGCCAGGACCCAGACCTCAGGTCTGGGTCCAGAGCCATCCGTGAAAATGCGGAGACTATCCCTTCCAGGATCAGTATCCAGCCATGGCCAATCCTGACGCCATGGAAACTCGACTGTGAAATTACGACGCAATAGGATAACGGGCGTCAGTGCGTCAGAAGACATGTCCATGAGACAGGGGTCGCTGGACAATATTTGCGTAAGCACACCGTTATTCCTATGCGAGTTGTACCAAAAGCCATTTCTCTTCAGACGAGACATGGCTTTCAGAGCACACCCTCTGATAAATATATCAAGAGGTGGAAGGTTCCTCATAACATCTGGAGCAGCGCCCGGCGTGCTGGGGAAAGCCCCCGTGCAGCTGAGATAAACCGTTCTTTGGAGTTTGGTTTGGAGGCTACGACGTGTGTGCGTCTTAGTCTGTTCCACCAGGCAACCGATGCATATGAGATTATTGGTCTTATCATTGCCGTGTAGATCCAAAGGACCTTTGCAGGCGGTAAGCTGACAGAGCCTTGGTGGTTTTTGACTCAACATGTTTTGACCAGAGAAGCTTACTATCTAAGATGACTCCTAGATACTTAGCCTCCTTGGATATCGGGATGGAAGCGCCTTTTAGTACCAGCTGAGTCATGTCAGTATTTTTCCTCCTTCTCGTAAAGAGAACGGCATCGGTCTTAAGAGGATTGACTGACAGCCCATTTCTGGTATACCAATCATCGATCACATTTAGCGCCGCCTTGCCTTTGCGACGGACAGTCGCCAAACATGAGCCGACATAAAGAATGGCGACGTCATCCGCATAGGCCTGGGCGTAGATTCCAGAGGCATTGAGAGCAGTAAGCAGGGAATCGACCACCATGCACCATAACAGCGGAGACAGGACGCCACCTTGAGGGCAGCCCCTGTTTATGCCAGATTTGACACACTGGTCGAGGCCTGCATCAGCGGTCAATATCGGCGTATGCTGTTCTATCATGGAGTTAGGGGAGTGAGGGGAGTGAGGGGAGTGAGGGGAGTGAGGGGAGTGAGGAAGTGAGGGAGTGATGGTGATAGAGGAGGCAGGGAGGTAGGGATGGGTCCGTAATTGCTTCTTAGCTTCGGGTTCCTCTAGACATGGACTCTGGAGGGTCATTACCAGTACTGCGCTCCGTACCACGACAAAGTGAGCAATTGTCACGGAGGGGATGCTCTTACCTAATGACACCTTATTTTTTAGGCACACAAGAATATACGTAGAAGGCAGGACTGATTGCCCTGATGGTATAGAGGCGACGTCGCATGTTTGCCTGAAGCTTGCTTGTATTTTTGACCAAATGAAACTTTGCGGGTGCAATTAAGAGTACGTGGGCTTGTAGTGAAATGTAGTTACTCCCATATCCTTCTTTGCACACGAAACCACGGATACATGGTTTCTATAAAAGCTTCGACGATCGCATGACAGTTAAGTCATAGTCCTTCCCTAGGCAATGTCTTCGTTGATCCCTTCCATTTGTTCTAAATCTACCACCTCCCATTCGCATAAGGACATGCTCCAGTGCATCTGAACTGCTCTCTAAAACAATAAAAAGACTTGGCACTTAGAGTTGAGTTCCATTTGCTTTCAATTTGTGAAAGCGTTTCCCGTTTCAAATTCCAGATTTTCTCCCACACCTCCACTCATCGACTCCTGTAGGAGCAACTACTGACAGAAGATCTTCACGCGAAGACCAAATCTTCTAGGAAACAGAGTGTTGTGCATAACTGACCTGGTTTTTGTGTTCACTCAAGACAGTGGGAATCGGAATTCGTGGATGAAAGAAAAGAAGAGAAACTAAGACTAAGACTAACATGGCAATTGCTAGAAATTACATTTGCAAGTCGTCCTGTGGATTATCCTTAAGTGAAATTTCCTTAGAACTCATCAAAAATTCGCATCTTATCCCTTTTCGCTATTTTGTACAATAAACCTAACGACATTAAGCGGTTGTGGTGTTGATTGTTCCGTCTGTGAGTTCTTGTGCCGTCGTCCTTATTGTGCTATTCTGTTATCCGTTTGGTGGGGGGTGGAATATGCGTTTGTTCGATGCTCATTGCAATTCTGTTGCTGATGCAATGCGATGCTGCACGGATGGTTGCGTCTAATTTGATGTTTATGTAGTTTTGTTGTGCGCGCAAGAGGACGACAGTGAAGACAGAGTGAATAACCAAGAACCCATCTTAACCGCAGCAGCTAGATGGATACGACTTGAAAGTGTCTGGTATCTAAGGAGATGTATATAGAGCGGAATGATGTCGACTGGAACGTGTGCTATTAAGCTGAAGGAATTTCCTCTGTTTAATTATTCGTCAGGTACATGCACTATATACAGAATTACAGACTGCTATGTGGATGTAGAATAACATGAGGTCATTCCCGAGAGATGTAGCATTATCCTTGCAATTTGAATGAATACAAATATGTATGTACGTATGTATAGAACGCGAACAATAGCGGTGGGTTGGCAATTAATTCGACCGTCTTCTCCACCACCGCCCACAGTCATTTAAGTTTTTGTTCGGCAATGAATTTTTAAGGCCCTGGACTATATCCTCTTATACCTAGTAGTCTAGCCAGATGATAGTGACAGCTGGGAATCAACCCATTTGATGGTTTAGTTTAGATTGAGTCATAATCGAAGCACGCACGCATACATATGTATCTATGCTTGTTGGTCGTAAAAAATTATATATTTTCCCTCCGACGAAAAAAGGATCCATTTATGGGCTGCATACGAATTTCGCTTAAGTACTTCTGTCATAAATCAAGGGTTGAATATGAAACGGAGCTCATGTAGGGTAGTTCATATCCCTCTGTACGTGGGGGGGAATGTGGAGTGGGTGTGTAGAACATATTTTTATTTATAATAAAGAAAGCGTGATATCAGACGTAATAAATGGAATCGAATGAAGCAGCTTATTCGATTGTGACGCGATGGGTATGATATGAATTTGTTATGCGTACGGAGGAGCCCGATGTGTGAGATGAATCCATTTATTCAAATAGGATACGGGATGTGAGTGTGTAAGTACATACGATTTCAGCACGTTCCCCCAATTCAGTTTACATTCAATTCTTTTGGCATTAACTGCGGTGACCTTTGGCCTAGTTCTGTCAATCTGTTCGTTCCCAGATATTATAAACGTGTGTGGCTTGGCATTATCATGGTGGAATACAACTCCCTCTTCTGTTGCCCAATTCTGGTTGCTTTTTCTTGATTGCTTCATTCAAGCGGTCGGGTTGTGCGCCGTATAGGCTCGAATTGATCGTTTCGCCAGATCATAGCAGCTCGTAATGGACAAAGCATTTTCATTTACACCAAAAACTCATCATCGCCTTTGCTTGCCCTCACATTCCTTGGACTGGCCGTTAAATGAGAAGATCACTGTACATGCACTGGCCGTAGGATCTGCTGTCTGACATTTTATTTTCGGTGACGTATGAGGGCGCCGTGGAGCAGTGGTTAGTGTGTTCGACTCGTACGCACGATAAGCGAATTCAGATCCTGATAACACCAACGCCATCGATTGTTTATTTCGCGGCATCTCCCCAGCGTAGTACTGGCGGAACTCCCTAACCAACCTCAAAATCACCAACATTTGCCGTGAAAAAGCTTCTCGACCCACACTTAACATGGGTGAACGAGAGATGCTTGGATCTGGTCCTTCATAGGCTGTAACGCGGTATGATTCTTCCTTGTTGTGCACGGTTGGCTTATTGGTCCTTCCTTTCTTTGAGGACATATGTTGATCTTCGTCTTTCAATTCCCAGAGCAGTGGCCCTTTTACATAAGGATCACCTCTGAACATGACAATGCTTTCAGCATATGAGAATACCTGGATGATGGCACGCCAAAAGTATTTAATGACCGTGTTGTGAAATCAGCTGATCAGAATTCTTCGCTGGGGTACAGACCAGGAAAGGCTCTAGCGAAAAATACATAGGTCCTGAACCTTTTTACGGTACTCTCAAGTCTACGATCAACTTCTTCTTAGCTAAATGGGACAAATCGAAACACCCGTCCTTTTGGAACGACAGGTGTCTTCTCCTTCCTAACGGGCGCTACAGTTCGGGGTGAACCTGGGCCTCAACCAATATGCCCCTCCAGCCAGAACGATCTTTTGCTAGCTTTTTCAATTGCCGCACACCCAGTTGGCTGAGGTCCCCTTCCACCTGTGTGCTCCATCTTACGGCCGGCCGTCCTTTGTTTCTTCGTCCCTCGGGGTTGGATTCGAAGACTCTCCGGGCTGTAGTTGTAGTGCCCACTCGCTCTACAAGGTCCAGCCATCCCAAGCGTTGAATCCGTAGACGCCTGACTAGGCTTATCGGCATTAAATTGTAGGTCCCTTTCACCTGTATGAAAAATAAATCACACACAACATGGGTGATTAAGAGAAGCTTGACTCTGATCCTTTATGGGCCGTAACACCAGCGAAGAAGGATCTCCTTTTTTGTGAATGGGGCAAATAGGACTGATATTCCAAAATCTTCCGAAATTCTGCAGATGATCTGGTGCATGCTCCCTATAAGAACATCGCCGTCAGCCTTAAGGAGCCATCTGAGAGCAAGCCGTCTAAGCCGGCGGCCTTCCTGTTCTTCAGCTTTTAAAAAGCTGTGTCGACTTCTTCGATGCTGGGTGGAAAGACTACCACAGCGACTGAAGATGGGATCTTCCCAGTCCCTACCACTCTCTCTTGGTCATGCTCATGAAGCAACTGCTGGAAATACTGCTTAAATGCAGGGTTACTCATTAAGCGCTTTCTGTTTTTAAATTTGAATAATACAAAGCGTGTCTGAGTTATCGTCGATATTTTTCTAAGCGTTTAAAAGGCCTATTGATGCCACTATCTAGGAAATATAACATCAAATGCCTGTCGCGACTTTTCGGGGTTTTGCGCATCCGAAATGTACAACTTTTCATGACTCTGGCGCATAAGTCAGGCTGAATTTGACCTTTGGCATGGGCTACGTTGGTTTAATAGGGCCGCTGTGGTTTGTGACTTATTCGCATAGACCTGCAACTTAAGAAAACCCCACAAGAGGTCAGATCGCATGATCTCGGTGGCGTGTTCACATCGCCTCCACGGGAGACGACCATGCCCTCGAATCGCACGTGCAGCTGTTATGCACGTAGCGCCGTCCTATTGAAACTACATATCGTTGGTGTCAATATCATCCATTTCAGGCTAAAACAATTTGGTATTCATCACCGTGCAGCGCTTACCGTTGATGGCAATGGCCTGGCCAACGTCGTTCTCAAAGAAATATGGACCGATGACACCGCCAGCCCGAAATCCACATCAAACAGTGACTTTTTCGGGATGCATTGGACGCTCTTGGATCTCATGTGGATTGGTACCGTCCCAAATTCCACAATTTTGTTTATTGACATACCCATTCATCCAGAAATGGGTCCCATCGCTGAAGATGTAAAATAGGGTCACCCGCGAACTGCTCCAGAAATCATTCAGCGAACACACCTCGTTGTCTGTTGTCGTTTGCCTTCAACTCCTGCGTCAGTTGAGTTTTGAATGGGTGCAGGCCCAAGTCGCGACGCAAGTTCTGAAGAGGTGTTCTTCTACGCTGGCAAAACCACTGCGTAAGCTTTTTCACCTTTCCTACACCTCTGGGCTCTTTCCGAGTAGGTGGAAAACAGCATTTGTCCAGCCTATACCCAAAAAAGGCGAATCATCTTCTACTTCCAACTACCGACCCATTGCACTAACGTCCCTTCTTTCCAAGGTCATGGAAACGCTGATTAACCGTCAGCTTATGAAATATCTTGAATCACGGAAACTCCTCAATGACCGCCAATACGGTTTCCGCAGCAACAGATCCACTGGTGATATGATGGCATATCTCGCTGAAAAGTGGAATCACTCCCTTCACCAAGCAGGTGAAAGCAAAATTGTTGCACTGGATATTTCGAAAGCATTTGACAGGGTTTGGCATGAAGCCCTTTTGTCGAAAATGCGTGCTTTTGGGATCGATGAGTCTCTCTTTCAATGGATTAGAAGCTACCTTTCGAATCGTTCAATTCAAGTTGTTTTGGACGGATTCAAGTCTGATACTCACTTTGTAAATGCCGGTGTTCCCCAGGGCTCCGTTTTGTCTCCGACACTCTTTCTTATTTTTATAAATGATCTCTTGTCTGTTACTTCTAATCCAATTCAGTACTTCGCTGATGACGGTACCCTCAGCTTCTCATATTCGTTCACCAGTTTACGACCCTGCACTTCGGTTGTAGATAATGAGCGGCAGCGTATGTCAAGCTCATTAAACTCCGATATCGGCAGCATCATCCAATGGGCTAAAAACAATAGAGTGGAATTTAATGCTTCCAAAACACAATGCTGTCTCTTGTCGTTAAAGCGTATAACTAACCCGCAGCCATTATCCATGAATGGCACTTGCGTCTCAGAAACTGAAAAGCTTTCCATCCTGGGTATGAGTGTTGCTCACAATCTTAATTGGAGCGACCATGTATTCAGTGTCGCCAAGAATGCTGCGAAATGCCTAGGATTCTTATACAGATGCAAGAAATATTTCTCACCCTTAGATTTGGCTACATTCTATAACGCGTTGATTCGCCCCAAACTAGAGTTTAACGCTCATGTCTGGTCCGGTGCTTCCAAGACCTCACTGCACCTACTAGACAGAATTCAAAAACGAGCCATAAAACTGATAGGTGACTCCAGCATTACCAAAACATTGGACTCGCTGGAACACCGCAGGAATGTTACCTGCCTCTCCCTGTTTTGTCGTTACTACCACCAAAAGTGCTCTGATGAAATAGCCTGTGGCATTCCGCCCCTTCAACATTTCTCCCGCAATACACGTCTCTCTAGGAATGCTCACCAATATACTCTGAAGCCCGCTTTCGGACGTACTGTCAAATATAGAGAATCCGAACCACACGAATCTGGAACTCCCTGCCGGATTCGGTTTTCCCCCCTCAATGCAACATGCAAGCATTTAAGATCAATGTCCATCGGCATTTCCTCTATTCCTCTTCCTCTCTACCTTCTGCCCACACTGTGTCGCCGACATAATAAGGTTATTAGACCTTGAGTGCGCGCAAATTATTAAAAAAAAAAAAAAAAAAAAAAAAAAAAGTTGTGGTCCACGAAAGGCCGAGCTCTTGTAATCGACGCCAAGTCGACTGCTTCGGATTCTCTTGCACACTCTCAGGGAGAGCGGAGATGTTTTCGGCAGTTCCTGCAATTTGTCGACGTGCGCGAGTTGGTTTGTCGCCTACTGAACCAGTGGACTCAAATTTATCCACCGCACTGCGAATAGTCCTCTTGGTAGGACGACTATGGCGACCGTAAAATGGAAAAAGTGCGCGGAGCGTTGCCCAAACAGAACATCTATGTATGTATGTATTTTGATAAAACAATTTCATATTTGCACATGTTGGTCAACGCTATATCCCCCGCAAACGTCAAAACGGAAACGAATATCGAATCTGCACCTGGAATGTTAGGTCCCTCTACAGACCAGGTGAAGCCGAACAACTGGTCAACTCTTTGGACTGCTATAAGGCAGACATTACCGCGCTCCAAGAAGTGCGATGGGATGGGTCAGGCAAAAAGCGGATGAAAAACTGTGATATATACTACGGAAGCTGCTACAGAGAAAATAAACAACGCTTATTCGGATGCGGATTTGTTGTTCGAGGCAGACTCAGTAAAAAAGTCATAAGCTTCCAGTATGTAAGCGAACGCCTCATAACTATCCGCATCAAGGCCAATCTCGGCAATTTAAGCTAACTATGTGTCCACGCCTCCACAGAGGAGAAAGATGACCAACATGAAGACGACTTCTATGATCTCCTAAGCAGAACGTATGTGCAATGCCCCAGCTTTGACACCAAAATCGTTCTAGGAGATTTCAATGCGAAGCTGGGTAAGGTAGCTATCTTTGAACGGGTTATTGGAAAGCACAGCCTACACAACACCACGTCAGAAAACGGACTAAGGCTAGTGGACTTTATGGCGGGACATAATCTGGTAGTAGCAAATACACGATTCCCACACCTCAACATCCATAAGGGGACCTGGCGGTCTTTCGATCCACCGGCAACCAACCAAATTGATCATATTGCGATGGACGGCAGACACTCCTCCAGCATCCTAGATGTCCGAACCTTTCGAGGAGCCAGCATCGACTCGGATCATTACCTTGTTGCAGCCAAAGTATGAATGCAAATTTCTCGGAATCAACGGAGTCAAATAAGAACACCAAAATTTAACGTCGTAAAGCTGCAATTGCAGGAGACCGCCAAGAATTTCGCCGATCAAGTCTCCCTCAAGCTGTCTCAAGTCCCGATGCTATCTGCAGAGACCATAGAACAGCAATGGAGTCGTTGTCAGAACGCCATTAGAGAGGCCGCCTCAGATGTACTCGGTTTCGAGCCACCACCGTCGAGAAACCCCTGGTTTGATGATGAGTGTAGACAGGCCCATGTAAAGAAACAGAATGCATGCATGGCCACATTGCATCGACGGACGAGGGCTGCCTGCGAGCTCAATGAACAGAAAAGGAGGGAGGAGCATGCGCTTCTGAGAAGGAAAAAGAAGGAGCACGAGAAGCGCGATATCGAGTAGATGGAGAGATGTTACGGTAGGAACGACGTTCGAAAATGTTACCAGAAAGCAAAACGTATATGCCACGGCTATAAAGCCAGAGCAAGAGCGTGCAGGGATGAGCACGGACAAATAGTTGTGGAGTCACAGTCGATGCTGAGATTGTGGTAGGACCACTTCTGCAGACTATATAACGACGATGATAGTCAAAATACCGCCGTCAGGCAGAGCGAACCATTCACAATGGACGAAGACGAAGGAGAATCCCGTCCACCCGCACTAGACGAGGTTAAGATAGCGATATCGAAACTTAAGTCTTATAAAGCTGCTGGAGCAGACGGACTCCCCGCGGAACTGTTTAAAGCAGCTGGCGATGGGCTGGTCAGCAACATGCACCAACTCATCTGCAAGATAAGGTCGGAAGAACGCATGCCCGACAAATGGAATATCAGTATCGTTTGCCCGGTCCATAAGAAAGGAGACCCCTTTGACTGCACCAATTACAGAGGGATAAGCCTCCTGAACATCGCGTACAAGATCCTCTCTGCCGTACTGTCTCAGAGCCCGAAACCGCTCGTTGACAATCTGATAGGTTCCTACCAGTGTGGTTTCAAGCCAGGAAAATACACGATAGATCAAGTATTTACAACACGGCAGATCTTGGAGAAGATCTTAAAGCCGCATATGACAGCGTTTATAGAGACGAGCTATACAGAGCCATGTCATGTTTTAACATTCCTGCCAAAGTCGTCAGACTATGCAGGATGACTATGGAGAACTCTCGCTGCTCCATTTAGGTCGGAGGTGAACTAACCGACCCCTTTGATGTTAAAAAAGTTTTAGACAGGGTGACGCACTGTCATGTGATTTCTTTAACATCATACTTGAAAAGATCGTGCGGGACTCTGCGACCAATACAAGAGGTACGATCCGCTTCAAGTTCACACAATTGCATGCCTACGCAGATGACATTGACGTTATTGGACGGACAAAGAGAGACGTCAATGAAGCGTTCGCAAGCATTGAAGCAGAAGCGGCTAAAGTGGGCCTAAGGGTAAATGGGGACAAGACCAAATATATGCTGTCATCGAAGAAAGACGCGGAAAACCGACGTCTTGGTCAGAACGTCACCTTCGGCAGTTATATTTTTGAAGTAGTCGAGGACTTCGTCTACCTTGGCTCGATAGTGACAAGCAGCAACGACACCAGCGCTGAGGTAAAACGCAGAATAACTCTTGCCAACCGCTGCTTCTTCGTGCTCAAGAGGCGATTGAGTAGTAGAGCCCCCTCTCGAAAAACTAAGGTATCCCTCTACAAAGCCTTAATCATCCAGGTTCTCCTGTCTGGCGCTAAGGCTTTGAAGTTATCAAAAGCGGATGAAGAGGCTCTTGGGCGATTCGAGAGGGAAATTCTGCGTGCAATCTTTGGTTCCGTTTGTGTAAACGGAGAGTGGAGGCGGAGATTCAACCAAGAACTGTACGGGCTGTACAGCGACATCGGCCTAGTTAGACGTCTTCGGATCCAACGTATAAGATGGCTAGGCCATGTAAAGGGAATGGACATCAACGCTCCGGCCCGAAGAGTCTTCAACTCCAACCCCGAGGGACGACGCAGCAGAGGACGACCGCATTTAAGGTGGCGCGCACAGGTGGAAAGGAACCTCAACCAACTGGGCGTGCGGCACAGGAAGCGGCTGGCCAAAGATCGGGCCGGCTGGAGAGGCTTGTTGGTTGAGGCCCCGGTTCACCCCGAACTGTAGCGCCATCAAAGTAAGTAAGTAACAGGTAGCTTAAGGGAGTCTCAGTAGACTCTAGTGTGCCCGGTCGTCCAATGTCGGTCCTCCTCAGGTTGGGCTGGTGCAGGCTTCTGATGGTAGACAGATAGAAAAATATATATTGGTTAATTAGTTAAAGCTCATCTAAAAGCTTTATTACCAATATAAAGTCCATGGAAATAATTGGGTAAAAAACCGAATTCAAGCACTTTAGTTAAATCAGTCGCCATCCCATTAAATCAGAGCCGAACTCACACAGCCTTGCTTAACATCCGTCATATCCATACTCACAGCAGTAGCCCTATTGTGGTTATTCGCATCAAAGCGAGTCCTTTTTTCTTTCGTCATTTTTCTCTTCACAGATTCCTGACGCGGCAGCATTGTGCCTGGTCGAGTCAGTTTTTCATTTTTTGTTTTTTTATATTATTTGCATTATTTACATGGACAGTGAATTATAACGTGCGGATTTAACTTGGTATTTAAATTCATGAGAGGAAATAATGAATGCGCTGTGCACTTTAGCTGCAAGGCGTACATTTTACGAAACGATACGCTTGTGCGTGTGCCCATATCGCTTCCATATTGTCCTTCTTGTCGTTTTTTTTTTTTTCTTTTTGTATTTTCTGCTGTTGTCGGGAGAGCTGCAATATTTTCCGCTCGTTTCCATTCTGTCCAGTTTGTCCTTTTCGAAGTTCATTGTTAAATTAAAGATGCCACAACGTGGTAGGCTGTCGCCAGCAGAAATTTCGAGAATTTTTTTGCTTTTGCTTTTGCGACCATAGAGACACAATTAAATAAGTTCCTGGCCGAGAAAGGATACTCTCGTACTGTTGCAGAGGTAACCTGCCTCTTGTTTATCGGGTGGAATTGCATTGCATTGTTTGCAGTATTTAACAAAAAAATAATTTCACCGACAGAACTCCACTAGCATCATGCTATGACACAGATACAGATCCAATTAATGTGGTCATAATAAAATGAGCCTAGATATGAGAAACGCGATTGCAATCGCGGCAAGAGGGAACCGAAATGGGCGGTCTAATTAATTAATATAAATTAAATAAAATACTTCAGTTGATTAATAGTTGTTGGTTTTTATTATCGGCGAATGAGTCTGAGACATTCAGGATTCGAGGATATTGATTTCTGCTGAACAAGACTACCGGCAGAAGGTGGACGACGCACGGCAAGACTGCAACGCATTCATTGAATAAAAATTAAAATTAATTGCGAAAACGAACCGATCGGTTATAATTTCGATTAAGGAACAGATTTACGGAACGATCTGTCTCTGCCGTGCAATACGTACTTGGGTATACACGAATGATATTAAATAAATGTACTGCGAAACTGGACAATGAATCAACCAATAAATGGAGAACAATTATATAAAAGGTAACATTTAATAATGAACGAGTGAGGTGACATAGCATTTAATTTTGAGAAATCTATATCGTGATTTGTTGCAACACAACATGAAGCAAAAAGAAAATCGTGCGAAACATTTTGGTCCCTCGAGCCGGATTGTCTTTAGAGGGGACGTAGTTCCACCACCTAGGATCTGTAAGTTCTTGAATTTCTGTCACTCGGTTGGCAACGAACGTTGTTCGAATGCATGGCGCGGTTTTTATCCACGCAAGTGTGATCTGTGAATCACACCAAGCAAAGACTTTTGCAGATTGTAGCTCCATCATCTTCACGGCATGCATCAGTAAATGTGCCAGTAGTTGAGCTCCACACAGTTCCAGTCGCGCCAGTGACCTTTGTTGGAGTGGTGCAACTCTAGTTTTTGAGACGATCAGATGTGATCATTTTGTGCCTTCGGTAATAACTCGAAGGTATACGACAGCGGCATACGACTTTTTTGATGCATCGCAAAACCCGTGGATTTCATTCTGTGAATCCTTGGTGAATCTTATCCAGAGAGGAATCTCAATAGTATCGAGTGCGTTCAGCTCCGTCTTTAAGTTGTGCCAAGCAGACACTATTGTTGGTGGGAGTTCAGCATCCCACGTTTTGTTTTCTTTCCAAATCTCTTGTATTAACATCTTACCAACGATGACGCAAGGCGAAATCCAGCCCGTTGGATCGGATATTGTTACGATCTAATGCAAAGGGGATTGCGACTAGGGTAACTGGATTACTTTCGGTCACTGACATTTCCTCGGCGCAACGTCGCTTAATCATCATTGTACAAAAAAAATTCTTCTCCGAAGTTGTTTCAAGGGTATCCAAAGGGGAGAGAGCTCCCAAGAAAAGGAAATTGGTAAGACTCTCACCAATCGTCGACGAAAATGGAATACGGCGAGTTGGGGGTCGTTTAGAAAACGCCGATTTACCCTATGCACAGAGGCATCCGATAATATTGCCTGCACAAACCACATTAACATCTCTCATAGTTCATGATGCTCATCTTAGAACTCTGCATGGTGGTCAGCAACTAATGATGGCTACACTCTGGTCTGAATATTGGATCTTACATCTCAAATCTAGTGTCAAAAGGTGTACCCATAAATGCTATAGATATAAGGCAACAGAAATGCAGCAACAAATGGGTAATTTACCAGCCTTACGAGTCAACCAGGCACGGCTGTTCCTGACGTCCGGAGTGGACTATGCAGGTCCTGTTCAATTAAAGGCATGGAAGGGTCGTTGCAGCAAAATTACAAAAGGATACATAGCAATCTTCATTTGCTTCTGTACGAAAGCAATACACCTCGAGCTGGTAAGCGATTACACAACATCAGCATTTCTTGCAGCATTCAAATGCTTTACCGCGCGTCGCGACATCTGCACAAACCTCTACAGCGATTGTAGAACCAATTTCAAAGGAGCAGCAAAAATCCTAAATTCAGAAAATCGTACATGCCAAAGCAGTGGACAGATGATATTGCTCGGCAAATACAATCCAACGGCACAACATGGCACTTCAATCCTCCTGCGGCTCCCTATTTCGGTGGACTGTGGGAAGCAGGGGTAAAATCCATGAAATACCACTTAAAACGGACCATTGGTCATTATACCCTCACCTTTGAGGAATATGCGACTGTGTAATCACAAGTTGAGGCGTGTCTCAATTCTCGTCCGCTTTGTCCGGTAACTGAGGGTCCAGACGATCTATCCATATTGACGCCAAGACATTTCTTAATTGGGGCACTCCTAAACACCGCACCGGAAAGGAATCTAACCGAAGTTAAATTGAATTATTTATCCAGATGGCAGCTCATGCAAAAAATCCAGCAAGATTTCTGGAGGAAATGGAAATCAGAGTACTTGGTTCGGCTACAACAGCGCCCCAAATGAGTGTGGACTGTAAGGTAGGACATCTTGTGCTCTTGATCGAGGAACAAACGCCCCCTACGCTCTGGAAACTTGGGAGAATCACAGAGACGCATCCGGGAGCAGATGGAAAAATTCGAGTCGTAAAGACGGCAACCACAACATTGAGGCGCCCGATAGCGAAACTTTGCCTTCTACCCATGCGTCGAGGAGCACAAGCCCGTCAGAAATCGTCAAACGACAACAGCAAAGGGATCGAAGCAGAACAGCGACTTCCCACAACTCATGACAAGAAGACCAGGAGATCACCTACGATTGCCTTGATGTCTCTCCTGTGGCCGGCAGGATGTTGCAACACAACATGAAGCAAGAAGAAAATCGAAAAATTTCTGCAACATTTTCAACCGAGCACACGAAAATCGTATGCTCGGGTTTTCTATTTTCGTAACATGTGGAAAAAAACCCAAAATTATTATTATTATTGTTCTTGAAGTGCGGTCGAGTAGACTACCAGGAAATAAAGAGGAACAAAAAACCCAATCCAGTTCTTTTTCATTTTGCTTGTGTCCTTGCGAGACATTTATTTGTTTTTTTTTTTTTAAATAATTTGCGCGCACTCAAGGTCTAATAATTATTATGTCGGCGACACAGTGCGGGCAGAAGGTAGAGAGGAAGAGGAATAGAGGAGATGCCGATGGACATGGATCTTAAATGCTTGCATGTTGCATTGAGGGGGGAAAACCGAATCCGGCAGGGAGTTCCAGATTCGTGTGGTTCGGTTAATGAAAGATTCTCTATATTTGACAGTACGTCCGAAAGCGGGCTTCAGAGTATATTGGTGAGCACTCCTAGAGAGACGTGTATTGCGGGAGAAATGTTGAAGGGGCGGAATGCAACTGGCTATTTCATCAGAGCATTTTTGGTGGTAGTAACGATAAAACAGGGAGAGGCAGGTAACATTCCTGCGGTGTTCCAGCGAGTCTAATGTTTTGGTAATGCTGGGGTCACCTATCAGTTTTATGGCTCGTTTTTGTATTCTGTCTAGTAGGTGCAGTGAGGTCTTGGAAGCACCGGACCAGACATGAGCGTTAAATTCTAATTTGGGGCGAATGAACGCCTTATAGATGTAGCCAGATCTAAGGGTGAGAAATATTTCTTGCATCTGTATAAGAATCCCAGGCATTTCGCAGCATTCTTGGCGACACTGAATATATGGTCGCTCCGATTACGATTGTGGGTAACACTCATACCCAGGATGGAAAGCTTTTCAGTTTCTGAGATGCAAGTGCCAATCATGGATAATGGCTGCGGGTTATTTATACGCTTTAACGACAAGAGACAGCATTGTGTTTTGGAAGCATTAAATTCCACTCTATTGTTTTTACCCCATTGGATGATGCTGCCGATATCGGAGCTTAATGAGCTTAACATACGCTGCCGCTCATTATCTACAACCGAAGTGCAGGGTCGTAAACTGGTGAACGAATATGAGAAGCTGAGGGTACTGTCGTCAGCGAAGTAGTGAATTGGATTAGAAGTAACAGACAAGAGATCATTTATAAAAATAAGAAAGAGTGTCGGAGACAAAACGGAGCCCTGGGGAACACCGGCATTTACAAAGTGAGTATCAGACTTGAATCCGTCCAAAACAACTTGAATTGAACGATTCGAAAGGTGGCTTCTAATTCAT
Organism: Eumerus sabulonum; assembly: GCA_951905685.1. Taxonomy (NCBI): domain Eukaryota; kingdom Metazoa; phylum Arthropoda; class Insecta; order Diptera; family Syrphidae; genus Eumerus; species Eumerus sabulonum. Next base: position 32,413,637 of record OX645060.1, read on the forward strand.
TGAAAGAGAGATTCATCGATCCTAAGAGCACGCATTTTCGACAAAAGGGCTTCATGCCAAACCCTGTCAAATGCTTTCGAAATATCCAGTGCAACAATTTTGCTTTCACCTGCTTGGTGAAGCGAGTGATTCCACATTTCAGCGAGATATGCCATCATATCATCAGTGGATTTGTTGCTGCGGAAACCGTATTGGCGGTCATTGAGGAGTTTCCGTGATTCAAGATATTTCACAAGCAGACGGTTAATCAGCGTTTCCATGACCTTGGAAAGAAGGGTCATTAGTGCAATGGGTCGGTAGTTGGAGGGAAAAGATGATTCGCCTTTCTTGGGTATAGGCTGGACAAATGCTGTTTTCCACCTACTCGGAAAGAGCCCAGAGGTGTAGGAAAGGTGAAAAAGCTTACGCAGTGGTCTTGCCAGCGTAGAAGAACACCTCTTCAGAACTATTGGGGCAATACCATCTGGACCAGCGGATTTGTGTTTGTCGAGGTCTTTAAGAACCCTTGCGACTGTACGAGTGCGGAAGTGGATTAGTCCCATGGTGGAATTGACGCCCTCTAGTACAGGCGGAGACAATGTACAGGCTGGCAGCTGAGAACTGCTTGCGAAATGGGCAGCAAGTAGGTTAGCTTTGTCTAAGGGGGTGACAGCTGTAATGTCATTGTGGATGAGCGTCGGTATAGTCGACTTAGTTGAGTTTTTTACGTTTTTTACAAACGACCAGCAACTTTTGCTACCTTTGGGACATTGAGGGATTTTACGCCTTAATTTTTGGTCGGATTGGAATTTAATCCGTCGAATGTGGGTGTTGCAGTCATTTCTGGCTCGTATGTACTTATTTCGGTTTTCCTCAGAACAGTTTGCCTTGTAGGCCCGAAAACTTAGCTCCCTGAGCCTAATAGCCTCTTTGCAGCTCGAGTCAAACCGCGTATTATTCTTAGGCCTGGTGCTTTTAATCTTGCTGGGAATAAAATTTGCCATGCCGATTCGGATAATGTTTACGATAATATCAGTTCGGGCGTCCACGTCGTTGTCGAGGAAGCACAACGACCAGTTAAAGATCTGAAAGAAGTTGTTAAGGCCGCACCAGTTGGCTTTCTCGTATAGCCATAGTGTTCTCTTAGGAGCTTTTTCTTTAACTGGATGGTGGGAGTTCGTGAATTTTGCTGATATCCTGCAGTGGTCAGACAAGCCTAGGGGTTCCAATGCATCGATCGTGTATTTGTCAGGCTGAGAGGTAAAAAACAAGTCCAGTGCGTTGGCGGTATGACCAGCAACATCGGGGATACGTGATGGCTCATTCACAAGTTGAGTTAAGTGATTTAACTCAGCAAAAATTTCAACATACCTTCCTTCGGGTGTTGTCTGTCCAGAATGTCGAAGCCACTGAGAATTGTGTACATCGAAATCGCCCGCTAAAACGATTTCAGTGCGAGGGAACAGGGAAACAATTCTTTGGATGGAATCAGACAGTGCGTCGATTGCATCAAATGTTGCATTCCTGTCTAGATTGGGGCTTCTATAAAGAAAACAGTAGTGAATGGAGTGCTTACGGAATATGAATTTAAGCCATATGAAATTGAATTCCGGGGTGAATGTTTGGCTATACTGTGGAAGTAACTGGTAAGCAATATCACTACGGACATAGATGGCGAGACCACGGCGAGAGACGAATAATGGCACTAAGCTATATCCAGGAAGACTGAAATCCGAAGGATGCCTACGTCGAGCACAAATGGTAACAATATGTGGCTGCATTGCCGCTAAGCCGTTCAGGAACTAGCTGAGAAGGCCTTAGGCTACCTAGCAGGAAAAGGCAACAACCGACGAGGCAGCGCGAGAGCAGTAGCGAGCCAGAAGAAAGGAGGAGAAAAAACCACTGCGACTAAAGAATACTTGGGTAATACTTAGAATTTATGAATTGATGATTCAGAGCGAACTAACTCGCTTACTTTGATGGCATTACAGTTCGGGGGGAACCAGGGCCTCAACCAACAAGCCCTCCAGCCGGCCCGATCTTTGGCCAGCCGCTTCCAGTTCCGCACGCCCAGTTGATTGAGGTCCTTTTCCACCTGTGCGCGCCACCTTAAATGCGGTCGTCCTCTGCTGCGTCGTCCCTCGGGGTTGGAGTTGAAGACTCTTCGGGCCGGAGCGTTGATGTCCATTCCCTTTACATGGCCTAGCCATCTTATACGTTGGATCCGAAGACGTCTAACTAGGCCGATGTCGCTGTACAGCCCGTACAGTTCTTGGTTGAATCTCCGCCTCCACTCTCCGTTTACACAAACGGAACCAAAGATTGCACGCAGAATTTCCCTCTCGAAATGTCCAAGGGCCTCTTCATCCACTTTTGATAACGTCCAAGCCTCAGCGCCGTAGAGGAGGACCGGGATGATTAAGGTTTTGTAGAGGGGATACCTTAGTTTTTCGAGAGAGGGCTCTACTACTCAAATGCCCCTTGAGCCCAAAGAAGCAGCGGTTGGCAAGAGTTATTCTGCGTTTTATCTCAGCGCTGGTGTCGTTGCTGCTTGTCACCGTCGAGCCAAGGTAGACGAAGTCCTTGACTACTTCAAAAGTATAGCTGTCGAAGGTGATGTTCTAACCAAGACGTCGGTGTTGCATGGATGACAGCATATATTTGGTCTTGTCCCCATTTACCCTTAGACCCACCTTAGCCGCTTCTGCTGCAATGCTTGCGAACGCCTCGTTGACGTCTCGCTTTGTCCGTCCAATGACGTCAATTCAGAACGAACGCCTTTGTAGAAAGTTGCTAGCAGCAGAAAAACCTCACAAGATGTTCCCAGTGCCAACAACAGTGCCTATTTAGTCCAGTCAGTAATCACATGGTGAACGCTTGCGAGTATCAGTCAAAGGCACTGAAGGAAATCCTTCAACAAAGTCTTAGCCAAAGTCTGCACTCACGCTGCCAAGCTAGACAGCCCATTTAACACACACTGCAAAAGCTGCCAGAACCCGCTGGAAAAGGAACCCCGTAACCATTTCCTTTGCGAATGGCCGGCTCTAGCTAGAATCAGACAGCGCACACTCAGCAAAGCCTTCCTTGAATTCTGCAACATCATCAAGTTTCTCAATTCCACAGGGTGGATTTGAAACACAAGTCGATGCTAGTGCAGTGTCCTAGTGGCCACCTTAGTGGTGGCATCAAAACGCTAATTGTTCTTTCCTCCTTCTGATAAAAAGCGGTCACGCCTATCTTCCTTACCTACTTAAAACTGGTTCAAAGAGCAGGCTGTCTGGCGGTGACGGGATCTATGAAGTCCACACCAACGGCGGCTCTTGAAGTCATGCTGAACCTCCCACCCCTGGACATGTACTGCGAGAGCGCCGCAACCAGAACTGCGCTAAGATTACAGGAATCAGGTCTCTGGAAAAAGAGTCCTCACGGACATGCACCAGTCTTGGATCGATGGGCCGTCTCGAGATTCAGAACCGTAACGGACTATGTCACTCGACTTCCTTCCTGGGAGAGGAGATTCTCTATTAGAATTCCCTCCAGGGAGGAATGGACCTATGATTTGGTACGCACGGAAAGTGAACTGACACTCTACACCGACGGATCCATATTGGATGTTGGCACACGTGCAGGAGTCTACTTTGAGTCTCGGGATATGCATCGCTCCTACAGGCTCGATGATGGATGCAGTGTCTTCCAAGCTGAGGTCTTCGCTATCAAGCAGGCGGCGGACCTGATCAGCAAAGAGAATATCACAGGAAAAAGATCAGCATCTATGTTGACAGCCAGGCAGCCATTAAGGCTCTGCAGGCAGCATGGATAAGATCCAAACTCGTCAAACTCTGCAAGGAGAAGTTAGAAGAGATATCCAATGTAAATGAGGTGACCCTTTGCTGGGTACCTGATCATATGAATATCTCCGGAAACGAGAGGGCGGACGAGCTGGCTAGGGTAGGATCAGGTGCTAACATTGCGCACATCTCAGCTGAGGCCAAAGCACCACTCAGTGCGCTCTACAGGGAGATACAGACGGAGCTCTTGGTGAAAGCCAATAAGCGATGGTGTCGCTTAGATACATGCGCAACGGCGAGATCGACTTGGCCCGTCTATGATAAGAAAAGAACGGAAAATCTGCTGAAGTTCAATCGTGGGAACATTCGACTGGCAGTCGGTGCCCTCACCGGGCACTGCATGCTATCCTACCACGCAGCTCGACTAGAGCAGCCCTACAACGACTTCTGCAGAAGCTGCAGGGACGAAGAGGAAATTGAGTCCGTTCATCACCTGCTGTGCGAATGTCCGGCGCTAGCCCAAAAAAGTAATATATTCCTGGGAAGATACTTCCTTTCGGGACTAGAAGAGGTAGGTAATATTGGGCTAAACAGAATGCTGGGATTTTTATCCTCGTCTGGCTGGTTCAGCTCGACGGAAAATGTATAGGCATCAACGGGTTAAACAAAACAAGTGGGCACAATGGACTCAACGTAGTCTATGTGAGCCTTGACTATATGTCCAAGAGCACCCATATACCTTACTTTACCTTACTTTAAACTGTTGTCGATGACAAGTATTTACACATCTATCAATACATCCACTTCTGAATTATTTATATCACACTCACGTCTATATCAATCCCGATCTTTTCGTCCCAACCCTCTACTGAGTAACAAAGTCCGAATGCCACCCTCAATCCATTCACAAGCTCGTCCATCTCGCAGTATAATTTGCAAGCGCATTAACTACTTAACCGATGACATGACTGTTTGTACAACACGACATTACTTGCTGAACAAATAATTGTCAACACTTTGTCTCCGCATTACACTCGCACAACAATTTAACTTTTAATGGACACAACGTAACGTAACCGCACTACTCCCCCACCAACCAAGCACACACACATCCCACCGCCCACTTGCAGCGATCGGCTATGGAAAAGACGACAGAACAGGACACAGATGCAACCATAAAACGAAGGAAAAAATCCTTTTATGGAGAAAAAACAACCCAAGAATCCGAAAAAGCATCTGTGCAACATACCAGATATGAACACTTGTATCCGTACTCGTACTCGTATTCGGTATCTTTCGAAACAATTTCGTAACAAAATTGCATTACAGATTACTTTCGTGAGACGAGCGACCAGTAACGCTTCGATGCATTTGTTGCTGTGCTACACATCCTTACTCCGTACTCCTTCTGCTCTCCTCCCGATGAAGGACATAAAATCATGCACTGTCGCAGCGAAATGCTCAAAATACAACTTGTATCCTTCAAGCAAATAGACAACCTCTGTACGCTACCCAACCATTCGCCCAAGACCTTACAAGCACCAGCAATGAATCAAAGTGAAAGTTGGACTGACAGAATGTGAGATACTTGCCATAAATTGACTTTTATTAATGTCGCCCGATGTCGTAGTTTTAATTAAGGATGCCCTTTGGCAATGTGTGACATGTTATGGGGACGTATGCGATGCATGTGGCGGGCGCGTTTCTTTGTTGTCGTATGGTGGGGTGGTAATTAGGAATCGGTAAGTGCGATTACTATTGACGAAGTTAGATAACTTTTAGTGAGAAAGTTTGAGAAGCACTAGCTGTCAGACGTAGGTGTACAGCGAGCAGTTGACGAGTTGTTAAACAGGGTTATGAGGGTTCACGAAAAAGGCTAATTTCTACACAAGTACGTACAAAGTGGTTTTGCTAATGGGCCTTGACAACTTAGTGGATGCTCTATTGGTGGATTTGGGAATGGTTTTAGTTCGATCTGAACGCCATCTGTGGAAGGTGGCTGGTCTTCCTTTTAGTTCAAGTCACCTGAGAAACTGATTCTTTAGTGCACCATGCGACATGTTCTCAATCTCTTTGAAAGAGTTAATTCTAACCAAATTCTAAGGTACGAATCATTCCTAGACAGGGTTGCTTCGATATTTAATGGGTCATCTCATAGATTTGGGTTATGATCCATGACTTTATGTCCTTTTGGCAGCCTTGTTATTGGTTCCAACATAACAACCTCTACGGGGAGGGGATGGACTTGGACATACAAATCTGCTGAAAGCTCTTAGCCTGGGGAGATGCCAGCAACGATCCCTGTTTCAATGCTCGGGTCAAGTTTACATACAGGTGTCGCCCTATGGATAACCTCCCCAACGTTGAGAGGTGAATAATAGGAAAGAGGGCACTACAATACACTGACCAGACTGGCAGGCCAACAACCCGCCCATATAAAAAAAAGCATGTTACGAATGAGCAAAATGCCTCAGATAAACGGACGGATTCTCAAAGACAACATGGAGCGAAAAAGGACCACGATTGCGAGAACTCTTTACCCTCCCAGAGCTAGTCATAAACTTAAAGGGATCCTCACGCAGTACAAGGCGGATATTACTGTGGCCCAGGAAGTACGCTGGATAGGGAACGGGTTGATGGGGATAAGAGATTGACACATGTATTACAGCTATCATAAAAGATGCACCTCTTGGGTTGCGGATTTGCTGTGGTAAAGTGGTTAAGGTGAAAGGTCATCGACTTAAGTGATCTTCTGTCTGTGATCCGCATCAAAGGCAGATTTTACAACATCAGCCTTATACATAAGTATGTGCGCGGGCCTCTAGCGAAGAGGCTGAAGACCTTATAGAAGAGGATTTCTATGATCTCCTGGACAACGCCTATGGAGCCCGTCCGGAGTATGTAAGGAGAACACCTTTAGCGAAGTGATCGGAAAGCACAACCTCCACGGTACAACAACGGACAAGGGATTCCCACTCATGGACTTTGCGGCGGCCCTTTATGCAGTGATAAGTAGCACAAGACTTTCTTGCAAGTACAACCACACAGCAACCTGCTGATTTCCGGATGGTCAAACCGCTAACCAAATCGACCATGTGCTCGTTGGCTCTTTGACACAAAGCCATCTTCGAAGTGCGAGCATTCAGGTGGGCAACCGTCGACTCTGATCATTTCCTTGCAGCAGCAAGACTCAGAGCCCGATTATCCAGTATCAGAAAGCTACACCAGCCCACCATGAGGAGGTTCGGCATTAGACGCCTGAGCACACCGGAGGTTACCAAGGTCTACGTAAAGCACAAATATCAACAATATGCGACTGCAATGCCGCTCAGGAAGTAGCCGAGACCACTTTAGACTACCTGCCACCCTCGACAAGAAACCAGTGGTATGATGGCGGTTGTGACCGAAAAAAAGCAACAACCGACGAGGCCTACCAAAGGTGCTGCTGCGGAAAATTAGGGCAGCGCAGGCGAAAATGCCGAGCCAGAAGAAGGGAGAAGTAAAAACTGCTGCGACTAAAGAAAAGAATCTTGGTAACCTACCAGCACAAGGATATCGAGGAGTTTGGGACAAACTTAAAGTACGGGTCTTTTATACAAACGCTAAAAACCTTGCAGAAGGCTTCAAGAAAGGCGCCCAAGCTCGCTGAAATTTCGAAAGTAATCTTATCACCGACCCGCAGAGAATAGTAGATGTATTCAAGCATCATTACAAACAGCTGCTTAACGAACGTGAACCAGAAAGAGTTATAGAGACTGAGGAAATTCCAACTCGAGCCGGTGAAATAGTCCTCCCACCCAGCATCGAAGAAGTCGTTATAGTTATTCAAAAGGTGAAGAACAACAATGCCGGAAGCTCAGATAACTTACCATCAGAGCTCTTTAGGGCTTGTGGCGAAGTTCTGGTAACAAGCATGCACTCGATTATCTGGAGAATTTACCCAATGCCTGGAAGATTAGCTCTACTTGCTCCATCCACAAAACAGGCGATCCCACCTCTTGCAAAAGGGTGCTCCATATCGCATACAAGATCTGCTCAGCATACTGTGTGAAGGTAAAAGCCATTTCCATTTCGCGCCGCATTAATTGGCTCGTATCGATGCAGCCCGGCAGATCGACTATAGACCAATCCTTCACACTTCGACAAATCCTGGTTAAGCCCAATGAGTTTCAAATCGATACTAACCATCTCTTCATCAATGTTAAAGTCGTATACGATGGCATTCATCGCAAAGAATTGTTTGATGTGATGGCCAAGTTCAAAATGCCAGGAAAACTGATCCGGTTGCCTCGCGCCACGCTACAAAAACCCGCGAGCACCGTATGGTTCGGTTCTAGGACCCCAAATCATTTGAAGAATGCACCGGATTTCGGCAAGGAGATGCGCTGTCGTGTGACTTCTTTTGTTCGTTTGGTGCTGGAGAAGATAGTGCGACGGACAAGATTCAACAGGGAAGGAATTTTTTTTTTTTTTATAGTTACACCCGCACTCAAGGCTATAGTCCTTATAACGTTTTGAATGTTGTGCGAGCGAAGGTAACAGGGAGAGGGAGAGTCTCGCGCAGGTTCACACACAACCTGAACGGAGTGCAGTGGCTTTTGGGTCGTAGATGTTCATTCACTACTCTCAGGGGTGGTTTGTCTTAGATAGGACGAGAGCCGACCAAATTTCGCGTTGGTTATAGTCCGTAGTAATTCGTTCGAGCACTTTAGTATTGCATACGGAGAGGATGGATTTCAGTTGACCATATACTGCGATTGTTATGCCTGCAGCAGTATGTTCGGTCGCTTTCCATTCACAACTGTGTTGCGTACTTTTTCCCGCATAGGAATTACCTTTTCATTCATTCATTCATTCATTCATTCATTTATTAAAAATTCGAGTAAATTCGTACAAGTAAGACATGTGTCTTTTATAGTACACGGTAGTAACAAAATGTATGGTTAACTTCTAATAGCAAAAAAGAAAAAAAAAGAAGATATATAAGAAGAGCTATGATAGGTAAGTGAATGGAAGAGGGATAGGGATTAGGGATTAGCGCTGACTAGAAAAATATTTAAATATAGCCTTTTTGAAATTCATGAACTCTCTAACCTGTTTGATCCGTGCCGGCAAGGAATTCCAGAGTCGAATGCTGTTGACAAAGAAGAGGCGCGATGAATTCAAATATTTATGACATGGTGCTAAGAGGTTTAGCCTTCTAACAGATTGGCAGAAGCTTAGTTTTTCATACAGGTAACGTGGATACTTATTATGTATAATTTTATGGAGAAATATACAATTTCTTGCTTTGATGTACTGAAATAGGGTACAGCCTAAAATCTTGGTTTGATGCGCCGATATGTGGTCATATCTCCGTAAGCCGTAGACATACCGAGTGATATTATTGAATGCCACAAGAAGGGCATGCTTAGAGGCAGAGTCAAATTCAGGATACACTATCTCGGAGTATGAAATAAGCGGCAAAAGTAGGGTTTTGGCTAGGCGAAGCCTAGTTCCAGTAGGAGTAAGGTTCCTATAGATCCAGAGCTTCCTCAGCACTCCATAAATGCGCCCAACAGTTAACTTTGCATGGTCAGCACCAGACAAATTTATACTTACTTTGAAGCCCAAGCTCGTCACTGACTTCGAGAACGGTACCTTGAAGTCATTTATACACACCGATGGGAAGTTGCTGGTGTTATAATCCCTAAAGGAGAGCAGTATTGCCTGTGTCTTGCCAGGATTCAAAGATAGACCGTTAGTCTCCGCCCACCCATGGATTTCGGAGAGGTCTTCGTTTATTCGATAAATAAGGTCTTCGATAAGACCAATACAACTCGACAGGTAAATCTGAACGTCGTCTGCGTACAGGTGGGTTGAGACATTTTTACAAACTGAGGGTAGATCATTTATAAACATGCAGAAGAGAATTGGGCCCAAGATTGATCCCTGGGGAACCCCAGATAGAATAGCTCTGGGCTCCGATATGGTTTCATCAACTACTACTTTTTGTGTCCTGTTCGAAAGATAGTTCTTTATAAGGCGAGTTGCACTATCGCCGAACCCAAAATACGCACTGAGCTTTTGGCATAAAACGTCGTGATGTACTCTATCAAAGGCCTTGGAGAAGTCAAGGAGGCACAGAATAGATAGTTTGTCCTCATCAAGATCTGATCTTATATCATCGAGGACTTTTACCATAGCAGTGGAACAGCTGTGTTTAGCTCTAAAGCCAGATTGGCTTGCAGCAAGAAGATTGTTATCATCGAGATATAAACTAATTTGAGTAGCAAGTATCTTCTCAAATACCTTAGACAGACAGGGCAGGATGCTTATTGGCTGGTAGTTACTAGGTGTCGATGCATTTATTTTTTTTTTGCAACAGGGGTGATTCTGCCTTCTTTCCATAGAAGCGGAATGGTTGAAGATGAGATGCAGTGATTAATGAGGTGCGTGAGTGGGCTTAATATATAGGGCAGAATTAGTTTTACAAACCGAAGGGATATGCCATCAACACCAACTGCGTTGGATTTGAGATCACTAACAATTTTAGCCACATCACTCTCCGAAACAATTTGAAATTCAAAAGGCTCTAATAATTCCCTGCGTAGCGCATTATTTGGGAAGAAATTAGGTTGGCTAGATGTGTTGGCCAGAAAATAATCATTGAGAGTGTTTGGATCAAGTTCACATTTTAGCTTCTCCCGTTTGCCAATACCAATTTCACGCAAATTAGACCAAAGTTGTTTCGAGGACAGTTGCCCGTTTAGTTTAGAAGCGAAAAAACTTCTCTTTGCCGTCTTAGTAACTGAGGTAGCTCGGCTACGTGCCTGGCAGAATAGCAACCAATTTTGTTGACAGGGATTGTTTCTCCACTTAAGGTACTTTTTACGGCGTTCCTTTATGACTGCGTGTACTGCTGACGTGAACCAGGGACACCTCTTGTTACGTATTCGCACTGTTTTTAGGGGAACATGCCGGTCAAAAAGCGCGTTAACACAGGATTGTATACAATTCAGCTTATCATCCACACTTGCTACATATGTACAATCATTCCAGGGCATACAGTTCGCATCGAGGGTGAGTAAGTTTAAATCTAAAGATTTATAATCTCTAAATTGAAAGGAGAGTGGCATGGGGGAGTGGGTGAAGTCAATATCATATGTGCAGAAGAGAAGGTCATGATCAGAAATCCCATCGAAAGCTAGTTGATCATGAAAGAGTACATTAGAGGGATTCGATACAATCAGAAGATCAAGTAGACTCGGGATAGCATTTGGTGAATAGCGAGTAGGATACAAACAGTTCATTACCTGCATCCCAGCAGCAGAAATTAGATTTAGTAAATGAGTTGAGAATGTGTCAACCTTCAACAAGTTGGCGTTGAAATCACCACAGATTATAATATGCTCGTATGTGGAAGAAATCTCCTCGAATGCATCAAAGAACGGTTCGGGGGATAGATTCTTGTTCGGATTATACACACAAGATACCACGCATTTTGCACTACAACCTGATACTTCCAGAACTGAATATTCCACATCTGTGTTTTCTTCTTTCTTGGCTATGAAACGGATTTGAACTATAGAACTACCGCTCGACGGTCACCCCCTTATCTTATAGAAGTCCGTGCGTTGTTGAAGTTTGTATGGTGATGAAAAAACAGGCGAAACGAAACATTGTGCGTTGGATATTCGAATGAAGAAGAAGACATAACCGAACTCTACGAGCTGTACGGTCATGCTGACCCGGCCATATCTGGGCCATGTCGAACATCAACGCTCCAGCTAAGGGGCCTTCGAATAAGAGCCGCCCGATTCTTCTGTAGATAAATTGAAATAGTTTTTTAGTAAAGTTTCAGTGACTAGTGCAACAGGAAGTAGCTGGTATTCAATAAATTCAATAATTCTGTCGCTTTGTTACAGTCACCCTAGTATTTCTGGTATGCTTAGGTCTTACAGAGGGAGTTGTGAGCAGCATTATGCCCCACATTTCATTCCTCATTGACTTCAGAGTTTTTTTTTTTTTTTTGTGTAGGCTTCTGCTATCTCATCCAAATGCTGGTCTATTGTAATGCCCGCATACACCTATCTTTACAGTATTCTCCTCCTTTTCTGAAGAGAATTAAGAAGGAGCTTGAGCGATGTAGAGCTAAGAGATTCGGTAACCACCACGTCGGTCCTAAGGGTGCGCCACCGTGCGTGAGCGAAGGAGGGGTAGTCGCAGACATAGTGTTCTGCTGGGCGTCCTCTACAGCACGGGTCGACGTCTCCCTGATGTCAAGCATTCAGAGATGCTTGGAAAACAGGTAATGACCCGTAATGACGCCCGCAAGTCTTCTGCAGTCAATTCTCCTTAAGGATAAGAAGAATTCTGCGTATTTCTTACAGACATCAGGGCGAACGCTCTCAGTAATCCTGCATTCTGGATATTCCCTCTATCTACAATACGATTGTGTGCATTGAAGATCCGGTCGTTGATGTGTGTATTGACAGAGGAAGCAGGTAGATCCAAGGCGGGTCCAGTTCCTGAAAAAACTCTCCTCGGAACCCATTCTAGCGGGACCCAAGCAAACCTTAGTTAGTTTGATCTTCCTACTTTGTTCAGAAAGTTCTTGCTGCAGTTTGGCTATCACTTCAGACACATAAGCTTCTTCCCTCTCACAACATTGTGCACGGCCATTTTCCTAACGAAAAAATGTGTAATGTATTTGCGTTCAAATAAAACCCCAGTGCCGAATCCCAGTCCAGTCTTGCGTTCGGATCAATGTTGCCGTCCATGTCGATAGAGTATTCGAGTACAAGCCATACATATTCGAACGAATGGCCTTCTAGTTCTATAGACCTTAGTCCTTAAGTGTGGGGCATAGTTGAGTGTAGATACCATTTTTTGATTGAACGATGCTATAACTGCAAGCATGGTTAGTGTAGAGTTTGTAATCCGGCCCTCTAGCTTTTTTATGTCATTCAGGCAGGCACCCGTACCTTGGTTCTTACATTTATTCCATTTGACATCTGAGACGAGTTCCGGCACGGTACATAAATTATCAGGCCCTGCGCCGAACACGAATTCGTTATTCGGAATAATGATCTTGTCTTCAACCCATTTAGACAGACCTCTGTGGAGTACCCTATCGAATACCTTACTAATACTCGAAAGGATGCCTTTTCCCTTTGCACAGGATTCAATGCCCTGTTAAATAGGATTACGTGCCTTTCTATGGCCACTGGTGGAGGTGTTTCAGTACAACACTGGTACATGCGCCCCACCAGCTCGCCTCTTCTTCTTCTTAGCGGGAACTACAGTTCGGGGTGAACCTGGGCCTCAACTAATATGCCCCTCCATCTAGCACGATCTTTTGCTAGCCTTTTCCACTGTCAACAACCCAGTTGGCTGAGGTCCCCTTCCACCTGTGAGCGCCATCTTGAGTGCGGCCGTCCTCTGCTTCTTCGTCCCTCGGGGTTGGATTCAAAGACTCTCCGGGCTAGAGCTGTGGTGTCCATTCGCTCTACATGGCCCAGCCATCTTAGGCGTTGAATCCGTACGCCCGACTAGGCTCATGTCGCTGTACAGCCCGTAAAGTTCGTCGTTGAATCTTTTACTCCATCCCCCGTCTGCGTTTATAGGCCCGAATAAAGGCGCAAAATCTTTCTCTCGAACCGACCAAGGGCCTCCTCATCCTCCTAGTGTCCATGCTTCTGCGCCGTACAACAGGACCGGGATGATAAGGGTCTTATATAGAGTCAACTTTGTCGTTCGGGAGAGGGCTCTATTACTCAATTGCCTCCTAGGCCCAAAGAAACAGCGATTGGCAAGAGTGATTCTGCGTTTGATTTCGGAACTGATGTCGTTGTTTCAAGTCACTGCGGAGCCAAGCTAGACGAAGCTCCTAGCTACCTCAAACTTATATCGGCCAAGACGTCGGTGGTAAGCGTCTTTTTTTGATGACAGCATATATTTAGTTTGCTCTCGTTTACCGCCAGACCAACTTTCGCCGCCTCGAACTCAATACTCGCAAACGCCTCATTGACATCTCGCTGGGATCTATCTATTATGTCAATATCGTCGGCGTATGCAAGGAGTTGCGAGGACTTGAAATAGATTGGGCCTCTTGTATTGGCCTGTGATTTTTGAGCAATAATTTCTAATATGACGTTGAAGAAATCACACGACAGCGCATCGCCCTGCCTAAATCCTTTGTTGACATCAAAACTATCGCTTAGTTGTTTACCGATTCGGATAGAGCAGCGAGCATTCTCCAAAGTCATCCTGCAAGGTCTGACGAGTTTAGCAGGTATGGCAAAGGTAGACATAGCGTTGCACAGCTCGTCTCTAATTACGCTGTCATATGCGGCTTTGAAGTCGACAAATAGGTGGTAAGTGTCGACTTGAAGTTCATTGTCCGGATCTGCCGTAGTGTGAAGATTTGGTCGATGGTGGACTTCCCTGGCCTGAGTCCGCACTGATAAGGACCTATCAGCTTATTTGCAAAAGGCTTCAGGCGTTCACACAAAACGGCAGAGAAGATTTTATAGGCGATGTTACGGAGACTTGTTCCTCTGTAGTTGGCGCAATCAGAGTGGTCTCCTTTCTTGTGGATCGGGCATACGATGCTGAGACTCCATTCCTCGGACATGCTTTCCTCTGACCATATCTTACAGATGAGCTCCTATCCAGGTCATCCCCAGCTGCCTAGAAGAGCTCAGCAGACAGTCCGTCTGCCCAAGCGGCTTCATTCGACTGGCAGCTTCGATATGGCAATCTTAACTTCGTCGAGGTCAGGGGGATAGGATTCTCTACGGTCTCCGTCGATTAGAAATAGATCATTCTGCCTGACAGCGGTATATTGACTAATATCGTCTGCAGAAGTGTTTCTTGCATATTTTCAGCATCGACTGCGATTCTACTACTAGGTGCCCGTTCTCATCCCTGCAGGCTTCCGTACTGGCTTTATAATCTTGGCATGTTCGCATTATCTGTTGATAAAACTTTCGGACGTCATGCCTGCTCTAACACCTCTCCAAATCCTCAATCGCGCGCTTCTTGTGCTCTTTCTTCTTTCTTCTGAGAAGCTTATGCTCCTCCCTTCTTTTTAACTCGTAGATCTCCCGAGCTGATCTTGTTCTTTTATGCAGCGAGACCTTATATGCATCCTGCTTCGCTGTATGAATCCTCCTGCACTCGTCATCGAACCAGGTGTTTCTTCGTGGTGGAGCCTTGAAACCCAAAACTTCGGATGCAGAGCTTTTCAGGGCTTGTTTGCAAAGGCTCCACTGCTGTTCTATTGATAGCGTGGAGGATTGAGGTGTATTGGAGAGCTTAAGGGAGACGCGATCGGTAAAAGCAAGAGCGGTTTCTGGCGGCAGTAGCTTTCCGACGTCATTACTTTGTATTCTTACTCTATTCCGTTGCGTTCGTGATATCCGTAAGCGCATCTTGGCTACAACAAGATAGTGGTCTGAGTCGATGTTAGCCCCTCGGAAAGTTCGAACATCAAGAATAGTGGAGGAGTGTCTGACGTCGATCGCGATGTGATCAATCTGGTTTGTAGTCGATTGATCAAAAGACCGCCAGGTGCCCTTGTGTATGTCGAGGTGCGGGAAGCGCGTACTGGCTAGAAGGAGATTTCGCCACGTAGCAAGATCAATCAGCCTGTGTCCGTTATGTTTGCCGATGACTCGTTCAAGGACGCTTTCCTAACCCAGCTTAGCATTGAAGTCTCCTAGTACAATTTTGATGTCATAGCTGGAACATTGGGCATACGTTCTGTCTAGGAGATCGTACAACCTATCTTCGGCAGAGTCATCCTTGTCTTCCGTGGGGGCGTGGACGCAGGTCAGGCTGATGTTAAAAAATGTAGCCTTGATACGGATTGTTATGAGGCGTTCGTTCACATGCCGTAAGCTTAGGACTTCTTGCCTTAGCCCACCTCGAACAACAAATCCGCATCCAAACAATCGTTGCCCTCTCTCCCTATAGCAGTCGCCGTAGTAAATATCGCAGTTTTTCATCCGCTTTATACCCGGTCGATTTCATCGCAATTCCTGTATGGCGGTTATGTCCGCTTTATAGCGGTCTAGGGCGTCGGCAAATTGTTCGGCTGCACGTGGCCTGTGTAGGGACCTAACATTCCACGTACAGCGACGAAGATCATTGTCCTGTGTTCGTTTTTTGCAAGGGTCGTCAACATAAATCCGGTCCGTTATATTCGACGCTTGTGGTTGTTTCGGAGTTTGTGTTTTTTTTACGGCTTGCTAGGCCGGAGCCCAACAGACTGATCCTTTTTTTGGCGCAGGAGGCTCGCCATTCGCCCTTCCTCGTCTGCAATTTCCATAGGAAATCTACCGATGGCACCACGAGGAGGTGGGGATGGGACTTACTAACAGTGCCGAAAGATGTTCGACTGCGGTGGCTCTTTTTAGCGGGCTCGCTTTTTAGCAGGCCAGCATCTGCAGGATAGACACTACCTCTACGAGGCCTTTCTTAGTCCTTTGGCATTCGAGATAATGTTCCCGAAGTTAGCTGTGATGCGGATTGTTGTGAGGCATTCCCTTGTATCCCGAAAACTGAAGACTTTCGGTTGATGTCGTCCTTGAATAACGAATCCACATCCGAAAAAGAGTTGTTCGTTCGCCTTGTAGCAATTCCCGTAGAAGATATCGTGGTTTTTCATCCGTCTTTTGGAGACTCGCAAGTCTTTTTTTTGTTTGCAGAGGTCAACAGCTTTTAATCTGTCCGTATCCACAACAACCCCAAACCTAGGGCGCCAGGTTCCTTCTTCCCTAGGAACAATGGGTTCGGGTCGCCGCACACATTGGTTCACTACCTAGCGGGTGCCAAGCACCACCTATACAGGGGAGTCCAAACGGAGGCTATTTGTCAACTGGGATTGAGCAAGGACAAAGAACGAGGCTGGCGTTTGCCATATTAAACGCGATCTTTACTCTGTTTGCTCCCTCCCTCTCCCCTAAGGTGACGGAATGTATGTTGTTGGCGTTACAGTCCATGATGAACCTGAGCCGAGCTTCTCTCAATCACCCATGTTGTGTGTGATTTAATTTTCCCATAGGTGAAAGGGACCTACAGTTTATTGCCGGTTCCGAACGGCGGATTTCGAGAAGCTTTTCATGACAATTTTACTACAGGGGGTTTTGTCAGAGCTCCGCTGAGGAGAAACACCGTGAAAAACACGTTCGATGACATGGCTGTGTCGGGATTCGATCCCATGTCATCGGCGTCAGAGGCCAACACACTACCCACTGCGCCACGGTGCTCTTAAGGTGACGGAATGGTTTGCCATAAAATCATCACTGAACCTGTAAAAATCAAGGCTCTCGGATCGTCAATGTTGAAAGTTTGAAGTGATGAAGCCATCCTCTGTTCTTCAGATCGTTATTCTGGCAAATACTATCATTCACCTTGTACACTTCCGAAAAGATAGCTCCCACTTTTCGCCACTTTTCCTGAGGGTCCCCGGTCACAATAAGGTTGTCGTCTAGGATGGCGCTGTTTAACCGACAGTACGTACGTAATAAGCGTTTGATGTCCGACGTTCTGATTGCTTCTCCGATTTTATTATTCGCGTTATTGGAACTTTCTCTGATCACCAGTTTAAGATTTTTCACCATTGACTTCAGTGTTCTGATCTTCTCTATCTTTGTCTATACAGTGTGTCGATCGGCGCTTGAAACGAGCGATCTCGTCCGGCAATTTGCGGCAAAGTCTAGCCAAAAAGGCCTACCATCATCGTAGGACAGCATTTGGAAGTACTCAAATCTCTGCAGTATTTGAAACACGGCACCAACCCCGCAGTGGTTACCGCCGTACTGAACCTAGCCTCTATGCTTTTGTGGTATCTACATATGTATGTATAGGCTTCGATGGAGGATGCAATTACATCAATTATATTTCTGTGATTCAATCAGCCAAACAACATAAAACGGAAACACAAAAATTGAAAACCAATCACCGCTTGTTTGTGTGTGCAGGTGTTTTAGTGTATGCATATGTCATGCTGGTGACAGGATATCGGTGGATATGGATTTAATTGTTTGGATTAGACAACATCCGGAATGATTTAAAATCTGTTTACTATTCCTCATTGAATTGCGGTTATTTCCACAAGCAATAAATAAACAAAGAATGTGAATAAAAAAAAAAAAAAAAAAAAACAAAACCCATTTGACAGCAGTATCCTTTTCGTATCAATTAATGGCTATGCATGCAGGATGGCCACATTCGAATATGAATTTTGCATCGATTTGATATCCTTCCGAATTGAAGGCCTGTTTGCGATAGTTTTTTGCTTTTTATTTTATGTGATTCTGTGACGGCCGTGAATCTCGAGGCGATCGTCCCACCGAGAGAACGAGTATTTCTGGGACAGCGATGTTGATGACTTAATCTCCCTTCGCCGTCATCTGCTTTCGACCCTTTCGTAGGGGGCGCGGGTGTGGATGTTCGGTTGACTGTGTATGGATTCGCATCAGTAGTGCTCAACCTGATTTCGGAATATTTTCCGAAAATCTAGTTTTCCACTCTGTGGAACATTGCAATTTATCGAATTTTCATATGAATGTCCTTTTTGTACACTTTGAGCTCCATTTACTTGAATGGTTGTTTTTTTCGTTTTGCTTTTCACTTTTGCTACATACTCGTACATATGTGTCATTATACAGTGAGGACCACTCTTCGTTCTTACCACAGGAGTTTGTTGGTCCTTACGGGTTGAGAAGAGGATGGGAGCTGTGTATATCCTTTGCACATGACATCAGAGGTAATACTATTATTGTAACGGATAACATAATTTGCGGGTGTAGCCAGCTTCGAGTTACCGTGGAAGGTACGAGTATGTATCTCTGCCGAAAGAGGCTAAAAAAAATCCATTTGGGAATTACATGTCAGACGAGTCCCTATTTGTCCCTGTTTTCTGTGGACACTATATTCGTACATTTTTATTATTTTTTATTTTCCCTTTTTGTCATTTTGGTCCTTTTCGGTCGGTGAAAGGACCCTCCCTGCTTCGATTTAAATGACCCTAGACATGTGAATTGACTTCAGCAGTTACGGAACAGATGAGAGATCCCAAAGGACATTGCTATGGGCGTCGAGTGATAGTGACAAGTAGACAAACAAAACAAACGTCAGCCAAGTCGGGTCGCAGTCATGTAATGTTAATTTTAACAAATCTGGTTTGACATGAGTGAGCGTCGGTAAAGGTAATGATAATGGCTCCTGAAATGAGGTAAACATTAGAATTAGAATTCGACAGTGTGCCCAGTGACTATACTCTTTCGCGTGTGAAATTGTGGATCTTTGTTGAATACTAGATGCAGTATAGGAGGACGCCGTGGTTAGTGTGTTCGACTCTGATGCACGATGAGCGAGTTCGGATCCCCATAACATCAACGCCGACGAGCGTTTACTTCGGTGGCGTCCCTCCTCGGCGGGCTACTGGCAAAACCCCCCGTAATAATCTTACCATGAAAAAGCTTCTCGACTCACGCCGTCGAGAATCGGTATTAAAACTGTAGGTCCCTTTCACATGTGTGGAGAAATAAATCACACCCAGCATGGGTGATTGAGAGGAGCGTGGCTCCGGTTCTTCATGGACTGTAACGCCATCAAAGAAAGAAGGAAGAAACGCTTGCTTCGATCTCTGTCTCTGCTCAGCTCCAGCTGACACACAGCCTCCGCGTGGCCTCCCTTGAATAGCTGGCCAGGTAGCGAACTAATGTGTGCAGCAACCCGACCTCCTTGTTGTGCTTAGGGGTAACAGCGTTGCCAAGCAACCACAAGCTTCGGATACAGACGGCTACAAAGCTGCCGGCCCCTTAAAACGACTAAATGACATGCGAGTCAGCACCTGAAATGTTATGTCCCTTAACAGAAAGGGTGCAAGCAATCAATTTGAGCAAACCCTCAACTGCCATAAATCAGATATAACCGCACTCCAAGAAGTGCGATGGGATGGACCAGGGATGATAAACTGCGACACCTACTAAGGGAGTTGTTACAAGAAGGACAAACTACGGTTATCCTGATGTGGATTTGATATTCGAGGAAGACTCCGACCAAATTTTGATCAGTTGACCACCAACAAGATTGATCACATTGCGATCAACGGTAGACATTTCTCCAGCATCCTAGGTGTACGAACCTTCCGTAGAGCCAACATCGACTCGAATCACTACCTTGTGGTGGCCAAGGTACGAATGAAGATATCAAAAATTTCAAGCTGGACAACGAAAGTTTGCCGTCGGGAAGCTACAATCGCAGGAGACCGCTAGGATCCCCACCGATCGAGTTTCCCTCATCGTCTCCCGAAATTCGATGACACCGACACAATCCACTGAACAACAGTGGGAGCATTGCCAGCGCCATCAAAGTCTCTGCCTCTGAATTCCCCCAGTTATGGGGAAACCTCATATATAACCCCTATACACAAAAAAGGGCGGAAGAACGATATCAATAATTATCGTCCCATTGCCAAACTGCCACATATACCCAAACTCTTCGAGAGCATTTTGTACGAAATCCTAAGAGCCAAGTCTTTAATCTCCTCTAGACAACACGGTTTCCTCAAATGCAGATCTACAACCACAAATCTTGTTGAATGTGTGTCCTTTGCCCTCTCGGCCTTTCTACCGATTTCAGTAAAGCTTTTGATAAAAATTTCCCACAGATTAATACTCTTCTAACCGTCTTCCTTTGGTTTCGATCCCATTTCCGTTAAGTGGATATCTTCCTACTTGAACAGTCACTATTATAGTGTTCGCTTCAGATCTGCCTTTTCTAAACCTTTTCTAGCTTCCTCCGGTGTCCCCCAAGGTAGCCACTTAGGTCCACCTCATTTGGTTCTTACCATTAGCGATATTGAAATGGCGATCAAACATTCCCACATCTCACTATATGCCGATGATACCAAGTTCTTCAGGAGTATTTTCTCCAGTCAGGACCCTTCCCTAATCCAATTAGATCTCAATAGTTTTTCCACCTGGTGTTCCAAAAACTGCTTGGAACTCAACATTCCCAAATGCCAATCCATTATTTTTTCACGTTAACGAATCAAACCCCCTCGCCGTCTCTACTTTCTAAATAATCAGCCCATAGCCACCGTTCAGGATATCCGGGATCTTGGCCTATTATGTGACCAGGAGTTAAATTTTCGAACACACATCGACGAGATAATCCTTAAAGCTAATTCAGAACTCGGCTTCGTAAAGCGATGGTCTCAAGAATTCTCCAATTCCTACGTTACCCGATCTCTCTACACAACCTTTGTCCGGCCCCTTCTTGAATACGCCTCTCAAGTGTGGTCTCCTTACCAACAAACCCACATTTGTAGAATCGAGAGCATCCAACACCGATTCCTACGTTTTGCACTTCGAGGTCTCCCCTGGAATAATCCTTTGCTCCTTCCACCCTATCAAGACCGCCTTCAATTAATCAACATGAACACGTTGGAGGAAAGAAGAACTGTATCTGACATTTTCTTCATCCATCGACTCCTTTCAGGTACCATTGATGACTCTCTGTGACTCTGTCTCTATCAACACTAACCCTCGCAATTTACGTAATCCCCGTCTCATCTATCTACCAACCCCCCGCACCGCCTATGGTTCCATTGAACCCATTTCTCGTATGCTGGGAAGTGGTAACTCAAATCCTTACTTCGACTTCAACCTCAGCACTCCATGCTTAAAAACCCGTCACGCCTCCCTCCCCCACCATCCTTAGCTTGGAAGAATAAATTAGATTATGTCAGATTCAGTTGGCTTGTATTAAGCCCAATAAATGGGGGTGTTTGCCCCCACGAAAATGTCCAAATTTCAAAAAAGCATCTGCGTCTGCAGTGACAGCTAGCTGTGTCCTACCCCCTAACAAGCTCCAAATTAGAGCACGAACTGACGTCCTTGATGAACAGAGTTGGTAGACAAAATTAGCTAAGGCTTGTATGTGTTCCAGGCCACTCTGGGATCCCAGGAAATGGGATCTCTGATGAAGCCGCCAGAATGGGCTCAGAGGTGAGCTTCACAGCGACCTGAATCCGCTCTAGGTCTACCTGCGTCCACGGTAATATCCTACATTAACGATTGGGTGTTCAATACGTACAACCGTATATGGAGGAACTATCTAGGTTGTAGGATGAGTAGGCGCGTATGCTCTGATCTACAAGAAACCCGCAGCATTCCTCCGTCTTAAAGGAGAATCGACTGCAGAAGACTTGTGGGAGTCAATACGGGCTGTTACACTTTTGCTAAGCATCTCTGCGTGTTTGGCATCAGTGAGGCGCCTACTTGTGTTGCTTGTCGCGAAGACACTGCAGGACATTATTTTCGTGACGGTCCTGCCTTTGTACGCGCATGGTGGCGTACCATTGGGGCCGATGTGGTGTATTCCGAATCTTTAAGCTCTACATTACTGAAGTCTTCTCCGGAAAACGGGGAAAATGTACAATGGATCAGTATTGCCGGCTGAGTGCTCCTAGCATAAGCGTTTTTCATCATGTGGCTAGTACGTCTGCCACCACCTATCTGCCAACTTACTTAATTATAAGGCCAGCGATTAATCGAGGATCTGAGCGTGAGCTCATCCTTGACCGTCCCGGGCACGCTGCTTCCAGTAATAAGACCAATATGTCTTACATCCGCGATTACTTGGTCTTTATACTGGAGTCTCGGTCTTCCTCTTCTTCTCGAACCAGGAGGCTCGGAATCGAAGGCCCTCTTAGCTGGAGCGTTTGTGTCCATGCGCTCGATGTGGCCGAGCCAGTGTAGTCGACGGATCTTTGCCTTCCGGCTGGTAGAGTTCGCGGACAGTGTTCCTCACTGACAGGATCAAATATCCGGCGCAGGATTTTTCTTTCGAAAGAACCCAAAATCAGCTCCGCTGTCCTGCTTATCGTCCTGCTTTCAGCTCCGTACAGCAAGACTGGCAGTATGAGCGTTTTGTAAAGCATGACTTTAGTCTTTCGAGTGAGGAGAACCCTAGTTGTTTGGATAAGCCGAAGTAGCAGCGGTTGCCAAGGGCGATTCTATGCTGGATCTCCACTGTGGTGTCATTTGTGGAATTTACGTTTGCCCCGAGGTAGACAAGCTCCTTAACTACCTCGAAATTGTAGCTGTCAATCGTTATATCTTGTCCAAGGTGGTGAGCGACGGATTGGTTTTTTCTTGACAGCATACACTGCGTCTTGTCCTCATTGACCTTAAGTCCAACTCGTTTCGCCTATTCTACAATCGCCGTGAATGCTTCCACAATGCCACGGCGAGAACATGCGATGATATCGATATCATCCGCATATCCTAGCAGCTGGACGGACTTGTAGAAGAAAGTGCCTTCCCTGTTAACGCCTGCCCGTCGCACTATCTGCTCCAGTGCCAGGTTGAAGAAGTCACATGACAGCGCCTCTCCTTGCCAAAATCCGGTGCATGTTTCAAACGTTTCCGAAGTCCTGGAACCGAGTTGCACGGTGCATCGCGTATTTTTTAGCGTTGCGCAACACGACTGGATCAGTTTTCCCGGGATCCCGAATTCGGCCATCGCACCAAACAGTCCTTCACGATGAATGCTGTCGTATGCGGCTTTGAAATCGATGAAAAGATGGTGTGTATCGATTCGAAACTCGTTGGTCTTTTCCAGGATTTGTCGAAGTGTGGAAATTTGGTCTCTAGTCGATTTGCCGGGCCGGAAGCAGCACTGGTGGCTGCCGATTAGTGTGGGGCCAAATGGCTTTAGACGTTCACACAATACGCTGGACAGGATCCTGTATGCGCCATTGAGCAGGGATATACCTCTATAGTTCTTGAAAGAGGTAGGATCGCCTTTTTTGTGGATGGGGCATATAGAGCTGGTATTCCAGTCGTCGGGCATGCTCTCATCTTCCCAAATTCTGCAGATGATCTGGTGCATGCTCCCTACCAGAACATCGCCGCCAGCCTTGAAGAGCTCTGATGGCAAGCCATCTGAGCCTGCGGCCTTGTTGTTCTTCAGCTTCTGAATAGCTGTGCCGACTTCTTCTATGCTGGGTGGGAGGACTAATTCAGTGGCTGGAGTTGGGATTTCCTCGGTCCCTACCACTCTCTCTTAGTCATGCTCGTTAAGCAGCTACTGGAAATGCTGCTTAAATACATCCACTATTCCCTGCGGGTCGGTGGCAAGATTACCCTCGCAGTTACGAAGAGCCTGGGTGCCCTTTTTGAAGCCTCCTGCAAGGCCTTTGGCTTTCTTGTAAAAGGCTCGTGTTTTAGGCTTATCCCCAGTTTTCTCGATATCCTTGAGCTGGAAGGCTGCGAATATTCTTTTCTTTTGTCGCAGTAGTTTTTTCTCCTCCCTTCATCTGACTCGGTACTCTTCTTGCGCTGCCCTCATCGGTTGCTCCCTTTTTCTGCTCACACTCGCCATCATACCACAAGTTTCTTGTCGGGGATGGTAGGTACCGTGCTGCTACGAGGAAGTGGTCAGAGTAGACATTTGCAACTCTGGATGTTCGCACATCCAGGATGTTTGATGAGTGCCTTGCGTCAATGAGCACATGGTCGATTTGGTTGGCGATTCGACTGTCCGGAGATCGCCAGTTTGCTGTGTGGATTCGCTTACGAGGGAATCTTGTGCTACTTATCACCTCATTTCGAGCTGTCGCAAAGTCCGTGAGTCGGAAGCTGTTATCTGTTGTTGTATTGTGGAGGCTGTGCTTTCCGATCACTCCGCCAAGGGTGTTTTCCTTACCGATTTTGGCGTTGAAGTCCCCGAGCACGATTTTTACATCAAGCTCCGTAAGCGTTGTTCAGGAGGGCATAGAAGTCGTCCTTGATAGGGTCTTCAGCCTCGTCGGTAGGGGTGTGTGCACATATAAGACTGATGTTATAAAATCTGGCTCTGATGCGGATCACAGCCAGGCGATCACTTATAGGCTTAAAGTCGATGACCTTCGTCCTTAACCGCTTTCCCACGACAAATCCGCATCCCAGTAAGTGCAACCTTTTGTGACAGCTGTAATAAATGTCGCAATTTTTCTTCCTAATCATACCGTTTCCTATCCAGCGTATTTGCTGGACCGCAGTAATATCCGCCTTGTACTGCGTGAGAGTTCCTTGTAGTTTATGAGCAGCTCCGGGAGTGTAGAGGGTTCTGACATTCCAGGAGCATACTCGCAAATCGTGTTCCTTTTTCGTGCGTTGTCGTCGTCGAGTATCCGTCCGTGTATCCGAGGCATCTTGCTCATTCATAACTTTTGGCTTTTTTACGTGGGCGGAATGTTAGCCCGCCGCACAACCGCCATTCTGGTCAGGGTTTTGTCGCTGCATACGTTTGTTCACCTCCCAACGGTTGTTGAAGAAGGTTATTGGCATCATTCCTAGGTGTCAGCATTTGGTAGCGGTGTTGGCAGACAGGGCATGGGTTCGGACATACAGGGTAAAGTTGCTGATCGCCCTCAACCTAGCGAGATGCCAGCAACGATCCCCGCCATTATTTACAGCCGCATGAAAAAAAAAATTCCCAAAACAACGACGCGTGTACTTGAAATTATTCCATCAAGTCATGATGCGAAAACTATTGTTCAAAAAAATGAGAGGAAAGCAATCTAGTCTGCAACTATTCTCCAACAAATAACAACCACCTCAAGCGCTCCCATCACAGTGAAGTGCCTCTGATTCCTGTTAACGCAGGATCATTTGAAATAACTTAGTAATGGCAATCCAGTCGTGAAGACTTGAGTTTCACGTTGGCTCTTCACCGAAATAGGATTTTGAATGACTGCAAAACGAAGTGCACAAGTAATACGACAGAAACAACAGATATCCTTCTGGTCCTGGCGATGGTGATAGAGATAGAAATAATAGAAAAAAGCAGAAAGCACAATATGGAAAGCCAACTCGCATCCACTGGGTGTATGGCCAGTTGCAACTTTCGCCGCCGTGGCTACTAACTTTTACATCGGCCGTAACTACTGCTGGTACGATCCTATGCTCATGGCCTCAAGTCATGTTACCTGAGAAGACCGTAATTGAATGCTGTACTTGAGAATGCCATACATAGTATGGTGGTCTCCGGATGACTTCTACGATAGACGAATATACTTTTTCCACCCCCTACTTCCCTCAGCTATCGAAAGGGACATTGAGAACAGAAAACAGGAAAGAATCCTGTCCGACAATGTGTACGAGGACGGCGGGAAGATTTATTTTTTTCAACTCGCCGTTCTTCTTTTATGTCTTACACCAAACTGCAGCTAAACTCCAGGCCGTTGTGTACACTAACATGGATGTAATTGCATTTTTAATCCTTTGCGCTGGAGATGACATAGTGGCAGGGAGGCTAGTACTCGTAGCACTGCCACTTGGGTCATGCATGGGTAGTTGAGTAACATTTTTCTAACTCGATTTACACATCTGCTGCCACTACGGCTACCGTTAGTTAGACTTCTTATTCTGCCTTGGGCTCCGCTGATAGATGTGATGCGAACGAGGAAGAGATGTAGCTTTGGATGCATGTGTAAGGCTCTTGAACAGAGAATTGCATTCAATACTTTGCCAGGAATCGACAACTATTAATGCTGATTTGATTTCTCTAACAGGAATATGCTTTACTGGATGGATGGCCACGTTGATGGTTATAGTAATCCCTGGTTCGGTGAGCTTCACGAGAGAAGTTGGAAATTAAATTCTGTGCAAGCACCTTGAGCAGTAAGAATGTTAGTTACTCAGCGTACATGTACATGCAGGACTCCTAGTGGTTGTCCAATTATTTCGCGCTAAATCTTACATTTATGGGATTCATATCGTGAGCCTGCCAGTTGGCAGTCCTCCTCGTCTTGCTCGTATTTGCAATGCGCTCATTATCGTTAACAATCCTTCAGAACAGTGAACACAGCGAGGAGGCGACATCAATTCATTAAAAATTCAACAACTCTCATTATTCCAATGCCAATCATGAGAACGGAAACGGACGAAGGGCGACGGGTTGCGTTGTAACTATGTACGTCGTCAGCAACAAAGCGTCCCTCTGACCGGAGGTCCTTTGCTCGAGTTTTTTTTTTTCGCTTTCTTGCAGGATTTCAATTGACCGCTGGCGTTGTGTTCTTTTTTACTTCCATCTCGACGCTCCTTGGGCAAACAATCTTTGTGTAGTCGTTCGCTATTTGTTGTCGTCCTTGTTGGCGTAAACAACAAGCCAACAACACTTGCTTCACTCCCCTAACGATAGTAGTTATGGTAGTCTGGCAAGGATCCACTGAGCCGTTGCTTTTCCTTTACTTTCTTTCCATACCCAAGGGACACATCTAGTGGTGCAAACGATTCCTACTCGTCGCTACAAAATCCATTTAGAAGAAACAAAATTTGCATTAAAAAGTGATCGGCATCGCTTTTGGCAGGATACTCGTATTTTGTTTGCCACCAACTCCTCAGACAGTAGGAGTGTGGGATTAGTATTGTCCGCTGGTGAAAGAATCATTCGAGTTAAAATCAAAATCGAGAGAAGGACCATATCCGGTTGCCATGGATACAATGTAGAGTCCTGTACCTAAGAACGATGTGAAGTGATTTGTTTTAACATGATGTCCTGATTGCTATTTGAGACATCCTACTTCCGCTTGATGAATACTGCATGAACATGTTTTCTGTTTTTCTACTTCCGGTTTTTTTTTTTTTTTTTTTTGGTTTTTCTTCCTCCAGGATGTTGTTTCGCACCAATTACAGGATTTGATGATGAGACAGATGCCTTCCTGGTAAGACGACTCTGAGCTCGGAGGCGGCTTGACGAAGATTAAGGAATTGAATTTATGACTGCAATTTTGTTGGACGTCCAATTAGATATGTGATGCCGCGATTAGTCAAAACGAGTGACGTAAGTGCAGAGCCGTAAGGATTGAAGAGAATTTTTCGCCAGATAGTCCTGTGGTTGGCCATTGGTTGGTTACTGGTTTTGGGACGCTCACTCTTTATAAAAGTGAGTAGACGAAGAACGACGTCGTCGCCTTTCCTAAATTGTCCATTGTTATAAGAGACGCTGTGGTAAACTAGACCCTGTTGAAGACCCTGTTCGGGTGGTTTATCGTCGAAAAACTTGGCCGGCTGATTTTTAGTGGCTCTTCGGCCGGCTAAGGTTATACCATCAGGAGAAAGACCGTAACAAGAGGTAACCAGACGTTGCAAAATCCGAGCGACACAAAGCAACATTTTCCAACTAAGTTCTGTCAATTTGTTCCCAGACATTAAGGATGTGCGTGATCTGACATTGTCACAACAGTCGCTCTCCTTTATTTAGCACAGTAGAGAACCGGATTGAGCGCTTCGCCAGGTTTTAGGCGAACCCCACCTCCCCCATTCTCCCAACCATACTAGACATTTGACATCACTTTATTTGCCATCGGTATAGGCATTTAAGTTGTTGTTGAAGGTTTTGATCATGAGCGTTTGCCTTAAAAAATTCTTCTTCTTCTTCTTCTACGGTGCTACAGTCCACGGCAAACCTGGACCACCTCTAAAAAATCTCTCCAACTGGCACGGTCATTCGTCAGCAGTCTTCAGTGCCGCTTGCCTAGTTGATTGAGCTCCCCTTCCACTTGCGTGCTCCACCTTAAATTTGGCCGTCCTCGACCGGGTCGCCCCTCAAAATTGGATTTAAGGACCTTCCGGGCCGGAACTGTGATTTCCATGCGCTCTACATGCCATTTTAGGCGTTGGATCCGCCTGAGCTGAAGCATACTCCATACCAGGTCATCTTCAGCTGTTTTAAAGAGCTCGGTATGTAGTCTGTCTATTCCAGCAGCATTGTTGAACTTAAGCTTAGAAAAAGTATTCCTAACACCGTCAAAGTCAGAGGGACGGAATTCCTTGCTATCATCGTCCGTTGTGGATGGGTCATTCTGCCTGACAGCGGGATGTCTTTCGTCATCGCCATTATACAGTCTGCAGAAGTAGTCTTTTCAGAATTTTAGTACCGACTGTGAATCCACTACAGCAGGCTTCTGTTCTGGTTCGTTAATCTCCGAACGTCGTTTCTTTGATCGCGAGCTTCTCATGCTCCCTCGTTTTTTGTTTTAAAAAGCTTCTGCTCCTTCCTCCTCTTGTGCTTATAATGCTCACGAGCAGCTCTCGTCCTTCTTTGCAGCGTCTCTTGATAGACTTGCTGCTTGACTGCGTGTGCACTTCAACACTCATCGTCAAATCATGGGTTTCTTGTTGATCGCGTTTTAAAACCCAGTACCTCAGAAGCAGCACTCTCTAAGGCATGTTAATAACGAGTCCATTGGTGTTGTACGATCTGAGCAGTGTTGAGTGTTGGAGGGTTTTCCGAGCGCTCGAGTGAGATGCTATTGACATATGCCCTGGCGGTTTCTTGCGATTGTAACATTGTGACATTGTATGCCTTACTCGATTTTTCTGGGCCAAGCATATTCGTAGTCGTAACCTGGCTGCCACAAGAAAGTCGTTCGAGTCGATGTTGGCTC
Source organism: Eumerus sabulonum (assembly GCA_951905685.1). Classification (NCBI taxonomy): domain Eukaryota; kingdom Metazoa; phylum Arthropoda; class Insecta; order Diptera; family Syrphidae; genus Eumerus; species Eumerus sabulonum. The sequence goes on from OX645060.1 coordinate 32,442,842, forward strand.
CTCCAAATGTTCGTACATGCAGAACATCGGATGCGTGCCTGCCATCAATCGCAATGTGGTCAATCTCGTTGACGGTTGATTGATCCAGATATCGCCAAGTCCCCTAGTGGATGTTGAGATGTGGAGATGTGGGCGAAGATTTCGCCCCGTTGCAATGTCTATCAGACTATTTTAACATCGTCATTGTGACATCGGGCATATGTTTTATCGTGGAGATCGTAAAAGTCGTCTTTTGTAACGTCATCCTTGTCCTCGGTGGGAGCGTGCACGCAAATTAGGCTGATTTTGGCGAATTTAGCCTTAATGCGAACTGTTATGAGGCGATCGCTTACATGCCGGAATATCAAGACTTTTTACCTAAGTCTACCTCTAATAACAAATCCGAATCCGAATAAGCATTTGCCTTGAATAGATTGGTCTCTAGTTCAGTTTTTTCACCAGTAACCAATCCCTTCGAAAGTGGTTCGATTTCGTTACATTTCACTGAAGGTGATTCGGTCAATCCAATTTGTTTGTGATAATTCATTTCGCATTCAAGCATCAAGCTCCCTCGAGTACCCCGTTGTCCTTAGATGATTCCAAGCTGTCACGTCGCTGAAGTTTAGTGCCTGCGCCATCTCCTGATAGCTTGCAACATTTTATTTTCTTTTTCTGGGATTGGCTGACCAAAGTGAGGTACGTCTTTGACACCGAAATTTCCAGAAAAGACTCGAGTAATTTTTCACACCTACATACATATGTCCAGCATACAATCAACGCTCTCACCGTACACTTCACAAATTCTTCGACGTATTTTTGCAGTGTTTTTACCCAAATTGTATCCCGGTTTATCTTTATTTGATTCAAAAGGCTGCTACGGGGAGCTCTCATAATTCACCTGGAATTCAAGGTATATCTGATATGACAAAGCGGTTTTTCGGGAGACCTTCCAGTTGTTAAAAAGAGTTAGGTCGATACCCTCGTACCGTAGAGCTGCAAAAGAAAACCAGATCATGATGATTAGATGATAGAACAGCAAATGATGAGACCAATTTTCCTGACTTCACAATAATCTACGAGCTTAGCGGTTATATTTGACTGCGGAGGTATTACTGAGTCACAAGGGAAATAAGCGGAAGCGACGATGAGATTTTCTATAGCCTCGTTGCCTTGGCAGTAATTGTCAACGTTTGGTTGTCGAAAGTATGTTCGACGGCAGAACCTGTTCCTTTTGGAGTCGTGTAGGATAACAGACCGCCTGGAACTTGGCGGATCGTGTCTCCCTCTAGCTCACTGTCCCAGCGCCATCAGGGATGCTGCCTCTGGTACTATAGATTACTAGCCACTACCTAGGAGAAACCCTTGGTTTGATGACGAGAATTTCGTCCACCCAACCTAGACGAAATTATCTAAGATAGCGATGTCGAAACTGAAGTCTAATAAAACTGCCTGCTTAGCTATTTAAAATAGCTTAAATTGAGTTGGTTGGGAACATGTACCAACCAACCAACGGAAGAAAGCATGCCCCATGAATGGAACATCAGCATCGTTTGCGCGGTCAATAAGAATGTGCCAACTATTGGGGAATAAGCGTCTTTGACATCGCGTATAGAATCTTTTTTTCAGTGCTGTGTGAACGCCTCAAACCATTTGTAGACAATTGGATAGGTTACTATCAACGTGGTGAGGAAAATCCACGATATACCCACGAATTTCAGGTCGCTACACACCACCTTTTCTTCGGTCTTGGTGCAGCATATGACAGTGTCTATAGGGACGAACTATATGGAGTCATGTTAGGTTTTAACATCCCTGCCAAACTCGTCAGGTTTTGCAGAATGACAATGGAAAATGCCCGCCTCTCTATTTTGGGACGGTAAGGAGTTGACCGAGACTTCGATGCCAAAAATGGATTCAGAGACGACGCACTGTCATGTGAATTCTTCAATATCATGCTTAAAAAGGTCGTGCAGGATTGTTTGGGCCATACGAGACGCACTATCTATTTCAAGTCTGCACAATAGTTCCTATACGCGGCTATAGTGAAGGTAAAAGAGGGCAAAAGACATCAAGAGAGATTTGAGAAGTAGTACTACAACGCTCTCAAAACCAGCGACAAAAATTACTATGCCATATACAGGGAATGAACACCACAGGTAGGGCTCGAAGACTCTTCGACTCCAACTCCGCACCTGTGTGGCCGCATTTAAGACAGCGCACACAGGTGGAAAGGGACCCTAGGAACTGTGGCAATGGAAACCAGGGAACTGTGGCAATGGAAATCCTCAATCGCACGCTTCTCGTGCTCTCTCTTGTTTCGCCTGAGAGGCTTATATTCCTCCCTTCTTTTTAACTCGTAGAATTCACGAGCTGCTCTTGTTCATCTATGCAGCGAGGCTTCATGTGCCTCCTGCTTCGCTGTATGAATCTTCCGGCACTCGTCATCGAACCAGGTGTTTCTTCGTGGTGGAGCTTTTCAGTGTTTGTTTGCAAAGGTGCCACATTGTTCTATTGGCTGTGCGGTGGGTTAAGGTGTATGACAGAGCTTAAGGGGGACGCGGTCGGTAAAAGCACGAGCGGTTTCTGGAGATAATAGCTTTCCGATGTCATAACTTAGTATTCTTACTCTACTCCGCTGCATTCGTGATATCCGTGGGGGCATCTGGCTACTAGAAGACAGTGGTCCGAGTTGATGTTAGCTTCTCGAAAAGTTCGAACATCAAGAATAGTGGAGGAGTGCCTCTCGTCAATCGCGATGTGATCATTCTGGTCAATGATTGAGTGATGTGGTGACCGCCAGGTGCCTTTGTGTATATTGAGGTGCGGGAAGCGCGTACTGGCTAGAAGAAGATTTCGCCCCGTAGCAAGGTCAATAAGCCCGTGTCCGTTATCGTATGTGATGTCGTGTAGCATGTGTTTGCCGATGACTCGTTCAATGATGCTTTCCCTACCCAGCTCAGCATTGAAGTTAACCAGTACAATGTTGATGTCATAGCTTGGACAGTTGGCATACTGTTTAGGAGATCGTGGAACTCATCTTTGGTGGAGTCATCCTTGTCCTCCTTAGGGACGTGGATGGAGATCCGGTTGATATTAGAAAATTTAGCCTTGATACGGATCGCTATGAGGCGTCCGCTTATATGCCGAAAGCTTGGGATTTTTTTGCCTTAGTCCACATCGAACAATAAATTCGCATCCAAATAATCGTTGTCCTCTCTCCCTGTAGCAGTCGCCGTAGTAGATGTCGCAGTTTTTCATCCGCTTTATACCCGGTCCGTTCCATCGCATTTCCTGGATGGCGGTTAAGTCCATTTTATAGCGGTCTAGGGTGTCCGCAATGAGAGCACCGTGGCGCAGTGGGTAGTGTTTTGGCCTCTGACGCAGACGACACGGGATCGAATTCCAACACAGCCATCTCATCGAACGTGTTTTTCACGGTGTTTCTCCTCAGCGGGGTTCTGACATAACCCCCTGTAGTAAAATTGTCATGAAAAGCTTCTCGAAATTCGCCGTTCGGAACCGCCAATAAATTGTAGGTCCCTTTCACCTATGGGAAAATGAAATCACACACAACATGGGTGATTGAGAGGAGCTCGGCTCAGGGTCTTTCCCGGACTGTAACGCCAACATACATACATACATAGGGCGTCCGCAAGCTGTTCGGCTGCACGTGGTCTGTTTAGGGACCTAAGGTCCCTGTCCTTTTTTGGGTTTTTTGCAAGGGTCGTCAACATCAATCTGGTCTGTTTTATCTGAGGCTTGTGGTTGTTTCTGAGCAATTGTGGGGTTTTCCGGTTATGGTTTGCTTCTTTTAGTAATTTCCCTAATCAGAGAACTCTCAGATGGTAAGACGAGGATGCAGAAGTAGGACCTGGCTAACAGAGCTGTAAGCTGTAGCATCTACCGAGGGGACCAGCACCCGTCGGTAGATGCTACTCCTGCTTGCCCTTTGGAAGTCTTTTACCATCAAAAACGATGTTGATTCGTCCAGTTCCAGAAGTATGAATAGTTCGATTTTCCTAGACCCGGAAGTGGTCTGGAAGAAGACATACAAAATTGGAATACCACCATGCTCATCCCGGGAATCTGCTGGAATCAAACAGTATCTACGTGAGGGCGCGAAATATGCGCCTCTATATCACACTTTAACTCTACGCCACATTTCTCTCAATGGCGTTCAAAGCATTCGTTGAACCCTTTCCCTGCACTCCAACTCACGCCCAGTCAGATCCAAAACCCAAGCACCCCCGTCACTCGCTCATACTTGTACATGTGTGTAGGTGTGTGATTGCTAATGGAAAAATGTACGAAATATCACTTTTGGGGATTTTACGAAATTTACAACAAGCAATTTCACAACCGCCCCCTCCCATCATCCGGCTGCCACGTCATGAATCCCCCTGCCACCAGGACCAGTTCCATCGCGGACATGAACCAGAAAAACAGTGACTGCATACATACATACTATGTACATCCAGGGAGAGTGCTACTTTTGTTCTCTTCCTTTTGTTGCCTTCATGTCTCCTTCGAGATATCAACACATCTTCATCGACATATGCCAACACGTGTAACTACGCGTTCTGTGGGCGTTTGCGTGTGTAATGTCTTCTTATTGCTATCGAAAAATCTCACATCAGCCGTTAGCAGTGCCGAAGACAAGATTTAAAAACTCCGTACGTAGCACAAGTGAGCCAACACCAATCCTTCCACTAGCTTCGTTCAGTACGGGTACTTACATACGTGTGTATGTATGTGCATACCATGTATCCGCATCGTGTACGAGTCCTTGCGTCTGACTGTTTCATGTCGCAACAATACCGACACCAGGACCCTGTGTAACTGATGGCACTGACAAGAATCCCTTCAATGCGAAAATGCTCACGCGGATGCATACATATGTGTGTTACTCCTCGGTGCTGTGCGACATAGAATGTGGGCGATGAATCCGTGAATCCGGCTCCCAAAGTGTAATGACAAAGGGTATGTTAATGTTGCTTTAATATTCAGTGGCAAGCAAATTCCATTTCGCTTGTAATTTCCCTTTATGGGCGAGATGGAATTTATCAGGAGATGAGTAATGCCTTCATATCTACGTAGTGAAACATCATTTTTATACGTGTAATGCGGTGAAGGATGTCCCAGGCCAGGATGAGTATGGCTTTTTTCGACCCCATCGCCTTTTTGTGTGTGATTCGGGATGTCTGCTGTTGTGCTCCTGATGGTTGCCGGGTTTCCCTCCTGTTATGGATGTCGTGTTAGTGTAATAATTCGCTGACACATTCGAGCGCGAGTAGTGTGGGTGCGCGAAGAAGGGTTCGTCTTGTCGAAGGATATGTGTGTGGCTGTTGCCAGGAATGTTATTGCGGCAAATACGTATATAATTAAGGAAGGGATAAATAAGTTAGACACCCGGCCGACAATGTCAAGTTTTTGTGATGGCGGAGTAGCAAATTATTCCAAAGTGGTTTTTCGTTTTTGCTAAATTCAGTCGGTAGTCACATAAACGGATCCTGTCAGGTGGTGGCAGGCTTAAAATGGAAAGCGTTGGTTTACTTGCCATATTTGAATTTGTGGTTAATATTACGTACAGCTTGCCGTAGACATGGGAAGGTGATGCAAACGGATTGGGCCCAAAAGTTACAAGTCATGGCGCATCACACACGAATGGGTTATAGACGTGAACTTTTGACTTTCCGACAGGTACCTACTTATTCGACTATAAAAAGTACTTTTTTTCATTGGGAGCTTGTTGACCATTTCTTAAACAACATGAGTTTTGAGTTACATACATAGGTATGTGCGTCGTCAATCTGCCGGCGCCAGCCACCCATGTTTAGTGCGCGCCGGCGCCGGTTGGAAACACCAAATGTCTTCACGCCTTCTTCAAATTGATTCTTCCATCTGAGAGGTGGTTGCCCTCTTCACCGCCATCCTGCAAGAGGTGCCGAATCCAAAGCCTTGCGACCTGGAGCTTTTTCGTTCATTCGGACAAAATGGCCAAGTCAGAGCAGCAGCTGTGTTTTTATGCGATGCACCATATCCATGTAGCCGAAAAGCTCATACAGCTCGAATTCGCTATACATTTTCGAGGACCGGGTTCTGATTGAACGGAAGATGTTTCGGAGAACTTTTCTCTCGAACGCTATCAGGGCATGGCAGGGTTGGCAAGATTTATTTCGCGGATGATCTGCGACTTGGTGCCCTAATAGACGAATTATATCACCACCTCTAAGGCGTAACTGTCAACAGTGCCATGAGTCTCAAGTCTTTAGGATTTCTTGTTAAATGACAGGTGGTACTTCGTCTTGTCCCTGTTTACCACCAAACCTCTATACTAGGGAATGCTACAGAAACGGCTCGATTGTTTGTGCCAGCCATGTTGATATCATAGGTCGCGCTTGTTTCCGCTGTTATGGTGCATGGTGGTCGACTCTCTGCTTGATGCTGGTCGACTCTCTGCTCTTGATGCCTCTGCGATCTATGCTCAGGCCAATGCCTATGATGCAGCCGTTCTTTCTGTCGGAGCTAAATGTGATCAATGATCGGTGTACAGGGAATGGGCTGTTGGGATATGACTCACTTACTTACTTACCTACTTAGGAGCCGCAAGTCCAGTTGGTTAAGGTCCCCTTCCACCTGCGAGCGCCAACATAGATGCGGCCGTCCTCTGCGGCGCCTTCCTTCCGGGGTGGATTCGAAGACTCTTCGGGTCGGAGCTGTATTTTCCAAGCGCTCTACATGGCCTAGTCACCTTAGACGCTGTATTCGTAGACGTCGTACCAGGCCGATGTCGCTGTACAACCCGTACAGTTATTCGTTAAATCTTCCCCTCCATACACTGTTTGAACACTGATTGGGACCATCGATAGTGCGCAGAATTTTCCTCTCGAAACTACCAAGGGCATTTTCATCCGCTTTTGTTAAGGTTCAAGCCTCTGCGCCATAAAGGAGGACTGGGCTGATCAAGGTCTTATATAGGTCACCTTGGTTTTCCGAGAGAGGGCTCTACTTCTCAATTGCCTCTTGAGCCCAAAGCAACAGCGGTTGGCGAGAGTGTTTCTGCGTTTTATCTCAGCGCTGGTGTTGTTGTCGCCGGTTATCAGTGAGCCAAAGTAGACGAATTCCTTCATAATTTCAAAGCTATATCCGCCCATGGTAACGTTCTGGCCAATACATCGGTGTTGGCCGTCTCTTTTAGATGAAAGCAGATATTTGGTTCTACCCTCATTAACCTTGAAACCCATCTAAGCCGCTTTTACCTCAATGCCTTCAAAGGCCTCATTGACGTCGCGGTGTGTAAGTCCAATCACGTCAATGTCGTCGGCGTACGCAAGCAATTGCGTAGACTTGAAATAAATCGTACCCCTTGTGTTGGCCAGTGACTCTTGCACGATCTTTTCACGCAGGATGTTGAAAAAGTTGCATGACAGCGCGTCACCTTGCCTAAATCCTTCTTAACATGAAAGGTCTCGGTTTGCTCAGTACCGACCTTAATGGAGCAGCGAAAATTCTCCATTGTCATCTTGCAGAGTCGGATGAGTTTGGCAGGGATGTTAAAACTAGACATGGCTTTGTATAGCTCACCCCTATACACACTGTCATATGCAGCTTTGAAATCGGCGAAAAGGTGGTGAGTGTCGGTTTGATTTTCCTGGGCCTTCTCCAAGATCTGCCGCAGCGTAAATATACCTGGCCTGAAACCACACTGATAAGGGCCGATCAGGCGTTCACACAATACGGCAGAGAAGATCTTATATGCGAGGTTAAGGAGACTTATTCCCCCTGTAGTCGGCGCAGTTATACGGGTCTCCTTTCTTATGGCCCGGGAAAACGATGCTGAGATACTATTCGTCGGGCATGCTTTCTCTGACCATACTTTGCAAATGAGATGGTGCATGCATCTTACTAGCTCATCTCCAGCCGCCTTAAACAGCTCAGCAGACAGGCCGTCTGCGCCCGCGGCTTTATTAGACTTAAGTCTTGATATCGCTATTTTGACTTCGTCTAGGTCGGGTGAACGGAATTTTCTTACATCGTCGTCCATTACGAACGGATTGTTCTGCCTGACAGCGGTAACTTGTCTGTCATCGTCGTTATACAGTCTGCAGAAGTGGTCATTCCAAATCCTCAGGAATCGACTGTGATTCTACTACCAGTTCTCTATTGTCGTCCCTGCAGGCCGCCGCTCTAGCTTTGTAGCCATGGCATGTTCGTTTTACCTTATTGTAAAAGTTCCGGGCGTTATTCTTACGGAAGCATCTCTCCATCTCCTCGATCTCACGCTTTCCATGCTCTCTCTTCTTTCTTCTGAAAAGCGTGTGCTCCTTCTTCTCTTCTGCTCATTGATTTCGCGGGCAGCTCTCGTCCGTCCTTGCAGCGTGGCTTTATATGCCTCTTGTTTTGCTGCATGGGCTTGTTTGCATTGTTCATCCAACCATGGGTTTCTATGTGGTAGCGGTTTGAAACCCAGCACCTCTGAGGCAGCGTCTCTGACAGCACTCTGGCAATGCGCCATTCCTGTTCTATCGTTTGTGTTGCCGTGGGCGGATTTTGAGAGAGCTGGGAGGAGACACGATCGGCAAAGATTCTGGCAGTCTCTTGCGATTGTAGCTTTCCGACATCAAACTTATTTACGTTGTCCTACTCGACTCCTAAGCATTTTTGATATCCTCATTCGTACCTTGGCTACAATAAGGTAGTGGTCCGAGTCGATGTTGGCTCCCGGGAAGGTTCCTACGTCGAGAATACCGGAGGAATGTTTGGCGTCGGTCGCAATGTGATCAATCTGGTTGGTGGCCGATTGATCAAAAGACCGCCAGGTACCCTTGTGGATGGTGAGATGGCGGAATCGCGTGCTTGCTACAAGGAGGTTACGCCCCGTTAGGATATCGGATGTGGTGTTATGAAGGCTATGCTTTCCTATGATCGACCCAAAATAAGTCTTTGCCCAGTTTTGCATTAAAATCTCCTAGAACTATTTTTGTGTCGTAGCTGGGACATTGCGCATAGGTTCTATCTAGGAAATCGTAGAATTCTTCTTTGAGTCGATCGTCCTTTTCTTCCGTTTGGGGCGTAAGCGCATATTAAGCTTATGTTTCCAAATTTAGCTTTGATGCGGATTGTTATGAGGCGTTCGCTTACATCCCGGAAGCTTAAGACTTTTTGTCGGAGTCTTCCTCGAATAACGAATCCGCACCCGAATAGGCGCTGTTTGTTCTCCTGGTCGCAGTTCCCGTAGTAGATGTCACAGTTTTTCATCCATCCTTTACCTGGTCCATCCCATCGCATTTCTTGAAGCGCGGTTAAATCTGCTTTATAGCAGTTAGGGGGTTGCTCCAATTGATCGCCTGCAACCGGTCTGTTAAAGGACCTCACATTCCAGGTGCAGACTCTCAGATCCGTTAGTCGTTTGCAGGGGTCATCAGCTTTGTGTCTGTCCGTATCCGAGGCTTGTGGTTGCTTCTGAACCAGTAGGTTTTTACGTGATAGGGAATTTACCTCTAAGCACAACCCCCAACTTGGAGGGCCAGGTTCCTCTTTCCCCAGGAACAAGGGGTTAAGTCGCTTCACACATTGGTTTACTACCTGGCGGGTGCCAGGTTAGCTATACAGGGGGGAGGGGGGGGGGGGGGGGGGGCACGCGGAGACTGTGTGTCAACTTGGATTGAGCAGGGACAGATATCGAAGCTGGCGTTTGCCATGTTAAGCGCGATCAACTTCTTTGCTCTGTTTACTCGCTCCCTCCACCCTGGGACATGACTCAGCTGATACTGGAAGGTGCTCCTATCCCGGTGTACAAGGAAGCTAAGTACCTGGGAGTCATCTAAAATAGCAAGCTTTTTTGGGTAAAGCATGTTGATTCAAAAACCACCAAAGCGCTGGCAGCTTTCGGGCAATACAGAGGAGCTTTTGGCAAATCATGGAGCTTATTGCCGGCAAAAGTTCACTGCATCAACATGGCAATGATAAGGCCTATAAGCTCATACGCATCGGTTGTCTGGTGGAACAGGTTAAAACACAAACGCATCGTAGCCTCTTCCACTAATCTTCAAAGAACGGTTTGTCTCAGCTGTATAGGGGCTTCCCCATAGCATATGCGTCTGAAGTGACAGCTATACTGTGTCCAACCCTCACTAAGGCTTGTATGGGTTCTAGGTCACTCTGGGTTCCCAGGAAATGAGATCTCTGATGAATTCGCTAGAATGGGTTCAGAGGAGAGTTTCTCAATACCTGACCCCCTCTAGGTCCACCTGCGTCCACGGTAAATTCCTACATTCACGATTAAGTGTTTAATACACACAATCGTAGATAGTGGGATCATCCAGGATGCAGCATTCCTCCTGTCCTTGAGGAGAATTGACTGCAGAAGACTTATGGGAGTCATTACGGGCCATTACACTTTTGCTAAGCATCAGTGAGTTGCCTACTTGTGCTGCATGCTGCAGAGCATTTCCGATTGGAGGGGGAACTGTCCACCATGAGCCGCTACAACCTAGTGGAACGACCAATTCGGTCCTATACTGTGCACAGCTCGACCGTTTTCATTGGTCTATTGGTCAAGATTAAACAAGATGTCGGGAAACAGCACAGAGTTCTTAACGTACGACAGAAAGTTAAAGACGTCCCCTGTAATCTAGAATCATTAACTATCGACCACAAGTGCCTTATACCATTAACCTCCCCTCGTTATTGGCAATGAAGCTGTTTAGGTTTCTAAACTACCTGCTCACTGCTCGTAAACCTCTCGCGATGTGAATGTTTAATAACCCAACGCATAAGCCGCATGTTGCCCTTCTGCTGTATCCAGACGAGGTCAGAAGCGCCGACACCGTACCTCCGTCCGACCGAAATGACAGGACAACGAACGGGAATGGTGAATGAAATAGAACCAAATCAAGGAAAGGCAAAAATCTGCAAAAAACGAAAAGAAAAAAGATTGAGACCTCCCCAGGGAGCGTAATAAATCACAAAATTAATCCTTGATGGTTTATTAGCGTTTCAGATACTTCTTACTGCCAAAGTCTTAGAGCAAAGTAATAAATTAGTTTTCCTCTCATTCCCCTCCTCCATGACCATACCCGCCAGTCATGAATTCACGTTCAATCGTCCCTTCCATGAACATTCACATATAGAGCCCATTCCACTAAGACGCCTTCTCTCCGCCGTCTCGTATCCGACATCGCTCGATCGAGGAATTTCCAACTCAAATAAGCTCCATCAACCTAATCTTATCTCCATCGTTTGCCGAATTAAAAGCAAATAATGAACGTTTCATTCCCACTTACGGAATTCTTAAATAAATTTGCAAATTAAGCTCCACTCCAATTGACAGGCTCCTGGAGAGAGCACAACGAATGGAGTGGGTCCTGACAATGAGTAAAAAGGACATCAAGAACGACAAATGCCACCAAGAGGAAGGGGTGAACTGTGTTTTTCGGCTCGGTTTGGTTTGGTTCGGTTCCCTTGATTGCTACTAGCTCGTCGTTCGCGCCAAGTTACCTATAAAACCTGGAGGCAGTCGCAGTGGCAGCGAAGTAATAAGGAAAGGTTGTAGCTGGGGAAGTTTACAGGAAGCATCATCAATCTCCTTTATAACTACCACCTCCACCGTCACCATCAGCGTTGTTAGAGGCAAACGAATGACGAGTTCAGGCTAAATTGCTCGTGGGAGATAGGCGTCGGCGCAGGCCTTGAAAGCCATTAAGAAAATCTTCTGGTAAGAGGCAGTGCAGCTGGTACATTTGGCTGTTAACAAAAATGGGAAAGTAAGCGGCACACATAGGGAGAGTATTCGTACGTGCTCGCGATTGATGAATGGCTGACACCTACCTAGTACGTCTTCGTCAAAAATGTTGCCCTTTATGGCATATGACTCGATTCAAAGAAGTGAGTGAAAATATGCCGAAACGTCGAAATATTTCCCTAAGGGCAAGAGATAGGAAGGGTGATGGTTGCTGTCAACTTTCTTTTGAGAAGAAAAACTCTCCTTCATTGATGATTTAAACGGGCAGCTGTCCCTTACGAATTTAGGTCCATTTGTAGCAGCTCGTCGTCCGTGTAATACGTTACGACATAGTATAACCGGGTAAGACGCAAAACTTTAGGATCCAAAATCAAGTTGGTTGTTTGGAAGAGATCTAAGAATATTTTGAAAAAGGGTAATTTTTAGGGTTCCGTACCCAAAGGTAAAACGGAACCCTATTACTAAGACTTCGCTGTCCGTCCGTCCGTCTGTCACCAGGCTGTGTCTCATAAACCGTAACAGTTAGACAGTTGAAATTTTCACAGATGATGTATTTCTGTTGCCGCTACCACAACAAATAGTAAAAACAGAACAAAATGGCTATTTAAGGGGGGCTCCTATACAACAGACATGATTTTCATCCAAAAAGTCCTGCCTGCAACCAAGATCTGTCATTTGATGAGGTAACATACACAGTCTCTTTCATAATTATATATACAGATGGTACGGAACCCTTCGTGCGCGAGTCCGACTCGTACTTGGCCGGTTTTTAGTGATCATCCGATAAAAGGCGTTTTTCTGTTGGAAAACCAAGAATTCTTCATATCTGTAGGCTTGCATGATGGTTTTGGGGTCATGGTACCCTGATACCATAATTCGAAAGTCATTACAGTGATTGTTTATCTCAGACCGCACTCTTTCGTTTTATTTTTCTAAGAAGAGATATTTTCAGCTCACTAAATCCCATGTTAATGGATACATCTGAACTGTTTGCTTTTTTTGTTTTGCTCTATTTTTTTTTAATGCTGAGAGGGGGTAATCTTCAAAAGACTAAACTGAGCTCTTACTCAGAATCCAATTTATTATAATTGGACAAACATGACGTTTCAGGCTACATTTTTCTTAACGTGAGTGAAATATTTAAAGAAATGATATTATGTGATGCATGTTTGCTATAAAAAAAAGGTAAGAACGATGAAGAAACGTGGAAAAATTTGTGAAGTGTATTAAGGTAATCGCCTCTTTTTTTCCAAATTAATTTGATCGCCTTCAATGCACTTATGCCAGTATATTTTCTAACCCTCTAACTTACTTACTTACTTATTAGGCCAGCAATCCATGGAGGATCTGAGCCTGAGTTATAGCTGCCTTCCATCCTTGACGGTCCCGGGCACGCTGCTTCCAGTTATCAAGACCAAGATGTTTTACATCCGCGATTTTTTGGTTTTTATACCGGAGATTCGGTCTTCCTCTTCTTCTCGAACCAGGATGCTCCGAATCGAAGACACTCTTAGCTCGAGCGTTGATGTCCATGCGCTCGATCTGGCCGAGCCTGTGTAGTCGCCGGATCTTTGCCTTTCGGACTACATCCACATCTTTGTACAGGTCGTAGAGTTCGTGGTTGTGTCTTCTTCTCCATTCACCTTCCTCACAGACAGGACCAAATACCAGGCGCAGAATTTTTCTCTCGAAAGAACCCAAAATCAGCTCCGCTGTCCTGCTAATCGTCCAGCTTTAGGCTCCGTACAGCAAGACTGGCAGAACGAGCGTTTTGTAAAGCATGACTTTGGTCTTTCGAGTGAGGAGTTTCGACACCAGTTGTTTGGACAAGCCGAAGTAGCAGCGGTTGCCAAGGGCGATTCTATGCCGGATCTCCACTGTCGTGTCATTTGTGGAATTTACGTTTGCCCCGCGGAAGACAAACTCCTAAACTACCTCGAAATTGTAGCTGTCAATTGTTATATTTTGTCCAAGGTGGTGAGCGACGGATTGGTTTTTGCTTGACAGCATACACTGCGCCTTGTCCACATTGACCTTAAGACCAACTCGTTTCGCCTGTTCTTCAATCGCCGTGAATGCTTCCACAATGCCATGGCGTGAACACGCGATGATATCGATATCATCCGCATATCCTAGCAGCTGGAAGGACTTGTAGAAGATAGTGCCTTCCCTGTTGACGCCTGCCCGTCTCACTATCTGCTCCAGCACCAGGTGGAAGAAGTCACATGACAGCGCATCTCCTTGCCAAAATCCGGTGCATGTTTCAAACGGTTCCGAAGTCCTGGAACCGAGTTGCACGGTGCATCGCGTATTTTTTAGTGTGGCGCGACACAACTGGATCAGTTTTACAGGGATCCCGAATTCGGCCATCCTACCAAACAGTCCTTCACTATGAATGCTGCCGTATGCGGCCTTGAAATCGATGAAAAGATGGTGTGTATCGATTCGAAACTCGTTGGTCTTTTCCAGGATTTGTCGAAGTGTGAAAATTTGGTCTATAGTTGATTTGCCGGGCCGGAAGCCGCATTGGTAGCTGCCGATTAGTGCGGTGCAAAATGGCTTTAGACATTCACACAATACGCTGGACTGGATCTTGTATGTGACATACAAAACCTCTGTAGTTCTTGCAAGAGGTAGGATCGCCTTTTTTGTTGATGGGGCAAATAGAGCTGGTATTCCAGTCGTCGGGCATGCTTTCATCTTCCCAAATTCTGCAGATGATCTCGTGCATGCTCCCTACCAGAACGTCGCCGCCAGCCTTGAAGAGCTCTGATAGCAAGCTTAAATACATCCGCTATTCCCTGCGGGTCGGTCACAATATTACCCTCGCAGTTTCGATGAGCCTGGGTGCCCTTAATGAAGCCTCCTGCAAGGCCCTTGGCTTTCTTGTAAAAGGTTCGTGTTTTATGTGTATCCCTAGACTCCTCGATATGCTTGAGCTGCGAGGCTGCGAAGATTCTTTTCCTTTGTCGCAGTAGTTTTTTCTACTCCCTTCTTCTGGCTCGGTACTCTTCTTGGGCTGCCCTGGTTTTCCTCTGCAGCACCTTTTAGCACGCCTCCTCGGTTGCTGCCTTTTTCTGCTCACACACGCCATCATACCACGGGTTTCTTGTCGGGGGTGATAGGTAGGTAGTTTCGGCTACTTCCTGAATGGCTGAGCGGCAATGCAGCCGCATATTATTGGCATTTGTGTACGACGTAGGCATACCGTAGAGTCTTTCGCTCAGCTGCTCCCTGTAGACTCTGGTAACCCCCGGTGTGCTCAGGCGCCCAATGTCGAACCTCCTCCTGATGGGCTGGTGCAGCTTAGTGCCATTGGACAGTCGAGCTCTGAATCCTGCTGCTACGAGGAAATGGTCAGAGTCGACATTTGCCCCTCTAAATGTTCGCACATCCAGGATGTTTGACGAGTGCCTTTCGACAATGAGCACATGGTCGATTTGGTTGGGGGTTCGACCGTCCGGAGATCGTCAGGTTGCTGTGTGGATTCGCTTAAGAGGGAATCTTGTGCTACTTATCAGCGCATTACGAGCTGTCGCGATGTCCGTGAGCCGGAAGCCGTTATCTGCAACCTTGGTTTTTCGAGAGAGGGCTCTAATTCACAATTGCCTCTTGAGTCCAAAGAAGCAGCTGTTGGCAAGGGTAATTCTGCGTTTGATCTCGGTGCTGGTATTGTTGTCGCTGGTCACTAATCAGCAAGGGTAAACACTGTGTCCTCGATGACTTCGAATTCGTAGCTGTCAGTTGTGATGTTCTGGTCGAGAACTTTTGGTGGCTTTTGGTATTAACGGTGTTTAAACCTAACATGGTTCTATATAGCTCGTCTCTATGCACACTGTATAACGAGGCTTTAAAAGCGACAAAAAGGTGATGAGTGTCGATTTGGTATTACTGGGTCTTCTCCAAGATGCCTCAGTGTGAATGTTTGGTCTATTGTGGATTTACCTGACCTGAAACCCCTGTAGCTGGGCAGGGGTCTCCTTTCTTGAGGGCTGGGTATATGACTCCATTCGTCGGGCATGCTTTCCTCCGACCATATTTTATAGATGAGTTGGTGCAGCTTATCTTCAGCCGCTTAAAATAGCTCGGCAGACAGGCTGTCTGCGTACGCACCTTTATTTGTCTTGAGCTTCCAAATTACCAGCTTTCGGTGGACGAAATTCTCTTGCATCTTCTTCCGTTACGAATGGCTCATTCTGCCCGAGAGCAGTATTAGATCTGTAATCGCCGTTAAACAGTTTACAGAAGTGTATTCTCAGCATCGACTACTACTAGTTGTCCGTCTTTATCCCTACAGGCTTCCGCTCTGGCATGTTTGTTGTACTTTATTACTCCTGTGGCAGCATCTCTGCATCTCGTCGATCTCACACTTTTCATGCTCTCTTTTTTCTTCCTTAATGGCGTGTGCTCCTCCCTCCTTTTCTGCTCGTAATATTCACGACCGGCTATCGTCCGTCTATATAGCATGCTTTGCTACTTGGGCTTGCGCGCATTGCTCATCAAATCAGGGGTTTCTAGTTGGCGGTAGTTTGGAACCCATACATCAGAGGCAGCGTATCTGACGGCGCGCTGGCAATACTCAATCTGTTGTTCTATGGATTGTGCCGGGGTCACCGGAATTTGCGAGTGGTTTAGGTAAACCACAAAGTTCGTAGTAGTCTCTTGCGAATGTAGCTTCCGACATCAAACTTTCGTTGTCCAGCTCGACTCCGTGGCATCCTTGATATCTTTATTCGTACTTTGGCTACAACAAGGTAGTGATCCGCGTCGATGTTAGCCCCTCGGAAGGTTTATACATCTAGTTTGCTGGAGGAGTGTCTGACGTCAATCGCAACGCCAATTGACTGATCGTCGACTGATCAAGTGATGGTAGGTTCCTTTGTGGATGTTGAGATGCGGGAACAGTGTGCTAGCTAGAAGGAGATTACGCTCCCCCAGGAAGTCAGGCAGCCGACATCTGTTTTCGGACGTGGTGTGGCGTAGGTTATACTTCCCCCTGACCGACTCAAACATGTACTCTTTGCCCAGTTTCGCATCAATTTCTCCTATTACCATAGGTTCTAACTAGGAGATCGAAGAAACCGTCTTTGAGTCGATCGTCCTTTTCTTCGACTGCGGCGTGAACGCATATCAGGCGTGAGGCGTTCGCTTACATACCGAAAGCTTAATACTTTTTGCCGGAGTCTTCCTCGAATAACGAATCCGCATCCGAATAAGGACAGCTCCCTGTAGTAATTCCCGTAGTATATGTATGGCTACATATTCTAATCAACGAAGACCGCAGAGAACCCCGTCCCCCTGACCTCGACGAAGTTAAGATTGCCATATCGAAACTCAAGTCGAATAAAGCTGATGGAGCAGATGGGCTGTCTGCTGAGCTTTTCAAGGCAGATGAGGATGACATGGTCAGGAGCATGTACCAGCTCATCTGCAAGATATGGTCAGAGGAATGCATGTCCGAGGAATGGAGTCTCAGCATCGTAAGCCCGATCCACATGAAAGGAGACCGCTCTGATTGGGCCAATTACAGAGGAATAAGTCTCCTTAACATCGCCTACAAAATCTTCTCTGCTGTTTTGTGTGAACGCCTGAAGCCTTTTGTAAAAAAGCTGATAGGTCCTTATCAGTGCGGATCCAGGCCAGGGAAGTCCACCATCGACCAAATCTTCACACTACGGCAGATACTGGAAAAAACCAATGAATTTCAAGCCGACACTCACCACCTATTTGTCGACTCTAAAGCCGCATACGACAGCGTAATTAGAGACGAGCTATACAACGCTTTGTCTACCATTGATATACCTGCTAAACTCGTCAGACTATGCTGGATGACTTTGGAGAATGCTCGCTGCTCCATCCGAATCGGTGAACACCTTACCGATAGTTTTGATAGGGCGATGCGCTGTCCTGTGATTTCTTCAACATCGTATTGGAAACGATTGTGCAAAAATTACTGGCCAATGCAAGAGGCACAATCTATTTCAAATCCTCGCTACTCCTTGCCTAGGCCGACGATACTGACATAATAGGTAGATCACAGCGAGATGTCAATAAGGCGTTTGCGAGTATTGAGTTCGAGGAGGCGAATGTTGGTCTGGCGGTAAACGAGGGCTAAACTAAATATATGCTGTCATCAAAAAAGGACGCTCACCACCGACGTCTTGGCCTATATAAGTTCGAAGTAGTTAAGGACTTCGTCTACCCTGGCTCCGCAGTGACCTGGAACAACGACATCAGTTCCGAAACCAAACGCAGAATCACTCTTGCTAATCGCTGGAGGCAATTGAGTAATAAAGCCCTCTCCCGAACGACAAAGTTGACTCTATATAAGGCCCTTGTTATCCCGGTCCTGTTGTACGGCGCAGAAGTATGGACACTATCAAAAGCGGATGAGGAGGCTTTTGGTTGATTCGAGAGAAGGATTTTGCGCGTGATTTTCGGGCCTATAAACGCGGACGGGGGATGGAGGAAAAGATTCAACCACGAACTTTACAGGCTGTACAGCGACATGAGCCTGGTCAGGCGTCTACGGATTCAACATCTAAGATGGTTGGGCCATCTAGAGCGAATGGACACCACAGCTCCAGCCCGGACAGTCTTTGAATCCAACCCCGAGGGACGAAGAAACAGAACACGGCCGCACTTAAGATGGCGCACACATGTGGAATGGGACATCAGCCAACTGGGTGTGCGGCAATGGAGAAGGCTAGCAAAAGATCGTGCTAGATGGAGGGGCATGTTGGTGGAGGCCCAGGTTCACCCCGAACTGTAGCACCCGCTAAGAAGAAGAAAATATGTATGTCGTAGTTTCTCATCCGTCTTTTGCGGGTCCATCGCACTTCTTGGAGTGCGGTTATATCTGCTTTATAGCTGTTGAGGGTTTTCTCCAATTGTATGCCTGCGCCCGGTCTGTTAAGAGTCCTAACATTCCAGGTGCAAGCTCGCAAGTCATTTTTGCAGGGTTTGTTAGTTTTTTATCCATCCATATCCGTGACTTGTGGTTTATTTCGTTTATTTTTTCCATGATAGGGATGTTACTCCTAAGCACAACTCCCAACCTGGACGGCCAGTTGTCTCACGATAGCTTGACACAAACGACGCATAATACTCAAATAATGTTCTTTGTTGACAGTTTGATATTGCGATCTCAAAAGGATCTCAAAATTCACAACACCACGATTATCCAAGAAACCAGTCAGCATGACCTTAATTTTTGAGGGACTTTGGCACGGTTTTTTTAGTCTTGCCTCACCTTTAGCATGTTATTCACTACAATGATCGAGTGTTTCCGGACCGTAAGCACAAATACAAGTCTCATCTCCCATACTAAAGCATCATGTCCTGGTACTCAGAAAGGTTTTCTTGACGGTTTGTAAGCACCAAGTCTTTGGCTTTTTTAGCCGTGAACCTTGTCGATTAAAGTTGATGCTCGTCCAGGATACTCTTCGTCTTCGACACATTCTCGGCCTTCTTGGAACTCCTTATACTACTTGCAAGCATTTTCTTTTTACAAGGCCTCATCACCAAAGATCTTTTGCATCATCTTAGAAAATTCATTCCGCAAACAGAATTCAATGCAAATTGTTTGTTAGACACTTCTAGCAGCTCACAGAACGAAGCGTATCTCAGACGATAATGAACATTTTGAGGTGAAACCTGGCAGGGGTATAAAAGGCAGTCCTTTCAAACTAAAAATGAAAGCATTTTCCTGTATACATTCAAATGTCACCTTACTTATTGGACACAGTAGGATAAAATATCATATGCAGTCAACTTGTAAAATTTAAAAACCATAGCCACTACCAAAAAAGAATTCCACGGATGGTTGGTTGACTAAGTTCGTTCTTACTGATGGTACTACTTAAGAGAGAAGCATCCTTATTGTCTGTGTCGTTTATCTAAGCTTGCCACTGTCCTTTAACTAATTCTCACCGATCACAAGTCTTTATTTTCCTTATAACAAGCTCATTTGTATTCCATTCCGGAGAATTAGGGCAATCTATAATGAATTTATGGGCCGTTCGTGTGCTAATTAAATACCAGATAGCCAAACTACAGACAAGTTCCAATTACCCACTTCTGTCCAACTAACTCGCTCCTGACAGGCCGGTCATTAAACAATCAAAAAGTCAATAAAACCCCAACGTAAAAACGCCGAACAAAATTAAATAACCGAGCAACGAAAAGATAAAAAACCTACAAAACACGAAAACATCCTCGTATTCGTAACCTTTAATTAACCGTCCACTTGTCCCCCGATGAGCGACGACAAGTTTACTTGTTTGCCTTTTATGCACGAGAACGAGGACGACTAAAAGTTTAAAAAAAAATTAATCAAAATTTAACAGAGACTAAGTCAACATGAAAACTCATTTCAATCGGGACTTTAGGACAAGTTGCAACAAACAGCAAAAGGACACCGCAAAAAAAATGGATGCTCTCCTCGACGCCCGACTCCAGGTCTGTAAAGGAGCATGTACGTACACCTTCTCGGAAAAGTTTACGGCACAAAAAGTGGGAGGAAAAAGAAAATGAAAAACATGGACGAATCGAGCCATTGGCATCACCAAAATGTCAAAACAGAGTTAACCCGGGCTTCCGCCCTTACGACTGCGATGAAAATTTAAAGACCGTCCCCGAACTCCTGCATACACATGTCCGAAAAGAAGATGCCTGGGTGATTGGATGGATCTAGCTCATTCCCCGGTTGGACGAGGTTCATATTGACAACTCTGGCCAGATGCCAGGATAGTTGGTCGTATACACATGTAGCCGACAGACAAAAAACAGAACGTGTCGCATTTCAATATGCCCAAAACGGATACTTTGCACCTTACACCTGAAACGACAGACTATGTGTGTCTGCCGCCCGGCTTGTCCGACTACTTAGAGGATGTGCCAAGGCTATCATTTATCAGATTGCAAAACTTGCAAAGTGAATCAAGTGATATTTATGGCCATTGTGCGAAGGAGCTCGCCCCCCTCACCATACACTCACATATCCGAAAAGGACTTTCAGGCCTTTTGGGGGAGTGAGTGTGTAGCAGAAATTGGCAGCATGCTAACCAGCCTGCTGTCATATATACAGCCAGTTTGGTTTTTATGAACGGTTCTGCTGCAGGATATGATAGATTTTTGCTCCCATTCCCCACATCTTCCTTCCTGGCACATGGTCCTTTTGCCTGTGAAATGTGATAAAACGCAAACAAACTTCTTCGATGGTGATGGTGGTCATACTATCTGCTCTAGTCTCAGTAGTACCAGACTAGTTCCATTGAAAGATCCAAGCAAGCAGAAGAAAGTCCTTATGCAAAAAAGCAGCCCACAGCCCATGATATGCTAGGTTTCCGCACAGCAGGACTTTTACAAATATTATGTTGAACTGCTGACGATGTAATTACTCGTGGAGGCTGGACGGTGCACAGAGCCCGAGAATAGGCAAGAAAACGAAGATGTAAAGCAGGATATGATAGCAGCAATTCTCTGCTGGGCGCTTTTGGATCTCGTTCAAGTTTTTCTTGCCTGTCTTACTTGTTAAATGTTATAGGTCCCCACCTCAGACGTGGATACAATAGTTTTTATGACATACCCCCGAGGAGTTTCATTGTGAAGGCCAGTTACCAGTTGGATGAGGATAAATTGCATTACACCTGCCTGTTCCCTGAGTAAGTTCTAGTCGGTTGCTTCCGTATCGACCGGTTTCGTCTAATTCCCTCCGTCCCATACTGGTTACCAATGCGAAAGTCGGCCCTTTCGTTGTTCGACAAGCTTTTGTCCGGTCGTTGGGGTTCGTCTCTCGGAATAATTAATTTCCGTTGAATTGTCATTGTGTCAATTATTGTGGGCGGAATATAACGCCAACCGCGAAAGCTCTAATGAACACCACGCGTGCTAGTCACATTTCAAGCGGAAATGGACATGTTGTCGCCAGTCCAACGCTCTAGCCTGAACTTACGAGTGCCGCACCACTTCAAATATCTAGCGCTAGAGGACGTTGCATGTGTTTTTCATATTCCAAATGCTATTGTGTGTGGTCGACGATGGGACTTCGCGAGCGCAACGGATGATGGGTGTCTAATATTGGTTTTGATGTCGGCGGCTAGTAGGGGCAATTTTACAGCTTGTGGTCTGGCCATTTACGGGTTGTCGTGGATGTCCGAGAAGTTAAATTCGAAAATTGGGATGATTGTGTCGATGTAATTTATGGTAGCCCGGATGGTGGATGTGAGGGCCACCTCCCGGATGGCGGATGTCCCATGGCGTGTGGTGAATGACAAGCTGCTGTCTCTGTCGCAGTTCTATCCGAGCTGTACTGTATACGAACGTGTGTCGTGTTTCGGTTTCCGAGTTTATGAAACTGAAAAGTAATAAATTTAAGAACCGTCAAGAGTGGTTCGATTAATAAGATTTTTCAAAACTAATTTGAAATTTGAATGAAATGACATGTAGTTTGGTACTCAATGGAGTTCGAGAGAAACAAAGTTTTGTCTAGCATAGAGGCGTTAAGGCTTGGTGGCTTAATGAGACCTTCTTTTTATGGCATCAGTTTTCCTAAGATGAAGGGTAAGGAAGGCGAACGGGGAGATTTCCATTTAACAGAGCCTAACGAACTAGCTCGCTGTAGCGAAATACAACCTCGAGTTGACGAAATCCGAGTGAATGTCTTGGAGAAAAGACTTATTTACATACTTTGATGGCGCTACAGTTCGGGGTGAACCAGGGCCTCAAACAGCAAGCCTCTCCAGCCGGCACGATCTTTGGCCAGCCGCTTCCAGTTCCGCACGCCCAGTTGGTTGAGGTACCTTTCCACCAGTGCGCGCCACCTTACATGCGGCCGTCCTCTGCTGCGTCGTCCCTCGGGGTTGGTGTTGAAGACTCTTCGGGCCGGGGCGGTGATGTCCACTCGCTCTGCATGGCCCAGCCATCTTAGACGTTGGATCCGAAGACGTCTAACTAGGCCGATGTCACTGTACAGCCCGTACAGTTCTTGGTTGAATCCCCTCATCCACTATCCGTTTACACAAACGGGAAGAAAGATTGCACGCAGAATTCCCCTCTCGAAACGTCCAAGAGCCTCTTCATCCGCTTTTGATAACGTCCAAGCCTCAACGCCATAGAGGAGGACCGAGACGATTAAGGTTTTGTGTAGGGATACCTTCGTTTTTCGAGAGAGGCCTCTATTACTCAACTGCCCATTGAGTCCAAAAAAGCAGCGGTTGGCAAGAGTTATTCTGCGTTTTATCTCAGCGCTGGTGTCGTTGCTGCTTATCACTGCCGAGCCAAGGTAGACGAAGTCCTTTACTACTTCAGAAATATAGCTGCCGAAGGGGACTTTCTTACCAAGACGTCGGTGTTGCGCGCCTTTCTTTGATGACAGCATATATTTGGTCTTGTCCCCATTTACCCTTAGACCTACTATAGCCGCTTCTGCTTCAATGCTTGCTCGCTTTGTCCGTCCAATAACGTCAATGTCATCTGCGTAGGCAAGCAATTGTATGTATGTTGGCGTTACAGCCCATGAAGGACCAGAGCCGAGCTTCTCTCAATCACCCATGTTGTGTGTGATTTCATTTTCCCATAGGTGAAAGGGACCTACAGTTTATTGCCGGTTCCTAACGGCGAATTTCGAGAAGCTTTTCATGACAATCTTACTAAAGGGGGTTTTGTCAGAACCCCGCTGAGGAGAAACTCCGTGAAAACACTTTCGATGACATGGCTGTGTCGGGACTCGATCCCGTGTCATCGGCGTCAGAGGCCACTACCACTACCCACTGCGCCACGGTGCTCTCGTAGGCAAGCAATTGTGTAGACTTAAAAGGAGATCGTACCTCTTGTATTAGCCGGAGAGTCCCGCACGATGTTAAAGAAATCACATGACAGTGCGTCACCCTGTCTAAAATCCTTTTTAACATCAAAGCCGACTAGTTCACCTCCGACCTTAATGGAGCAGCGAGAGTTCTCCATAGTCATCTTGCACAGTCTGACGCGTTTGGCAGGAATGTTAAAACATGACATGGCTCTGTATAGCTCGTCTCTATGAGCACTGTTCTACGCGGCTTTAAAGTCGACGAAAAGATGGTGCGTGTCGACCTGGAATTTATGGATCCAAGATCTGCCGTAGTGTAAATTATTGGTCTATCGTGTATTTTCGTGGCCTGAAACCACACTGGTAGGAACCTATAAGATTGTCTACGAGCGGTTTCAGGCGCTGTCAGAGTACGGCAGAGAGGATCTTGTACGCAGTATTCAGGAGACTTATCCCTCTGTAACTGGCGCAGTCATATGGGTCTCCTTTCTTATGGACCGGGCAAACGATACTGAGATTCCATTCATCTTGCATTCATCCGACCATATCTTGCAGATGAGTTGGTGCATGTTCCTGACCAGCTCATCGCCAGCTGCTTTAAACAGTTCCGCGGGGAGTCCGTCTGCTTCAGCAGCTTTATAAGTCTTAAGTTTCGATATCGCTATCTTAACATCGTCTAGGTCGGGTGAACGGGATCCTCTTTCATCTTCGTTCGTCATGAATGCTTCGCTCTGTCTGACGGCGTCATTTTGACTATCATCGCCGTTATACAGTCTGCAGAAGTGGTCCTACCACAATCTCAGCATCGACTACTAGGTGTCCGTGCTCATCCCTGCAGGCTTCTGCTCTGGATTTATAGCCTTGGCATGTTCGTTTTACTTTTTGGTAAAATTTTCAAACGTCGTTCCTGCAGTAACATCTTTCCATCTCCTCGATCTCGTGCTTTTCGTGCTCCTTTTTTTCCCTTCTCAGAAGCGCATGCTCCTTCCTCCTTTTCTGTTCATAGAGCTCGCGGGCAGCTCTCGTCCGTCGATGCAATGTAGCCATGCATGCATTCTGCTTCTCTACATGGGCCTGTCTGCCTGTGGTGTCTCGAAACCGAGTACATCTGAGGCAGCCTCTCTGATGGAGTTCTGACAACGACTCCATTGCTGTTCTATGGTAGTTGGAGGAAAGGCTTCGCGAACGAGTTTATGTTATCGGAGGAAAGACTGCGAGAACACAAACTCGTTATCACCTCCGACCCGACTTTATAAAGCGCTAAAGCGCCAGGAGCGTACAAATGGGCTCGGGCTGCTTCGTAAATCAGACGGTACCTTCACTCTTCACTCTTCACTCCAGTCGATGCTTTCAGACGATCAGACGAACGTCATAAATAACATCGACAGTAGAACAAATAACCTCTGTGGCAGACTTTTCACACCCGATAGAGTTAACTGGGCAATTGATTAATTTGAAGCTCCAGGTGGAGATGGTGTCATTCCTGCTATTCTACATAACGGCCTAGGCATTATTCTAGCGTCGCTTATAGGTCTTATTAGATCCTGTTTCAGTCTAACCTCCTTCTTACTAAAAACAATCGATAAATGTATAGAGCTCCATAGGGCTGTAGCCGACGGATTGCTTGGACGATATTGCCCTTAAGTGCTTGAATCGTTTCCGGATTGTTGGCATAATACCGGTCCTTCACGGTTCCCCACAAAATGAAGATAAAAGGGGCCAAATCGCAGTTTCAAGGCGGCCAATTTACTTGACCAAGAGGGCTGATACCACGATTTGGGAATTTGGTGCGCAAAAGATCGATTGTGGTATCCTGGATGAACCAGAGGTCATCCAACATGTCGGTTAACATGGCTCCCAGCTGCATTTTCGAAGAAAAATAATCCAATGATGCCACCACTCTATAATCCGCACCGAACTGTCACACTCTGTGGATGCATTGGCTTCTCGACAATAACGTGCGGGTTTTCCGAGCCGTAGATGAAAATGAACCTCGTCATAAGATATGATTTTTCGCCCAAAAATAGTTGTCCAATCCAAGCTGCTCTAAGGCCCAAACTGCGAAGCGTTAACGAAGCGGATAGTCACGCACGCCTTCAATTTCTTCAATTGGACCTTGTAAGCGAATAATCCGAGACCTTTGTGCAGAATTCTCCTCAGGCTAGTAGCGTGAAATGTTGAGCTGTTGAGATCGATGGCGAGTTGATGTTCGTGACCAGTCTCACGAACTTTTTGCACAAACTTGCGTACAGCAGTCGTGGTTGGTACTTCATTTTGGCCAAAACTTCTTTGCAAGAAATTCACTATTTGGGCTACACAGCACTCAATTTGGTAATAAGTTTTCAATATTTCACAACGCTGTTCAAGCCTAAGGCGACTCATTTTATTCCGGGAAAGTATGATACTGACTTTCTTTCAAGATTCCGAGCAGAAAACAGCTGTCAGTGTTTCAGCTATAGTTTGACTAGGCAAAGAGATCGCAATTCGCGCTTTCCTCAATATTGAGGGGGCTTTTGATTATATTGACTACAAATTACTCACAACTGTACCATCACGCAGAGTTGAAGACCATCCCACTAAGCACTGGATTAGGGCTATATGCTAAAAAGCCCTGATCCAGGGCTCGGTGACAATATCGGCAGCTAAGGGGTCAAGAAGGTCACGCCTGTGACCTAGTAGTTATTGTTACAGGCAGATGCCAAATTTCTTTCTGCAAACACATGCAGCTTACGTTTCAGTCTATCTCTGACCGGTGTGACAGAGAGCGTTTATCGGTTAACCCAAATCCGTCAAACTTAGTCCCATTTACAAAGAGGAGAACGATACAGTCTTGGTCCGTCTCGCTTAATAGTACAAACCTAGGCTTTCAAAAGAAGCTGAATTTCAATATTAAAACCAAACTCACAAAGGCGACTAAGGCACTGCTGGGGGCCTGTCGATGTACTTACGGTAAAAACCGAGGAGACGGAAATCTAAGTTCATCCACTGAGAGCTGGAGTAAGGGCGTTGTGGCGTAGTACGTGTGTTAGACTCTGACGCCGATGACACGGAATCGAGTCCCGACAACCGCCATGTAATCGAATGTATTTTTCACGGTTCTTCTGCGTAGCGGGTTTCCTACAGTATAATTGTCGTGAAAAAGCTTCTCAAAATCCGACGTTCGAAATCGGAAATAAACTCTAGGTCCCTTTAACCTCTGTGAAAATAAAATCACACGTAACATGGGGTGACTGAGAGAAACTAGGCTGAGATTCTCCATTAGCGGTAATGCCACATCCACTCACTCCACTCGTTCACTACTCTCAGAGGTGGTTGGCCTAGATAGGACGAGAGCTGACCGAATTCCGAGTTGGTTATAGTCCGTAGTAATTCGTTCGAACACTTTAGTATTGCTTACGCATAGAATGAATGTTCACAGTTGACCATATACTGTGAGGTTATTCACTTCTGTGTTGCACACTTTTTGTCCGTATAGGAATTACTTTTTGTTGGCTATGAAACGAATTTGAACTATAGACCTTCCGCTCGGCGGTCGATGATGTTAACCACCGCACCACGGCCACCCCTCATATTGGTCATACACCGCGACAATAAGGACAAAAGTTCGACAAAAAAAAGTAATCGCTAAACTTCAACGCCTTTAGAGACTAGCGTGTCTCGGCGTTATAGACGCTTGGCTTACCCCACAGCACCTTTCTATTAAAAAGAAAACAGAGTTCTTCGCTCAGAAACAGGCATACCATGTACACCATTGAGTCACATGTCCATTTTACAACATCTGCCTGAGCTGGACGCACGGTCTTGGACGCATTACCACATACGCTCACTTTTTACAAGAGATTTAAATTGCTCATTCCAAATCGCACAGCTTATGAAAGCGGCGATCCCTTACTCAATGTTAAAGGCCTTAACTGGTACGCAGGTGGCTCCAAGATGGATTCCAGCATTAGCCCCAGCATTTTTGGACCATTTCGAAAAATCTCGAGGGTTTTAGGAATGAGTCCTGGTATCTTCAAAGCCGAATTGTACGCCATTCTAACGTGGGTCAACCTAAGCTTAAAGACTCGCATAAGACTTGTAGCCATCAATATATTTTCTGATTGTCAAGCAGTGCTAAAGGGCTAGAAAAGGTTACAGCGAAAGGTACTGAAACTTCCTGCGAAAGCATCGTAACACCTGTCCTTTTGGAACCGTGCTCAAGGACTCAGCCAATCGAAAATATTTATACGGCCCCTTAACAAACACTCTTATAATGTTCTTAAGCCTAAGGATAAGGGCACCGTGGCGCAGTGGTTAGTGTGTTGGACTCTGATGCACGATGAGCGAGTTCGAATGTTTATTCCGCGACGTCCCTCATCGGCGGGTTCCTAGCAAACCCATCGTAGTATACTTGCCATAAAAAAACTTCCCTACCCATGCCGCTTGGATTCGGCATTGAATTGTTGATCCCTTTCACGTGTGTGAAAAAAATTCACACACAACATGGGTGATTGAGAGAAGCTTGGCTCTGGTCCTTTATGGGCTGTAACGCCACCAAAGAGGAAATTTAATAGAGTACATATCAGAATATTGGTCAGCTACATTACGAGACACTGTGGTCTGAGATAGCAACAAAATTAACCTCTCGTCTGAAACTGAGTGTCGACTCTGTCTTGAAGACGAAGAACTGCAGAGCAAATACCGTGTGAGTTTGCTGCCGCCCCTTGCCAGCTTAGGAAGCGTTTTGTTCTGTTTGCTCGTTCCCTCCCTCCCTAGCTATTGTCTACAGGAGGAATAAAATATTCGGCATTCCTTGTTAATGCATGCCTCAAGCTTCAGTAATTTCCGAATAACCAGTAAATGCCAAAAATACTGGATGAACAGACCAATTGCTTATTCGGTTGTCTTATGAGACTTATGAAATGTATTAATGTTTCTTCGCCGAAGAAGGAGTTGCAGCATATGTCACCTAGTACTTAGATAAAGCTACTTAGTCTATTGGTGATAACATCTTCCATATATTTCGCAATAACTGGTAATATAGAGATTGGACGATAAAAGTCATTATTTATGCTTTTGCACCCCCTTTATAGGCCACCACTGTATCTTTAAAGGCTCTGATATTTTACCTTGTATTATACTGAGGATAATAAGTTTACAAAGGACGGGAGCGGAATCTAATGCATTTTGCTTTATACCAATCGGTCTAATTCCATCGATAAAAGAACAAGAGCAGCTCGTGAGCTCTACGAGTTAAAAAGAAGGGAGGAGCACAAGCTTCTTTGAAGAAAGAAGAAAGAGCACGAGAAGCGTGCGATTGAGGATTTGGAGAGGTGTTACTGCAGGCGTGACGTTCGAAATTCGTATCAACAGGTAAAGCAAACATGACAAGGTTATAAAGCCAGAACGGACACCTAGTAGTAGATCGCAGTCGATGCTGAGAATATGGAAAAACCACTTCAGCAGACTGTATAACGGCGATGTTGTTCAATATACCGCTGTCATGCAGAATGATCCATTTCTAAACGAAGACCTCTGACCTCGACGAAGTTAAGATTGCCATATCGAAAGTCAAGTCGAATAAAGCTGCTGGCGGTAGCTAGGGATGACCTGGATAGGAACATGCACCAGCTCATCTCTAAGATATGGTCAGAGGAAAACATGCTCGAGGAGACCCCTCTGACTGCGCCAACTATATATGAAAAAGCCTTCTTAACATCGTCTACAAAATCTTCTCTGCCGTTTTGAGTGAACGCCTGAAGCCTTTTGTAAATAAGCTGATAGGTTCTTATCATTGCGGATTCAGGCCAGGGAAGTCCTCCACCGACCAAATCTTCACCCTACGGCAGATCCTGGAAAAACAAATGAATTTCAGGTCGACACTCACCACCTATTTGTCGACTTCAAAGCCGCATACGACAGCGTAATTAGAGACGAGCTATACAACGCTATGTCTACCTTTGTCATACCTGCTAAACTCGTCAGACTATGCAGGATGACTTTCGAGAGTGCTCGCTGCTCCATCCGGGTCGGTGTACACCTTATCGATAGTTTTGATAGGGCGATGCCCTGTCCTGTGATTCCTTCAACATCATATTGGAAATGATTGTGCAAAAATTACTGGCCTACACAGGACGCACAATCTATTTCAAATCCTCGCAACTCCTTGCATACGCCGACGATATTGACATAATAGGTAGATCACAGCGGGATGTCAATGAGGTATTTGCGAGTATTAAGATGGAGGCGGCGAAAATTGATTTGGCAGCAAACGAGGGCAAAACCAAACATATGCTGTCATCAAAAAAGGACCCTCACCTACCGAACTTTGTCCGCAGTGACCTGGAACAACGACATCAGTTCCGAAATGAAATGCAGAATCACTCCTGCCCATCGCTTTTTCTTTGCGCTCAGGAGGCAATTGAGTAATAGAGCCCTCTTCCGAACGATAAAGTTGACTCTATATAAGACAGGTCCTGCTGTACGGCGCAGAAGCATTGACACTATTGTCACTCAATATGCGGAACACCACGATAATTGAAGAAAATAGGCAACATGATCTCGATTTTTGAGCGACTTCGGCGCGATTTTTTGGTCCTGAATCGCTTTTAGCACGATACTCACTTGATCGATCGGGTATTTCCGGGCCGTAAGCATAAATCCAAGTCTCGTTTCCCGTAACAGTGCGTTTCCTCCTGCCCTAATGCTCAGTAAGCATTCTCTCACGCGTTTCAATGCGAGTATATTGTCCAAAAAATTAAGCACTTTTAGCACCAATCGGGATTTGGCACGTCTTAGGCCCATCATTTTAAATGGAATTCACTGATCCTTTTGTAATGCAAATCATCAGCAAGATCTCTAGTTGTTAGTCGACGGATTACCAACTCCAAATCTTTGATTTTTGGATCGTGCTCCTCATCTACGATACGTTTTCGACCTTCTTGGAGATCTTTATAGAAAAGAGTTCAACGGTCTGTTAACCTTCAACCACTTTTTTCACGATAGAGAGCTTGTCAGGAGTTTACAATGCACTGGTTCTTACTGAACAGAAAGTCCTCCTAATACCTGAAGCCGACGATATGGGAATCGACAACCGGCAGCATCATTTCCATTGTGTGATTCCAGGTGTTTGTTTAGAGTGAAGTGTCCGATTGGTGGTAAGTAGTTGTGTCTGAGTGCTCCAAATGGGAAAACAAGCTTAAAAGGAAGAAACTAGTTCTTACCGGCCTAAACTCGTTCCCCTGGGATACAGCTCATTTAGATATGACCGGTAGACAATTGTAAACTGACAGGGCCACAGGCGGTGGGGTAAAAGTTTCTAACCACTTGAGTGACTGGTTAAAAGTTGAATATCTAAAAAGCTTTGAGAGAGTGAACTACTTGGGAGGCAGCTACATTAAGGGAAAGTTAAGACAGATTGAAAATCAGGTGAGAGTAGCTTAAAAGATATTAGGAATACAGAGACTTGGCCATAACAAATCCTGTAGAAAAGTATTAATTTTTATCTGCTTTACGTCCTGGCACCCACCAAAGCTTAACAGTGTTTCTTTTGGCGAGGTCTTGCAGGGCGTGATGGCATTCCTTGACGGTTTTTGAGTTCGTGCTGTACGAACCCAGTGCTTTAAGCTCTGCTTGGCTATCAGAGAGTATGTTGATAGTTACTCCTCTGATGCCAGTCTCATGATTTAGATTGACACATGTTAGGATGGCATGCAGCTCTGCTTGGAAGACGCTGGGGCTTATTCCCAGGGCCTTCGAGATCTTGCGTTTTGGTCCAAAGATGCCGGCGCCAACGCCAGAAGTCATCTTGGAGCCATCCGTGTACCACCTAAGGCCTTTGACATTCAGCAGGGGATCACTGTTTTCCCATGCTGAGCGATTTGGGATCAATATCTCAAATCTCTTGTCAAAGGTGAAGGTGTGTGGCAATGTGTCCGAGAGTGTAGTAATCATATCCAGCTCGGGAAGGTGTTGTAATATGGACATGTGGCCTGCAGGTCTACATGGCATATTTGTTTGAGAGCAGAGGATTTTAATTGCACTGCGTAATGCCACCATCTTGATGAAAAGATGCAGTGGAGCGAGTCCAATGAGTGCTTCTTGTGCTGCCGTAGGGCAGGGCGGCATAGCGCCTGTGATGCCGAGACACGCTAGTCTCTGAAGGCGTTGAAGCTTAATAATTGTAGTTTTTTGTTCAACTTTTGTCCACCATACGGTGGACCCGTAGGTGACGATAGGTCTTACTATCGCGGTATATAACCAGTGGACTACCTTAGGCTTAAGCCCCCAGGTTTTACCGTAGGTGCGTCGGCAGGCCCACATGGCCTTAGTCGCTTTCATGAGTTTATTTTTCATGTTGGAGATCCAGTTGAGTCTGCGGTCTAGGTCAATACCTAGATACTTTACTTCCACTGAAAATCCTATGCGTGTGCCGTTTAGAAAGATTGAGAAGGTTTGTACTTTTCTCCTCTTTGTAAATGGGACTAAGATTGTTTTATTTGGGTTAATAGATAACCCCTCTCTGCCACACCAGTCAGAGATAAATTGGAGCGCAAGCTGCATGCGCTCACAGGCAGTGACCTCGCACTTGCCCGTAACAATGTCATCAGCATAGCCGATGACCTCGTAGCCCCGAGTGGTCAGCTTGCGTAGTAGGTCGTCGATGACTATCGACCAAAGCAGTGGCGAGAGGACCCTCCCTTGTGGGCATCCTCTGACCGCCGATACTGTCACTGAGACCTCTCCGCATGTGGCTAATATGATACAGCTATTTAGCATCGCCCTAATCCCGTGCACAGTGGGATGGTCCACACCCCTGCAGGATAGTGCAGTGGTGATCGAATCATAGCCAGTATTATCAAAGGTTCCCTCTATATCGAGGAAGGCGCAGGTTGCGATCTCCTTTTGTCTGAAACTATTTTCAATGCACGTCACCAAGTGGTGTAGTGCATTTTCGGTAGATCGCTCTTTGCGGTATGCATACTGGTTGGGATGGAGAGGTGTCTGATTTTCCAGGATACCTCTAATGTGGAGCTCTATCAGTTTCTCCATTGTTTTTAGAAAGAACGAAGTCAAACTGATAGGGCGATAGGATTTAGGTTGGTCGCTTGGTTTCCCAATCCTGGGGATGAAGACAAGATTGACCTCTCTCCAAGTCCGGGGTATGTATCCTCAAGTACCCCAACTTCAGTTTCTCCACTTGTCGTGCCCTATATTCGAATAGCACTTATAACCTTCACAACCGAGCACTTGGAGTAGCACAATAACTCGAGGCATCTATCGCATTAGCTTCCGAGTGATCACTCTGCACATCACATCAATGTCAAAGCACTTAATCCGAATCCATTCGTTTCAGCTCCCAATAACATTCTTCTACTGCAAAGGATATATGAGTGAGCACATACGTATGTACGTTTGTCCCTACAATCCTTTCCCATGTTGCTCCAGTTCCACAGAAAAGTCGCTTCAAGATGACGACAGCTTTAATGGCAGCCAACAACTACTATTTCTCACATTTCTGTGCCATGCGGACGCTTCTGTTCCTTCAGCATTTGTCGAATGCCAGCGTTGGCTGTCACAAATGCACAGAATGGATGTAGCACATTTGCATCCTGCTTTACGGAAAAAGAAATGAAAATATGTTATTATTACAAAAGGGAAGAATCCAGGACTTATGTGGCAATGCCACCGCACAGCTAGCTATTGCATCATCATTGCGCCCCATTACACACCAGGGACATGTGACGCAAATAATGGGGTTGGCATACGTAAAAAGGATAAAAGAGGAAATAGAACGGAGAGGAAGTGGACGAATGAAGTTTTCTTAAAATCGGAAATACGACGGAACAAAATTTAGTCGAACAGAGTTTCAAGGACACCTGCACTCAGAATGACAACAATGGCGACTCCTTACCACACGGACAATGCATTGTGCGACAGAAATGGCAAACGTGTCCTGGTTTTAATGCCAAAACCGCCATATACATATCTACTGGTAGTAGGTCGAACACAACTGCGGTGCGATTATTTGATATGAAATCCTTGAACTCTAGTGTCCTTATGGAATAGCAATTTTTAATGATTCCATTTAAGGACACGACAAAGCCTAGAGATTCTTGCGGAATCTCAGAATCTTGCCCATTCCTTGGCATTTTTGGTTTTAATTAAAATTAAATGTTTTTTCTTTGTTTGCTTTTTTTTACTTTCTGTTAGTGTTATCCTTACTTTAGCTTTCTTATTCGCCACTTTTGGTGTTGGACTCCTTCGGCGAGTCCTTGGCGAACGAATGGTGTGCCTGCCTCTTTGACGTGAACAGAAATTGTGGTAAGAACTCACGTACGACACGGAAAATGCTTGTAAAATGGAAAAATCCCGCCTAAGGACCTCGAGAGTAGGACATATCTTAATTGTTGTGAAGGAGATCACGTAAGAAACGATTCTTTTTCCACTTCTATTCTGGTTTTCTATATTCTGTCCTTGCCTGGAATCCTATCCCCTTTACCAGTGCGGTGAGGACAATTAAGAGGACAAATAATGCGGTTCCTCAAAAGGAGGACATCTCAAACTATGGCGAGGAATGGTAATGCGCTATTCTCATCCTTATATATAATTAACATAAATTGTTCGGTGCACTCGAGATGGTATGGCCCTTGGAGGATTCACGAGCGCTTGAGTGATGATAACTGCCTGCTGAACTACGTAATAGGAGATAGTAACAACCGGGATTGAGTTCAAAGCATATGTACGTACATCAAATTGAATGTCTTTCACGATCCCGACCGGGAGACCACTAGATGTCCGGCAGCAGTAGTAGGAGTGTTAAACATGTCATAGTAGACCACTCCAACCTCAGACTTGCATAACCACGACTAGAGAACAACGGACACGAACATCCTTGCCCACAGGAAGAATGACAGCAAACGGGGAGGCGACATTTCTCCGATGTGGTTTGTAAAACCACCTTAACCTGCGGCAGCAGATGCTTACAACAACAGCAATCCGAAATTTATACCGCGCCGTATGATCGTACACACTTTCATGCGAATGTTAGTGCACATCTAAAGCGAACCCAAGGTAGCACAGTGCACCACGACCATCTATTCTATCATGTTTGGCTAGGCTCTTGCCAATCCTTTCCGTCATGTTCGTTTGATTCTTCTCACTCACTGCCGGCTGCAAGGGAACATTTTAGAAATGTTCCTACGGGTCTGTAAGGATCGATAATGGTACACGGTCCTACCAGTAGTAACTTGCTCCTACTTTATGTTTGTTTTCCTACCTCCAATCCTAACACTGCTTTTCTCTATCATAGTCATCGTCAATATCATTGGCGTAGTAATCGCCATCGTCATCGTCATCGCCATTGGCATCCTCATTCTCATCGGCAGCATAACGATGTTGACTATCGTTATGGCCCATTTCCAGGAGGACATGCGAGCTGATAGATGACGATGATATCGGAGATCCATCCGTTGCTATATAAATATATGGGGAACTCAACTTCACTGTCATGTATTGGCTCTTAGCCACAAATCAATAGTGATTTACATATTGGAACCGCAGACTTGATGTAATGTTGATGGCAATACGGGTCGTCGGTACTATGCTAACAGCAAGGATATCCAGGAGTTCCGAAAGAGAGGAAATGTGGTGAATGACAAAATTCATTGGAAACCTGCACTTTATGAGATTGTTTCTTTGAGCAACGTCCTTATATTATCCCTTTTTTTGTATACACTTTGCCTCCTAGTGCTTGATATGGAAAATTTGTCAAAATATTAGTGTTCCGTGTAGTGTCGCCTTTTTTGTCATCCTTTTATTTGACGAAGGTGATAAGGAGCATAGTAAGGATAGAGTAGTATTACGGGAGGCTTTTGTCAAACTTTTGAAGCTCCTTGATGTGAAATGATGATAGTCAGTTAAGATAGATTCATTAAAGAGGACTTAAAGGAAAGCTCAGACACCTTGCTGTTTGACCCTGGTATCCTATGATAAGAAACTCTCGCATAGGCTTGTAGAAAGTATATTCCTGCAGTTGGTCCAGTTCGTTCTGATCTCTATTTTTGAATATATTGAATGTACATTCTCAGATTAAACAGTTCAGAATAGCGCTGGCAACATCTGCTTTAAATGATCAATCTTAAACTCCTCGTGTCGTGTAATCCTTTTTTTACCATTTCGTAATCTCTTGATACAATTCGCCACCGGTAGTGGCATGGCATCGGACATTCAGCTTAAAGTTGTCGATTGCTCTCAACATGGCGAGATTACAGCAAGGATCACTATTTCAGTGCCCGGGTCAAGTTAACATATAGCCTCCTCGCGGCGCCCTTTGGATAGCCACTACAACAGGCATTGAGAGTTGAACAAAGGTATGCAGCTATCGCCCTAGGCAAGATGGCACTACAATACTCTGACCAGACTGGCGGTTGTGCGGCGGGTAAACAACCCGCTGGTGTCGCTGCCGCTTGTTACCAGTGACCCAAGGTAGACGAAATCCTTGACTCCATAGAAATTATAGCTGCCACTAGTGGCACTCTGGCCAAAACGCCGGTGTTGTGCGTTTTTCTTTAATGACAGAAGACGAAACACCTGGTTCGAATGACGAGTGTGGAAGGACACATGCAGAAAAGCAGGAGGCATACTAAGCCTCACTACACAATAAAAAAAGAGCGGCTCGTGAGCTCAATGAGCTTAAAAGAAGCTTCTCAAGAAAAAAAAAGAAGGAGTACGAGAAGCGTGCGATTGAAAACTTGAAGAGATACTTGCAGGCACGACATTCGAAGACGTTATCAACAGGTAAAATGAGGCAGAATGACCCATTTCTAAATGACGAAGATCGCAGAGAATTCCGTCCCCCTGACCTCGACGAAGTTGATATTGCCATGTCGAAACTCAAGTCGAAAAAAGCTGGTGGCGCAGCTCTTCAAAGCACCTGGGGGAGAGCTGGTTACGAGTATGCACCGGCTCATCTGTAAGATATGGTCAGAGGAAAGCATGCCTAAGGAATGGATTCTCAGCATCGAATGCCCGACCCACAAGAAAGAAGACCCCACTGATTGCGCCAACTACAGAGGAATAAGTCTCCTTAATGTCGCAAACAAGATCTTCGCTGCCGTTGCAGCTACCTGAAGCCGTTCGTGAATAAGCTGATAGGTCCTTATCAGTGCGGATTCAGGCCAGGGAAGTCCACCATCGACCAAATCTTCACTCAACGGCAGATCCTGGAGAAAACCAATGAATTTCAAGTCGACAGCCACCATCTATTCGTCGACTTCAAGGTCGCATACGAGCTATATAACGCCATGTTTACTTTTGACATTCCTGCTAAGCTCGTCAAACTTTGCAGGATGACTCTGGAGAACGCTCGCTGGTCCATCCGAATCGGTGCAGAACTGATCTATAGTTTCGAAGTCAAGAAAGGATTTAGACAAGGTGATGCGCTGTCGTGTGATTTCTTCAACGTCATATTAGAAATGACTATTTAAAAAGCTCAGGCCAATACAAGAGGCACAATGTATTTCAAATCCTCGCAACTCCTTGCATACGCCGACGACATTGACACAATAGGTAGATCACAGCCAAATGTCAATGAGGCATTTGCGAGTATTGAGGTGGAGGGGGCAAAAAGTGTTTTGGCAGTCCTGCTGTCATCGAAAAAGGACATTTACCACCGACGTCTTGGACAGATCGTGCATATTGGCAGATGTAAATTTGAGGCCACCGTGGCGCAGTGTTTAGTGTGTTGGACTCTGGCGCACGATGAGCGAGTTCGGATCCCGATAACACCAACGCCAATATATCCTGTTATGCTGCAAAAAGGTATAAGGCAGCTGCTTCCTACTCTGAAAATAATTCTCACTGTTAGTCTAGCACTTGCTCACATACCCACTCCTTGGCGCACAGTGAAAGTGGTCTTCATTCCCAAAATAGGAAAAGAGGACTACTCACTTGTGCAAGAGTTTTAGACGAATTAGTCTAACATCCTTCCTGCTGAAAAGCATGAAGAGACTGGTAGAGTTGCACGTGCGCAAAGTTGCCCTTCGAATGCACCCTCTTTCGGAGATGCAACATGTTTATCAGCGCGGAAAATCCTGCAAGGCTGCGCTGCAAAACCTAGTCGGGAGAATTAAATGCGCACTCGAAAGGAAAGAGTATGCGCTGGGCATCTTCATCGACATTGAGGGAAGTTTTGATAACGCAACATTCGACAGCATGTGCAACGCTGCTTGATGCTCTCAATGCCTCTGGAATCGATGCACAGGCCTATGCGGATGATGTCGCCGTTGTTTGTGTCGGCTCATGCTTAGCGACTGTCCGTCTCAAAACACAGGCGGCGCTAAATGTGATCGATGATTGGTGTACCAGAAATGGGCTGTCAGTTAATCCTCTTAAGACCGATGTCTTAAATATACTGACATGACTCAGCTGGTACTAAAAGGCACTTCCATCCCGATATCCAAGGAGGCTAAGTATCTAGGAGTCACCTTAGATAGTAAGCTTCTCTGGTCAAAGCATGTTGAGTCAAAACCACCAAAGCGCTGTCAGCTTTCTGGCAATTCAAGGGAACTTTTGGCAAAACATGGGGCTTATCGCAGGCAATGATAAGACCTATAATCTCCTATGCATCGGATGTCTGGCGGAACAGACAGACTAACACGCAATCACGTCGTAGCCTCTTTCACCAAACTCCAAAGAACGGTTTGTCTCAGCTGCACGGGGGCCTTCCCCAGCACGCCGGGTGCTGCTCTAGATGCTATGATGAACCTTCCACCTCTTGATATATTTATTAGAGGGTGTGCTCTGAAAGCCATGTCTCGTCTGAAGAGAAATGGCTTTTTGTACAACTCGCGTACAACGGTGTGCTTGCGCAAGAATTGTCCTGCGACCCCTGCCTCATGGACATGCCTTCTGACGCACTGACGCCCGTTATCCTATTGCGTCGTAATTTCACAGTCGAGTTTCCCTGGCGTCAGGATTGGCTATGGCTGGATACTGAATCTGGAAAGGATAGTCTTCGCATTTTCACGCATGGCTCCAGGTCTGGGCGGGGGTCCGGTACTTTAGTCTTCTTTGAGCGCGAAAACATCCGACTGCACTTCTCGTTAGGAAAGTATGCGTCTGTCTTCTAATTAGAGATATACGCAATCCTAATGGCCATTTCAACCCACACGTTGCGAGGCACAGCACTAAAAGCTTTGTGTAACCCCTTAACTAGCTCCAAATTAGTGCTGAAACTCAAGTCCTACTTGAACAGAGTCAGCATACTAAATTCATTAAGGCTTGTGTGGCTTCATTACGGCTTCCAGGCCACTCTGGGATCCGAAGAAATGAGATTTCTGATGAACTTGCCAGAATAGGTTCAGAGGAGAGCTTCTCAGGACCTAAACCCGCTCTAGGTCTACCTGCGTCCACGGTAAATTCCTACATTAACGATTATGTATTTAATAAACACAGCCGTAGATGGAGGGATTGTCCAGGTTGCAGGATGACTAAGCCTTGATGTCTGCAAAAAATCTGCAGCATTCCTCCTGTCTTTAAGGAGAATCGACAGCAGAAGGCTTGTGGGAGTCATCACAGGCCATTACACTTTTGAGACGCCTACCTGTGCTGCATGTGGCGAGGAGGAGGATGACACTGCAGAGCATTTCCACTATGATTGTCCCGCCGTTGCTTGCGCACTGTGGCGCGCCCTTGGAGCCGACGTGGTGTGTGCCGAATCCTTTAGCTCTACTTCATTGAAGCTCCTTCAAATTTTTCTCCGGAAAACGGGGAAAATACAGTAATGTATGGTGTCTGTCTGGAGTACAATGGACCAGTGTTTGCGTCTGAGTGCTCCAGCGAATAGCAGAAGCCTTCAACAAAAAAAAAGTCGTCCGCGTACGCCATCACAAAGGTAAGTTCCACTGAATGGAATTGTTTATACGGAATAATGTTCTTGCCGCCAACCCATTTAAACTGGGCTCGAATACATTGCTAGTACATACTTGGAAACAGACTTATAGATCAGAGATTCGCCGAGTTAGAGGTGTCCTTGCTCCTCTTAGGGATTGGTTTTACCGGATTATATGCATTATTCAATGTATGTCGTGTAGGTCTATGGTGTACCTCTCTCTAGCCCCGTCCTTCCGTCAATGCCCGCGAATTTCTTCTCTTTAAGTGACGTGCAGATCAATTGGAGGTCCTCCGTCGAAATGAACAGAGTGTTAGCACTTTCATTTGCGGTGTTTTTTTCGCAAAGTCGTCATCGATATCATTTCGTAGGTAGAAGAGATGAGGAACAGCTCTCTTCTTCAGGTCTTGGTTCTGGCGAACGCTCCCACCGTCACTGGCACTTTCTCCTAAAGATCCTTGATTCGCTGTGGTACTGTACTGTCCATTTAATTCTATCGACCGTTTTGGACGAACTCAAAAAATTAATGCGCGGATAACAGTCTTAAATTTCTAAATTTCTTCAAACTTTCGAGCAGAGACGTTAGCTATAAGGATGAGTCTGAAGGCACAAATTCACTGAAACTTCAGAACCAAACCAAATTGATTTAATTAACGAACCACATTTCCGATAAATGAGGCACAAAAGTAGGAATTACAGAGAAAAACAGCACCGAACACGGCCTCTTAAATAAAAAATCTCAAACAACCAAACAACTCCACCATCTACAGCCTCTTGCTGCCGCTCGGGGCATACGTTTTCCAAAAGTTATTAAAGTGCTAGACGCCACCAGAGAGCATAAGACAAAACAAAGGGGGCGAAGACGAGAAACAGAAAGACAACTTCGCACCAAGAAAACCATTTTCAACCCACGCGGGATTAAAAATACCCAAAACACGAGTGTTAAGTATCAGCCGCTTCATCTTTCTTCCACGCCCGCTTACTCACACGTTCCATCATTCATTCCACCCTTTTCCGCTGCAGGATGAAAACAAACGCGACAGATATCAACACACGCCAAAGAAGCAACCACATCTTCCAAAGACGTCGGCGACTTCAATACAACTGGCTTGCACGCATCCCCACGCTCGCGTCCCGTCACCGCGACCGAGCATCGAAAAACATAACGTAAATTAATGAGCAAAAGTTCAGCTTGCTTCCCTTTAAAATTTAATTGACGTAATTCTGTGTTTATTTTAATTACCAGAAATACTTTGCAAACTTGTAAAGGGACTTAGAAGGACTTACTTGGAGATTCAATGTCCTCGGTGGCGGCGGCGATAGCAACGATGGCGTGGCATTTTCTTCGAATTTTTGCTATCGGAATTCTTCATGTTTCCAGGACACGATGGAGTAGTGTAGCTCGGATGTGGAACGCGCAACGTTTCTTAGGTCGTATGCACGTCCGCATGTCGTTCCGCTTGCTTGGCGACACAATCAAATGCTGCAAGATGAAGCGCATCGATTTTTCTTTCCATTCTGCGCATTTTATCTTGTCAACTAGAGATTTCCGGGTACATGAGTCTGGAGTGTGGTT
Source organism: Eumerus sabulonum (assembly GCA_951905685.1). Lineage (NCBI taxonomy): Eukaryota > Metazoa > Arthropoda > Insecta > Diptera > Syrphidae > Eumerus > Eumerus sabulonum. Next base: position 32,483,817 of record OX645060.1, read on the forward strand.
GTCGGGCGATTGGGATTTTTGTGGTCGGCACGACTAGATACTATGGAGTCGCTGTCAGCACGGAAATGCGAGCAATATTTTCCTAATTACGTTTTTCTTTCAGGGATTCTCTCAAGTTGGATCCTTGGCCCACGGCATACGGAATACTATATGGTAGCTGCAGTACTGTACTTTGACTGGCATTTCGTGGTTTTTCTCGAAGTTCCCTCTTTAGAACGAAGGATTCCCAATCGATTTGTTGGGTGTCATGAATACCCACATATCTGTGGTCACAAGGTAAAATCGCCTAAGTCGTTTTTCCGTACTTTTCAGGAGACGTGTTTAAAGTTTTAAATTGGTCAGGGAAATTAGGAGATTCTTCTTCTTCTTAGTGGGCGCTACAGTTCGGGGTGAACTTGGGCCTCAACCAACATGCCCCTTCATCTAGCACTATCTTTCGCTAGCCTTTTCCATTGCCGCACACCCAGTTGGCTGAGGCCCCCTTCCACCTGTGTGCGCCATCTTAAGGGCGGCCGTCCTCTGCTTCTTCGTCCCTCGGGGTTGGATTCAAAGACTCTCCGGGCTGGAGCTGTGGTGTCCATTCGCTCTACATGGCCCAGCACTCTTAGGCGTTGAATCCGTAGACGCCTGACTAGGCTCATGTCGCTGTACAGCCCGTAAAGTTCGTGGTTGAATCTTCTCTTCCATCCCCCGTTTGCGTTTATAGGCCCAAAAATCACGCGCAAAATCTTTCTCTCGAACCGACCAAGGGCCTCCTCATCCTCATAGTGTCCATGCTTCTGCGCCGTACAACAGCACCGGGATGATAAGGGTCTTATATAGAGTCAACTTTGTCCTTCGGGAGAGGGCTCTATTACTCAATTGCCTCCTAAGCCCAAAGAAACAGCGATTGGCAAGCGATTCTGCGTTTGATTTTGGAACTGATGTCGTTGTTCCAAGTCACTGCGGAGCCAAGCTAGACGAAGTCCTTAGCTACCTCAAACTTATATCGGCCAAGACGTCGGTGGTAAGCGTCCTTTTTTGGTGACAGCATATATTTAGTTTTGCCCTCGTTTACCGCCAGACCAACTTTCGCCGCCTCGAACTCAATACTCGCAAATGCCTCATTGACATCTCGCTGTGATCTACCTATTATGTCAATATCGTCGGCATATGCAAGGAGTTGCGAGGATTTGAAATAGATTGTGCCTCTTGTATTGGCCAGTGATTTTTGCACAATCATTTCCAATATGATGTTGAAGAAATCACACGACAGCGCATCGCCCTGCCTAAATCCTTTTTTGACGTCAAAACTATCGGTAAGGTGTTCACCGATTCAGATGGAGCAGCGAGCATTCTCCAAAGTCATCCTGCATAGTCTGACGAGTTTAGCAGGTATGTCAAAGGTAGACATAGCGTTGTATAGCTCGTCTCTAATTACGCTGTCGTATGCGGCTTTGAAGTCGACAAATAGGTGGTGAGTGTCGACTTGAAATTCATTGGTTTTTTTCCAGTATCTGCCGTAGTGTGAAGATTTGGTCGATGGTGGACTTCCCCGGCCTGAATCCGCACTGATAAGGATCTATCGGCTTATTTACAAAAGGCTTCAGACGTTCACACAAAACGGAAGAGAAGATTTTGTAGACGATGTTAAGGAGACTTATTCCTCTATAGTTGGCGCAATCAGAGGGGTCTCCTTTCTTGTGGATCGGGCATACGATGCTGGGACTCCATTCCTCGGGCATGCTTTCCTCTAACCATATCTTACGGATGAGCTGGTGCATGCTCCCAACCAGGTCATCCCCAGCTGCCCTGAAGAGATCAGCAGACAGTCCGTCTGCGCCAACAGCTTTATTCGACTTGAGCTTCGATATGGCAATCTTAAATTCGTCGAGGTCAGGGGGACGGAATTCTCTGCGGTCTCCGTCGGTTAGAAATGGATCATTCTGCCTGACAGCGGTATATTGACTAACATCGCCGTTATACAGTCTGCAGAAGTGGTTTTTCTATATTCTCAGCATCGACTGCGGTCGATTAGGTCGATTTTCACAAAGATGAGGGCATTTCCTATCTCTTCCACTCCTCCTATGGTCTGACTTTTTGAAATAAGAAACTTAAGCTGTTTTGATTTGCCTTGGTTTTTACTAAGAAAAAACCTAAGTTGAGTTAAGCTGTTATTCCATACAAAGAAATAGAAATTACGCAAACCAAGGCCAAGTTAGGTTGTTTTTCTTTACTATGGTCAAAGTAATTTCAAATTCCACCTTCACTTTGCTTTCATATTTCTAGTTTGTCTTGAATATTATCTGGAAATTAAAAGGGTATGTTGTTTGCATAGAATAATAACAACGTACCCATTATCATAGTCAAAAGGAGTTTTTATTAATTTTCGAAACCAAACAAATTCAATTTTTCTCCATGCGAAAACAAAAAAATGGTGTAAAGAAGTAAACACAAAAGTAATTTTCAGAAAATAAAAATAATTATGGGGTAACTTTGAAATTTAAAGTGAAAAATCGTCTTCATCCACCTTGGTAAGGTCTGGGTGAGTGTTAAATTTATCGGCTTTGGATTGGAGATTGTGATAAAATTAATGAAATTCTGGATCTCTGAACGTTTGCAACTCAAGAAGATCTCTTTTTTTTCTCCACAGGTATGTACGGAACTGCATTAATTTTTCCAAGTTCCCTTGCGTCAAGAGAAATCACCTCTCGCTTTCCCACGCTCAGTGTTTTAAAGGGTTCATCGTCACAAAGTGAAGTTTTGTACAATATCTTGTCTAAACCCTTATTCTAGCGAAGCCATCTTACAGCATTCAAAATAAATCTTTCGCCGTCTTCATTAACTCTTTTGAATCGAAATTTTGTTTTTGCGAACTCATTAAAGTTGAAAAAATCCGAGCTCTTCATTTCGACTACATCCATCTTAGGTCCAATTGAGTTAATAAACTGATACCAGTCTCTTGGCACATGGATTTGAACACTCGTTTTATTTCTTTTTTTTTTTCAATTAATGCGTGATCGCTGTCGCACTCCATATGGGTATGCCCGGGTTCTAAGAACTTGTGGTCGATAAAGTCGATTGATGGATTTCTATTTATAAATACTAGGAACATAATGGCAACAAACGAGTTTTTATTTTGTCCTGAACAAGAATCGCTGTAAAAAACGGTTTGATCAGTATTAGTTGCAGTCGTTTTTAGGTGCTAGTAAATGCAGGACGATATTTCGTTGCCACCTCTCCGAGCAATTCCCTCGTGCCACATAAAACATTCAGCGGTGTTATCCAAATGTCGTTTTTGTTCTTCTTCTAGAGTCGTCCTTTCCTTTTTATTCGGAGCTACTTTAATTTTTGCTATTAGTGTTTGGCATGTTGCGCAAGTATCTAGCTTTGGTAATTTAAATGTTAAGTTCATTGTTTTAAATATGTCTGAATGTTTTGAAAGACTAACTGGTACTTCAGTGCTTTCTGTGTATAATTTATATATTATTGAAAGGTTGAGATCGGCATTCAAATACTTCTTAGCAGTATCACGCTTTCAACAGCTGGGAATTTGTTAATGTGTTCCTTTACTTCTAGCTCCTTGGCCGAACTTGTTTTATTTGGAGGGTTTTTTTCTTCCTCGAAGGTCTGTAAACGGAATTAAGGGGCAGGACATTTTCTTTTTGATCACACTTCTTATGAAGCTATCAGATTCACCGAAGCACTGAGTAAAATGTTTACGGCATACATCTACTACATTGCCATTTAATCCAAAAGTGTACTTAATGGTGATTTCACGATTTCGTTTGCGCTTATTTGAATTGACTATTGTGTTCGTTGATCGTAAGATCCCAAAGACCAGTAGTGGTTGAACAAAGTCTCAATACTTTTTTCGACATTGATCGAATTCCATGCATTCCCTTGCTTTTCGTACGATTCCAGAATGTATCTCGTAACGTAGTCTACTATTTCGGAAAGTCTTTTTCCGATGTCTGATATTTTTTTTATTTAGCGGAGTTCGTAATGCATTGTCAATTTGTGTCCCAAGCCGTGACAATTCTTCACAATCTTCGTCACTCGGATCACCCGATGGTGCAATAAAGTCTGGATCTTTAAGTGAACCATTTGAATTTTCAGGGATTTTCTCCATATTGGTGCCCGATGAAGTAGGTACTTCTTCAATGATTCCTGATGATACATCACATGAACTTTTAAGAACAGTTGAAAATAGTGTATCTAAAGTAAATTTTTAGGTGATTTTTTATATTATGTAAGTATTATAATAAAAATAAGAATATGTGTATGCACATTCCCTACACTGAATAATTAAGCAAATGCATATGCACTTACTCTTAATTAAATCAACACCAAAGTCACATCCATGCAAGGATGAGGTATTTTTATGCGCTATCGGCTGCTGTTGATTCAAAAGCTGGTTCAGTCTATTGGAGGTCAGTTTTTGACGACAATCACTACTTAGTTTATTACAAGTTACTTACATACAGTCCTACCGCTAAAAAAACTAGTTAAATGTACCTTTGTTTTTTGACCTAGCCATTTCTATCATTTTCCTGGCACGAGAAGACATTTTTACACGAATTTCTTGTTTAGAAATAGGTAATAGTATTCCCTACACCGTAGTAATAAAGCACAACACTACTGAACACAACAGCTTAACTTCAGTTATGAAGCCATTTTAAATTTCTTCGTATTTCAATTTAGTTGGAAGAACAACCTAATTCGACTTATTCCACACCCTTATGGTTTCGAATAACAGCTAAGCTTGAGAATGTATTTTAAAAAATGGCCCATGTCATTTGGAAGAAAACCATAAGTTAAATTAAGACAATTTTTCTATTAAAGCACGTTTTGGAATAACGACCCAACTGATGTTAAAACAATTTTTTGTTTTCTGTATTTAGGGGAATACCCGCATATCTTAACTTAGGTTGTTATTCCAAAATCAAAAATAACAAATGGGACGGTGACTAGTTCACCTTAGGTTATTTTACCGATGTGAAAGCAAGGACAATAATTGGCTAAAGTTGTTTTACCAAAACAAGAGTTTAGGAATATCGACTTAAGCCTTGCTTAAGTTTTTATAACTTATACAATTTTATTAATAGCAACATAAAAAATTGATTGCATATAGATTTTGATGCCCTGATTCTTGTGGTATGAATAACTCAGTTTTGACCTAAGTCGAGTTAGGCGATTTTGACTTGTGACCACAGATATGTAGTCTATGGGACTATGGGTCAAATATTCCTGGAATGCCGTAAGCCGCACACATTGTTTATCCACACGTATGTTGTTCAATAAAGTCCCTAATCACCCCCCAATGCCAACGAGCAATTTGAAACCCAACCCCGTCGAGTTCAATAAGATCCATTTCTACCAATTAGCTTCTATGTCCCTATGGTTACCCACCTATCAAGATGTAAATTAAGGAAAACAAACAAGGCAAAAAGCGAAATATCTAAATCGCCCACAACAACCGAAACGAGACGAAGCAACCGACGAAACGTCGAAGCACTACAAGATACCGCAATAAATCTCTCAAATTCAATTAAGCAAGAGATTTGGAGTCGCGCCCGCCGTCCCCACCGGCCAACCGACTGTCTTCGACAGTCCAGGACTCGGAATTGTTGAAATCAATTCATCCAGCCCACCAGCAAACTGCTGTACAAAGGCCAAGGCTAAACGCAATAAATATCCTAGAACAGGCTTCCTTGTCCGCCCATCCGCGCCCCCTCTCACGCCGCTCACAACTAATAACAATTATTACAAACATTTGTTTGCGCCTGCCTTGTTGTTGCCACACCATACCCAGTGGTGTGATGTTGAGCGGAACGAATAATGACGAGGACGAGGACGATGTCCTTATCCATTGTGAGGTGGGTCACCCCGGGGTTAATAGTTGAAATGGGAGCACATTTGGTAAGCTAAGCGATTGCAAACTGTTACTTAAATGGACCGCTCGCTGCGATTACTAGGCAAATTACGTGGCCCGCAAAAGTACTCATTTCGGGCGGGGACCCGAATGTATTCATTTATTGACGTAGCGAGTGATTCAGTATGCGGTCTGGACGTGTAACGTGTGCCATGTGTTTCGCTGCGCAGTGGTGGCAAAGTCGGAAACGAGGGGATCGAAGCTGTCTTGTTGGTTGGAATAGACGGACCAGTTCTTCTTGTTTCAAAATAAATTTTAGACGCTACCGGTAAGACTTGATAGTGCTATAAATAAGACTATGTAGCCTCCTGCGAGATCGCGTAGGTATGAGATAATTGTGGTAGGAGGACGTATAGTCATCATACTCCATAGGATACTTCCTGATCCCGGAAACATGGGATAAAAAGGTTATGCTCTTCACTTTAGGAGCATTGCGGAAATTGAAATTTAGCTCATATGTTCCGATTAATCCGGCAGAGCTCTGAAAAAAAGTATAAAATTCTTGCGAAATCTCCAGTAATAAACAGATCCAGGATACGCACAAGAAGTAAATTGGATATGAGGATGCTACCCACAAACCCTTTTCTCTTTTTTTTTTTTTTTTCGTTCTTTCACATAACCCAGAAGGATGTTTCGGGAATTAAGTCAAAACTCGGGAACTGGCAGGACTGCGTCGTTCATCAATATCTGCTTAGAAAGGGATATCCTTTCTTTCAGTCCCCCTTCAAGGCTGAAGTCGGCAACACATTTTGTTTGTGTGTTGTACGTATTTTTCGAAAAAAGAGGCACGTTTCTACTTCTCCTTAATGGGCGCTACAGTTCGGGGTGAACCTGGCCCTCAACCAACATGCCCCTCCATCTAGCACGATCTTTTGGTAGCATTTTCCAGTGCCGCACAACCAGTTGGCTAAGGTCCCCTACCACCTGTGTGCGTCATCTAAAGTGCGGCCGCCCTCTGTTTCTTCGTCCTTCGGGGTTGGATTCAAAGACTCTCCGGGCTGGAGCTGTTGTGTCCATTCGCTCTACATGACCCATCTTTGGGGTTGAATCCGTAGACGCCTGACTAGACCCATGTCGCTGTACAGCCCGTAAAGTTCGTGTTTGATTCTTTTCCTCCATCCCCCATCAGCGTTTATAGGCCCGAAAATCACTTGCAAAGTCTTTCTCTCGAACTGACCAAGGGCCTCTTCATCCGCTTTTGATAGTGTCCATGCTTCTGCGCCGTACAACAGGACCGGGATGATAAGGGTCTTATATAGAGTCAACTTTGTCGTTCGGGAGAGGGCTCTATTACTCAGTTGCCTCCTGAGCCCAAAGAAACAGCGATTAGCAAGAGTGATTCTGCATTTGATTTCGGAACTGATGTCGTTGTTCCAGGTCAAGGCAGAAGAAGTCCTTAACTACCTCGAACTTATATCTGCCAATACAAACGTTCTGGCCAAGACGTCGGTGGTGAGCGTCCTTTTTTGATGACAGCATACTCGCAAACGCCTCATTGACATCTCGCTGTGATCTACGTATTATGTCAATATCTTCGGCGTATGCAAGGAGTTGCGAGGATTTGAAATAGATTGTGCCTCTTGTATTGGCCAGTGATTTTTGCCCAATCATTTCCAACATTATGTTGAAGAAAGAAATCACAGGACAGCGCATCGCCCTATCAAAGCTATCACCGATTCGGATGGAGCAGAGAGCATTCTCCAAAGTCATCCTGCATAGTCTGACGAGTTTAGCAGGTATGTCAAAGGTAGACATAGCGTTGTATAGCTCGTCACATACGACAGCAGTCGTATGCGGCTTTGAAGTCGACAAATAGGTGGTGAGTTTCGACTTGAAATTCATTGGTTTTTTCCAGGATCTGCCGTAGTGTGATGATTTGGTCGATGGTGGACTTCCCTGGCCTGAATCCTCACTGATAAGGACCTATCAGCTTATTTACAAAAGGCTTCAGGCGTCTCCTTTCATGTGGATCGGTCATACAATTCTGAGACTCCATTCCTCGGGCATGCTTTCCTCTGGCCATATCTTACAGATGAGCTGGTGCGTGCTCCTAACCAGATCATACCCAGCTGCCTTGATGAGCTCAGCAGACAGTCCGTCTGCGCCAGCAGCTTTATTCGACTTGAGTTCGATATGGCAATCTTAACTTCGTCGAGGTCAGGGGGACAGAGTTCTCTGCGGTCTCCGTCGATTAGAAATGGATCATTCTGCCTGACAGCGGTATATTGACTAACATCGCCGTTATACAGTCTACAGAAGTGGTTTTTCCATATTCTCAGCATCGACTGCGGTTCTACTACTAGGTGTACGTTCTCATCCCTGCAAGCTTCCGTTCTGACTTTATAAGCTTGACACGTTCGCTTTATCTGTTGATAAAAATTTCGAACGTCACGCCTGCAGTAACACCTCTCCAAATTCTCAATCGCGCTTCTTCTCTCTTCTAAGAAGCTTGTGCTCCTCCCTTCTTTTTAACTGGTAGAGCTCACGAGCTGCTTTTGTTCTTTTATGCAGCGAGGCCTTATATGCTTCCTGTTTCGTTGTGTGAATACTCCTGCACTCGTCATCGAACCAGGTGTTTCATTGTGGTGGAGCCTTGAAACCCAAAACTTCGGATGCAGAGCTTTTCAGGGCTCGTTTCCAAAGGCCCCACTGCTGTTCTATTGATAGCGTGGAGGATTGAGGTGTAATGGAGAGCTTTAAGGAGTCGCGATTGGTAAAAGCACGAGCGGTTTCTGGCGATAGTAGCTTTCCGACGTCATAACCTTGTATTCTTACTTTACTCCGCTGCGTTCGTAACATCCGTAAACGCATCTTGACTACTACAAGATAGTGGTCCGAGTCGATGTCAGCCCCTCGGAAAGTTCGAACATCGAGAATAGTGGAGGAGTGTCTGACGTCGATCGCTATCTGATTAATCAAAAGACCGCCAGGTGCCTTTGTTTATATCGAGGTGGGGGAAGCGCGTACTGGCTAGAAGGTGATTTCGCCCCGTAGCAAGATTAATCAGCCTGTGTCCGTTATCGGAGGTGGTGTCGTGTAGGCTGTGTTTGCCGATGACTCGTTTAAAGATGCTTTCCTAACCCAGCTTTGCATTGAAGTCTCCTAGTACAATTTCGATGTTATAGCTGGGACAATGGACATACGTTCTGTCTAGGAGATCCTAGAACTCATCTTTGGTGGAGTCATCCTTGTTTATGTGGGGGCGTGGACGCAGATCTAGCTGATGTTAAAAAAATTTAGCCTTGATACGGATCGTTATGAGGCGTTCGCTCACATGCCGAAAGCTTAGGACTTTTTGCCTTAGTCCACCTCGAACAAAAAATCCGCATCCAAACAATCGTTGCCCTTTCTCCCTATAGTAGTCGGCGTAGTAAATATCGCAGTTTTTCATCCGCTTTATTCCCGGTCCATTCCATCGCATTTCCTGGATGGCGGTTATGTCCGCCTTATAGCAGTCTGGGGCGTCCGCAAGTTGTTCGGCTGCACGTGACCTGTTTAGGGTATAACATTCCACGTACAAAGCTGAAGATCATTGTCCTTTTTTCGTTTTTTTTGCAAGGGTCGTCTAAATCCGGTCCTTTATATCCGAGGCTTGTGGTTGTTTCGGAGTTTGTGGCTTTCTTACAGTTACGGCTGACTAGGCCGTAGTCCAACCGACTAGTCCTGCAATTTCCGTAGGAAATCTCGAGATGGCACCACGAGAGGTGGGGATGGGACTTACTAACAGTGCCGCTAGATGTTCGACTGCGGTGGCTCTTCTCGCTTTTTAGTAGGCCAGCATCCGTCGGATGCTCGCACCGTGGCGCAGTGGGTAGTGTGTTGGCCCCTGACGCCGATGACACGGGATCGAATCCAACACAGCCATGTCATCGAACGTGTTTTTCGCGGTGTTTCTCCTCAGCGGGGTTCTGACAAAACCCCCTGTAGTAAAATTGTCATGAAAAGCTTCTCGAAATTCGCCGTTCGGAACCGGCATTAAAACTGTAGGTCCCTTTCACCTATGGGAAAATGAAATCACACACAACATGGGTGATTGAGAGAAGCTCGGCTCAGGTCCTTCATGGACTGTAACGCCAACATACATACATCCGTCGGATGGATCCTACATCTACGAGGCCTTCGTTAGTCCTTTGCCATCCAACACGTTTCTATTGGCGTCATAAAAATGAGGGACTCGTACCACAGGCACCGTGTTGTGATTAAATTTTTAGTGAAATCTTGTAAAAAGCTACCCGTACAGTTCGTTGTTGAATCTTTTTCTCCATATGCCGCCAATGCACACAGGACCAAAGATTGTACGCAGAACTTTTCTCTCGAATATACCAAGAGCTTCCTCATTCGCATTCGCTAGCGTCTATGCTTTTCCGCCATAGAGCAGGACAGGGATGATTAGTGCGCTATACTCTATTACTCAATTGCCTTCTGAGCCCAAAGAAACACCGATTGGCAAGAATAGTTCTGCGTTTGATTTCGGTACTGATGTTATTGTCCCTCTTATTAGCGCAACCGAGGTAGACGAATTCATTCATTACCTCAAAGTTTTTGTTGTGCATTGTGACACTCTTTCCAAGATATCGCTGTTGAATGTCCTTCCTTGTCCCCAATCACCGCCAGACATATGTTAGTCGCCTCCGCTTCAATGCCAGTACATTCCTCATTGACGGCCCGCTTCTATCGACCAATCACGTCAATATCATTCGCATAAGCTGGCAGTTGAACGTACTTTTGGAAGATGATGATCTTCTCAAGCAAAATGTTGAAAAAGTCACATGAGAGCGCCGTCGCCTTGCCTGAAGTCTTTTTTTACAGGAAAGGTCTCGGTGAGTTCGTTACCGACCTTGACGGAGCAAAGAGAGTTATCCATCGTCATCCTAGACAATCTGACGAGCTTAGTAGTCAAAACCAGACATGGCACTCTATAGCTTTAAATCGACGAATAGGTGGTTAGTGTCGATCTGTATTTCTTGGGTCTTTTCCAGGATCTGCTGCAGTTTGAAGACACCGATGATAACCTATCAGATTTTTTGACGAACGTTTTCAGGCGTTCAAAGAAAATGGCAGCGAGAAACTTGTACGCGATCTTAAGGAGTCTGATCCCTCGGTTTGTCTCCTTTCTTGTGGACCGGGCAAACAACACTCAGATTCCACTCGCCCGGTATGCTTTCCTCCGACCATATCTTATAGATGAGCTGTTGCTCGCGCCCAACCAGGTCATTTCCAGTTTCTTTAAACAGTTCTGCGAACAATCCATCCGATCCTACAGCTTCGTTCAACTGCAGTCTCGATATTGCAATCTTGGCCTCGTCAAAGTCGGGGGGATGGAATTCTTATCTATCTTCGTTCAAGTTGAGTGGAACATTCTGCCTGACAGCGCTATTCCAGTGTTCCTTGCCGTTTAACAATCTACAGAAATGATTCTTCCAAATTTTCCGTACCGACTGCGACTCTAGAATAGGTTGTCCATTCTCGTTCCGGCAGGCTTCGGCTCGGAGTTCGTAACTGGATAGCTGTTTTACCTTTCGGTAAAACTTCCGGACTTTATACCTGCTGTAATGACTTTACATCTACTCGATCACGTGCTTCTCATGGTCGTCCTTTTTCCTTTTATGTTGGTAGAGCTCACAAACATAGCTGCATAGGCCTGCCTGGACCTATCGTCAAACCACGGGTTTTTTTTTGGGCGCTGATGCAGCTTATATAAAAGCTTTTTGACAACGCTTCTATTCTTCTTCTAACTGCACTAAGGCGGCGCGGACTTTTAGATAGTTTTTGGGAGACTCGGTCGGCAAAGTTCTTAGCGATTATTGTTGCGACTCCGTCCTTGTCTCGATATCCGGGTTCTTACCTTGGCTACAACAAGGAAATGATCCGAGTCGATGTTGGCACCACAGAACGTTCGGACATTGAGAATACGGGAGAAGTGCTTGACGTCGATCGCAATATGATCAATTTGGTTGACGTTTGATCGATCAGTGCACCGTCGGGTCCCTTTATGGATGTTGAGATGGGTGAACCGCGTACTAGCCGCAGAGAGGTTTCGCCTGGAGGCGAAATCCACAAGCCTAAGTCCGTTCCCGGATCTGGTGTTCTGCAGGCTGCGTTTACCTATGACTCTTGCAAAGACTTCGTCCTTTCCGAGCTATGCATTGAAATCGCCTAAAACGATATTGGTGTCGTAGCTCGGGCATTGATCGTATATCCTTTCTAGATCACAGAAGTTGTTCTTGCTATTGTCATCCTTCACCTCTGTCGGGGCGTGAACGTAAGTCAGGCTAATTTTGCCGAATTCAGCCTTGATGGAAATTATTATTAGGCGCGCCTTAGTGCATGGTGCTTTACGGCGGACGTACTTATGTGCATTCGTTGTACAGCGTGGAGCGTGCACCGCCTGACTACCAATTGATTCAGTTTTGATGGTAAGCAATTGTCCGATTGAACTTACTTACTTGGACGACGCTACAGTTCGGGGGGAACCAATGTCTCAACCAGCAGGCCTCTCCAGCCGGCACGATCTTTGGCCAGCTGCTTCCAGTGCAGCATGCCCAGTTGGTCCCTTTCCACCTGTGCCCGCTACCTTAGATGCAGTCGCCCTCTGCTGCGTCGTCCCCCGGGGTTGGAGTCAAATACTCCTCCGGCCGGAGCGTTGATGTCCATTCAATCTACATAGCCCAGCTATCTTAGACGTTGGACCCGTAGACGTCTAACTAGGTCGATGTCGCTGTACAACAGGTCTTGGTTGAATCTTCTCCTCCACTCTCCGTTTACACAAACGAGACCAAAAGATTGCACGCCGAATTTTCCTCTCGAAACGCTCAAGAGCCACTTCATCCGCTTCTGATAACGTCCAAGCCTCAGCGCCATAGAGAAGGACCGGGATGATTAAGGTTTTGTAGAGGGAAATCTTAGTTTTTTGAGAGAGGGCTCTACTACTTAATTGCCTCTTGAGCACAAACAAGCAGCGGTTGGCAAGAGTTATTTTGCGTTTTATCTAAGCGCTGGTTACGTTGCTGACTACCTTGACTACCTAAAAATATAGCTGCTGGAGGTGACGTTCTGACTAAGACGTCGGTGTTGCGCGTCTTTCTTTGATGACATCACGTATTTGGTCATGTTCCCATTTACCCTTGGACCCACTTTAACCGCTTCTGCTTTAATGCTTGCGAACGCCTCATTGACGTCTCGCAGTTATGTAGACTTGAGGTAGACCGTACCTCTTGTATTGGCCACAGAGTCCCGCACAATCTTTTCAAGTATGATGTTAAATGACAGTGCGTCACCTTGACTAAAACCCTTTTTTTATCATCGAAGGAGTCGGTTTGTTCACCTCCGACCTTAATGGAGCAGCCAGAATTCTCCATAGTCATCCTGCACAGTCTGACGAGTTTGGAAGGAATGTTTAAACATGACATGGCTCTGTATAGCTCGTCTCACACTGTCATATGGGGCTTTAAAGTCGACAAAGTCGTGTCGACCTGGAATTTATGGGTCTTCTCCAAGATCTGCCGTAATGTAAGTGATTTGTCTATCATGAATTTTCCTGACCTGAAACCACACTGGTAGGAACCTATCAGATTATCCACGAACAGTTTCAGGAGCTTACACAGTACGGCAGAGAGGATCTTGTACGCAATGTCCAGGAGACTTATCCCTCTGTAATTGGCGCAGTCAAAGTGGTCTCCTTTCTTATGGACCGGGCAAACAGCTCATCGCCAGTTGCTATAAATAGTTCCGCGGGAAGTCCGTCTGCTCCAGCAGCTTTATTAGACTTAAGTTTCGGTATCGCTATCTTAACATCGTCTAGATCGGGTGGGCGGGATTCTCTTTCGTCTTCGTCTATTGTGAATGGTTCGTTCTACCTGATGGCGGCACTTTGACTATCAGCGCCGTTATACAGTCTGCAGAAGTGGTCCTACCACAATCTCAGCATCGACTGTGACTCCACTATTAGTTGTCCGTGCTCATCCCTGCAGGCTTCTGCTCTGGTTTGGCGTATTCGTTTTACTTTTTGGTAAAATTTTCGAGCGTCGTTCCTCCAGTAGCATCTCTCCATCTCCCCAATCTCGCGCTTCTCGTGCTCCTTCCCTTTTTCTTCTCAGAAGCGGATGCTCCTCCCTCCTTTTCTGTTCATAGGTAGCTCTCGTCCGTCGATGCAATGTAGCCATGTATACATTCTGTTTCTCTACATGGGCCTGTCTGCACTCGCCATCAAGCCAGGGGTTTCTCGAAGGTGGTGTCTTGAAATCCAGTGCATATGAGGCGCCTCTTTGATGGCATTCTGACAAGGACTCCATTGCTGTTATATGGTTTGTGCACATTGCATTTGGACTTGTGGGAGCCTGAGGGAGACCTGATAGGCGAAAGTCCTGGCCGTCTCTTGCGATTGCAGCTGTCCGACTTTAAATGTTGGTGTTCTTACTCGACTCCGTTAATTTCGAGAAATTCGCATCCGTGCCTTGGCTGCAACAAGGTAATGATCGAGCCGATAGTGGCATCTGGAAAGGTTCGGATATCTTGGATGCTGGAGGAGTGTCTGCCGTCGATCGCAATGTGATCAATATGATTGGTTGTCGATTGGTCTTGGGACCGCCAGGTCCCCTTTTTATAGATTTTGAGGTGTGGGAATCATGTATGTACTTGCTACTACGAGATTTTAGAAGATTTAGAGATTTAAGTGTCATAGCTGGGTCATTGAGCTTATGTTCTGTCTAGGAGATCATAGAAGTCGTCTTTATGTCGGTCATCTTTCTCCTCTGTGGGGGCGTGGACACATGTTAAGCTTATATATTGCCGAGATTGGCCTTAGTGCGGCAAGTTGTGAGGCGTTCGCTTACATACTGAATGCATAAGACTTTTCCTGAGTCTGCTACGAATAACAAATCCGCATCCGAATAAGCGTTGTTTATTTTCTCTGTAGCAGTTTCCGTAGTAAACATCACAGTTTTAAATCCCCTTTTTGCCTGGCCCATCCCAACGCACTTCTTGGAGCGCAGTGTTTGTCTGCCTTGTAGCAGTCTAATAAGTTGACGAGTTGTCCGGCCGCACCTGGTCTGTTAAGGGACCTAACGTTCCAGGTGCAGATCCGGAATTCGTTTCCTTTTAAGCATTTGCGGGGTCATCAACATGTATCCGAGGCTGTTGGGTGTCTCTGAACAAATATTTGTTTTACGCAAGACGCAAGGACTTTTACCTAGACCCGCAGAGAAGCTTCTGCTTTAAGGCACAATACAGCTTCATTGATATTTTGCTTAATGGTACCTCTCATATTGTGATGTCTAGACGATCCTTTCTAGATCTAGGTATATTGAAACATGACAAGATTAATTATGGCTTACCTTGACGTAGAGGTCAATAGGTATCAAAAATTCATAAGTTAATTCCAGCACCACGTTGAGACGACCATATGAGATGGCCAAAAAGTGTTGGAGGTCACATTTTAGTTGACATACATATGCACGTATTTCCGTGTATGCCAAACATTATCATCGATAGAGTGGTGAGAGAAGTGATAAAGCGAGGGAAGTGGCACGCACATGATTTAAGGATAAAAAGCCCTGAACATGCTTGCCAAATTCGCCTGAAATGGTGCCTATTATAGAGCTTTTTTATGCTCTGCTTGACTTTGATGCCTCTTGCTTGCCCCAGCTTGGCTTCGTAGATAAGTGAAACTTCCTGCACACCAACAGTTTGTCGCGTTAACCACTTCATACGTCGAACAAACTTGCTTATGATAACTTGCGATTTGTATGGCCATGCCTGAACTATCCATTTACTGAAGATGCCTCAAGGTTTTACGTGGAGCTAGTTGTTCAGAATCAAAGTGGACCTGAATGTTCCACAAATGCTTGCTTACTTACTTTTCAGGCCAGCCTGGTGGATCTACGCCTGAACTAATACAGCCTTCCTTGGCTATCCTGGGCAAGCTGCTTCCAGTTTGAAACACCAATTTGTCTTACGTCCGCGATCACTTGGTCGTTATACTTCAGGTTTGGTCCCCCCTTTTTCTCGAACCAGTAGGCTAGGTATCGAAGACCCTATTAGCTGGAGCTTTGGTGCCCATGCGCATGATGTGGCTGAGCCAATGTAGTCGACGGATTTTTGCTTTGGTGACTATATCCATATCTTTGTATAGGTCATAGAGTCCGTGATTATTCATTCTCTTCCATTCGCCTTCCTCGCAGTCACGACCGAATATCCGTCGCAGAATTCTTCTTTCTGCTTATCGTCAAGCTTTCGGCTCCATATAGCAGGACTGGCAGGATAGGAGTCTTTTAGAGCATAACCTTGGTTCTTTGGGAAAGGAGTTTGAACCCTAGCTCTTTTGACAAGCGCAAGTAGTAGCGGTTGCGGAGGGTGATTCTGCGCCGGATCTCATTCGTGGAGTTTATATTTGCCCTGAGGTATGTGAACCCCTTCACCATCTCGAAATTCTAGCTCCCGATCGCTATATTTTGTCCTAAGTGATGGTTAATGGAGCGCTTTTTATGTCGCCTGATCTTCCATCGCCGTGAAAGCTTCAACCATGCTGGGCTGGGAACTTGCGACAATATCAATATCGCTCAGCCACTCGACCAGTTTGTGAAAGATAGTACTTTCCGTGTTAGCTATTCGCCGAACTATTTGTTTATTTGTTCCAACACGAAATTGAAGAAGTCGCATGATAGTGCATCTCCTTGCCGACATATGCGGCTTTAAAATCAATAAAGAGGTGGCGGGTATTCATTTGAAGCTCGTTGGTCTTCTCCAGGATATGTCGCAGCATGAATATTTGGTCTATAGCCAATTTGCCTGGCCGGAAGTCACATTAGTGCGGTGCTAAACGGCTTTAGATGATAGGAACTTATAACCGACATTGAGCAAGGACATACCTCTGTAGTTTTTGCAGAAGGTAGGATGGCCCCTTCTGTGAATGGGGCCTATAAAGCTGATATTCCAGTCGTCGCGCATGCGTTCGTCTTCCCAAGCTCTACAGATAATCTGGTGCATACTCCCTACCACAACATCGCCCCCAGCTTTGAAGAGCTATGATGGTAATCCGTCTGAGCCTACGGCCTTATTTTTCTTCAGCTTTTTAATAGCTATGCCTACTTATTCAAAGCTGGGATGGGGGACAACTTCGTCGACTGGAGGCGGGTTTTCTTCGTCCTCTACCACCATCTTTTCGCAATGCTACTTAAGTAGCGGCTGGAAATGTTACTTGAAAATATCAACTACTCCCTGCGGATCGCTATCAAAATTGTTCTCGCAATTTCGAAGAGCCTGGGTGCCGTTTTTAAAACCCACTTTGAGGCCTTTGGGTTTTTTGTAAAAGGTTCTTATCGCGTTTTTCTCCCTGTTTTTACATCCTTGAGCTGGGGGCTCGGTATTACCCGTGTTCTCCTTTTCAGGGTTTTTGGTACGCCTCGTTAGTCGCTCGCTTTTTCTGCTCACACTCGCCTACATACTTCGGGTTTCTAGTCGGTGGTGGCGCGTAGCTTATTGTAATTTCTGCTGCTTCCTTGATGATTAAGTGGCAATGGAGTCACATCATCTGCTTAGTTGCTCCGTGTAGTCTCTGGCGATCTCTGAGGATCTTAGTCTTCCGATGTTGAATGTCCTGTTGGTGGGCTGATGTAGCTTTCTAACATTTGGAAGTCCCGTTCTGAGTCTTGCTGCCACTAGGAAATGATCAGAGCCGACGGATGCCCCTCTGAATGCTCTACAATCCAGGATGTTTGACGCATGTCTTACGTCTATGAGCAGATGGTCGATTTGGTTGGCAGTTTGACCATCTGGAGACGACTAGGTTACTGTGTGGACATTCTTGCGAGGAAGTCTTGTACTACTTATTACCGTGTTATGAAATACCGCAAAATGCTTAGGTCAGAAGCTGTTGTCTGATGTCGTATCGTGCAGGCTGTGCTTTCCGAGTATTCCGCCACATACAAATGTTCTCCTTATTTCGACTTATGTTTGCCACTGGTGCTGGCATCGGGCTCACAGAAAGCCACATCAACCTTGTACAGGAATCACCGCTCCACGTAATTACGGACTCTCGTACGGTCCAGAGATTTAAGTGTCCCTAGAGGACCTAGACAGAGGCGTTCTGAATAATAGAGTTTTTTGATTCTGGAAATTGATTTTCAACTTCCAGGCATCACAGTACTGCTGAATCTTGACGAAGTCACGCTGCAGTGAACTAACATTGAAATGATGGTCCTGAGCGCAACGCTGGATATGGCGTCAGTACCCGCGAATTTTTTCCTTTTAAGCGACACGAAGACAAACTGTAAGGAAAGGTGGGTTAGCCCCTTTATTGGTGAAGGCATTGTCTGCCATAAACATGTGACTGAACCTGGTGAAACCAAAGCTCTTGGATGGCCTACATTCGATATCGTTTCGTAGTTAGATGAGGTGAAGCAGGGCTTTGCTCCCCAAGGTCATAGTTTGGACGGCCTCGTAGCTCGTAGACCATTCGTTCGTGTCAGCCAGTCGCATTCGTGAGTCAAGCAGCATAAGGACCAGGCAGAAGCTGCTTTTAGTAAACGACGGCTTAGCTTCGAAGCACATCAGAGTTTTATTCTGCAACAAGTTAAAAAGAACAGCTTTTCGCTCGGTTCTGATCGGTGAATTTACAATCACAAAATCTGGAAGATTACTCGCTATCAGCGTACCTATTACGACTGTAGGGCGCTAGGCCCGGGCAAAACGAGGATCTGGGATAGCGGGCAGAGTCGAGCGTGAGTCCACTTCAGCCCCCGGTGCCTTAGAGACGGGGACTGGGACATTGGGAGCAGACTTGTACAGTTGTACCGCCTTTCCCTGACTTGAAGGCGTTTGAGCGAAGGTCATTTAGGGATGACGGCTATTAGCTTATTCTGTAAAATGCGATGCATGCACTTAATCCTTTTGCCAATACCTTCCCCTGCGGCGTGGATTTTGCTAAGAAACACTTGAAATTTCTTTCACGTTTTCAGTTGATGTTGCAGTGGGTCGACGTCCAGCCGCCGTTTCTTTTGTTTACAGCGCCGATATCTCTTGTCCGGTAGACAAGGATACGACTCAAGTTTAGATGTCCCAACTCACGAACTATAGCCGAAGTCGACTTTGTTACCAACGAAATTGCGACCACAGAATCGCATCCTAAGAGTTGGTTGGTGTGGCTTATACCTCAAGAGGAAGGTATAGTGAATATAGTGAGTAGAGTGTGGTTTCAGCAGACTTCCATGAAATGTTGACAGCTTATGAAGCTTCTCTAGCATTTTAAGATGACTGGGGCCTGTTCTTTTTTCTCAAGACATTATTGACTGAGGTTAAGATGGACCATTTGGTGCAAGTTCCTCTTTAATCTCCATCCAGTTGGATTATGCGAAGTCGATACTAGCCGTTTTTGGAAGCGTGTTGGAGTAGCTAGTACCTAGTGTGCTTCAATTTACTAAAGAAATATTTTGCCATAATCCCCCACGACATGCTCAACACTGACAGACGCCACAGTGCCGTGAAAAGTACAACTATTGGCATGAGGAATACCTTTGGTCGGGACTCCAATATCCGTATATTCACACACTTGCAGATTATAAATATCAATCCATTACCCAAATAGTGGAACCGGCCATTTAGGCCACCCCGAATATTTGTAAACACTAATATACGCACCACTACGATACATATGTTCCCTATTCGTTCAACCGTTCCCTTTATCCGCCCCATTTTCTCCATACGACGTTGTCGGGAATGTGCGGTTCGGCAGTATAGCAACGACCCGCGTTAATGCCATTCATTTGTCCCACGACATCCATGGCGAGTGAAAGACACAAAGAGCCGGACGCGGGCAGACAGCATAGGTCGTTTGGTCCGGTTGGGATCGAACTGTGACGGTGCTGGTGGGGTAGAGGTGCTGGTGGCGGCGGTTAATTCTGGAAAATTAATTTCCCTCAGGTCCGGGTTATTATGTAAACATTAGTCCAGGCCAACTTTGGACTATTATTCCGTCGGGGGCGGTTGTTACGATGTTACGTTGTTACGATACTGTTCCGGGCTCAAAAATGCCAAAGGAAAAATTAATGATCTGTGTGAACTACTGGTAAATGACGGTAATTTGTGCCTCCATTCTCGTCGGACATCACTACCTTACCTTTTGTCAACATTGTCGAGGTTATTGTTGTTGGCGTTGAACGAGGAACTTTGTGGGAGTAGTGATATTACCTTCATCTCGTTGTCATCTTCTCAAGGTTTCATGTTGTGTACCTTGTTTACACCGTTGTTTGGATTCATTTGGTCCTTTTTGGACGGAATTTTAACATCCGGAAAAAGAATTATCTTAATTAAGGCTTCGGTTGGGTATGAGACTCTAGCGGCAGTAGTGTGTATGGCGCTTGTTTTATAGAAAGCGATATGGTGTATTCAACTGTCAATCGATTGGAGTTATCATTCTATCCACGTGTGAGCCGGAAACGCTTTCGAATGACTGAAAGAAATAACAACATGACCACATGATCGAGGCTTGGTTGTTTGTCATTGAAGATTTTAATATAATGTTCAATACTCGAGTAACTTCGGCATAGACCTGTAAGCCAATATTTCCCGTCTAAGGCACTCTAAGGGCAACGATTGATTGGTTGCGGATTTGTTGTTCGAGGTGGACTAAGGCAAAAAATCCTAAGCTTTCGGCATGTGAGCGAACGACTCATAACAATCCGTATCAAGGCTACATTTTTTAACATCAGCCTGATCTGGATCCACGCCTCCACGGAAGACAAGGATGACTCCGCCAAAGACGAGTTCTACGAGACTAGGAGACTTCAATGCTAAGCTGTAGTGTAGGCTGGGCAAACATTGATCTTCCTACGGGCCGAAATCTCCTTCTAGCCAGTACGCGCTTCCCGCGGCTCGATATATACAAAAGCACCTGGCGGTCTTTTGATCAAGCGACTACCAACCAGACTGATCACATCGCGATCGACGTCAGACACTCCTCCACTATTCTTGATGTTCGAGCTTTCCGCGGGGCTAACATCGACTCGGACCACTATCTTGTAGTAGCCAAGATGCGCTTACGGATATCACGGATTATGACGTCGGAAAGCTACTATCACCAGAAATCGCTCGTGCTTTTTCCGCTCGCGTCTCCCTTAAGCGCTCCAATACACACCAATCCTCCACGCTTTCAATAGAACAGCAGTGGAGCCTTTGCAAACAAGCCCTGAAAAACTCTGCATCCGAAGTTTTGGGTTTCAAGGCTCACGACGAAATACCTGGTTCGATGACGAGTGCAGGAGGACTCACACAGCGAAGCAGGATGCATATAAGGCCTCGCTGCATAAAAGAACAAGAGCAGCTCGTCAGCTCTACGAGTTAAAAAGAAGGGAGGAGCATAAGCTTCTTAGAAGGAAGAAGAAGGAGCACGAGAAGCGCGGGATTGAGGATTTGGAGAGGTGTTACTGAAGGCGTGACGTTCGAAAGTTTTATCAACAGATAAAGCGAACATGCCAAGGAAGACATGTACACGGTGTCTACATGGCATATTTGTTTCCGAACAAAGAATTCTGATTCCACTGCGTAATGTCATCTTTTTGACAAAAAGGTGCAGTAGAGTGAGTCCAATGAGTGCTTCTTTAACTGCCGTGGGGCAGGTTGGCATAGCGGCTGTGATGCTGAGACACGCTAGTATCTGAAAACCTCGAAGCTTAGCAGTTGTAGTTTTTTGCTCAACTTTTGTTCACAATACGATGGACCCGTAGGTGACGATAGGTTTTACTACCGCGGTTTATAATCAGTGCACTACCTTAGGTTCAAGTCCCCAGGTTTTGCCGTAGGTGCGCCGACAGGCCCTCATGGCCTTAGTCGTTTTCAAGGGTTTAGTTTTCATATTGGAGTTCCAGATGCGTCTGCGGTCTAGGTCAATACCTAGATACTTTACTTCCACTGAAAATTCTGTGCGTGTGCCGTTTAGAAAGATTGAGCAGGGTTGTACCCTTCTCCTCTTTGTAGACGGGACTAAGATTGTCCTATTTGGGTTAATCGATAAACCCTCTCTACCACACCAGTCAGAGACAAATTGGAGCGCAAGTTGCATGTGCTCACAGGCAGTGGATTCGCACTTGCCCGTAACAGTGACTACTAGGTCATCAGCATATCCAATGCTGACCGATCCGATCCGATCCGACCTCGTAGACCCGAGTGGTTAGTTTGCGTAGTAGACCATCGATAACTATCGGCCATAGCACTGGTGAAGGACTCCTCCTTGTGGGCAACTTCTAGCCGCCGATACTGTCACTGAGACCTCTCCGCATGTGGCTGATGTGATACGGCTATTTAGCATCGCCCTAATCCAGTGATTAGTGGGATCGGCCACGCCTCTGAAGGATAGTGCAGTGGTTATCAATGGCTCCCTCTATATCGAGGAAGGCGCGTATTGCGATCTCCTTGTGTGTCAAGCTCGGCCATACAGGGTAAAGTTGTTGATCGCTCTCAACCTGGCGAGATGCCAGCAACGATCCCTGTTTAAATGCCTGGGTCAAGTTGACATACGGCCTCCTCGCGGCGCCTTCTGGATAGCCTCGTCAACAACCGTTGGGAGGTGAACAAACGTATGCAGCGACAAAACCCCGACCAGAATGGCGGCTGTGCGGCGGGCTAACAATCCGCCAACTTAAAAAAAAAGAAATGTTATGAATGAGCAAGATGCCAAGGCGTTGTCCAGGAGGTCAAAGAAGTCCTCCTTGATAGGGTCTTCAGCCTCGTCGGTAAGGGCGTGTGCACATATAAGGCTGATGTTATAAAATCTGCCTCTGATGCGGATCACAGCCAGGCGATCACTTTTAGGTTTAAAGTTGATGACCTTCGACCTTAACCGCTTTCCCACGACAAATCCGCATCCCAGTAAGTGCAACCTTTTGTGACAGCTGTAATAAATGTCGCAATTTTTCTTCCTAATCATACCGTTTCCTATCCAGCGTATTTCCTGGACCGCAGTAATATCCGCCTTGTACTGCGTGAGAATTCATTCTAGTTTATGAGCAGCTCCGGGAGTGTACAGAGTTCTGACATTCCAGGAGCATACTCGCAAATCGTGTTCCTTTTTCGTGCGTTGTCGTCGTCGAGTATCCGTCCGTGTATCCGAGGTATCTTGCTCATTCATAACTTTAAGTTTTTTTACGTGGGCGGATTGTTAGCCCGCCGCACAACTGCCATTCTGGTCGGGGTTTTTTTTTCGCTGCATACGTTTGTTCACCTCCCAACGGTTGTTGAAGAGGCTATCCAGAGGGCGCCGCGAGGAGGCCGTGTGTCAACTTGACCCGGGCATTTAAACAGGGATCGTTGCTGGCATCTCGCCAGGTTGAGAGCAATCAACAACTTTACCCTGTATGACCGAGCCCATGCCCTCCAAATATTCACACTTCGACAAATCCTGGAAAAGACCAACGAGTTTCGATTCGATACACACCATCTTTTCATCGAATTCAAAGCCGCATACGACAGCATTCATCGTGCAGGATTGTTTGGTGCGATGGCCGAATTCGGGTTCCCGGGAAAACTGATCCAGTAGTGTCGCGCCACGCAAAAAAATACGCGATGCGTCGTGCAACTTAGTTCTAGGACTGAAACGTTTGAAACATGCACCGAATTTCGGCAAGGAGATGCGCTGTCATGTGACTTCTTCAACCTGCTGCTGGAGCAGATAGTGCGACGGGCAGGCGTCAACAGGGAAGGCGCTATCTTCTATAAGTCCTGCTGCTAGGATAGGCGGATGATATCGACATCATCATGTCAATATAACAATTGACAGCTACAATTTCGGGGAAGTTAAGGAGTTTGTCTACCTCGGGGCGAACGTAAATTCCACAAATGACACCACAGTGGAGATCCGGCATTAAATCGCCCTTGGCAACCGCTGCTACTTCGGCTTGTCCAAACAACTGGGGTGAAAACTCCTCACTCGAAAGACCAAAGTCATGCTTTACAAAATGCTGATACTGCCAGTCTTTTGCTGTACGGAGCCGAAAGCTGGACGATAGGCAGGACAGCGGAGCTAATTTTGGGTTCTTTTGAAAGAAAAATTCTGCGCCGGATATTTGGTCCTGTCTGTGAGGAAGGTGAATGGAGAAGAAGACACAACCGCGAACTCTACGAGCTGTGCAAAGATATGGATGTAGTCCGGAAGGCAAGGATCCGTCGACTACACCGTCTCGGCCACATCGAGCGCATGGACATCAACGCTCCAGCTACGAGGGTCTTCGACTCCGAGCCTCTTGGTTCGAGAAGAAGTGGAAGACCGAACCTCCGGTATAAAGACCAAGTAAGTGCGGATGCAAGACATCCTGGTCTTGACAACTGGAAGCAGCGTGCTCGGGACCCTCAAGGATGGAAGGCAGCTATAGCTCAGGCTCAGATCCTCCACGGATCGCTGGCCTGATAAGTAAGTAAGTAAGTAAGTGTGTGTCCAGTTGTTTTAAATACACGTCACAAGATGGTGTAGCGCATTCTCAGTAGATCGCTCCTTGCGGGATGCATACTGATTGGGATGCAGGGGTATCAGATTTTCCAAGATACCTCTAATGTGGAGCTCTATCAGTTTCTCCATTGTTTTAAGAAAGAACGAAGTCAAACTGATAGGGCCATAGGATTTATGTTGCTCACTTGGCTTCCCAATCTTGAGATGAAGACAATATTGACCTCTCTCCGGATTTGGGGTATGTATCCCAGGTTGAAGCAAGACCTAAAAGAACTATCAGTGGTGGTAAAATTGTGTCCACACCGTTCTGTAAGATCGCAGGAAAGACACCGTCTTTGCCTGGAGCCTTATATGGTTTAAATGAGCCAATTACCCATTTAACCCTATCAGGGCTGAGAAGTCTGCCAGGAAGGCTATTTGTTCTACTGTCGATGCTATTTATGACATTCGTTTGATCGTCAGATGACATCGAGTGGGGAGTAGAACCAGGGAAGTGCACCTCGAGCAAAGTCTCCAGGGTTTCCCTGCGGTTGACGGTAAAGGTACTGTCTGATTTACGAAACAGCCCGAGTCCATTTGTGTGCTCTTGAGATAGCGCTTTATGGAGTCGAGCCGCAGTTGGAAGCGAGTCAATGTTCTCGCGAGTCAGACCATATTTCGTACGAAAAGAGAATCACGGAACAAAAGGCAGTTGGAAAGCAAGCATTTAAATTCAACTATAAATCTGTGCGGGAACACAGGATGCGAATTGTACCTTATACTTGTTGCTATCCAGACGACCTAGTGGATTCTAGTCCTGTAGCATAGTATTCGATGTTGCGGTTGCTGGGCGGTAAATTCCAAATGGTACTAAAGATTATATCCCCTCTCCCTCGAACGTACTCGTATTTTACCACTTAATGTGGTCGCATTCAATCCGGTTTTGACCATAATTTTAGCAAAAGAACCTAAAGGATGGCGTGGACGCGAAAGAAGTAAAAAACAAAAAAAAAAAAAACAAAAACTGAAAACCAGAACACAAAAGAAGAAAAAAGGGATTGAACGAGTCCGTTGGAGAATAAAAGGTCATTGAGGTATCCTTGCTCGAGGGTAACTTAATAACTATTGTACTATGGAATTTACGATTATATACTGCCATCGATTAAATGTTCATTATGACTCCGCAGGGGGTGAATGTATCCATTTTTTTTACTAAGTTTTATGATGGACTTTGAATGTCGGATTTACATGGTTCTTCTGTCTAAATGGCCGGAAACGAGGGTTTAAATTTCAAATCTGATTGCTCTATCTGGGCGTAGATATATCGTATGTAGAGAGTGGGTTATGTGGGATCGGGATATATTGTTTTGGAAGCAATTTTCAGGGAGATTTAAACTGTCAAATCGATTGCATGGACTGTAACTTAACTGGAATGGATTTACGGCACTAGGGTCTATTTTGGTATCAGATTCAAGGTGTATTCTCAGAATGCCCACTTAAAAAAAAGGGTCTCGAGCGAACATTGAAATTTTGGATCGCATCCAATTATTTGCATGTTACATGTCCCCTCCTCGAAACCGATGAACAAAAGTCGGTCCCTTATCGTAGAAGCATCTATAGAAACTCTAAGTCTTGCGAGTATATATAAAAATTTACATAAGATACCCTCTCAAACGAAACAGATCATGATAGGAAGGACAATACATCTCCAACGGTCTACCTACCATTCGTTCGTTTATATTTCATCCTCACACCTCGATTACATATTCCACCGTCTCCCCTTCATTTTTTCCATTCATTCAGACAATTCGCACTGAAAAATCAAAACGAAGGAAGAAGGACATCATAGCCACAGGCTGTTGTGACTTATCAAACATTCATCTCGAGCATCGTTTAAGAAAAGAAAAAAACGAAAATCAGTTCCGTCCCCATTACTTGTGGTGCGAGTAGTAGGCCTAGGAATGATACTGCATGAGGGAAATCAAAGCTTTAGCTTTCATGTCCGACTAAATACATATAAACATAAGGGATGATGACCGTTCGATTCCAATCCGAGGTAGTCGTCCTACTTCATCTCAGATACCACCATCTGTTCCCCATTCCTACACTCAAAATTAGCATAAAAAATAATAAAGATTTATTGAAGGCAACTACCATTCCCAGAATATCCTTCATACCTAAGAACATACCATTCTGGCTCGTTTTGTTTGTGTCCATCTCCGGCTATTCCTTGCCATATACGAGACAGTCCAATTGAAACCAAACGGCTATATAAAGAAGGGAAGGGAAGAAAGAAGTAAAAGTGGCCGGAATAAATAAATTCGTCCTGGGACTTATGTAGACACGCATGCATATACGTATTGTATATATTATAAACTGTTTTACGGACGGGTATTTTTATTTAAAAACAAGAAAAAGGATTCCCTATAGCTATAGGTAGTTCATCCTCTTGGGAGGTTTTTACAATTGCATGCACAAATCTCTAAATCGAAATGCTTTTAAATTAGATTTGCAACTATCCATTGAAAGGATTTTCGGATAAATCCTTTCACCTGATGGCTCGGAATCTGGGGCTTTGGCATTTCCTCGATTTAATTTGTCCGGCTGAGTGGTTCAGCAAATTTTCTGGGAACCCGAAAGTGATTAAGTGATTTGAAGTCGCTTGATGGAATCTAGACAGCGGGCATGTTATGATTTAGGTCAGTACTTATTGGGGTTATAGAGCTCTGACAAGAAAGGTATATAAGACTTGACTGCATTATTAATCCCTACAGTTTCAACCAGTCTGAGCCTCACTTACGACGGCTCATTTGATTCGTTTTCATCAAATTCGGTCCGGTCATCAAAAGGCCCCTGGTTCCATTTGACCATCGAGCACACCAAACAGTACGTTGCTCAGTCGATCACAGACCACGTAATCAGTCAGGCGTGTTTCATCTTGGGGAGTAGCCAAAAGTGAGTAAAAAATATATGTGCGCGGCTTGGCAAGTCTAGCGGAAGTTAGCACTAGAGTACCTAGTGGGGTCTTCAACCAAGCACGGCTCTACACAGCCGTCATCCCATCCTCCTCTATGGCGTCGTAGTCTGGAGGACTGCTCTGGACAAGGCAGTCAATCGAACCCTTCTGGTGAAGGTAAGATCACCCCCACGGCGGCCCTAAATATACTATTACATCTTCCACCATTGAACCTTTTCAGCAAGCAAATCGCTGCCTGCGCGGCCCTGAGGACGAGGAGCATAAGAAAATGGCCCACATCTCAAAAAGGCCATACCACCATTCTAAACCACTTCTGACTACATCATCCCGCAGAATGTGTTCACTAGGAACACATTGTCTTTCCATCCAGGGAGGAATGGGCTGAAGGAAAAGTCATGCCAAAGGACCCGATCTCCCTCTATACCGATGGCTATAAGATGGAGTCGTGTGTAGGTAGTGGGGTCTTCTCCAAGGAACTTAACCTCAACCTCTCTTTCAGACTCCCAAATTATTGGAGTATGTATCTAACTAAAATAGCAGCGATAACGTAGGCCATTGCATGGCTCAGGATCAATGTAATATCCGCTAAGGATAATATCATTTGCACGGACAGCAAATCTGCGATAAAGTCCCTGGCCGCGGTAACCCACAAATCAAAGACATCTCTTAACTGATGAACAGTTCAACATTAATATACTGTGGGTTCCCGGGCATAGGGATATTCCAGGAAATTGTGCGGCCGACGAACTCGCAAAGTTACGGTCAAGCACACTCAGCCTACCTACCCTAAGATACCTGTAAACACCAACATGTACGGTAAAGCACATGATAAAACTTCAAACCATAGAGGAGACCAATCTCCAATGGAATGAGAGCAATATCGGCCTAATCACCAAACAATTGTGGGCTAAGTTAAACCTAGGACGAACCGAGGGCCTAGTGGCAGCCAAAAGGGCAACCTTAAGTACCCTAGTGGGTGTCGCGGAAAATACGCCGCCAGACTAGGGCTACTAGGCTAAGTATCTAGGAGTCATCTTAGATAGTAAGCTTCTCTGGTCAAAACATGTTGAGTCAAAAACCACCAAAGCGCTGTCAGCTTTCTGGCAATGCAAAAGAGCTTTTGGTAAAACATGGGGCTTATCGCCGGCAAAGGTCCTTTGGATCTACACGGCAATGATAAGACCTATAATCTCATATGCATCGGTTGTCTGATGGAACAGACTAAAACGCAAACACGTCGTAGCCTCTTTCACCAAACTTCAAAGAACGGTTTGTCTCAGCTGCACGGGGGCTTTCCCCAGCACGCCAGACGCTGCTCTAGATGTTATGATGAACCTTCCACCTCTTGACATATTTATCAGAGGGTGTGCTCTGAAAGCCATGTCTCGTCTGAAGAGAAATGGATTTTGGTACAACTCGCATAGGAATAACGGTGTGCTTTCGCAAGAATTGCCCTGCGACCCCTGTCTCATGGACATGCCCTCTGACGCACTGACGCCCGTTATCCTATTGCGTCGTAATTTCACAATCGAGTTTCCATGGCGTCAGGATTGGCTATGGCTGGATACTGAACCTGGAAAGGATAGTCTTCGCATTTTCACGGATGGCTCCAGATCTGGGCGGGGGTCCGGTGCTGGGGTCTTCTTTGAGCGCGAAAACATCCGACTGCACTTCTCCTTAGGAAAATATGCGTCTGTCTTCCAATCAGAGATATACGCAATCCTAATGGCCATGCGCTATGTTGTGAAGCACAGGTGCCAAGCTGTGCGTAACCCCTTAACCAGCTCCAAATTAGTGCTTGAACTCAAGTCCTTCTTGAACAGAGTCGGCAGACTAAATTCATTAAGGCTTGTATGGGTTCCAGGCCACTCTGGGATCCCAGGAAATGAGACCTCTGATGAACTCGCTAGAATGGGTTCAGAAGAGAGCTTCTCAGGACCTGAACCCGCTCTAGGTCTACCTGCGTCCACGGTAAATTCCTACATTAACGATTGTGTATTTAACACACACAACCGTAGATGGAGGGATTGTCCGG
Source organism: Eumerus sabulonum (assembly GCA_951905685.1). NCBI lineage: Eukaryota > Metazoa > Arthropoda > Insecta > Diptera > Syrphidae > Eumerus > Eumerus sabulonum. Next base: position 32,513,152 of record OX645060.1, read on the forward strand.
GTTGCAGGATGACTAAGCGCGTATGCCCTGATGTCTGCAAAAAATCTGCAGCATTACTCCTGTCTTTAAGGAGAATCGACTGCAGAAGGCTTGTGGGAGTTATCACGGGCCATTACACTTTTGCCAAGCATCTCTGCGTGCTCGGCATCAGTGAGACGCCTACCTGTGCTGCATGCGGCGAAGAGGAGGATGATATTGCAGAGCATTTCCTCTGTTATTGTCCCGCCTTTGCTCGCATACGGTGGCGCACCCTTGGAGCCGACGTGGTGTGTGCCGAATCCCTTAGCTCTACATCACTGAAGCTCCTTCAAATTTTTCTCCGGAAAACGGAGAAAATACAGTAATGTAAGGTGTCTGTCTGGAGTACAATGGACCAGTGATTGCGTCTGAGTGCTCCAGCGGATAGCAGAAGGCTTCAACAAACAAAAAACAAAAAAAAAAAAAGAAACAGGGCAAACAGGGCTAGCCTCCAATGACTTCAGTCGCGGCTGCATGGACGAGGAGGAGGAGGAATCAATACATCACCTCCTCTGCTCATTATTACCCTCTTTTGAGAATCGCGGAAGGATCTACCTCGGCGTGCCATTCTTTGACAATCTAAGTCAGCTAGCAGACCAAAAAATTGCTCAACACCGTTGCTTCATTAGAAGCACCGGTTGGTTCTCAGGTAGCGGATCAGGGTAACTTGATCTAGGTGGTATTAAAATGGGCCGACTTCGGCCTACGTGTGGCTTATGCCTACCACGTTAACCTAATCTAGCACTAGAGTAGAGTGCTCAGTCGAGGTGACAGAGATCGCCCACGGAGTCTACACCAGCCATCAAACGTTGATGCTGTCGGACAACGTCTTTCCGGTCACGGTCTGAAACTGCTCTGCTGAGTCGCTCAGCAGAGTCGCTCGTGCTGACAGATCACGCACCACGGAATTACGAGCCACGTGGGAGATTAGCGATTTAGTAATCTGGGGCCTTGTACCCCATGCAATTGCGCTCTTTTGTGGTCCGTACTGGTGGGGTAGTAAGCCCCAGAGATTAAGTTATTGACGGAAGTCTTTGCCCTCGCATTGTGACATCGAATCAGATTTATTACAAAATTGTCCGTCACTGCCCCATTTTATATCGCCGAATCGAATTGGTTTTCATTTACTCCGACTCTGGTGTTTGGTCTAGTCCAGAACAAGTCCTAAGACATTGCTTCTTTAAGAGCCGATTCTTTTCCATTGATCTGGTGCACACATTACACCAAACCAAAAATGATATAGGCAATCACGGACCTGATGAGTATGAGAAGCGCTCGGTCGAGGAAATGGAGAGGTGTTACAGCAGGTATGAAGTCCGCAAGTTTTACCAGAAAGTAAAATAGATGTCCATTTATATCGGACCGAAGTCTGTCGGATGAAAATGGACAACTGGTAGCAGAGTCGCAGTCGATGCTGAGAATTAAGAAGAATAATTTCTGTAGACTGTTAAACGGAGAGGTAGACCCAAATACCGCTGTCAGACAACATTTTCTACTCAATTTGGACGACGATAGACAAGAACTCCGACCCCCGACCTTGACGAGGTCAAGATTACAATATCAAGGCTGAAGTCAAACAAAGTCGCTGCAGCGAACGAACTTTAGGTGGAGCTCTGCGCCAGCTCATCTGTCAGATATGATCAGAGGAAAGCTTGTCCGAAGAGTGGAGCTACAGTGTCGTTTGCCCGATCCACAAGAAAAAAGACCCTTTAAACGGCGCCAATTACAGAGGAATAAGTCTCCTTAGTATAGTCTACAAAATGTTATCTGCCGTATTGTGTGAACGCCTGTAGCCTTTTGTAAATAAGTTGATAGGTCCTTCAGTGGCAGGTCCTGGAAAAAACCAACGAATTCGCGAACACTGCGGAGTCGAGTGGAGCAGCAAAATTTGACCTCGGGAAGCTGCAATCGCAAGAGATCGCCAGGACCTTCAACGATCGTGTTTCCCTCATGCTCTCCCAAGAGATGATGCGAACTGCACAAACTGTAAAACAGCACCTAGAAGAAACCCATGATTTGCTGACGAGGGAGGCACATGCAGGAAGACAGAATACATATGTACATATATGGCCACGTTGCATCGACGAACGAGAGCTAGTCGTGAGCTCTACGAGTAGAATAGAAGGGAGGAGCATACGCTTTTCAGAAGGAAAATAGAAAGACCACGAGAAGCGCGCAATCGAGGAGATGAGAGACGTTATCGCAGGAACGATGTTCGAAAGTTTTACCAAAGAGTAAAACGAACAGTAGAAAGTTATAAAGCCGGAGCCGGAGCAAGGATGAACAACGAATCAAAACTGAAGTCCAATAAAGCCGCCCATGCAGACGGCCTTCCGAGCTATTTAAAGCGGCTGGAGACGAGCTGGCAGGGTCATGCACCAACTCATCTGTAAGATAGGGCCGGAAGAAAGCATGCCTGATGAATGGAATCTTAGCATCGTTTGCCCGGCCCATAAAAAAGGAGACCCCTATAACTGCGCCAGCTATAGGGGAACAAGTCTCCTTAATCTTCTCTTCGTGCTGTGTGGAGGCCTGAAATTATTCGTGGACAATTTGATAGGTTCCCACAATGTGGCTTCAAGCCAGAAAAAGTCATCTTGGAGAAAACCCATGAATTTCAGGTCGACGCATACCACCTTTTCGTCGATTTTAAGGCCGAATCATCCTGACTCGAACGTCACTATTGGCAGTTATAACTTCGATGTAGTCAAGGATTTCGCCTACCTTGACTCACTGCTAAGAAGCGGCAACGTCACCAGCGCTGAGATTAGACGCAGAATAGCTCTCGCCAACCGCTGTTTCTTCGGGCTCAAGAGGCAATTGAGTAGTTAGTCCTCTCTCGGAAAACTAAGGTGACCCTTTATAAAATTTTAATGATCCCTGTCTTCCTCTACGGCGCAAACGCTTGGAACGTATCATTAATGGATGATGAGGCCCTTGGTTGTTTTGAGTGGATAATTGTGCGTACAACCTTCGATCCCGTTAGTGTTGACGAAGGGTGGAGTAGAAGACTTAACCAAGAACTGTACGGGCTGTACAGCGACGTCGGCCTAATACGAACTCTACGGATCCAACGTCTAAGATATCCACCGATGTAGAGCGAATGAACAGCACAGCCCCGGCCCGAAGACTCTACGACTCCAATCTCGAGGGATGACGCTGCAGAGGGCTCACAGAGGTACAAAGGGACCTTACCGAACAGGGCGTGCGACACTGGAAACAGCTAACAAAAATTCGTGTAGCTGGAAAGGCGTGTTTGTTGAGGCCTAGGTTCACCCTGAACTGTAGAACCACCTAAGTAAGTAAGTACCCGCAGATTTCTCCCTTTTAAGTGACTCGAAGATCAATTGGGGATCCTCAGTCGAAATGAACAGATTGTTAGCACTCTCATTGACGATGGTGTCGTTTGCCGTTGACACCATGTCGCTAGCTTTGAGTGCGCTGACAAAACTCGCAAACCATGCAGCAAAAGAACCCGTTATTACTCTCTTTACACCTCCCTTCTTCGGGCGCCTTGTCGTGGCAGGAGGCTTAAGAAGTCATAGACCTCGACCTAAGACCCCAAAAATGAATGGACAATCCAATAGAATTCCAGATGGTACCCGAAGGGAGCAGGACCTCTAACCGATAAGGGTAAAAGCTCCTCGCAAACGGAAGGCCGCCGCTAAGCATAGCCTCGCTAAGGAGAGAGTATGCGATGCCTCCCTCCCCGTGGGAAATCGGAGTCCAATGGTAGATGTGACGACGATAGGGGAAGATAGCCAACAACCTAGAGTACTGAAAGTACCCAGAAAGATTGGTCTCATCTTGTGTTGCGATGCCAATGCCCAAAAGACTGCTTGGGGCAGCAGCAAATACAATACAAGAGGGGACCGTCTTTTAAGCTTTACTCTCTCCTCTGACCTTACCATCAACAATATTGGCAATGTTCACAGATATGTGAAGGACATTACTAACTGGCGAGTCTTGCCTGATGCTACGCTGTCGGACCATAAATATATCGAATTCCGATTAAGTTGTGGATCTCTTCCCTGCAGCCTATACGGCATCCGTGAAAGACGGGCTGCGTACGGCTTAGAGAGGAGCTTGACAAATCCACTTAGGCCCTACCTAAACTTAGAACGAAACAATTCGTAGAGAACGCCGTTTATAACCTGAATAGCGCCATCACCAGTTGTCTAGAACTCACATGTCCTGTCGGTAAACCACCCTGCAGGAAATTGGTTCCCTGGTGGAATGCCGAGCTCCAAAGTCTTTCGCAGGGAAGCCAGAATTCTTCTGAATAGATCGCTAAAATCGAATTCGAAAGATGACTGGAACAAGCACCGGTCGAAGCAGAAAGAATATAAGAAACTTATTCGGAAATCAAATATCCCAAAATAGGAAAGGGGGACTACTCACTTGCCAAGAGTTTTAGACGAATTAGTCTAACATCCTTCCTGCTGAAAAGCATGAAGAGACTGGTGCGCAAAGTTGCTCTTTCCGAGATGCAACATGTTCATCAGCGCGGAAAATCCTGCGAGACCGCGCTTCAAAGCCTAGTCGGGAGAATTGAAAGCCCGCTCGAAAGTAAAGAGTATGCGCTGGGCATCTTCATCGACATTGAGGGAAGTTTTTATAACGCAACATTCGACAGCATGTGCAACGCTGCTTGATGCTCTCAATGCCTCTGGAATCTATGCCCAGGCTTATGCGGATGACGTCGCCGTTCTTTGAGTCGGCTCATGCTTAGCGACTGTCCGTCTCAAAGCACAGGCGGCGCTAAACGTCATCGATGATTGGTGTACCAGAAATGGGCTGTCGGTTAATCCTCTTAAGACCAATGTCGTTGTCTTCACGAGAAGGAGGAAAAATACTGATGTGACTCAGCTGGTACTAAACGACTATTCCATCCCAATATCCAAGGAGGCTAAGTATCTAGCAGTCATCTTAGATAGCAAGTTTCTCTGGTCAAAGCATGTTGAGTCAAAAAACACCAAAGCGCTGTCAGCTTTCCGGCAATGCAAAGGAGCTTTTGGCTAAACATGGGGTTTACCGCCGGTAGGGGTCCTCTGGATCTACACGGCAATGATAAGACCTATAATCTCATATGCATTGGTTGTCTGGTCGAACAGACTAAAACGCAAACACGCCGTAGCATCTTTTACTAAACTCCAAAGAACGGTTTGTCTCAGCTGCACGGGGACTTTCCCCAGCACGCCGGGCGCCGCTCTCGATGTTATGATGAGCCTTCCTTCTTCTTCTTTGATGGCGCTACAGTTCGGGGTGAACCAGGGCCTCAACCAACAAGCCTCTCCAGCCGGCCCGATCTTTGACCAGCCGCTTCGAGTGTCGCACGCCCAGTTGGTTGAGGTCCCCTTCATTTTCATTTCATTTCATAAGGCTGCGCGCCACCTTAAATGCGGTCGTCCGCTGCTGCGTCGCCCCTCGGGGTTAGAGTTGAAGACTCTTCCGGCCGGAGCGTTGATTTCCATTCGCTCTACGTGGCCTAGCCATCTTAGACGTTCGATCCGAAGACGTCTAACCAGGCCGATGTCGCTGTACAGCCCGTACAGTTCTTGGTTGAACCTCCTCCTCCATTCTCCGTTTACACAAACGGGACTAAAGATTGCACGCAGAATTTTACTCTCGAAACGGCCCAGAGCCTCTTCATCCGCTTTTGATAACGTCCAAGACTCAGCGCCGTAGAGGAGGACCGGGATGATTCAGGTTTTGTAGAAACCTGAGGGAAACCTTAGTTTTTCGAGAGAGGGCTCTACTACTCAATCGCCTCTTGAGCCCGAAGAAGCAGCGGTTGGCAAGAGTTATTCTGCGTTTTATCTCAGCGCTGGTGTCGTTGCTGCTTGTCACTATCGAGCCAAATTAGACGAAGTCCTTGACTACTTCAAAATTATAGCTGCCGAAGGTGACGTTCTGACCAAAACGTCGGTGTGGTGCGTCCTTCTTGGATGACAGTATATATTTGGCCTTGTCTCCATTTACCCTTAGACCCACTTTCGCCGCTTCTGCTTCAATGCTTGCGAACGCCTCATTGACGTCTCGCTTTGTTCGTCCAATAACGTCAATGTCATCTGCGTAGGCAAGCAATTGTGTGGATTTGAAGTAGATCGTACCTCTTGTATTGGCCGCAGAGTTCCGCACGATCTTTTCAAGAATAATGTTGAAGAAATCACATGACAGTGCATCACCCTGTCTAAAACCTTTTTTAACATCAAAGGGGTCGGTTAGTTCACCTCCGACCTTAATGGAGCAGCGAGAGTTCTCCATAGTCATCCTGCACAGTCTGACGGGTTCGGCAGGTTTGTTAAAACATGACAGGGCTCTGTATAGCTCGTCTCTATAAACGCTGTCATATGCGGCTTTAAGATCTTCTCCAAGATCTGCCGTAGTGTAAATATTTGGTCTATCGTGTATTTTCCTGGCCTGAAACCACACTGGTAGGAACCTATCAGATTGTCCACGAACGGTTTCAGGTACTTACACAGTAACGGCAGAGAGGATCTTGTACGCGATTTTCAGGAGGCTTATAACTCTGTAATTGGCGAAGTCATAGGGGTCTCCTTTCTTATGGACCGGGCAAACGATACTGAGAATCCATTCACCGGGCATGCGTTCTTCCGACCATATCTTGCAGATGAGTTGGTGCATGTTCCTAACCAGCTCATCGCCAGCTGCTTTAAACAGCTCCGCGGGGAGTCCGTCTGATCCAGCAGCTTTATATGACTTAAGTTTCGATACCGCTATCTTAACATTGTCTAGGTCGGGTGGACGGGATTCTCCTTCGTCTTCGTCCATTGTGAATGGTTCGCTCTGCCTGACGGCGGCATTTTGACTATCATCGTCTGCAGAAGTTGTCCTTCCACAATCTCAGCATCGACTGTGACTCCACTACTAGTTGTACGTGCTCATCCCTGCAGGCTTCTGCTCTGGCTTTATAGCCTTGGCATGTTCGTTTTACTTTCTGGTAAAATTTTCGAACGTTGGTCCTGGATTACCATCTCTCCATCTCCTCGATCTCTCGCTTCTCGTGCTGTTCATAGAGCTCGCGGGCTGCTCTCGTCCGTCGATGCAATGTGGCCATGTATGCATTCTGTTTCCCTACATGGGCCTGTCTGCACTCATCATCAAACCAGGGGTTTCTCGACGGTGGTGGCTCGAAACCGAGTATATCTAGGCGGCCTCTCTAATGGATTTTTGACAACGACTCCATCGCTGTTCTATGGTTTCTGCTGATTGCATAGGGACCTGAAAGAGCTTGAGGGAGACTTGATCGGCAAAAGTCTTGGCGGTCTTCTGCTTTTCGACGTTAAATTTTGGTGTTCTTACTCGACTCCGTTGGTTTCGAGAAATTCGCATCCGTACCTTGGCTGCAACAAGGTAATGATCTGAGTCGATGTTGGCGCCTCGAAAGGTTCGGACATCTAGGATGCTGGAGGAGTGTCTGCCGTCGATCGCAATATGATCAATTTGGTTGGTTGTCGATTGATCGAAAGACCGCCAGGTCTCCTTATGGATGTTGAGGTGTGGGAATCGTGTACTTGCTACTACCAGGTTATGCCCCGCCAAGTCCACTAGCCTAAGTCCGTTTTCTGACGTGGTGTTGTGTAGGCTGTGCTTTCCAATGACCCGTTCAAAGATAGCTTCCTTACCCAGCTTCGCATTGAAATCTTCTAGAACGATTTTGGCGTCATAGCTGGGACCATGCGCATACGTTCTGCCTAGGAGATCATAGAAGTCGTCTTTATGTCGGTCATCTTTCTCCTCTGTGGGGGCGTGGACACATAGTAAGCTTATATTGCCGACATTTGCCTTGATGCGGATAGTTATGAGGGATAACTAGTGACGAGCCTTCCACCACTTGATATATTTATGAGATGGTGTGCTCTGAAGGCCATGTCTCGTCTGAAGAGAAATGGCTTTTGGTACGACTCGCAAAGGAATAACGGTGTGCTTGCGCAAGAATTGTCTTCCGACCCCTGCCTCATGGACTTGCCTTCTGACGCACTGACGCCCGTTATCCTATTGCGCCGTCATTTCACAGTCGCTGGATACTGGAAAGGAGAGTCTTCGCATTTTCACGGATGGCTCCAGGTCTGGGCGGGTGTCCTGTGCTGGGGTCTTGTTTGAGCGCGAAAACAATCAGAGATATACGCAATCCTAATGGCCATGCACTATGTTGTGAAGCACAGGTGGAGGGGGAAAAGCCTATGCATCTGCAGTAACAGCCAAGCTGCACTCAAAGCTGTGTGCAATCCCTTAACTAGCTCCAAATTAGTGCTTGAACTCAAGTCCTTCTTGAACAGAGTCCTTAGACTAAATTCATTAAGGCTTGTATGGGTTCCAGGCTACTCTGGAATGAAATCTCTGATGAACTCGCCAGAGTGGGCTCAGAGAAGAGCTTCTCAGGACCTTAACCCGCTCTAGGTCTACCTGTGTCCACGGTTAATTCCCACATTAAGGACTGGGTGTTTAATACACACAACCGTAGATGGAGGAATTGTCCAGGATGCAGGATGACAAAGCGCATATGCCCGGATGTCTGCAAGAAATCCCCAGCGTTCCTCCTGTCTTTAAGGAGAATCGACTGCAGAAGACTTGTGGGAGTCATTACAGGCCATTACACTTTTGCTAAGCACCCCTGCGTACTTGGCATAAGTAAGACACCTATCTGTGCTGCAGATTATTATGTTTATATTCTTCCTCTTCTTAGTGGGCGCTACAATTCGGGGTGAACCTTGGACTCAACCAACATGCCCCTCCATCTAGCACGATCTTTCGTTTGCCTTTTCCATTGCCGCACACCCAGTTGGCTGAGGTCCCCTTCCACCTGTGTGCGCCATCTTAAGTGCGGCCGTCCTCTGCTTCTTCGTCCCTCGGGGTTGGATTCAATGACTCTCCGGACTGGAGCTGTGGTGTCCATTCGCTCTATATGGCCCAGCCATCTTAGGCGTTGAATCCGTACACGCCTTACTAGGCTCATGTCGCTGTACAGCCTGTAAAGTTCGTGGCTGACTCTTCTCCTCCATCCCCCGTCTGCGTTTATAGGCCCAAAAATCACGCGCAAAATCTTTCTCTCGAACCGAAGAAGGGCTTCCTGATCCGCTTTTGATAGTGTCCATGCTTCTGCGCCGTACAACAGGACCGGGATGATAATGGTCTTATATAGAGTCAACTTTGTCGTTCGCGAGAGGGCTCTATTACTCAGTTTCCTCCTGAGCCCTAAGAAACAGCGACTGGCAAGAGTGATTCTGCGTTTGATTTCGGAACTGATGTCGTTGTTCCAGGTCACTGCGGAACCAAGGTAGACGAAGTCTTTAACTATCTCGAACTTATATCTGCCAATACAAACGTTCTGGCCAAGACGTCGGTGGTGAGCGAACTTTTTTGATGACAGCATATATTAAGTTTTGCTCTCGTTTACCGCCAGACCAACTTTCGCCGCCTCCATCTCAATACACGCAAACGCCTCATTGACATCTCGCTGTGATCTACCTAAAATGTCAATATCGTCGGCGTATGCAAGAAGTTGCGAGGATTTGAAATAGATTGTGCCTCTTGAATTGGCCAGTGACTTTTGCACAATCATTTCCAATATGATGTTGAAGAAATCACACGACAGCGCACCGCCCTGCCTAAATCCTTTTTTGACATCAAAACTATCGGTAAGGTGTTCACCGATTCGGATGGAGCAGCGAGCATTCTCTAAGGTCATCCTGCATAGTCTGATGAGTTTAGCAGGTATGTCAAAGGTCACTGTCGTATGCGGCGTTGGAGTCGACAAATAGGTGGGGAGTGTCGATTTGAAATTCATTGATTTTTTCCAGGATCTGCAGTAGTGTGAAGATCTGGTCGATGGTGGACTTCCCTGGCCTGAATCCGCACTGATAAGGACCTATCAGCTTATCTACAAAAGGCTTCAGGCGTTCACACAAAATTGCAGAGAAGATTTTGTAGGCGACGTTAAGGAGACTTATTCCTCTATAGTTTGCGCAATCAGAGGGGTCTCCTTTCTTGTGGATCGGGCATACGATGCTGAGACTCCATTCCTCGGGCATGCTTTCCTCTGACCATATCTTACAGATGAGCTGCTGCGTGCTCCTAAAAAGATCATCCCCAGCTGCCTTGAAGAGCTCAGCAGACAGTCCGTCTGCGCCGGCAGCTTTATTCGACTTGAGCTTCGATATAGCAATCTTAACTTCGTCAAGGTCAGAGGGACGGAGTTCTCTGCGGTCTTCGTCGATTAGAAATGGATCATTCTGCCTGACAGGGGTATATTGACTAACATCGCCGTTACACAGTCTGCAGATGTGGTTTTTCCATATTCTCAGCATCGACTGCGGTTTTACTACTAGGTGTCCGTTCTCATCCCTGCAGGCTTCCGTTCTGGCTTTATAACCTTGGCATATTCGCTTTATCTGTTGGTAAAACTTTCGAACGTCACGTCTGCAGTAACACCTCTCCAAATCCTCAATCGCGCGCTTCTCGTGCTCTTCCTTCTTTCTTCGAAGAAGCTTATACTCCTCCCTTCTTTTTAACTCGTAGAGCTCACGAGCTGTTCTTGTTCTCTTATGCAGCGAGGCCTTATATGCATCCTGCTTCGCTGTATGAATCCTCCTGCACTCGTCATCGAACCAGGTGTTTCTTCGTGGTGGAGCCTTGAAACCCAAAACTTCGGTTGCAGAGCTTTTCAGGGCTTGTTTGCAAAGGCTCCACTGCTGTTCTATTGATAGCCTGGAGGATTGTGGTGTATTGGAGAGCTTTAAAGAGACGCGATCGGTAAAAGCACGAGCGGTTTCTGGCGATAGTTGCTTTCCGACATCATTACTTTGTATTCTTACTCTACTCCGTTGCGTTCGTGATATCCGTAAGCGCATCTTGGCTTTTACAAGTTAGTGGTCCGAGTCGATGTAACCACTCGGAAAGTTCGAACATCAAGAATAGTGGAGTAGTGTCTAACGTCGAAGGCACCGCCAGGTGCCTTTGTGTATATCGAGGTGCGGGAAGCGCGTACTGGTTAGAAGGAGATTTTGCAAGATCAATCAGCCTGTGTCCGTTATCGGAGTTGGTGTCGTGTAGGCTATGTTTGCCGATGACTCGTTCAATGATGCTTTCCTTACCCAGCTTAGCATTGAAGTCTCCTAGTACAATTTTGACATCATAGCTGGGACATTGGGCATACGTTCTGTCTAGGAGATCGTAGAACTCATCTTTGGCGGAGTCATCCTTGTCTTCCGGGGGGGGGGCGTGGACGCAGATCAGGCTGATGATAGAAAATGTAGCCTTCATACGTATTGTTATGAGGCGTTCGCTCAAATGCCGAAAGCTTAGGACTTTTTGCCTTAGTCCATCTCGAACAACAAATCCGCATCCAAACAAAACAATCGCTGCCCTCTCTCCCTATAGCAGTCGCCGTAGTAAATATCGCTGTTTTTCATTCGCTTTATACCCGGTCCATTCCGTCGCATTTCCTGGATGGCGGTGATGTCCGCTTTATGGCGTCCGCAAGTTTTTTGGCAGCACATGACATGTTTAGGGACCTAACATTCCACGTACAAAGCCGAAGATCATTGTCCTTTTTTTTTTTGTTTATATTGTAAGACTTAAATATCAAATATTAGAGGAACTGGCACCCAAATGGACATTTTTTGTTCTTTAGATTACCCCCCTGCAGCGCTTCTGTGTTTGACGACGACACACAGTGAAGGTTACGTGCCAATGGCCATTTCACTTATGTCATTTCCTTTACTGAGTAGGCGTCAAATTATTGTGACTTCAAGTACTTGAACCTTTTCCGTCTCATACCGGATGGGGACATTCAGTTGAAAGTATTGAATTAGAAAAAAATTAGCTCTTCAAAGCATCCTAGAATTACATACACACATATACACATACACCGGCTAGTAGTATCCTAGCAAAAGAGGTCCTTTCCTGCAGTAATTTCGAGATAGCCGGGACACAACCATCACGAGCGCTACGGTCATCAGAAGAGTGATATTCAAATGCGCTATTGAATATGGAAATGAAGTTTTTCCTGATTTTCCCACTCTCCATTCCTACTTTCTCTGTACGCCAGGAAAAACCTTCAGTTACTGTACAGCCCTCTGTGTTGCCCTTTCTATTTCGCTACACTACATTCGCTGGTACCATACAGCCCGGATAAGGTGGGCCAGGACCTAACTTCTAGAAAAATTTTAAACAAAAATCCTCTCTCAAAGACTGGACTTGTGCCAAATTGGAACGATATTACAAACAGACATTGGGACATACATACACATATCCATTATAGTAGCCATGCGGACCGTGCATAGTCCAGTCGAGGTTCTGACAGTAGTCGTTGTTTCGAATTAATGTTATCACTGTTCTCACTGTAGTACGGAATAGGTGCAGGAAATTTGCATATCCACTGGATATACAGTCAAAGAATACAGATGGGTCAGGTGGTGGCTGGTTTCGGTTAGTTTAGATTGGGTGCCATTTGGGTTGGTGTATTCGGTCAAGTGGGTGCTACGATGTGGGGGACACTCTCTCGTTGGCTGATTTATAATGTCTTCTCTTGATTTGCATAAAAATTCTAAAAATCTCTTTGATTTATTTCTGCATTTGAATATGCATAGGTGAGACGTGAACTGTGTTGTGTATGGAATTGGCTTTCTAGAGAGCTGCGGCAGTGGCGTGGTGGTGTGCTTAGATTGGCGGGTTTTGATCTCGGTGGTGACCTTTGAACAAGGAGTGGTTTACTAGATTGGAAATGGGAGAAGTATTTGCAGTTGTATGTACATTTTCCTCTGGTATTCTATTTAGTAGATGTGGTGCAGGATGGGGTATCTCACTTACTTACTTATCAGGCCAGCGATCCATGGAGAACCTGAGCCTGAGCTATAGCCGCCTTCCATCCTTCACGGTCCCGGGCACGCTGCTTCCAGTTATCAAGACCTTTATACAAGGTCTTTATATCGGAGGTTTGGTCTTCCTCTTCTTCTCGAACTCGGAGGCTCGGAGTCGAAGATCCTCTTAGCTGGAGCGTTGATGTCCATGCGCTCGATGTGGCCGAGCCAGTGTAGTCGACGGCTCCTTGCCTTCCGAACTACATCCACATCCTTGTACAACTCGTAGAGTTCGCGGTTGTGTCTTCTTCTCCATTCATCTTCCTCACCTTTCTTTCGAAAGAACCCAAAATCAGCTCCGCTGTCCGGCTTATCGTCCAGCTTTCAGCTCCGTACAGCAAGACTGGCAGTATGAGCGTTTTGTAAAGCATAACTTTAGTCTTTCGAGTGAGGAGTTTTGACCCAAGTTGTTTGGTCAAGCCGAAGTAGCAGCGGTTACCAAAGGCGACCGGATCTCCACTCTAGTGTCATTTGTGGAACCTACGTTTGCCCCAAGGTAGACAAACCCCTTAACTACTTGGAAATTGTAGCTGTCAATTGTTTGAGCTACGGATTGGTTTTTGCTTGACAGCTTGTACTTCGCCTTGTCCTCATTGACCTTAAGACTAACTTGTTTCGCCTGTTCTTCAATCTTCGTGAATGCTTCCACAATCCCACGGCGAGAACACGCTATGATAACGATATCATCCGCGTATCCTAGCAGCTGGACGGACTTGTAGAAGATAGCGCCTTCCCTGTTGATGCCTGCCCGTCGCACTATCTGCTCCAGTACCAGGCTGACGAAGTCACATGACAGCGCATCTCCTTGCCGAAATCCGGTGCATGTTTCAAACGGTTCCGAAGTCCTAGAACCGAGTTGCACGGTGCATCGCGTATTTTTTAGCGTCGCGCGACACAACTGGATTAGTTTTCCCGGGATCCCGAATTCGACCATCGCACCAAACAGTTCGTCACGTATGCGGCTTTGAAATCGATGAAAAGATTGTGGGCATCGATTCGAAACTCGTTGGTCTTTTCCAGGATTTCTCGAAGCCGGAAGCCGCACTGGTAGCTGCCAATTAGTGCAGTGCAAAATGGCTTTAGACGTTCACACAATACGCTGGACAGGATCTTGTATGCGACATTGAGCAGGGATATACCTCTATAGTTCTTGCAAGAGGTAGGATCGCCTTTTTTGTTGATGGGGCAATCTAGGGGTATCTAGGCATCCCTTAACCTCTGAGCCAAAAGAACACTTAGGAATAGGAAATATGAACCATAAAATAAAGCGCTTCTTGTGTCAATGCCCTGACAAGGTTAAAGTACAACTCAACGTTGCGCACTTAAGTCACAAAATTGCGATCCTGTTCGCCCTCCCGAATTACTCATCTTTCTCGTACAGTTTCCAGTATCAAACGAGGCACTTAGAGAATATTAAAATACCGAGATCAAAGGATATATAGACAATCATTACTAGGACAACCGGTCGTCACGGAAGCAACAGTAACCATCAGTCAATTATCCAATCACTCTGCATCCTCCATCTGTCGAAAATCATTCATCAAGGCGACTGATAGGATGCTATTTTTCCTCCTAACTAGCCAATGCATTTGCATATATTCTTCATTCCGAACCACTTTCCATGCCCCATAAGTAATATACAACAATTCGCAATAATCCTAATTATGCAGAGGTAGCCATATGGGTAGTGGTCATATATGTCAGATGCCAGATCCTATTGCACTTCTTCATGTCGTCGTCGTCGTTGTCACAGTAGTGTTTGGCATGGCGTATGCTCCATGCCAGATGCCATTAGGCAAGACAAATTGAATTCCATCAAGCGTCTTCGTGATTCGCCGGGACACGAAATTTATTAGGCCTCAGCCGCCGTGGTTGGATGATGGCATATATGTCTGCTCATGCATTTGTGTGGGTGAAACGCATAACAGTAATTTATTTTTTGACAATTTGTCATTCCAGCAGATGTCCATTTGATTGAATGTTAGAATCTGCAAGGACACCAATCTCTTTTATTTCACATTTTCCCTTCTCTCTACCTTTGTCCTGTCCCCAATATCCTTGTCTATTTGGCATCATCATGATCGTTGTAGCCATTCGCATCGTCTTTGGTGTCGTTTTCGTTCATTTCACATTTCTCTACACAGATGGGCAATTGAAATTCACTTCACAGGCATCAAGCAACGACGAAGGATAATCAGATTTTCTTATGTATTCCTCTCCATATGGAATTCATTGCGGCAAGGAATCTTTGACGAATATCTTCAATATTGGATTCAAACTGGCTTCATCCAGGCGAGCAGTGACTGTCCGTTCAGTGGACAGGATATATTATGTCGTGGATGCGCTCAAAGTAATTTCTTTTTTATGATTTACATATTTATGAAAGGATGCTGGATTGTTTTTATAGTAACTCGTCTAGAACTGGATGTCAGACTTGGACAAACAGATGTCCTTGTAGATATAAAGTGAGACTAATATGCTTTTAAAGTCTTTAAATGGCAAGGATAAGCAAGAGATACATATGTGAGATTTCTCAAATTTGTTTGTAGGTTTCTTATATGTATGTATGCAGGTCATGTGGATCGATTTTTATTTTACCCGGACATTGGCATCATGTCCGTTCACCGTGGTCACGGTGGGTCATTTTTATGACACACTCCCTTGGAAAGACTTTAAAAATGATGATTTTAGTATAACTAAGCAATTATCTCTTGCGAAGATTATAGACCCATACAAGGGACCGTTGGGCCATATATGTAAATCTCGGTGGTCTTATAACCATATTAGGTAGTATGCACTAATCCGATTCGTCTTTGTAATTTGTCGTATACTGACTTGGAAATGAATAATGTGCCCAGCTGTCTCATCAATGCGGCGTCTCGGGAGTGGCCTGCCACACTAGGTGAATGCGGTGGTTTTGAAACAATATGCCTCAGTTTTTGGCGAAGTAGTCACGAAGAATCAATACAGGGTGAGACGGTGCATTCGGCGAATGGAACTCAAAATTTGCAATTTGAGGCCTTCCCATCCCGATAAGTACCCGGGAGCCATCTAAAATAGCAGTCTTCTTTGGTCAAATATTCTGAATGAATGGAATACTCAGCTTGAGTCCCTAAGGAAACAGGTGAGATCGCTATTTAACAGAGCTAAACGCTCAGCCATTCAGGAAGTAGCCGAAACCACCTTAGGATACCTAACACCCCCGACAAGAAACCCGTGGTATGATGGCGAGTGTGAGCAGAAAAAGGCAGCAACCGACGAGGCGTACCAAAAGGCGCTGCAGAGGAAAACCAGGGCAGCGCAAGAAGAGTACCGAGCCAGAAGAAGGGAGGAGAAAAAACTACTGCGACAAAAGAAAAGATTCTTCGCAGCCTCCCAGCTCAAGGATATCGAGGAGTCTAGCGATAAACATAATACAAGAGCCTTTTACAAGAAAGCTAAAGGCCTTGCAGGAGGCTTCAGAAAGGGCACCCAGGCTCTTCGAAACTGCGAGGGTAATCTTGTCACCGACCCGCAGGGAATAGTGGATGTATTTAAGCAGCATTTCCAGCAGCTGCTTAACGAGCATGACCAAGAGAGAGTGGTAGGGACCGAGGAAATCCCAACTCCAGCCGCTGAAGTAGTCCTCCCACCCAGCATCGAAGAAATCGGCACAGCTATTCAGAAGCTGAAGAACAACAAGGCCGCAGGCTCAGATGGCTTGCCATCAGAGCTCTTCGAGGCTGGCGGCGTTGTTCTGGTAGGGAGCATGCACCAGATCATCTGCAGAATTTGGGAAGATGAAAGCATGCCCGACGACTGGAATACCAGCTCTATATGCCCCATCCACAAAAAAGGTGATCCTACCTCTTGCAGGAACTATAGAGGTATATCCCTGCTCCATGTCGCATACAAGATCCTGTCCAGCGTATTGTGTGAACGTCTAAAACCGTTTTGCACCGCACCAATCGGCAGCTACCAGTGCGGCTTCCGGCCCGGCAAATCAACTATAGACCAAATTTTCACACTTCGACAAATCCTGGAAAAGACCAACGAATTTCGAACATCTTTTCATCGAAATCAAAGCCGCATACGACAGCATTCATCGTGCAGGACTGTATGGAGCGATGGCCGAATTCGAGTTCCCGGGAAAACTGATCCAGTTGTATCGCGCCACGCTAAAAAACACGCGATGCACCGTGCAATTCGGTTCTAGGACCTCGGAACCATTCGAAACATGCACCGGATTTCGGCAAGGAGATGCGCTGTCATGTGACTTCTTCAACCTGGTGGTGGAGCAGATAGTGCGACGGGCAGGCGTCAACAGGGAAGGCACTATATTTTACAAGTCCATCCAGCTGCTAGGATACGCGAATGATATCGATATCATAGCGTGTTCTCACCGTGGCATTGTGGAAGCATTCAAGAAGATTGAAGAACAGGAGAAACAGTTAGCCTTAAGGCCAATGAGGACAAGATGAAGTACTTGCTGTCAAGCAAAAACCAATCCGTCGCTCAACACCTGGGACAAAATATAACCATTGACAGCTACAATTTCGAGGTAGCTAAGGAGTTTGTCTACCTCAGGGCAAACGTAAATTCCACAAATGACACCACAGTAGAGATCCGGCATAGAATCGCCATTGGCAACCGCTGCTACTTCGGCTTGTAAAAGCAACTGGGGTCAAAACTCCTCACTCGAAAGACCAAAGTCATCCTTTACAAAACGCTCATTCTGCCAGTCTTGCTGTACGGAGCCGAAAGCTGGACGATAGGCAGGACAGCGGAGCTGATTTTGGGTTCTTTCGAAAGGAAAATTCTGCGCCGGATATTTGGTCCTGTCTGTGAGGAAGGTGAATGGAGAAGAAGACACAACCGCGAACTCTACGAGCTGTACCAATATGTGGATGTAGTCCGGAAGGCAAGGATCCGTCGACTACACTGGCTCGGCCACATCGAGTGCATGGACATCAACGCTCCAGCTAAGAGGGTCTTCGACTCCGAGCCTCCTGGTTCGAGAAGAAGAGGAAGACCGCGGATGTAAGACATCCTATTCTTGACAACTGGAAGCAGCGTGCCCGGGACCGTTTGTTTCAACGGTGTATGGAGGAGAAGATTTAACGAAGGACTGCACGGGTTGTAGAGCGACATCGGCCTGGTACGACGTCTACGACACAGCGTCTAAGGTGGCTAGACCAGAGGGCATGGAAAATACAGCTCCAAACCGAAGTCTTCGAATCCACGAAAGGAAGGCGCAGCAGAGGACGGCCGCATCTACGGTGGCGCACGCATTTGGAAGGGGATCTTAACCAACTGGGCGTGTGGCGCTGGATACAGCTGGCCAAAGACCGTGCCAGCTGGAGACGTTTGTTGGGTGAGGCTCAGGTTCACCACGGACTGAAGCGCCACTTAAGTAAATAAGTATCCTACAAATAGTTATGGTCCGAAAAAAGCATGTCCGATGAATAGAATCTCAGCATCGTTTGCTCGGTCCATACAAAAGGAGACCCCTATAACTGTGCCAACTACAGGGGGATGAGTCTCTTTAACATCGCGTATAAGATCTTCTCTGCCGTACTGTGTGAACGCTCAAAACCATTTTTTCACAATTTGATAGGTTGTGCCAATGGAGGGTGGGGGAGAAGGTTCAACCAAGAACTAATAAGACGTATACGGATCCAACGTCTAAGGTGGCAAGGCCATGTGGAGTGAATGGACAGCACAGCTCCGGCCCGAAGAGTTTTCGACTCCAACCCCGAGGGACGAAGTTGCAGAGGACAGCCGCCTGTAAGGTAGCACACACGGGTAGAAATGGATCTCAACCAAGGGGCGTGCGACACTGAAAACAGCTAGCAAAATATCGTGCAGGTTCTCCACCAATTATAGCGCCGCCTAAGTAAGTAAGTAGTCTTGCGAATAGACTATTCCGCATTAAATACGGAAGTTCGTACTCCGATTTTAAAGTGATTTCGGCGGGGGTTCCTCAGGGAAGTGTACTATGCCCTCTTCTGTAATTACATTATACTCGCTATATACCACAAACGCAAGATTCCATTTTAGCTACCTTCGACGACAACACAGCTAATCTTGCAACGGGTAAATCGGTTGAGGAATCAACTATGATACTGCAACGTGCCCTTGACCGTGTAAATGACTGGAAAAAAACTTGGCGTATATCGCTTAATGACACTAAATCTGTCCATGTTAACTTTACATACAGAAAAGCGGATAGTCTTCCCGTTTTTGTCAACGAAGAAAGAATTCCGTTCCCGATTAAGCCTGAAGGTAAATACAAGGAAATGTACTGCTTAATAGGGAAGTATTCTTAACTTGAAAATAAGCTGCTCTTATGCAAGCAAATGCTAAAACTAAGAAAAGTAATTCTAACTCTTTACAGACGTTTCAAAATAAGGTACTATGCTGTCGTCAATGCACCGTGGCATATATGTACATACTTACGTGTATGTAGGCTTCCCTTTCCATGATCTATTTCGCAAGAAAGGAGAATGCTTCAATGAAACTATTTTGGAGTTGCCTACCTTTAGTAGCTACCATAGATAAATTAACGAGATGGAAAACTTTCGTACGTCTGCCCTGTGATCCCCGCAAGGGTTGGTTGTTGTATTTGTAATTAAAGCGGCCTCTAGACGCCTAATAATATTGTGCATTATTTGATATTGCACAATATTATTGTTCGTATGTAGATAATATTGCAAGATTGTGCCATATATTGCGGAAAATCAAAACGCTTTTGACTTTTATTACAAATATGAGCGGTCAACTAAATTATTGGGAAAAATATTGAACCGTCTGGGGCAGCAAGCCAATAAAATTGTGCAATATTTTGCACAATAATATTGAGCGTCTAGAGGCCGCTTTAAAAACGACGCTTTTGACTTAGAGTCAAGACGTCGGAACAAAGCAGAATGACATAGTCAAGACGCCGTCAAATCGAAACGAGTTTGTAGGGGCTAGTTGTCAAAATGCCTGTCAAAGCCATCGAGATTGCCATCTCGTTAATTTATCTATGGTAGCTACTATCAAATCACCTCCGGTGCTGTATCCCTACTTACCGACCGACGTGTCAAGAATTATACATAGAAGATTAAGTTATCCCAGCATTTCCGGGAAAGCTTCTCAAAAGTTGTGATCAATCCAAATGCGTGCGCACCCATAACCTTTCAACGCCATCTAGAAGCCGAAATTGTATCTGCTGCGGTTGGCACTTCCTTGGCTGTCAATGATCCTCGCGTCGTGTTTCATTCGTGTTGAAGCCAGCGAGGAGGGAAGTGCAAACCGCGGTAAGTACATGTCTATATATAACGCTATGATATATTGTCAAATTCTTTTTAGAAATAAATGATAGTAATAATAGTAGTGCTACTGCTACTACTATTGCGATTTATTCAAGAACATCCCTCCGGTCTTTAACAGCTTTATTTCGCGAGCTTCATTTCGCGTGTGTACATTTGTTGCGCATTGGGAGTGCGCAGTAGCCGTTGGAATGATTCACACGCCGCCGTCTAGTCGGACTCCACCCATGCCAGTGGTGGACGTCACGGAAACACCAACGATACTTAGCCACGCTGCCTCTGCCGCCGCGGCGCGGGCTTTCGACGACTCCGCAGCTCTTTTCGGTGCCACTGCCGCCTCGTCCCGATCGAGCTCGGTGTGTGCGTCTGAACGAGGAACCGTTCAGGCACTCCAAGCGCAAATTGCCGCCCTTCAAGTTCAGCTTGGTGGTCTGCAGAGGACGAGGGAGGACAACGATGCTCAATGCAACGCATCCAAGTTTGAGCCCATGTCCTCGGAAAGCGATCCACGCATATCGACGAAACAAAGTAATTACGCAGTAGCAACGGTCTCGTCAACGCATGCCATCGCACAGCCGCCATATTTATCATTGCAGCTGCCATACTCACATGCACAGCCGCCGCATATACACGCGCCGCATCTATATACACAGCCGCCAATAAATGCACAGCCGCCATACATAAATACACAGCCGCCATATATAAATACGCAGCCGCCAAATATAAACATACAGCCGTCATATATACATATGCAGCCGCCACATATAACTATGCAGCCGAACAATGCCATCAATCAGTCGCCTTCCACTGCCGTGTATGCTGCAGTGCCGCGTAAGGTTCAAGACTTGCCATCGTTTGCAGGAAATCCTGACGAATGGCCAATGTTCTATAATACGTTCGTAACATCAACCAACGCCTACGGTTATACTGACCTTGAAAACAACCAAAGATTTCAGAAATGTCTCCGAGGGGAAGCAAGGGAAGTAGTCAAATCACTTCTAATCCACCCTTGCAACGTTGGCAACATTATAGAAGAGCTCCGATTCCGCTTTGGTCGACCAGAGCAGCTGATAAGCAGCCAGCTGAGCCAAGTGCGGGACATACCGCCTATTAACGAAAATAATATGGCCCGTCTCATACCGTTCGCCACAAAAGCCAGAAACTTGTCGGTGTTCCTTCAATCGGTCGATGGGCAGCAACACATAGCGAACCCGACGCTACTAAGGGAGCTTGTGTCGAAGTTGCCGATGAGCCGACGATTGGAGTGGGCAAGGTACGCGTCGCAAATTCATCCGTACCCAAACATAACGAACTTCAGCGATTGGCTGTCGGATGTGGCAAGGCTGGTCTGTTCGGTGCAGGATAATGAGGAAAGAGATCCAAAACGGCGTCTGCCAGTATTGCACACCGCTGGGGGTAGGCGACAACAAGGTGACATCGTATGCCCTATATGTAAAGGCACACATAAGACCACTGAGTGCAAAAACTTTATTGCGTCAGCGGTACAAGATCGCTGGTCTGCCGCAAAGCGACACGGCCTATGCTTTACATGCTTACAAAGAGGCCATGCCACCCGAAATTGTTATGTGAGGAACTTCTGTTCCGTAGAAGGCTGTCAGCGAAGACACCATAAGCTGCTCCATGAGGCGCAATCTAACCAAGAGAGATTGCGTACAATTAACGACGAACGAGAAAACTCAATTAATGGCCCCAGCAGTGTTTTGTCTACCAAGGAGGACGCTGCTAACAACAAAGATTTCCTATTCCGTGTCGTGCCCGTTACGCTCTATGGGCCGAATAAAGCCGTCGACGTTTTTGCTTTACTCGATGAAGGATCATCTATATCCATGTTGGACGCCGATCTGATCAACGAGTTGGGTCTGAATGGAAGTCATCGTCAGCTTAACTTACAATGGGTCGCAGGTAGACGAACACAAGAACCAGCAATCGTCGTTGATTTGCACATCAGAGGACGGGGAATGACAAAGAAACATCCGCTTCGAAGTGTATATGGAGTTCATAATCTAAGACTGCCGGTGCAAACTCTAAGTAAGCAAGACTTGGGCGCCCTCACAAGACGCATGAAAGAGTTGCCGATTCAGCCGTACACCGGTGCCGTACCAAAACTCTTGCTTGGACTGGATCACTGTCATCTAGGGATGTCAAAGAAGGCATATCATTTGCGCAAGGGCGGACCATATGCTACTCTCACAAAGCTTGGTTGGGTTGTGTTCGGTCCGTCGGGAAGGAACATGCTCGCCACACCATCTTGTCTCCTAACTTGTACCAATCCTGTTGACGTAACCCTGCACGACTTGGTCAGTGACTATTTCCGGACGGAGAGTTTTGGTGTAAGACCGTCGCCACCACTTGAGACAGACGAGGATCGCCTCGCAGTGAGTATCCTGAAAGCAACGACGAAGAGGATCAACGGACGATTTGAAACCGGATTGCTTTGGAAAGGTGACGATATCCAATTGCCTGACAGTTTTCCGATGGCCCTTAGACGCCTTGAAGGAGTTGAGCGGAAGATGAAGGAGAACGTAGACTTCGCTACCACCTACAGGTCGATCGTTCGAAGCCATGTCGAAAATGGGTACGCTCGAAAGTTACAACCAGCCGAAGCCGCCGTCAAAGGTCCAAGGACCTGGTATTTGCCACACTTTGGAGTCGTCAACCCCAACAAGCCACACAAACTGCGCATTGTATTCGACGCTGCCGCCGAAGTGAAAGGAGTCTCACTTAACTCCTACTTGTTGAAAGGACCACAGGAGTACCAACCACTGCCACTGATTCTTTTCAACTTCCGGGAAGGAGCCGTCGCAGTATGCGGAGATATCAAGGATATGTTCCACCAAATCCGAGTTCGCTGCGAGGATAGGTGTGCTCAGAGGTTCCTGTGGCGAGATGGTAACGAGAATAAGCCGCCAGACATATACGAGATGAGTGTCATGACGTTCGGAGCAGCATGCTCGCCCTGTTCTGCCCAGTACGTCAAGACCAAAAACGCATTGGAACAGACTGACTACTATGACCCACGTGCCATCAAGGCTATTATAAATTTCCACTACGTTGACGACTTCGTGGACAGTTTTGAGTCAGAAGAACGTGCAATAGACATATCGATGCAAGTTCGGGAAATACATAAAGCTGCTGGTTTTCACCTGAGAAACTTCACGTCCAACTCAGAGGCACTCCTCAAAGCATTGAGGCATAACCAGCTTGACCCACCACCTGAAGAAGAAAGCGTTTTTCGAGCTGAAAAGATTTTGGGCATGTTCTGGCAACCATCCAGTGACAACTTTCAATATAAGCTTAAATTCCAACGTGTGCCCAAAGACGTGTTGACAGGACTAAGACGTCCAACCAAGCGAGAACTGTTGAGCATAGTTATGTCAGTGTTCGACCCGTTGGGATTCTTGAGCCCCTTTGTTGTTGCCGCGAAGATAATAATGCGCGAGGTCTGGCGCCGTGAAATTTTATGGGACGAGCCTCTACCTGAAGAAATCTCCGCGCCTTGGAATACATGGCGCATACAATTGCCAAAGGTCGTTGACTTTGCCGTTCCTCGGTTTTATTTTCCTGCCGGGAAACCTAAGGATCTCCAGCTTCACACCTTCGTTGATGGTAGTGAGGATGCATTTGCCGCCGTTGCATATTGGAGAGTCGTGCAAGAGGATGGCACAGTCAACGTAGTCTTTATCTGCGCTAAAACAAGATGTGCACCACTAAAAACGATGACCATACCACGGATTGAGCTCCAGGCTGCCGTATTGGGCTCTCGCCTCAGCAGAACTGTGCTGGAGGGACATTCCGTCAACGTCAGTCGGACGGTTCTATGGAGCGATTCATCGACTGTAATCAAATGGATCAACAGCCAGCATCGACGGTACAAGCCCTTCGTCGCTCATAGGATTGCGGAGATAATGGCATCCACTGATCAGTCCAGTTGGAGATGGGTCCCATCCACCGAGAATCCAGCCGATGACGCTACAAGGTCCAAGGCATGTGTGAACTTTGCCCCGTCGTCCCGTTGGCTGAAGGGACCGACATATCTACGTGAGGCCCAAGAACGATGGCCAGTGAACACCGCAATACACGAACCCCATGACCGCGAGGAGGAACTACGCCCAAAATACTCCTTGATGGCGGTAAGTAGCTGTGTGATAGATTTTAACCGTTTTTCTATCTTTAAAAGGCTCGTGAGAACCATGGCCTGGGTGCAAAGATTCCTTAAACGATGCCGCAGAGTGGATCAAGATGACGAACATGGCGGATTCAGCGCGGACGAGATGACCGCTGCAGTGAGACTAGTGTGCCAACTAGTTCAACAAGAGGCTTACGGCTGTGAGATGGAACGAATCCAGTGTAACTTACCTGTGTCGGAAGGAAGCGAATTGTCTGGTCTTACGCCGTATATCGACAGTGAGGGCCTTCTGCGAGTTTATGGACGAATCGATGCCGCTAGTTGGCTCTCCTATGCCGCCAAACGACCAATCATTCTACCATCGCATCATCGTTTCACCAAGCTGTTGGTAGCTCACCATCACCAGGAGATGAAGCATCAAAACATCGAGGCTACGATCTGCGAGGTTCGACGCAAGTACTGGGTTCCTCGCTTACGCCAAGTTATGCGCAGCGTCGTCGCTAATTGCAATATTTGTCGCATCGCCAAGGCTACGCCAATAACGCCAATAATGGGTCCCTTACCTGAGGATCGAGTGACGCCGTACGTAAGACCATTTACATATACGGGTCTCGATTATTTTGGTCCGCTTACTGTGTCAATTGGTCGCCGGGTGGAAAAACGATGGATAGCACTGTTCACTTGTCTCACAGTGAGAGCCGTACATTTGGAGATAGCTTACGATTTGTCAACGGACGCTTGCATTTTAGCCATTCGCAACTTCATCAATCGTCGAGGAACACCCTTGCGAATACGCAGCGACAACGGGAAAAATTTCATCGGAGCGGATCTGGAGGCCAAGCGTTTCACAGAGGTCTTCGACTGCAAACACATTCGGAATGAGCTGTCGATCAAAGGAGTTGAATGGTTGTTCAATTGCCCGAACAATCCGTCTGAAGGAGGTGCCTGGGAACGATTGGTAAAATCCGTCAAGCGCGTACTGCATCATACGTTGAAGGAAGTCTCCCCACGTGAACACACACTGCAAAGCTTGATGATTGAGGCCGAAAATATCGTTAACTCTCGGCCACTCACTCATCTGCCTGTGACCGTCGACCAAGAAGAGCCGCTTACGCCCAATCATTTCTTGCTGGGATCCGCCAACACTGCACAGACACCAGGGTTGCACGAGCCGAACGAAAAACCGTGCATTCTGCGAAAACAATGGAGAATCGCTCGCCAGCTACGAGATCGGTTCTGGAAGAAGTGGATACTCGAGTACCTACCAACCCTTACCCGCCGAGTCAAATGGTGCCAAAGGACAAAGCCTATCAAGGAGAACGATCTGGTGATTATTTGTGACGCGAATGTTCCAAGACGGCAATGGCGAAAAGGGAAAGTCGTACGAACTTATCGAAGTGCAGATGGAGAAATAAGAAAAGCTGACGTTTATACCGAAACAGGGGTGTTACGTCGTCCGGTGTCAAAATTGGCTGTTTTGGATTTCGTCGATTGTGAATCGGGCGGATTCACGGGGGCAGGGATGTGATCAATCCAAATGCGTGCGCACCCATAACCTTTCAACGCCATCTAGAAGCCGAAATTGTATCTGCTGCGGTTGGCACTTCCTTGGCTGTCAATGATCCTCGCGTCGTGTTTCATGCCTATGTCACAATGCTACTACACGGCGCGGCGACAGCGCAACTACAAACGCCGTAGCTGTCAAATCCATATTCATTCAATGGAATTATATGGAGTAAGTCACATAGCCACGTATGTAGTCGTGTCGCAGCGCTGTAATTTCGAAAATTTGAAAAACTGTCGCAACTACACGGCGTTTTCCTATTTCGAATTCGACATTGGAGGAATACGTTTGATAACTTGGTCTAACCCACCACCATCTTCTGACTTTTGTTTTCGCTTTTACCTTTTTATAGGCTACAGCAATCGCACATGTTAGCAATAATGTTTTTTTCAAATTATTTTGATCCATTTATAACCTAAATTCAGTTTCAATCTTCGAATTTTTTACTGATGCCAACTTCACTCTATAGAATTCACCACCAACTTCACTCACAGAAGTACCCTGCTGTCAAAAAAAACGCCGATGAAAGTCGCTCCATTGTGTGTTGACTGAACTACTTTACAACCACAGCAAACGGCAGCGTTTGTAGTTGCGCTGTCGCCGCGCCGTGTAGTAGCATTGTGACACAGGCATCATTCGTGTTGAAGCCAGCGAGGAGGGAAGTGCAAACCGCGGTAAGTACATGTCTATATATAACGCTATGATATATTGTCAAATTCCTTTTTAGAAATAAATGATAGTAATAATAGTAGTGCTACTGCTACTACTATTGCGATTTATTCAAGAACATCCCTCCGGTCTTTAACAAAAGTAGTCAATACCAGGATACACTTGAAATGAAGCTAACTCCTCACAAGACATTTTCCCCGAACTAGCTTACAACCATGACATTTATGGCAGGTCAAGAAGTTCGACCTCTGGCTCATAACCCCGAACAAAATTCCATCCTTTCCCAACCATCCACATACTCACTCGCCGGGCTAGTAGCTTTCTTATACATATATACATGTAAGGACTACAAAAATGGGGATAAGATTCGACAAAACTCGCATATCCCTTTCGACAACTCACTTAGTATACACACGCCCATCTGCGCTCACATGCAGATTAACAATATTTCATAGCAAATTTTGCAGTTAACTTGCGTGTGTATTTGTATTCCGGGCGGAATAGATATTCCTGCACATGAACGGATAGTACCATTGTACAAAATCCTTTAATCACATTCTTCTCATAAATTTCCCTAAATATAATCTCCCTCAGGACATGATGAAATAACTTTCTCGTCTTGTATGTATCCTGTTTGGAGTAGGATACGCGGAGCATTGAGTCTCGGTCGTCTTTCGAGGAGACGCAAAAAAAAAAAAAAATAAAGAAAAGGACAAATCGATCAGTAGTGCTGACGAGAAGAAGGAAAGGACAAGAATACGACATACGGCACAAGAACGCCTGTGAGCGGATGAAGAAGGATCCATTGGTTACCATGCAAAATCCAGCAGTCAAGCGAGTTGTTCACTCATACATATTCATGCCTTGAAAAGCGAAGCGAAAAAAAGGAAACTTGTTAGCGGAGAACAGTTGAGACGAAAGGAGCACTCCATTTCAGCTTTGTGGTTTAAGAGCCTTTACGACGGCTGCAGTCTTTCGCTTGGTTCTTGTAGATCATGCAGTCGTTGCACTCCTTTTTGCCACCACTACTTGTCATAGTCAACCTGCACAAATAACTATCGAAACATTTTGATCCTATCGCATCACAGGACGCACACATACATATGTACGCTATTGCATACACGACACCATGTCTCGTCCTTGTGCTTGGGTTGCCCTGGAGGCAACGTAACTTTTTGACAATAGGATTTTCATCTTACAAGCCATACATATCGCCGACTCGGATTTCGAGGAACTATGCATGTGTTTGTGTGGTTTGAAAAAGGATTTCTTAAAGGATACCATGTGGTTTATCATATCTCCCCCTCGGTTTGGCGTGATCCTGTAAATTTTCTCTGTTGTTTCAGCATGTCGCACAAAAAGACAACGTAACCGCATGACAATATCTGGTGCAGTACGGGTCTAAGGATACCCACCCACGTCCACATATGTAACTATGTATGACTATGCTTGTGTGTATGGCATAAGATTTGCATATGAATCTATTAAAGATATGTAGTCGAGCAACTCGGCCTGGTTTTGTTTTCGTCCGCCTTTCGCTACCGAATGGGGCGTGGGGCGGGTGATGTCGAGTTAGTTGCTCGGCTGGATTTAGGAGAAAATTTGGGGCAATGTTGTAGAACAACAAATGCCACAACCGGAAAATGCGAACAAATTTCGTTGTACATGACCATAGCATTGTTTGCTTAAAGATCATCACCATCACCATGACTGGAGGCTTGGTCCTGACTCAGTCAGTTGCGGTTTTTGTGTGTGCTGTACCTATACAGTACGATGCGGTGCAGTATGGTTTTGTGTTACGCCAGGTGCTTGACTTAGTTGTGGATGAAATCGACCGGAAACTATTGTCGTCGGTGGCGTCCTATGTACATATGTATGCATGTGGATGCTTTTAAATGGCAAAATTGCTGAAGAGTTTTCGTAACTTGTTTTGCGGTTGATGACTTGAAATGATGATGCTTAGTAGACGCCATGTTTAATGTTTACCTGGGCCAGTTGTTGCTTGCGTTTGGGTTAGCTTGTCGTTGTTCATCCAGGGGTATGTGGGCTTTTGGTTCGGTTTTATAGTATCTATGGTGGTAATAGGCATGCTTGGGAAAACGTTTTGAGATTAAATCATCTGGAAAATTTCCGATTGGGAATTTTAAGATCTAATTCATGTAGGGAAATGTGGCCAACATTCGGATGGGTGTGACGAAAGGAGTAAAGTCACGATCACAGGTAGCCGAGTGAGATTGTCACGCGGCAGATTGATAAGGATGTCGTGAAAGTGTCACAGAGTAACTGACCAACATCTTGCCATTCTCACACCGTATTTGAAATTTAGAAGCTACACATACTCTATACTACGAGCCGTGGACCACTTACTAACTTACTTAGTTAAGTGGCGCTACAGTCCGTGGTGAACCTGGGCGTCAACCAACAAGCGTCTCCAGCTGGTACGGTCCTTGGCCAGCTATTTCCAGCACCGCACACCCAGTTGGTTATGGTCGGCTTCCACCTGGTTCGCCACCGTAAATGCGGCCGTCCTCTGTCGCGCCTTCCTTCCGGGGTGGATTCAAGGACTTTTCGGGTCGGAGCTGTATTTTCCATGCGCTCAACATGGCCGAACCACCTTAGACGCTGTATCCGTAGACGTCGTACCAGGACGATGTCGCTGTACAACCCATACAGGTCTTCATTAAATCTTCCCCTCCATACACCGTTTGAATAAATGGGACCGCCGATAGTGCGCAGAATTTTCCTCTCGAAACGGCCAAGGGCATCTTCATCCGCCTTTGCTAAGGTCCAAGCCTCTGCGCCGTATAGGAGGACTGGGATGACTAAGGTCTTATATAGTGTCACCTTGGTTTTCCGAGAGAGGGCTCTACTTCTCAACTGCCTCTTGAGCCCAAAGGAACAGCGGTTGGCAAAAGCGACTCTGCGTTTTATCTCAGCGCTGGTGTTGTTGTCGCTGGTCATCAGTGAGCCAAGGTAGACGAATTCCTTGACCTCTTCAAAGTTATATCCGCCCTTGATGACGTTCTGGCCAATACGTCGGTGTTGTCCATCTCTTTTAGATGAAAGCAGATATTTCGTTTTACCCTCATTGATCTTGAGACCCATCTTAGCCACTTCTAACTCAATGCTTACAAAGGCCTCATTGACGTCTCGCTGTGTCCGTCCAATCACGGCAATTTCGTCGGCGTACGCAAGCAATTACGTAGACTTGAAATGAATCCTACCTCTTGTGTTGGCCAGTGACTGTTGCTCGATCTTTTCAAGCACGATGTTGAAAAAGTTGCATGACAGCGCGTCACCTTGCCTAAATCGGTTTTTAACATCATTACCGACCTTAATGGAGCAGCGAGAATTCTCCATTGTCATCCTGCACAGTCGGACGAGTTTGGCAGGGATGCTAAAACTAGACATGGCTTTTTTTTTTTTTTTTTTTTTTTTTTTTTTAGAGACTCGCGCAGGTTCAAGAGTTTTTTTTTTTTTTTTTTTTTTTTTTTTTTTTTTTTTATATTCTCTTATGATGTGTTGACACACACAACCTGAACGGAGTACAGTGGTTGGGGTCGTTGATGTTCGTTCACTACTCTCAGGGGTGGTTGTCCTAGACCTAGATAGGACGAGAGCTGACCAAATTCCGCGTTGGTTATAGTCCGTAGTAATTCGTTCAAGCCCTTTTAGTATTGCATACGCAGAGGATGAATTTCGTTTGACCATATACTGTGAGTGTTATGCCTGCAGCAGTACGTCTGGTCACTTTCCATTCTCAACAGCGTTGCATACTTTTTGGCGGTATAGAAACTACTTTTTCTTGGCTATGAAGCGAATTTGAACCATAAACCTTCCGCTCGGCGGTCGATGATGTTAACCACTGCACCACGGCCACCACCATGGCTTTGTATGGCTCATCTCTAAACACGCTGTCATATGCAGCCCTGAAATCGACGAAGAGGTGGTGAGTGTCGCTTTGGTATTCCTGGGTCTTCTTCAAGATCTACCGTAGCGTAAATGTTTGGTCTATTGTGGATTTACCTGGCCTGAAGCCACACTGATAAAAGCCGATCAGCTTATCCACAAACGGCTTCAGGCGTTCACACAATACGGCAGAGAAGGCCTTATATGCGGCGACGTTAAGGAGAGTTATTCCCCTATAGTTGACGCAGTTATAGGTGTCACCTTTCTTCTGAACGAACATCTACGACCCAAAACACCACTGCACTCCGCTCAGGTTTGTTTTTTTTTTTTCTAGAAACTCGCGCAGGTTCATGAGTTTATATTCTCTTACGATGTGATCTATAAACACAACCTGAACGGAGTGCAGTGGTGTGGATCGTTGATGTTCGTTAACTCTCAGGGGTGGTTGTCCTAGATAGGACGAGGGCCGACCAAATTCCACGTTGGCTGTAGTCCGTAGTAATTCGTTCAAGCGCTTTAATATTGCATACGCAGGTTGTGTGTCAAAAACATCATCCTGCGCGAAACTCTCCCTGTTACTCGCACAATGTTCACAACGCTATAAGGTACTAGCCTTGACTGCGGGTGTGATGCACCGTGTAAATGGCAGGACTGTAAATTCGGTAATGACAACCCTGTAAATGTCAAACAGGCAGGCCCATCATTTAAAAATGACATTCCGAAAAGACGCGAAGAGAACCAGACGCGCAATTTTTTTATATAAATACTGGAGGTAACCTCTCATTGTTAGTAATAAAGCTTTGTGAATTCAATTAGAGGCACGGTGTTTAAGTTTGTAACAAGTGGCGACGAGGATAAAAGAATTGACCCAGAAGCGATACGGAAGGTCCTGTATCAGCAAAAGGATTTGTTGGAGCAAATGTTAAAATGCTACACAGAATGTATGGAGCGCATTTTAAGAGGATTTTCGTCGGCATCGACAACCATTCCGCAATTCCTTCCATTTGATCCAGAGAAGGAGTCGTGGGACAGCTACTTACTTACTTACTTATCAGGCCAGCGATCCATGGAGGACCTGAGCCTGAGCTATAGCTGCCTTCCATCCTGGACGGTCCAGCACGCTGCTTCCAGTTGTCAAGACCAAGATGTCTTACATCCGCGATTACTTGGTCTTTGTACCGGAGGTTCGGTCTTCCCCTTCTTCACGAACCAGGAGGCTCGGAGTCGAAGACCCTCATAGCTGGGGCGTTGATGTCCATGCGCTCGATGTGGCCGAGCCAGTGTAGTCGACGGATCCTTGCCTTCCAGACTACATCCACATCTTGGTACAGCTCGTAGATTTCGCGGTTGTGTCTTCTTCTCCATTCACCTTCCTCACAGACAGGACCAAATATCCGGCGCAGAATTTTTCTTTCGAAAGAACCCAAAATCAGCTCCGCTGTCCTCCTTATCGTCCAGCTTTCGGCTCCGTACAGCAAGACTGGCAGAGTGAGCGTTTTGCAAAGCATGACTTTGGTCTTTCGAGTGAGGAGTTTTGACCCCAGTTGTTTGGACAAGCCGAAGAAGCAGCGGTTGCCAAGGGCGATTCTATGCCGGATCTCCACTGTGGTGTCGTGTGTGGAATTTACGTTTGCCCCGAGGTAGACAAACTCCTTAACTACCTCGTAATTGTAGCTGTCAATTGTTATATTTTGTCCCAGGTTGTGAGCCACGGATTGGTTTTTGCTTGACAGCATGTACATCGTCTTGTCCTCATTGACCTTAAGACCAAATCGTTTCGCCTCTTCTTCAATCGCCGTGAATGCTTCCACAATGCCACGGCTGAACCCGCGGTGATGTCCTAGCAGCTGTATGGACTTGTAAAAGATAGTGCCTTCCCTGTTGACGCCTGCCTGTCGCACTATCTGCTCCAGCACCAGGTTGAACAAGTCACATGACAGCGCATCTCCTTGCCGAAATCCGGCGCATCTCCTTGACGAACCGAGTATGCATCGCGTATTTTTTAGCGTAGCGCAACACAACTGGATCAGTTTTCCTGGAATCCCGAATTCGGCCATCGCACCAAACAGTCCTGCACGATGAATGCTGTCGTATGTGGCCTTGTAATCGATGAAAAGTGGTGTGTATCGATTCGAAACTCGTTGGTCTTTTCCAGGATTTGTCGAAGTGTAAAAATTTGGTCTATAGTCGATTTCCCGGGCCGGAAGCCGCACTGGTAGCTGCCGATTAGTGCGGTGCAAAATGGCCTTAGTCGTTCACACAATACGCTGGACAGGATCTTTTATGCGACATTGAGCAGGGATATACCTCTACAGTTCTTGCAAGAGGTAGGATCGCCTTTTTTGTGGATGGGGCAAATAGAGCTGGTATTCCAGTCGTCGGGCATGCTTTCATCTTCCCAAATTCTGCAGATGATCCGGTGCATGCTTTCTACCAGAACATCGCCGCTGGGTGGGAGGACTAATTAAGCAGCTGGAGGTGGGATTTCTTCAGTCCCTACCACTCTCTCATGGTCATGCTCGTTAAGCAGCTGCTGGAAATGCTGCTTTAATACATCCACTATTCCCTGCGGGTCGGTGACAAGATTACCCTCGCAGTTTCGAAGTGCCTGGGTGTCCTTTCTGTAACCTCCTGCAAGGCAATTGGCGTTCTTGTAAAAGGCTCGTGTTTTATGTTTATCCCTAGACTCCTCGAGCTGGGAGGCTGCGAAGATTCTTTTCTTTTGTCGCAGTAGTTTATTCTCCTCCCTTCTTCTGGCTCGGTACTCTTCTTGCGCTGCCCTGGTTTTCCTCTGCAGCACCTTTTGGTACGCCTCGTCGGTTGCTGCCTTTTTCTGCTCACACTCGCCATCATACCACGGGTTTCTTGTCGGGGGTGGTCGGTACCCTAAGGTGGTTTCGGCTACTTCCTGAATGACTGAGCGGCAATGCAGCCACATATTATTGGCACTTTTGTTCGACGTAGGCATACCGTAGAGTCTTTCGCTAGGCTGCTCCCTGTAGACTCTGGTAACCTCCGTTGTGCTCATGCGCCCAATGTCGAACCTCCTCCTTGTGGGCTGGTGCAGCTGTCTGACACTGGACAATCGAGCTCTGAATCTTGCTGCTACGAGGAAGTGGTCAGAGTAGATATTTGCCCCTCTGAATGTTCGCACATCCAGGATGTTTGACGAGTGCCTTGCGTCAACGAGCACATGGTCGATTTGGTTGGCGGTTCGACCGTCCGGAGATCGCCAGGTTGCTGTGTGGATTCGCTTACGAGGGAATCTTGTGCTACTTATCACCGCATTACGAGCTGTCGCAAAGTTGTTGTCTCGTGGAGGCTGTGCTTTCTGGTCACTCCGCCAAGGGTGTTTTCCTAATCAATTTTGGCGTTGAAGTCCCCGAGCACGATTTTTACATCGTACTCCGGACAAGCTCCGTAGGCGTTGTCCAGGAGGTCATAGAAGTCCTCCTTGATAGGGTCTTCAGTCTCGTGTGCACATATGTATAAAGCTGATGTTATAAAATCTGCCCCCGATGCGGATGACAGCCAGGCGATCACTTGTAGGTATAAAGTCGATGACCTTCGACCTTAACCGCTTTCCCACGACAAATCCGCATCCCAGTAAGTGCAACCTTTTGTGACAGCTGTAATAAATATCGCAATTTTTGCGTGGGCGGATTGTTAGCCCGCCGCACAACTGCCATACTGGTCGGGGTTTTGTCGCTGCATACGTTTGTTCACCTCCCAACGGCTGCTGAAGAGGCTATCCAGAGGGCGCCACGAGGAGGCCGCATGTCAACTTGACCCGGGCATTTAAACAGGGATCGTTGCTGGCATCTCGCTAGGTTGAGAGCGATCAACAGTCGTGAGACAGCTATTTGTTTCAATTGCAACAGCACTTTTCAGCTAACTCCTTACAGGATGATAATCTGCAAAAGGCTCATTTTTAATCATCGTGCGGGAACTTTGTAAATGACGTGCTGAGGGAGCTTTTGGGAACAGAAGACTTAAGTACACATACTTTTAGGGACCTGTCTGCGAAATTAACGAAATATTTGCAATCTAAACTGCATGTACACGCATCGAGGTGTAAATTTCTAAAGCTAAAAATGTTGCCAGGACAAACATACGCCGAGTTGATTGCGGACCTCAAAGGCCTTGCTAGAGAGTGTGTGTTCGTGTGCTCGAAGGAGGGATGTAATACATCCTATGCCGACATCATGATTAGGAACATGATCGCATTTTACACACCTCATGATTCGGTAAGGATAGCTGCAACACAAAAGAAGGATCCGACACTTGAAGAGATCGAGGAGCTAAAAATGGCATACGAGTCGATACAGCAAGCATCAAACTTACTAAAGGGAAGCAGCACTTCCAACCCTCCAACGATATCCACCGAGATTCATTTTTCCACACATCCTCGCCAACGATCTAAAAGCCGTGGAGGAAGACGTGCACGCAACGCAGTGATGGATCGCAAACAAACCAACAAATCGAGTTGTGGGTCACGAGGTCGGCAGACAGAATCTGCGCATACCATCAACCTTGTAGGCGATAACATCAAGTATGGCGATCCTGTTTTTGAACAAGTTTCTTCGGTAGAATTAGAACCTGACAAAAATTTTAATAAAATCTTTGTGTTGCTTCACGTCAAT
Source organism: Eumerus sabulonum (assembly GCA_951905685.1). Classification (NCBI taxonomy): domain Eukaryota; kingdom Metazoa; phylum Arthropoda; class Insecta; order Diptera; family Syrphidae; genus Eumerus; species Eumerus sabulonum. The sequence continues at coordinate 32,548,278 of OX645060.1, forward strand.
CAGCGCCCCTTAAAATTTCAGTTGGATACAGGTGCCACCTGCTCTCTGGTAGGCCCCAAAGTATACCGTACTCTAGGTAGTCCAGCTTGTAATCCATCAACGCACAGTTTAAAAGCGTATGGAGAAACGAACGTGCCTATTAAAGGAACAATGAACGTTGTTGTTCGGTGGAAAACTAAAACGCATAAACTATCGCTTGTCGTTTCCGATGTAGCTCATGGTGCAAACATAATGGGTTTGGACTGAAGCTGTGCTGCAAATCACGTCTGGATCTAGAGAACAACTGACATCTGAAGCCAAGTCTCTGTGTAAGAAGCATGAAACAGTTTTTATGCCCAGATTGGGTTGCAGTCAACATTTTGTTGCTCACCTCACGCTTAAATCGAACAACCAACCCAAATATTTCAAGTATCGTCCCCTGCCATTTGCTCAAAAGGAGGACGTTCGCCGAGAGATAGAGCGTCTGCAGCAGTTAGGTATTTTGCGTTCAGTTGAAACCAGCCAGTGGGCAGCACCCATCGTGGTGGTTAAGAAAGCAAACGGCAACTTGCGGATATGTGGAGATTTAAAAATCCGATCAATCCACGAATCGAAATAGATCGTCATCCAGTACCACGTGTCCAGGAACTGTTCCACAAGTTGCCAGGAGGACAGTACTTCACGAAAATTGATTTGTCGGATGCATATCTCCAGATTCCTTTGGACGAACAGTCAAAGAAGTTGTGTGTCATCAACACCGAGTTTGTTTGAATATCAACGATTACAGTTCGGCACGTCCAGTTCCACAGGCATTTTCCAAAGGTATATGGAACAGCTGACTGCCGATTTGAAGTTTTGCGTTTGCACAAATGAAGAACATTTGAGGAACCTCGAAATTTTTCTCGATCGATTGGAACATCATGGCTTGCGTTGTCGCCTAGAAAGGTGCAAATTTGCCGAGGCAGAGATCGAATACTTAGGTCATATCATTGACCCAACTGGCATACGACCATCGGAATCACGCATTAAAGCTATACGAGAATTGCCCAAACCAAAAATATCAAAGATCTCGAGGCATTCATAGGTACAATCAGTTTATCGAGAATTTTGCTCAGGTAGCACCTCCATTAAACAAATTACGGGGCAAGGCTGATAAGTTTGTGTGGAGGAAGGATCAACAGTATGCATTTGACCAATGTAGGGAGATGATTTTGAAGGTTACACTCCTCCACTATTCTTGATGTTCGAACATTCCGAGGGTTAACATCGACTCGGACCACCATCTTGTAGTAGCCAAGATGCGCTTACGGATATCACGAACGCAACAGAGTAGAGTAAGAATACAAAGGTATGACGTCGGAAAGCTACTACCGCCAGAAACCGCTCGTGCTTTTACCGATCGCGTCTCCCTTAATCTCTCCAATACACCCCAATCCTCCACGCTATCAACAGAACAGCAGTGGAGCCCTTGCAAACAAGCCCTGAAAAGCTCTGCATCCGAAGTTTTGGGTTTCAAGGCTCCATCATGAAGAAACACCTGGTTCGATGACGAGTGCAGGAGGATTCAAACAGCGAAGCAGGATGCACATAAGGCCTCGCTGCAAAAAAGAACATGAGCAGCTCGTGAGCTCTACGAGTTAGTAAGAAGGGAGGAGCATAAGCTTCATAGAAGAAAGCAGAAGGAGCACGAGAAGCGCGCGATGGAGCCGTGCAGGCGTGACGTTTGAAAGTTTTATCAACAGATAAAGCGAACATGCCATGTCTATAAAGCCAGAACGGAAGCCTGCAGAGAACGGACACCTAGTAATAGAGCCGCAGTCGATGCTGAGAATATGGAAAAACCACTTCTGCAGACTGTATAACGGCGATGTTAGTCAATACACCGCAGTCAGGCAGAATGATCTATTTCTAACCAACGGAAACCGCAGAGAACTCCGTCCCTTGACCTTGACGAAGTTAAGATTGTCATATCGAAACTCAAGTCGAATAAAGCTGCTGGCGCAGACGAACTGTCTGCTGAGCTCTTCAAGGCAACTGGGGATGACCAGGTTAGGAGCATGCATCAGCTCATCTGTAAGGTATGGTCGGAGGAATGCATGCCCGACGAATGGAGTCTCAGCATCGTATGCCCGATCCACAAGAAAGGAGACCCCTCTGATTGCGCCAACTATAGAGGAATAAGTCTCCTAACGTCGCCTACAAAGTCTTCTCTGCCATTTTGTGTGAACGCTTGAAGCTTTTTGTAAATAAGCTGATAGGTCCTTATCATTGCGGATTCAGGACAGGGAAGTCCTCCACCGACCAAATCTTCACACTACGGCAGATCCTGGAAAAAACCAATGAATTTCAAGTCGACGCTCACCACCTATTTGTCGACTTCAAGGCTGCATACGACAGCGTAGTTAGAGACGAGCTATACAACGCTATGTCTACCTATGACATACCTGCTAAACTCGTCAGACAGGATGACTTTGGAGAATGCTCGCTGCTCCAACCGAATCGGTGAACACCTTACCGATAGTTTTGATGTCAAAAAAAGATTTAGGCAGGGCGGTGCGCTGTCGTGTGATTTCTCCAATATCATATTGGAAATGATTGTGCAGAAATCACTGGCCAATACAAGAGGCACAATCTATTTCAAATCCTCGCAACTCCTTGCATACGCCGACGATATTGACATAATAGGTAGATCACAGGGGGGCATGGGCTCGGACATACAGGGTAAAGTTGTTGATTGCTCTCAACCTGGCGATATGCCAGCAACGATCCCTGTTTAAATGCCCGGGTCAAGTTGACATACGGCCTCCTCGCGGCGCCCTCTGGATAGCCTCTTCAACAACCGTTGGGAGGTGAACAAACGTATGCAGTGAAAAAAAGCCCCGACCAGAATGGCGGTTGTGCGGCGGGCTAACAATCCGCCCACGTAAAAAAACCTAAAGTTATGAATGAGCAAGATGCCTCGGATACACGGACGGATACTCGACGACGACAACGCACGAAAAAGGAACACGATTTGCGAGTATGCTCCTGGAATGTCAGGACCCTGTACACTCCCGGAGCTGCTCATAAACTAGAAGGAATCCTCACGCAGTACAAGGCGGATATTACTGCGGTCCAGGAAATACGCTGGATAGGAAACGGTATGATTAGGAAGAAAAATTGCGACATTTATTACAGCTGTCACAAAAGGTTGCACTTACTGGGATGCGGATTTGTCGTGGGAAAGTGGTTAAGGTCGAAGGTCATCGACTTTAAACCTATAAGTGATCGCCTGGCTGTGATCCGCATCAGTGGCAGATTTTATAACATCAGCCTTATATGTGCACACGCCCCTACCGACGAGGCTGAAGACCCTATCAAGGAGGACTTCTATGACCTCCTGGACAACGCCTACGGAGCTTGTCCGGAGTACGATGTAAAAATCGTGCTCGGGGACTTCAATGCCAAAATCGGAAAGGAAAACACCCTTGGCGGAGTGATCGGAAAGCACAGCCTCCACGATACAACAACAGATAACGGCTTCCGACTCGCTGACTTTGCGACAGCTCGTAATGCGCTGATAAGCAGCACAAGATTCCCTCGCAAGCGAATCCAAACAGCAACCTGGCGATCTCCGGACGGTCGAACCGCCTTGCAAATCGACCATGTGCTCATTGACGCAAGGCACGCGTCAAACATCCTGGATGTGCGAACATTCAGAGGGGCAAATGTCGACTCTGACCACTTCCTCGTAGCAGCAAGATTCAGAGCTCGACTGTCCAATGTCAGAAAGCTGCACCAACCCATCAGGAGGAGGTTCGACATTGGGCGCCTGAGCACACCGGAGGTTGCCAGAGTCTACAGGGAGCAGCTGAGCGAAAGACTCTACGGTATGCCTACGTCGAACACAACTGCCAATAATATGTGGCTGCATTGCCGCTCAGCCATTCAGGAAGTAGCCGAAACCACATTAGGATACCTACCACCCCCGGCAAGAAACCCGTGGTATGATGGCTAGTGTGAGCAGAAAAAGGCAGCAACCGACGAGGCGTACCAAAAGGCGCTGCAGAGGAAAACCAGGGCAGCGCGAGAAGAGTACCGAGCCAGAAGAAGGGAGGAGAAGAAACTGCTGCGACAAAAGAAAAGAATCTTCGCAGCCTCCCAGCTCAAGGATATCGAGGAGTCTAGGGATAAACATAAAATACGAGCCTTTTACAAGAAAGCCAAAGGCCTTGCAGGAGGCTTCAAAAAGGGCACCCTGGCTCTTCGAAACTGCGAGGGTAATCTTGTCACCGACCCGCAGGGAATAGTGGATGTATTTAAGCAGCACTTCCAGCAGCTGCTTAACGAGCATGACCAAGAGAGAGTGGTAGGGACCGAGGAAATCCCAACTCCAGCCGCTGAAGTAGTCCTCCCACCCAGCATAGAAGAAGTCGGCACAGCTATTCAGAAGCTGAAGAACAACAAGGCCGCAGGCTTAGATGGCTTGCCATCAGAGCTCTTCAAGGCTAGCGGCGATGTTCTGGTAGGGAGCATGCACCAGATCATCTGCAGAATTTGGGAAGATGAGAGCATGCCCGACGGCTGGAATACCAGCTCTATATGCCCCATCCACAATAAAGGCGATCCTACCTCTTGCAAGAACTATAGAGGTATATCCCTGCTCAATGTCATTATCCTGTCCAGCGTATTGTGTGAACGTCTAAAACCATTTTGCACCGCACTAATCGGCAGCTACCAGTGCGGCTTCCGGCCCGGCAAATCAACTATAGACCAAATTTTCACATTTCGACAAATCCTGGAAAAGACCAACGAGTTTCAAATCGATACACTTCATCTTTTCATCGATTTCAAAGCCGCATACGACAGCATTCATCGTGAAGCACTGTTTGGGGCGATGGCCGAATTCGGGATCCCGGTAAAACTGATCCAGTTGTGTCGCGCCACGCTAAAAAACACGCGATGCACCGTGCAACTCGGTTCTAGGATCTCGGAACCATTCGAAACATGCACCGGATTTCGGCAAGGAGATGCGCTGTCATGTGACTTCTTCAACCTGGTGCTGGAGCAGATAGTGCGACGGGCAGGCGTCAACGGGGAAGGCACTATCTTTTACAAGTCCATCCAGCTGCTAGGATACGCGGATGATATCGACATCATCGCGTGTTCTCGCCGTGGCATTGTGGAAGCATTCACGGCGATTGAAGAACAGGCGAATCGAATTGGTCTTAAGATCAATGAGGACAAAACGAAATACATGCTGTCAAGCAAAAACCAATCCGTCGCTCACCACCTGGGACAAAACATAACAATTGACAGCTAGAATTTCGAGGTAGTTAAGTAGTTTGTCTACCTCGCGGCAAACGTAGATTCCACAAATGACACCACAGTGGAGATCCGGCGTAGAATCGCCCTTGGCAACCGCTGCTACATCGGCTTGTCCGAACAACTGGGGTCAAAACTCCTCACTCGAAAGACCAAAGTCATGCTTTACAAAACGCTCATTCTGCCAGTCTTGCTGTACGGAGCCGAAAGCTGGACGATAGGCAGGACAGCGGAGCTGATTTTGGGTTCTTTCGAAAGGAAAATTCTGCGCCGGATATTTGGTCCTGTCTGTGAGGAAGGTGAATGGAGAAGAAGACACAACCGCGAACTCTACGAGCTGTACCAATATGTGGATGTAGTCCGGAAGGCAAGGATCCGTCGACTACACTGGCTCGGCCACATCGAGTGCATGGACATCAACGCTCCAGCTAAGAGGGTCTTCGACTCCGAGCCTCCTGGTTCGAGAAGAAGAGGAAGACCGAACCTCCGGTATAAAGACCAAGTAATCGCGGGTATAGGACATCTTGGTCTTGGCAACTGGAAGCAGCGTGCCCGGGACCGTCAAGGACGGAAGGCAGCTATAGCTCAGGCTCAGATCCTCCAAGGATCGCAGGCCTGATAAGTAAGTAAGTAAGTAAGGTAGATCACAGCGAGATGGCAATGAGGCATTTGCGAGTATTGAGATAGAGGCGGCGAAAATTGGTTTGGCGGTAAACGAGGGCAAAACTAAATATATGCTGTCATCAAAAAAGGACGCTCACCACCGACGTCTTGGCCAGAATGTTTGTGTTGGCAGATATAAGTCCGAGGTATTTAAGGACTTCGTCTAACTTAGCTCCGCAGTGACCTGGAACAACGACATCAGTTCCGAAATCAAACGCAGAATCACTCTTGCCAATCGCTGTTTCTTTGGGCTCAGGAGGCAACTGAGTAATAGAGCCCTCCCCCAAACGACAAAGTTGACTCTATATAAGACCCTTATCGTCCCGGTCCTGTTGTACGGCGCAGAAGCATGGACACTATCAAAAGCGGATGAGGAGGCCCTTCTTCGGTTCGAGAGAAAGATTTTGGGCCTATAAACGCAGACGGGGGATGGAGGAGAAGAGTCAACCACGAATTTTACGGGCTGTACAGAGTCATGAGCCTAGTCAGGCGTCTACGGATTCAACGCCTAAGATGGCTGGGCCATGTAGAGCGAATGGACACCACAGCTCCAGCCCGGAAAGTCTTTGAATCCAACCCCTAGGGACGAAGAAGCAGAGGACGGCGCACACAAGTTGAAGGGGACCTCTGCCAACTGGGTGTGCGGCAATGGCAAAGGCTAGCAAAAGATCGTGCTAGATGGAGGGGCATGTTGGTTGAGGCCCATCTTCACTCCGAACTGTAGCGCGCGCTAAGAAGAAGAAGAGTAGGTATTTGTTTGGGCCAAAATTGGAACTGATAACAGATAATCGACCATTGGTAACTATTTTTAACCCTAATAAGAGGCAACCTCATATGACAATTCAACGCCTTCAGCGATGGGCAGTAATTTTGATGGGTTACACGTTCACAATTCGCTATCGCGATGATGAGTTCGATCGATCTGAAGAATCTTGCCACCAAGCGGCGGAGGAATATTTATCACTTGTGGAAGATTTTCCTGTTAATGCGGATGTCATAGCAAAATTTTCTCAGCATGATCCTATTTTGGGAAAAGTCCTCGAGTACGTGCAAAAGGGCTGGCCATATCGGTTGCCACCTACTGAAAATGTTTTGTGGCCATATTTTCGTAGAAGGTTTTCTTTAAGTGTGTATACTGGTATTCTTCTCTTCCACAGTGAAAATTTATGAGTCGTCATCCCGTTGAAGCTTCAACAAGCTTTTAGCTCTTTTGCATCAAGGTCATTGGGGAGTCAACCGGATGAATCAAATGGCCCGGAGACATTGCTGGTGGCCCAACATTGACGACGTGATCAAGCAAATCGTGGCGCAATGCACCGCCTGCCAACTTAATGCCAGTCAGTTGCCTCGAGAGTACACTCGACGATCTATTCGTAACAGGGTGTAACTAAAGGGTCCGCCATCTAACGTTTTTTTTTTCAAGTAGTGCTTATTTCGTGAATGGTAACACTTAGCTCATGTCTGATTTGACAGATAATTAGTTTTATCCAGGGATAAAGAATGAGATACCAATCTTTTGGCTTTGACAGGCATTTTGACAACTAGCCCCTACAAACGCGTTGTGTTTGACGGCGTCTTGACTATGTCATTCTGCCTTGTTCCGACGTCTTGACTCTTAAGTCAAAAGCGTCATTTTTAAAGCGGCCTCTAGACGCTCAATATTATTGTGCATAATATTGCACAATTTTATTGGCTTGCTGCCCCAGGCGGGTCAATATTTTTCCCAATAATTTAGTTGACCGCTCATATTTGTATTAAAAGTCAAAAGCGTTTTGATTTTCCGCAATATATCGCACAATCTTGCAATATTATCTACTGACGAACAATAATATTGTGGAATATCAAATATTGCATAATATTATTAGGCGTCTAGGGGCCGCTTTAATTACAAAAGCAACAACCAACCCCTGCGGGGATCAACGGGCAGACGTACGAAAGTTTGGTATCTCATTCTTTATCCCTGGTTTTATCCTTCCGCTGAACGAATATGGTTGTGTATACGCTTGAACAACGCTGGGAAATATTGCGACATTACTTTGAAAATCATGGTAATGTAGCAGAATGTGTGCGAAAATTGCGTACGGATTTTGGAAGAAGAGAAGCACCGTCGGCTCCGTATGTTCGTTATCTTGTGAAAAAAGTGAAAGAAACTGGCATCCTCATCGATAAACCAAAGTGTGAAAAGCCAAAAACAGTGCGTACACCCGAGAATATTGCTGCTGCGGCAGAAAGTGTGCGTGAAGCGCCATTAACATCAATTCACCGTCGTTCTCAACAATTGAACATTTCGGAGACATCATTGAGACGAATTTTGCATAAAGACCTTGGTATGACGCTACACAAAGTCCAATTGGTTCAGGAGTTGAAGCCAACTGACCATCCAATGCGTTTTCGCTTCGCTAAGTGGGCCTGCGATCGACTTACAGAAGATGCCGATTTTGCCAAAAAAAAAATCATCTTTTCAGATGAAGCTCATTTTGATCTTGGCGGGTATTTAAACAAGCAAAATTGTCGCATTTGGGGCACAGAAAACCCGCACGCATACATTGAAAAGCCGGTGCACCCAAAACGAGCCACTGATTGGTGCGGATTTTGGTCCGGAGGCGTAATTGGGCCATTTTTCTTCGAAAATGAGCAAGGAGTGGCCGTTACAGTCAATGGCGATCGTTATCGGGCCATGTTGAACGAATTTTTGTTCACAAAAATTTAAGAGGAGGATACTGGCAACATTTGGTTTCAACAGGACGGCGCTACGTGCCACACAGCCGGAGCTACACTGTATTGATGAAATACAGCTGCACACAATCGATAATGTGCTTAAGAATTGGACCGATCGTGTAGGCTACTGCATGGCCAGCCGAGGCAGCCATTTGAATGAAATTATTTTTCATTTGTAACCGGAAGGATTGTACTTTCAAATAAAAAAAGAAATTTGAGAAAATATTGAGTAGTTTTTTTTTTTATAGCATTTTCAAAAAAAAAGTTATTTGGTGGACCCTTTATAAAAAAACAAAAAAAAAAAAAAACGGTAGAGCCGCAGCATGCGGTAGAATTTTCGTAGAAATCCTTTGAAGAAAAGCCAATTTCCCCTTCTAATGGATCCTGAGGGCGCCGTGGGGCAGTGGTTAGTGTGTTGGACTCTGGCGCACGATGAGCGAGTTCGGATCCCGATAACACCAACGCCATCGAATGTTTATTTCGCGGCGTGCCTCCTCGGCGGGGTATTGGCAAAACCCCCCTTAGTATAACTTGCCTGGAAAAAGCTTGTCGACTCAAGCCGTTTGGAACCGGCATTAAACTGTAGGTCCATTTCACCTGTGTAAAAAATAAATCACACACAACATGGGTAATTGAGAGATGCTTGGCTCTGGTCCTTCATGGGCTGTAACGCCACCAAAGAAGGAGAGAAGAAGAATGGATCCTGAAATGCAAAGATAAAAAAAAAGTCCCATCGTTTTTATTTGAAATAGTTTTTATTAATTTTTTTTTTTATATTTTGTCTTTTATCTTTTAGTTTCGAAATGTTGTTCTGTTGTTTTTGTTTGCCATTGTTATTTCAATAACATTTATTAATTTCGTTATTTTCCTTTTACTGCTTAACAATTTTTTGTTTTGTTTTTGTATTTTGTTTTTACAATGAGATTTTCACGTTTGCTTATTTAATTTTTTTTATATCCATATAAATCACTGTTCAAGAAAAATGGTGGTCTTAAAATTTAAATTCACTTTCTTGTAATATATTTATATTTAAAACATTATTTGTTAAAATTAGCCTAACAATTTTAGTTATTAATTAATTACATAATTCTCAGTTTATTTATTCAATAGTCAATAGGTAATCAATTATATCTAAAATTGTATCTAAATTCATTTTATTTGGTTTGTTTCATAGAGTCGTTTTACAATTTACTTGAAATCGTAGTCACTATTTGCAACGTGATTTTAATTACAATCATTTTGAGAAATATATATATATTCATTTATACTTGATTATTTTTTATTTTTTATTTTTCTATATTATCAGTTGTATTTTTACAATTAAAAATATGAAATGTTATTTTAATGGGAGATTTTCCCATATTTTGAGTACGTTCGACTGGACTTATATACATTTATTTAAAATTGTTCTAAATTAGATTTAAATATGAACATCGTAAGTTAGAGTAATGGTTGTCAATTATTGCCAGAAGGCTGCTTTCTATTTCGTTTTGAATTCCTTTATTTTGCTTTCTTGAAACGGATTTTTGGTTTTTTTTTTTTTTTTTTATTGCAATTTATTTTTGTTTTTATTTTTTGCTAATTTTAATTTTCTAAAAAGAATTTTTGTTTTTTTGAACTATTAATATTAGAAAATATTAAACATAATATTTACAAGTGTTAGACTGTCATGGAAATTGTTTTTTTTTTTTCGAAATAAAAAAAACAGAAATTGAACTTTACAATTAGTTTGTTAAAGTTAATTTGCCTTATTATAAGGAAGGAACATTTAAATCGTCGTATCTTCATTAAATTTGGTTTATTATTTCTTTATGTGGTGCATGCTTTTGCTTTTATTTTGTTTTTTATATAATTAAAAAACCAGAAACGAAATAAATGAAGAAATGGTAAATAAAGGCGATTTGTGATGAAAAACATGAAAGACAAAAAAAATTAAGAAAGAGGTTCAAAGGATATTGTCTTCTTCACAAATTACTTTCTATAAGGGTTCATTAGCAACATAATTGGATTAAATCTAATTGGGACATCTCTCTGTTTATTTTATAAAGGCAACGGGTGGGTCATTAGCTGGTGAGAATATTTGACAATTTTTTAGCGCCAAGTGCGCTTTTTTGGATTAACTATGGTGCCAAAGGACTAACAAAGGCCTCGTTGGTGTAGCATTTATCCGACGGATGCTGGCCTGCTAAAAAGCGAGAAGAGCCACCGCAGTCGAACATCTTGCGGCACTGGTAGTAAGTCCTATCCCCATCCCCTCGTGGTGCCATCTGGAAATTTCCTATGGAAATTGCAGACGGGGAAGGGCGAGTGTCGAGCCCCCTGCACCAAAAAACAGGATTAGTCGGTTGGGCTACGGCCTAGTAAGCCGTAACCGTAAAAAAAACCACAAACTCCGGAACAACCTCAAGCCTCGGATATAACGGACCGGATATATGTTGATGACCATTGCAAAAAACGAAAAAAGGACAATGATCATCGGCCTTGTATGTGGAATGTTAGGTCCCTAAACAGGCCACGTGCAGTCGAACAACTTGCGGACGCCCCAGACCGCTATAAAGCGGACATCACCGCCATCCAGGAAATGCGATGGAATGGACCGGGTATAAAGCGGATGAAAAACTGCGATACTTACTACGGCGACTGCTATAGGGAGAGAGGGCAACGTTTGTTTGGATGCGGATTTGTTGTTCGTGGTGGACTAAGGTAAAAAGTCCTAAGCTTACGGCATGTGAATGAACGCCTCATAACAATCCGTACCAAGGCTAAATTTTTTAACATCAGCCTGATCTGCGTCCACGCCCCCACAGCAGACAAGGATGACTCCGCCAAAGATAAGTTCTACGATCTCCTAGACAGAACGTATGCCCAATGTCCCAGCTATGATGTCGACATTGTACTAGGAGACTTCAATGCTAAGCTGGGTAAGGAAAGCATCTTTGAACGAGTCCTCGGCAAACATAGCCTACACGACACTACCTCCGATAACGAACACAGGCTGATTGATCTTGCAAAATCTCCTTCTACGCGCTTCCCGCACCTCGATATACACAAAGGCACCTGGCGGTCTTTTGATCAATCAACTGCCAACCAGATTGATCACATCGCGATCGACGTCAGACACTCCTCCACTATTCTTGATGTTCGAACTTTCCGAGGCGCTAACATCGACTCGGACCACTATCTTGTAGTAGCCAAGCAAACAAGCCCTGAAAAGCTCTGCATCCGAAGTTTTGGGTTCCAAGGCTCCACCACGAAGAAACACCTGGATCGATGACGAGTGCAGGAGGATTCACACAGCGAAGCAGGATGCATACAAGGCCTCGCTGCATAAAAGAACAAGAGCAACTCGTGAGCTCTACGAGTTAGAAAGAAGGGAGGAGCATAGGTTCTTAGAAAAAGGAAAAAAGAGCACGAGAAGCGCGCGATTGAGGATTTGGAGAGGTGTTACTGCAAACTGTTCGAATGTTTTATCAACAGATAAAGCGAACATGCGAAGGTTATAAAGCCAGAACGGACGCCTGCAGGGGTCAGAACGGACACCTAGTAATAGAATCGCAGTCGATGCTGAGACTGTATAACGGCGATGTTAGTTAATGTACCGCTGTGAGGCAGAATGATCCATTTCTAATCGACGAAGACCGCAGAGAACTCCGTCCCCCTGACCTTGACGAAGCTAAGATTGTCATATCGAAACTCAAGTCGAATAAAGCTGCTGGCGCAGACGGACTGTCTGCTGAGCTCTTTAAGGCAGCTGGGGATGACCTGGATAGGAGCATGCATCAGCTCATCTGTAAGATATGGTCAGAGGAAAGCATGCCCGAGGAATGGAGTCTCAGCATCGTATGCCCGATCCACAAGAAAGGAGACCCCTCTGATTGCGCCAACTACAGAGGATTAAGTCTCCTTAACATCGCCAACAAAATCTTCTCTGCCGTTATGTGTGAACGCCTGAAGCCTTTTGTAAATAAGCTGATAGGTCCTTATCAGTGCGGATTCAGGCCAGGGAAGTCCACCATCCACCAAATCTTCACACTACGGCAGATCCTGGAAAAAACCAATGAATTTCAAGTCGACACTCACCACCTATTTGTCGACTTCTAAGCCGCATACGACAGCGTAATTAGAGACGAGCTATACAACGCTATGTCTACCTTTGACATACCTGCTAAACTCGTCAGACTATGCAGGATGACTTTGGAGAATGCTCGCTGCTCCATCCGAATCGGTGAACACCTTACCGATAGTTTTGATGTCAAAAAAGGATTTCTTCAACATCATGTTGGAAATGATCGTGCAAAAATCACTGGCCAATATAAGAGGCCCAATCTATTTCAAATCCTCGCAACGCCTTGCATACGCCGACGATATTGACATAATAGGTAGATCACAGCGAGATGGCAATGAGGCATTTGCGAGTATTGAGATGGAGGCGGCGAAAATTGGTTTGGCGGTAAACGAGGGCAAAACTAAACATATGCTGTCATCAAAAAAGGACGCTCACCACTGATATCTTGGCCAGAACGTTTGTGTTGGCAGATATAAGTCCGAGGTACTTAAGGACTTCGTCTACCTTGGCTCCGCAGTGACCTGGAACAGCGATATCGGTTCCGAAATCAAACGCAGAATCACTCTTGCCAATCGCTGTTTCTTTGGGCTCAGGAGGCAACTGAGTAATCGAGCCCTCCCCCAAACGACAAAGTTGACTCTATATAAGAGCCTTATCATCCCGGTCCTGTTGTACGGCGCAGAAGCATGGACACTTTCAAAAGCGGATGAGGAGGCCCTTCTTCGGTTCGAGAGAAATGCCAATAAACGCAGACGGGGGATGGAGGAAAAGACTCAACCACGAACTTTACGGGCTGTACAGCGACATGAGTCTAGTCAGGCGTCTACGGATTCAACGCCTAAGATGGCTGGGCCATGATGAGCGAATGGACACCACAGCTCCAGCCCGGAGAGTCTTTGAATTCAACCCCGAGAGACGAAGAAGCAGAGGACAGCCGCACTTAAGATGGCGCACACAGGTGGAAGGGGACCTCAGCCAACTGGGTGTGCGGCTAGCAAAAGATCGTGCTAGATGGAGGGGCATGTTGGTTAAGGCCCAGGTTCATCTCGAACTGTAGCGCCCGCTAAGGAGAAGAAGATGGTGCCACTGCTTTTATTTAAAGTGCCAAGAAATTAATTCTGCTCTAAAATACGGATGCTGAACTAAGGCTGTGCTGTATGCCAGTGGAATTCCACAAAGATCGGCATTGGGACCTGTTTATGTTCTATAAGGTTCACCTGGGTGAAATGAAGCATATTGATTTTGTTGTGTCTTAGAAGTAAAGCGACGAATAATAACAGTTAGCATTTAACAGTCATAACAGTTGCCATTTAATAGTCATCAGGGTAGGTGATCATTATGTAACGTGAGGACATATCAGGAAAGAAAAAGAAGTGTCTAATTTGGGACGATATTATCCCTCAGACGATGCGGTTCAGTGCATCCCGACAAATTCGCTGTTTAGTGTGAATTTTGGGCTGGCAGCGTCACGCGTCCATATTTCATTGAGAACTACCGCGATGGTTGCCAGACTTCTTTTGGCGTGAGTTGAATGATATGAATGCCAACGACGAGTGGTCTCAACAGGGCGGCGCTACGTGCCACGAAGTTCACGCCATATTGAAAATTCTGCACCAGCGATTCGAGAGCATTGTCATCTTACATGGATGGGATGTGAACTGGCCACTGACATCGCGCGATTTGAACCGATGAGAATTTTTCTTATGCGGTTCCCTGAGGTTGCAGGTCTATGCACATAAGACGCAAGGCACAGCTGACCTCGAAGCTAAGCTAACCTATGCTATAGGTTAAATTCAGCCTGATTTGTGCGCCGCGGCGGACGAACAAAAAATGTCGATGGTATCTCACGTTTTGCTTCATTTAATTTTAATGATAGGAAGCGCTTAATAAAAGACCCTATACAATGCTTCACCCTATACAAAATTCCCACAGAAGACTGGGAAATGGCCAATTTGGAGGACCATTAGATTTAATCAGAATTCTCTGACACCTCTAGCAGAAGCTGACAATACAATATCTCTGGGCTTTGATTCGGTAAGGCTTAGAATCTATAAGAAAGACGAGGAGGATATACATATATAAACAACTTCCGAAACAGTATCATTTGACTCCAAGGTATCGATCAGCTCAGAGAAAATCCCTCCCCTGGACGCATTGATTACTGAGGAAAACTCTCTCGGATAAGCCCCTCTCTACAAAAGGCAACGAGATTACCAGGGACGATGGCAATCTGCTGTCTGACCTGGACCTTCCTGAGGTCGCCCTTGGTGAAACTGAGTCATATTTCCATGTTGAATGCGATCAAGAGTCTGTTAATGTCGCCGGGGTGGAAGTAATAGATTGCGGCCCTCATGCTGCGGACCATACATGCACTGATCCAGGAACCGCGGACTGTTAGTAACCAAGTACGTGGGCTCGGAACAAATTACAAGCTCGTCTGCGTGCGAGATTCAGGTAAGCCAAGAGCCTGTATCAATTAAGTTCCTTATAAAAACGCTCCTACTCTCATCATATAGTGACCAAGACACAACGGCGGTAAGCATCGACGACAACACATCTAAGGTATGAATTGCTTCGGCCAAATGACAAATTCGTCATAGGGTGTAACGTAAACGCACACAATACGATATGAGGCAGCACCAACATCAACGTACGCGATGAGTCACGGTTTGATGATCTATTAAATGCAAGTTGGTCGTGTGCGATAAGCTCCCCCCAGAGGAAAAATCGGACCCCCCTGGTGGAGTAAATAGTTAGTCTCCCTGAGGAAAACTACCACTACCACTAATTGGGGTAACTCTAATACCAATAGTACGGGCGAGGCTTTGTTCAGTTATGTCCTTAGTACTAACCTTGTTACATATATGTAATCGGGGCAATTCACCAACTTTCATTACTAGTAACAGAAGGGAGGTTCTAGACATAACACTTGCAACTGGCAACGGTACTGCAGATGTCTCATATTGGATAGTATCTGACAAAGTATCACTTTCTGATCACTATTAGATCCACTTTAACTTGAATTTCTGTAGGCCGGACAGGAAGGTCTTTCGAAACCCGCCGAAGGCGAATTGACAGAGGTTTAATACGGAGCTGGGTGGGACCCTCAACCGACTTCCAGAAGGGAACCCCATCTCCATGGAAGACATCGGTAAGATGATACTAAACCTCACCAGCATGCTGAACCGGCCCTTCGAGAAGGCATGTCTTACCAGACGACTCAGTAAAAAAAACCACCCACCATGGTGGAATGCTAGAATAGCGGAGCGGCTTCGTATCTCTAGACTTAGGTGGAATCTTACAAAAGAGAGGGCCATCAAATGGTCAAGTGGTTAAGTGGCTCAAGAAGGAAATTAGATTCGCCAAGAAGAGCTCTTGGTGAAGCTTCTGTGGCTCCATTGAATCGTGTAAGGGTGCGGCTCGTCTGAGAAAGGTCCTTGCCACATAGGTCCCACACAGATGTCCTCTATAAGGAGATCTGATGGTAGCTAAACCCACTCAAACGGGAGCGTGCTTGATTCCCTATTTAAGTGTAATTTCCCTGGCTGCGAAAATGCGGGAACTTTCAATTCGGCGGACACGCAGCCAAGGGAATGTATCGAACATGAGACATCGATAAGATTGTTATTGAGAGATCCAGTGGGCAGTCAATTCATTTGATCCCTACAAGCTGCCCGGAATGGATAGTATTTGTCTGATAATGTAGCAGGAAACATGAGAAGTCATTCTTCCATTGGCTGAAGCGCATTTACTCCTGGTGGCTCAGGATGGGCTATGTTTCACAAGCGTGAAGGGAAGTTAGGGTGGATTCCAAGTCGCGCAAGGTCAACCATGCTACTACAAAGGACTATAGACCTATTAGTCTACGCCCCTTTCTTATTGAAACGCTAGAACGATTAAAAGACATGTTCGTAAGGGAGGAGATTGGTCACAGTTATCTGTCACAATCGCACATAATGGAAAATCGGTAGATACTACTGTTCACAGCGTAGTCTTTCTTCTCTTCTCTTCTCTTCAATCACCCATGCTGTGTGTGATTTATTTTTCAACCAGGTGAAGGGGGACACTGCCCAGTCAACAAACATCTCAAGACGATGGGCATCATACAAGATGACACTTGCAGAATGTGTAATGAAGACGAAGAAACAGCAGAGCACATACTATGCCACTGTAACTGCCTTGTCAGTACACGTCATCGTCACTTAGGCAAGTATTATCTTGAAGCAGAAGAAATCGCTGCTAGCTCACTCAAAAGCATACTAAGTTTCATCACAAACTCAGGATTCTTGAGTGAACTGTAAGTGGGGGACATCACAATAGGCCCACTCGTGGCCGCAGTGATCAGGCGACTTTGTCCCACCCCCTGTACCCTCTCTAACTCTAACTCTCTAACCAGGTGAAGGGGACCTACAGTTTAATGCCGATTCCGAACGGTGTGCGAGAAGCTTTATCAAGGCAAGTTATACTACGCGGGGTTTTGCCAGTAACCCGCCCAGGAGGAACATCGCGATATAAATATTCGATGACGGTGGTGTTATCAGGATCTGAACTCACTCATCGTGCGCCACAGCGCCCAGGGTAGTCTATGCGATAGGAAAATAGCTCAATATCAAGGAATTTACTCTAGATGCCTTTTTAGACATTGAGGGTGCTTTTAATAATGTGAGCGTAGATAGAGATACACCACAAGGTGGCGTTCTAACACCCCTCCTCTGGCTCCTTGTGGCCGATATAAAAATAATGTGGGTTCCCTAGCTAAGGGACATTCCAGGAAACTGCGCGGCCGACGAGCTCGCAAAGTTAGGGTCACGCACACTCAGTCTTCCAACCCTCGGGTATCTTAAAACACTGATAAGTACGGTAAAGCACATGATACAACTTTGAACCATAGAGGCCACCAACCTCCAATGGAACGAAAGTAACATCGGGTTTTTTTTTGTTGGAGGCTTCGGCTATCCGCTGGAGCACACAGAAACAAACACTGGTCCATGGTACTCCAGACAGACACCTTATATTGCTTATTTCTCCGTTTCCCGGAGAAAAAATTGAAGGAGCTTCAGTGATGTAGAGCTAAGAGATTTGGTACACACCAAGTCGGCTCCAAGGGTGCGCCACCGTGCGCGAGCAAAGGGACAATCACAGAAATGCTCTGCGGTGTCATCCTCTTCCTCGCAACATGCAGCACAGGTAGGCGTCTCACTGATGCCAAGCACTTAGAGATGCTTGCCAAAAGTGTAATGGCCCGTGATAACTCCCACAAGCCTTCTGCAGTCGACTCTCCTTAAAGACAGGAGGAATACTGCAGATTTTTTGCAGACATCAGGGCATACGCGCTTAGCTATCCTGCACCCAGGACAATCCCTCCATCTATGGTTGTGTCTATTAAATACATAATCGTTAACGTAGGAATTTACCGTGGACGCAGGTAGACCTAGAGCGCGTCCAGGTCCTGAGAAGCTCTCCTCTGAGCCCTTTCTGGCGAGTTAATGAGAGATCTCATTTCCTGGGATCCAAGAGTGGCTTGGGATCCATACAAGCCTTAATAAATTCATCTGCCGACTCTGTTCAAGAAGAACTTGAGTTTCAGCATTAATTTGGAGCTAGTTAAGGAGTTGCACACAGCTTTTTAGTGCAACTTGGCTGTCACTACAGACGCATATGCTTTCCCCCCTTCCACCTGTGCTTCACAACATAGTGCATGGCCTTTAGGATTGCGTATATCTCTAATTGGAAGACAGACGCATATTTTCCGAAGGAGAAGTGCAGTCGGATGTTTTCGCGCTCAAAGAAGACCCCAGCATCGGACCCCCGCCCAAACCGTCAGTGCGTCAGAAGGTATGTCCATGAGACAGGGGTCGCAGGACAATTCTTACACAAGCACGCCGTTATTCCTATGCGGGCTATACCAAAAGCCATTTCTCTTCAGACGAGACACAGCTTTCAGAGCACACCCTCTGATAAATATGTATATCAAGAGGTGGAGGGCACATGATAGCATCTACAGCAGCGCCCGGCGTACTGGGGAAGGCCCCCGTGCAGCTGAGACAAACCGCTCTTTGGAGTTTGGTGAAAGAGGCCACGACGTGATTGCGTTTTAGTCTGTTCCACCAGACAACCGATGCATATGAGATGATAGGTCTCATCATTGCCGTGTAGATTCAGAGGACATTTGCCGGTGATAAACCCCATGTTTTGCCAAAAGTTCCTTTGCATTGCCAGAAAGCTGACAACGCTTTGGTGGTTTTTGACTCAACATGTTTTGACCAAAGAAGCTTGCTATCTAAGATGACTCCTAGATACTTAGCCTCCTTGGATATCAGGATGGAAGTGCCTTTTAGTACCAGCTGAGTCATGTCAGTATTTTTCCTCCTTCTCGTAAAGAGAACGACATCGGTCTTAAGAGGATTGACCGACAGCCCATTTCTAGTACACCAATCATCGATCAGATCTAACGCCGCCTGTGCTTTGAGACGAACAGTCGCTAAACATGAGCCGACAGAAAGAATGGCAACATCATCCGCATAGGCCTGGGCATAGATTCCACAGGCATTGAGAGCATCCACTAGAGAATCGACCACCGTGCACCATAACTGCGGAGATAGGACGCCACCTTGCGGGCAGCCCCTGTTTACGCCGGATTTGACATACTGGTCGAGGCCTGCATCAGCGGTCAATGTCTTGTGCATGAGCATTGCTCTGATCCACAGGACCATTGCTTCATCTACGCCATGATGTCTGGGAGCGTTGCACATGCTGTCAAAAGTTGCGTTATCAAAAGCTCCCTCAATGTCGATGAAAATGCCTAACGCGTACTCTTTCCTATCGAGCGCGCTTTCAATTCTCCCAACTAGGTTCTGAAGCGCAGTCTCGCAGGATTTTCCCCACTGGATGGTTCACATCCTTACCTATGGCTAAATCTTTACTCTAGGAGCCTTACAAATTAACTATAGTAGGTACAATCCGCTCGAAATAAAAAGAAATACCGGAAGTGATGAAAAATACTAGGTCCAGGGCTGTCGGAATTTCTATGTATTGCTACGATGGCCCGCTGTCATATAAACCCAAACCTGCAAAAATGGTGTCTGCACTGTCATCCTGTGATGAGGATGGTGCCGCTAAATCTAGCTCCTGAAAACCAGATATGATCGAATTCTACAATCAAACGGAAGGAGGAGTTGATTTTTTTTGTCAACAGCTACGTCATTTATTGCCACAACATGCTCTTCAAAAAGGAAAAACCCCTCAATCGACGGGCATTCATGAAACAGTAGAGCACTGACTTAGCAAAGCCATGGATGGAGAAAAGGCTTGAAATTCCTAATCTGAGTCGCAAATTACGCGAAAACATACAAAGCGATTTATCGAAAGACCCTGCCGTGAATTCACCACAAAATGAAGATGAAAAGGAATATACTGCGCCTTCTGTCCATGGAAACTTAGAAGAATGACTCAGGCAGAGTGCAAAAAACGTAAAAAACCTGTCCAAAATGCCAGAACGGAAGCCTGTAGGAATGAGAACGGACACCTTGTAGTGGAATCGAAGTCGATGTTGACAATATGGAAAAACAACTTTTGCAGACTATATAACGGCGATGTTAGTCAATATACCGCTGTCAGGCAGAATGATCCATTTCTAATAGACGAAGACCGCAGAGAATTCTGTCCCCCTGAACTCGACGAAGTTAAGATTGCCATATCGAAGCTCAAGTCGAATAAAGCTGCTGGCGCAGACGGACTGTCTGCTGAGCTCTTCAAGGCAGCTGGGGATGCATTCACCAGCTCAACTGTAAGAAATGGTCAGAGGAAAGCATGCCCGAGGAATAGAGTCTCAGCATCGTATGCCCGATCCACAAGAAAGGAGACCCCTCTGATTGCGCAAACTATAGAGGAATAAGTCTCCTTAGCATCGCCTACAAAATCTTCTCTGCCATTCTGTGTGAACGCCTGAAGCCTTTTGTAGATAAGCTGATGGGTCCTTATCAGTGCGGATTCAGGCCAGGGAAGTCCCCCATCGACCAGATCTTCACACTACTGCAGATCCTGGAAAAAATCAATGAATTTCAAGTCGACACTCACCACCTATTTGTCGACTTCAAAGCCGCATACGACAGCGCTATACAACGCTATGTCTACCTTTGCCATACCGCTAAACTCATCAGACTATGCAGGATGACTTTAGAGAATGCTCGCTGCTCCATCCGAATCGGTGAACACCTTACCGATAGTTTTGATGTCAAAAAAGGATTCAGGCAGGGCGATGCGCTGTCGTGTGATTTCTTCAACATCATATTAGAAATGATTGTGCAAAAATCATTGGCCAATACAAGAGGCACAATCTATTTCAAATCCTCGCAACTTCTTGCATACGCCGACGATATTTACATAATAGGTAGATCACAGCGAGATGTCAATGAGGCGCTTGCGAGTATTGAGTTCGAGAAGTTGGTCTGGCGGTAAACGAGAGCAAAACTTAATATATGCTGTCATCAAAAAAGGACGCTCACCACCGACGTCTTGGCCAGAACGTTTGTATTGGCAGATATAAGTTGGAGGTAGTTAAGGACTTCGTCTACCTGGGCTCCGCAGTGACCTGGAACAACGACATCGGTTCCGAAATCAAACACAGAATCACTCTTGCCAATCGCTGTTTCTTTGGGCTCAGGAGGCAATTGAGTAATAGAGCCCTCTCCCGAACGACAAAGTTGACTCTATATTAGACCCTTATCATCCCGGTCCTGTTGTACGGCGCAGAAGCATGGACACTACCAAAAGCGGATGAGGAGGCCCGTGCTCGGTTCGAGAGAAAGATTTTGCGTGTGATTTTCGGGCCTATAAACGCAGACGGGGGATGGAGGAGAAGATTCAACCATGAACTTTACGGGCTGTACAGCGACATGAGCCTAGTCAGGCGTCTACGGATTCAACGCCTAAGATGGCTAGGCGAATGGACACCACAGCTTCGGAGAGTCATTGAATCCAACCCCGAGGGACGAAGAAGCAGAGGACGACCGCACTTAAGATGGCCCACACAGGTGGAAAGGGACTTCAGTCAACTGGGTGTGCGGCAATGGAAACGGCTAGCAAAAGATCGTGCTAGTTGGAGGGGCATGTTAGTTGAGGCCCAGGTTCAGTCCGAACTGTAGCGCCCATTAAGAAGAAGAAGACAAGTGTCATTAGACATTATTCCATACAATTAATTGCAATATCAAATAACAGCAACGCAATAGGTGAAATCAGGTGTTAGTCATATCGACCTCACGTTATGCTGTCAGGGGTATCACAGAACGTTATGTATCTAGGGTTAAATGCACAAAACCAGGGTAATTATCCTACAAAAGCCACGCGCCTTACACCGGACCCCTAGCCCAAAGGCACTAAGCCTTCATATGAATTCCGGTAAGCCCCAGCTCATATCGTTACCTCAGTAAAAAAAAAACGACAACAACAACATACCTTTTATCCACGCGATGAACCTGCTGAGAAATTATAAATCAAAAATAACAACAACAACAGACAACAGGAAACTGTATATTCATTAGTTGCAGCTTCAGCTCAAGCCTAGCGCCATTGTTACAGACGCTTTATGCCTTAATGACTTAATTTCTCCTCTCGGCATCCATTTTAATTAGTTTTCTGTCCTGTTTTTCTATTTGTTGTTTTTGTGCCTTAATTATAAAACAACAGTCAATAAATAAAACAACAAAAGCAATTAAAAAATAAAAACAAAAAACAAAAGAGATAGAGTGAATGAGCGGCACAAGAGAAGTGAGCGAGAGAAATGAAATCCAATTAAAGCCCCTATTTCACTCAACCGCTAGTGTATATGGATGTGTTGGCGGTATTATGCTACACTAACGGTATTTCTTTTTGTTGTTTTTATCTCGGCGTACACTCACATACAAGTTGCGGAAAAAACACATTTACACTTCTTAACTGTTTTAATTTTCAATTTGTTTTTTTTTTCGTTTTTTGTTTTTAATTTTGAATTATTGTTTCGTAATTACTTACACACACGTTGATGGGGTTGTGGGTTGGGGGAGGGTGACACAACGGAGGGAGAAAACACTGTACATTTTATTTGCTTCATTTCCTGTTTGTTGTTTTTTTTACTGTTGCTTGTGTAGTTGTTGATGACGGCGACAATTCTGTTAGTGTCCTGTCGCCCGGAACGTGCTGTCAGACAAGTGCCGAATGCGCGCTTTCCAACGCGCCCAACTGATGTTGTGTGTAATTAATTTCAATAAAAAATATTTTCGTTACGTCCCGCGCGAAAACATCACCGCCGCCGCTAACATCGAGGAGGGGAACGAGAGGAGAAAAACATGATGGTGGGGAAGTACTCGTATGTAGTGATGTGGAAATAAATTAAAATTAAACACAACTTTCCTGCTGCGAGTACATTAACGGTGTTCGGACAGTAACTATTTCCCGGGAGTAGGATTTACCCATACCGGGCACTATGGCTGCTGTAGGACTACCAATCGCTGTCGTGATACCGCCACTCGTGCCCAGTCCTTGTTGTTTCATGGCCATTTGGCCAGGAGATGGAGATATAGTGCCACGTACACCGCTCATAGTCGCTGTCGCCGGATGACCCATTGTCAGCATTCCACCATCATGCTGTTGGGTTTGATGTTGCTGCTGATGATGGTGATGATGCGGCAGGGTATGGTAACCGCCCGGATGCTGTGGCATAGCGTAAATTGCCGCAGTACCGGGTGATACCGTTGACGGTGTACCCTGGGACACGGGCGACGATATACAGGGCGGGAACGGTGACGTTGACGAATTAGACGCCGAGGCACTACTCTGCGTCTTGTAGTGGTCTATTTGAGCGTATATCGTTGGTTCGTCAAAGTAATCGTATGCGGGCGGTGGCGCTGCATTTTTTGTGCGATTCAGGGTACAAGTGGTTAGATTTGTTGGTGGACAATTGGGTAGTAGTTTTTTGGTACTGCTACTGCTGCTGCTGCTCAAAAGCATACTGCTACAGTCCACCGATATGGACTTTTTTGGTGGACCGGCAATGGCCAGTTCGGCATAATGCAATTCATCGTCCTAAGGATGAAAGGGGAAACGAAATAAGAAAGTTTGAAAGATAAAAAGACTCACG
Organism: Eumerus sabulonum; assembly: GCA_951905685.1. Taxonomy (NCBI): domain Eukaryota; kingdom Metazoa; phylum Arthropoda; class Insecta; order Diptera; family Syrphidae; genus Eumerus; species Eumerus sabulonum. The sequence continues at coordinate 32,572,121 of OX645060.1, forward strand.
TACCTTGGCTGATTGGTATAACCCTCGATCGTCCGGTTGGTTACACGTGACTTCCGCTTCGCTGGTTGTCGACAAATGCCCCGATGGCGTTTGTGTTGCTGATTTCTGTTTGTATTCACCATCAGCTGAAAAAAAAAGGAGACAAAATAGAATCCAGCCTTTCTGCTCTACCTTTATACCCCAAACTTACCTTCATTATATGGCACGACATCGGGATTCTTCTCATCGTACATTTCCTCCGAATGACTTAGAGGCAAGGAGATCTTATCCTTAATTTGCAAATTGCCTGGACGTGAGAATTTCTGATTCTGATGTTGGTATTTCTGTTGCTGTTTGTGTGAGCGTAGTTTGAGTGCTGCAATTGTACCGATTCCAATGCAGACAAGTGCAACCAGGACACCAACAAAGATGCCAACCGACAGAATTGGTGTTAGCTCGAAATTCGCCTGAGAACCCTTGAATGAGGTGAGTGCAACTGAAAAGATAATTTACACAACCACAAATTGTTTTTAGCCTCTGTTTCGTTGTTTCCATTTTCTATTTGTTTTATACTTGTCTGGAGGAGCAATCGGGCGAGAGTGGATTGCTGTAGGATTGATGTCATGAAGAGTAAGTTGACGTCACCCATTCTTATCGGAGTCGAGGACGTACTGAATGGGATTGTTGAATGGAAGGGTTTTAGAATTTGAATAAAGGTAGGAAATCAAGTTGGAAGTTGGGCTTTGAAACTTGACGACAAAATGCGGAGATTCGAGTTAAAATTTAAGGCTCCCAGCTTCCAATGTTAGCAAATCTGTTTACGTTTTTGGTGAGCGTTTTCCTCACATTCATAGAGTCACAATAACTGCTGACATGATACCCCAGTTGAGTCAGGAAGTGATTCAAATGGTCCTGAGTAAAAAGAAGTTTTTTGTCTACAATGGTAACTTATTCCTGTGCCCATGGACATTTGTACTATAAACTTCGCAGTTTCATGAGCTTTATGAATAGAAACCTAGATAGTATGGTATTAAGACCCAAAGCTGGTAGGAACCGCAAATAAACAGCTGTATTGAGTTGTCCCTCTTAAGATTGGGATGTCATGAGTCATAGAATTTTGCGGAATTCTTACCACAAACCAAGCAGCAATGTGGAGAGATTCTCAGACGCCTCTAGATTAAGGAAAATCCTCTAGAAAGATCCATTAACTCCGAGCTGCCTCTGATCCAATGGAGTATGGACAACCTGGGACAAAAGTTGAGGAAAAAACGATAATCGCTAAACTTCAACGCTTCCAGAGACCTGCCCCACTGTAGCCGAAGAGGCGCTAATTGGACTTGCTCCACTGCACCTTTTCTGAACAAGGTAGCAATGCAATCAGAATTCTTCGCTCGGGAACAAGCTTGCTTGCCCAGATGCATGGGTTAGATATCCATCTTGCAACATTTTCCTGAGCTGGATATGATTACCACGGTCTCAGATGCATCACCACACACCTTCACTTTTGACAAGAGATTTGAGATATTGATCCCAAACCGCTCAGCTGAGGAAACCAGTGATCCATTGCTTAACGTCATAGGCCTTAGGTGGTACACTGATGGCTTCAAGATGGTTTCTGACGTTGTCGCCGGCATCTTTGGACGAAATGGGAAGATCTCGAAATGCCTGGGAATGAGTCCTAGTATCTTCAAACATGCGTCAATCTAAGCCTAGAGACTGGCAAAAGAGAAGTAACCATCAACATACTCTCTGAGAGCCAGCAGCGCTTAGAGCGCTGAGTTCGTACAGCACGAACTCAAAAACCGTCAATGAATGTCATGATGCCCTACAAAAGAAACAAGATTAAACTCTGGTGAGTGCCAGGGCACAAAGGTATTAGGGGCAATGAAATCGATAGGAAAGGTTCCAGCGAAAAATACATACATAGGTCCTGAAACTTTTTGCGGCACTCCCAAGTCTAAGATCAATTTCTTTTTAGATAAGTGGAAAAAGTCGCAACACCTGTCCTTTTGGAACAGCGTTCAGGGAGTTCGCCAATCGAGACGATTCATACGGCCCCTGAAGAAAGAGTCTATTAACATACCCACATCTTAATAGAGTAGATATCTGAGGACTAGTAAGCTACCTGACGGGACACTGCAGTCTTAGATATCATCTCAACAAAATGAACCTCTCATCTGAAACTGAGTGTCGACTCTGTCTTGAGGACGAAGAGACGGCAGAGCACATACTGTGTGAGTGTGCTGCGCTCTGCCGTCTCAGAAAGCGTATCCTTCTCAGTGAAATTATGACTTCTGAGGGGATCATCCCGGTTCCCAAGAGAAACATTCTCAATGTCATTAAGAAAATGGAAAAGCTCCTCGGCTAATCGGCTAGCTGGCACAGTAGATCTGTAAAGGTCGCGGTGCCTCGAGCCATTTGATAGCACTAGTCCCTTACACTCGATCTCCTCCTCAATACGGACTCAGAGCAAGCGTGAAAAACTAATATCTCTCCCGCAATAGAGGGACAGTACGATCATATAATCTCTAAAGAGAAAATCACCTGGGCATTGGCCTTCAAGCCCTTCAAATTGCCAGGGCCGGATGAAATCTACCCCATCGAATAATCATTAAAGGTTGCCTAGCTTGGAGACACATTCCTTAAAAGTGGACGTCCGCAAGGGTACTCTTCATACCCAAGGCCAGCAGAAGCTACCACACTACCCCCAGAGATCTAAGGCCTATCTGTCTATCGTCCTATGTATTGAAAACCCTAGAAAGGCTGATAGACTTACATACGTATACGCCACAACTTTCTAATCTACGAGACAAAACGCGCCCACTGCAAGGGTAAATCTGCCGTAACAACCTTACATACACACTTGTGAGAAAAATTGAGAGATCAATCCATCTTAAAGAATATACCTTAGCAGCCTTCCTAGTTATAGAGCGTGCCTCAACAACGTCACTTCGAAAGCCATAATGGAAGGGCTAGGAAATTTAAAAGTTGATAGGACCCTATTAGAGTTGATTGTAGAGTTACTTTCAACACCCAAAATCTACTCTAAATGGGGCAGCCAAGTAACATTCAAATCAGTTACCATAGGTTTCCCACAAGGGCGGGTCCTGTTCTATATGTAGTTGCGAACGAACTAATGACCAAACTGGAGAAAGAAGGCCTCGATGTTATTGCCTACGCAGACGGCGTTGCTATTGCCATCTCGGGCAAGTACCTACCTGCACTGAATGACCGTACATACTCGGCATTCCCCATACCGTGCAAATGGGCACAACACAATGGGCTCGCGGTAAACCCTAAACAAACTGAGCTTGTGCTGTTCACCAGAAAGCATAAGACACCGGAAAAATGCCCAATTACTCTACATGGCACCAGGTTAACCTACTCCTCTAGTGTCAAATACCTTGCCATAGTACTGGATTGGAAACTAGCTTCAAAGGACAACACAATCGAGCGTGCAGAAAAAGGTCTTTACACCCTATGGCATGTATTACAGTTGTTCGACTTATTCTACTGTATAGAGTGGTAGTCTGGTGCACTGCATTGGGCAAAGCAACATACCATAAGCAATCCGACAGGGTACGAAGGCTGACATGTATGTGCATCACCGAGGCCCTAAGGTCCAACCCAACGGCATCAATATACTTGGCAAGCAAATAGCCACATATACGGCAATAAGATTAAAAGCCAGCTCAAAAATGACCGAGCTACGTTATTGGCCAATTCTTCATCCTGAACAATAGGGTAACCTTGGCGAAAAAACTCTGACCACATTGAGCCCACCTCAGTCTTCGCGAAGCAATTCAAAATAACATATCCAGACAGAGCTGCGTGGACTTCTACACCGACAGGTCAAAAACCTAAGACGGGGTGGGCAGTGGAGTACTCGGCAAACAATTAAACCTGAGCAAGGCCTAAAAACTACCGGATCATTGTAGCGTTTTTTTCAGGCGGAGTCCTTGGAAATAAAGGAGGCCCTGTCTTGGATGAAGAGAAACGTAATATCTACAACGGATATTCGAATCCTCACAGACAGTCAAGCAGCCTTGTGGCTGGAGTCCTATGTGTGCACTTCAAAAGTAAGACTTGACTGCCGGCTATTTCTTAACGAGATAGCACAACAGTTTAACATACCTCTCCTATGGGCACCAGGAGACAGAGATATCTCAGGAAATGTAGGTGCCGACACACTCGTTAGACAAGGAACGACGCAACAATCAAACGTGCTATACCTCTAGCAGCCATTTAACTGAAACTTACTAACCTCCCCATGGCAGAGATGAACCTGTGAGGGACCCAGGGGCACACCTGCCCCATCACCAGGCAAATCTGGCCTCGGCTTGACACTCAACGGGACAAGGGACTAATCTCCCTAGAACCAACTGGCATCTACAAAATTATTGCTGTCATCCCCGGTCACTGTCTCATGGGCAGTCACGCACAAAACCTAGAGCAAGTTCTGATTGACTTCCGCAGAAGCTGCTTAGACGAAGAGGAGGTCGAATCCATTCATCACTTACCCGCGCCTGTCCAGCTCACTGTTTAATCAGGAAAAGCTACCTAGGATCCTAATTCCATGACGACTTGACCGATGTTCAGCGGGTAAGTATAACTGAGCTTCCTAATTATTTAATAAGCACTAAATGGTTCCATGAATAGGGGGTCAACTCTCCCTCGTAGCAGCACAACGGGCCTCTCTGGCCTAAGTGTATACTCCGTCCCTTGGGGAGGCTAACCTAGGCCACGGCAGGCCCACTAGAATAGGTAAAGTTAGATAAATGCGTGCTATATTGACAAAAGGCCAATGCTCACGTTGAACCCGCAGAAACCTAAACATTTTCTGTTTGAGTTGAACCACTTACATAGAAGCCGATAGAAATCCCAGTAGTCTGTTCAGCCCAATGTTACCTAAATCTTCTAGTCCCAAAAGGTAGTAACTTCCAAGGAAAATGTTATTTTTTAGGGCTTTTGCTGGGCATTGACACATTAGGTGACGAATGAATTCAATTTCCTCTTCGTCCTTGCAGCTTCTACAGAAGTCATTGTGGGACTGGCCTCTTCTGGCTGCATAGTAGGATATCATGCAGGCCCAGTGAGGGCACCGACTGCCAACCGAATATTCCCACGACTGAACTTTAGCAAACTTTCTGTCGTTTTCTTGTCATATGTGGGCCAAGTTGATGATACCGTTGCGCATGTATCTAATCGATACCATCGCTTACTGGCCTATTAGCTCCGCTTCTATTTCTCTGTAGGGTGTACTGAGTGGCGGTTTAGCTTCAGTTGCGATCTGCCCGAAGTTTGCGCCTGATCCTGTTCTAGCTAGCTCGTCCGCCTTTGCATTTCCGAAAATATTCATATGACCACGAGGTCATATGCTAGATACCATAGCAGAGGGTCGCATCTGCTATCTTCTCCAGCCTCTCCGTACAGAGTTTTACGAGCTTGGATCTTATCCATGTTACCTACAGAGCCTTGATGGTTGCCTGGCTGTCAACATAGATGCTGATCCCTTTACCTGAGATGTTTTCTCCAAGAATACGATCCGCAGCCTGTTTAATCGTGAGGATTACAGCTTGAAAAACGCTATAGCCACCTTCTAGTCTATGGGAGCGATTTCTTCTTCTTCTTTGGTGGCGTTACAAACCATGAAGGACCAGAGCCAAGGTTCTCTCAATCACCCATGTTGTGTGTGATTTATTTTTCACGCAGGTGAAAGGGACCTACAGTTTTATACCAATACACAAACCAGTGCGCCACGGCACTTACTTATCAGGCCTGCGATCCATGGAGGATCTGAGCCTGAGCTATAGCTGCCTTCCATTCTTGACGGTCCCGGGCACGCTGCTTCCAGTTGTCAAGACCAAGATGTCTTACATCCGCGATTACTTGGTCCTTATACCGGAGGTTCGGTCTTCCTCTTCTTCTCGAACCAGGAGGCTCGGAGTCGAAGATCCTCTTAGCTGGAGCGTTGATGACCATGCGCTCGATGTGGCCGAGCCAGTGTAGTCGACGGATCCTTGCCTTCCGGACTACCTCCACATCTTGGTACACCTCGTAGAGTTCCCGGTTGTGTCTTCTTCTAAATTCAACTTCCTCACAGACAGGACCAAATATCCCCCGCTGAATTTTTCGTTCGATAGAACCCAAAATCAGCTCCGCTGTCCTGCTTATCGTCCAGCTTTCGGCTCCGTACAGCAAGACTGGCAGAATGAGCGTTTTGTAAAGCATGACTTTGGTCTTTCGAGTGAGGAGTTTTGACCCCAGTTGTTTGGACAAGCCGAAGTAGCAGCGGTTGCCAAGGGCAATTCTATGCCGGATCTCCACTGTGGTGTCATTTGTGGAATTTACGTTTGCCCCGAGGTAGACAAACTCCTTAACTACCTCGAAATTGTAGCTGTCAATTGTTATATTTTGTCCCAGGTGGTGAGCGACGGATTGGTTTTTGCTTGACAGCATGTATTTCGTTTTGTCCTCATTGATCTTAAGACCAACTCGTTTCGCCTGTTCTTCAATCGCCGTGAATGCTTCCACAATGCCACGGCGGGAACACGCGGTGATGTCGATATCATCCGCGTATCCTAGCAGCTGGATGGACTTGTAAAAGATAGTGCCTTCCCTGTTGACGCCTGCCCGTCGCACTATCTGCTCCAACACCAGGTTGAAGAAGTCACATGTCAGCGCATCTCCTTGCCGAAATGCGGTGCATGTTTCGAATGGTTCCGAGGTCCTAGGATCGAGTTGCACGGTGCATCGCGTATTTTTTGCTTAGCGCGACACAACTGGATCAGTTTTACCGGGATCCCGAATTCGGCCATGGCCCCAAACAGTTCTTCACGATGAATGCTGTCGTATGCGGCTTTGAAATCGATGAAAAGATGGTGTGTGTCGATTCGAAACTCGTTGGTCTTTTCCAGGATTTGTCGAAGTGTGAAAATTTGGTCTATAGTTGATTTGCCGGGCCGGAAGCCGCACTGGTAGCTGCCGATTAGTGCGGTGCAAAATGGTTTTAGACGTTCACACAATACGCTGGACAGGATCTTGTATGCGACATTGAGCAGGGATATAGTTCTATAGTTCTTGCAAGAGGTACGATCGCCTTTTTTGTGGATGGGGCATATAGAGCTGGTATTCCAATCATCGGGCTTGCTTTCATCTTCCCAAATTCTGCAGATGATCTGTTGCATGCTCCCTACCAGAACATTGCCGCCAGCCTTGAAGAGCTCTGATGGCAAGCCATCTGAGCCTGCGGCCTTGTTGTTCTTCAGCTTCTGAATAGCTGTGCCGATTTCTTCGATGCTGGGTGGGAGGACTACTTCAGCGGATGGAGTTGGGATTTCCTCGGTCCCTACCACTCTCTCTTGGTCATGCTCGTTAAGCAGCTGCTGGAAGTGCTGCTTAAATACATCCACTATTCCCTGCATGTCGGTGACAAGATTACCCTCGCAGTTTCGAAGTGCCAGGGTGCCCTTTTTGAAGCCTCCTGCAAGGCCTTTGGCTTTTTTGTAATAGGCTCGTATTTCATGTTTATCCCTAGACTCCTTGATATCCTTGAGCTGGGAGGCTGCGAAGATTCTTTTCCTTAGTCGCAGCAGTTTTTTCTCCTCCCTTCTTCTGGCTCGGTACTCTTCTTGCGCTGCCCTGGCTTTCCTCTGCAGCGCCTTTTGGTACACCTCGTCGGTTGCTGCCTTTTTCTGCTCAAACTCGCCATCATACCACGGGTTTCTTGTCGGGGGTGGTAGGTATCCTAAGGTGGTTTCGGCTACTTCCTGAATGGCTGAGCGGCAATGCAGTCACATATTATTGGCATGTGTTCGACGTAGGCATACCGTAGAGTCTTTCGCTCAGCTGCTCCCTGTAGAAACTGGCAACCTCCGGTGTGCTCAGGCGCCCAATGTCGAACCTCCTCCTGATGGGCTGGTGCAGCTTTCTGACATTGGACAGTCGAGCTCTGAATCTTGCTGCTACGAGGAAGTGGTCAGAGTCGTCATTTGCCCCTCTGAATGTTCGCACATCCAGGATGTTTGACGAGTGCCTTGCGTCAATGAGCACATGGTCGATCTGGTTGGCGGTTCGACCGTCCGGAGATCGCCAGGTTGCTGTGTGGATTCGCTTGCGAGGGAATCTTGTGCTACTTATCACCGCATTACGAGCTGTCGCAAAGTCAGCGAGTCGGAAGCCGTTATCTGTTGTTGTATCGTGGAGGCTGTGCTTTCCGATCACTCCGCTAAGGGTGTTTTCCTTACCGATTTTGGCGTTAAAGTTTCCGAGCACGATTTTTACATCGTACTCCGGACAAGCTCCGTAGGCGTTGTCCAGGAGGTCATAGAAGTCCTCCTTGATAGGGTCTTCAGCCTCGTCAGTAGGGGCGTGTGCACATATAAGGCTGATGTTGTAAAACCTGCCTCTGATGCGGATCACAGCCAGGCGATCACTTATAGGTTTAAAGTCGATGACCTTCGACCTTAGCCGCCTTAGCCGACAAATCCGCATCCCAGTAAGTGCAACCTTTTGTGACAGCTGTAATAAATGTCGAAATTTTACTTCCTTATCATACCGTTTCCTATCCAGCGTATTTCCTGGACCGCAGTAATATCCGCCTTGTACTGCGTGAGGATTCCTTCTAGTTTATGAGCAGCTCCGGGAGTGTACAGGGTTCTGACATTCCAGGAACATACTCGCAAATCGTGTTCCTTTTTCGTGCGTTGTCGTCGTCGAGTATTCGTCCGTGTATCCGAGGCATCTTGCTCATTCATAACTCTTAAAGAAACTTTTGCTCATTCATAACTTTTAGGAAAGATTGCATTCAAGACATTCGACATAGGCAGCGTCCGTAGAAACTACCAGTTCACGTACCGTAACAAAAGTTCATTCCTCCCTGGAAGGAATTCTGATAGACAATCTCCTAGTCCGTTTCGGTTTTGAATCTCGATATGGTCTATCGACTCAAGACTGATGCCTGGCCATGAGGTCTCTAAGGGTGGAAGTGGCATTGTTTCAAGAGCCGCCGTTGGATTCCATAGATCAAGCCACCGCCAGACAACTTGCCCTCTGAACCCTGGAAGCAAATTCGAAGACGGCATTTCTTCTCAAGTGCCTTCGTGGAATGTAAAAAAAAATTAAAAAACCAAAGGAATGGTTACAAACTGGCAGGATAAGAGAACCTTTTTTTTTTGTTTTTTAGGGGCTAGTTCTAACATGAAGCATGGTGCACGTGTTGATACATTGTCCCTGATCGGCTAGATCAGACGAGGTGTTTCTCCACTTCTTTTATAAAGTTGAAAATGTCTCTTGTAGGAGCTGAAGTGATCCCCTCCGGAGTCATGGTTACACTGAAAAGGATACGTTTCCTAAGATGGCAAAGGGCAGCACCCTCACTTAGTATGTTTCTTCGTCCTCAAGGCAGTCGACACTCAGTTTCAAACGAAAGGTTAATGTTATTAAGATGATATCTCAGACCATAATGTCCTGTAAGGTTGCTGACCACTCTTCTCATATCAACTCTATTAGAGTTAAGGATATTAATTGTTTGTTCAGGTGATTCGCGAAGTTCTTGAACGCTGTTCCAAAAGGACAGGGGTTGCGATTATTCCCACTTGTCTAAGAAAAAGTAAATCTTAGTCTTGGGAATGCCGTAAAGGCATTAAAGGCACCTTCCGCTGGAACCTTTCCTAGCGAGTTGATCGGCTATTTTATTGCCTTTAATGCCCTTGTGCCCTGGCCCACCAGAGTTTGATCTTATTTCTTTTGACTACGTCCTGTGGAGCATCATGACTTTCCTTAGAGGACTTTGAGTTCGTGCTATACGAGCTCAGCGTTTTAAGCTCTGCTTGGTTATCAAAGACGGTTACTTCTCTTATGCTAGTCTCTAAGTTTAGATTGACGCATGTTAGGATGGCATATAATTCAGCTTGGAAGATACCAGGACACATTCCTAGGGCCTTCGAAATCCTTCGATTCGATCCAAAGAAGTCGGCGCCAACGCTCCGGCGTTGATGGTTTCTGAACCGTCTTGGAGCCATTAATGTACCACCTGGGGTCTTTGACGTTGAGCAAGGGATCATTGGTTTCCCAAGCTGTATGATTTGGGATCAATATCTCAAATATCTTTTGTCAAAAGTGAAGGTATGTGGTAATGCATCCGAGACCGTGGTAATCATATTCAGCGCAAGAAGATGTTGCAGAACGTACATGTGACCCATAAGTGTATATGGTAGATGCCACGTAATGCAAACTTTTTATTAAAAAAGTGCAGTGGAGTAAGTCAAATAAGTGCTTCTTGAGCTGTCTTAGGGCAGGTTGGCATGGCGCCTTATTGCCGAGACACGCTAGTCTTTGAAGGCATTCAAGTTTATTGATTATCATTTTTCTGCTCAACTTTTGCCCACCATAGGTGGGGGTAGGTCTTACAATCGCGGTATATAACCTTAGGTTTCAATCCCCAAGTTTTACTGTAAGTGCGTCGGCAGGTCCACAAGACCTTGGTCGTCTTTGTAAGTTTGTTTTTAATGTTGGAGTTCCAGTTAAGTGTGCAATCAAGGTCAATACCTATATATTTAACTTCTATGCTTGTACCATTTAGAAAGATGGGGTAGGGCTGCAACTTTCTCGGGATTAAGATTGTCTTATTTGGGGTAATCGATAAACCCTCTTTGCTATACCAATCAGAGATGAACTGAAGCACATGCTGCATGCGGTCACGGGCAGACATTTGGAGGGATTGTCTATACTTCTGAAGGATAGTGCAGTAGCCAATATTGTCAAAAGCCCCCTCAATATCGAGGAAGGCGCATAATCTGATCTCCTTGCGTATGAAGCTATTTTCCACATGCGCCACTAAGTGATGTAGCGCGTTCTCAGTATCTTGCCATTTTGCGAAATGCATATTGGTTAGAACGCAATGGTATCTGATTCTCTAGGATATCTCTAATATGGAGCTCTATCGGTTTTTCCATTTATTTCAATAGGACCCTAGGCCTTTCGTAGCATCACGTATTCCACCAAGACCACATAGGCGATTAATCCACACCCACGGTTCTTGAAAGCATACGATGACAGGATTTGTACTACTGCATGCAATTCTGCTACTTAAAAGAGCGGTAGCAGCCTTGCAATGCTGTAGATTGATCTAAGTAAAAATCTTGGATTCATACTGCAGGGCATGTCCCATCCTTCGACTACTTGACATTAAAATGGAACGAGATCCTACCAAGGCCGAAGTAGGGGCTTGAATCGTACGCGGATTTCAGAGTCACGACAGAGGCTTCATCCATCGCCACAACCAGGGTAGAACCCCCTTTTTTCAGAGAGCCCTTTCTCTCCTTGTAGGAGTAGATAACTCAAGCTCTTGTGTCAAGCCCTGGAGTCGATGTGCGTAAGCACGCCAGCACATCCCCCTTACTTCCAGGTTTCCCCGGAATCCTGCAGATGGCGCGCGTTAATTTTGGGAGACTAACTACCTGGTATATGTTCTTTTAGATTACTTTGAAAGTAAATGAAGACTGACTACAGAAATGATCCTGTGAAGTATAGTCACAGGAGCGCACCGTGGCGCAGTGGGTAGTGTGTTGGCCTCTGACGCCGATGACACGGGATCGAATCCCGACACAGCCATGTCATCGAACATGTTTTTTACGGTGTTTCTTCTCAGCGGGATTCTGACAAAATCCTCTGTAGTAAAATTGTCATGAAAAGCCTCTCGAAATTCGCCGTTCGGAACCGGCAATAGACTGTAGGTCCCTTTCACCTATGGGAAAATGAAATTACACACAACATGGGTGGTTAAGAGAAGCTCGGCTCAGGTCCTTCATGGACTGTACCGCCAACAACATACATACATAAACTACCTGGTTAGTAGCAGTTCCCAGAGGAGGGATGTTCGGCACCATGCTTCCGATCCAGGCCGATGTCTGTTGTGATGAACAGCTGACCACAAATGCCCCAATTATCAAAGCAGACTTTTCTGCCTGTAAACAGAAACCCGTTACCGAGGCTAGCTCCAGTAGACAATCCTCACAGTGCTTGCAGTCTGCGTTGGTCATTCTACTATCATCGCCAGCTTTCCCTATCCTGACCTTTCAGAGGAGATGGCCACCTCTCTATAAGAGGGCTGCTTCTCTCGACTCCTTACGTTCACTTGGATCTCCTTCTCGGAGGAAGGGGTTTTGTTACGTGATGTGCCCGCCTTTAAGGAGCGGTTTTGGGCTGTCTTCGTCTTCTGGCCAATGCTTTAATCCGTCTGGGTGGCCACATCGGCTATTAAACTCCGATTTCCCACCGCCTCACCGAAGGGGGAGGCATGACATACTCTCTCTCCCTAATGAGGCTATATTTGGCGACCGTCTTCCGTTTGCGGAAGCTTTTATCTTTTTCGGTTAGAGCTCCTGCTCCCTTCGGACGGCGCTCTTGGACGGCCTTGGCAGTTCGAGGACTGCTAGGACCCGTAGCGACTTCGCCTTCTTCGTTCAGAGTCCGTATGTCAGCCCCGCCACCTTTTTCGGCGGCAGCGCCGGCCATGGCAGAAACCTGAGCGCTTCCGGCCCCGTCGTTACGGGAACTGATCACGCTCTTACTGGGTGGTTGAACCTTCCCAGTAAGAGGAAGGGGGTGGGAGGTTGGGATCGGCCTAGTTCTCTGCTTGAAAAACGGAATTATATCTGTCCATGCTGTAATAGATTGGTGTTCCGGTATTAGCTCCGTATACTCCAGCCCCAACGCCTTTATTCGTTTTGGAGCCGTCGGTGTACCACACGTAGGATTCGCGATTGAGGGAGGGCCTATCCTGTTCACAGATGTGTCGAGTTAAAAATGTGACCTTGAAGTATTGGCTGAAGTTGTACCTGGGGAGACAATTGTCTGTGTGAGGTATCTTTAGGATTTCTTGCCTGTTTAGTTCAGTAAGAGTGTCAGGATGAAAGAGCCTACAATTAGAGCCATCATCCGTGACGAATCTGTGGAAGCGAAGACCATGGCTTCTTTCTGAAGAAAGAAGTGGTAGGTCCGTGATGACTTCTAGTTCTGTTGTGGGGGTTGTTCTCATAGCCCCTGTATGCAGATACAAGCTAGTCTGTGCAGTATGTTGAGTGTGGCTTGTACTGATATTTGTTTTGTTTTGTTCCACCAGACGGGCGCAGCGTATGTAAGAATTGGTCTGCTGGTGGCTTTATATAGCCAGCGGGATATTTTGGGATTTGTGTACCAATTTTTGACAGTGAGACTTTTGCTGGTTCATAGAGAGATCTTGGCTCTCTCAATGGTCTTAGTAATGTAAGAGTTCCAAGCTTTTTGTCTAAAGTTAGCCCTAGGTATTTGACTTCTTTTGAGAACTCTTCACGCTTCACTTAAGAGAGCGGGTTCGGTGAGTTTATGCCTGTTCCCTCTTTTGGTGAAGGCGACTTTAGTGCTTTATTTGGGGTTGACATTTAGTGCAACCATTATGCACCAGTTTGCAACAAGGTTGAGTGCTCTTTGGAGGAGTTCCGAGATCGTGTCTGGATTTGCCTCTGATTAGGATCAGTATGACGTCGACATAGCCTTGGACACAGAAGCCATTGTTGGTCAGTATGTTGATCAGTTCATTGACAGCGATGGGCCATAGGAGGGGTGAGAGAACCCTGCCTTGAGGACGACCTTTCGCAGCTTTTACACTGATTTTACCATTGCCTAGTAAAGTGTTTATTTTCCTATTACTAAGCGTGTGTTGGATCCAATCGCATGTGGTGTTGTCTACCGCTGTGTTGAGGATGTAGCGTTTTATTTGATAAAGACGAGGTTGACGTCTCTCCAGATTTGAGGGATATGCCAAATTGGAATAGAACCTAAACAAGACCATCAGTGGTGATAGAATAATGTTGAGGCCTTCCTTTGGAATATCGGGAAAGACATCGTCTTTGCCTGGGGGCTAATAGGTTTTAAATTAACCAATTGCCCATTCGACTATATCGGAGCTGAACCCTGGATATTTCCTCCGTCTACGATTGTGTGCATTAAAGAGACCCAATCGTTGATGTGGGTATTGACCATGGAAGCAGGTAGGCCCATGCAGAGTTTAGGTCCTGAGAAACTTTTCTCTGCGGCCATTCCAGAAAACCGCAGCGCCGGACCCCAGCGCAAAAGTGAAAATGCGTAGACAATCCTTTTCAAGTTTACTATGTGGCCAGAGCCATTGTGAAGATATAGTGCAATAGGATGACAGGTGTCATTCCGCCAGAGGGCATATCCAAGAGACGGGGCGTAGGATATTTCCCTCGGAACATGGATTTCAGTGCACACCCGCTGATAAATATGTCAAGGAATGAAAGGTTCATCATAGCATCTAGAGCAGCGCCCGTGGTGCTGGGGGAAACCCTTGTAAAACTGAGACAAACCGTTCTTTGGAGTTTGGTGAAAGTTACTACAACGTGATTGCGTTGTCGTGTTCCACCAGACAACCGATGCACATGATATTATCAGTGTTACCATTGCCGTGTAAATCCAGAGGACCTTTGTCAGCGATTAACCCAATGTTTTGCCAAAAGCTCCTGGGCATTGCTAGAAAGCTGACAGCGCTTTGATGGTTTTTGACTCAAAATGCTTTGACCAAAGGAGCTTGCTGTCTAATATAAGTCCCAGGTTCCAAGGTACACAGCTTGCTTGAATATTGGGATGGGAATCCTTTTTAGCACCAGCTGAGTCATGCCAGTATTTTTCCTCGTTCTCGTAAAGAGAACGACGTCAGTCTTAAGAAGATTAGCTGACAGCCCATTTCTCGTACAATACTCATAGATCTCATTTAGCGCTGGCTGTCAGACAGTCGCTAAATATGAGTCAACACAAAGACCGGCGGCATCATCCGCATAGGCCTGGGCATAGATTCTAGAGATATTGAGAGCATCGAGCAAAGAGTCAACCACCATGCACCATAAGAGCGGAGATAGCGGGCAGCCACTCTTTACGCCAGATTTGACACAATGTCCGAGACCTGTAGCGGCGGTCAATGTCCTGTGCATGAGCATTGCATTGATCCATAAAACTAGTGTTTCATCTACGTCATGCCGTCTAGCAGCGGAACAAATCATTATCATGAAAGAGCATAATTCCTTTTCTGTTAGCTTAATCTGATCACTTTTTCTTGATTACTTTGTTCAAACATTCGAAGTGTGAATAGTAGATGACATATGGACCATTTTACCAGGTTGTAGTAGCTCATAATGAACAATAACCCACAAAACCCATCGAACACTCACACTCACCAATTCAAGATTTAAGGGACCTTTATTCTTGATCGCTTGCGTCTGTTATTTTCGTATTTTATCCACCTTCATCGGAGAGCACTGTGGCGCATTGGGTAGTGTGTTGGCCTCTGACGCCGATGACACGGGATCGAATCCCGACACAGCCATGTCATCGAACGTGTTTTTCACGGTGTTTTTCCTCAGCGGGGTTCTGACAATGCCCCCTGTAATAAAATTGTCATGAAAAGCTTCTCGAAATTCGCCGTTCGGAACCGGCAATAAACTGTAGGACCCTTTCATCTATGGGAAAATGAAATCACACACTACATGGGTGATTGAGAGAAGCTCGGCTTAGGTCCTTCATTGACTGTAATGACAACATACATACATACATCCACTCTCATCGCCCGTGATAGCTCGTTTCAAAAAAAAAAAATTTGCTGGAATTCAGCACCGTTTGCGTTCTTCTTTGAGTAGCTTCCGCTGTCTCCTGATAGCTTGAGTGCAGCTCCTGCTCTACTAGCTGCAAAAATTTCATCGACCATTTCACTGATTAACTGACCAGAACGAAGTGTATCTCTGCCATTCAAATTTCCAGGGGCCGGCGATCATTCACAGCTTTCTCACCGTACACTGCATGTATTTTTCGTAACGAATTACAAAGCTTTGTACTATCGTGCGTTCGATTAATTGAATTGGATAAGTGTTAACCATTGGATGGTGAAGGACTAGCAAAGGCCTCGTAGGGGTAGCATCTGCCGACGGATGCTGGCCCGACAAAAAGCGAGTAAGAGCCTCTGCAGCCGAACATCTTGCAGCTCTGCTAGTCAGGTCCTACTTCCACCTCCTCGTGGTGCCATCTGGAAATTTCCTTAAAAGGGAAATTACTGACGGAAGAGGCCGAATGGCGAGTATCCTGCGCCACCAAACAGGATTAGTGTCGGTTGGGCTATGGTCTAGCGAACCATAACCGTAAAACCACTAATTGCTCAGAAACATAAAACAGCCTCGGATAATAAAACGGAACGGATCTATGTTGACGACCCTATGAGAAAACAAAAAACAAACAAGGACCTTCGGTTCTGTACGTGGAATGTTAGGTCCCTAAACAGACCACGTGCGGCCGAACAACTTGCGGACGCCCTAGACCGCTATAAAGCGGACATAACCGCCATCCAGGAAATGCGATGGAATGGACCGGGTAAAAAGCGGATGAAAAACTGCGACATTTACTACGGTGACTGCTATAGGGAGAGAGGACAGAGACTATTTGGATGCGGATTTGTTGTTAGAGGTGGACTAAGACATAAAGTCCTAAGTTTCCAGTATGTGAGTGAACGCCTCATAACGATCCGCATCAAGGCAAATTTCTGTAACATCAGCCTCATATGCGTCCATGCCCCCACGGAAGACAAGGATGACTCAATCAAAGATGATTTCTTTGATCTCCTAGACAGAACATATACCAAATGTCCCAGCTATGATACCAAAATCATACTAGGAGATTTTAACGCTAAGCTGGGTAAAGAAAGCATCTTTGAGCGGGTCATCGGCAAACACAGCCTACATGACACCACATCCGATAACGGACATAGGCTGATCGACCTTGCAACGGGGCGAAATCTTCTTGTAGCCAGCACACGATTTTCCCACCTCGATATACACAAAGGCACCTGGCGGTCGCCAGATCAATCAGTCACCAACCAGATTGACCACATCGCGATTGACGTCAGACACTCCTCCACCATTCTTGATGTACGCACTTTCCGAGGAGCGAACATCGATTCAGACCACTATCTTGTAGTAGCCAAGATACGTCAGCGCATAACACGAACACCGCGGAGTAGAGTTAGAGCACCAAGCTATGACGTCGGAAAACTACTATCGCCGGAGATCGCCAGTGCTTTTGCCAACCGCGTCTCCCTTAAGCTCTCCGATACACCTCAATCCTCCACTCAGTCAGTAGAGCAACAATGGAGCCTGTGCAAACAAGCCCTGAAGAGCACAGCAACGGAAGTGCTGGGCCTTAAAGCTCCACCACGACGAAACACCTGGTTCGATGACGAGTGTAGAAGGGATTCATGCGGAAAAGCAGGAGGCTTACAAAGCCTCACCACACAAAAAAACAAGAGCGGCTCGTGAGCTCTACGAGCTTAAGAGAAGGGAGGAACATAAGCTTCTCAAGAGAAAAAAGAAAGAGCACGAGAAGCGGGCGATTGGAAACTTGGAGAGGTGCCATTGCAGACACGACGTTCGGAGATTTTACGAACGGATAAAACGAATGTCTCAAGGCTATAAAGCCCGAACAGAGGCCTGTAAGGATGAGAACGGACACCTAGTAGTAGAATCGCAGTCGATGATGAGAATTTGGAAAAACCACTTCTGCAGACTGTATAACGGCGATGACAACCAGCATACCGCCGTCAGGCAGAATGATCCATTTTTTAACGACGAAGATCGCAGAGAATTCCGTCTCCCTGACCTCGACGAAGTTGAGATTGCCATGTCGAAACTCAAGTCGAATAAAGCTGCTGGCGCAGATGGACTGTCTGCTGAGCTCTTCAAAGCGGCTGGGGGTGAGCTGGTTAGGAGCATGCACCGGCTCATCTGTAAGATATGGTCAGAGGAAAGCATGCCCGAGGAATGGAGTCTCAGCATTGTTTGCCCGATCCACAAAAAAGGAGATCCCTTTGACTGCGCCAACTATAGAGGAATAAGTCTCCTTAATGTCGCATACAAGATTTTCGCTGCCGTTTTGTGTGAACGCCTGAAGCCATTCGTAAACAAGCTGATAAGTCCTTATCAGTGTGGCTTCAGGCCAGGGAAGTCCTGGAGAAAACCAATGAGTTTCAAGTCGATACGCACCATCTATTCGTCGACTTCAAGGCCGCATACGACAACGTAATTAGAGACGAGCTATATAACGCCATGTTTACTTTTGACATCCCTGCGAAGCTCGTCAGACTATGCAGGATGACCTTGGAAAATGCTCGCTGCTCCATCCGAATCGGTGAGCACCTCACCGATAGTTTTGATGTCAAAAAAGGATTTAGGCAGGGCGATGCGCTGTCGTGTGATTTCTTCAACATCGTATTGGAAATGATTGTGCAAAAATCACAGGCCAATACAAGAGGCACAATCTACTTCAAATCCGACGACATTGACATAATAGGTAGATCGCAGCGAAATGTCAGTGAGGCGTTTGCGAGTATTGAGATGGAGGCGGCAAAAATTGGTTTGGCAGTTAATGAGGGTAAGACTAAATATCTGCTGTCATCGAAAAAGGACATTTACCACCGACGTCTTGGACAGAACGTGCATATTGGCAGATATAAGTTCGAGGTAGTTAAGGACTTCATATACCTCGGCTCCGCGGTGACTTGGAACAACGACACCAGTTTCGAAATCAAGCGCAGAATTACTCTTGCCAACCGCTGCTTCTTTGGGCTCAAGAGGCAACTGAGAAGTAGAGCCCTCTCTCGTACGACCAAGTTGACCTTATATAAGACCTTAATTATCCCGGTCCTGTTATACGGCGCAGAAACATGGACTTTATCTAAAGCGGATGAGGAAATCCTAGGTCGTTTCGAGAGAAAGATTCTGCGTTCGATTTTCGGTCCCATAAACACAGAGGAGGGTTGGAGGAGAAGATTCAATCACGAACTGTACGGGTTGTACAGCGACATGAGTCTGGTCAGGCGTCTACGGATCCAACGCCTAAGATGGCTAGGCCATGTAGAGCGAATGGACACCACAGCTCCAGCCCGTAGAGTCTTTGAATCCAACCCCGAGGGACGAAGAAATAGAGGACGGCCGCACCTAAGGTGGCGCGCACAGGTGGAAGGGGACCTCAACCAACTGGGCGTGCGGCATTGGAAAAAACTAGCGAAAGATCGTGCTAGGTGGAGAGGCATGTTGGTTGAGGCCCAGGTTCACCCCGAACTGTAGCGCCCGTTAAGTAAGTAAGTAAGTGTTAACCAATATACAGACATCAATACCATCTAGTGACAAGAACCATGGAAAAGATAAATCAAAACGACCGTAATGGTATTTAGTTTCCTATCTCAGCCCCTAAAAGGAGCAGAAAAAAGCCAACAACTCTCCGGAAACTCTCTAGTTAGCCATCAACCAAATCCAGCCTGACAACGGGCTCTCATTCTTTTTTATGTACAACTATCCTCTGTGGCGTTCTTAACCTCCAACTATTCACATTCTTTTCCCCAAAAGGAATTCCCTTTGAATTGCATTATCATGGTCCTGTAACTTACTCTCCCATTCTATCGAGAACTTCCGTGCCAATTACTCGCTCGAATAATGAAACTTTCCGCCACCACTAAGCTCATTGTACGCGCACTCATCAGCCGACTGTATAGTTAGGAGTTGGGACGGATGAAATTACAAACTTAATCCGCCTGGCGAGGGTCAACAAGCGAATGGCATTAAAAACTTAATCTCTAAATATACCCAACTAGAAATGAGCTAACACAACGGGGGAGGTCAACATAAAATCCCAGAACAAGGACACGAATAAGGAAGCAAAGAATGAAGTGAATCATCATTTATTCCTCGTGCCATCGTGCGATCGTCCTCTGTATTCGTATTTTTTCTTTCTTTTGTAATGTGAACGGAAATGAACTAAAAACAAAAAAGAAATAAATAAACCCAAATGCTAAATAGTTTTTTTCCTCTCTAATTTCTCTCCGCTGCTTCCATCACTTGTCCTTCCTCCGGAGCAATGAAAAATTCATAACAATTTTATGTCATAAAATATTCATACACTGAAACGAACAGGATATAAGAATGTCTTCCCCCTTGAGTACGTATTCCCTCCACGCCGGATGTTACCCCAAACCAAACAAATGGGGAATGAGGGAATGGGGAAAAAAGGACATTTTCATATCCTTACCTGTTTGTTTTTCAGCTGCCTTCAATGTGAAACCCTCCAAGACGACAGCCTCGCTGCGGCCGCGTAAGTTAACCGAATAGACCAAGATCTTGAATATCCGCCCCGAGTCCAAGCCAGTCACGCTTAAAATGGGATATTTCGATGAGATATTCGCCTGCAGATTGCCACTATGATGATCAAATATTTCCATAAGGAACCATTGTCTTAGGCCGCCATCAAATCCTGGAAAGAGGAAGTTATTTTTTTGCCGTTTCTTCGGTGTTAGTTCTTAGGGGAGAAGAATTGAATATCAGATGATAGGAGATGAGATAGCATAAAGTAAAGAATATATCTATGATGTACAAGGGTCTAATGCGGCAAGGATATCATTTTTTTTCCTTGATGTAGTCGAAAGTTAAATTGGAGCATGACCGTCAATTTAAAGCTGAGTATTTTCTATCCAACGTTTCGTGCAAAGGGCACGGTAACAGCCCTCTCAGGAAGGGCAAATTGTGGGGGAGAAATGCTCTATTGTTGATAGGCACTTTGGCATAAAATTAATTTACTCAACACGGCTATAAACATGTTCTGCACTTGAATAGAATTTCAATTAAAGCCTCTGTTTTCGGAGCCATAAAAACAAGATAAAAAAACAGACAGGCTGGAATTGAAAGCTACGCGTTCCAAGGACTATCGATTGCTACGAGCCACTGCAGGTGCAGTACCACAAATAACTTCATTGTTTGAGTTCCAAGACAGTGATTAACGAACAACCTGCTGCTGCTATTGATTATTTCATTAATGCAATTAAAGCACTTGTAGTAGTCAAGATGCGCTCACGGATATTACGGATTATGACGTCGGAAAGCTACTATCGCCAGAAACCGCTCGTGCTTTTACCGATCGCGTCTCCCTTAAGCACTCCAATACATCTCAATCCTCCATGCTGCCAATAGAATAGCAGTGGAGCCTTTGCAAATAAGCCCCGAAAAGCTCCGCATCTTAAGTTTTGGGTTTCAAGGCTCCACCACGAAGAAACACCTGGTTCGATGACGAGTGCAGGAGGATTCACACAGCGAAGCAGGATGCATATAAGGCCTCACTGCATAAAAGAACAAGAGCAGCTCGTGAGTTCTACGAGTTAAAAAGAAGGGAGGAGCATAAGCTCTTAGAAAAAGGAAAAAAGAGCACGAGAAGCGTGCGATTGAGGATTTGGATAGGTGTTACTGCAGGCGTGACGTTCGAAAGTTTTATCAAAAGATAAAGCGAACATGCCAAGGTTATGAAACCGGAGCGGAAGCCTGCAGGGATGAGAACGGACACCTAGTAGTAGAATCGTAAACGATGCTGAGAATATGGAAAAACCACTTCTGCAGACTGTATAACAGCGATGTTAGTCAATATACAGCTGTCAGGCAGACTGATCCATTTCTAATCGACGGAGACCGCAGAGAATTCTGTCCCCCTGACCTCGACGAAGTTAAGATAGCCATATCGAAGCTCAAGTCGAATAAAGCTGCTGGCGTAGGCGAACTGTCTGCTGAGCTCTTCAAGGCAGCTGGGGATGACCTGGTTGGGAGCATGCACCGGCTCATCCGTAAGATATGATTAGAAGAAAGCATGCCCGAGGAATGGAGTCTCAGCATCGTATGCCCGATCCACATGAAAGGAGACCCCTCTGATTGCGCCAACTACAGAGGAATAAGTCTCCTAAACATCGCCTACAAAATCTTCTCTACCGTTTTGTGTGAACGCCTGAAGACGTTTGTAAATAAGCTGATAGGTCCTTATCAGTGCGGATTCAGGCCAGGGAAGTCCACCATCGACCAAATCTTCACACCAATGAATTTCAAGTCGACACTCACCACCTATTTGTCAGCGTTATTAGAGACGAGCTATACAACGCTATGTCTACCTTTGACATACCTGCTAAACTCGTCAGACTATGCAGGATGACTTTGGAGAATGCTTGCTACCCCATCCGAATCGGTGAACACCTTGCCGATAGTTTTGAAAGGGCGATGCGCTGTCCTGTGATTTCTTCAACATCATATTGGAAATGATTGTGCAAAAATCACTGGCCAATACAAGAGGCACAATCTATTTCAAATCCTCGCAACTTCTTGCATACGCCGACGATATTGACAAAATAGGTACATCACAGCGAGATGTCAATGAGGCGTTTGCGAGTATTGAGTTCGAGGCGGCGAAAGTTGGTCTGGCGGTAAACGAGGGCAAAAGTACAGCTGTACAGCCACATGAGTCTAGTCAGGCGTCTACGGATTCAACGCCTAAGATGGCTGGGCCATGTAGAGCGGCCCAGCTCCAGCCCGGAGAGTCTTTGAATTCAACCCCGAGGGACGAAGAAGCAGAGGACGGCCGCACTTAAAATGGCGCACACAGGTGGAAGGGGACCTCAGCCAACTGGGTGTGCGGCAATGGAAAAGGCTAGCAAAAGATCGTGCTAGTTGGAAGGGCGTGTTGGTTGAGGCCCAGGTTCACCCCCAACTTTAGCGTCCATTAAGAAGAAGAAGAAATAAAGCAATCGGCCGTGAGCTCAGTGATCAAAAATCGTGGCCTTTAAATGGAAAAACTGTGTGTAGCTACTCGACCTTCTTCTTCTTAGGTGGCGCTACAGCCCGGGGTGAGCCTGGGCCTCAACCAACATATATGCCTCTCTAACCGCCATGATCTCTGGCTAGCTGTTTCCAGTGCCGCACGATCCAGTTGGTAAGGTCCTTTTGCACATGTGGAACAAAGAAACATCGGTTGACAAGAGTGCAGTGATAAACATCTCCGACCGTCGAGCGGAAGGTCTGTAGTTCAAAGTCGTTCCATCGCCCACAAAAAACAATTCCTATATGGCAAAACAAAAATTATGCACAGCTGCTGCGAGCGAGAAGCGATCAAAAAACATACTGATGAAGGCATAAGAGTCACAGAACATGGTCACTTCAAACTCATAGTCTGTGTGTGCAATTCTATGGAACCGTGGCTGAGAACTACAACTTACTTACTTACTTACTTACTTAGGTGGCGCTACAGTCCATGGTGAACCTGGGCCTCAACCAACAAGCGTCTCCAGCTGGCACGGTCTTTGACCAGCAGTTTCCAGCACCGCACGCCCAGATGGTTAAGGTCCTCTTCCTCCTGCGTGCGCCACCGTTTATGCGGCCGTCCTCTGCCACGCCTTCCTTCCGGGGTGGATTCGAAGACTCTTCCGATCGGAGCTGTATTTTCCATGCGCTCTACATGGCCTAGCCACCTTAGACGCTGTATCCGTAGACGTCGTACCACGCCGATGTTGCTGTACAACCCGTACAGTTCTTCGTTATATCTTCTCCTGCATACACCGTTTGAACAAACGGGACCGTAGATAGTGCGCAGAATTTTCCTCTCGAAACGACCGAGGGCGTCTTCATCCGTTTTTGTTAAGGTCCAAGCCTCTGCGCCATAAAGGAGGACTGGGATGATCAAGGTCTTATATAGTGTCACCTTGGTTTTCCGAGAGAGGGCTCTACTTCTCAATTGCCTCTTGAGCCCAAAGAAACAGCTAGTGTTGTTGTCGCCGGTCATCAGTGAGCCATGGTAGACGAGTTCCTTGACCATTTCTAAGTTACATATATCCGCCCATGGTGACGTTCTGGTCAATACGTCGGTGTTAACCGTCTCTTTTAGATGAAAGCAGATATTTGGTTTTACCCTCATTAAACCATCTTAGCTGCTTCTACCACAATGTTTACAACGGCCTCATTGACGTCTCACTGTGTCCGTTCAATCACGTCAAAGTCGTCGGTAGCAATTGCGTAGACTTGAAAAAATCGTACCTCTTGTGTTGGCCAGTGACTCTTGCACGACCTTTTCAAGCACGATGTTGAAAAAGTTGCAAGACAACGCGTCACTTTGCCTGAAACCTTTTTTAACATCAAAGGTCTCGGTTTGCTCATTACCGACCTTAATGGAGCAGCGAGAATTCTCCACTGTCATCCTGCACAGTCGGACGAGTTTGGCAGGGATGTTAAAACTAGACGTGGCTTTGTATAGCTCATCTCTATACTCGCTGTCATATGCAGCCTTGAAATCGAAGAGGTTGCGACTGTCGATTTGGTATCCCTGGGTCTTCTCCAAGATCTGCCGTATCGTAAATATTTGGCCTATTGTGGATTTACCTGGCCTGAAACCACACTGATAAGAGCCGATCAGGTTATCCACAAACGGTTTCAGGTGTTCACAAAATACGGGATAGGAGATCTTATATGCGATGTTAAGGAGACTTATTCCCCTATAGTTGGTGCAGTTATAGGGGTCTCCTTTCTTATGGACCGGATAAACTATGCTGAGATTCCATTCGTTGGGCAATTTTTTTTCTCCGACCATACCTTGCAAACGAGATGGTGCATGCACCTTACCAGCTCATCTCCAGCCGCCTTAAGAAGCTCAGCAGACAGGCCGTCGTTGCAGCGTTGCTTTATATGCTTCTTGTTTTGCTGCATGGGCTTATTCGCATTGTTCATCGTATCAGGGGTTTCTAGGTGGTTACGTTTTGAAACGCAGCACCTCTGAGGCAGCATCTCTGACGGCGCTCTGGCGATGCGCCCATTCCTGCTCATTTGTTTGTGCTGCTGTGGGCGAATTTTGACAGAGACACCATCGGCGAAGATTCTGGCAGTCTCTTGCGATTGTAGCTTTCCGACGTCAAGCTTACGTTGTCCTACGACCCCTAAGCATTCTTGATATCCTCATTCGTACCTTGGCTACAAGGTACCGGTAGCACAGAAACGAATCGGTGATCCGATTCGATGTTGGCTCCTCGGAAGGTTTGTACGTCCAAAATACTGGAGCAGTGTCTGGCGTCGATCGCAATGTGATCAAACTGGTTGGTGGTCGATTGATCGAAAGACTGTCAGGTACGCTTGTAGATGTTGAGATGGCTGTGTGAGCAGTTAATAAGCAGCTAGAAGTTGGAAGCCGACTATAGATCTCCTAAAATAGTGTTTGCCGGCTCAGAGGAAGGAAATTCAACATAATCGAAGGAGTTAAATGCAAAGATGGCGGGTTGCTTTCTAATGAGATGGACGTTAGGTGTCACTATGGTGGTCTGGGAATGCGGTGGCAGACTGGGGCGACTGTCTCTCTTTTCAAAAAGGGGGATAAAAAAGAGTGCTCCAACTATAGGGGCATATCTATTTTAAGTGTCCCCGGTCGAGTCTACTTTAAGGTGTTGGCAGTACAACCGACCAGTTTTTCACTCTAAGAATAGTATTGAGAAGGCTTGGGATTACGCCAAACCGATCTACAGCTGCTTTGCAGATTTGGAAAATCTACATACGGTCTACGCACGACCGAGTTCCTCGAGGTAAATTTTGGAGTGTTCTGCAGGAGTATGGGATTGATGGTCCTCTGTTGAGGGCCATTCAGTCTCTATACACAAACTGTAGCAGCTGTGTTCGGGTTAACGGTAGTAAATCAACACCTTTCACCGTGGGCATTGGACTTCGCCAATGGTGCGCCTTATCACCTCTCCTTTTTATTACATATATGGACTGGATGTTGCAGCGCAGTCGAGACGAGGAGTGTTTCACATTGGAAAGAGTTGTTACGACCGATGGGAGGAGTAATGCTGAGCTTTCCTGCAGGATTGGCTAAGCTGGGTCAATTTTGAAACAGCTTGGGAGATCTGTAATCACGAAGACCGAGCTTGGCATCAAAGCCAGGTTAGCGGTTTTTAACTCAGTACTTGTTCCAACTCCCACCTATGGTCATGAAATTTGAGTATTGACCGAAAGAATAAAATCGCGAATACAAACTGCCGAAATGGGATTTCTTCGTGTTGTTGTGGGAGTTACTCACCGGGATATGGTGAGAAACATGGCAGTGCGCGAGGAGCTCAATGTTGAGCAGCTGTTTTTCCGATCGGAAAAGGCAATGCTTCGATGGTTTGGTCACGTGTCGCCATCATCATGACTTCCGAATCATGCCCTGAATGCAATACCATCAGGCAGGCGACCGCTTGGCAGACCCAGGACGAGGTGGTTGGGCCAAGTCCAAAAACTCGCCTGGGTACGCTTGGGCATAGCTCCATAGCTTGGGCATAGTAAGAGTCGATGGCGGAAGATCGAGTGGCCTGGATATTCCGTGGCTTGCATTACCCTCACGACTCTTTCAGTGGAACATGCGGACCACCGAAAATGTTTGTATGTATGTATGTCCAAAGTAGTGATCCCATAGTATTATCTCCTTTATCTAGTTTATCAATAATAAAAGGTGGATTTTGCCTTAACTCAGATAGAATTCTTTCCTTTGATGGCAATATACACGACGATATCATGTAGATAGAGAGGAAGATCGTCTCATCTGAAATCCAGCATCTACTTTTAAGGATATCTTTCATGCACAACCCTTTTCCGTGTCTAGAATATTTTAACTCCACCTCTACAACTTCTGACTCTTTTCTTATCCTTTCATAAAAATAAATGAATTAATTTACCTCACAAAAGGACTTCTAATGAGCTTACTGCCTTCAATTTCATCCATCATTTGATCTCCACCACTATGCACTGTACGTCCGCAATCTATCCCCTGTTGTTTAAATTCAATTTGCAACTTGAGTCTTACAGTATAAGTAAGGAGCAGTTTCTAAAGAGAAAAAAAAACCTTCTACCCGACGTTTGGTCAAATTGCGCGCACCCTTCACGCAAGAACCCATTAGATCATCAAAGCCTTTTTCCCCTATCATCATCGTCATCGTTCTTGTCCTATCGCCGTCATCGTTGTAAGTCGTCTTTATCCTTGCAGTAGCATTTTTGTCCCTTTTCCCTCCATCTATAGCTACTTAATTGTTTACTTTGCATAGGAAATGTAAAATATACATGCGACACAGGGGAAAGACGAAAACGTAAGGAATAGGGGGAGAAAACAATTTGATAAGGACTTAACGACCATTATCCTAAATGTAAGTTAATGCATTGAAACAGGAAGCTGTATAAAGGAGAAATCCTTAAAGGGTCAGAATAAAAAAGATGAGAAAAGGTAATTAATCGATGGTGCAGAGATCCATTAGAATGCATAGGGACTATGGCAAGTCCAGGAGCATCCTCACGAACAGACGCGCGCCTTACCACGTACCGGGGTCCGTCGAGTATTAACGAAGCTGGAAAGAAACTTTCTCCTCGAGATAGAGCATTAAGCTTCAGCCAAGTTTCGTTCATTTTACTTTAATTGTTCTATCCCCAAACTGTTTCGACCCGAGTGCTTGTTTTGCTCACTTTTAATGAGTTTCGCCATCACTCCTGTTCCATGACCGGAAGTTTTCTTCTTGTCCAAACAGATTCATTCACTCTAAACTGGGCGGGTGGTAATGTAGGAGAAGGGTGGAAAAGGTCCGAGAAGCAATTGCAAAACAAAACTCCCAGGTCAGGTTTTTGATGTACACGTGCACGTGTATCTTGTAGGATCCTTGTGACAATTGATAAGGGAGACGAGGCATACCAACTTGCTGAATTTATATTGGTGTTACAATTTTGGGTTCCCGAAATGGGAGCGGGGATTGGGATGGTGAATAATCCAGGGATTCTCTTTCAAGAGGGTATCCCTTAGAGAAAGCTAGTGGGAACAACTTCGTAAACTCGTGTTTTACCAAAGGTCCTGGTACAGATAAGTATCTATTCCGGTGACATGGTTTTAATTTTACGAGCATGTACATATGCATGTGATTTAATGGTAGTCATAAACACTGTGTTCTTTGGGGCAACCTTTTCAAACAAAGTCATAAACGGAGCTTTGCAATCGAGGGTATGAATTCATTACACTTTGATTGTAGACTTCCCCTTTTAAACGCCTCACTGGTCTTGTAGAAGAAGAAGGCGATGAAAAGGTCAACATTAAAAAGTTGAAGTAGATAGATGTGATGAGGGAGTTCGTAGATTCTATGATCTGGAAGACCTAAGAGTCGGGTAGTGTCTTTACGGTATTTAAAATGTAGGTTGTTGACCGCGACAAGATCTCGAAGCAAAAATCTATGATATCAACTTTAGAAACGTATAGGCTTGATAACGGTCATATGAAACTCTTATATGATTTGCCACAGCGGATCTGTAAATATTTTTTCAAAGAAGGGTCGACATTTTGTATCTGAACATAGTATTGAAAAATCGTCGACCTAAACGTTTAATACGATCAGTAAAGGTCAACACAGATAGAACAGGTCCTACATGTCTGCCTTGTGGTACATCAGATATACGAGCCTCTTTGACAGTTTGGTGATTAGTTGAATCAGTTTTGTTTAAACTTGCGTTAAAGATAGCCACCAGCAAATTGACATATTTTTTTCGCATTTTTTTTTTCGATGTTCGTGGTCGCTCTTTTCGATAAAGTCGTGGTTGCAGTTATCGTCAACCGCGCTGCGGTTGAAAATGTGAATAGTATTTACGATCCTGATACTGTATTGGTCAATCATGCGCAGCTTTGATTTACTCGATTCTGTCCCTCTAATATCGATGTCAAAGATGCACCACGTCCTGGAAGACCAATTATACAAAATGTCGGTAAGATCATGGAAATCGTCATGCCTGACCGTCATGTAGACACTGTCTCGATTGCCCAGAAGCTAAACACTGCACGAAAAGCCGTTTGGAATTATTTGAATATGACTGGATACAGAGGGTCGATGTACTCCTGTGTCCAAAAAGTGTGTGCTAATGGATTTGGGAATTCCTTTCATTTTTACATGGGTAGGACTGTCTTTCACATCCATGGCCGTGGTAAACAACACCGATTGTAGAACGGAAGGTCTGTAGTTTATAGTCTATTCGTAGCCAAAAATACAATTCTTATAAGGAAAAATTGTGCAACACAGGTCTTGTAAATGAGAAATGACTTAAATACTGATGAAGGCATAACACTCACAGTATGTGAACTCTGTGTGCAGTTTTAATATAACACCACAATTGCATGGAACATTTGCTGAGAACTACAACCAACGTGAAAATTCATTCGAGTTCCTCTCGAAGCTTATCCAGGACAACCACCCCTTGGAGAGTAGTGAACGAACATCTACGACCCAAATCATCTGCACTCGACACAGGTTGTGTGACAAACATAATAAGAGTATGACTCTTGAACCTGCGCGAATTGTAAAAAAGAAAAAAATCTTTGCCAAGTTTCACAACAAAACATTAATTTAAGTATAAGATACTCTGCGTTTTGTGACCTGCTAAAAGTGATTCTTTGATTTCCAAAATGTCCAAGTTTGTTGAGAGCACCGTGGCACAGTGGGTAGTCTGTTAGCCCCTGACACCCATGACACGGAATCGAATTCTAACAACAGCCATGTTATTAAATGTTTGTCATGAAAAATCTTTTCGAAATTCGCCGTTCGCAATAAACCGTAGGCCCCTTTCACCTATGGGAAAATAAAATCATAAAGAACATGGGTGATTGTGAGGAGCTATTCTTAAGCTCCCTGGAGCTATTACGCCGTGTGCATACACCGCAAATACTGCAAACACTAGTATGTAACACGCAGTAAGTGTGTCATTCGACACACTTTAAGATAAAGTGTGTCACTTAACACGTTTGACCTTTAAAATTGAGACACTTATTCGTATTAAAGCTATAACACGTTCTATTGCATGTCACATATAAAACCTCTAATGACACCTTATTGTGTTATAGGGACACACTTAGTAATTATCAATACCATTAGAATCAATCAATCAAACAAATACAGGACAAGAAATGTCTCTGTCTCATGCACATGCGCTGTGATTTCACAGTTGAGTTCCAATGTCAGTCAGGAGTGGCTCTGAAAGCACTGAAAAACGGAAATTTCGCAACTATGCTTACAAGAGGTAGATTCCCAACTAAGTGTATGCAACCTTGCCAGACAGCAAATTGCGACCACCGTACTCATCTGATTTGGCACCGTGCGAATTCTAGCTACTCAGCAAACTCAAAAGATCGCTCTAAGGACACTATTATACGTCGATAGGGGAGATACAAGCCACATGGAAGAGAAAGTTAATGGCCGTCTCGGAAATCTACGTAAACAACTGCTTCGAAGAGTAGAAAATCAGCGTAGCCTGCTCTTTTAAGATGATTGCAACTTGTGATATGGTTGTAGGTCAAGCAAACCACCTCTTGACAAGCCGATGTTCACTCACAGTATTCACACCATACACTCCACAAATTTTTCAGTATGTTTTTTTCTGCGTCTTTTAAGTTTGTGGCAGTAAAGAAAACCAAGGTTGCGCTATACCAACCCTTAATCATCCCGGTCTTCCTCTAGATCGCAGAGGCCTGAACTTTAACGAAAGCGGACGAGGAGGACCTTGCTTGTTTCGACATGAAAGTTTTGAGTTCAATGCGTTAGTATAAACAGAGTGTAGAAGAGACAGCGACATCGGCCTGGTAGGACGTCTTCAGATCCAACATGGTGGCTGGGCCATTTAGAGCGAATGGATAACATAGCTCCGGGCCGAAGAGTCTTCGAGTCAGTTACAAGTCCGTGGTGAATCTGGGCCTCAACCAATAAGCGTCTCCAGCTGGCACGGTCTTTGGCCGGCTGTTTCAAGCGCCGCTCGCCCAGTTGGTTAAGGTCCACTTCCACCTGCGTGCGCCACCGTTGATGGGGCCGTCATCTGCCGCGCCTTCCTTCCGGGGTGGATTCGAAGACTCTTCGGATCGGAGCTGTATTTTTCATGCGCTCTACTTGGTCTAGCCATCTTAGACGCTGTATCCGTAAATGTCGTACCAGGCCGATGCCGCTGTACAACCCGTACAGTTCTTCGTTAAATCTTCTCCTCCGTACACCGTTTGAACAAACGGGACCGTAGGTAGTGCGCATCATTTTCCTCTCGAAACGACCAAGGGCATATTCATCCGCTTTTGTTAAGGTGCAAGCCTCTGCGCCGTAAAGGAGGACAGGGATGATTAAGGTCTTATATAGTGTCACCTTGGTTTTCCGAAAGAGGGCTCTACTTCTCAGTTGCCTCTTGAGCCCAAAGAAACAGCGGTTGGCAAGAGTGATCCTGCGTTTTATCTCAGCGCTGGTGTTGTTGTCGCTGGTCATCAGTGAGCCAAGGTGGACGAATTCCTTGACCACTTCAAAGCTATATCCGCCCATGGTGACGTTCTGGCCAATACGTCGGTGTTGTCCATCGCTTTTAGATGAAAGCAGATATTTGGTTTTACCCTCAATCACCTTAAGACCCATCTTAGCCGCTTCAACCTCAATGCTTACAAAGGCCTCATCGACGTCTCGCTGTATCCGTCCAATCACGTTAATGTCGTCAGCGTAGGCCTGCAATTGCGTAGACTTGAAATAAATCGTACCTCTTGTGTTGGCCAGTGACTCTTGCACGATCCTTTCAAGCACGATGTTGAAAAAGTTACATGACAGCGCGTCACCTTGCATAAATCCTTTTTTAACATCAAAGGTCTCTGTATGGTCATTACCGACCTTAATGGAGCAGTAAGAATTCTCCATTGTCACCCTGCACAGTCGGACGAGTTTGGCAGGGATGTTAAAACTAGACATGGCTTTGTATAGCTCACTCTATACACGCTGTCATATGCAGCCTTGAAATCGACGACGAGGTGGTGAGTGTCGATTTGTTATTCCTGGGTCTTCTTCAAGATCTGCCGTAGCGTAAGTATTTGGTCTATTGTGGATTTACTTGGCCTGAAACCACACTGATAAGAGCCGATCAGGTTATCCACAAACGATTTCAGGCGTTCACACAATACGGCAGAGAAGATCTTATGTGCGATGTTAAGGAGACTTATTCCCCTATATTTGGCGCAGTTATAGGGGTCTCCTTTCTTATGGACCGGCCAAACGATGCTGAGATTCCATTCGTCGGGCATGCTTTCCTCCGACCATACCTTGCAAATGAGATGGTGCATGCACCATACCAGCTCATCTCCAGCCGCATTAAGAAGCTCAGCAGACAGACCGTCTGCGCCCGCAGCTTTATTAGACTTAAGTCTTGATATCGCTATTTTGACTTCGTCTAGGTCGGGTGGACTGAATTCTGTTACATCGTCGTCCACTACGAATCTATCTTGTCTATCATCGCCGTTATACAGTCTGCAGAAGTGGTCTTTCCTCATCCTCAGCATCGACTGCGACTCTCCAACAGTTCTCCATTTTCATCTCTGCAGGCCGCTGCTCTGGCTTTGTAGCCTGGCATGTTCGTTTTACCTTATTGTAAAACTTACAGGCGTCATTCCTGCGGAAGCTTCTCTCCATCTCCTCGACCTCACGCTGTCCGTGCTCTCTCTTCTTTCTTCTGAAAAGCGTGTGTTCCTCTCTTGTCGTTTACATAGGAGGTGCTGAATTTAGACGTGGTCTATCATACGTTTGTCTTTCGCGTGTTCGCAAGTTGTCCGGACTACTCATAGAGCCAGCCTTTCCTAAATCAAGGTTACTCTCAATCAACAACGGTGCTGGATCGATCGTTAAGCGCCCCGAATCAGGAAGGCTCAAAGAGCTATCATTACAAAATTATAGTACTTCGTAAATTCTACCTATAAGCCTAATGCTAATTAAACCGAAAACGTTTGAACTTGAAATATAATCGCTGTTGTCCTTTTATGATTTTATGTGATATCGTGTTTCCATTTTATGTGTGTTTTATGTCAGATTTCATGGCTGCAACTGATGCAGAAGCCTTACATATGGGGCTAGTGCAATACGGCACTGCGACCTTTGCGGATCTGTTGTGCCTGTACATTTCCCTTACAGCTTATACAGTAAAGTCTGATGTCAAAAACGGTGCCAAAAATCAACATGCCTGTTGCGCAGATTAACATCCTTCGAAGGTGCGAGACGAGATGTTGCTTATCTCGGATGAGATCGCGCCGTTCGCTTGCTATGAAAGAGCTCGCTACGCTTAATTTGGGTAGATTGCGAAGCGGATTACCGTCCTAGTCTCATTTAGAAATAACAAAGCGACTCACCGGACGAAACTGCTCTTATCGCTCATTCTGGCAATAATCCATTCACATCTAACGTAAACGTAAATTTAATGAAATGCAACCTGCATATGGCGGTTTTCGACAATAACAAAGTTCCTCAACGAAACGACACGAAAAACAAGCCTTTCCGGAGACGTACATACATTATGTAGAAAAGCAGAACTTTACTTTGGGCATAAGCTCCTTACTACTCTTTAGTCATTAGATGATTTCGAGAGGTATCAAGACAACAAAGTTATTTTTACTAAGCCCTTCGTCAGTTAATAAGTTTGGGATTAAAAAAGAAATTGGAAAAGAAAAACTGTGATGACTTCTCTACCGCATACGTATAGTTGTGCACTCTCTATGATGGTACTCGAATCCAAACAGCGAATTGTAGATTTCCCTTTTTTTGTCAGAGGGTACAGGTACTTTGATATATTAGACATATTAGAACTGAGACAGTGCATGATAGGTAGTTTTGAGAAATGACATGTGCCGTCACCAAACCTGCTTATCCTTCCGTGCCACTTGTCTTTTTGTTCCAAAGATAAACACGAATTTCATGCCTCAGATGACTTCTATTTTCATTTTCATCCGAAATCCGATATCCCCCTTACTCTCCGTTTTCGACTTCATATTATTTTTGAATTGGGAATGAAGGTATTTTTCAATTAGCATAACCTTCTAACTTTTCTCAGTCTCTCAACTTCCACTGCCTGCCTATCGTTCGTGCCCCTTGCGTTCTTATATCAATAAACAATCAGCATTCAATGGAAGAGTAGAAAACTCAAAATCTGGCGCATGATACCCTTGGCATACCCCTGCTTACTATGGCACACTTCACTTAAAATGCGAAAAATGAACTTCGCCGTAACAAGAACAAGTAAACAAAAAACAAATTCCAGGAATTCCAGAATCCCATTCGTCGTACTTCACTTTCCCCAGTCGGCGAGCTGATATTGTGCTGCAACTGAATGGCTGTCTTTCCGCCGCCACGATACTGCTTCCGTTCAGTATCTACCGTCATGCCACCATACCCATAATGAGCTGAATTATAAAATAGTAAAGTTTTCCTCCCCGAGTGTGCTTAAAAATGGCAACATGAATTCCACTCCACCATCAGGACGAACCGGCTTTACCATATTGCATGCAGCAACTCAGTAATGGAAGAAAACCTTTCAATACCATTCCCGAGATACGAGAAAAACTCGCTCGTGCAGTGCAGTATTATACTCGGCTACGGACAAAGTCATTTTCGACGAGTAAAAAACGAAAGTCTTAAATGTGTTTAATGGTTCTCTTGTTGTTTTTTTTTTTTGGGTTCTCAAGTCCCGAAGGATACATTCCATGTCGAACAGAAAACTCCTTGTTGTGCTCTTACTACTCGGTCTGTTCTATGGATTCTATCGAGTTATCCCTGTTGGCGACAAGGGTGCTCTTCTCGTTCGTACCTTCGTTCTCCGTATCGATTCATTCAAAATACATGAGGAATTGTAGTATTTACTTAGGGGGTGAAGTTGTAAACCTTGAAGCTGGACATTTTTATTTTACCCCCTGACTATGTCCTTCGATTGGAGGAGTTGTTGAAACAAAAATACGAATCATCCGTTCGGAGATGTATTGCAATGGCCAGCAGGTATAAGTATACTGCAATTCGTTCGATTTTAGTACAGTATTTCCAGAAATATGTAGAGGGCATGGGCTCGGACATACAGGGTAAAGTTGTTGATTGCTCTCAACCTGGCGAGATGCCAGCAACGATCCCTGTTTAAATACCCGGGTCAAGTTGACATACGGCCTCCTCGCGGCGCCCTCTGGATAGCCTCTTCAACAACCGTTGGGAGGTGAACAAACGTATGCAGCGAAAAAAACCCCGACTAGAATGGCGGTTTTGCGGCGGGCTAACAATCCGCCCACGTAAAAAAAACCTAAAGTTATGAATGAGCAAGATGCCTCGGATACACGGACGGATACTCGACGACGACAACGCACGAAAAAGGAACACGATTTGCGAGTATGCTCCTGGAATGTCAGAACCCTGTACACTCCCGGAGCTGCTTATAAACTGGAAGGAATCCTCACGCAGTACAAGGCGGATATTACTGCGGTCCAGGAAATACGCTGGATAGGAAACGGTATGATTAGGAGGAAAAATTGCGACATTTACTACAGCTGTCACAAAAGGTTGCACTAACTGGGATGCGGAATTGTCGTGGGAAAGCGGTTAAGGTCGAAGGTCATCAACTTTAAACCTAAAAGTGATCACCTGGCTGTGATCCCCATCAGAGGCAGATTTTATAACAGCAGCCTTATATGTGCACACGCCCCTACCGACGAGGCTGAAGACCCTATCAAGGAGGAATTTCTATGACCTCCTGGACAACGCCTACCGGAGTACGATGTTAAAATCGTGCTCGGGGACTTCAACGCCAAAATCGGTAAGGAGAACACCCTTGGCGGAGTGATCGGAAAGCACAGCCTCCACGATACAACAACAGATAAAGGCTCTCGACTGACGGACTTTGCGACAGCTCGCAATGCGGTGATAAGTAGCACAAGATTTCCCCGTAAGAGAATCCACTCAGTAACCTGGCAATCTCTGGATGGTCGAATCGCCAACCAAATCGACCATGTGCTCATTGACACAAGGCACTAGTCAAACATTCTGGTTGTGCGAACATTCAAGGCAAATGTCGACTCTGACAACTTCCTCGAAGCAGCAAGATTCAGAGCTCGACTGTCCAATGTCAGAAAGCTGCACCAGCCCACAATGAGGAGGTTCGACATTGGGCGCCTGAGCACACCGGAGGCTACCAGAGTCTACAGGGAGCAGCTGAGCGAAAGACTCTACGGTATGCCTACGTCGAACACAAATGCCAATTATGTGTGGCTGCATTGCCGCTAAGCCATTCAGGAAGTAGCCGAAACCACCTTAGGATACCTACCACCCCCGACAAGAAACCCGTGGTATGATGGCGAGTGTGAGCAGAAAAAGGCAGCAACCGACGAGGCGTACCAAAAGGCGCTGCAGAGGAAAACCAGGGCAGCGCGAGAAAAGTACCGAGCCAGAAGAAGGGAGGAGAAGAAACTACTGCGACAAAAGAAAAGAATCTTCGCAGCCTCCCAGCTCAAGGATATCGAGGAGTCTAGGGATAAACATAAAATAGGAGCCTTTTACAAGAAGGCCAAAGGCCTTGCAGGAGGCTTCAAAAAGGGCACCCTGGCTCTTCGAAACTGCGAGGGTAATCTTGTCACCGACCCGCAGGGAATAGTGGATGTATTTAAGCAGCATTTCCAGCAGCTGCTTAACGAGCATGACCAAGAGAGAGTGGTAGGGACCGAGGAAATCCCAACTCCAGCCGCTGAAGTAGTCCACCCACCCAGCATAGAAGAAGTCGGCACAGCTATTCAGAAGCTGAAGAACAACAAGGCCGCAGGCTCAGATGGCTTGCCATCAGAGCTCTTCAAGGCTGGCGGCGATGTTCTGGTAGGGAGCATGCACCAGTTCACCTGCAGAATTTGGGAAGATGAGAGCATGCCCGACGACTGGAATACCAGCTCTATATGCCCCATCCACAAAAAAGGCGATCCTACCTCTTGCAAGAACTATAGAGGTATATCCATGCTCAATGTCGCATACAAGATCCTGTCCAGCGTATTTTGTGAACGTCTTAAACCATTTTGCACCGCATTAATCGGCAGCTACCAGTGCGGCTTCCGGCCCGGCAAATCAACTATAGACCAAATTTTCACACTTCGACAAATCCTGGAAAAGACCAACGAGTTTCGAATCGACACACACCATCTTTTCATCGATTTCAAAGCCGCATACAACAGCATTCATCGTGAAGCACTGTTTGGGGCGATGGCCGAATTCGGGATCCCGGTAAAACTGATCCAGTTCTGTCGCGCCACGCCAAAAAACACGCGATGCACCGTGCAACTCGGTTCTAGGACCTCGGAACCATTCGAAACATGCACCGGATTTCGGCAAGGAGATGCGCTGTCATGTGACTTCTTCAACCTGGTGCTGGAGCAGATAGTGCGACGGGCAGGCGTCAACGGGGAAGGCACTATCTTTTACAAGTCCATCCAGCTGCTAGGATACGCGGATGATATCGACATCATCGCGTGTTCTCGCCGTGGCATTGTGGAAGCATTCACGGCGATTGAAGAACAGGCGAAACGAATTGGTCTTAAGATCAATGAGGACAAAACGAAATACATGCTGTCAAGCAAACACCAATCCGTCGCTCACCACCTGGGACAAAACATAACATTGACAGCTACAATTTCGAGGTAGTTAAGGAGTTTGTCTACCTCGGGGCAAACGTAAATTCCACAAATGACACCACAGTGGAGATCCGGCGTAGAATCGCCCTTGGCAACCGCTGCTACTTCGGCTTGTCCAAACAACTGGGGTTGAAATAAATTTAACTCCGGAAGGTGAATTTTCATAAGTTTATTTAAAAGTATAACCGAATTAAACCGGGTCTAACAAAATTAACGTAACTTTTTGAATTCAGAAAATGTATCGACATATATAGCAAAAAAATATAACAGGTTTTATGTACATAATTCCTTATTGGAAAGAAAACTGTAGAAAAGTGATGCCCAATATCTTAGAACAAAAAAATGTTAGTTTAAATTTTAACATCCTCCGGCCGCGACAATTCGTTTTCACGGATCTCCAAAGGATATAAGAGCTGTATAGCGCGGCGCAATATTTTTCCATCAGCGAAGCGAACTTCCGCCGCTCTCACTTTACCATCTCGTCCAGGGTAACAAGTTTCCACCATAGCCAATTTCCACTGGATTCTTGGAGTTGCAGAATCGTAAACAAGAACAACATCTCCTGTGCGAATTTCCTTTGAAAAGCATTTGTTAATATAATGGGCTGAACGAAGAAGTCCTAGGTACTCGGTTTTCCATCTTTTCCAAAGGTGAGAGGTGTATTTGATTCTCGCGATCCATCTCGTACGAAGTCCTAAAGAAATAGCTGGTGCTGTGTTTTCACTTACAGAAGTGTTTGATGCTCCCGTGAGGAAATGGTCGGGTGTAAGCGGAGACAAGTCGAGGGGGTCGTTGCTAATATAAGTTAGTGGTCGCATGTTTATTATCCGTTCAGCTTCTGTTAGGAGCGTTTGCAATTCATCAATTTCAATCTTAGCCTTCCAGATGGTAATTTTAAGGATATTCTTAACACTTCGTACCATTCGTTCCCAAAATCCAGCCCACCAAGGCGCCCTTTCTACGCTGAAACGCCATATGATGCCACGATTGCTGAGAAATCCATGGAAAACTTCGCTGTTAAATATATCACCAAGAGCTTTAACTTCACTTGCTGCCTTCTTAAATGTTTTGGCGTTATCTGAGTAAATCATATTTGGTACACCTCTTCGCGCCATAAAGCGCCTAATAGCTAAAAGGCAACATTCCGTAGTCAGATCAAGCACAAGCTCTAGATGTAAAGCCCGAACAGTTGCACAAGTGAAGATCATAATGTATACTTTCTTGGATTCCTTCTCCTTGTGGGCGGTATAAAGCGGTCCGGCAAAGTCCACACCCACTGTTTCAAAAGGATGAGCAGCTAATATACGCTGAAGCGGTAAAGGAGCAAAAGGTTGCGAAGCAGCTTTCCCTTTTAATCGTCTACAGATTCGGCAGTCCGCAATGACCTTTTTAATAAGTTGACGCCCTCCTATTAACCAAAACCGTTCGCGCATCTTCGCTAAGACAGTATTGACACCTCCATGTAGTGTTAATGTATGATAGTAAGTTGCTACATGCTTGCTTAATAGACAACCTTTTGGTAAAATGATTGGGTTCACTACATCTGCCGGTTCATCAAGTTGTTGCAGTCTGCTACCCAAGCGAAGAAGTCCATCCGTATCCAGAACTGGATTGAGAGTTAAGAGGGTCGAAGAACGAGAGATAGGTTTTCCGACCTGCAAAGACAAAATTTCATTAGTAAAGCAGGTTTTTTGAATAAATTTCACCCAATATGTTTCGGCCTTTTGAAGTTCCCTCGCTCCAAGAAATTTCGTTGCAGGCTTTTTCTTACGAAAAATAAAATCGACCGCTCGAAGAACATAACAAGTAATTCTTAAAAGCTTCTTCCACGAACTATATTTTTCGTATGATAGTATGGGCTCGTTGACGTCAATTGATGTCGAAGAACTGTCTTCTTCGAACGCGGCATATAGGGTCATTGATTGACCGATATCAACTGGTGGGATAAAAGGCCAATTAGATTTGTCACCTTTCAGCCATTCAGGGCCCTCTCTCCATAACGTGGACGATGCTAATTGTTGAATGGATATACCTCTGGTGATCAGATCCGCGGGGTTAGTTGATCCTGAGCAATGCCACCAATCCATTGTATTTGTGAGATCTTGTATTTCCTTCACACGATTAAAAACAAATGGCTTCCAACGCCGAATATCTCCACGTATCCAATGCAAGGTTATCTGAGAATCCGTCCACAAATAATACCTTTTGCAAGGAAGTTCGGATTTTTTAAAGAAGGCACATAATCTAGCAGCTACTAAAGCTGCAGTTAATTCTAACTTCGGCAGACTAATGTCATCAGTATTGCTATATTTTAGTGGGGCAACTCGAACCTTGGAGCATACGAATCTCACCTGCGCTTCATACATAGTGTACTCAATTCTTAGGAATGCGACTGCTCCAAATGCCTTTTGGCTTGCATCTGCAAATATGTGCATTTCAATATCCTTACATTCTTCGCCTACTCCAACCCATCTTGGAAATGAGAGTCCACCAATCTGATCAAGATCTTTTACGCATACACTCCATTCCTTGAGAAAATCATCCCCAATAGGTTGATCCCAGGTGAGCTTAACTCGCCACAAGGACTGAAAAAGAATTTTAAGCCGAATAACAACCGGATTCAAGAAACCAAAAGGGTCATATATTCTGGCAATAACTTTCAAGACGCTACGCTTGGTTGCTGCAGTAATCTTCTGTAACTCTTCAGGATTGAGGTTGAGAGCTAAGCTATCATCGAAAATATTCCATCGTACACCCAAAACTGTTTGCATCTGATCAATGTTGCTGTTTCCTAATAGTTCTCGAATGCTATCGTCGTTGCTCATCCACTTCCTCAAATTCATGTAAGCACGACTCATAATAAGCATCGATTCTTGATAAAAGAGTTCTGCTTCGGCACGACTATTTACGCTAGTAACTAAATCGTCCATGTAGAAAGATCTACATAACCGTGCACAGGTATCTGGATACTCAGCTGTGGTTTCGCGAAGATGTAAGTCAATGGTTGCTGACAACAAAAAGGGACTGCAAGTGACGTCAAATGTAACACGATTCATGCGGAATTCCTGAATACTCGGGGTATCCTGCGATGGTAGTACCTTATCAGCAAACCATAAAAATCGATGACTATCGCGGTCTTTCTCTGCTAAAGCGATTTGTAAGAACGCCTTTTCTATGTCAGCAACCAGTGCAATTTTTCCCAGCCGAAAGTGTAATAATATTTTTAAAATATCTGGCAGCAAATTGGAGCCTGTCCACAAACAATCATTTAAAGAAACTTTACTTGGAGCGTGGGAGGAAGCATCAAATACGATTCGAACTTTTGTGGTGGACTTCTCCGGACGATATACAGCACAATGCGGCATGAAGTATAAATTCAAAGCGTCGGCTTGATGAGGCACTCGTTCAGCACAACCAGAGGAGATAAATTCACGCATAGCGGCGTCGCGTCGTATTCCAACAGTTTCATCGGTTCCTTTGAAAGCCGTCTCATTAGACAGTGTAATCTGGATAAGGCGTTTTCTCTATTTGAATCTAGCTGATGGTCCAAATGTTTCCATGGCAACGTCGCTTCATACCTGGTTGGAGTTTTACGAATACATTTTGCTTGGAGCTCTTTGGTAAATGAGCTTCTTTCCAAATCATCGTTTGTAATACCCAGCAATTCCAGGTTCCACATACTTTCAGAGGGAAAAACTGCAAGGAGTTGAAATGTTTTTGGTATCAAATTTATTATAATCTTTGGAAATATACGGGCCTTGAAGCGTCCATCCGAATACAGTGTCTACTGCTGTCAATCCATTTCCAATTCGCCGATACCTTCCTGTCACAACTTCCCAAAAATAATCTGCACCGACTAAAACACTCATACCTTTTGTCTGCTCATTCCATTCACATTGGAATCTGCCAGGTAAAATCCGTTTATCTGTTGGTAGTAATTGTCTGGAGCAGGCAACGTGTCAGGGCAAATCTCAGGCACGACCACCGCCATAATCTCTAGTTCAAATGAAGAAAATTGACTTTTTAATATTAACTTCACTGTTCTCAGCCGTTTAAAGTTTGGAACTTTAGCATTGCCAAATGGAATTACACTCATGCTTACAAAACCCACGGTGGGCAGATTTAATTGATTAGCCACAGCTTCGGTCACGTAGGTCTTTTGACTGCCCCCATCAATAACAATCCGCACAAACAAGTCACATTTGCTTGTTGGTGAAGTGATCAACACGCGCGCGGTCTGGAGAAAGACATTTGTAGAGAGATTAGAAGAGTTATTCGATGTAAACAAATTCGCTGATGATAACAGCGATGCTGTACTGCTCGTAGTTTCTTGACTATTCGCTTTTGAGGTAAGTTTTCTCCCTTCACACAGAACAGTAGCATGCATTCCCTTACATTTTTTACAAATTATACCTTTCACTCTGCAATATTTGACAGTATGGCCTTTATGTGTGCTCCTAAAACACCTACCATCTTCTTTTAGCATCCGCTTCTTTTCACTTATTGTTTTGACAATGCAACACTCCATTGTCAAATGCTCAACGGAATTACAGAAAAAACAAGTGGATGTTGATTTTCTTGCAGAAGTGAAGAGACCCGCTGCTGTCGTTAGATTAGTATGTTTCGCTCGCGATCTGATAGGTTTCTCGATGCCGGCTCTCTCCATTGACTCAACCTCTTGTTTCAGGAAGCGTAAGATATTCTTAACTTGCCGGTCTCCATCAAACGAGAGGGTCGATGCATCACTCTGGTCATCCGCATTTTCCGATACTTCTGCCGTTTCGTTTCCCTTAACATGCCCTTCTTTATGTATACGATGATAATCAATCCGTAAGACGCTAGGCATGCATCTAAGATGGATGCTTTTGAGCATAATGTAGTAATGAGTGGATGGCACTTCTAGAGCAGGGAGTGAGCGGCTGCTTGCTATTACCGAATTGTAAAATTGTCTTAAGGCTGTCGCATCCGTCCGGCTATGTATAACTGGGAGCGTCATTAGATTTTGCATAATTTTGTCGATCAACTTCTCCGTGTCCCCATACTCCTCTTGCAAAAGGGAAATGGCTCCATTCTAACATGCCTCAGATGGTGTAAAACCAGCAATAGTACTCGCCGCATTCCCTGTTAGTACTGATTGCAAGAAATTTAATTTTTCCACACCAGAAAGCGATTCGTTTTCATGAACAGCTGAGCGGAAATTTTCCCAAAATGGTATCCATTCATTGTAGTCACCGGAAAATTGTTTTAAATTCAATTTCGGCAATCGGGAGCACTGAGACCTTTGTGGTTGTGCTGATCGTTGAGGATTGTCACTACTGGGAATCGGATCAAGACGCTGTCTTACCTTTGTAAGGCGAGTTTGTAAACGAGCAATCATTCCCACAGCTGTGTCTTCATATTCGGCAATTTTTTCAGGAGTTTTGTCCTCAATTTGTTTTGCCTGGATATCTTTATTAATTGAATTTAAGTTTGAGCTGGCCGTGGTTAAACGTTGCAAAAATGAA
Organism: Eumerus sabulonum; assembly: GCA_951905685.1. NCBI lineage: Eukaryota > Metazoa > Arthropoda > Insecta > Diptera > Syrphidae > Eumerus > Eumerus sabulonum. The sequence goes on from OX645060.1 coordinate 32,614,954, forward strand.
GCAAGATCTTCTTCAACAATGTCTAGCGTAGACAAATCTCCTGTCCCGCGTGAACTAATCGATTTTAGATATTCAGTCGCTTCGTTAACGATTTTTGTAATTTGGCTGCGAAAACCGGCACGTGTTTGCAGCTCCATTTTCCCTTTTCTTTTTTTTTTTTTTTTTTTTTTCAATAGCAAGAAAGCAAATTAAATACGAACTGAAGAAAGTACGTTAAAAAACTAATTGAATCTGTTCTCCGACACTCCCGGGTTTCAGCACCATGAAATAAATTTAACTCCGGAAGGTGAATTTTCATAAGTTTATTTAAAAGTATAACCGAATTAAACCGGGTCTAACAAAATTAACGTAACTTTTTGAATTCAGAAAATGTATCGACATATATAGCAAAAAAATATAACAGGTTTTATGTACATAATTCCTTATTGGAAAGAAAACTGTAGAAAAGTGATGCCCAATATCTTAGAACAAAAAAATGTTAGTTTAAATTTTAACAGGGGTCAAAATTCCTCACTCGAAAGACCAAAGTCATGCTTTACAAAACGCTCATTCTGCCAGTCTTGCTGTACGGAGCCGAAAGCTGGACGATAAGCAGGACAGCGGAGCTGATTTTGGGTTCTTTCGAAAGAAAAATTCTGCGCCGGATATTTGGTCCTGTCTGTGAGGAAGGTGAATGGAGAAGAAGACACAACCGCTAACTCTACGAGCTGTACCAAGATGTGGATGTAGTCCGGAAGGCAAGGATCCGTCGACTACACTGGCTCGGCCACATCGAGTGGCCGAACCTCCGGTATAAACACCAAGTAATCGCAGATGTAAGACATCTTGGTCTTGACAACTGGAAGCAGCGTGCCGTCATGGATGGAAGGCAGCTATAGCTCAGGCTCAGATCCTCCATGGATCGCAGGCCTGATAAGTAAGTAAGTAAGAATTTCCAGAAATATCTTGCAGCTGTTGCGGACTATAAAACGTATATAGCGCATGCTAGTGATGAACTTAGTAAAATATAGAAGTTTTCGAAACTAAACTTAAATCTTGGCAACATGCCGTCCAAAATTAAAAGGATACGGGTGATCTTGTGGTGGAGCTCGGTGACAATTGCTCACCTTGTCGTGGTACGGAGGCTCAGTACAGGTAATGACTCTCGAGAGTCCATCTCTAGAGTCCCTACCTCTCCGCTTCCTCTATACCCATCACTTCCTTGTTTCCCTAACTCCATGGTGGAACAGCATACACCGACGGATGCATGGCTAAGAGGGTGCTTGGCTACTAGTATGCGAATTTCGGATACCGGGCGACCTCCGATTTCAATATAGCCTTCCTGCAGTGTCTCGGGCTCCGCTGCCGGTCACCGTACTTTCCCGTGTCCTCGTGGGATCAATTGATAATCAAAACATTTTTCAAGAGAATCACGACTCTCAAATGTCATCGCCTATTAGGCCCTGTGAACCCTCAGCGGCTCAAAAACCAGAAGTGATGCCGGCATCTTTTGCCGACATTGCAGCCGGACGGAAAGCAGAAGATGTGTCTTCACCCTCCGATTCCGACACCACACTCGGTGGGGATTCTGTGAGTATGCTCTCAGAGGAACTCCCAAGTGTAACAAGTAACGAAACCACCAAGCGTGAAGAGGAAGCGCCTCTATCATCTGGTAGCTTCGTTAAACTCAAATCGTCGGAGCAGCGACGTTTTAAAGCTGCTATAATGCAGGGCAAAACTAGAGATGAGGCTCTACTTTATGCAGCCAAAGGTCCGGAACTGAAACGTGATCGTTCCGCTAGCAATACTCCACCAAACCCGGCTGCTAAACGCAGCAAGATCGGCAACCCCCACGTCGATAAAAAGAGCTACAGTTGTTTAGCTGGGAGGATCTGACTCGGCAACGTCCCCAAGGACTTGGGAGCGAACCCCCTTACCACAGCGCAGATGGCAGCCGTTCAGGAGGCTGTAATTGACACCTCCCTTGATGCTGGGTAGGGCATCTAAACCTCGCTTTAAGGGGTCAGGGTGGTTATACTTTGTGTGTGACAACCCAGCTACGGCCGATTGGATGAAACCAACCTTACGGCCATGAAGAATAAGAGTGGACTTGATATTATGCTTGTGGAAGAGGACGCTTTCCCGAAGTCACACATCGTTCGGGGCTACTTCTCACAAAGCACCGGCTTACCCATCACAAAGGTGTTGGCGACGCTGGACTCCCAAAATGACGGCTTATATGCACAGAACTGGAGAGTCATGCAGAGCACGTCAAATAAGGAGAAAACCTACTGCACTTGGCTCTGGCAGTCAGCGACAAGTCTCTGGTTCGACTAATAGGACTCAAGCGCCAAGTGAAAACATCCATAGATGAAGAACAAATCGCTGTGGGAAAACCTACTGCCAGCAGTATGGTAGTTGCACCTACTGCCTGTAGTAAAAAAACCTACAGCCAGCACTATGGTGGTTGCACCTACTGCTGTAGTGGATGGTTGCACCCAGGTCAAGTACGCACAAGCGGTGTGTGCCCTGGTGGAATACTCAGCTTGAATCCCTAAGGAAACAGGTGAGATCGCTGTTTAATAGAGCTAAACGGTATAATATTTGGACGGATTTATAGATCTCCTCTAACTTAATACAACCTCGAACTGAGGAAATCCAAGAGAACGTCTTGCGAGAACATAGACTCGCTTCCAACTGCGGCCCGACTCCATAGAGCGCAAACAAATAGACTCGGGCTGCTTCGCAAATTAGACGCCACCTTTACCGTCAATCGCAGGGAAACCCTGGAGACTTTGCTCGAGGTGCACTTCCCTGGTTCTACTCCTTACTCGATGTCCTCTGACGATCAAATTAACGTCATAGATAACATCGACAGTAAAACAAATAGCCTTCTGGTAGACTCTCCAGCCCGGATAGGATTGAATGGGCAATTAGTTCATTTAAACCCTATTAGGCTCCAGGCAGAGACGGTGTCTTTCCTGTGCTTGAACACAATTTTATCACCACTGATAGTTCTTTTTAGGTCCTGCTTCAACCTGAGATATACCCCAAATTTGGAGAGAGGTCAAACTTGTCTTCATCCCCAAGATTGGGAAACCAAGGGAGCAACCTAAATCCTATCGCCCTATCAGCTTGACTTCGTTCTTTCTTAAAACAATGGAGAAACTGATAGAGCTCCATATCAGAGATATTTTGGAGAATCAGATACCTCTGCATCCCAATCAGTATGCATACCGCAATGAGCGATCTACTGAGAATGCACTACACCATTTGGTGACGTGTATTGAAAACAGTTGCACACAAAAGGAGATTGCAATTTGCGTTTTCCTTCGATAATACTGGCTATGATTCGATCACAACTGCTCTATCCTGCAGGGGTGTGGACCATCCCACTAATCACTGGATTAGGGCGATGCTAAATAGCCATATCATATCAGCTACATGCGGAGAAGTCTCAGTGATAGTATCGGCCTGTCACCACTGCTATGAAAGATAGTCATCGATGATCTACATGACTTACTACGGAAACTAACCACTCGGGGCTACGAGGTCATTGGATATGCTGATGACCTAGAAATCATTATTACGGACAAATGCGAAACCGCTGCCTGTGAGCGCATGCAGCGTGCGCTCCAATTTATCTCTGACTGGTGTGACAGAGAGGGTTTATCGATTAACCCAAATAAGACAATCTTAGTCCCGTTTACAAAGAGGAGAAAGGTACAACCCTGCTCAATCTGTCTAAATGGCACACGCATTTCAGAGGAAGAAAAGTATCTAGGTATTGACCTAGACCGCAGACTCTTCCAGTTGAGTTCTCCAATATGAGAACTAAACTTATAATAGCGACTAAGGTCATGCGGGCCTGGTGACGCACTTACGGTAAAACCTGGGGCTTGAACCAGTGGTAGTCCACTGGTTCTAACCGCGATAGTAAGACCTATCGTCACCTACGGGTCCAACGTATGGTGCAGCCACGTGCAGCCGAACAACTTGCGGACGCTCTTGACCGATATAAAGCGGACATAACATATCCAGGAAATGAGATGGAATGGACCGGGTATAAGGCAATATTTACTACGGCGACTGCTATAGGGAGAGAGGGCTACGATTGTTTGGATGCGGATTTGTTGTTCGAGGTGGACTAAGGCAAAAAGTCCTAAGCTTCCGGCATGTGAGCGAACGCCTCATAACAATCCGTATCAGGGCCAAATTTTTATAACATCAGCCTGATCTGCGTCCACGCCCCCACGGAAAACAAGGATGACTCTACCAAAGATGAGTTCTACGATCTCCTAGACAGAACCTATGCCCAATGTCCCAGCTATCCTTGATGTTCGAACTTTCCGAGGGGCTAACATCGACTCGGACCACTATCTTGTAGTACCCAAGATATGCTTACGGATATCACGAACGCAGCGGAGTAGAGTAAGAATACAAAGTTATGACGTCGGAAAGCTATTATCGCCAGAAACCGCTCGTGCTTTTACCGATCGCATCTCCCTTAAGCTCTCCAATACACCTCAATCCCCCCCGCTGTCAATAAAATAGCAGTGGAGCCTTTGCAAACAAGCCCTGAAAAGCTCTGCATCCGAAGTTTTGGACTCCTACGAGTTAAAAAGAAGGGATGAGCATAAGCTTCTTAGAAGAAAGAGCATGAGAAGCGCGCGATTGTGGATTTGGCGAGGTGTTACTGCAGGCGTAACGTTCGAAAGTTTTATCAACAGATAAAGCGAACATGCCAAGGTTATAAAGCCAGAACGGAAGCCTGCAGGGATGAGAACGGACACCTAGTAGTAGAATCGCAGTCGATGCTGAGAATATGGAAAAAACACTTCTGCAGAATGTATAACGGCGATGTTAGTCAATATACCGCTGTCAGGCATATCCATGATCCATGATCCATGAATGATCCATTTCTAATCGACGGAGACCGCAGAGAATTTTGCCCCCATGACCTCGACGAAGTTAAGATTGCCATATCGAAGCTCAAGTTGAATAAAGCTGCTGGCGCAGACAGACTGTCTGCTAAGCTCTTCACGGCAGCTGGGGATGACCTGGTTAGGAGCATGCACCAGTTCATCTGTAAGATATGGTCAGAGGAAAGCATGCCCGAGGAATGGAGTCTCAGCATCGTATGCCCGATCCACAAGAAAGGAGACCCCTCTGATTGCGCCAACTACAGAGGAATAAGTCTCCTTAACATCGCCTACAAAATCTTCTCTGCCGTTTTGTGTGAACGCCTGAGGGCTTTTGTAAATATCCCGATAGGTCCTTATCAGTGTGGCTTCAGGCCAGGGAAGTTCATCCTCGACCAAATCTTCATACTACGGCATATCCTTGAAAAAACCAATGAATTTCAAGTCGGCGCTCATCACCTATTTGTCGAGTTCAAAGCCGCATATGACAGCGTAACAAAAGACGAGCTATACAGCGCTATGTATTTCTATCTTTGACATCCCTGCTAAACTCGTCAGACTATGCAGGATGGCTTTGGAGAATGCTCGCTGCTCGATTCGAATCGGTGAACACCTGACCGATAGTTTTAATATCAAAATAGGATTTAGGTAGGGCGATGCCCGTATTAAATCACTAGCCAACACAAGAGGCATATTTTATTTCAAATCCAGCTACTCGCATTCGCGGATGACATTGACCTCATCGGAGGAACACAGCGAGGTGTCAATGAGTTGTTTACGAGTATTGAGGCGGAGACAGCGACAATTGGTTTGGCAGCAAGTGGGGACAAAACTAAATATATATTGTCGTCAAAAAGGACGTCTTGGTCAGAACATTTGTATTGGGAGATATAAGTTTGAGGTAGTCAAGGACTTCGTCTGCCTTGGCTCCGCAGTGACCTGGAATAACGACATCAGTTCCGAAATCAAACGCAGATTTCGTTGCCAATCGCTGTTTATTTGGGCTCAGGGGGCAATTGAGTAATAGAGCCCTCTCCCGAACAACAAAGTTGACTCTATACAAGGACCTTATCATCTCGGTCCTGTTGTACGGCGCAATGGCATGGACAATACCAAAAGCGGATGAGGGAGTCTTTGGTAGTTTCGGGAGAAAAATTTGCGTGTGATCTTTGGATCTACAAATAAACGCAGACGGGGGATGGAGGAAAAGAGTCAACCACGAGCTTTACGGGCTGTACAGCGACTTGAGCCTAGTCAGACCACGTAGAGCTAATGGACACCTCAACTCCAGCCCGGAAAGTCTTTGAATCCAACCCCGAGGGATGAAGAATTAGAGGACGGCCGCACCTACGATGGCGCACACAGGTGGAAGGGGACCTCAGCCAACTGGATGTGTGGCAATGGAAAAGGTTAGCAAAATATGATTCTAGTTCGGGTGGCATGTTGGTTGAGGCCCAGTTTCACCCCGAACTGTAGCGCCCGATAAGAATAAAAAGAGCTACGAGAAGCGTCACACGTGGAGGATATCATCTGGAAACTCTTTTGGGCGAGAACTACATGTGTCCAATCGCAGGACTGAATGTTTCTCATTTAGCCTACTAGCCTACGTGGAAAGGGGTCCTAAAACTGAAAGCTGGAAGCGGCGTGAATTCAGATAGCTAACTATCAGATCGCCTAGACACTGTGTTTAGTGGGATCAACAGTTTACGGACTAAAATGAGCTCTTGGAACCTGGTAAAACCATTAATGTCCACCGCTACCACCAACAACTGATCAGATTGCACCGTGTTCTGCCTCGACGAAGACACGACAAGTGGTATTCCTTCCACGACAAAGCCCCATTACCCGGGTCAAAAATGGCTCAGAACTACTCCAAGATTCTACCTGGCAGATGTTATAAATGTCAACTTCCCTTCCGCATGACTCGGCCTATCAATAATAAGATCCATTCCCACAGGATCAATAACAAATAATTGCATCATCCGGCTCCCTGTCCACATTCGTCATGGCATCATCGCAACTCCCCAACCGCCTTGCCTTATTCCACGGAACGTACCCCGGCAAACAAGACCAATTAATTAATAAATGATGTCCCGCCATCATGCAATCTGCCACTTGCCACCATCTGCCCGCACTTCATTCACTCAGTTTTGGGTAATAACTCCTCGTTTCTCTTTTTTCCCTCGTCTCGACGACAAACAAACCCACTTAAACCCAATTATCAAGTTGTTGTTCGGCACATTGGGCAAATAGTAAAACAAAGTCGTATCCTGTTAATGGTCTTCCTGGTCAAATAATGTCGCCCACTCACGCAACGTACAAAGCCAAACAAACGGTTTTGCCTTCTATTCGTATCCTTTTATTGTTGTTTTTGTTTTTCTATGCTAATTTCATTTAATTGTCCTTCGAAACCGCAAAACAACCATCATTGACACCATCAGGCTGTTAGCTTCATACGCCAGCGCCACAGGACATTGCTGATGGATGTCTACTCCTCTTGCACCTGTTTGTGATGTTTCGAGTTTATAGCTCATGTCCTTTTTATCTATTGGTAAAAAACAACAACAACAGTGGCTTCATCGCCAATGGAACACAAATTTGATGGACAGATGGTAGTTCCCAGGAAGAGAACCTCACCATCCGGCCGGCAGTCATACCTTAGTGCAATACACAGAGATACAGAGGCAACACAACAACGTGCTATGAATATCGAAGGAAGCCCAATGCTGCCGGACGACAACGCATGTCGCATCATACCACAAATCCGGAATAGTGGGTGAGATGTGCCTGCTTCGTACCGGAATAAAAATCTCATTCAATTCAATGTCACAAGCAATATTTGTACACGTCAATCACGAAATCATCGGAGTCATCAGATACACTTTGTTTGCTCGTCCTTTATTCTATTTTTTGTTTTTCTGTGTGTGTCGCTTTGGCTTTTGTCTATTTGGATTCCAGGATCTATGGGACGTCTGGCACGGTGGTAGATAATTCAAACGACAGGTAGTGGAGCGAAAAGTTGATAGTTTGTTGGTTTTTGTGGGTGTGGTTAGGACTACGAATATGATTGGAATCGTGTGATGCCATTGGAGCAAGGAAACATGACTTTGTGCTTCTGTCGATAACAGATACAAGGGGAAGTAGCTATGTGGGTTTTCTGTGCGAAAAAGAAAAAATCGAGATCACACTCGACGTGACGACTGATGACACAGAGTTGAATGTTTGTGATGCTCTTCCGGTGTGTCATTTTTTGGGTCTTTTGTTCTTCTTTTTCATTTTTACTTGATAGGATGTAATGGGCCTTCCAATAGGGACTTCCGAGCTTTGACAGTTGATAGCGGCCACACTGTTGAAGCAATATCTGTTGAAGCAACATCTGATTGCCAAATCACCCTACTGGTCTATACTTATTTGATCAAAATAGGTGTTCTATTAGGGCAACGTTCCGCGTGCATCGCCATTTTTCAATCCCCTAAATGGTCCTCCGAGAGAAATTCGCGGTTCGATGGATAAATTTTAGCTCACTGGTTTACGAAAGGGAGGATCTGCTGTAAACATCGCCGATGTCCATGAGAGTGTGCAGACGAATCCGAGGCAGTCGATTTCGTGTCGCTCACAAGAACTCAGCCTTTCGCAGCCAACAACTTGGCGAATTTCGCATCGTAATTTGCCCCATCCACAAAAAAAGGCGATCCTACCTCTTGCAAGAACTATAGAGGTATATCCCTGCTCAATCTCGCATACAAGATCCTGTCCAGCGTATTGTGTGAACGTCTAAAGCCATTTTGCACCGCACTAATCGGCAGCTACCAGTGCGGCTTCCGGCCCGGCAAATCGACTATAGGCCAAATTTTCACACTTCGACAAATCCTGGATAAGACCAACGAGTTTCGAATCGATACACACCATCTTTTCATCAATTTCAAAGCCGCATACGATAGCATTCATCGTGAAGGACTGTATGGTAGGATGGCCGAATTCGGGATCCCGGGAAAACTGATCCAGTTGTGTCGCGCCACGCTAAAAATTACGCGATGCACCGTGCAACTCGGTTCTAGGACTTCGGAACCGCTTGAAACATGCACCGGATTTCGGCAAGGAAATGCGCTGTCATGTGACTTCTTCAACCTGGTGCTGGAGCAGATAGTGCGACGGGCAGGCGTCAACAGGGAAGCCACTATCTTCTACAAGTCCATCCAGCTGCTAGGATACGTGGATGATATCGACATTATCGCGTGTTCTCACCGTAGCATTGTAGAAGCATTCACGGCGATTGAAGAACAGGCGAAACGGGTTGGTCTTAAGGTCAATGAGGACAAGACGAAGTACATGCTGTCAAGCAAAAACCAATCCGTCGCTCACCATCTGGGACAAAATATAACAATTGACAGCTACAATTTCGAGATAGTTAAGGAGTTTGTCTATCTCGGGGCAAACGTATATTCCACAAATGACACCACAGTGGAGATCTGGCATAGAATCGCCCTTGGCAACCGCTGCTACTTCGGCTTGTCCAAACAACTGGGGTCAAAACTCCTCACTCGAAAGACCAAAGTCATGCTTTACAAAATGCTCATACTGCCAGTCTTGCTGTACGGAGCCGAAAGCTGGACGATAAGCAGGACGGCGGAGCTGATTTTGGGTTCTTTCGAAAGAAAAATTCTGCGGCGGATATTTGGTCCTGTCTGTGAGGAAGGTGAATGGAGAAGAAGGATGAAGTCCGGAAGGTAAAAATCCGTCGACTTCACTGGCTCGGCCACATCGAGCGCATGGACACCAATGCTCCAGCTAAGAGGGTCTTCGACTCCGAGCCTCCTGGTTCGAGAAGAAGAGGAAGACCGAACCTCCGCTATAAAGACCAAGTAATCGCGGATGTAAGACATCTTGGTCCGTCAAGGATGGAAGGCAGCTATAGCTCAGGCTCAGATCCTCCATGAATCGCTGGCCTGATAAGTAAGTAAGTAAGTAATGATTGTCACGATCATCTCTCTTGCCAAATATTGCCAGTGGGAGAGTACTGTTTACATGTCCATTCAATATTACGGTCATATCTTTTCCCCTGCAATATGATAGCTCTGTACCTACATATGTCTTGAACTGAGCTATTTGGCTGCACAATATAACTTTTTTGGAGAAATTTAGTGCGGAGATTCTGTACCAATTCTTCCAGTTTATACTCAATCGAAAGATCTTTCCTATGGCACGTGTACCCTTTTGATGGGCCACGTTATCAGTAAATAAGAAACAAAAAGGAAATTATGTTGCGGCATATAATCTACATATTTGACGAATGCCCTCGAAGAATAGCGCTATCAGAGCAATAAAATCAGCACCTCTCGTCATTATTTACAACGCTGTGAATGAAAGAGACCCCATATCATGTCCATGTCCTTTTTACACCTACAGCCCAGATTAAAAACGTCCCAGCAAAGCAATTAGTGTAAATCGTTTCAACATAAAAACGAAACGGTCTTAAAACTCGAAGCCCATAAACCGACCACTTTCACTGAACCCCAACACACGTATTGGTATATCCACCAGAAACAGATAATAAAAAGGATACGTACATATGTATATGTGTATACATAAAAAAGACAATATGAATAGATATGCATGCAATTGTATGCGTAAATGTATCGTACGTACCTTCAACGCAATAAACTTCTAATGAATCCGATGTTTGGTTAACCACCGTACAATTCGTTGGTATTTCTGGCTTACCGGCTGCAATTAAATGAAATACGCACGGCTCCTTCTGCTGTCCAACATTATTGTCCGCCCAACACATAATGGTACCAAAGTCCATTTCCTGTTCGACCGTCATAGCACAGCACCAGTGCCAGGATCCAGTCCCAATTGTGGAAATGAATAAAATTCGAGCAACAGTAGCGGTCCATGGTGTAAACAACCCATCCAAGCGTCATAAAATGAAGTCCATACAAAGTCAGCGGCCAGTAACAGCGAGTTGAACCCGGATGGTAGGACAAAAGCAGAAAAAAAAAAAAAAAAAAACAATAGAGAAGGAGGAAAAACAAAAGTTAGTGTTCGTCGAGCAAAAAGGAGAAAAGTTAATGGACATCTAGAGAGAAGTAACTCACACACGCACATACGCACACACACACACGCCAGTGATACGTGATTCTATCCCGAACAGCACAGGACGAACGTCCACCCCACACGGGAGAATGGAGGAGTAGATCCTTGCTAATTACACAATTATAACGTACGCATAAAATAAAAGTCGACTAATCGGCCACCCGGGTGTAGTCGTTAAGGAGTGAGCCTCCTCCCATGATTCGTCCTCATCCAGCGCCTTTGCCTCTATGCCCATGCCCCAACGAAGGTCAAAACTTGCGTTCGGGATGTTTTCTGTAGTGGCGGAGGGATGCAGAGCCTGGAGGTATTTATGTTTGGACAGAGGATACACTGTGTAGTCAAGGAAGTAGTAAAATGGCAATGAGCATCTTTGGGGATAATTTGTCGTGAAAGGTTTACGAGCAGTTGGGTTTGGCCCGTCACACTTGTTTGTAATTTGCTGGCGACTCATTCTGACAGCTCTGCAGCACCGTTTCCGTCCTTATTTAGTTTTTTCTTCTTGCCAGTGTGTTATGTTTGCTGCTATTTTGGAGGAACTTTCGTCAGACAGTTAAGGCCGCTTAATGCGTGTTCTTCGGGTAATGGTTTATGTTAACGTAATTGTTTAATGACAATGAGAAATAGTTTCCTTTGTTTGTTAACTATTTAATTGCAGAGCTTGAGGACTATGGTGGTGTCAGTTTCGAAATCGATCGATTTTGTCGTAAAACGCTAGCGGTAACTAAATTGTATTAAAGTCTATTATGGGAAGTTGCTCGTGACATTTTTCGTTAACGAATTGCATTCTGGTGCTGAATGAGGACTTGGGGCCATTTTCTTTGTGATCAATTATACGATGGCCACTGAGGCTCGTTACAGCGCAGATAGGGCAACGGTAGACGAAATAACTTGTTCTAGATTCTGGGTGTATGGCAAAAGACTAACAAAAGTCCTGTGGGGTAGCATCTATCCAACGGATGATGCCCTGCTAAAAAGCGAGAAATGCCACCACAAACGAACACCTAGTAAGTATCATCCACCGAACTCCTCGTGGGGCCATCTGGAGATTCCTTCAGAAGCCGGTTTAGACGGTTGGGTTACGTCCTAGTAAGCTGGAACCGTAAAAAAATCATAAACTCAGAGACAACCCCCAAGCCTCGGATTTAGCGGACGGTTTACATATTGACGACGATCGCAAACGTATTTTTGTGGACACGAACCACAAATGAAGGGGAACGTCTAACGGCGAACATTCGAGAAAGTGGACCGAGGGCTATATCAGGGGGAGCACTCGCCCTCGGGAGCATTCAATTTTTGGGATTCAATAACGAGTGATCAGTCGGTGATTCAGCCGTCCAATGAGATGTAGAGGCAAAAGACTAACAAAGGCCTCGTAGGGGTAGCATCTATCCGACGGATGCTGGCCTGTTAAAAAGCGAGAAGAGCCACCGCAGTCGAACATCTTGTGGCACTGCGAGTAAGTCCGATCCCCACCTCCTCGCGGTGCCTTCTGGAGATTTCCTATGGAAATTGCAGACGGGGAAGGGCAAATGGCGAGCCTCCTGCGCAGGATTAGATGGTTGGACTACGGCCTTGTAAGCGGTAACCGTAAAAAAAACAAAAACTCAGAAAGAACCACAAGCCTCTGATATAACGGACCGGATTTATGGTGACGACCCTTGCAAAAAACGAAAAAAAGATAATGTTCTTCGGCTTTGTACCTAGAATGTTAGGTCCCAAAACAGGCCACGTGCAGCCGAACAACTTACGGACGCCCTCGACCGCTTTAAAGCGGACATAACCGCCATCCAGGAAGTGCGATGGAATGGACCGGGTATAGAGCGAATGAAAAACTCCGATATTTACTACGGCGACTGCTATAGGGAGAGAGTTCAACGATTGTTTGGATGCGGATTTGTTGTTCGAGGGGGACTATGGCAAAAAGTCCTAAGCTTTCGGCATGTGAGCCAACGCCTCATAACAATCCGTATCAAGGCTAAATTTTTTAACATCTGCCTGATCTGCGTCCACGCTCCCACAGAAGACAAGGATGACTCCACCAAAGATGAGTTCTACGATCTCATTGACAGAACCTATGCCCAATGTCCCAGCTATGACACCAACATTTTACTAGGCATCTTCGAACGAGTCATCGGCAAACAAAGCCTACACGACACCACATCCGATAACGGACACAGGCTGATTGATCTTGCTACGGGGCGAAATCTCCTTCTAGCCAGTACGCGCTTCCCGCACCTCGATATACACAAAGGCACCTGGCGGTCTTTTGATCAATCGACTACCAACCAGATTGATCACATCGCGTTCGACGTCAGACACTCCTCCACTATTCTTGATGTTCGAACTTTCCGAGGGGCTAACATCGACTCGGACCACTATCTTGTAGTAGCCAAGATGCGCTTACGGATATCACGAACGCAGCGGAGTAGAGTAAGAATACCAAGTTATGACGACGTAAAGCTACTATCGCCAGAAACCGCTCGTGCTTTTACCGATCGCGTCTCCCTTAAGCTCTCCAAAACACCCCAATCCTCCACGCTATCAATAGAACAGCAATGGAGCCTTTGCAAACAAGCCCTGAAAAGCTCGGCATCCGAAGTCTTGGGTTTCAAAGCTCCACCATGAAGAAACACCTGGTTCTGGCCGCCATCACGGAGTCTACTTGCAGAGTTGCTTTAGAGCTACTTTAGATGACGCTATCTTTAAGAAATAAATTCCCAAATTGTTTACTTTATTGATAAATACACTTTTTTTCGATAGAATGTTTACTTTGCATTTAATCGATCCACTAAATTTAAACTTCCTTTTGAGACACCTTGTATTTCAAGCATGTGGCGTCCGTCACTCAAAATTAATACAAAACACCGACCTCCCGGCGGCTGACAGCGCGATCGCGAACTTCGACCGGCCGTTTTCGAATTGACATCAACAAGGATAATGCGGAGGATACATTTTTAGGGTTCCGTACCCAAAGGTAAAACGGAACCCTATTACTGAGACTTCATTATCCGTCCGTCCGTCCGTCCGTCTGTCACCAGGCTGTATCTCATGAACCGTGATGATGTATTTCTGTTGTCGCTACGACAAATACTAAAAACAGAACAAAATGAATATTTAAGGGGGGCTCCCATACAACAGACATGGCTTTCATCCAAAAAATCCCCTTGTACAAATACTGAACTAAGGTTAGTCGACAATATGCCACTACCAGTAGCAAACTTCCCAGTTTTGATCTCTTTTGTGCAAGTTGCTGTGTTCTCGCGGTCCGCACAAAATGGGACCGCGGTCCGCCATTTGGCGACCCCTGGCCTAGATCCTTAATAAAATTGTTTGACACTTTAAGGTAATATCCATTTCAACGCTCCCGTATAATATACTTACTTACTTACTTATCAGGTCAGCGATCCATGGAGGATCTGAGCCTGAGCTATAGCTGCCTTCCATCCATGACGGCCCCGGGCATGCTGCATCCAGCTGTCAAGACCAAGATGTCTTACATACGCGATTTATTGGTCTTTAAACCGGAGGTTCGGTATTCCTCTTCTTCTCGAACCAGGAGGCTCGGAGTCGAAGACCCTCTTAGCTGGAGCGTTGATGTCCATGCGCTCGATGTGGCCGAGCCAGTGTAGTCGACGGATCCTTGCCTTCCGGACTACATCCACATCTTGGTACAGCTCGTAGAGTTCGCGGTTGTGTCTTCTTCTCCATTCACCTTCCTCACAGACAGGACCAAATATCCGGCGCAGAATTTTTCTTTCGAAAGAACCCAAAATCAGCTCCGCCGTCCTGCTTATCGTCCAGCTTTCGGCTCCGTACAGCAAGACTGGCAGAAAGTGCGTTTTGTAAAGCATGACTTTGGTCTTTCGAGTGAGGAGTTTTGACCCCAGTTGTTTGGACAAGCCGAAGTAGCAGCGGTTGCCAAGGGCGATTCTATGCCGGATCTCCACTGTGGTGTCATTTGTGGAATTTACCTTTGCCCCGAGGTAGACAAATTCCTTAACTACCTCGAAATTGTAGCTGTCAATTGTTATATTTTGTCCCAGGTGGTGAGCGACGGATGTATTTCGTTTTGCCCTCATTGATCTTAAGACCAACTCGTTTCGCCTGTCCTTCAATCGCCGTGAATGTTTCCACAATGCCACGGCGAGAACACGCGATGATGTCGATATCATCCGCGTATCCTAGCAAGCCATCTGAGCCTGCGGCCTTGTTGTTCTTCAGCTTCTGAATAGCTGTGCCGTCTTCTTCGATGCTGGGTGGGAGGACTACTTCAGCGGCTGGAGTTGGGATTTCCTCGGTCCCTACCACTCTCTCTTGGTCTTGCTCGTTAAACAGCTGCTGGAAATGCTACTTAAATACATCCACTATTCCCTGCGGGTCGGTGACAAGATTACCCTCGCAGTTTCGAAGAGTCTGGGTGCCCTTTTTGAAGCTTCCTGCAAGGCCTTTGGCTTTCTTGTAAAAGGCTCGTGTTTTATGTTTATCCCTAGACTCCCCGATATCATTGAGCTGGGAGGCTGCGAAGATTCTTTTCTTTTGTCGCAGTAGTTTTTTCTCCTCCCTTCTTCTGGCTCGGCACTCTTCTTGCGCTGCCCTGGTTTTCCTCTGCAGCGCCTTTTGGTACGCCTCGTCGGTTGCTGCCTTTTCTTGCTCACACTCGCCATTATACCACGGGTTTCATGTCGGGGGTGCTAGGTATCCTAAGGTGGTTTCGGCTACTTCCTGAATGGCTGAGCGGCAATGCAGCCACATATTATTGGCATTTGTGTTCGACGTAGGCATACCGTAGAGTCTTTCACTCAGCTGCTCTCTGTAGACTCTTCCGTATAATATAGTAAGTAAAAAACCGGCCAAGTGCGAGTATTAATTTTGTTCTGTTTTTAGTATTTGTCGTGGTAGCGGCAACAGAAATACATCATCTGTTTCAACTGTCAAATTCAAATTTCAACTGTCTAACTATCACGGTTTATGAGATACAGCCTGGTGACAGACGGACGGACGGACAGCGAAGTCTTAGTAATAGGGTTCCGTTTTACCTTTGGGTGCGGAACCCTAAAGACGAACCATACCTATACTCATCAATCGTCTGGCCATTGCACGCACTATCGTCATCACCATCACAAGCTTCCGGACTTACTTTTGCCCAATAAAGGAAATACTATCCAATGAGACAGGGGGCGGTGGGATGAAAAATAAAGTCGCTACCAATCAATCAATCACAAGGATGAACGGTTCATGAGGGACTAAGGTATACGCTTACACCAAAGTAGTAGTCTGACGATAGCATGGCAAGTTTATTCCGGCAGAGTATATTGGTAATTTAAAATTCGCCTGACTCGTACGAATATCTGTAGCTACACGCTACGACTATCAGCTCACATATGGACGACAAGTATTTCATTTTCTTGTCGTCGACTGATGAATAAATTGGCCAACGAAACGACAAAAGTGACTTGGGAGCTGAATTTTAAATTCGCCCCCAGCGCCCAGTTGGATGGCTTGAATCAACAACCCTACACAGCAGCAGAGTGTGTTTGGGCTTGTAATTAGTTAACGTAATTGCTGATAATACTGTTATATGCTGGATACACGAAATGAAAGTAAAGCCACTCCTGCCCTTACCGGGTGGCATTTCACGTTAACATTTTCGGTTATTCACCTATCCTCGCTCTTGATGTATCCTTTATTACTTTCGTCATGTAATTAATTGCTGACTATTTGACGTCGAGGGGTGCTTGATAAGTAATTTTCCCGTAGCTGTTTCCCAATGTTGGCATGTCTCCTCTTACTTGTCAGCACTAATAGATTGCTTTGAATGGGTAAGCAAGCCCGGATGCGTAGGGTGCCACCGACGAGGTAGCCTGCATCGTGATGGATGCCATAGTACAGCAGGTGATTCTTGAAAACTCTCAATGTGACCGGAAATTAATTACATTTTGATAATTCCTGCTGATGTTCGCCCCAAACATGAATGCCAGCATACAACAGTGTGGCTATCCTCAGCCCTTATGGGGCTTTTTTCATTTCATCTGACGGTGGCTGGAGGATGCAAGTTGATGACTGACTGGCTAAATGACAATGTCAATAAAGTGCGAATTGTGCTTCGGCACTTGCAGCGTTTTTGCCGATGAGTGATTGATGGTAATCATGATGATGGAATGCAAAATTTAAATATGCCGCCCCCAGTTGTTCGATGATTTTAAGTTGACTTGAGCACTTGCATACCGTCAACTGTACACCTGTCACCAAACTGTACTTCACCGGGCGCTGTATAATACAAAGAGACCGACCCAATGCCACTTAAGGCGGATGTGTCGCAATCTTCATAAAAAAAAAATTAAACATAGAATTATATATAGCGGTAAAGTGCGAAGGTTCCAGGTGCTAGAGGCGTGTGTTGTGTGTATCCCCCTTCGGAACGGAAGGAGGATATACATAGTATCGGTCTATGCACCTGAAGCACCTCAGCCCAATATCTTCGTTGCAGAGCTCGTAATACTCTTTCGATTTCTGCGCCTAGATTCGGCAGAAAACTTTTATGTTTGGGCCCGAGATCTAAATGCCAAACATGGTGATTGGGGCAATAATGTACCCAACATTAGGGGGAGCCTTCTAAGGCATTGGTGGGCCCTGCATAATATTGAGTATAGACTAAAGTTACTCGCAACGGATAGTCCGTCGTTTCCTAGAAGCGGCGCCTATCTGGATCTAATGTAACTTGACTTACGACTGAGACTGGCTGACACTAACGAATGGTCTATCAACTGTTTACATACCGCTGAGTATGACAGTGACCATTGCGGACTTAGTGCCGTGATTAAAATACCGGACGAATTCGCAGAAATGGCAGAGTATGTCCACATGTACCTACCCCTACGATTATAGTAGGGCACGCTGACCACGCTTTGCCAACTGCCTGACGAGAGCACTCACTTCGAGTGCCTCATCCCCACCGAATAATAGGAACCTATCAAATGACGAAATTGATAGGCACTTAAATCAAATGGACGAAATAGTCAAACAAACGATGGATAGAACGATACCACGCAAACGGCATTACGATACCACGGACGTGTACCGAAACGCGACCATAGACGCACTTCAGAGACAGAAAAGTATGTCAAGACTCAAACTCTTGTACAGGCGGTTTACCGACAGACAAAACTCGGAGGTCAGGACCCTGAAGTCACTGTTTAAAAATCTCCGACAGCTAATTAAAGAAAATTACAAAAAAGCCTGCACTGGAGCAACAAAATTCGCGCTGTAAAATCCAACAGCATATGTATGTTCCCGCAGATAAATAAAATATTTCGGAGAAAAGATCAGAATGACATACGGGATCTAAAGCTTCCGAGAACGTCAGACAACGAACGTTTACTACGAACAGTCAACATCGATCCAAAGAGCGCCGTCCTAGATGACGACTTTTTTGTGACTGAGGATCCTCAAGAGGATGTGGCGACGGTGGGGGCTGTCTTCCAGGAAGTGTATAAGGTGAATAAAAGCATTTGACCGAACCACGACCTGGACAATAGAGCCCTGCTTCACCACTTCTACCTTCGGAATGATATCGAACATTGGCGGATCGAGAACCATGGTTTTACCAGGTTTAATGACGACTAAGCGGCAAACAATGCCATCGCCAATGAAGGTGCTGATACACTGTTCATTTCGACACTAGGGGAATAGGTTAGCCTGGTATCGAGCAGAGTGATAGGGCAGTTTTCGAGGATTTTGTGCTATTTGGTTAATAGCACGAGCTCCGTTTTCTGGGGATTAACCCTGAGCCCGTTACTATTCGCCCATTTGCACAGAAATGAGAATGCCGATTGCATGCGGTCATTCAGTGTGGATAGGTATTTGCCTGAGATTGAGATGGCAACATCATCGGCGTAGGCAACAACGTCCAGGCCTTCTTTCTCCAGTTTGATTAGTATTTCGTTCACAACTACAATCCAGAGAAGAGGTGAAAGGACCTCACCTTGCGGGGTTCCCTTGGTAACCACACTGGTAGTTACTAGGCTTCCCCACTTAGAGTGAATCTTGCGCGTTAATAACAACTCGCTGATCAGCTCTATCATAGTCCTCTCCACCTTTAGCTTTTCTAGCCCTTCAATTATTGCTTTCGGAGTGACGTTGTTAAAGGCGCCCTCTATGTCTAGGAAGGCTGTTAATGTATATTCTTTGAGACGGATTGATCTTTCGATTTTCCTCACTAATGTGAGAAGGGCTGTTTCGACCGATCTACCCTTACAGTAGGCGTGCTGAGCCTTAGAAATTAGGGAGGGATCCAAGCTGTGCCGTATGTGTATAAGATAGATTAAGTTAGAATTAGTTAGTTCTAGCTAGATCGTAAGTTTTATATTATCGAAAATCAACTCCGTGGGAGAAACAGCTAAACTGAACAATAGTGTCTTCCGCCTTGTTCGTAATAAAAAACAACCGATCTGGTCGGGTCTATTTTATTTAAGGAGATAGGCCAAGTGGTTTA
Source organism: Eumerus sabulonum (assembly GCA_951905685.1). Classification (NCBI taxonomy): domain Eukaryota; kingdom Metazoa; phylum Arthropoda; class Insecta; order Diptera; family Syrphidae; genus Eumerus; species Eumerus sabulonum. The sequence continues at coordinate 32,634,442 of OX645060.1, forward strand.
CATGAAATCGTATACTGTATACTCTGTATGAGTATGTGTATCAATTAAGTATGGCAAAATATAATAATAAAATTAACTAATCACTGTAGATATTAAGTTGTCGAAAGACATAGGTTAAGTATATAGATAGTGTTTGTTTTAGAGTGCCGCAGAGGGTCAGTAAGATATCTAATGTAGTTATGATATAAGCTAGTTTTAGTCATTTTGTCTAGAGCGTAAGATAGTTATAAGTATTTCTATAAAAATGAATTTAAAATGCAATAAAAATGTCCTTTACCGGGTGATTGTCACTTAGCGAGCGACAGACAGCCATACTGCATACCTTGTTACGGAAGTTTCACTTAAACCGACTCTGCAGCTATTGCGCCCGTATAACAAAAGCATAACAAGAGCATAAATGGAAAGAAAAAAGAAAAAAGTTTGTAAAAGTAGCTGAAACTTCAATAAATCGATCCTGCCGTATCTGAAACATCGCATGACAGCTGCACACAAAAATACCATCCACCCACCTACCCTATCGCCACAACCAGGTTGTGCAATGGATAGTTTAGTCACATTTGTTAAAATGTATACTACACACACCTACTATATCGGGGGAAAGGACAAAAAAAAAAATACCAACGTACCGCGTATATGTATGTACGTGATAGTAAATATTTCTACCCACCATGCAGCTAGTGTCCTAGTTTGTTTTCGTCCTTTTGCTGCATCGCCCAGCCCCCTACGGATGGTATAGAATTTCCTGTCTTTGTGGACAGTTCTCACTATGCCGGAGTACGCAAAAAACTATTACTGTGCCTGATGTGACATTTTTCCTAGTCGATCTAAACCCCTTGTCCCTATGGCGATAGGATGAGTTTGCAGTGGGGCATATAAAAATAGAGAGAACGCAGGACCTGGGGGGAACAGGGAATAAATCTAATGCCTGCAGGCAGGTGGATGGCACTCAATCAGAGTTGATAGATTGTAGGTGCCAAAGTTGATTTCGGGTGAGTGCAATTCATGAATATGCATTAGTTTGTGCACTGTCGAGTGTGTAGATAAATTTCGATACGAAATCGGACGGTACACACTACATATACTTTTTTGTCCTTCTAGTCCTTTTTTGTCCATTGTTTAGAATGGATAGTCTAGTTTGGTAGCTTTGCATCTAATAGCGGTAGGTACTCGCATTCGAAATCAAATTCAATTTGTTTACTTATCTTTGATCTTCAAACACCAGGGAATTGACATGTAGATACAAAGGTGTATGAATAGATATAGGTTAAGCAAATAACATAAGTCGTTCCTTTGCTTTAAGATTTTAAACAGTTTTGCAGTTGACCTATGGTTTTTCTTATTGCTAAAGAGAAGGATTACCTCGCTGTCTCAGCATTAGTGTTTCATATTGTTCATTATTCATTTCTGCATCTTCTCCTTCTCCTTTTTCGGCGCTACAGTTTGTGGCAAACCTGGGTCTCCTTTAGAAAACCTCTCCAACTAGCACAGTCTTTCGCCAGCAGCCTTCAGTGCCGCACGCCTAGTTGGTTGAGATCCTCTTCCAATTGCGTGCGCCACCTTAAATTTTGGGCGTCCTCGACCGCGTCGCCCAAAGCTGTGATTTCCATGGGCTCTATATCAGCTAGCTATCTTAGGATTTGGATCCGCACACACTGTGCTACGTTCATGTTGCTGCAGAGCCCGTACAATTCACTATTATGTCTTCTCCCCATCATGGCGGAGTAGAAATGGTCAAAGAGGCTGTGATTATGGAACGACTTAACGAGCTAACTTCGGAGGATCACCAACCGTTATAATGCATATAAGCCATGAGGGCGGGTGTAGGTAGGTAGGTTAGGTTGACGTGGTAGGCGTAAGCCACACTTAGGCCGAAACCGGCCCATTGTGATACCACCTGAATCAGGTTACCCTGATCCGCTACCTGGGAACCAACCAGTGCTTCTAATAAAGCGGTGGAGTTGAGCTCTTTTTTGCTTTGCTAGCTCACTCAGATTGTCGAAGAAGGGCGCGCCGAGGTAAATCCTCCTGCGATTCGCAAAAGAGGGACATGAGCAGAGGAGGTGGTGTATTGATTCCTCCTCCTCCTCGTCCATGCAGCCGCGACAGAAGTCATTGTAGGGTAGCCCCAGTCTGGCGGCGTGTTTTCCAATGGTGCAGTGACCTGTACTGACACCCACTAGAGTGCTCAAGGTTGCCCTTTTGGTTGCTACCAGATCCCTGGTTCGTCCTAAGTTTAACTTAGGCCACAATTGTTTGGTGATAAGGCCGATATTGCTCTCATTCCATTGGAGATTGGTCTCCTCTGTGGTTTGAAGCTTTATCATGTGCTTTACCGTACTTATTGGTGTTTCTAGGTACCCGAGGGTAGGTAGGCTGAGTGTGCTTGACCCTAACTTTGCGAGTTCGTCGGCCGCGCAGTTTCCTGGAATATCCCTATGCCCGGGAACGCACAGTATTTTAATGTTGAACTGTTCAGCCATCTCATCTAGAGATAGATGACAGTTAATGGATGTTTTTGATTTGTGGGTTACCGCTGCCAGGGATTTTATCGCAGATTGGCTATCCGTGCAAATGATAATATCCTTTGTGGATATTACATTGATCCTCCGTTATAGCAGATATTTCTGCCTGAAACACACTACAGTAATGTGGGAGTCTAAATGATAGGTTGAGGTTAAGTTCCTTGGAGTAGACCCCACTGCCTACACCCGACTCCATCTTAGAGCCATCGGTATAGAGGGAGATCGAGTCCTTTGGTATGACTTTCCCTTCAGCCCATTCCTCCCTGGATGGAAAGACAACTTCGAAGTTAATGGTGAACACATTCTGCGGGTTGATGTAGTCAGTGTCCATGGGTACCTTGAAGTGTTTTAGAATAGAGGTGTGGCCTTTTTGAGATGTGGGCCATTTTCTTATGCTCCTCATCCTTAGGGCCGCGCATGCAGCAACTTGCTTGCTGAAAAGGTTTAATGGTGGAAGATGTAGTAGAACATTTAAGGCCTCCGTGGGGTTTGATCTGATCGCTCCGCTTATATATAAGCTGCCCGATCTTTGTACCTTCCCCAGAAGGTTTCGATAGACTACTTTGTCCAGAGCAGTCCACCAGACTACGACGCCATACAGGAGGATAGGCCTTATGACTGCTGTGTAAAGCCAGTACATAATGCTTGGTTGGAGACCCCACCTCCTGCCCACTACTTTCTTACAGCTGTAGAGGGCAAGGTAGGTTGGTAGGTAGGTAGGACCGTAGCCTTCCCAGAAATGAGAGGAACACACATGGGCCAGGGAGGCCCATTGTGTAGCTACGCGGGAGTTTAGCCCCAATTCGTGGAACAATTTTGTGCTTCTTTAGAAATTAAGAATATCAGATATCCCTACTTGCTGAACTTCGGGCAGATCTTTAAGGAAGTAAGATCCCAGGTATCGTTTCCTGACTGTGCGCCTCGTCTAGACAGACGTTCGTTTGGAATTATACCTAGTTTTTGCGTCTGACTGCCAATAAGGCAGTGTCCAGTGATGACACCGATGACTTTGTAGATGTCAGTTCTTCTTAGGGAGATTTGTAAGATTAAGTTTAATGGTTGCAAAGGATGTTTCCTTACAACCCACGATTGATTATAGCGTCGTTCCTTGTTTAGCGAGTGTGTCGGCTCTTTAATTTCCTGGAATGTCGCTGTGTCCCGGTTCTCAGATAAGTTGTATATTGAACTTTTCGGCCATCTCCTTGAGAGATAGGTGAGGTCGAGACTAGTCGAGACTAAGGCTGCTTGACTGTCCGTGAGAATGCGGATATCCGTGGTGGATATCACGTTCCACTTCAGCCAAGACAAGGCCTCTTTTATTGCCAACAGTTCCGCCAGGAAAACGCTGCAGTGATTTGGTGATTTTAAAGCATTGTTCAGCTTAAGTTGTTTGCAGAATACTCCACTACCCACCCCGTCTTTGGTTTTAGACCCGTCAGTGTAAAAGTCTACGCAGTTTCTGCGGGGTTTTTTTCAAGACTGTGGTGGGTTCTGTGAGGTCTAGGTTTTCTGCCATAGTTGACCTGTTATACAGGATGGAGGAGTGGCCAGTGACATAGCTCGTTCAGTTCGAGTTGGCTTTGAGTCTAATGGCCGTTTGTGTGGCATTTTGCTTGCCGAAAATTTCGAGTGGTATAAGATCGAGTATCATGTTAAGCGCAGCCGTTGGGGTGGACCCGAGGGCCCCGGTAATGCACATACACGCCAACCTTTGTACCCTCTCGAATTGCTTGAGGTATGTTGTCTTGTCCAGTGCTGTCCACCAGACTGTCACTCCATACATTAGTTAGAGTGCGGGTGTAACTATAAAAAAAAAAAGAAAACAAACGGGTGCTTCAAGTAGTGGGAGCAACGTTGGAGTCGTTTTTCAGACTTAGGGGGGGACAATGATGAAAATCGGAAATGAAACTTGGGTATTGGGTCTTATGTTTCCGTACATTCCACAAAATTTTCGTCATGCTTCTGTCGACAGAATGATCCATTCGCAACGGACGAAGATGCAAGAGAATTTCGTTCACCCGACCTATACCAAGTTAAGCTAGCAATTTCAAAGCTCAAGAATAATAAAGCCGCGGGCGTAGACTGCCGAGCCATTTACAGTGCACATGAACCAGCTCATATGTATAATATGGTCGGAGGAAAGCATGCCCGACGAATGGAATATCAGCATTGTTTGCCCAATCCACATGAAAGGAGACCCCCATAACTGCGCCAACTACAGGGGAGTAAGTCTCCTAAACCTCGATACAAGATCTTCTCTGCCGTACTATGTGAACGCCGGAAACCCTTTGTGGCTAATCTAATAGGTTCCTATCAGTGTGGTTTCAGGCCAGGTAAGTCCACAATAGATCAAATATTCACACTGCGGTAGATCTTGGAGAAGACCCAAGAATACCAAATGGACATAACGACGCACTATACGGCTGTACACTGTACAGCGACATCGGCATAGTACGACGTCTACGGATCCAACGTCTAAGAGGGCTAGGCCATGTTGAGCGTAGGGATAACACAGCTCCGGCCCGAAAAGTCATTGAGTCCAACCCCGAGGGACGACGCAGCAGAGGACGACACACAGGTGGAAGGGGACTTCATCCAACTGGGATCGCTTCGCTGGAAACAAATGGCAAAAGATCGGGTCAGCTGGAGAGGCCCAGGCTCACACCGGACTGTAGCGCCACGTAAGTAAGTAAGTTTTACAGCGTTTTCAAACCAAAATAACTTTTTACGCAAATCACGAATTACAAAACTTGTCAGTTTGTAGTCTGAATGTAGTCTAAAATGTCATATTCATAACTCTGACATGTAGGTGAGGCTGAATATGAGCAATGGCTCGGATTACGTTGACCGAGAGCAGCAGTCGAAAATCTGACAGTAAACATTTCAACAATCCTGTTGGCCAGTTCAGGTCGCTTCTGCGAAGGGCAGTCAAAATGATCAAATAAAATGTCTATAAGGAATCAGCTGGAACGTGACCAATTGTTGCGGTACCATCGTTGGTTTTGAAAAAGTACGGCCCAATGATGCCGCCGACCTGCAGAAAATCACTGTCACTTGATCATTTCCTTCAGCTCTTAGGTCAGATAAATTCTGTTCAGACGTACGTATGGAAAATGGCTGACTGTTCACAGGAGCAATTCCCATTTCTAATCGACGAAGGCCGCAAAGAATTCTGTCCCCCTGATCCCGACGAATTTAAGATTGCCATATCGAAGCTCAAGTCGGATAAAGCTGCTGGCGCAGATGGACTGCCTGCTAAGCTCTTCAAGGCAGCTGGGGATGACCTGGTTAGGATATGGTCAGAGGAAAGCATGCCCGACGAATGGAGTCTTACATAGTATGCACGATCCACAAGAAAGGAACCCCTCTTATTGCGCCAACTACAGAGGAATAAGTCTTAACATCGCCTACAAAATCTTCCCTGCCGTTTCGTGTGAACGCCTGAAGACTTTTGTAAATAAGCTGATGAGTCCTTATCAGTGCGGATCCAGGCCAGGGAAGTCCACCATCGACCAAATCTTCACACTACGGCAGATCCTGGAAGAAACCAATGAATTTCAAGTCGACACTCACCACCTATTTGTCGACTTCAAAGCCGCATACGATATCGTATTTAGAGACGAGCTATACAACGCTATGTCTACCTTTGAAATACCTGCTAAACTCATCAGACTATGCAGGATGACTTTGGAGAATGCTCGCTGCTCAATCCGAGTCGATGAACACTTTACCGATAGCATTGATAGGGCGATGCGCTGTCCTGTGGTTTCTTCAACATCATATTGGATATGATTGTGCAAAAATCACTGGCCAATCTATTTCAAATCCTCGCAACTCCTTTGTATAGGCAGATATAAGTTCGATATCAGTTTCGATATCAAACGCAGAATCACTCTTGCCAATCGCTGTTTTTTTGGGTTCAGGAGGCAACTGGGTAACAGAGCCCTCTCCCGAGCGACAAGGTTGACTCTATACAAGACCCTTATCATCCCGGTCCTGTTGTACGGCGCAGAAGCATGGACACTATCAAAAGCGGATGAGGAGGTCCTTGGTCGGTTCGAGAGAGAAATTTTGCGCGTGATTTTTGGGCCTATAAATGCAGACGGGGGATGGAGGAAAGGATTCAACCACGAACTTTACGGGTTGTACAGCGACATGAGTCTAGTCAGCCGTCTACGGATTCAATGCCTAAGATGGCTGGGCCATGTAGAGCGAATGGATACCACAGCTCCAGCCCGAGGGACGAAGAATATGAGGACGGCTGCACTTAAGATGGCGCACGCAGATGGAAGGGGACCTCAGCCAACTGGATGTGCGGCAATGGAAAAGGCTAGCAAAAGATCGTGCTAGTTGGAGGAGCATGTTGGTTGAGGCCCAGGTTCACTCCGATCTGTACCGCCCATTAAAAAGAAGAAGAAGAAGAAGCTAGCTATTGACTCCAATTTGGCCACTAGATGTTGAATAGTAAATTAGGGTCTTGCGTATGGTCACTTGGGTTTTCCGAGAGAGGGCTCTACTTCTCAATTGCCTCCCGAGTCCAAAGAAACAGCGGTTGACAAGCGTTATTCTTCGTTTGATTTCGGCACTGGTATCATTGCTGCATATCACTGATGAAGTCCTCGACTAACTTGAAATTATACCTGGCAATATGTGCTTCTGGCCAAGTCGCCGGCGGTTCGTGTCCTTTTTAGATGACAGTATATATTTCGTTTTGCCGTCATTTACCGCCAGTCCCATTTTAGCCGCTTCCACCTCAATGCTCGTAAAGGCCTCAATGACGTCTCGCTGACTTCGTTCAATTATGTCAATATCCCCGGCATATGTAAGCAGTTGTACGGACCAGTGGGTTTTGCACGATCCTTTCAAGGACGATGTTGAAAAAGTCACACGATAGCCTGTCACTCTGTCTAAAACCTTTATTCACATAAAAGGTATCGGTCAAGTCGCTTCTGGCGGTGATGGAACAGCGAGAGTTCTCTAATGTTGTCCTGCACAATCTAACGAGTTTGGCGTTGTATAGCCAGATGGTGGATCTCTGGGTGCAGGCGATCAATTGGAGAAAACCGTCAACTGTTATAAAGGAGGTAGAACCGCACTCCAAGAAGTGCGATGCGACGGACCAGGCAAAAGACGGATAGAAAACTTCGACATCTACCACGGGAATTCTTACAAGGAGAACAAACAATGCTTTTCCGGCCGGGGTTTCGTTATCCGAGGAAGACTCCTACAAAATGTCTTAAGCTTACGGGATGTAAGCGGATTTCGGGAACATTAGTTTAATACGCGTTCACGCCCCAACCAAAGAAAAGGACGATCGACTCAAAGATGACTTCTAGGATCTCCTAGCCGGAACCTATGTCCAATGTCTCAGCTACGATACAAAAGTTGTACTAGTATAGTATACACGATACGACGTCGGCAAACGGATACTGGCTATTTGACTTTCCGGCCGGAAGTAGTATCTTCCTAGCTAGCACAAGATTCCCGCATCCCAATATCCAGTAGACTATCAACCAGATTGATCACGTTGCGATCGACGCCAGTTACTCCTCCAGCATCCTTGATTTACGAACCTTCCAAGGCCCCAACATCGGCTCGGACCACTACCTTGTTGTAGCCAAGGTTCGAATGAGGAGAATGTCGAGAATGCCACGGAGTCGAACCGGAAACCAAAGACTGAGGACGGAATCGATCGAATTTCCCACACAACAACAATGGGAGCATAGCCATCAGAGATTATGCCTCGGATACGCTGGACCGCCGCCGTATAGAACCCCCTGGTTTGATGAGCGATGGGGGCCAGCCCATGTGGTAAAGCAAACTTTCTTCAAATCCATGCTTCGGAGACGGACGAGAGCCACCCGTGAACGCTACGAGCAGAGAAGAAAAGAGGAACACACGCTTTTACGGAAGAAACAAAGAAAGCACGAAAAGCCTGAGATCGAGGAGATGGAGAGATGCTACCACAGGAATGAGCTGATAGGCGCATGCACCAGCTCATCTGCAAAATATGGCCGGACGAAAGCATATACGACATTAAATCTTAGCATTGTTTGACCGGTCCACAAGGAAGGTGACCCCTGTAACTACACCAAGATTTTCTCTGCCGTGCTGCGTAAACACCTGAAACCCTTTGTGAATAATTTGATAGGCTTTTATCAGTGTGGTTTCAGACCAGGTAAATCCACAAAAGACCAAATATTTGCAGTGCAGTACATCTTGAAGAAGACCCAAATCTACACCCATCATCTTTTCGTCGATTTTGAAGCCGCGTGTGAAAATGTGTATAAAGACAAGCTATACAGCTCCATGTCTAATTTTGACATCCCTGTCAAACTCGACAATTGAGAACCCCGCTGCGCCAGTAGGATCGGTAGCGAGTTAATCGAGACCTTTGATGTTAGAGTAGTATTTAGGCAAGGTGAGGCGCTGACACCGAAATCACATGAGACTCACTGGCCAACACAAGAGGTACGATCTATTTCAAGTCCGCGCAATTGCCTGCGTTCGCGGATGACATTGACATAATTGGAAGAACACAGCGAGACGTAATTGAAGTGTTCGAAAGAATAGAAGCAGAAGCGGCTAGGATGAGTCCTTCAGTAAATGATGATATATGTCATCCAAAAAAGACGTAGATCAGCTACAATTTCGAAGTGGGCAAGGAGTTCGTCTACCTTGGCTCATTAGTGATCAGCGACAACACCAGCGCTGAGAACAAACGCAGAATTACTCTTGCCAACCTGGACTTTGACGAAAGCGGATGAAGAGGCCATTGGTCTTTTCGGGTGGAATTCTGCGTTCTATGGGCCCGATTGTATAAACGGAGGGTGGAAGAGAAGGTGCAACGACGAACTGTAGGGGCTGTACAGCGACATCGACCTAGTACGACGTTTTTGGAACCAACGTCTAAGAGGTAGCCATGTAGAGCGAATGGACACCACGGCTCCGGCACGAAGAGCCTTCGAGTTCGACACCGAGGAACGACGCAGACGACGGAATTTATGCTGGGGCGCAAATATGGAAAATATGGTGCGGCGCTGGAAACAGTTTGCAAAAGGTCGCCCCAGCTGGAGAAGCTTGTTGGTTGAGGCCCAGGTTCACATGGGACGGTAGCGTCATCAAAGTTTGTAAGAAGGACATGTACAAGATCGCAACGGATGAGGAATTGTTGATCCAAGAGTCTTTCAAGACGAGTCTTAAGAAGCGGCTGACACGTTGAGTTCACATGTTTTGGAGGCCCCCAATCAGGGGGTGGTAATTTAGTTCCGAATATGTATCGATCTTTATGGAGAGCAGTTACAAAACAAAATGGGAAGCATTAAGAGGTTTTGATATGTTCCTTTCAGCAGAAATCAGCTTTTAGTCTTCAACCGCAGCTCTTCGCCAGTTCATTTAAGTCCAATTTTGTGGATTGGTTTTCCTTCCTGTACATTATCAATAAAAGTGGAGAGGCCGGCCGAACAAATTTATACCGCCTACACTGCAAATGTTTGATGCTCTCGATGCCTCTTGGATCTATGCCCAGGCCTATGCGGATGATGTCGCCATTCTTTCTGTCGGCTAATGCTTAGCGACTGTCCGTCTCAAAGCACAGGTGGCGCTGAATGTGGTCGATGATTGGTGTACCAGAAACGGCCTGGCAGTCAATCCTCTTAAGACCGATGTCGTTCTCTTCACGGGAAAGAAGAAAAATACTGACATAATTCAAGCTGGCACTTAAAAGCACTTCCATCCCGATATCCAAGGAGGCTAAGTATCTAGGATTCATCTAAGATAGCAAGCTTCTCTGGTCGAAGCATGTTTAGTCAAAAACCACCAAAGCGCTGTCAGCTTTCTGGGAACGCAAAGGATCCTTTGGCAAAACATTTTATCGCCGGCAAAGGTCCTTTCGATCTACGCGGCAATGATAAGACCTATAATCTCCTATGCATCGGATGTCTGGCGGAACAGACAGACTAACACGCAAACAAGTCGTAGCCTCTTTCACCAAACTCCAAAGAACGGTTTGTCTCAGCTGCACGGGCGCTTTCCCCAGCACGCCGGGCGCTGTTCTAGATGCTATGATGAACCTTCTACCTCTTGATACATTTATCAGGGGGTGTGCTCTGAAAGCCATGTCTCGTCTGAAGAAAAATAGCTTTTGGTATAGCTCGCATAGGAATAACGGCGTACTTGGGCAAGAATCGTCCTGCGACCCAAGTCTCATGGGTCCCTATTGCGCTGTAATTTCACAGTCGAGTTTCCATGGCATAAGGATTGGCTCTGCTCGGTAGTAAACCTGGAAAGGATAGTCTTCGCATTTTCACGGATGGCTCCGGATCTGGGCGGGGATCCGGTGCTGGGGTCTACGTTGAGCGCGAAAACATCCGACAGCACTTCTCGGTAGGAAAATATGCGTCTGTCTTACAATCAGAGATATACGTAATCCTAACGGCCATGCACTATGTTGTGAAGCACAGGTGGAGGGGGAAAAACTGTGTGCAACTCCCTAACTTACTCAAGTCCTTCTTAAACAGAGTCGGTAGACTAAATTCACTAAGGTTTGTATGGGTTCCAGGTCACTCTGGGATTCCAGGAAATGAGATCTCTGATGAACTCGCCGGAATGGGTTCAGAGGAGAGCTTCGCAGGAACTGAACCCGCTCTAGGTCTACCTGAATCCACGGTAATTTCCTACATTTACGATTGCGTGTTTAATACACACAACTGTAGATCGAGGGATTATCCAGGATGCAGGATAACTAAGCGCGTATGCCCTGATGTATGCAAGAAATCTGCAGCATTCCTACTGTGCGTGAGAAGAATCGACTGCAGAAGGCTTTTGGGAGCCACTACGGGCCACTACACTTTTGCTAAACATCTCTGCGTACTTAGCATCAGTGAGACGCCTACCTGTGCAGCGTGTTGTAAGGAGGATGACACTGCAGAGCATTTCCTCTGTGACTGTTGCGCGCCATTGCCCGCGCAATCTCTTAGCTCTTCGTCACTGAAGCTCCTTCTCATGTTCGACATCTTTCCTAGTGTTCCAGTGCTCCTTCCTATTTGAAACGTATATTGATCGAGAGGTAGGATCGAGATTGGTCAGCAGTTTCCAATTTCTGTAGTTGGCAATAGGTGGTAATCGATGTGGGATAAATCTGGTGAGTAGGCAGGTGAAGCGAAACTTCATAACCAAACTTCACTAGCTCCTGCCCATTAACTAATGGTGACTGTTTTGGCACAGCTTGTTGTACGACTCAGCCGTGATTGTTTCTCTACATCTGGGAAACTTATAGTGGACACCTCTCACTCGTCCTCCATATTATCATCGTTAGCTTTATTGGGCATGTTCACTCCCGTTTACCCATTTTCTAGAAGTCTTCTAATTATCGTCTTTGATCTACTTCTCGTCGCAGTTGAAAATACGATGCAAGAAAGGATCCATGCTAAGACCTTTCTTGGCTACAATTTTATCAAGTTTACAGGGAACGCGAATACGAGTAGTAAGCAATATATCCAGACCAGAACCAGTTTGCGTTGAATCATCAGATCGAATACCATTCTTCCCCACCTCATGATAGTAGATACACGAGTGTCTTTCTTGTATTTATCAATTGCAGGTATATCCCATCCAAAATTTAGATTAAAGACGATACCATGGTATTAATTCTTCCGCATAAAACCACCCTTAACCCATGGGCAGATTGAATTCGGAAGCCATGCCACAAAAGCAACAGTGGATTTATACATAAGTGTTGAATACAACCCAAAACCGTCCTTCACTTAGCAGATCCGAATGAAAAACTAACCCACAAGCACCCATACAATTAGGTTTTGTATAGAAGAGCAATTGAAACGGACAGAATGCCGGATGTAGATATGTCCACAGTCGTATGTAATGCCTCAAAGGACACTAATATTAACGAGGAGTACGTGAAATGTCGACCGATCTCTCACGTGGAGTCGGATGTGAATGCTTTTCAGTTGATTGAAAATTTCCTGCTTTCATGTCAGCTATAAATTCTAAATTTAAAGTCGTTTCCAGGACACACACTTTGAACTTAACGATTCCTTAGTTACCACCTGAATTTGACAACTTTTCAAAAGGATCACTACTATACGTACATACATATATACGACCACAACGTATTCCGTTACCATGTCTGTCATGCGGAGTATATATGTATGTGAATTTGCTAGTAAGAGAGAATCCAACTGAGCGCTTAATGTGGGTCAAAATCCGGAACGGAAATGAAGTGCTGAGTACTTCCTTAGACCGCAAACACATATCCTTTGGCCCCTACCGTGTGTAACGTGTGCGATTGCCATACAGATTAGAATGGAAACGTTCCATTCGTATGAGACTAGACCAAAGGCAACAAGCGGCCGGCGATTGGGTGTTCAAAGTGAACTTAATGGAAGCATTGCAACCAGAGGTGGAAGTGGAAATGGAAGTGAACTTGTCTTGATGTGCCTCAAATCATGAGACCATTAAATATAATGCGGCACATAGAACTGAGGTTATGGATTCATTCATTGGTGGTGATGACGGCAGGACAAAAGATGAAAGGAAAGAGGAAATACATGAAATTCAATTCCAACACTTAGCCACAAACACAATTCATTCTGATGAATGTACCAAGTCCAGTTCAGTCTATCCTATCCCTACTCCAAAATTGCTCATGCTTCGTCCTTTATTATTACCAGCGCTCCAGGACTCACTTAAATAAATTACTTACTCTTATGCATTCAGTTTCAGTTTCACACAGTAACTCATCACACTTGCACACATTTAGTTATGGCGAGGAAAGGACCTACTGCCATGTGGTAGCAAGCGCTGGTTTACTTACCTTGACCGGTGTGTAAGTGAGGGTGGAACCTTGAGCAGAATGCGCTCGAAAGCCACTCTGTGGCATATCAAATGTCTCAGCGGTGTTGTTGAAGGACCACTTAAAATTCTCGGGTGGCGGATACGCATCAACCTCGCACGATATCTCGGCGGCTTCGTTGCGGGCTACGCCGTACACCTTCTTCTGATCCGGTCGACATATGGGCTTATCTGGAAATGAGATGGTAAGAAAATTGCTGTTAGTCAAGGGTTCTTAGTTCTTGTTCTCATAATTGTGGGGCAGTGTGAAAAGTAATTCTCGACCCTGGCATATTCCGAGTGTTATGAAGGAACAAATGTAAATTTCATTGAAAGGGTTTAGGAGAAAAAGATTGGGCTCAAGGCTCCTAAAGGTTTTGTGCTGGTGTAAGGAGGTAGTGATGATTAGCGATGCAGAAGGTCGTCTTGGTGGAAATGTAAGTGGAAATCTGCAATTCACTGGGAATTATACACGCGTGAACAGTTGGTATCGTCGTGGTCCAGATGTGAGTGCAACACAAGAGTCTATCGAAGTGACCTATAATAGTCGCAGTTAAAGGGAAAAAGTCGCCTTAACATAGTGTTTAAGACCTTCTCTGTCGTGATGTGTGAATGCCTGAAACCAAAAGTGGACAATTTGGCAGGTTCCTATCAATGTGGCTTCAGGCCAGGAAAATCCACGATAGACCAAATATTCAAACTGCTGCTGATCTTGGAGAAGATCCAAGAACTCCAAATCGACACCCATCACCTTTTCGTCCATTTCAAAGCCGCATACGACAGTGTCAATAGGGACGAGCTATATAAAGCGATGTTGTATTTTGACATCCCTGCCAAACTCGACAGGTTGTGCATTAACCCTCCGATGACCGTAAGGGTCTGGCCAGACCAAATCGGTTTTGAAATTTTGATCCGTTGGATTCATAGTGTGAATATCGAAAGTAAGTTGGCTGGGGGTTTAATATCAATTTTTTTTTCAAGTCTTACTTGGTTTTCTTTCGACAAAATGGCTGGTCGGAGAAACACCTGAGGAGAAGAGAGAGAAACACCGTGAAGAAAACGTTCGATGACATGGCTGTGTCGGGATTCGATCCCGTGTCATCGGCGTCAGACGCCAACACACTACGCCACGGCTACGACTGCGCCACGGTGCTCTCAGGTTAGACATATTAATTCATGGAATTTTATCTTTAGATCACGTGTTTTATGATTATTTGGGAGATATTTTGCGAAAAGGATATTTTGTATAACGGCGATGTTAATCATATACCGCTATCAGGCAGAATGATCCATAACTAATCGACGGAGACCGCAGAGAATTCTGTCCCCCTGACCTCGACGAAGTTAAGATTGCCATATCGAAGCTCAAGTCGAATAAAGCTGCTGGCGCAGACGGACTGGCAGCTGGGGATGACCTGGTTGGGAGCATGCACCAGCTCATCCGTAAGATATGGTTAGAGGAAAGCATGCCCGAGGAATGGAGTCTCAGCATCGTATGCCCGATCCACAAGAAAGGAGACCCCTCTGATTGCGCCAACCATAGAGGAATAAGTCTCCTTAACATCGCCTACAAAATCCTCTCTGCCGTTTTATGTGAACGCCTGAAGCCTTTTGTAAATAAGCTGATAGGTCCTTATCAGTGCGGAATCAGGCCAGGGAAGTCCACCATCGACCAAAACCAATGAATTTCAAGCCGACACTCACCACCTATTTGTCGACTTCAAAGCCGCATACGACAGCGTAATTAGAGACGAGCTATACAACGCTATGTCTACCTTTGACATACCTGCTAAACTCGTCAGACTTTGCAGGATGACTTTGGAGAATGCTCGCTGCTCCATCCAAATCGGTGAACACTTTACCGATAGTTTTGATGTCAAAAAAGGATTTAGGCAGGGCGATGCGCTGACGTGTGATTTCTTCAACATCATATTGGAAACGATTGTGCTAAAATCACTGGCCAATACAAGAGGCACAATCTATCTCAAATCCTCGCAACTCCTTGCATACGTCGATGATATTGACATAATAGGTAGATCAAAGCGAGATGTCAATGAGGCGTTTGCGAGTATTGAGATGGAGGCGGCGAAAATTGGTTTGGCGGTAAACGAGGGCAAAACTAAATATATGCTCTCATCAAAAAAGGACGCTCACCACCGACGTCTTGGCCAGAACGTTTGTATAGGGAGATATAAGTTCGAGGTAGTTAAGGACTTCGTCTACCTTGGCTCCGCAGTGACCTGGAACAACGACATCAGTTCCGAAATCAAACGCAGAATCACTCTTGGCAATCGCTGTTTCTTTGGGCTCAGGAAGCAACTGAGTATTAGAGCCCTCTCCCGAACGACAAAGTTGACTCTATATAAGACCCTTATCATCCCGGTCCTGTTGTACGGCGCAGAAGCATGGACACTATCAAAAGCGGATGAGGAGGCCCTTGGTCGGTTCGAGAGAAAGATTTTGAGCGTGATTTTTGGGCCTATCAATGCAGACGGGGGATGGAGGAGAACTTCCAACCACGAAATTTACGGGCTGTACAGCGACATGAGCCTAGTCAGGCGTCTACGGATTCAACGCCTAAGATGGCTGGGCTATGTAGAGCGAATAGACAACACAGCTCCGGCCCGGAGAGTCTTTGAATCTAACCCCGAGGGACGAAGAAGCAGAGGACGGCCGCCCTTAAGATGGCGCACACAGGTGGAAGGGGACCTCAGCCAACTGGGTGTGCGGCAATGGAAAAGGCTAGCGAAAAATCGTGCTAGATGGAGGGGCATGTTGGTTGAGGCCCAGGTTCACCCCGAACTGTAGGGCCCACTAAGAAGAAGAAGAATTTTGCGAAATGGCAGTGAGGGTGATATTATGACAAGTTTGATTCGTAAATTAAATGCACCAAAATAGAATCCGGAAGAACGAGTGCGACTTGAGACGGAAACACATTTTGGGTCCGGAATTCGACCCATTTGAATCAGGTGAGGACTTGGACGATGAAGACTACGTGACAGAAGAAGATGAAAATGTGGATGAGGCGTCCGATGTTGAACAGGAGATTGAGTTATAGGTCGATTTGGATGATAACGAAGATGATTGTGCGAAGGAATTGTACAAAGAAGCACCAACCGCAATTCCATCATCCAGTGCTGTTGCACCATATTACCTGGCTGCTCCTGTTCAGGAAGACGGCTTACCGTTCGAAATATCCCAAGATATG
The DNA here is from genome assembly GCA_951905685.1 of Eumerus sabulonum. Classification (NCBI taxonomy): domain Eukaryota; kingdom Metazoa; phylum Arthropoda; class Insecta; order Diptera; family Syrphidae; genus Eumerus; species Eumerus sabulonum. The sequence continues at coordinate 32,651,020 of OX645060.1, forward strand.
GAATACGAATCCACCACCCTTTTTTAGGGCCACGTTCGCATAATATGCGACATTACGAGGAACATTGCCGTATCACCGAGCCATCTTCAAATCGTTGTTGTCCCCCGAAGTCGTGAATATTATCGTGCGAGAAACTAATCGAAAAGCCTCCAAATGCTTTTGACTTTAGAACAAAGCTTATTCTAATAAAGAGCATAAAGTGTAGACGATGTCCAACAAGGGCGAAATGTATGGCTTCTTTGGGATGTTGCTATTTGCTGGTGTGTTGCACGCCAATTCACAGCTAGCAAAAGAATTGTGGGTGAGTTACAATATGCCAATCTACAAAGCCACCATGTCCTTCAACCTGTGGTTCAAGCACTTGGTCACATACGTTCGCTTCGACAACCGTAACTATCGTGCAGGAAGGCTTTAACAAAACAAATCTACGGCCATAGACGATGTATGGCTCATGCTGGTGTATAACTTAGAGAGAGCAATCATATACCCCGGATTGCCAAGTGACCGTCGATGAGCAATTATTTTTATATCGCGGACACACTAGGTTTACAAGTAAGCCCGCGAAATACGAAATAAAGGTTCGGTGGATTTGCGATTTCGTTTCAAATTATCCCCTGAAAGGAATAGTATATACGGGAAAACCAACAGGTAACCAATGGAGAAAACCAATGAGTTTCAAGTCGATACGCACCATCTATTCGTCGACTTCAAGGCCGCATACGACAGCGTAATTAGAGACGAGCTATATAACGCCATGTTTACTTTTGACATCCCTGCGAAGCTCGTCAGACTATGCAGGATGACCTTGGAAAATGCTCGCTGCTCCATCCGAATCGGTGAGCACCTCACCGATAGTTTTGATGTCAAAAAAGGATTTAGGCAGGGCGATACGCTGTCGTGTGATTTCTTCAACATCGTATTGGAAATGATTGTGCAAAAATCACAGGCCAATACAAGAGGCACAATCTACTTCAAATCCTCGCAACTCCTTGCATACGCCGACGACATTGACATAATAGGTAGATCGCAGCGAGATGTCAATGAGGCGTTTGCGATTATTGAGATGGAGGCGGCAAAAATTGGTTTGGCAGTTAATGAGGGCAAGACTAAATATCTGCTGTCATCGAAAAAGGACATTTACCACCGACGTCTTGGACAGAACGTGCATATTGGCAGATATAAGTTCGAGGTAGTTAAGGACTTCATATACCTCGGCTCCGCGGTGACTTGGAACAACGACACCAGTTTCGAAATCAAGCGCAGAATTACTCTTGCCAACCGCTGCTTCTTTGGGCTCAAGAGGCAACTGAGAAGTAGAGCCCTCTCTCGTACGACCAAGTTGACCTTATAGAAGACCTTAATTATCCCGGTCCTGTTATACGGCGCAGAAACATGGACTTTATCTAAAGCGGATGAGGAAATCCTTGGTCGTTTCGAGAGAAAGATTCTGCGTTCGATTTTCGGTCCCATAAACACAGAGGAGGGTTGGAGGAGAAGATTCAATCACGAACTGTACGGGTTGTACAGCGACATGAGTCTGGTCAGGCGTCTACGGATCCAACGCCTAAGATGGCTAGGCAATGTAGAGCGAATGGACACCACAGCTCCAGCCCGTAGGGTCTTTGAATCCAACCCCGAGGGACGAAGAAATAGAGGACGGCCGCACCTAAGGTGGCGCGCACAGGTGGAAGGGGACCTCAACCAACTGGGCGTGCGGCATTGGAAAAGACTAGCGAAAGATCGTGCTAGGTGGAGAGGCATGTTGGTTGAGGCCCAGGTTCACCCCGAACTGTAGCGCCCGTTAAGTAAGTAAGTAAGTAACCAACGAGAGCTGAACCAATGCGAGCGGGTTGTCATGCAATTGATGAAGAAATATATGGCCAGCGGACGTTGATAACTTCTTTTCGTCATATAATTTAGCATCCTCATCTCTGGCGAGTTGAATCCAGCAAGCAAAACGCAGCGAAAAACGCCGTTGACTTGTCATTGAATCGGCGCGGTAGCTGGTAATGCCACATATGATTCGCAGGTGTGTTCACACCAAGCAAGCAATGAATCTTTTCAATGTCATTATAAGAATACTCGTTTTATGATATTGTCATATTTAGAACACATACTAACCGTGTTCCCAAGCCTTTCCAGAGAAAGATTCAAAATGTTACATAAACATAAACGGAAAAACTTTCAAGGAATCCCATTCAGGAAAGTTGTCAAATTTTTGAGGGCAGCTCTAAGATTTTAGAACAAAAGAGGGGTACAATATGTAGATCTGGTGTTCTTATGGCACACTCTCCGTGGCTTCAATTCAATCATATTTTCACACACCAAAACACACATACATACATACTAGCCACTTATATCAACATACAACATATTTAATATGTATGGGTGTGGGCAGACCCTTTATGCTTCATTTACCGCCTAATATGCCACCGCTCATCGGAGCGGTTAAGGTAGGTAAGGAGTTAGCCGAGCCCTTCGATGTCCAAAAAGTATTCAGATGGGGCGATGCACTGTCATGTTATTTTTCAACATCATGCTTAAAAAAATCGTGCGGGCTTCACTGGCCGATGTAAAAGGTATGATCTACTTCAAGTCAGCACAATTGCTCGCATACGCTGATGACACTGATGTGATTGGGAGAACGCCGCGAGACGTCAATGTAGGTTATATGAGTATTAAAGCAGAAGCGGCTAAATTAGGTCTGAAGGTAAACGAGAGCTGACCAAAACATGTGCTGTCGTTAAAGAAAGAGGCACTTCACCGACGCCTTGGCCAGAACGTCACTACTGGCAGCTATAACTTGGCTCAGTGATAACAACCGGCAACGACACCGGCGTTAAGATTTGATGAAAAATTCTGCGTACAATATTCCGTCCCGTCTTGTAATGATAGGAAGTGGAGGAGAAGATCCACACATCGGCCTAGTGTGTCATATAAGATGGCTAAGCTCTGACGGGTGTGGCAGAGAGGGTTTATCGATGAACCCAAATAAGATAATCTTAGTCCCGTTCACAAAGTGGTGAAGGGTAGATCTCTGTTCCGTCTTAAATAATTCAATCATAAGATTTTCCGAAGAGGTTAGGTATCTAGGTATTGACCTTTATCGCAGACTTAACTGGAACTCCAACATTAAAAACAAACTTACAAAGGCGACTAAGGCCTTGTAAGCAGGTCGACACACGTACGGTAAAACCTGCGGATTAAAAGCTAAGGTAATCCACTGGCTATATACCGCGATCGTACGACCTATCATCACCTTAGTGGACAAAAGTTGACCGAAAAATGATAATGGTTCAATTTCAACGCATTCAGGGACGTGTCTTGGCATTACAGGCGCTACGTCAACCTGCCCTACGGACTTTGCCCCACTACACATTTTCATTAAGAAGGTAGCAATACGCAATGCAATCAGAATTCTCCACTCAGAAACATGCTTACCATGTAGACCTTTGAGTCCATCTTGCAACATCTTCCTGAGCTGGATATGATACCACGGCCTCGGACGCAATACCACATACGCTCACTTTTGACAAGAGATTTAAGATACTGATCGCAAACCCTACAGATTGGGAAAGCGGCAATCTCTTGCTAAATGTCAAAGGTCTTAGGTGGTACACAGATGGCTCCAGGATGGGTTCCGGCGATGGCGCTGGATGTTTGGTCCAAATCGGGACCAAGGAATGAGTCCTAGTATATGCCAACTTAGAGACAGGCATAAGAGGAGTAACCATCAATATACCCTTTGATAGCCAAGCAGGGCTTATAACACTTCGCCAAAAGAAATGAGGTCAAACTCTGGTGGGTGCCACGGCACAAAGGCATTAAGGGCAATGAAATCGCCGACTAACTCGCTAGTAAAGGTTCCAGCGAAAGGTACATAGGTGCCGAGTCTTTCTGTGGCACTCCCAGGTCTAAAATTAACTTTTTCTTAAACAATTGGAAAAATCGCAAGACCTGGATTTCGCCAATCGAAAAGATTTATACGGCCCCTGAACAAACACTTTATTAATATCTTCTTCTTTGGTGGCGTTACAGCCCATGAAGGACCGGAGCCAAGCTTTTCCAATCACCCATGTTGTGTGTGATCTATTTTTCACATTGCTGAAAGGGACTTACAGCTTAATGCCGATTCCGAACGGCGCAAGTCGAGAAGCTTTTTCATGGCAAGTATACTACGGGGGGTTTCGCCAGTACCCCGCCGCGGAGAGACGCGGGAACGGAGGGGGGAGGAGGGAGGAACGAAATAAACATTCGATGGTTGGTGTTATCGAGATCCGAACTCGCTCATCGTGCGTCAGAGTCCAACAGATTGACCACTGCGCCACGACGGCCACACTCTATTAATATACTCAAACTTAATAGAGTAGATGTCAGAAGACTAGTCAGCTACCTTACAGGACACTATGATCTGAGATATCATCTCAATAAAATGAACCTCTCGTCTGAAACTGAGTGTCGACACTGTCTTGAGGACTAAGAAACTGCAGGGAACACTCTAGGGCTGCTCTTTGCCATCTTAGGAAGAGTATCCTTCTCAATGAAATTATGCTTCCTGAAGGGATCATCTCAGCTCCTACTAGAGACATTTTCAAGTTTATTTAGGAAGTGGAGAAGTCTCTCGCCTAATCAGCTAGTAGGCACAACAGATCTCCAAAGGTTGCAGTGTCTCATGATATTTGTTTGCACTAGCCCCTTATTAAGACAAACTACATGGCTAGGCAATGTAAAGCGAATGGACAGCACAGCTCCGGCGGGAAGAGTGTTCGACTCCAATCACTATTAGATGACGTCTGCAGTTAAGGTGGCGCACACAGGTGGAAGGTGACCTCAACCAACTTGGCGTGCGACACTGGAAGCAGCTAGCAAAAGATCTTGCTTACTGGAAAGGCTTATTGGTTGAGGCCCAGGTTCACCTCGAACTGTAGCGCCACCTAAGTAAGTAAATAGCTGTATTTGTTTGTAAATTTTGCGTTGAGAGGTTTGTATCTCTAACATTCGTGGAATAAAGAAGAATTTCTTTGCAACTAGTGCCCACACTTCCCTCCTACCGATTGATAAAAACGCCAAACTCAGTCTCCCTGAATAAAGCTTACTGTAATTTTTCCTACTCAACCGTAGGCTCCCCATTTTACGTCAGTTGTGCCATCGCCTACCAATCTCGCCTTCAGTATAGCCAATCGTCCAACACACATTCTTCTTTGGTGGCGTTACAGCCCATGAAGGACCAGAGCATTGAAACCATTTTAAAGGACGATATCGAGGTACAAAATTCTTTATTGTTTCAGCAGGTTGGATGCCCAACAACCGAGCTAACTCAACTCGTACGTAAGGCATTGAGTATCTCTAATATTGCTAGTCCTATAGCCAATACACTGCAGATAAATAAAAAAACTCCATGGACCGAAATTCCGTCTTCGAATCAGTGCTGAATTGCAGCAAAGTCGACCTATTTCGAAAGCGGCTAATAACTGGTGGTGGTGGATCACCTACCTACAACCTCAAGTAAAAATGCTCATGATCGAATCGCAGTGAACCAGGATCGAGGACCAGGAAGATTTTCTTGTTTATTGGTGGGGTTTAGAGAGAACCATTTACTATGAGAGGCTCCTCTACCGCAAAACTTTTAATTTGGACCTCTACTGTCAACGGTTGGGAATTCTGCTTAGGGGTAACATCCCAATCACATAACCACACAAGGCTCGGACACGGACGGGTACAAAGCTGACGACTCCGCAAACGATTAAATTACCCGAGTTTGAACCTGGAATTGGAGGTCCTTAACAGAAAGGGTGCAGGCAATCAACTGAAGCAAGTCCTCAGCTGCTATACAGCAGATATAACCGCACTCCAAGAAGTGCGATGGGATGGACCAGGCAAAAGACGGATGAAAAACTGCGACATCTACTACGGGAACTGCGGACTCATTTTTCGAGGAAGACTCCGACAAAAAAGTCTTAAGCTTTCGGGATGTAAACAAATTGTTAATAACAATCCGCATCAAAGCAAAATCGTTAGATGGTGGAGATGAACAGATGCTATCACAGGAATAATGTGCTGAAGATGATCTGGTGGGGCGGAGGAAAGCATGCCCGACGAATGGAATCTCAGCATTCTCTGCCCAGTCCACAAGAAAGGAGACCCCTACTTATAACTGCACCAACTACAGGGGAATAAGTCTCACTAACATCGCATACAAGATCTTCTGTGCCGTACTGTGTGAACGCCTGGAACCCTTTGTGGATAACCTGATAGGTTCACATCAGTGTGGTTTCAGGCCAGGTAGATTCACAATAGACCAAAAATTCACGGCAGATCTTGGAGAAGACCCAAGAGTATTAAAATCGACACCGATCACATATTTGGCGATATCAAGGCCGCGTGCGACAGTGTACATAAAGACAAACTATACAGCGCCATGTCTAGTTTTGACATCCCTGCCGAACTCGTCAGATTGTGCAGAATGACAATGACGAACTCTCGCTGCTCCTGTAAGGTTGGTAGCGACTAAGCCGAGATGTCAAAAAAGGATTTTAACAAGGTTACGAACTGTCGTGTAATTCCTTCAGCATCATACGAGACTCACTGGCCAAGACAAGGTGCTTGCCTACGCAGATGATATTGACGTAATTAGACGAACACAGCGGGACGTCAATGAAGCGTTCGAACGCATTGAAACAGAAGCGGTTAAACAAGGGTAAAACAAAGCCTATGTTGTCAACCAAAAAAGACGCGCAACACCGACGTCTCCGCCAGAACGTCACAATTGGCAGCTATAGATTCGAAGTGGTCAAGGACTTCGTCTACCTTGGCTCACTAGTGATCAGCGACATCAACGCTAGCGCTGAGATTAAACGCAGCATTACTCCTGCCAACCGCTGCTTCTTTGGGCTCAAGAGGCAATTGAGAAGTAGAGCCCTCTCTAGAAAGACCAAAGTTGCGCTATACAAAACCTTAATCATCCCGCTCCTCCTCTATGGCGCAGAAGCCAGGACGTTGCGTTGAATCTATGGTCCCGTTTGTATAAAAAGGGATTGGAGGAGAAGATACAACGACAGACTATACGGGCTGTATAGCGTCATGGGCCTAGTATGACGTCTACGGATCCAACGTCTAAGATGGCTAGGCCATGTAGAGCGAATGGATAACACAGCTCCCGCCGGAAGAGTCTAAGGTTTCACACACAGGTGGAAGGGGACGTTAACCAACTGGGAGTGCGTCGTTGGAAACAGCTGGCAAAGGACCGTGTCAGCTGGAGAAATTTATTGGTTGAGGCCCAGGTTCACACCGGAATGTAGCGCCACCTAAGTGAGTAGGTAACTTACTTACTTATCAGGCCAGCGATCCATGGAGGATCTGAGCCTGAGCTATAGCTGCCTTCCATTCCTGACGGTCCCGGGCACGCTGCTTCCAGTTGTCAAGACCTAGATGTCTTACATCCGCGATTACTTGGTCTTTATACCGGAGGTTCGGTCTTCCTCTTCTTCTCGAACCAGGAGGCTCGGAGTCGAAGATCCTCTTAACTGGAGCGTTGATGTCCATGCGCTCGATGTGGCCGAGCCGGTGTAGTCGACGGATCCTTGCCTTCCGGACTACATCCACATCTTGGTACAGCTCGTAGAGTTCGCGGTTGTGTCTTCTATTCCATTCACCTTCTTCGCAGACAGGACCAAATATCCGGCGCAGAATTTTTCTTTCGAAAAAACCCAATATCAGCTCCGCTGTCCTGCTTATTGTCCAGCTTTCGGCTCCGTACAGCAAGATTGGCAGAATGAGCGTTTTGTAAGGCATGACCTTAGTCTTTCGAGTGAGGAGTAAGTAGGTAAGCAAAGAAAGGCGAATTTAAAAATCTCTCCGAGACAGATGGGAAGGATTACAATGACACTGAATTCGGAGCTAAAAGAAAATGCCATCAAGTAATGGTTTCCATTGGGCTGCTCAACTAGATTAAGTCCCCGAGGTTAATGGAGTGTATCCCTGAATGAAACTATTTATCAGAACTAAATAGATTGGTTTTAGAAAAGTCTCTTCCATCGTACTGAAGAATCCTAAAAATCCAATAATCTTAATTAGAAGTGGGAAAGTGTGTGAAATGATTCAAACCTTATCCTTCAGAAGCTTATACGGAAGGTCACAGCAAGCCAGACAGGACTAAACGAAGTAGATAGGAAAACCCTACAAATGCCAGTGAATACAAGATAAAGTCTTAAAGTTCATTTACGCATTACAATCTTCAAACGTCCGTTTTACGAGCCATTTAAACGGAAAACGTTGACAAAGAAAGATTTTCGACATCAACTTTTCATAGGTAACCTATCCATTTAAGGACTGCGCCAAATAAAAAGCCGAAAATGCTTGATCTCCTCAAAGGCCGAAAACTTTATCGCAACCCAATTCAACAGCATTTCTTGCATCCGTTTTCTCGTGTTTTTGTTTTTCACGAAACTTAAATTCCTCTCAAGGTAGAAACGAAAGCCTGAACCCATAGTCACCGCCGTCGTCATCGCTATCACCACCTTAGCCAGTGTCGTCTTTGCGGTAATCTTAAACTCGTAACCTCCCAACTTTGGCCAAAGAAACAAATGATCCTATTCTTTTGGTTTCCATTCAACGAGTTCTTTATGCCACTCTGTGTACAGCTCGAAAGTTTCCCTTCAAAAGGAGAAAAAAATCTTGTTAGTCGGATTGTGCAAGTGGTCAGACCACCACTCTCCGGTTCGTTCGTTGGACCTCACCTTTTACTTTATTTAACAAAAGAAACAAATGCCAGAGGGAAAGTTAAAAGGAGATGGAAAAGGGTTAAGAAGGACGAACAAAATAAAATCAGTAGAAGGAAAAAAGAAAAAAGGATCACCACAAGTGTATTGTGTCAAGGGTGGGGATATTTTCGTATCCTAGCATCGCACACAGGCGTAGTCGAAAAGAGGATGGAGCCTTTATACTCTTTCACCCAATACAACTGTTGTTTTTTTATTCTCCCTTTCGTCCTTTTTTCTTTGTTGTTGTTCGATGTTGTTTTTCAGTTTTCAAGCCACAATCCAATGGGAATCCTTGTGTATGGTTGGATTGAATGAAACTGGTATTTGATGCCTACTTAAGGTTAAAGAAAGCGGGACAATGGTGGGAGGGCCTAGGTCGGGTCGTCTGACGGTCGCCGAGAATTAGCAGCCATGGTCGCCGCTTTTTTAAAAGGCTCATTGCTGTTTGTTGTTCTCATTCGCTTCTTTTCAGTTGTTGTTACCCCAACAGCCCTCGAAATGCCCCCTGTTCCCTGTAATTTTTTTGTTAATTTTACAAAGTTTCAGGTAGAATTAAAAATGTGTCGAAAAACCGCAGATTGTTCCCCTGAGAATCGTATTCAGTGGTGGTTGGTTCAATTAGGGAACGGTGCTGTATAAAGACAGAAGGTCATTCAGATACTTACACATCACTTTCAGTTCGACGACATTGCTGTCACCGTCGCCTTCAACATTTGACGCCGTACACGTGTAATTACCGGCCTGATGACGCGTGACACCCTGCAGTGCTAAATCACCGCTGCTGACAATCACTCCGGCACGTTGATTGTGTTGAATAATTTGGTTCTGAAAGTAAATGAACGGGAAACCGAATTATTGATTGATCCTTTAGAAATTTGGTAGGAAAGGTGTAGATACATGTGTGTACATATTCAATACAATAGCAGTAGAATAGGATATAATTCGGTTCAAGAGGCCAACATTTTGGGTGTAAGAATGACATCCTTACACTTTTTTTCTCAATCAGCTTTCTATACAACAGGAATACAAGGGTATACAAGGGATGGAATAAGGGATAAGGATAAGGAATAACTAAGAATAGTATCTTCTTCTCTGCTCAGTAACAGGTTGAATTTGATAATACTTACTTACTTAGAGGAGGGCATGGGCTCGGACATATAGGGCATAGTTGTTAATCGCTCTCAACTTGGCGTGATGCTAGCAACGATCTCTGTTTCAATGTCCGGGTCAAGTTGACATACAGCCCCCTCGTGGCGACCTCTGGATAGCCTTTACAACAGCCGTTGAGAGGTGAACAAATGTATGTAGCTATCGTCCTAGGTAAGAGGGCGCTACAATACCCCGACCAGACTAGTGATTGTGCGATGGACCAACAACCCGCCCATGTAAAACAAAACAAGTTACGAAAGAGCAAGTAGACTGCAGTAGACTGCATAGCACGAATAAGGAACGCGAATTGCGTGTATGCTCCTGGAACGTCAGAACTCTGTACACTACTGGAGCTGCTCATAAAGTGGAAAGAATCCTAACGCAGTACAAGTGGATATTACCGCGATCCAGCAAATACGCTGGATAAGAAACGGTATGATAAGGAAAACAGATTGCGACATCTATAAAAGATTGAACATGTTGGCGTGTAGATTTGTCGTGGGAAAGCGTTCGAAGGTCATCGATTTTAAGCCTCATATTGGCACACGTTCCTACCGAAGATGTTGATAACCTTATTAAGGAGGACTTCTATGAGTTCTTGGACGACGCCTACGGCGGTTGTCCGGAGTACGATGTTTAAATCGTACTCGGGGACTTCAGTGTCAAAATCGGTAAGGAGAATACCCTTTTGCGGAGTGATCGGAAAGCACAGCCTCCACGATACAACAACGGATAACGGCTTCCGACTCACGGACTTTGCGACAGCTCGCAATGTGTTGATAAGTAGCACAAGAATTCCCAGCAATCGAATCCACACAGCAACCTGCCGATCTCTGGATTGTCGAACTGCCAACCAAATCGACCATGTTCTCACTGACGTAAGACACTCGTGAAATATTTTGGATGTACGAATATTCAGGGGGGCAAACGTCGACTCTGACCATTTTCTCGTAGCAGCAACATTCGGAGCCCGACTGTCCAATGTCAGAAAGCTGCACCAGACCACCATGAGAAGGTTCGACATTGGACGCCTGAGCACACCGAAGGTTATCATAGTCTACAGGGCGCAACTAAACGAGAGGCTCTCCGGTAAGCCTACGTCGGGCACAAATGTCAACCATATGTGGCTGCATTGCCGCCTAGCCATTCAGAAAGTAGCTAAAACCACCTTAGGCTACCTACCGCCCTCGATAAGAAACCCGTGATATGATGGCGAGTGTGAGCAGAAAAAGCAGCAACCGACGAGGCGAACCAAAAATCTGGCGAGAAGAGTACCGAGCCAGAAGAAGGATATCGGGGAGCCTAGGAACAAACATAAAATACGAGCCTTTTAAAAGAAAGCTAAAAGCCTTACAGAATTGCCCTCAGGCTCCTCCAAATTTCGAAGGTCACCGACCCGTAGGGAACAGTGGATGTACTTAAGCAGGATTTCTAGCTGTTGCTTAACGATCGTGACCAAAAGAGAGTGTTAGGGACTGAAGAAATCCCAACTCCAGCCGCTGAAGTAGTCCTCCCAACAAGCTATTCAGAAGCTGAAGAACAACAAGGCTGCAAGCCTTGGGGGCTTGCTATCAAAGCTCTTCAAGGCTGGCGGCGATATTCTGGTAAGGAGCATGCATCATCTTGGGAAGATGAAAGCATGTCCGACGACCGGAATATCAGCTATACGAGTATTTTCCCCATCCACAAAAAAGGCGATCCTTCCTCTAGCAAGAACTACTCATTGTCGCATACAAGATCCTGTCCAGGGAAAACTGATCCGACTGTGTCGCGCCACGCTAAAAAAATACGCACGCAGAGTGCAGTTCGGCTTTAGGATCTCTGAACCATTTCAATCTTGATCCAAATTTCGGCTAGAAGATGCGCTGCCATGTGACTTCTTGAATTTGGTGCTGGAGCAGATAGTGCGACAGGCATGCGTCAACAGGGAAGGCACTATCTTCTACAAGTCTGTCTAGTTGCGGATGATATTGACATCATCGCCCGGTCTCAGCGTGACGTTGTAGAAACTTTCACGGCGAATGAGGAGGAGGCGAAACGAATTGGTCTTAATGCCAACGAGGATAAGACAAAGTACCTGCTGTCAAGCAAAAAACAGTGGTCGCTTACCACCTGGGACAAAATATAACGGTTGGCAGCTATCATTTCGAGGTGGTTAAGAAGTTTGTTACATATCGGGGCAAACGTAAACTCCACAAACGACACCACAGTGGAGAACCGGCATAGGATTGTCCTTGGCAACCGCTGCTACTTCGGTTTGTCCAAACAACTTGGGTTATAGCTCCGCACTCGTCATGCTTTACGAAACGCTTATACTAGCAGTTTTGCTGTACGGAGCCGAAAACTGGATGATAAGCAGGAGGGTGCAGTTTATTTTGGGTTCCTTCGAAAGAAAAATATCCGTTCTGTGAGGAAGGTGGACGGAGGAGAAGACATAACCGCGAACTCTATGAGCTATACAAAGGTGTGGACTGGCGCGGCCACATCGAGCGCATGGACATCAACGCCCTTGATAAGAGAGTCTTCGACTCCGAACCTCCTGGTTTGAGAAGAAGAGGAGGACCGAATCTCCGGTATAAAGACTAAGTATTCGCGGATGTGGGGGGGAGGGAGCGAGCAAACAGAGCAACGAAGTTGATCGCGTTTAATATGGCAAGCGCCAGCTCTGATCTTTGTCCCTGCTCAATCCAAGTTGACACACAGCCTCCGTGGCACCAGCCAGGTAGTGAACCAATGTGTGCAGCGACCCAACCCCATGTTCCTGGGGAAAGAGGAACCTGGCCCTCCAGGTTGGGGGTTCGATTCCCCCATTTCAACATCCACAAGGGTACCTGGCGGTCCTTTGATCAATCAATCAACCAGATTGATCACATTGATCGACGCCAGACACTCCTCCTGTATTCTCGACGTACGAACCTTCCGAGGGGCCAACATCGACTCGGACCACTACCTTGTTGTGGGTATTGCCAGAGCGCCGTCAGAGACGCTGACTCAGAGGTGCTGGGTTTCAAACCGCCACCACTTAGAAACCCCTGGTTCGACGAACAATGCGAACAAGCCCATGCAGCAAAACGAGAGGCATATAAAGCCATGCTGCAACGACGGACGAGACCTGCTAGCGAAATCTATGAGCAGAAGAAACGAGAGGAACACACGCTTTTCAGAAGAAAGAAGAGAGAGCACAGTAAACGTGAGATCGAGGAGATGGAGAGATGCTTCCGCAGGAATGACGCCCGTAAGTTTTACAATAAGGTAAAACGAACATGCCATGGCTACAAAGCCAAAGCGGTGGCCTGCAGGGATGACAATGGGGAACTTGTAGTAGAGTCGCAAACGATGCTGAGATTTGGAGGTCACGATGGGCGGATATAAATTTGAGGTGGTCTACCTTGGCTCACTGATGACCGGCGACAACAACAACAGCGCTGAGATAAAACGCAGAATCACTCTTGAAGAAACAGCGGTTGTTCTTTGGGCTCAAGAGGCGATTGAGAAGTAGAGCCCTCTCTCGGAAAACCAATGTGACACGGCGCAGAGGCTTGGACCTTAACAAAAGCGGATGAAGATGCCCATGGTCGTTTCGAGAGGAAAATTCTGCGCACTATCTACGGTCCCGTTTGTTCAAACGGTGTATGGAGGAGAAGATATAACGAAGAACTGTACGGGTTGTACAGCGACATCGGCCTGGTACGACGTCTACGGATACAGCGTCTCAGGTGGCTAGGCCATGTAGAGCGAATGGAAAAAACAGCTCCGACCCGAAGAGTCTTCGAATCCACCCCGGAAGGAAGGCTCGACAGATGGCGACCGCATTAACGGTGGCGCACGCAGGTGGAAGGGGACCTTAACCAACTGGGCGTGCGGCGCTGGAAACAGCTGGCCAAAGACCGTGCCAGCTGGAGACGCTTGTTGGTTGAGGCCCAGGTTCACCATGGACTGTAGCGCCACCTAAGTAAGTAAGTAAGTAATCGCGGATGTAAAACAACTTGCTCTTCACCGTCAAGGATGGAAGGCATCTATAGCGCGGGCTCAGGTCCTCTATGGATTGCCGGCCTGATAAGTAAGAATAGATACTAGAAGTTCACAATTTCGCCTATTTTAAGTCTAATAACTAGTAACTTATGGATATGAAAGACGGTTCATCACAAACTTGTGTCAGTAGTGTTTTTAGCACACAACAAGCCGTCTTCTTCTTCTTCTTAGTGGGCGCTACAGTTTGGGGTGGGCCTGGGCCTCAACCAACATGCCCCCCCATCTAGCACGATCTTTCCCTAGCCTTCTCCATTGCCGCACACCCAGTTGGCTGAGGTCCCCTTCCACCTATGTGCGCCATCTTAAGTGCGGCCGTCCTCTGCTTCTTCGTCCCTCGGGGTTGGATTCAAACACTCTCCGGGCTGGAGCGGTGGTGTCCATTCGCTCTACATGGCCCAGCCATCTTAGGCGTTGAGTCCATAGACGCCTGACTAGGCCCAAAATCAGGCGTAAAATCTTTCTCTCGAACCGACCAAGGGCCTCCTCATCCGCTTCTGATAGTGTCCATGCTTCTGCGCCGTACAGCAGGACCGGGATGATAAGGATCTTATATAGAGTCAACTTTGTCATTCGGGTGAGGGCTCTATTACTCAGTTGCCTCCTGAGCCCAAAGAAACAGCGATTGGCAAGAGTGATTTTGCGTTTGATTTCGGAACTGATGTCATTGTTCCAGGTCACTGCAGAGCCATGGTAGACGAAGTCCTTTACTACCTGGAACTTATATCGGGCAATACAAACGTTCTGGCCAAGACGTCGGTGGTGAGCGTCCTTTTTTGATGGCAGCATATATTTAGTTTTGCGCTCGTTTACCGCCAAACCAATTTTCGCCGCCTCCATCTCAATACTCGCAAACGCCTCATTGACATCTCGCTGTGATCTACCTATTATGTCAATATCGTCGGCGTATGCAAGGAGTTGCGAGGATTTGAAATAGATTGTGCCTCTTGCGAAGGCCAGAGATTTTAACACAATCATTTCTAATATGATGTTGAAGAAATAGCACGGTAGCGCATCGCCCTATCAAAACTATCGGTAAGGTGTTCAACGATTCGGATTGAGCAGCGAGCATTCTCCAATGTCATCCTGCATAGTCTGACGAGTTTAGCAGGTATATCAAAGGTAGACATAGCGTGGTTTAGCTCGTCTCTAATTAAGCTGTCGTATGCGGCTTTGAAGTCGACAAATAGGTGGTGAGTGTCGACTTGACATTCTTTATTTTTTCCCAGGATCTGCCGTAGTGTGAAGATTTGGTCGATGGTGGACTTCCCTGGCCTGAATCCACACTGATAAGGACCTATCAGCTTATTTACAAAAGTCTTCAGGCGTTCACACAAAACGGCAGAGAAGATTTTGTAGGCAATGTTAGGGAGACTTTTTCCTCTATAGTTGGCGCAATCAGAGGGGTCTCCTTTCTTGTGGATCGGGCATACGATGCTGAGACTCCATTCCTCGGGCATGCTTTCCTCTAACCATATCTTACGGATGAGCTGGTGCATGCTCCCAACCAGGTCATCCCCAGCTGCCTTAAAGATCTCAGCAGACAGTCCGTCTGCGCCAGCAGCTTTATTCGACTTGAGCTTCGATATGGCAATCTTAACTTTGTCGAGGCCAGGGGGACAGAACTCTCTGCGGTCTCCGTCGATTAGAAATGGATCGTTCTGCCTGACATCGGTATATTGACTAAAATCGCCGTTATACAGTCTGCAGAAGTGGCTTTCCCATGTTCTCAGCATCGACTGCGATTCTGCTACTAGGTGTCCGTTCTCATCCCTGCAGGCTTCCGTTCTGGATTTATAACCTTGGCATGTTTGCTTTATCTGTTGACAAAACTTTCGAACATCACACCTCTCCAAATCCTCAACCAGGTGTTTCTTCGTGGTGGAGCCTTGAAACCCAAAACTTCGGATGCAGAGCTTTTCAGGGCTTGTTTGCAAAGGCTCCATTGCTGTTCTATTGATAGCGTGGAGGATTGGGGTGTATTGGGGAGTTTAACGGAGACGCGATATCCGTGATATCCGTAAGCGCATCTTGGCTACTACAAGGTAGTGGTCCGAGTCGATGTTAGCCCCTCGGAAAGTTCGAACATCAAGAATAGTGGAGGAGTGTCTGACGTCGAGCGCGGTGTGATCAATCTGGTTGGTAGTCGATTGATCAAAAGACCGCCAGGTGCCTTTGTGTATATCGAGGTGCGGGAAGCGCGTACTGGCTAGAAGGAGATTTCGCCCGGTAGCAAGATCAATCAGCCTGTGTCCGTTATCGGAGGTGGTGTCGTGTAGGCTATGTTTGCCGATGACTCGTTCAAAGATGCTTTCAATTTTGATGTCATAGCTGGGACATTGGGCATACGTTCTGTCTAGGAAATCGTAGAACTCATCTTTGGTGGAGTTATCCTTGTCTTCCGTGGGGGCGTGGACGCAGATCAGGCTGATGTTAAAAAATTTAGCGTTGGTACGGATCGTTATGAGGCGTTCGCTCACATGCCGGAAGCTTAGGACTTTGTACCTTAGTCCACCTCGAACAACAAATCCGCATCCAAACAATTGTTGCCCTCTCTCCCTAAAGCAGTCGCCGTAGTAAATATCGCAGTTTTTCATCCGCTTTATACCCGGTCCATTCCATCGCATTTCCTGGATGGCGGTGATGTCCGCTTTATAGCGGTCTAGGGCGTCCGCGAGTTGTTCGGCTGCACATGGCCTGTTTAGGGACTTAACATTCCCCGTACAAAGCCTAAGATCATTGTCTTTTTTTCCTTTTTTGGCAAGGGTCTTCAACATAAATCCGGTCCGTTGTATCCGAGGCTTGTGGTTGTTTCGGAGTTTGTGTTTTTTTTTTACGGTTACGGCTTACTAAGCCGTAGCCCAGCCGACAACAAGCTGTTAATAATTCTAATTTTGTTTTGGTAAAGAGAACTGTGTCACTGGTCATGGAAAAATAACATCTTCGGTGTCAATCAGTAATATGAAATCTAATGGCAGAGCTTACTACGGATACTTACACAGGTCCAATTAAGTTGATTACCTTGCCACTTACTGAATTGAATAACTTTTCTCCACCGCCAACCGAAAGATAATTTGGTATCAAGGCCCATAAAGTAGGTTGCCTTCTAGATCAACTCTTCCGCGCAACAAAGCACTGATTGACGATTTCGCTTCCAGCCCAATTTTACACTTGACTCCAACCCATTATTCCCAACATATACCCGTCCATTCTGGCAAACAAACAATCCTCTGTCCTGTTACCACACCAGTATAACTAACCCAATTTTATGAAGTGACAATTGCAAGCGAAACACCATTCCGCCACCTCACTGAGCCCCAATCATCTTCTACCAATTTCCCTAATGGATTCCTTGTCATTTGCCATTTCCCAGCCTAGACCAACACAAGCCTTACGGCTCATAATCATGCCACAATTACTATTTGCGACGCCACGCCACAACCACCAGGTCCTATTTACTATTTACCCGTTCGTTTAAAAGACGTCATAAAGCCTGTTTCCCTCTCTCAGTAATTTTCCCGAGAATCCACTATAGCCCAAGGCGTTCCACCGCGACTCGGTTCGCGCACACGAGCCACTCGCACTTCTAAGGTTGACGAAATTTAATCAAACTAATTGTTTGCTTAATTTGCGTTCACTTAATTGTCAGAATGAATAATTAATTCAACGCTACAGAACTGGATACAGCAAATACACATGGGCACCCAGTTCCGGGCGAGGAAGGAAGTGAAAACAATTCTTCGGTTAGCAAGTTAGTTTGGTTTGCAGCTACGGTTTTTCATAGCCCCGGATGAGGGGAGTTTTTTCTTCTAGGAAAAGTTCGTCGGTTCGAGTTGTGAGTCTCCTTCGACAGGGTGCCTTTTCGTATCCTTTGTCATTGTTTTTCCCCCCCATCAGACTGACTGTCGTTGTCGCCCGGATTCAACAAACTAGTCGAGAGTAGAACTGAACTAGTCGGCGCTCTGAAGACACTGCAACCAATCATCCGACGGGGGGACGGATTGTTTAATTGTATGGTTGCTACTCGTAGTAGTTGAGATTTCGTTCGAATTAATAATTAAAAGTTATTCAGCAACGCAGGAAATTGTAGGTTGGATGAGCGAAGTAAAAACGCGTTTTTTTGTAAAATGAATAAGTTTGAAGGGCTGTTGGGAGCGTGTGGCTGATTACGGGATGGTGTAGGTTAAGCTGGCAATTCAATTTAATTCAGGGCAATTAGTGAGAAGTTGACATAGTCAGGGGGCTCTGTGGGTGATGTGTGCTCGTTAGGGATGTTCATTAGTACATTAGAGTTTCAGGTTAATAGTACTGTGACAGTAAGATTGACATTGTATGCCACACGGAGGAATAGAAGCGACTTTATGTCAGTTACAACGATCCAGTAATGCTAGTTCGTAAAGCAACTGCCTTGTACATGACTGATTTAATTCAAGATGAAGGCGAGTGAGTCATGCTCGGTTGAGGCTTATGAAGTGAAGGATGGGGTATTTGCCAAACGTGGTCTCTTTGTTTGTGGTACAAAAAAGTATTGTAGTTAAATCCACTTACTTACTTTACTTTGATAGCGCTACAGTTCGGGGTGAGCCAGGGCCTCTCCAGCCGGCCCGATCTTTAGCCAGCCGCTTCCAGTGCCGCACGCCCAGTTAGCTGAGGTCCCTTTCCAGCTGTGCGCGCCACCTTAAATGTGGTCGTCCTCTGCTGCGTCGTCCCTCGGGGTTGGAGTCGAAGACTCTTCGGGCCGCAGCGATGATGTCCATTCGCTCAACATGGCATGGTCATCTTAGACGTTGGATCCGAAGACATCTAACCAGGCCGATGTCGCTGTACAGCCCGTACAGTTCTTGGTTGAATCTCCCCCTCCACTCTCCGTTTACGCAAACGGGACCAAAGATTGCACGCAGAATTTTCCTCTCGAAACGCCCAAGAGCCTCTTCATCCGCTTTTGATAACGTCCAAGCCTCAGCGCCGTAGAGGAGGACCGGGATGATTAAGGTTTTGTAGTGGGATACCTTAGTTTTTCGAGAGAGGGCTCTACTACTCAATTGCCTCTTTAGCCCGAAGAAGCAGCGGCTGGCACGGGCTATTCTGCGTTTTATCTCAGCGCTGGTGTCGTTGCTGAATGTCACTATCGAGCCAAGGTAGACGAAGTCCTTGACTACTTCAAAAATATGGCTGCCGAAGGTGACGTTCTGACCAAGACGTCGGTGTTGCGCGTCTTTCTTGGATGACAGCATATATTTGGTCTTGTCCCCATTTACCCTTAGACCCAGTTTAGCCGCTTCTGCTTCAATGCTTGCGAACGCCTCATTGACGTCCCGCTTTGTCCGTCCAATAATGTCAATGTCATCGAACCTCTTGTATTGGCCGCAGAGTCCCGCACGATCTTTTCAAGTATGATGTTAAAGAAATCACATGACAGTGCGTCACCTTCTCTAAAACCTTTTTTAACATCAAAGGAGTCGGTTAGTTCACCTCCGACCTAATTGGAGCAGCGAGAGTTCTCCATAGTCAACCTGCACAGTCTGACGATTTTGGCAGGAATGTTAAAACATGACATGGCTCTGTATAGCTCGTCTCTATAAACACTGTCATACGTGGCTATGGTGCGTGTCGACCTGGAATTCATGGGTCTTTTCCAAGACCTGCCGTAGTGTAAATATTTGGTGTATCGTGGATTTTCCTGGCCTGAAGCCACACTGGTAGGAACCTATGAGATTGTCCACGAACGGCTTCAGGCACTTACACAGTACGGCAGAGAGGATCTTGTACGCGATGTTCAGGCGGCTTATCCCTCTGTAATTGGCGCAGTCATAGGGGTCTCCTTTCTTATGGACCGGGCAAACGATACTGAGATTCCATTCATCGGGCATGCGCTCTTCCGACCATATCTTGCAGATGAGTTGGTGCATGCTCCTGACCAGCTCATCGCCAGCTGCTTTAAACAGTTCCGCGGGGAGTCCGTCTGCTCCAGTAGCTTTATACGACTTTAGTTTCGATATCGCTATCTTAACATCGTCTAGGTCGGGTGGACGGGATTCTCCCTCGTCTTCGTCCATTGTGAATGGTTCGTTC
This sequence comes from Eumerus sabulonum, assembly GCA_951905685.1. Lineage (NCBI taxonomy): Eukaryota > Metazoa > Arthropoda > Insecta > Diptera > Syrphidae > Eumerus > Eumerus sabulonum. The sequence goes on from OX645060.1 coordinate 32,671,029, forward strand.
TGCCAAATTATTTCAATTTCATCGGCATATGCTAGCAGTTCTGCAGACTTGAAAAAGACCGTGCCCCTCGTATTGACCAGTGAATTTTGCACGATATTTTCAAGGACTAGGTTGAAAACATCACCCGTTTGGACATTAAAGGTCTCGGTTAACTCGGTTAACTGATGAGTTTGGCAGGGCTGTTAAAACTAGACATGGCGTTGTATAGCTCGTCTCTATGTATGCTATCGTATGCAACCTTAAAGTGGACAAAGAGATGGTGGGGTGTTGATTTGGAATTCGTTCGTTTTCTCCAGGATCAGCCGTAGGTTATATATTTGTTCAAAAGTCGACTTTCAGGGTCTGAAACCACACTGATATTGATCAGTTTATTAATAAACAGTTTCAGGCGTTCCCACAGTACAGCAACGAAGATCTTGTAAACGATGTACAGGAGACATCAAGAGACCAAATGAGCTGGTGCACGCAACCAATCAAGTCATCACCAGCTGCCTTAAGGAGCTCGGCAGGTAGCCCGTCTGCTCAAGCAACTTTTTTGGACTTCTTACAAAAAGCATTTCTAACTTTGTCGAGGTCAGGCGGACGGAATTCTCTGCTATCATCGTCCGTTGTGAATGGGTCACTCAGACCGACAGCGGAAGCTGTTTCATCATCATCACTATACAGTCTCCTGAAGTAGTCTTTCCAAATTCTTAGTACCGACTGCGAATCCACTACATTTTCGTCCCTGCAGGCTTCTGGTCTGGCTTTATATCACTGGCATGTTAGTTTTATTCGTTGATTCCTGTGGTAGCATCTCTCTATCTCTTTGATCGCAAGCTTCTTATGTTCTCTTTTTTTAGTTTTGAGAAACTTACGCTCAACCAACCTCTTCTGTTCATAATGCTAACGAGCAGCTTTCACCCTCCTGTGTAGCGCCACTTGATAACTTGATAGGTTTGCTGCTTGGCTGCATGTGCCCTCCTACTTACTTACTTACTTATCAGGCCAGCGATCCATGAAGGATCTGAGCCTGAGCTATAGCTGCCTTCCATCCTTGACGGTTCCGGGCACGCTGCTTCCAGTTGTCAAGACCAAAATGTCTTACATCCGCGATAACTTGGTCTTTATACCGGAGGTTCGGTCTTCCCCTTCTTCTCGAACCAAGAGGCTGGGAGTCGAAGACCCTCTTAGCTGGAGCGTTGATGTCCATGCGCTCGATGTGGCCGAGCCAGTGTAGTCGACTGATCCTTGCCTTCCGGACTACATCCACATCTTGGTACAGCTCGTAGAGTTCGCGGTTGTGTCTTCTTCTTCATTCACCTTCCTCACAGACAGTATCAAATATTCGGCGCGGAATTTTCCTTTCGAATGAACCCAAAATCAGCTCCGCTGTCCGTACAGCAAGACTGGCAGTATGAGCGTTTTGTAAAGCATAACTTTGGTCTTTCGAGTGTGGAGTTTGACCCCAGTCGTTTGGACAAGCCGAAGTAGCAGCGGTTGTCAAGGGTGGTGTCATTTGTGGAATTTACGTTTGCCCCGATGTAGACAAACTCCTTAACTACCTCGGAATTGTAGCTGTCAATTGTTATATTTTGTCCCAGGTGGTGAGCGACGGATTGGTTTTTGCTTGACAGCATGTATTTCGTTTTGTCCTTATTGATCTTAAGACCAACTCGTTTCGCCTGTTCTTCAATCGCCGTGAATGCTTACACAAAGCCACGGCGAGAACACGCGATGATGTCGATATCATCCACTATCTGCTCCAGCACCAGGTTGAAGAAGTCACATGACAGCGCATCTCCTTGCCGAAATCCCGTGCATGTTTCGAATGGTTCCGAGGTCGTAGAACCGAGTTGCACGGTGCATCGCGTGTATTTTAGCGTGGCACGACACAACTGGATCAGTTTTGCGGGGATCCCGAATTCGGCCATCGCACCAAACAGTCCTTCCACGATGAATGCTGTCGTTTGCGGCTTTGAAATCGATGGTGTGTATCGATTCGAAACTCATTGGTCTTTTCCAGGATTTGTCGAAGTGTGAAAATTTGGTCTGTAGTCGATTTGCCGGGCCGGAGGCCGCACTGGTAGCTGCCGATTAGTGCGGTGCAGAATGGTTTTAGACGTTCACACAAAACGCTGGACAGGATCTTGTATGCGACGTTGAGTAGGGATATACCTCTATAGTTCTTGCAAGAGGTAGGATCGCCCTTTTTATGGATGGGGCATATAGAGCTGGTATTCCAGTCATCGGGCATGCTTTCATCTTCCCAAATTCTGCGGATGATCTGGTGCATATCCCCTACGAGAACATCGCCGCCAGCCTTGAGGAGCTCTGATGGCAAGCCATCTGAGCTTGCGGCCCTTCAGCTTGTTCTTCAGCTTCTGAATAGCTGTGCCGACTTCTTCGATGCTGGGTGGGAGGACTACTTCCCACCCACGGTTGGAGTTGGAATTTCCTCGGTCCCTACCACTCTCTCTTGGTCATGCTCGTTAAGCAGCTGCTGGAAATGCTGCTTAAATACATCCACTATTCCCTGCGGGTCGGTGGCAGGATTACCCTCGCAGTTTCGAAGAGCCAGGGTGCCCTTTTTGAAGCCTCCTGCAAGGCCTTTGGCTTTCTTGTAAAAGGCTCGTGTTTTATGTTTATCCCTAGACTCCTCGATATCCTTGAGCTGGGAGGCTGCGAAGATTCTTTTCTTTTGTCGTAGCAGTTTTTTCTCCTCCCTTCTACTGGCTCGGTACTCTTCTTGCGCTGTTCTGGTTTTCCGCTGCAGCGCCTTTTGGTACGCCTCGTCGGTTACTGCATTTTTCTGCTCACACTCGCCATCATACCACGGGTTTCTTGTCGGGGGTGGTAGGTATCCTTAGGTGGTTTCGGCTACTTCCTGAATGGCTGAGCGGCAATGCAGCCACATATTATTGGCATTTGTGTTCGACGTAGGCATGGGCTCGGACATACAGGGTAAGGTTGTTGATCGCTCTCAACCTGTGCCCTCCTACACTCATCGTCAATTCATAGGTTTCTAATTGGCAGTGTTTTGAAACCCACTACCTCAAAGGCCTAGGAAGCGCTGCTTGTCGACAACGGGTCCTTTGGTGTTGTATCGACTGAGCAGGTATTGGAGGGTTTTCCAACAGCTTAAGGGAGACGCAATTGGCATAGGCCCTGGCAGTCTCATTGCGACGTTATATGCCGCTTGTTCGTATTCAATTTTTCCGGGCCAGGTATAGTCGTAACCGTAACCTGGCTGCAACAAAATAGTGGTCCAAGACGATATTGGCTCCTCGGAAAGTTCGTATATCCAGAATATCGGCTGCGTGCCTGCCATCAATCGCAATGTGGTCAATCTGCTGGATGGCTGATTTATCCGGAGACCCCCAGGTCTCCTGTGGACTAGACTACTACTACTACTGGTCTAGTTTTCGGTCAACCGTTTTCGGATGTGGTGTTATGGACGCAGTGCTTGCCTATAACTCTATCAAAAGCGTCTTCCTTGATTTTAACATTGTGGTTGGGACATTGGGCGAGTGAATGTCATCACTCAGAGTTGTCTGTATTTCTTTATGGTTTGCCACTGTTGTGCTAATGTCTTCTTATTACCAAGTGTTTATTGAAATATGAGAGACCTTCCCTGCTACTTTCAAGCTTATGTTTTACTACTTTCACAGTACACTGGCATTTCCATTTCGAGGGAATTAGTGCATATGATCGCTTACAGTTGACTTAGGATGGGGTAGATATACCATGTTGAACCGAACGTCGTTTTGTGGCCCCTTGCGAACTAACCACCCTTCCTAAAAGTCATTGCTCCATAGGTGCTGCGCGCCGCATAAGGCGTGTTGTTTTACATACGAGAGTATTAGGTAGATTTTAAAAGAGAGGAAAAACTTCATAGCCAACCAGACGTACGAGTATCTCATTACCATACTCGGTAGATCTACCTCTCGACTTACTTAGTCAACTAAATCTGTTTTGTAAATCTCTTCGTCGCCTATCGTCGACTCCAGACTCTCTTGCACCCAAACTGCTTCCTCATACCCATATCAAAATACACTTAAGAAATAAGTACTTACATTATGCTTCCAAACAACCTTGTATGCGGCCGGATTAGCATGAACCTTACACTCAAAATAGACGTCGTCGCCTTCTTCTATGTCTTCTGGATTAAGATTTGATCCCAGATCCAATTGCAGTGTTGGTACAACTGAAATGAGAATGTTAAGCAGACGATTACTTCAACTAGGAATGGATTCGCATCTATTTATTTGTTTAACTTTCTTTCGTGTCTTCCTCCATCTTCCTGAAGCGAGTGCAATAGGAAGGGACAAAATCCCTAGATGGCAGGGGATGAAAAACTTGAGAAGGAAACGTATGTGACAAGTTAATCAACTATAATCTGTCTTAGTATTGCCACAAAAGATGATGGTAATGATGATGAGGGCAAATTTCGACCAGAATGAAACCACATGCCCTGAACTCATCCATCCAGAGGGGTTCAAAATGAAACTCACGCACAAGCTGGCATATGGTCTTTATCAGTAGTGATAAATGTGCAGAGGAGGGGATGAAAACAATGAGAAAAAAGGATAACTTAAATCAAACAGTGACTTAGTGGAGCGTTCAAGGGAGCGCTGTGCATTCGCCTAGAAATGTCCATTTAATTACGGATTTTGTCCTTGGCAGATAACAGCCGTAATTTCGGGTATTGTAAGGGTGATAGGATAGGTTGGTTGCTTAGCGATTCCTTTTTTTTTTTTGACAGATACTCGATAGAGATGGTAGCGATAATCGTATGAGATAAGTAGCACGCGGTTGTGTACATAAAGGGTTTCTTCGAAAGTGAAGACAAAGCAGTTGCTTTGGTGGCGTTATAGCCCATGAAGGGCCAGAGCCAAGCTTCTCTCAATCACCCATGTAGTGTGTATTTTATTATTAACACAAGTGACAAAGCAATTAGTGGACAGAATATCGGATGAGGGAGGTCTCTGTACAGGTTTTTGATAAACATTTGGTACTAATGATATCATAGTTATGGCGGCTCTGGCCTACGGACTAATAAGAGATAAGAGGGATCAACATAATTGAAGAATCAAGAGTCAAGTGTCGTTAATATCTGGATGGCGAAGGACTAACAAAGGCCTCAAAGCGGTAGCATCTAACCGAAGGATGCTGGCCTGTTAAAAAGTAAAAAGTGAGAAGAGCCATCTCAGACGAACACCTTGCGGCACTGTGTTCGTAAGTAAATCTAATGCCCACCTCTTCGCGATCTGGAGATTCCCTCTGGAAATTACAGACGGAGAAGACCGAATGGCTAGTTTCTAGCGCCAGAACACGGGTTAAGTCGATTGGGCTACGGCCTAGTAAGCAGTAACCGTAAAAAAAATCATTAACTACATGTTGACGAGCCCCACATACATATAAAAGGACAAGTGTATCGGATCTGCACCTGTTGGACCTGAAATATGAGGCCCCCTAACAGACCAGTTGCGGCCGAACAGTTAGAAAAAGCCCTAAGCTGCTTTAAAGCAGACATTACCGCGCCCCAAGAAGTGCCTTGGGATGAATCGGGTAAAAAGAGGACGAAAAGCTGTGTACAGAAAATGCTACATGGTGAATAAACAACGCCTATTTGGAGGCAGATTTGTTGTTCGGGGTAGACTTAGGCAAAAAGTCCTAAGCTATCGGCATGGCTAACTTCGAAGCTGGATAAAGAGGATATCTTTGAAAGAGTCATAGGAGACCACAGCCTACACGACACCACGTCCGAAAACGGACTCAGACTAATAGACCTTATCACGGGTGGTAATCTCCTAATAGCTAGCACACGATTCTCACTTCTCAATATCCATAAGGACACCTGGCGGTCTCCTGACCAAATCTGTTAATCATATCGATCATATTGCGATCGATGTCGGACACCCCTCCAGCATCTTGAAGAAGAACTACCCCCCTAGGGTAGGGGTCAGAATATACCATGGCTTTCGTAAGAGGCGACTAAAATTCATCGTTAGTTGGACTAACATCTGGGCTGGATTAAGGTGGTAGAAAACTGCCGTGATCCAAAAACTAGGAGTTTATGGAGCTAGGAGCTTTTCGGTGCTCATCTGGAAATGACCTTACGATCGCGAAGCTCCAGAAGCCCCCGGAACTGACGCTCGGTACCTCGGTGTCTGACGTCGCATCAGTCCCGACCTGTGGTCCCTAAGTGGGAGTATAGTAGTGGCTGTGGTTGCCCATAATCGCGGGAACAAATCGCATCCAGGCGTCTAAACAACATCTAGAGCACCTGTATGGAAGAGGTGTTAGATAGGCCTCGCCCCTCAGCAAGGGTTGTGAACATGCCTCAATGTGTTCACTTAAATGTGCTGGGGTGGTACTGTCCTGGTGCGTTGACCAATGCTTTCTTTGGTCCCGACAGTATGGGTAGGCCCACCGTGGAATTAAGCCGTAATTGGCAAGTGTCCACGTTAAGCCATATTTACTAACCTTTCCAGGAACCAATGTTGTCTCGATGCACGGTGCAACTCGGTTCTAGGAATTCAGAACCATTTGAAACATGCACCGGATTTCGGCAAGGAGATGCGCTGTCATGTGACTTCTTCAACCTGGTGCTGGAGCAGATAGGGCGACGGGCAGGCGTCAACATGGAAGGCACTATCTTTTACAAGTCCATCCAGCTGCTAGGATTCTCGGATGATATCGACATCATCGCGTGTTCTCGCCGTGGCATTGTGAAAGCATTCACGGCGATTGAAGAACAGGCGAAACGAGTTGGTATTAAGGTCAATGAGGACAAGACGAAGTACACTTTCGAGCTAGTTAAGGAGTTTGTCTACCTCGGGGCAAACGTAAATTCTACAAATGACACCACAGTGGAGATCCGGCATAGAATCGCCCTTGGCAACCGCTGCTGCTTCGGCTTGTCCGAACAACTGGGGTCAAAACTCCTAACTCGAAAGACCAAAGTCATGCTTCACAAAACGCTCATACTGCCAGTCTTGCTGTACGGAGCCGAAACTGGACGATAAGCAGGACAGCGGTGCTGATTTTGGGTTCTTTCGAGAGAAAAATTCTGCGCCGGATATTTGGTCCTATCTGTGAGGATGGTGAATGGAGAAGAAGTCACAACCGCGAACTCTACGAGCTGTACAAAGATGTGGATGTAGTCCCGAAGGCACAGATCCGTCGACTACACTGGCTCGGCCACATCGAGCGCATGGACATCAACGCTCCAGCTAAGAGGGTCTTCGACTCCCAGCCTCCTGGTTCGAGAAGAAGAGGAAGACCTAACCTCCGGTATAAAGACCAAGTGATCGCGGATGTAAGATATCTTGGTCTTGATAACTGGAAACAGCGTGCCCGGGACCGTCAAGGATGGAAGGTAGCTACAGCTCAGGCTCAGATCCTCCATGGATCGCTGGCCTGATAAGTAAGTGGTAGTAAGTAAGGAGTTAGCAGAGACCTTCGATGTCAAAAAAGCATTTAGACCGGTCGATGCATTGTCATGTGATTTTTTCAATATCAAACTTGAAAAGATCGTGCGGGATTCACTGACCATTTTTAAAGGTCGTGTAAGTCTGCACAATTGCTCGCAAACGCTGATGACGTTGATGTGATTGGGAAAACGTAGCGAGGCGTTAATGAAGCTTTTGTGAGCAGAAGCTGCTAAAATGGGTGTAAAGGTAAACGAGGGTAAGACCAAATACATGCAGTCGTCAAATAAAGAAGCACAACACCGACGTCTTGGCCAGAACGTCACTGTTGACAGGAGATAACTTTGATGTAATCAAGGATTTCGTCTATCTTGGCTCATTGGCAACTAGCGGCAAGGACATCAACGCTGAGATTAAAAGCGGGTTACCTCTTGCCAACCGCTTTTTCTTCGGGCTCAATACACAATTTGGTAGTAGAGCCCTCTCTCGAAATACTAAGGTGACCCACTATAAATCCTTGACCGTCCCGGTCCTCCTCTACGGCTCAGAACTCGGACCTTATCAAAAATGAATACAGTGGCCGTTGGTCTATTCTAGAGAAAAATTCTGTATACAATCTTCGGCCCCGTTTGTGTTGACGAAGAGTGGAGGAGAATATTCAACAAAGAACTGTACAGCCCGTGCTAAGGTGGCGCACACAGATGGAAAGGGACCTCAACCAATCGGACGTGCGCCACTAGAAAGAGCTAGCAATGGATTGTACTGGCTGAAAAGGCTTGTCGGTTGAGGCCCAGGTTCCTCCCAAACTGTAAATAAGTAAGTACGTACCTATCTTCTTAATTTCCTAAGAAGCACTAAATGGTTCCACGAATAGGGGGTAAAACCCCCTCGTAGCTGCACAACGGGCCTTCTTGGCCTATGTGTGTTCATCTCAATTTTCTTTTGGGAAGGCTACGGTCCCACCTACCTACCTAAGTACGTACCTACAAAATCACCTATGGTTTACTCGTTTTTCTGGTTATGGCGACCAAAATCGTTGCCGAACATTTTCCTACTTGTTCGGCACTTATGTATGTGGTGCCCTTGAATACACTTGGAGCGGTCTTTTATTGAACTTGACTTTATAGAGGTAAATATTCGAACTTTATAAAATTCACCTTTACTTTCCAAAAACTAACTTGAACAACCCTTATCAATGGATCAGTAAGTGCATCGCTTTCAAATAAAAAATGTAAGATAAGTTAGACCACGTCTTGTCCATCTTTTTCATTACCATTGAGGGTGTCCTAACTATTGAAATTATTAGTAACATTAGTAATGCTTCTTGCAACGGTGCAGTGGATGGGAGACTAGGTGTTTGTCACTTTGATCAGGATTATGTCTGGATTGTTAATGCTAGTGTGTTAGGCAACACGCAGAAGTGTGTTAAATAACACATACATATATGTAGGTGTGTTATTTGTGACACAGAAGTTCGTGAACGCGATTAAATGTGTCACTTACCATGTTTGATTTTTGAAATGAAAACTAAAACTATAACTATAAAACTATACACGTTCTATGGTATGTAAACCAAGTCTACACTTAAGTGTGTTGCAACGACACACTAGTTAATAATTAACACATTTTAGAGCATTACATATTGAACACACTCGTTGGTGTGTGAAAGAGTATTATGTCCGTTGCATAGAAACAGCACTAGCAGTATTCTGCTCGTTAGCTCATAAGACTTCAGACAAAGGACAAAGGAACAATCGAGAATCAACAAGTTAAGTTAGTCATAGAAAGTGCATGCCAGTATTTATTTCATGAATATTTCCCTCTCGTCAAAGACAGGCAATTAAATTAAAGGAAAGAAATGAAAAAAAAAAACATTGTGTGTATTGCTTCACAATACAGCAGGAGAGCAATCAATCATACAAATTGTTTCCGAACAAAAGTCAACCAATCAATCAAAACAGCATGCCAAACAACAAATCAATCAAACAAAAGAGAAATTTCCGAACTATGTACTTGTACATATGTATACGCAAACTTGCCAGAAAGCATTTTGCGAGCCGGATCCATGGTGTAATGGTTAACACACTGGACTCTAAACCAAGTTCCGCAGCGACCAAAAAACAAGGACACCGATCATCATGATGTTGCATCACAAGAAAAAAGAAACAATCAGTTCAAATAAGCAAAAAACGAAGAAAAAGTTGTCGAACTGGTGAGCATCGAAGCGACAAATGCTCGGGGAGTGAGAACTCCCCGAAAAGTGTTCACAGGAACCTTGAGAATTTGAACACGAATCACAGGGTTGAGAGTCCAGTGTGTTAGTCACTAAATTACCGTAAATTACTTTCTGGAAAGGAAATTTTTCCTTTTCAACTTGTTGTTGAACAACACGCTTTATGGCGTGTTTTTATAATAACACACTTAAGTTGCATTAAAAATGACTACAGCGTAGTCGCCTGATGAGCCTTTGATGAGCCAGTAGATTAGATGGAACGAAAGATTGCTTAATTCCCTGATTAATGCTCTCTATGCATAGGAAGGAGAGGGCGCCGTGGCGCGGTGGTAAGTGTGTTGGACTCTGACGCACGATGAGCTAGTTCGGATCCCGAATACATCATTGCCATCGAATGTTTATTTCGCGGCTTCCCTCCTCGGCGGGGTATTGGCAAAACTCCCTGTAGTATACTTGCCTTGAGAAAGCTTCTCGACTCACGCCGTTCGGAATCGGCATTAAACTGTAGGTCCCTTTCACCTGTGTGATAAAATAAATCACACACAACATGGATGATTGAGAGAAGTTTGGCTCTGGTCCTTCATGGGCTGTAACGCCAACATACATACATAGGAAAGAACACACGTTTTTCAGAAGAAAGAAGAGAGAGCACCAATAGCGTGAGATCAAGGAGATGGAGAGATGCTTCCGCAGGATTTTCTTTTTTTTTGTTCATTTATTTCATTTCATTTATTTATCTATTCAATTACATCTTTCATTTGTATTGTTATATCTGCAAAGCCCTTTGGGCTTGTCTGCAGAAGATGACGCCCGTAAGTTTTACAATAAGGTAACGAACATGGCAGGCCGCCGTGGCGCAGTGGGTGGTGTGTTGGCCTCTGACGCCGATGACACGGGATCGAAACCCGACAACACCCATGTCATCGAACGTGTTTTTCACGGTGCTTCTCCTCAGCGGGGTACTGATAAAACCCCCTGTAGTATAATTGTCAAGAAAAGCTTCTTGAATTTCGCCGTTCGGAACCGGCAATAAACTGTTGGTTCCTTTCACCTATGGTAAAATAAAATCACACACAAAATGGGTGACTGAGAGAAGCTCGGTTTTGGTCCTTCATGGACTGTAACGCCAACATACATACAAAACGAACATGCAATGGCTACAGAGCCAGAGCGGCGGCCTGCAGGCATGAAAATAGAGAGCTGGTAGTAGAGTCGCAGTCGATGCTGAGGATTTGGAAAGTCTACTTCTGCAAACTGTATAACGGCGATAGTATACAAGATACCGCTGTCATGCAGAGCGAGCCATTCGTAATGGATGATGATGTAACAGAATCCAGTCCACCCGACCTAGACGAAGTCAAAATAGCGATATCAACACTTAAGTCTAATAAAACCCGATCGGCTCTTATCAGTGTGGCTTCAGGTCAGGTAAATCCACAATAGACCAAAAACTTACGCTACGGAAGATCTTGGAGAAGACCCAAGAATGCCAAATCGACACTCACCACCTCTTCGTCGATTTCAAGGCTGCATATGACAGCGTGTATAGAGATGAGCTATTCAAAGCCATGTCTAGTTTTAACATCCCTGCCAAACTCGTCCGACTGTGCGGGTTGACAATGGAGAATTCTCGCTGCTCCATTAAGGTCGGTAATGAGCAAACCGAGACCTTTGATGTTAAAAAAGGAGTTAGGCCATGTGACGCGCTCTGATGCAACTTTTTCAACATCTTGCTTGAAAAGATCATGCAAGAGTCACTGGCCAACACAAGAGGTACTTCAAGGAGGTATTTCAAGTCTACGCAATTGCTTGCGTACGCCGACGACATTGACGTGATTGGACGGAAACAGCGAGACGTCAATGAGGCCTTTGTAAGCATTGAGGTAGAAGCAGCTAAGATGGGTCTCAAGGTTATTGAGGGTTAAACCAAATATCTGCTTTCACCTAAAAGAGACGGACAATACCGACGTATTGGCCAGAACGTCACCATGGGCGGATACAACTTTGAAGTGGTCAAGGAACTCGTCTACTTTGGCTCACTGATGACCAACGACAACAACACCAGCGCTGAGATAAATCGCAGAATCACTCTTGCCAACCGCTGTTTCTTTGGGCTCAAGAGGCAATTGAGAAGTAGAGCCCTCTCTCGGAAAACCAGGGTGACACTATGTAAGACCTTAATCTTCCCAGCCCTCCTTTATGGCGCAGGGGCTTGGACCTTAACAAAAGCGGATGAAGATGCCCTTGGTCGTTCCGAGAGGAAAATTCTGCGCACTATCTACGGTCCCGTTTGTTCAAACGGTGTATGGAGGAGAAGATATAACGAAGAACTGTACGGGTTGTAGAGCGACATCGTCCTGGTTCGACGTCTACGGATACAGCGTCTAAGGTGGCTGGGTCATGTAGACCCCGGAAGGAAGGCACGGCAGAGGACGGCCGCAACAACGGTGGCGCACGCAGGTGGAAGGGGACCTTAACCAACTGGGCGTGCGGCGCTTGAAACAGCTGGCCAAAGACCGTGCCAGCTGGAGACGCTTGTTGGTTGAGGCCCAGGTTCACCGCGGGCTGTAGCGCCACCTGACTTCAAAGAAGAATACTTAGGAAGTTACGCTAAAGCTCTCTAGTTCAACTGGCTTCCACCAATTTGAGGGATAGCACAGACTAAGGGCCAACTCATACACATTTTCGTGACTGGATGGTTTATTGATAAAGTTTAGTAAATGTGCTTCCTCCTTTCTTTATAATGAAATTCAAAAAAAAAAAAACAACAAATTGGATCAGTTCGACTTAAGTATCCTTGAAATCAACTTCAGTCCCGTCAACGGCTAATGCATATTGATGACTTCATTCCGTCATTAAATAGCAATTAATTAGTCGATTGCTTATTTTATTTTTCCCTCAATTTAGCTCATCCTTAGCCCATTCATCTATGACAAGACTTCCACAACCACGGGAAAAATCAAAACTCGGAAAAACAAACTTTTTTTCAATTTAGACATAATTACTGAACTTTGATGTTTGATACATATATCCCAGGGTAGGACCGTTTTTCCCTTTTTTTGTTATCCGCCCTCCAAAGGGTAATATTGATGCGAGTCCTTCCCTTACCCACATCCCGAGGTGGAGTACCTACTCAAAACAGAAGCAGACGAGGAAGAGAACAAATTATCTTAAAGTATTTTCAATTAAGTGTTTTGCGACTTTTCATCCGCAGAAGACTTGGCAGATATAGGGATGAGGTTCCCCAAACCCTTGCTTCAATTTTTTATTATTCCAGAGTAACTTTTCTGCAAGTCCTTCGTCTCAAAACGAGCCACCGAAAAAGGCAAAGAAAAAATGTGAAAACAAAAAACCAAAAATGAATTGAAAGGATAAGGGAACATAGTTTATCCGCGCGCTTTGTTTTGTCTAAGTTGTTGTCTCCTGTCGTCTTGGTGCTCATTGATATGCAAAGTCCTTTACTGCCACACAAGTTGAATGCGGGATTCAGTAACGAACGATGAATGGAAACAAATGACAAGAAAAGAAGTAAAAGGAAAACTGTTGTAATAACAACTTGGGAAAGAGAAAAAAGGATATTTTGCTTCCGGGGATAAAATCACTTTATTCCGTGGAAAGTTAAGAAAAATCTTTGGGAAAACTTTGAAAAACTCTCCTGTTCTTCTGGCCTGGGTGTGTGCAAGCTGACTGCATGAAAACAACAATATCGCAGCTATGACAACGTTGTGGATATTCTGTTTACACTTTGATGTGAGGCAGGAAGTAGACAGAAGTAAATAAGGCACAACGCACAAGGAAGTTGGAATGAAGGGCACTGAAGGAAGGGCGGGAGATGGCCCAAGGACCTGTTCTGTTTGTTTACTTTTCTCGGCTTCTAGTTCTTGAGAACCTTGACGTTGACGATACATGTGCTCTTTTGTATCAACGAGAATTAATTTGTCGGATAAGTAGGGTTATGCCTTTCTTAATTCTGCGCTAAGACCACATGAATCCGGACTCTAGGGCAGGAGTCCTTATGGCCACGCATACTTATCTCATCCTTTAGGGACCGCCGTACACCCAGGTCAAGTACGCACAAACGGTGTGTGCCCTGATGGAATACTCAGCTTGAATCCCTAAGGCAACAGGTGAGATCGCTGTTTAAAAGAGCTAAACGGAATAATAGTTGGACTGATTATAGATCTGCTCTAACTAAAGACAACTTCTAACTGAGGAAATCCAAGAGAATGTCTTGGAGGAACCGCTGCGAGAACACTGACTCTGCGGTTCGACTATACATATAAATTGCTACCTCAAGAGCCAACAAATGGACTCGGACTGCTTCGCAAATCAGACGGTACCTTTGCCGCCAATCACAGGGAAACTTTGGAAACTTTGCTCGAGGTGGGCTTCCCTGGTTCTACACCCCACTCGATGTCATCTGACGATCAAACGAACGTATTAAACAGCATCGACAGTAGAACAAACAGCCTTTCTGGCAGACTTTTCAGCCCTAATAGGGTTAAATGGGCAATTGGTTCATTTGAGGGCGCCGCGCCGTGGCGCAGTGGTTAGTGTGTTGGACTCTGCCGCACAATGAGCGAGTTCGGATCTGGATAACACCAACGCGCCATCGAATGTTTATACGGGACGTTCCCCCTCGGTGGGGTACTGTCAAAACCTCCCGTAGTAAACTTGCCATGAAAAACCTTCTCGACTCACGCCGCCGTTCGGAATTGGCATTAAACTGTAGGTCCCTTTCACCTGTGTGAAAAATAAATCACACACAACATGGGTGATTGAGAGAAGCTTGCCTCTGGTCCTTCATGGGCTGTAATGCCACCATAGATGAAGAAGGCTCCAGACAAAGACGGTGTCTTTTCTGCGATCTTACAGACAATTTTACCACAACTGATAGTTCTTTTTGGGTCTTGCTTCAACCTGGGATACATACCCCAAATCTGGAGAGAGGTCAATATTGTCTTCATTCCCAAGAATGGGAAGCCAAGTGAGCAACCTAAATCCTATCGCCCTATCAGTTTGACTTCACTCTCTCTTAAAACAATGGAGAATCTGATAGAGCTCCACATTAGAGGTATCTTGGAGAATCAGATACCTCTGCATCCCAATGAGTATGCATACCGCAAGAGCGCTCTACTGAGAATGCGATACACCATCTGGAGATCGCAATTTGCGCTTTCCTCGATATATAGGGAGCCTTTGATCATACTGGCTATGATTCAGTCACCACTGCACTATCCTACAGGGGTGTTGACCATCCCACTAATCACTGGATTATGGCGATGCTAAATAGCCGTATCATATCAATCACATGCGGAGAGGTCTCAGTGACAGCATCGACGGCTAAGAGATGCCTACAAGGAGGAGTCCTTTCACCACTGCTACGCAAACTAACCATTCGGGGCTACGAGGTCATTGGATATGCTGATGACCTAGTAATCATTATTACGGGCAAATGCGAAACCGCTGCCTGTGAGCGCACGCAGAGTGTGCTCCAATTTGTCTCTGACTGGTGTGACAGAGGGGGTTTATAGATTATCGCAAATAAGACAATCTTAGTCCCGTTTACCAAGAGGAGAAAGTTGCTGCTCAATCTTTCTAAATGGCACACACATAGGATTTTCAGAGGAGGTAGGTATCTAGGTATTGACCTAGACCGCAGACTCAACTGGAACTCCAATATGTAAAATAAACTCATGAGAGCGATTAAGGCCATGTGGGCTTGTCGACGTACCTACCTGGGGACTTAAACCTTAAACCACTTAAACCACTGGTTATACACCGCGATACTAAGACCTATCATCGCCTACGGGTCCACCGTATGGTGGACAAAAGTTGAGCAAAAAACTAAAATTGTTAAGCTTCAACGCCTTCAAAAACTAGTGTGTCATGGCATCACAAGAAACACTCATTGGACTCACTCCACTGCACCTTTTCATCAAAAAGGTGGCATTTCGCAATGCATTCAGAATTCTTTGTTTGTGAACAAAGAACCGTGGGTCACATGTCCATATTATAACAGCTTCCCGAGCTGGATATTATTACCACGGTCTCGGACGCATTACCTTACAACTTCATCTTTGACAAGAGATTTGAGATATTGATCCCAGATCGCTCACGAGGGAAAACATTGATCCCCTGCAAAATGTCAAATTCCTTAGGTGGCTTCTGGCGTTGGCGTCCGCATCTCTGAACCAAATTGTAAGATCTCGAAGGTACTGGGAATGAGTCCCAGCATCTTTCAAGCGGAGTTGCATGCAATCCTAACATACGCCAATCGAAATCTCGAGACTAGCATTAGAGGAGTAACTTCAACATATTCTCTCACAGCCAAGCAGCACTCGAAGCGCTGAAATAAAGCTAAATTGTAATAATGGGTCCGTGCAGCACGAACTCCAAAACCGTCAAGGAATGCCATGATGCCCTACAAGACCCCGCCAAAAGAAGCAATGTTAAACTTTGGTAGGGGCCAGGGCACAAAGGTATTAAGGACAATGAAATTGCTGACCAACTCGCCAGGAAGGGTTCCAGCGATAAATATATAGGTCCAGAACCACTATGCGGTATCTCCAAGTCTAAGACCATTTTTTTCTTAAACAAGGTGGAACAGCATCCGGCGACTCCGTCATTCGAAACGACCTATACGACCCATGAACAAACACTCGAGTGACATACTTAAACTCAATAGGGTGGATATCAGAGGACTAGTCAGCTACCAAACAGGACACTGCGGTCTGGGATATCATCTAAACAAAATTAGCCTCTCGTCCGAAACTGAGTGTCGGCAATCTCTCGAAGACGAAGAGACGGCGGAACACATACTGTGTGAGTGTATCCTCCTCAGCGAAGTTATGACTCCTGAGGGGATCACCTTGGCTACTACGAGAAGCATTCTTAACTTCACTATGGAAGTGGAGAAGGTCCTCGGCTAATCGGCTAGCAGGCACAATAGATCTGCAAAGGTCGCAGTGCCATATGCTAAGAGTAGCACTAGCCCCAACAAAAAAAAATAAAAAATTGGTGGGAACCTATCAGATTGTCCACGAACGGCGTCAGGCACTTACACAGTACGGCAGAGAGGATCTTGTACGCGATGTTCAGGAGGCTTATCCCTCTGTAATTGGCGCAGTCATAGGGGTTTCCCTTTTTATGGACCGGGCAAACGATACTGAGATTCCATTCATCGGGTATGCGTTCTTCCGACCATATCTTGCATGTTCCTGACCAGCTCATCGCCAGCTGCTTTGAACAGTTCCGCGGGGAGTCCGTCTGCTCCAGCAGCTTTATAAGACTTAAGTTTCGATATCGCTATCTTAACATCGTCTAGGTCGGGTGGACGGGATTCTCCTTCGTCTTCGTCCATTGTGAATGGTTCGCTTTGCCTGACGGCGGCATTTTGACTATCACCGCCGTTATACAGTCTGCAGAAGTAGTCCTTCCATAATTTCAGCATCGACAGTGACTCCACTACTAGTTGTCCGTGCTCATCCCTGCAAGCTTCTGCTCTGGCCTTAGAGCCGTGGCATGTTCGTTTTACTTTCTGGTAAGATTTTCGAACGTCGTTCCAGCCGTAGCATCTCTCCATCTCCTCGATCTCGCGCTTGTCGTGCTCCTTCTTTTTCCTTCTCAGAAGCGCATGCTCCTCCCTCCTTTTTTGTTCATAGAGCTCGCGGGCAGCCCTCGTCCGTCGATGCAATATGGCCATGTATGCATTCTGTTTCTCTGCATGGGCCTGTCCGAACTCAAACCAGGGGTTTCTCAACGGTGGTGGCTCGAAACCGAGTACATCTAAGGCGGCCTCTCTAATAGCGTTTTGACAACGACTCCATTGCTGTTCTATGGTTTTTGCAGATTGCATCGGGACTTGAAAGAGCTTGAGGGAGACTTGTTCGGCGAAGTTCCTGGCGGTCTCCTGCAATTGCAGCTTTCCGACGTTAAATTTTGGTGTTCTTATTCGACTCCGTTGATTCCGAGAAATTCGCGT
This sequence comes from Eumerus sabulonum, assembly GCA_951905685.1. Lineage (NCBI taxonomy): Eukaryota > Metazoa > Arthropoda > Insecta > Diptera > Syrphidae > Eumerus > Eumerus sabulonum. The sequence goes on from OX645060.1 coordinate 32,688,661, forward strand.
CCGTACCTTGGCTGCAACAAGTTAATGAACCGAGTCGATGTTGACTCCTCGAAAGTGTCGGACATCTAAGATGCTGGAGGAGTGTCTGCCGCCGATCGCAATATGATCAATTTGGTTGGTTGTCGATTGATCGAAAGACCGCGAGGTCCCCTTATGGATGTTGAGGTGTTGAATCCCATTCTTTTAAGTCTGTTTATTAAAAGTCCATGCTGAACTCTGTCAAAAGCTTTCACGAAATCGCCTTTTTCTAAGGCGGAAACACACAAGTCAGTGAAAAAAACATAAATTGTTGTTGTGGAACGACCACTGATGAGAACTTAAGATTCCTTTTACCGCAAAATTGAGCCTATTGAAAACCAGTCGTTCGAGTAGCTTTGGAATTGCTGAGGGTTTTGAGACTGGTCTGTAATTCTAAATTAAGTGCTTGACGCCACTTTTATATGTAGGACTTATAGACGATACTTGCCACTCCACTAGGAAAATTCTAGTAAAAACTGATTCAAACTCTGCAAAGAGAGGCTAGAAGAGATATCAGATGTAAACAAAGTGCCCCCCTGCTTGGTACCAGGTCATGTGAATATCTCTGGAAATGAGAGGGCGAACGAGATAGCTAGACTAGGATCAGGCAAAATGCCGCTGAAGCTAAAACGCAATTCAGTACACCTACAGAGAAATAAAGACGGAGCTATTAGTGAAGGCCAATAAGCGATGGTATCAATTAGGTACATGCGAAAAGGCAAGATCCACTTGGCCTGTCTATGATAAGAAAACAAATTCTAGATAAGTTCAGTCGTGGCACCATTCGATTGGCAGTCAGTGCCCTCACTAGGCACTGCACGTTATTCTAGGCCAGCCCCACAATGACTTTTGCAAAAGTTGCAGGGACGAAGAGGAAATTGAGTCCCTTCGTCACCTGCTGTGTGAATGTCCAGCATAGGGATGCTCATTCAAAAAATGCATCGATGTTTTATTCGATGTATTACATCGAAACCTTACATCGATGTTCATCGATGCATCGAATTAAAACATCGATGTTTTCGATGCATCGAATGAAAAATGAAAAATGAAAAAAAAAAAAAACAGTTTTTAATATAATTGAGTTTTATTCAAATTAAGATTAGAAAGATAAGAAATTATAAATCCCATTACTCTTTTTCTAAGTTTTGCATGAATAAAATTTTATTAACGCGCTTTCCTTGAATCCTATACGCTGTTGACTTAAAACTTGCGAGGCTTTTGAAAAAAGCCTTTCTGATGGAACTGAACTGGCTACCAAAGTCAAATATTTGTATGCAATTTTGTAAAGTTTTGGGAATTGTTGTTTATAATCGGATCATATTTCCAAAGGATTTTCACTGAGACGACCAACAGGTGCTTCAAGTACACGGAAAGCTCATCACAGACATTTTCTTCATTTTTGTTTGACTTCCAGTTCCGGTGAACTAGTTTGTGATGGTCACTCCAAGTGCTGAAGTCATCTGATATTTCGTCAGAACCACCTGAATCAGATTTAATTTGCTTTTCGTTTAGCAGGTCCTCCGACATCATATCTTCAAAATGCAGTTTTTTGAACCGCGGATCCAACAAGGTGGCGATAGCTAATGAAGAAACTTGTTCAATATGGCCCATTCGTTTCCTGATTTCTAAGAGGATTAGTTTGTGTACTTGTAAAACAATAGGCTCATCGATCACAAGGGCTTTAAGTTTTGAAAGCATACAGTGAACTAACGGAATTACCTTGCTACTAGTGCAATATTTGCTCCCAGATATTTCCTTTGTTGCAGCTTCAAGTGGACGTGAGATGTTAAGTAGCGATGACGAAATGTTCAATTCCAGTCCAATCAACATGGGAGGTGCAGTTTTGTGGGAGATGAGTATATCGCTCACAGCACTTTTGAGCTCTAAAAACCTCTGAACCATGTAATATGTACTATTCCAGCGCGTTGATACGTCTTGTATTAATTTTGTTTCAGCACTTACTGACTTCCGCAATTCATCGCTTGCCACACAGCTTTGCTTGAAGAAGGTAACGATGAATTTAATTTTTGATAGTATATCTTGCAATTCAGGAATTTGCAGAATATTTTGAGCAACAAGATTTAATGTATGGGCGAAACATGGGATGTGCTTCTTTTTTCCAAATGCAATTTCAACAGCTTTAACCATATTCGCAGCATTATCAGTTACAATTGCCGAGACTTTGCTTGTTCCAAATCCCCAATCGCAGCAGGTTTTATTAAGCATTTGTGCTATATATTCCGATGTATGTCTTTCATAAAGCTGATATACTCCTGTCACTGATTGAAACTCCGTGCCTAGCCCAAAATGAGCTGTGACGCCTAAAAAACTGCGCATTTGCATGTCTGACCAAATATCACTAGTTAAGGTGAGGTGTTAAACACTGGTTAGTTGCGATTTCAATAATGTTGACAAAACATCATACTTATCATCCAGCCACCGTGTTACAGTTGCTCTGCTAGGTATTTTATAATGAGGAGAAGTAACTTTAAGCAAATATTTGAAACCTTCATTTTCTACCACGGAAAAAGGCTGGTTGTCCTTGCATATAAGATACAAAATAGCATTGTTAATTTTTCTCGTGATATTCAGATCCGTTGGTGGCTCTTGAGGGGCATAGGATGTGGATGGCCCTTGATTGACGGTGCTCGTGCTTTCAACTCCAATGACTTCCACTTTGCCTTCGTTGTCGATTTCTCTTATTGATGAACTTGGACATGACGAACCGGAATACATTTTTTGCATATTTTTAGTTGTAGTTAGTTCTAAATTAAGAGATTTGTGGATGTTTTTTATGTGTCCTATTAAATTGGTAGTGTTTCCTGCAGTTCGCAAAGTTTTCTGGCATATTTTACACTGAGCTGTTTTATCATCAATTTTTTCAAAATACTTCCAAGCCTCGCTTTTTTTCTTTGGGGCCATAATAGAAGAACTTTAAAACAAAAAACAGGTTTTTTTTTTTTTTTTTTTTGTTACAAAATTGAGTCGGGACACTAAAAAATCATACGAATCTAGTATTCAATTAATTTGAAATCAAAATCAACATAAAAACTATAATGATGTAGTGCTAAGTGCGTGAGCGGAACGAGGATAAAAAAAAATCGTCTTTACTTTTAAATTTTTCGAATAACAGTATATCTTTATTCTTTTTTACGTTTCTTTTTATACTGGTTGAATTTTGTGGTTTGCACAGTAGACACAAGGAACAGATGTGAGCTAGACTCTCATTAAACCTTCCTTGGGTCGGCTGTTAAACCAACATCTACATAACTTCTACTTCTTCCTATATAACTTGACAGCGTATGTACATCGTGACCTTAGCTGGTCTTGTCTCTGATACATAGAGTGAAAGAGAAGAGAGCATATGAAAATGAATGCTTGCTTCATTCGATGCATCGAATGAAATACATCGATACATCGTTAAACATCGAAAGTGTTCGATACATCGGATTGATTCGATACATCGAATAGTAAACATCGATGTTTTCAATGCATCGATGTTTTTTGAGCAACCCTAGTCCAGCACTAGCCCAAAGGGAAATCACTTCCTTTCGGGACTAGAAGAGGTAAGTAACATTGGGCTAAACACAATACTATGATTCTTATCTTCGTCTATGTGGTTTAGCTCAACGGAAAATGTTAAACGCTAACTGGACACAATGGGCTCCTCGTAGCCTAAGTAAACCTTGACCTTTCGTCAGTAGGGCACCCACTTACCTAACCTTATCTAATCTCTTAATTCTTGGATCCTAGCTCACTTGGCTCACTTTATTCACAAGAGAATGGTAGAATGCGTTTATATAGCGTAATTTGCGCCTTTTCTAAACGTCACGCAAAAAAATACGCGATGCACCGTGCAGTTCAAAATATGAACTCAACCATTTGAAATATGCAGCGCATTTCGGCAAGAAGGTGCGCTGTCGTGTGTAAGCGTCTAACAATCCTGTCACGGATGTGAGCACTCGACATCCCTGTCTGGTGATCCTGGTATGGCATTCCACTCCGGACAGCAGTGTGCCATCGGCAGTCGAGTGAGCCGTACCAGGCAGCAACGTTCGTTTTATTCTACATCATCTATCGTGTACATGTATTTCATTTTTAAGTTTGATTAAACCTACACATAAGTTTGTGAAAGTACACCAAACGGTCTTTCTTTCATGTGTGACTTCTTCAATTTGGTGCTGGAGCAGATAGTGTGATTGGCAGACGTCAACAGGGAAGGCACTGTTTTCTGTCCAGCTTCTAGGATACGCGGATGATATTGACATCATCGCGCCGTCCAAGCGATGTAAAGTCTTAAAAACAAGTCAAAATACATACATATGTACATTTATCCTAGGGAGGAGGGAGTGAGCACACAGAGCAAAGAAGTTGATCGCGGTTAACATGGCAAACGCCAGCTTCGATTTCTGTCCCTGCTCAATCCAAGTTGACACACAACCTCCGCGTGCCCCTTTGGACCTGTTGAACTACAGGCTTTCGAGGTTTTAAAGCAAAAAATGATAGAGGCACCTGTACTCGCATTGTACAATCCCATCAGTGGGCTTGATGTGTCCAATATTTTATTACTCGAAGAGGACGAGTGAGGCAGAGTCTAGACACCACAGCTTCGAGTTAGAAACGTTAGCCATCATAAGCGCATTGCAACGGTTTCGAGTGTATCTTCAAGGTATAAAATTCAAGATAATAACAGATTGTAATTCTCTAACACTTACCCTGAGAAGAATAAGAAGGAACTGAATGCTAGGATAGCAAGGTGGGCGTTAGAATTACAAAATTATGACTATATACTAGAACACAGAGCAGGAACTAGAATGCAACATGTGTCGTTCAACGCAGATCATGGTTCTAGAAACAAATACGTGAGAACAAAATTTAGTCATATGTCAAACAAAAGACAAGAAGTTAGAAGAAATACGAAAAATGTTGGAAACGTCCGAACATTCCCTATATGAAATGCGCAATGGAACCTTGTATAGAAAACGTGGCGATAGCATATCATTCTACGTGCCACAGGATATGGAAAAGTAGATACTTTATAAGTATCACGATGAAGTAGGCCATGTCGGTGTTGACAAGGCAGTGGATTTGATACTCAAAAGCTATTGGTTTCCTAAGATGAGAGATAAGATCGGGAGGCATATAGCAAACTGTCTCAAGTGCATAGTTTATTCTTCAAAAGGGAGAGGGGAAGAAGGTACTGTCCACAGTATACCGAAGGGAGACGTTCCGTTCGAAGTCGTACATGTCGATCACTATGGCCCTGTTGACCGCTACAGGAAGTCTAGTAAGTACATCTTAGTAGTAATTGATGGATTTACAAAATACGTACGATTGTATCCAACCAGAACTACAAGCTCAAAAGAAGCTATCAAGTCTTGCACAGATTATTTTAGGTCCTATAGTCGTCCCAAATGCATTATACCAGATAGGGGTAGTTGTTTTACTTCTTATGAGTTCAAAGAATTTCTTAACAAAAATAATGTACAGCACGTAAAGGTTGCAACAGGCTCTCCGCGGGCAAATGGGCAAGTGGAAAGAGTCAAAAGAAGCTAAGGCCCAATGATAGCAAAATTGGTAAAACCCGAAGAAGGCATATATTGGGATAATTCGCTTCATAGAGCTGTCGGGGAGTTTCCTAGCGTGTTACTTTTTGGAGTCCCCCAAAGAGGTCAGACCGTAGACTGCTTGAAGGAAAACTTACTTCAGGGTACACAACCCTAACGGAAAAGGGGTCAGACTCAGATACGTAAAAAAGCCGCTCAGAAGCAAAAGGCACTACAGTCGTATAACGAACGCTACGTCAGCCGCAGACGTCGTGTCCCTACAAGGTACAAAGAGGTTGACTACGTTATGGTTAAAAACTTTCATTCTCACCCGAGAGCATCGAAAAAGCTCATTCCAAAGTTTAAAGGCCCGTATGTGGTAGACAAGGGCTTACGAGACGACAGGTATGTCCTTCAAGACGTAGAGAATTTTCAACAGAGTAGGACGCCGTATTCGAGTGTGTGGGCGGTTCGTAATATTCGTCACTGGTATCAAGGCAGCAGGGCAAAGATTAGGAGGAAAAGGAAAACCTGAATAATGTTAATGATGAATAAATGAGAGATCAGGTGATCTCAACTGTGATGGGGGCCGAGTTGTAACAATATATTGTATGTATATGTATGTGTAACTAGTACACAGTAGTATAAGTGTAGAGAAAAGAGGGAATAAAGCAGAACAAGTCGAACTGTCGAACAGAGTGGACGTGTTTCATTTATAGACGTTTATAATTGGGGGAATTCGTGTTTATAGAGGGTTACAAAGTCATTTGCTATTGGCATAAACTGAAGTTACATGCGGACTGATAGCAGCAGCTTTGTCGACTTTAGGTATCCCATTCGAGCATCGAAGTAACAACCTTTTCCTTTGTAAGAAACTAGCTTGTGTAACGCTATACATATGTACATCTCAAAACAGGCACATTTCCATTCTCACTTATACAACAAAACCACGCACCATCAAATATCTTCACCCAGAAACCTACATATCCGTTTTCGCAGTACGTTTCGCAATTGTCACCCACATTTGAACTGGATCACGGCCACTATCCTCTTTCAACTCGCCCATCCTGAAGCATCCTGAAGTACATTAACCAAACAAAGCCACACCTTCCAAAGAGGAAACCTTAAAACGACCCATATGCCCACATATTAGGACATACAAAACCGTTAACACACAACAACACGCATCTCTACCTACTTTCACTGTTTAATTGCAAACCGCCAACACCCATTCAGCATTCCATTCGCGGTCCATCGTCCTCTGTGTTTCACGCTATTTCCTCTCGACTTTCACTACGTTCTCATTCGAATAAAATTTAGTGGAAGCGGCAAGTGAATACAAAAAGCGAAACGAAAAATAGAAGAGGCAAAAAGGATACGCAAGGATTCATTCATTTATTCGTTCGTTAGTTGTTTTTTTTTTTTTTCGTTTGCTTAAATCGCTCCGCTCCGTTTAATTTTGCAGAATTTAATTCATTTTACTCGTATTTCTGGCCGTATCTACACGTATATGGGTGAAGCAATATTTCAAAAGTGGGGAGAGAGAAACAGGATAGCAAGGCACAGATTAAAAAAAAAAAACAAAAAACAATTCACACACAAACCTAAAACTATTCGTCCTAATTGCTGGTCTCGTCCTTTTTACAGCCAACGTAAAATGGAAAATAAATAAATTGAAAAGGGATAGGATAACACTGGAGTAAAAAAGGACGAGGATGGAAGACAGAGGAAAAACAAACGTAGAACTAGCATGCTATCTACATAAAAAACAGCGCCCTCCTAAAATCCACTATCTCATGCGGAAATAAACTATTTTCGTCCGTCGAAAAACAACAAAAACTCGCTGAAAAAAATTGTACGAACAAAGAACAAAAGAGAGTATCGTACAGATGCATCTCATCCTTTTTTTCTCTGCTTTGCCTTCTCCTTTTGCAACCTCATCATTGCTTTTTAGCCAAGTGCGGGTTGATGATGATGTTGTTCCTAAAGGTGCTACTAAAGGTGGTGGTGATGGTGGAAAAGTAGAAATATATGTACAAAAGTAGCAGGATGGTACCCCCAATCACTATGAGTTTTTAAAGCACACACATAAGGAACAAAAAAAATGCGCTCCAACCTGTTTAGAGTGGCTCCAAAGACGAACGAACGGGCGGCAAGTAGAGAGCACTAGTATATAGGATTCTGTGCACCCTGCACAGCACAACTTTTCCTTATTGAGGACACCAGTATACGTACATATATGGAAGAGCTAGAGAAAAACTAAATCCCTACTTAAGTATTTTCTACAAAAGGCTAAAAAGAAAGGACGACGCAGGCAAGAGTGAAAACAACATACAACGCGAAAACGGGCTACAGCTTTTAAAGCAGGGAGCTCCGTCTCATATGTTTTAGCGTACGACATCCTTGGATGATTTCTCGTTTGTGACTATCATTTCGTTGAATTTCTTCTTTTGTCTTACTATGTACGAGTGAATCATAATTCTTTGTAGTGATGAATATCAACTGAGAAATGTGGGGAATTAGGTATTTGCAGTGCACGAGCTTGTTAAATGAAGAATGCTGATTACTATTCCAGGGAAGATAGTTGAAAAGGATTTTCTCAGAAATTTTAACTTCAATCAAGTTGTGACATTCTCTTTTGATGCGCTGCAAGATTCTGTGGAACGTTGGAAATGTCGAAAACCACAGAAACAGAGATGGGCTATGTATGGAACATGACAAAATGACATAGAAATTTGAAAGATTTCCATAGCATTCCCCTTTCAGCATTAGGGCGGTAACGACAACTCATGAATAGCAGCGACAATATGACCTTTTGAAGGTGATGATACTAACAAGGGCACCCAATCGAATTGTAACCTCCTTACCTATATAAAACTCATTGAGGGCATGGGCTCAGACATACAGGGTAAAGTTGTTGATCGCTCTCAACCTGGCGAGATGCCAGCAACGATCCCTGTTTAAATGCCCGGGTCAAGTTGACATACGGCCTCCTCGTGGCGCCCTCTGGATAGCCTCTTCAACAACCGTTGGGAGGTGAACAAACGTATGCAGCGACAAAATCCCGACCAGAATGGCCGTTGCGCAGCGGGCTAACAATCCGCCCACGTAAAAAAAAACAAAAGTTATGAATGAGCAAGATGTCGGATACACGGACGGACACTCCACGACGACAACGCATGAAAAAGGAACACGATGGAATGCCAGAACCCTGTACACTCCCGGAGCTGCTCATAAACTAGAAGGAACCCTCACGCAGTACAAGGCGGATGTTACTGCGGTCCAGGAAATACGCTGGATAGGAAACGGTATGATTAGGAAGAAAAATTGCGACATTTATTACAGCTGTCACAAAAGATTGCACTTACTGGGATGCGGATTTGTCGCGGGAAAGCGGTTAAGGTCGAAGGTCATCGACTCTAAACCTATAAGTGATCGCCTGGCTGTGATCCGCATCAGAGGCAGATTTTATAACATCAGCCTTATATGTGCACACGCCCCTACCGACGAGGCTAAAGAACCCTATCAAGGAGGACTTCCATGACCTCCTGGACAACGCCTACGGTGCTTGTCCGGAGTACGATGTAAAAATCGTGCTTGAGAACTTCAACGCCAAAATCGGTAAGGAGAACACCCTTGGCGGATTGATCGGAAAACACAGCCTCCACGATACAACAACAGATAACGGCTTCCGACTCGCTGACTTTGCGACAGCTCGTAATGCGGTGATAAGTAGCACGAGATTCCCTCGTAAGCGAATCCACACAGCAACCTGGCGATCGCCGGACGGTCGAACCGCCAACCAAATCGACCATGTGCTCATTGACACAAGGCACTCGTCAAACTCGTGCGAACATTCAGAGAGGCAAATGTCGACTCTGACCACTTCCTGCACCAGCCCACAAGGAGTAGGTTCGACATTGGGCGCCTGAGCACACCGGAGGTTAACATAGTTTACAGGGAGCAGCTGAGCGAAAGACTCTACGCTATGCCTCATTGAACACAAATGCCAATAATATGAAGCTGCACTGCCGCTCAGCCATTCAGGAAGTAGCCGAGACCACCTTAGGATACCTACCACCCCCGACAAGAAACCCGTGGTATGATGGCGAGTGTGAGCAGAAAAAGACAGCAACCGACGAGACGTACCAAAAGGCGCTGCAGAGGAAAACCAGGGCAGCGCAAGAAGAGTACCGAGCCAGAAGGGGGGAGGGGAAAAAACTACTGCGACAAAAGAAAAGAATCTTCGCAGCCTCCCAGCTCAAGCATATCGAGGAGTCTGGGGATAAACAAAAAACACGAGCCTTTTACAAGAAAGCCAAAGGCCTTGCAGGAGGCTTCAAAAAGGGCGCCCAGGCTCTTCGAAACTGCGAGGGTAATCTTATTACCGACCCGCAGGGAATAGTGGATGTATTGAAGCAGCATTTCAAGCAGCTGCTTAACGAGTATGACCGAAGAAATCCCAACTCCAGCCGCTGAAGTAGTCCTCCCACCCAGCATCGAAGAAGTCGGCACAGCTATTGAAAAGCTGAAGAACGACAAGGCCGCAGGCTCGGATGGCTTGTCATAAGAGCTCTTCAAGGCTGGCGGCGATGTTCTGGTAGGGATTATGTAGCAGGTAATCTGCAGAATTTGGGAAGTTGAAAGCATGCCCGACGACTGGAATACCGTGTTCTCCATTCACAAAAAGGGCGATCCAACCTCTTGCAAGAGCTATAGAGCTAATCCCTGTTCAATGTCGCATACAAGATCCTGTTGCGCAGCACAAATCGGCAGCTACCAGTGCGGATTCCGGCCCCGCAAATCGACCATGGACCAAATACTCATACTTCGACAAATCTTGGAAAAGACCAACAAGGCGTTAAAAAAAGACTGATCCGGCTCTGTCAAAGCCACGCTAAAAAATACGTAATGCACAGTGAAGTTTGCTTCTAGTACCCCTGAACCCTTTGAAACATGCACCGGATCTCGGCCAGGAGGTGCGCTGTCGTGTGACTTCTTCAATTTGGTGTTGGAGCAGATAGTGCGACGAACAGGCGTCAACAGAGAGGTCGTTCTTTTCTACAAGTCTGTCCAGATCCCGGCGGAACTGAGTTTGGCTCCCTTCGAAAAAAGAATTCTACGCCGGATATTTGGTCCTGTCTATGAGGAAGTTGAATGGAGGAGAAGGCATAACCGCGAACTCTACGAGCTGTACAAAGGTGTGGCTGTAGTCCAGAAGGCAAAGATCCCTCGACTACCGGCCACATCCAGTGAATGAACACCAACTGCTCCTCCTGGTTCGAGAAGACGAGGAAGTCTGAATATCCGGTATAAAAACCAAGTAATCGCGGATGTTAAATAACTGCCAAGGATGGAAGGCAGGTACAGCTCAGGCTTGGATCCTCCATGGATTGCTGGCCTATTAAGTAAGTAAGTAAGTGTGTTGGCGTTAGAGTCCATGAAGAATCAAAGCCGAGCTTTCTCAGTTACCCATGTTGCCCATTTTGTGTGTGATTTTATTTTTCCATAGTTGAAAGGGACCTACAATTTAATGCCGATTCCGAACGGCGAATTTTGAGAGGCTTTTCATGACAATTATACTAGAGGGGGTCAGAACTCCACTAAGGAGAAGCACCGTGAAGAGACGTTCGATGACATGACTATTGTCGCGATTCGATCCCGTGTCATTGGCGTCATACACTACCCACTATGCACGCCGCTCTCTCGTATCTAATGCTAGCCGCTCGAATATTGTGAACACCAACCACACCAGCAGAATGTCTTGTCTGTCTCATGCACAGCCGAAGTGTTTAAAATCACGGACTATATGCAACCCTTAAAAGAATACCCTCCACTCGTAAAACCTTGTCGTAATAGCTTAAGTGCTAGAAGATGCATTATTAACGAAACCTCCCATCCCCCCCGTAGACCATATGTTTCATTGAGGACGATGATGGTGACATGCACTTTAAATGCGTCGCAATCAAAACCCCGATGTTCGTGTCCTGTCACCAGATCCGGGTCATATTACCACTCTCCGTCATTTGCTGATGTCACCGCATCCATTGAATACATTCGCGTCATTAATCCCAATGATGATTGCATTTATTCATCCATCAATCCGCAAATGCCAACACTTACAGTAGTCGGGTTTTTCGAAAATGCATAAAATCCAATCCGCCATCGTTCGAATGATGTCTCTTCCGCTTGTCATTAATCTTCTTATGTCGAAGAATTTAAGTAGACTTTGGCATGCAGTCTGCTTTATCCTGTTCGGATTTAAGGACAGCAACCAAGACGAAGGAGTAGAAGAAGAAGAACGAAGTGGATTTCAAGGATAAGTGATGAGAACCACACAATTTACCAAATCCTCTACGCTCGATTGAATCTCATTCGAGTTTGTCAATCCCCAACTAGCAGCGCTCAAGGCTAAAGGACATCTAAATTGGCAAGGCTAGGGGTAAATGAATTGCGCCAACCTCCACATAATACGCCACTAATTGCAAAATAATTGATTGGATTTCATTCTGAGGGTGGTCGGTCGTCATAATAGTTACGAGTACGAAGATGCGATTGACTGAATGGTTGCTAGTGTTAGAAACACACTCATGAGCTGTTGTGCCCGGGTGCCCCCCTTAATTCAATTTCTATTAAAATCTCTGACTTGGTCAGTGGTCAGGCAGTTAGTCGGTCTTTGTGTCGTCGACGCTCATTTGCCTCGATTTGAAATCGGGCCACAAAGACCCCGGACAATGGGGTCGAACTTGCTAGATGAGGGTTGTCCTTTGTGCTGTGTGCTATTATTATTGTTATCATTCACATCAGCTACCAGGCTGGTATATCTACTGGTGTCGTCTTAATCCATTGTTACATGTTGGCGTTGAAGTGAGATTAGAACGATTTGGTGCTGAACTCAATTTAAGGTTAGATTTAATGACTTGAATTCCTTCGACATAAGCTCCGAATTAGTCCATTCCATGTGGGGTGTCCTTTTAAAATTCACAATTTCTTGCGATTCCGTCTCTTGATTTGATGTCAAGTTGTCGCCATACTGTCATCATCGTGACACAAGACAAGACAATATATGGAAATTACTAAAGGATGCTTCTCTTCTCCTAGTGGAGAGGATTATGCTTCTATTGTTGTCCTTGCTATTCTCCTGTTCCCTCATCCGCTTATTTCCATCCAGTGTTGGCATTAATCGATTAATTTTTTAATCAACTACTTAATTTGATTAATTTTAATCAGATTAAATTAATCATGATTGAAATAATCGTGATTAAAAAAGTAGTCTTAATCATGATTATTGAAGTTAATCATTAATCAATATTCATTAATTGATTAACTTGATTATGATTATTTCTTGAAACATATGTACTTACTTACTTATCAGACTTGCGATCCATTGAGGATCTGAGCCTGAGCTATAGCTGCCTTCCATCCTTGACGGTCCCGGGCACGCTGCTTCCAGTTGTCAAGACTAAGATGTCTTACATCCGCGATTACTTGGTCTTTATACCGGAGGCCCAGTCTTCCTCTTCTTCTCGAACCAGGAGGCTCGGAGTCGAAGACCTTCTTAGCTGGAGCGTTGATGTCCATGCGCTCGATGTGGCCGAGCCAGTGTAGTCGACGGATCCTTGCCTTCCGGACTACATCCACATCCTGGTACAGCTCGTAGAGTTCACGGTTGTGTCTTCTTCTCCATTCACCTTCCACACAGACAGGACCAAATATCCGGCGCAGAATTTTTCTTTCGAAAGAACCCAAAATCAGCTCCGCTGTTCTGCTTATCGTCCAGCTTTCGGCTCCGTACAGCAAGACTGGCAGAATGAGCGTTTTGTAAAGCATGACTTTTGTCTTTCGAGTGAGGATTTTTGACCCCAGTTGTTTGGACAAGCCGAAGTAGCAGCGGTTGCCAAGGGCGATTCTATGCCGGATCTCCACTGTGGTGTCATTTGTGGAATTTACGTTTGCCCCGAGGCAGACAAACTCCTTAACTACCTCGAAATCGTAGCTGTCAATTGTTATGTTTTGTCCCAGGTGGTGAGCGACGGATTGGTTTTTGCTTGACAGCATGTATTTCGTTTTGTCCTCATTGATCTTAAGACCAATTCGTTTCGCCTGTTCTTCAATCGCCGTAAATGCTTCCACAATGCCACGGCGAGAACACGCGATGATGTCGATATCATCCGCGTATCCTAGCAGCTGGATGGACTTGTAAAAGATAGTGCTGTTGACGCCTGCCCGTCGCACTATCTGCTCCAGCACCAGGTTGAAGAAGTCACATGACAGCGCATCTCCTTGCCGAAATCCGGTGCATGTTTCGAATGGTTTCGAGGTCCTAGAACCGAGTTGCACGGTGCATCGCGTGTTTTTTAGCGTGGCGCGACACAACTGGATCAGTTTTACCGGGATCCCGAATTCGGCCATCGCACCAAACAGTTCTTCACGATGAATCGATCAGCCTTTTAAATCAATCAAATTTAAACTTACATTTAATTTGGACATAGTTAATCTAATAATCAAATTAACGATTAATGATTATGATTAATAATCTTAATCATTTTAAAACTGATTTTGATTAATTAATCTTAATCAAAATTTTTGATTACGATTTTAATCATTAATTTTTAATCGTTAATCAGATTAACTTTGGGCCAACACTGTTTCCATCGGCGAAAAGTACGAGAAACGTAGAGGAAAAAAACAAAAACCCTGTCAAGCTTGCTCGTCATTCAATGGTAGGACAATAACCCAATGGCAATACGGATGAAAGGAAACATGTAACAACATTTCCTATTTACTTGGATTGCGTTTGTCCTGAAGCTCCAGAGACACCTCTTTGAAATCGTGGCCAAGACAAAGCGAAGAGCATGACAACGATGTTGCTGCTTCACTGCGCTGATGATGTTCATGCTGATCACAATGAGGATGCCAAAGACTCTATACATAAGACCAAATCTGCAACTGGGATAGTTGGATGACGATGATGATAACTAAATTTGGCCAGATTGGACTTATTATGTCGCAGTTCGAGATTCAGTTTCCTTTCAAAGGACATTCGCAATTTTCCAACTCACCCATCAGATGCGAAAATAATAAACAAAAGAGAAGCAGGATATTTAGGACGAAACAACGACAACAACAGCTGAGAGATAAAAGCAATTCGATTTTAGAGTGAATCACTTTCCTCGCTGGCAATGGTTACTCGTTTAATTGGATACTGTCGCAAGAAATTGAATCGAATATCCCTAACAGGGGGGTATAGTGTGCTGTGCAATCAGTCTTTGATCAGGACCAACGGGTGGGATTCTTTTGTGTGAAGTGAAATTGATATCATGAGATTTCTTTTTCGTTGACTGACAAAAACTCTGCTCGAGACCTGGAGCAGTGCTGTAAGGTCCTTTGTTTACAATGTCCCTGAATGATATAATCAGGAGAGAAATCAGGTTTATCCCTAACGTTCCCATATTTGTTTCGCTGAAATACAAGATAAATTGGAAAAATATTTGTATATCATGATACTTACTACTTTCTTACTTAGGTGGCGCCACAGTCCGTGGTGAACCTGGGTTTCAACCAACAAGCGTCCTCAGCTGGCACAGTCTTTGGGCAGCTGTTTCTAGCGCCGGACGCCCAAGGTCCCCTTCCACCTGAATGCGACACCGTAGATGCGGCCGTCCTCTGCCGCGCCTTCCTTCCGGGGCAGATTCGAAGACTCTTCGGGTCGGAGCTGTGTTTTCCATGCGCTCTTCATGATCTAGCCACCTTTGACACTGTATGCGTGGACGTCGTACCAGGCCGATGTCGCTGTACAACCCGTACAGTTCTTCGTTAAGTCTTCACCTCCATACACCGTTTGAACAAACGGGACCGTAGATAATGCGCAGAATTTTCCTCTCGAAACGACCAAGGGCATCTTCATCCGTTTTTGTTAAAGTCCAAGCCTCTGCGCCGTAAATGAGGACTGGGATGATTAAGGCCTTATAGTATAGTGTCACCTTGGTTTTCCAAGAGAGGGCTCTACTTCTCAATTGCCTCTTGAGCCCAAAGAGCCGGGTCATCAGTGAGCCAAGATAGACGAATTCCTTGACTACTTCAAAGTAATATCCGCCCATGGTGACGTTCTGGCCAATACGACGGTGTTGTCCGTCTCTTTTAGATGAAAGCAGTTATTTGGTTTTACCCTCATTAACCTTGAGATCCATCTTAGCTGCTTCTACCTCAACGCCTACAAAGGCCTCACTGAAGTCTCGCTGTGTCCGTCCAATCATGCCAATGTCGTCGGCGTACGCAAGCAATTGCGTAGACTTGAAATAAATCGTACCTCTTGTGTTGGCCAGTGACTCTTGCACGATCTTATCAAGCACGATGTTGAAAAAGTTGCATGACAGCGCGTCAACTTGCCTAAATCCTTTTTTAACATCAAAGGTCTCGGTTTGCTCATTACCGACTATAATGGAGCAGCGAGAATTCTCCATTGTCATCCTGCACGGTCGGACGAGTTTGGCAGGCATGTTAAAACTAGACATGGCTTTGTATAGCTCGTCTCTAAGCACGCTGTCATATGCAGCCTTGATGTCGACGAAGAAGTAGTGAGTGTAGATTTGATATTCCTAGGTCTTCTCCAAGATCTGCCGTATTGTAAATATTTGGTCTATTGTGGATCTACCTGGCCTCAAACCACAGTGATAAGTGCCGATCAGGTTATCCACAAAAGGTTTCAGGCATTCACACAATACGGCAGAGAAGATCTTACATGCGATCTTAAGGAGACTTATTCCCCTATAGTTGGCGCAGTTATAGGGGTCTCCTTTCTTATGGACCGGGCAAACGATGCAGAGATTCCATTCGTCGGGCATGCTTTCCTCCGACCATACCTTGCAAAGATGGTGCATGCACCTTACATGCTCATCTCCGGCTGTCTTAAAAAGCTCAGCAGATAGGCTGTCTGCGCCCGCGGCTTTATTAATCTTAAGTCTTGATGTCGCTATTTTGACTTCGTCTAGTTCGGGTGGACGGAATTCTCTTACATAGTCGTCCATTAAGAATGGATCGTTCTGCCCGACAACGGTATCTTGTCTGTCATCGCCGTTATACAGTCTGCAAAAGTGGTCTTGCCAAATCCTCAGCATCGACTGTGATTCCACTACCAGTTCTCCATTTTCATCCCTGCAGGCCACCACTCTGGCTTTGTAGCCATGGCATGTTCGTTTTACCTCATTGTAAAACTTCTGGGCGTCATTCCTGCGGAAGCATCTTTCCATCTCCTCGATCTCATGCTTTCCGTGTTCTCTCTTCTTTCTTCTGAGAAGCGTGTGCTCCTCCCTTCTCTTCTGCTCATAGATTTCGCGAGCAGCTCTCGTCCGTCGTTGCAGCGTGGCTTTATATGCCTCTTGTTTTGCTGCGTGGGCCTGTTTGCATTGATCATCGAACCAGGGGTTTCTAGGTGGTGGCGGTTTGTAACCCAGCACCTCTAGTTACATGCATGCAACCAGTTATTGTCAGAAGAGATCCAAGAACGATGATGCTTAAACAAGAAACCCAAGCCAAGCCATTTATCAGGCCATAAACCACGCTACTATGCGTTTAGTATACACACCATTGTATACATGCATAGTAACGGAAAAAGCGAAGCCAAGCCAAGCCGGCTGGCATTGCCAAAATAGCAGCTGTCTCCTCGATAGCTCTATCGAGCTATCGATGTCTCTATCTGGACAAAAGACAAGCTGTTGCCATGCATGTAAACAAGCCATCTCGCTCTGTTCTATTCCTCCCATATCAACAATTAAATTTAGGGTTAAGCTACTGTTAAGTTAGTTACTAAGATTCATTCGGTGTTGGAAAGTGGAATATTAAACATCAAAAAAATTAAGATCATAGTAGTTTTCTTTCGAGTCACGACTGGCTCTCCCCTACTTTACTGGCGCAGTCGGTTAAAGAAAAAGAAATAAAAGATAAAGAAATCAAGCAAATCAATTCAAAGTGAAAGAAAATAAAGCGTGCTTTTTCTTCGAAAGACATACACATGAACTTTAAGTGCAGTGATTAAACCCTCTATTATAGCGGAAATCAACACCCAAAAAAAAAAAAAAAAAAACGACGAAGAAGTGAAAACAGAAAGAAAGCAGGTATGGCAGAAATGAATTTATTAAGCTTGGTGGATGGAGTATCCGAATTTACAGGACTACCCGAAGAACTAAATGTTTTTATTAAGCATATTGATTTTTTATATAACCTTAGTAGTACATTTGATGAAGTTTCGCTACAAATATTACAGTTAAGGATTAGGCAGAAAATTAAGAATGACGCTAACGTCATTTTAATTAACAATAACAATCCGACAAATTGGCCGGAAGTTAGAAAAATTTTATTATCGAATTGTTCCATTTCTGAAAGCTTAGAAAGTATAATTAATCAAATAAGAATGTTAGAATTTCAAAATTCAGTTGAGGAATTATTTGTAAAAACACGTAATTTGGTAACAAAATTAAATATAAAATCAAACCTTGGTGACCACGCGGATATTCCTGCCTGGTTCAATAGTGAACAAAATGAACAGTTGGCATTGAAACTATTCATTAACAAACTACCAAGTGAAGCAAAGCTCATTCTTCACGCACGAGACCCTAACAGCCTAAACGAAGCAAGGTCCATTTTAATAGATACCGAACATTTTTATCCTCTTCCACGACCTACATTCCATACTTATGAACAAAATAGCCCAAACACACAACGAAATAGAATAAATAGGCAGGCAACTGAAACCAATAAACAAAATAATTATAGTAATTTTAGACAATTTCCTAGACATTTTCAGAATGCTGGAACAGCACATTTTAGGCAAAATAACCCACAAAATTCAGGATATGTTCGGCAATTTAATAGTCCGGTTAACAGGGGCCTTAGAAATTCAAATCAGTCCAGAAATCTGAGACAGAATGCCCCTAATTCAGTTACCTTACAAAACAATCAAAACCAGATGATGGAAATAGGTCATTTTGGAACGGAGAATGTGAACACTATACCTACAGATGCTCAATACTCTGAAAATTTTCCGTCAACCTCCTCCGATCTCTACCATGTATAGTTGTACAAACTGAAAGCAATGTAGGTCCTATGAAGTTGCTTATAGATTCAGGGGCAGGTACCTCTTTAGTTCAAAAGGGTATTTTCGATAGGTCTTTCAAAACGGATCTTAATAAACCTATTTTGCTCAAATCCATAAATTCAACTATTTCAGTCAATTCAAAAGTAACAATCCCCTTATTCAAGGAATTCAACAAGCCTTCGGTAAAAATTGAAATGCTTGAAACTTGGTTAGGAGGAGATTTTGATGGTATACTCGGCTGTAACGTTTTAAAACCGTTGCAGGTTAAGATCGATCTTGAAAAATCATTACTTATAACAAAAGATGCTACCTTGCCATTAGTATTCAATAATCCTCCAAAGCAGTTAGGTCAGAATGTCATGTATGAACCAAGCAAAAATTTCGTAGATGTTAATTTTCAGGAACCAAATATAAATATAATAACAGAAAAACTAAAAATAGACAAGCTGAATAAAGAAGAAATTCAGGCTTTAATTAGAACCCTCCAAAAGTACAAAGAAGTTTTTTACCTTAAAGGAGACAACCTGTCTGCAGTTGTGAAATATCAACATCGAATTCCAACAAAGCATGATATCCCCATCTATTCCAAAGCATACAGATATCCAGAAGCACACAAAAATGAGGTGGATGAACAAATATCGGAAATGCTAAGGTCAGGTATTGTTAGAAATTCTTGTAGTCCGTATAATGCGCCAATTTGGATAGTACCAAAAAAAATTGACAACTCAGGAAAACAAAAATGGCGCCTTGTTGTCGATTACCGGAAATTGAACGACATTACTATCGAAGACAAGTTTCCTATTCCAGTTATCGATGACATTTTGTCAAAACTAGGAAATGCCCAATATTTTTCAGTACTTGACCTTGCAAAAGGATTTCACCAAATTCCTATCTGCAAGGAAGACATACCAAAAACGGCATTTTCAACGGCAAATGGACATTATGAGTTCACGCGTATGCCATTCGGGCTTAAAAACGCCCCTGCATCTTTCCAAAGGATGATGAACGAAGTTCTATCTGACTACATCAATAAAATATGTGTGGTGTATCTTGACGATATACTCATTTTTTCAACTTCACTTCAAGAGCACATTGATTCACTAAACAAAATATTTAAAAAGCTGATTGAGTTCAATCTTAAGGTGCAAATCGACAAATGTAATTTTCTTAAACGTGAGACTAAATATTTAGGTCATATAATTTCAAAAGAGGGTGTCAGACCCAATCCTAACAAAGTTGATACGATAAAACAAATTACATTACCCAAAACAATTAAACAAATAAAGTCGTTTTTGGGAGTTACCGGTTTTTATCGTAAGTTCATCAAGGACTATTCAAAAATAGCCCTTCCCATGACTACTTACCTTAAGAAAAATACAAAGTTAAATACCAAAAACAAAGAATACATTGAGTCCTTCAACAAGCTTAAAGAACTTATATGTACCTGTCCGGTCTTAACTTATCCAAATTTTTCCCAGATGTTCACATTAACAACTGACGCTAGCAATGCAGCTTTGGGAGCAGTTCTCTCTCAGAACCATCATCCGGTAGCCTTTGCTTCTAGGACTTTAAGCCGACACGAGTTAAACTATAGTACGATAGAAAAGGAACTTCTTTGTATAGTGTGGGCAACAAAATATTTTAGGCCATATTTATTCGGTCGTAAGTTCAAGGTGCAAACTGATCACAGACCATTAGTTTGGCTTAACTCGTTTAAAGAGCCTAATTCCAAGTTGCAGCGCTGGAAAATTAAACTAAATGAGTTTGATTTCGACATTGATTACATACAAGGAAAGGAAAACAATGTAGCCGATTTTCTTAGTCGATTACAAACGAACTATGTAGAAGGGGAAGATATCAGATCAGACTTGGCCACGATACATAGCGGTATAGAAAATGTCGATGATCACATATACATTACTGAGAATCCCTTAAATATTTATAAGAATCAATTATTAATTAAAAAGTCCAACTCAAATTCCCGTACCAGTAAGATCCTATATCAAAGAAAAAGAAGAACAACAATGTCATTAACAAATTACAGTATAGACTATGTACTAAAAGTATTAAAAGAGTTATTGCCATTTAAAAGCACATTAGGGGTTTACTGCGATGACGACGATATTTTTATTAAGTTCCAAAATACAATAGTCAAATACTTTTCTAATGCACCCAACATGAAAATACTTCGATGCACAAAACTTCTTAGCGATGTAACTTCTATAGATGTATTGTTAGAACTAATTGACAAAGCACACCTTCGCAAGAACCATAGAGGAATCGATGAAACATACTTAGATTTAAAAGGTACCTATTATTTTCCTAATTTGAAGCTTGAAATTTGCAAATATATTAATAATTGCACATTGTGCAATATGTGTAAATATGATCTTCACCCAATTAAGCCAACTTTTATGTTGTCCGAAACTCCTAGCAAACCAAACGAAATCATTCATATAGACATATGGTTCCTTAATAAAAATGATATGTTTCTAACATGCATAGACAAATTAACCAGACACATGAGCATCTATCCTATAAATGATAGAAACTCTATAACGATAGTAGATGTTCTTAAACAAAGATTTGCAATTTTAGGAAAACCAGTTAAGATCGTGGCCGATAACGAGTTTAATACGGCGTATATCAAAAACTTTTTAAGCAATGAAGATGTTTTGTATCATTTCACATCTCCTAATACACATACCGGTAATTCCATAATAGAAAGATTTCATTGAACCTTAAACGAGCACATAAGACTATTTAAGCTCAATAAGGAAAATAAAGGCATTGACAATAAAACTTTAGTTTTCAAAGCAGTTGAACTTTACAACAACACAACTCATTCTACGACGAAATTCAAACCTAACGATCTTCTTTATTCTAATCTCGACAAATCGGAGTGGGAAAAATTGAAACAATGCTTACAGGAAAATAAGGAAAAACACATAAACAAAATAAATGAGACACGAGTTGAACCACATTCCTTTCAGAATCGAGAATTAGTCAAAAATTTAGGATTTTACAACATAAAGCATTTACCGCGTTATATAGTTAAGGATGTAAAAGAAAAAGGTAGAACATTTTTCAAAGATAAATGTGGATTAAAACGAGATAGACAAATTGTAAAAAGAACGTATAAATACCAGAAGCCAATAGGCGAATTCGAATTCGATTCTAAGCTAACGAGTAGAGACTATTCACGTAGAACCAAACCAACCAAGCAGAGAAATATCCGTCTATGGTCACCAAACAATGCGTAAAGCTATGATTTAGACTATGTACATACTATATACCTATTATTTAAGCTTATAACACTATTTCGACTTAAGCTACTTGTATTTAAACTTAAATGTGTAATACACATACATACCTACATATAAGAGTACCTGCAATAAACAGAAAATTGTCGATGATGTTTTGTACAGATACATACATATATGAATAAAATGTATTTAATTTTATTAAAAATACTTATGCAGAAAGACAAATTTCGTAAAAAAAAAATAAAAAAAAATTAAGATTAATTTATACATTAAACTATAAAATAACAATGAATTCATTTTATGAATATACCCATTACTTAATATTCACAATTATCTCGATTTAAAATGCTTTAAAGTGTTTAATGTAAAATACTCTTCTATACATAACTACTTATGAATAATAGAAAAAGTTACCATTATATTTTCATGCTTTATTCATATTATATATGAGCTAAGACTCAATTATAAATACTTATCGATAAAAAAAAAACATTTTTTTTTACTAAGCAAGACTAGTTAAACCGTTAAATTTTGTACAAATAAATGTTTAAAAAAAAAAATAGGAAAAAAAAAGGAAAAGGAAATTCGCCCGTTAAAGGAGGGAGGAGTTACATGCATGCAACCAGTTATTGTCAGAAGAGATCCAAGAACGATGATGCTTAAACAAGAAACCCAGGCCAAGCCATTTATCAGGCCATAAACCACGCTACTATGCATTTAGTATACACACCATTGTATACATGCATAGTAACGGAAAAAGCGAAGCCAAGCCAAGCCGGCTGGCATTGCCAAAATAGCAGCTGTCTCCTCGATAGCTCTATCGAGCTATCGATGTCTCTATCTGGACAAAAGACAAGCTGTTGCCACGCATGTAAACAAGCCATCTCGCTCTATTCTATTCCTCCCATATCAACAATTAAATTTAGGGTTAAGCTACTGTTAAGTTAGTTACTAAGATTCATTCGGTGTTGGAAAGTGGAATATTAAACATCAAAAAAATTAAGATCATAGTAGTTTTCTTTCGAGTCACGACTGGCTCTCCCCTACTTTACTCTCTGGGCGCTGGGCTGACTGCGCTCTGGCAATGCGCCCACTCCTGCTCTATCGTTTGCGCTGCGCTGGGCGGATTTTAAGAGAGGGGGAAGGAGATACGATCGGCAAAGACTCCGGCAGTCGCTTGCGACTGTAGCTATCCGGCGTCAAACTGACGTTGTCCTACTCGACTCCTGAGCATTCTCATTCTTACCATGGCTACAACAAGGTAGTGGTCCGAGTCGATGTTGGCTCCCCGGAAGGTTCGTACGTGGAGAGTACTGGAGGAGTGTCTGGCATCAATCGCAATGTGATCAATCTGGTTGGTTGTCGATTGACCAGGAGACCGCCAGGTACCCTTCTAGATGTTGAGATGGGGGAATCATGTGCTTGCTACAAGGAGGTTACGCCCCGTTAGGAAATCGATCAGCCTCAATCCGTTGTCGGATGAAGGCTATGCTTTCTTATGATCGATCCAAATATGTCTTCTTTGCCCAGCTTTGCGTTGGTATCATAACTGGAGCATTCCACACTGTATGTGTGGAAGACCACAATCGCTGAAGGACACAAAATTAGAAGCATTTAAAGCTCTTAAATCTTAGTAAGAAAGATCTTTGGTGGTGAGTTTGAAAGTGTAATGGTAAGGTTAGGGAGACGAACACAAATTAATTTTAAACTCTGGGGATCTTGAATAGGAACTTGTGATTTTTAGAGATGCCTGCATTGGATTACAGGTTTTACAAAGGAAAATACAGATGTGATATATTGGCATGAGAAAACACGATAGTCCTGCGAAATACAGGATAGATGGGAGCGTTATTTATCCCCTTCACTGCTCTACGACAACACTAATGTTGGGCAAATTACCCAAAGCGGATTGATGTCCTTTTGTCTACTGACCCCATCCGCCTGAAAATATAACCTTTCCCTCCCGATTAGGTTTGTTTACCATCGCACTCCTGTGCGTACGCGTCTCCTGTACACGAGACAAACAGCCCGCGGTCTAAACCGGACGGATTTATTTCCACAGTGATTATCGATTTCATTAGCGTGGGATTAAAAGGCCATTCGCTATTAATATTCATCTAAAATTAATTACCGCGTAATTGAATTCTATTCGAGGGCGCCCCTGATGAGGTAAATCACCCTAAAGGTCAACAACGCATGTGACTTTAATTCGCTTCAAAAATTGATGGATGACATTTGAAAAAAAAATTGGTGATACTTACAGAAGACGTTTAGTTTCATGGCTGTTTCACGGATGCCATTGCGGACCAATTCGTTTGTAGCACGACATGCCAGGCCTTTGCCATGGTCCTCCCGTGTGGGCGTTAGGGACAGTACCGATATGCTGACGTTGCCATCTTCGGAAACCTTAAAGAGAATTAGAAAATCGAAGGATAAAGGATTTCATCATCTCTTTATTGCTATTACGAACCTTTTGGTTGTGGGCGTGGAGTTCAATGTTGCCCATCCACCAGGTGATCTTGGCTGGGGGACGAGAACCGACTGCTTGACACTCAATCTCATACTTACGATCCGCGGACATTGGCTGATTGTCGAACGATATCTCCACAACTAGTGGACGAACTGAAATGAAACGCAAACGAGAGACCTGATTTTAGAAGGATAGGGAGAAAGGAAGTTTAAATAAAATGAATCTTTAGGAGCAAGTTACATCAAAACGTGTAGCGAGCATTGCAGTCTTTTTGTCTTATGGTTCAATGGCATTTTCGCTTTTCCATTGAATCAGGATCACGGATGCATTGAGACGCAATAGGAGAAGGCACATTTTTAAGTAGAACTCATTCCTGTGAGTTCCCAGTGTCCAAAAGCACTTATTTCGAAAAGTCGTTGTTTATTCTTCCAACTGACTTAGTTGGTTGGTTGGCTAGGAGGGCTCCCTCCGTAAATCGGTGGGAATCACTTAGACCAAGATCCATCCAATGTGCTATTACATGCACGCTGCTTCCAGTTATCAAGACCATGTTGACATACATTCACGGTTACTCACTCGGTGTTCCTCTTTTTCTCGAAACGGGAGGCTCGGAGTCGAGGACCCTCTTAGCCTGGAGCCTTGGTGTTAATGCATTTGATGTGGCCGAGCCAATATAGTCGACGGATCTTTGCCTTCCGGACAACGTATATGCACACTTTGTATGACTCACCTTTCTCGCAGACGGGACCAAATATATATAAATATCTGGCGCAGAATTTTTCTTTCGAAAAAACCCTAAACCAGTTTCGGCGTCCTGCTTATCGTCTAACTTAGGGCTCCGTAAGGAAAGACTGGCAGTATAACTTACTTACTTAGGTGGCGCTACGGTCCGTGGTAAACCTGGGCCTCAACCAATAAGCATCTCCAGCTGGCACGGTCTTTGGCCAGTTGTTTCCAGCGCCGCACGCCCAGTTGGTTAAGGTCCCCTTCCACCTGCGTACGACACCGTTGATGCGGCCGTCCTCTGCAGCGCCTTCCTTCCGGGATGGATTCGAAGACTTTTCGGGTCGGCCTAGTAACATTAGACGCTTTATCCGTAGACGTCGTACCAGGCCGATGTCGCTGTACAACCCGTACAGTTCTTCGTTAAATCTTCTCTTCCATACACCGTTTGAACAAACGGGACCGTAGATAGTGCGCAGAATTTTCCTCTCGAAACGACCAAGGGCATCTTCATCAGCTTTTGTTAAGGTTCAAGCCTCTGCGCCGTAAAGGAGGACTGGGATGATCGAGGTCTTTTAAAGTGTCATCTTGGTTTTCCGAGAGAGGGCTCTACTTCTCAATTGACTCTTGAGCCCAAAGGAACAGCAGTTGGCAAGAGTGATTCTGCGTTTTATCTCAGCGCTAGTGTTGTTGTTGTCGGTCATCAGTGAGCCAAGGTAGACGAATTCCTTGACTACTTCAAAGTTATATCCGCCCATGGTAACATTCTTGCCAATACGCCGGTGCTGTCCGTCTCTTTTAGATGAAAGCAGTTATTTGGTTTTATTCTCACTAACCTTGAGATCTATCTTATCTGCTTCTACCTCAACGCAAACAAAGGCCTCACTGAAGTCTCGCTGTGTCCGTCCAATCATGCCAATGTCGTCGGCGTACGCAAGCAATTGCGTAGACTTGAAATAAATCGTACCTCTTGTGATGGCCAGTGACTTTTGCACGATCTTTTCAAGCACGATGTTGAAAAAATTTGCATGAGAGCGCGTCACCTTGCCTA
Source organism: Eumerus sabulonum (assembly GCA_951905685.1). Taxonomy (NCBI): domain Eukaryota; kingdom Metazoa; phylum Arthropoda; class Insecta; order Diptera; family Syrphidae; genus Eumerus; species Eumerus sabulonum. Next base: position 32,714,828 of record OX645060.1, read on the forward strand.
ACTCCACTTTTAACATTTAAGGTCTCGGTTTTCATTACCGACCTTAATGGAGCAGCGAGAATTCTCCATTGTCATCCTGCACGGTCGGACGAGTTTGGCAGGCATGTTAAAACTAGACATGGCTTTGTACAGCTCGTCTCTAAGCACGCTGTCATATGCAGCCTTGAAGTCGACGAAGGGTCTTCTCTAGGATCTGCCGTAGCGTAAATATTTGGTCTATTGTGGATTTATCTGGCCTCAAACCACACTGATAAGCGCCGATCAGGTTATCCACAAACGGTTTCAGGCGTTCACACGATACGGCAGAGAAGATCTTATATGCGATGTTAAGGAAACTTATTCCCCTATACTTGGCGCGGTTATAGGGGTCTCCTTTCTTATGGACCGGGCAAACGATGCTGACCATACCTTGCAAAGATGGTGCATGCGTCTTACAAGCTCATCTCCGGCTGTCTTAAAAAGCTCAGCAGATAAGCTGTCTGCGCCCGCGGCTTTATTAGACTTAAGTCTTGATGTCGCTATTTTGACTTCGTCTAGTTCGGGTGGACGGAATTCTCTTACATCGTCGTCCATTACGAATGGATCGTTCTGCCTGGCAGCGGTATCTTGTCTGTCATCGCCGTTATACAGTCTGCAGAAGTGGTCTTTCCAAATCCTCAGCATCGAAGGTGATTCCACTACCAGTTCTCCATTTTCATCCCTGCAGGCCGCCGCTCTGGCTTTGTGGCGGTGGCATGTTCGTTTTACCTTATTGTAAAACTTACGGGCGTCATTCCTGCGGAAGCATCTCTCCATCTCCTCGATCTCACGCTTTCCATGCTCTCTCTTCTTTCTTCTGAAAAGCGTGTGTTCCTGTCCCAGCTATGACATCAAAATTGTATTAGGAGACTTTATTGTTAATCTGGGTAAGGAAAGCATCTTTGAGCGAGCCATCGGCAAACACAGCCTATACGGCACCCCATCCGATAACGGACAGAGGCTAATTGATCTTGCTACGGGGCGAAATCTATTTCTTGCCGGCACGCGCTTTCTTCACCTCGATATACACAAAGGTCATGGCGGTCGCCAGATCAATCAGTCACTAACCAGACTGATCACACCGCGATCGACATCAGACACTCCTCCACTCTTCTAGCTTTCCGAGGAGGTAACAACGACTCGCACCACTGTCTTTTAGTAGCCAAGATGCACTTACGGGTATCATGAACGCAACGGAGTAGAGTAAGAAGTTATGACGTCGGAAAGGTACTATCGCTACTATCGTTTTTGCTTTTGCCGATCACGTCTCCATTAGGCTCTCTCATATACCTCAACACTCTACGCAGTCAATAGAACAACAGTGGAACCTTTGGATGTGAGCTCTGTAAAGCACTGCATTTGAAGTTTTGGGCTTCAAAGCTCGACCGCAAAAAAACACCTGGTTCAATGACGAGTGCAAGAGGATTCACACAACGAAGCAGGAGACATTAAAGAACCTGAGCAGCTCGTGAACTCTTCGAGTTAAAAACAAGAGGGGATCATAAACTCCTCGGGAGAGAGAACAAAGAGCACGAGAAGCGCGCGATTGAGAACTTGAAGAGTTGTTACTGCAGGCATGACTTTCGAATGTTTTGTCAATAGGCAAGGAGAATCTAACAGGGTACAAAGCCAGAACGGTCTATAGGGATGAGAATGGAAACCTAATAGTAGAATTACAGCCGATGTTAAGAAATGGAAAAATCACTTCTGCAGACTGTACGAGTGTAACGAGTATAACAGGCAGAACAGTCCATTTCTTAATGAAGAAGATTGCAGGGACTTCCGTCCCCACGACCACGATGAAGTTAAGATCGCAATATCGAAACTCAATTCGACTAAAGCTGCTGGCGCAGACGGACTGTCTGGTGAGTTCTTCAAAGCAGCTGGGGATGACCCGGTTAGGAGCATGCACCAACTCATCTGTAAGATAGGTTCAGAGGAAACCATGCACAAGGAATGGAGTTTCAGCACCGCTTGCCTGTTCTACAAGAAAGGCGACATCTTTGACTGCGCCAATCACAGAGGAGTAAGTCTTCTTAACATCGCCAACTTTCTTCTCTGCCGTTTTGTCGACTTTAACTTATTGTCGACTTCAAAGCCGCATACAACAGCGTAATTAGAGACGAGCTATGCGACTACAACGCCATGTCTGCCTTGATATCCTGCTAAGTTCGTCAAACTATGCAGGATGACTATGGAGAACGCTGCTCCATCCGAATCGGTTAAGATCTGACCGATAGTTTTGATTTGGGCAGGGCGATGCGCTGTCGTGTGGTTTCTTCAACATCGTATTAGAAATGATTGGGCCAAAATCACTGGTCAACACAAGAGGCACAATTTACTTCAAATCCTCACAACTTCTCGCATACGCGGATGACATGGACATAATCGGAAGGACACAGCGGGATGTTAGGGAGGCGTTAACGAATATTGAGGCGGAGACAGCGGCAATTGGTTTGATAGTGAATGAGGGCAAAACTAAATATATGCTGTCGTCAAAGAAGGACGCTTACCACCGATGCATTGGCCAGAACGCTTGCATTGGCAGATATAAGTTTTAGGTAGTTAAGGACTTTGTCTGCCTTGGCCCCGCAGTGACCTGTAACAACGACATCAGTTCCGAAATCAAACGGAGAACCGTTCTTGCCAATCCCTGTTTCTTTGAGCTCAGGAGGCAATTGAGTAATAGAGCCCTCTCCCGAACGACCAAGTTGACTGTATACAAGATCCAAGGACACTATTAAAAGTGGATGAGGAAGTCCAGGGCCGTTTCGTAAGAAAAATTTTACGTGTGATTTTCGGTCCTATAAACGCAGACAAGAAATGGAGGAAGGGATTCAACCATGAGCTTTACGGGCTGTACAGCGACATCAGCCATGTAGAGCGAATGAACACCACAGGTACAGCCCGGAGAGTCTTTGTATCCAACCCTGAGGGACGAACAATCAAACATGGGACGCCCGCACCTAAGATGACGCACACAGGTGGAAAGAGACTTCAGCCAACTAAGAGTGCGACAAAGGGAAAGGCTATTAATGGTTCGTGCTAGTCAGTGGGGCATGTTGGTTGATGCCCAGGCTCGTCCCGAACTGTAGCGCCCTCTAAAAAGTAGAGAAGTACCTTTGCTTGGGAATTCATTCCCCTCCCATTTTCGTTGGTTCGAAATTGTTGTTTTATCTAGAGTCTTGAAGTCCAGCATTGGAATTAGGTAGTCCGTTACCTCACTCATATCACTATTCCGGAGAACTTCGAATGAGCTGATTTCTTGAGTCGCAGCTCCGATTTCTTTGCTTTTTCCTTACCAAAAAAGATCTAAGAGGAGTAGAAGCATCGTTTCGAGGGCTGCAGTGGGGTGTTCACAGTGCCCCGGTTATTGTATTTTACCGTCTTCTGCAACACCTTCCCTTGGGGTTGGAGTCGAAGACTCTTCGGGCCGGAGTTGTGATGTCCATTCGCTCTGTATGACATAGCCGTCGTACTAGGCCATACTAGGGCCTCTGCATTTTTAATAAGATCCAAGCCTCTGCGCCGTAGAGGAGGACCGGGATGATTAAGGTTTCATAGAGGGTCACCTTAGTCTTACGATAAAGGGTTCTACTACACAATTGCCTCTTGAGCCGGGAGAAACTACGGTTGGCAAGAGTTATTCTGCGTCTGTTCTCAGATCTGGTGTCGTTGTCGCTTGTTACCAGTGAGCCAAGGTTAACGAAATTCTTGACTACGTCAGAGTTGTAGTTACCAATAGCTGTGTTCAAGACGTCGCTGTTGTGCGGTTCAAAGTACACGCAGGCTGTGCAAGCATAAAAGCATCTTCACTACAAACGGCTCTCCCCGAAGAGGATTGGGCTGAGCAGAGTGGTGAACTCAGTCATGCTGTATGCTGCACCAGCCTGGGCGGAAGCGCTCAAAAGAAAGGACATTTGCCGGAAACTGTCATCGGTATACCGCCTCTGTGCGCTGAGGATAAAGGGCGGCTACCGGACGATTTCTGACGAATCCGTATTTGTGATTGCTTGGACGATCCTCATTGACATCCTCGCTGAAGAGATGAAAAGAATTCATAGGAGAAAACTCTCAAGGCCAACCGATGCCGGAGAAGTACGGAAAATCAAAGAGGAAGAGGTCGCGCTCGATAGCCCAATGGCAATCCCGGTGGAATAACACCAGAAAGGGCAGGTGGACTCATACCCTGGGTCCATCAATCGATATATGGATAAACCGAACACAAGGAAACTGCAACTAACATCTTACGAAGTTCCTCTCTGGAGACGGCGGTTACCGTAAATACCTATCCGGTTCGGACACGATTTTTTTTTGTCGGACATTTCCGCTATCTGTTGGAGCACTCAGACGCAAATACTGGTCCATTGTAGTGCCAGACAGGCACCTACCTTTCCTGTATTTTCCCCCTTTTCCCGAAGAAAAATGGGAAGGAGCTTCAGTGATGTAGAGCTAAGAGACTGTGCGCGAGCTAAGGCGGGATAGTCGCAGAGAAGATGCTCTGCTGCGTCATCCTCCTCGCAACATGGAGCACAAGTAGGCGTCTCACAGATGCTAAGCACGGAGAATTGCTTCGCAAAAGTGTAATGGCTCTCACAAGTCTTCTGCAGTCAATCCTCCTTAAGCACAGAAGGAATGCTGCGGATTTCTTGCAGACACCAGGGCATACGCGCTTAGTCAACCTGCATCCTGGATAATCCCTCCATCTACGGTTGTGTGTATTAAACAACCAATCGTTAATGTAGGAATTTACCGTGGATGCAGGTAGACCTAGAGCGGGTTCAGGTCCTGAAAAACTTTCCTCTGAATCCATTCTGGCGAGTTTATCAAAGATCTTATATCATTTCTAATCACAGTTAGCGCCGCATGTGCTTTAAAACGAGCAGTCGCTAAGCATGAGCCGGCAGAAGAAACAGCGACATCATCTGCAGAGACCTGGGTACAGATTCCAGAGGCATTGAGAGCTTCAAGTAGAGAGTCGACCACCATGCACCATAACAGCGGAGACAGGACGCCGCCTTGCGGGTAGCACTGTTTACGTCGGATTAGACACCTTGGTCGAGGCTTGCGGTCAATTCTCTGTGCACAAGCATTGCTTTGATCCACAGGACCGATGCTTCTTCTACACCATGCGGCCTGGCTGCGTTACACATGCTGTCGAAAGTTGCGTTATCAAAAGCTCCCTCAATGGACTCGAAAATGCCTGGGGTTTACTCTTTCCTTTCGAGGGTGCATTCAATTCTTCCAGCTAGGCTCTGAAGCGCAGTCTCGCAGGATCATCCGAGCTGATAAGCATGTTGCATCTCCGAAAGAGGAGGCATTCGAAGCGTAACTTTGTGCGCATGTGCAGGCCTACTATTCTTTCCATGCTTTTCAGCAAGAAGGATGTTTGACTAATTGGTCTAAAACTCTTGGCGAGTGAGTAATACACTTTTTCTATTTTGCGAATAAAGACTTTTGCCCTGCGCCATGGAATAGGGATGTAGACAAGTGGATATTCTTTTCAAGGTCAGAAGCAGTTGCCTTATACCTTTTTGCAGCATATCAGGATATATCCCGTTGGTCCCTGGCAACATAAAGCCATCGAAGAATGCCACCAGCCGCCAGCTAAGCCGAGTTGTTTTCATTGTTTCACGATACTTGTCCTCTTTGCCTAGACCGCCCAAACCAGAGTGCGAATCGTGCATACTAGCAATACGTCTGTTTGGGCATAGTCTGCAATTTCTGTAAACTACTCCTGTATTTGGGCACCTGGTGCCGGGTTCACAATGGTCACTGTAAACAGTTTGTGGATAATTTGCTCGTGTCAACAAGCATCAGTCGCGAGTCAAGCAGCATATGATCCAGATAGGAGCGGCTTCCAGGAGACTATAAACAAATAGAAGAAGAACGGTATTAAGGTGTTCGAGAGTGGTAAGCAGTGTCAATGGAAACTTCAACTTGCCTTCTATGGCCCTAGTAGGTAGTACACGGACTCAGACGAAAGAAACCTTCGAAGAGGTGGACACCTAGGTCAGGAAACTGCTGGTAGCAAACTATAAGCCGGAAGAAAAATGGGCACGGTGCACTGATTTTAGAGCTCTGATTGCCAAAGATGCCTGTAGAGCAAATCCGTTAGGTTAAATGAGGAACTTTGCTTGAAAATACCAAAGGCAATGAATAAAAAGGATGTGCTGTAGCTTCGTTTTACAATTAAAGTAACCTGATGTCCCGCAGACTAACGACTCATGGGGCGTCTCTGTTTTAGGTCTTTAAACAAAGATATGTTTACATTGAAAAAACTAGGGAGAGGTAGCCACCGAAATGAGGTTGCCTTTGCAAATTTTAGATATCTAACGCCAGACGGCATGTCGTAGATGAAGCACTGGTCTTGTGGATCAAAGCAATGCTTGCGCACAGGATATTGATTGCTGATGCAGGCCTCAACCAATGCAATGTGCCAAATCCGGCGTGAAAAGAGGCAGCCCGCAATGCGGCATCCTGTCTCCGCTGTTATAGTGCTCTCACTGCCTCTGGAATATATGCCCAGGTCTTTGCGGTCTTTTCACGCTTAGCGTCTGTTCGTCTCAAAGCTCAATGGGCGCTAAATGTGATCGATAAATGCTGTTCAAGAAATGGGCTGTCGGTTAATCTTTTCAAGACCAATGTGGTTCTCTTCACGACAAGGAGGAAAAATACTGGAATGACTGGTATGACAAGCTAAGTATCTTTCAGTTTCCTTAGACAGCAAGCATCTTTGGTCAAAGCATGTTGGGTCAAAAAACAACCAAAGCGCTGTCAGCAACACATGAGGCTTGTTGGCGGAAAAGGTCCTGTGGATCTACATAGCCTCTACATGGTCGTAGCCTCTTTCATCAAACTCCAAAGAACGGTTTGTCTCAGCTGAACTGTGGCTTTCCCTAGCACGCCGTGCGCTGCTCTAGAAGCTATGATGAACCTTCCATCGCTTGATATATTTATCAGAGGGTGTGCTCTGAAAGCCATGTCTCGTCTCTAGAGAAATGGCTTTTAGTACAACTCGCACAGCAATAACAGTGTGTTTGCGCAAGAAATGTCCTGCGACCCCTGACTCATGGACATGCCTTCTGACGCGTTGACAGCCATTATCCTAGTGCACTGTAATTTGACAGTCGAGTTTCCATGGTGCCAGGACTGGCTCTGGGAGGATACAGAATCTGGAAAGGATTGTCTTCGCATTTTCACGGATGGCTTCAGGTCTGCGCGGGGGTCCGGAGCTGTGGATTTCTTTGAGCGCGAACACATCCAGCAGCACTTCTCTATAGGAAAATATGCATCTATCCTTCAATCAGCAATATACGCAATCCTAATGGCTATACACTATGTTGTGAAGAACAAGTGGAGGGGAAAAAGCACATGCGTCTGCAGCGACAGCCAAGACGCGCTAAGGCTTGTATAGGCTCCAGGTCACTCTGGGATACCAGGAATCGGAATCTCTGATGAACTCGCCAGAATGGGTACAAAGGAGAGTTTCTCAGGACTTGAACCCGCTCTAAGTCTACCTGCGTCCACGGTAAATACACACAACCATAGATTGAGGGATTATCCAGAATGCAGGAGGACTAAGTACGTATGCCCTGATGTCTGCAAGAAATCCGCGGCATTTTTTTTTTTTTTTTTTTAGAGACTAGCGCTTATGTTCGTTCACTACTCTCTGGGGTGATTGTCCTAGACAGGTTGAGAGCAGACCAAATTTCACGTTATAACCAACGCCGTAGTACTTCGTTTGAGCACTTTGGTATTGCATACGCAGAGGATGAATTTTCAGTTGCCCATACTGTGAGTGTTGGAGAGCATGGGCTCGGACATACAGGATAAAGTTGTTGATCGTGGCGCCCTCTGGATAGCCTCTTCAACAACCGTTGGGAGGTGAACAAACGTATGCAGCGACAAAATCCCGACCAGTATGGCGGTTGTGCGGCGGGCTAACAAAAGTTATGAATGAGCAAGATTATGGAAGAAAAATTGCGACATTTATTACAGCTGTCACAAAAGATTGCACTTACTTGGATGCGGACTTGTTGTGGGAAAGCGGTCAAGGTCGAAGGTCATCGACTTTAAGCCTATGTGTGAACGGTTGGCTGTGATCCTCATCAAAGGCAGATTTTACAATATCAGCCGCATATACATATGTACACGCCCTCACCGAAGAGGCTAAAGACCCCTTCAAAGGGGACTTCCATAATCTCTTGGACACCGCCTACGAAGCTTGCCCGGAGTACAATGTTAAAATCGTGCTCGAGGACTTCAATGCCAAAATCGGTAAGGAGAACAACCTTGGCGGAGTGATCGGAAAACACAGCCTCCACGATACAACAACAGATAACGGCTTCCGACTGACGGACTTTGCGACAGCTCGCAATGCGGTGATAAGTAGCACAAGATTTCCCCGTAAGAGAATCCACTCAGCAACCTGGCAATCTCTGGATGGTCGAATCACCAACCAAATCGACCATGTGCTCATTGACACAAGGCACTCGTCAAACATTCTGGATGTGCGAACATTCAGAGAGGCAAATGTCGACTCTGACCACTTCCTCGAAGCAGCAAGATTCAGAGCTCGACTGTCCAATGTCAGAAAGCTGCACCAGCCCACAAGGAGGAGGTTCGACATTGGGCGCCTGAGCACACCGGAGGTTACCAGAGTCTACAGGGAGCAGCTGAGCGAAAGACTCTACGGTAAGCCTACGTTGAACACAAATGCCAATAATATGTAGCTGCATTGCCGCTCAGCCATTCAGGAAGTAGCCGAAACCACCTTAGGATAACTACCACCCCCGACAAGAAACACGTGGTATGATGGCGAGTGTGAGCAGAAAAAGACAGCAACCGACGAGACGTACCAAAAGGCGCTGCAGAGGAAAACCAGGGCAGCGCAAGAAGAGTACCGAGCCAGAAGAGGGGAGGGGAAAAAACTACTGCGACAAAAGAAAAGAATTTTCGCAGCCTTCCAGCTCAGGGATATCAAGGAGTCTAGGGATAAGCATAAGACACGAGGTTTTTACAAGAAAGCCAAAGGCCTTGCAGGAGGCTTCAAAAAGGGCACCCAGGATCTTCGAAACTGCGAGGGTAATCTTGTCACCGACCCGCAGGGAATAGTGGATGTATTTAAGCAGCATTTCCAGCAGCTGCTTAACGACCATGACCAAGAGAGAGTTGTAGGGACCGAGAAAATCCCAACTCCAGCCGCTGAAGTAATCCTCCCACCCAGCATCGAAGGAGTCGGCACAGCTATTCAGAAGTTGAAGAATAACAAGGCCGCAGGCTCAAATGGCTTGCCATCAGAGCTCTTCAAGGCTGGCAGCGATGTTCTGCTAGGGAGCATGCACCAGGTCGTCTGCAGAATTTGGGAAGATGAAAGCATGCCCGACGACTGGAATACCAGCTCTATTTGCCCCATCCACAAAAAAGGTGATCCTACCTATTGCAAGAACTATAAAGGTATATCCCTGCTCAATGTCGCATACAAGATCCTGTCCAGCGTATTGTGTGAATGTCTAAAGCCATTTTGCATCGCACTTATCGGCAGCTACCTGTGCGGCTTCCGGCCCGGCAAATCGACTATAGACCAAATTGTCACACTTCGACAAATCCTGGAAAAGACCAACGAGTTTTGAATCGATACACACCATCTTTCCATCGATTTCAAAGCCGCATAAGACAGCATTCATCGTGGAGGACTGTTTGGTGCGATGGCCGAATTCGGGATCCCGGGAAAACTGATACAGTTGTGTCGCGCCACGCTAAAAAACACGCGATGCACCCTGCGATTCGGTTCTAGGACCACGGAACCATTCGAAACATGCACCGGATTTCGGCAAGGAGATGCGCTGTCATGTGACTTCTTCAACCTGGTGCTGGAGCAGATTGTGCGATGGGCTGGCGTCAACAGGGAAGGCCGAAAGCTGGACGATAAGCAGGACAGCGGAGCTGATTTTGGGTTCTTTCGAGAGAAAAATTCTGCGCCGGATGTTTGGTCCTGTCTGTGAGGAAGGTGAATTTAGAAGAAGACACAACCCCGAACTCTACGAGCTGTACAAAGATGTGGATGTAGTCCGGAAGGCAAAGATCCGTCGACTACCCTGACTCGGCCACATCGAACGCATGGACATCAACGCTCCAGCTAAGAGGGTCTTCGACTCCGAGCCTCCTGGTTCGAGAAGAAGAGGAAGACCGAACCTCCGGTATAAAGACCAAGTAATCGCGGATGTAAGACATCGTGGTCTTGATAACTGGAAACAGCGTGCCCGGGACCGTCAAGGATGGAAGGCAGCTATAGCTCAGGCTCAGACCCTCCATGGATCGCTGGCCTGATAAGTAAGTATACTGTGAGTGTTATGCCTGCAGCAGTACGTCTGGTCACTTTCCATTCACCTCTGTCTTGCATACTTTTTGTCCGTATAGGAATTACTTTTTCTTGGCTATGAACGAATTTGAACTATAGACCTTCCGCCCAATGAGCCACGGCTTAATGAGAATTGACTGCAGAAGACTTGTGGGAGCCATTGCGGGACATTACACTTTTGCGAAGCAACTCTACGTGTTTGGCATCTGTGAGACGCCTACTTGTGCTGCATGTTGCAAGGAGGATGACACAGCAGAGCATTTTCTCTGCGACTGTCCCGCCTTAGCTCGCGCACGGTCTCTTTGCTCTACATCACTGTAGCTCCTTCTCATTTTTCTCCGGGAAACGGGGAAAGTACAGTAAAGGTAGGTGGCACTATAATGGGCCAGCATATGCGTCTGAGTGATCCAATAGTTAGCAGAAGCCTCCGACAGATAAACGAAATACAAAAACCTCAGAAAAAGGCCGAGTGGTTGTCGTGCCTTAGAGTTACAAAGCTCAGCAGACGAAATTTAATTTCAGATATCTCCGTAACTCAAAATGTCATATTCGAAAGCTGTCAGTTTGACACAGCCTCGTCTATACTTACACCTTTTGGTTTTTCGTTCATCTTTTTTGTTTTTTTTTTTTTTTTTTGACATCTAGGTATGTCAGATCCCACACCATCGACAACAACGACTGCGACCGCATTTGCAACGTCAACGAGATCGACTAGATCGAGTATATCGAATACATCGACAAGCTCACCGTCAGCGTCATCCAGTTCATATTCTGACACCGAGGATGGGGGAAGATTCAAAGTATCAAAATGTCGCCTCTTTACAGCTGTTATCTGCGGTAAGTATCAAATGGATATGGAAAAGAGCTTCATCCTTTTCAAGTGTTGCCCTAGCCAATTTGAACAGCTTTTCAATGGGCACCAGCCTGTCGTGGACGTCACCTATGCTACCGAGGTTACACGAACCCCATGATGATAGTCCGTTGGATGATAAAGTCGACACATTACAGATGGGATGGATCTTATCGCTTATTGCTATTGGAGCAGGCATTGGTAATTCTATGCAATATTTGTGGATTTCAATTGTCCCTTAGTTTGGATATCTGTGTAGCCGGATACATTGCCGGACGTCTTCAAGACCATTTTGGAAGAAGACTTGCGCTACTGATGGCTGCAACCATGTTCGCTCTTGCGTATATCCTATTGGCGTTCTCTTTTCGCGTAGAAGTAGTTTATGCGGGACGTTTCTCGCAGGTAATGCGTACCATTTCAATTATCTTTTCCTTAATCAGAGGTCCTCTTTCAGGGTGTAGGATCGGGATTCACCATGGCCATTTTGCCTATATATGTGGGAGAAGTGTCCACAAAATATTATCGGGCATCAGCTGGAAGCTTTCTCCCGCTCTTTATGACCAGTAATGCATACTTCTCTCTCTATTTTTCGACTTAATTTCTCTTTTCTCTTTCTTGTCTCCATATGCGTATCACTCTAGTTGGTTCGCTGAGTGTAATAGTTTTCGGCCGATTCTTCGATTACTCTACAGTGCAGTTGATTTGCCTATGCTTTCCACTAGCATTTTTCACATTACACGGCCTCGTACCGGAGAGTCCATATTATCTGTTAATGTGGGATCAGGACGATGAAGCGCTTGACTCCTTGCGGCAACTTTGCGGTTACGATTGCAGGTATATAGATGAAGAACTGGAAAGAATACGAAATATAGTGATACACGTCAAGAGTAGGTCCATACGTCACTGGACGGATATTCTAGTCATCAAAAGCACTCGGAAAGCAATTATCATAGTTGTTGGTTTGATGTTTTTCCAGCAATTTTCCGGTGTCTATGTGCTAATGATGAATGGTCAGTGGATCTTTGCCCAAGCGGATTTCTTCCTCAAACCATCAACCTGTACGATCATCGTTGGATCGGCACAAGTGGTGTTCAGTGTGAGTCTGGAGGTGTTTGCCGACCTATACGGACGACGCACGTTACTAAAAATCTCTGCCACTTTCATGTCATTGGCTCATCTCGCAATTGGCCTATACTTCTATGCCCTAACAAATGGTCATAGTGAAAATTGGTCAACAATCGTGCAGTGGGTCCCGTTGATGGCTTTCATCATGTTCCAGTTTTTTTTCCGGATAGGTTTCGGTGCGTTGCCGTTCGTGATGTGTGGCGAAATGTTTCCGCTGTATGTAAAATCGTGGGCCATGTCACTAGTCACATTGACATGGTGGTCATCGGGATTTATTGTAACCTGCAACTATCCGCATTTAAGCGAAATTAGGCTGTATTTGCCGTTTCTTATACACTCGGCTTTTTGTGTATTAGCGTATGTGTTTGTGGATCAAGTGGTCATAGAAACATTCCATTTGACGCTGCGCGAAATTCAAGAGAAACTGGAAGGAGATGAGGTCTAAGTGAAAAATTCGTAAGCTGCTCGAACGTGATTGGAAGGGGAACGTGTTGAAGGAATTTTAAGGATTATCGCCAATAAATACAGAGCTCATACGTGTAACAATTCGTATTTTCTTTTTGTTTTTTTGTGACTAAAAATTGTTGGACGAACATGGCCCATTGCATAGCAGGGTGCTCCAATCTGTTCTTTTTCAATTTCATTGTCCTGCCATTTCGTTGAGTTGTTATCCAAATAAGGAGGGCGTACGAGACTCACTGGCTAACTCAAGGTAATAGATCGTATTTCTGCGAAAGGAAAGGCTTAAATTGGTCTTTCGGTAAATGAGGGTAAAACCAAATATATGATCTCGCGGCCAGAACGTCACAAATTCAATCAAGGACATCGTCTACCCTCACTCACTAGTGACCAGCGACAACAACACCAGCGATGAGATCAAATGTAGAATTGTTCTTGCCAACCGCTGCTTCTTTGGGCTCAGCAGGCAATTGAGAAACAGCGCCCTCTGTCGAAATACCAATGTTGCACTGTACAAAACCGTGATCATCTGTACTGGGTGTACAGGACAGTACGACGTCTGCGGATCCAACGTCTAAGATGGCTAGACCATGCAGAGCGATTGGATTATACAGCTCCAGTCCGATGAGTCTTTGGGTCCAACCCCGAGGGACGACGCAGCAGATGACGAAGCTAAGGTAGCGCACACAGGTGGGCGTGCGGCGCTAGAATCTGGCACGATGTTGAAAAAGTTGCATGACAGCGCGTCACCTTGCCTAAATCCTTTTTTAACATCAATGGTCTCTGTTTGCTCATTGCCGACCTTAATGGAGCAGCGATATTTCTCCATTGTCATCCTGCACAGTTGGACGAGCTTGGCAGGGATGTTAAAACATTAGCCGAATGCTGATCCTGTCGAGGTACAGTCGCAGGCTAAAGGGGTCCGAGGCACCTTTGGCATGGTGCAGGTTGCCCTGCAGCACACGCAGCCTACTCATTATTTGCGACGGTAGGCCGGATCCTTCGTTCTGTAAGGCTTATTGTTTCCACGGCGGAAGCTTCGGGCCCGATGGGAGTGATCCTCTGATCTACTTCCCATCGAGGATTCCCCTTGTTTGGTTGGGGGACGTTTATTTCTTTTATTTGGGCGACCCTTAGTTGTCGCCGGCCCAAATGTGGCAGCGGGTTTTGGTTCGTCACATCTGGGCGTTTCTACTACAGCAACCACCGTATTGTTGGCAGTAGGTTTTTCAACCACAGTAGTAGGTGCAACCACCATACTACTGGTTGTAGGTTTTCCGATTACGGTGGTAGGTGCACCCACCATACTGCTGGTTGTAGGTTTTCTTGCAGCCATTGGTACGACATCCAAGAATGTTTCAATGCATACTTACTTACTTTGGTGGCGCTAAAATCCGATGTGAACCTGGGCCTCAACCATAAACTTCTCCAACTAGCACGATCTTATGCCAGCTAGAATAGATTGACTTGGAAATCGCACTAAATAATCTAATTTAATATAATATGTATTACTTGTGAGATATATTGTGTTTTCATGCGATGGCCAGGTCAATCTATTTACTTAAAACATAAAAGATTTTGATATTGGTATGGTCATTATAAGATGTTGTTAGGTTAGCTAATTACATAATCAATCAAGGCAGAAGGTCCCTTAAGTAGGGACTAAATAAATTAACTGACTTGGTAATACATTGATCTTACAACTTTTTACGGTAGAAGATCTGAGTTGCGAGACTTGGTTTTTTTACAAGTTATGTTTTTCATGGCATCTCATTCCTTTTTGTAGATGTATGTATGTTTGTATGTATGTGGCGTTACAGTCCATGAAGGACCTAAGCCGAGCTTCTCTCAATCACCCATGTTGTGTGTGATTTCATTTTCCCATAGGTGAAAGGGACCTACAGTTTATTGCCGGTTCCGAACGGCGAATTTCGAGAAGCTTTTCATGACAATTTTACTACAGAGGATTTTGTTAGAACCCCGCTGAGGAGAAACACCGTGAAAACACGTTCGATGACATGGCTGTTTCGGGATTCGATCCCGTGTCATCGGCGTCAGAGGCCAACACACTACCCACTGCGCCACGGTGCTCTCTCTTTTAATACAACTAAAACATCTAAATAGGATCGTCCTCCTAAATTATCTTTGCGCCATGTACCGTAAAAATGTCTCGATGTTCGGTAAGTTGGATTTTATTGAGAGTTTGCAATATTCTGCGAACCTTTTTCATCCACCTGTAACAAATTTACCTCATGATAGTTTTTGGCTATTATTGGCGTCATTCCTGCTTGGAAGTATTCATTATATGTTTCTCGTACATTGTTATCACAACGCAGATACTTATAAGCAGATGCCACGTCTATTTTCTGAGAATGAAAAAGTTTAATTTCGATGACAACATTCAGGTCCCGTGGAAATCACTCAAATCTAGCTGAAGTGTCTGTAATCACAGGTACTTTGCTCTTAGCTTTAATGAGCAAAATGTATATCGACTCAGACAAAACTGCTTTTGCTCTCAAACAGTATACATTCTGCTCTGCATTTGAATTAGCAAATTGTTGTATATTATAGAGCGCCCGATGTCTGTATTGATATACGGTTTGGCAATACGCGGACGGGCACAGCGAGACGTCAATGAGGCCTTTGTAGGCAGTGAGGTAGAAGCGGCTAAGATGGGTCTCAAGGTTAATGAGGGTAAAACCAAATATCTGCTTTCATCTAAAAGAGACGGACAATACCGACGTATTCGCCAGAACGTCTACCTTGGCCCACTGATGACCAGCGACAACAACAATAGCGCTGAGATAAAATGCAGAATCACTCTTGCCAACCGCTGTCTCTTTGGGCTCAAGAGGCAATTGAGAAGTAGAGCCCTCTCTCGAAAAACCAATTTAACACTACATAAGGCCTTAATCATCCCAGTCCTCCTTTACGGCACAGAGGCCCTTGAAGATACCCTTGGTCATTTCGGGAGGAAAATTCTGCGCACTACCTGTCCCGTTTCTTCAAACGTTGTATGGGGGAGAAGATATAAAGAAGAACTGTGCAGGTTGTACAGTGACATTGGCCTGGTACGACGTCTACGGATACAGCGTGTAAGGTGGTTAGGCCATGTAGAGCGCATGGAAAATACAGCTCCGACCCGAAGAGTCTTCGAATCCACTCCGGAAGGAAGGTGCGGCAGAGGACGGCCGCATCAACGGTGGCGCACTCAGGTGGAAGGGGACCTTAACCAACTGGGCGTGGGGCGCTGAAAACAGCTGGCCAAAGACCGTGCCAGCTGGAGACGCTTGTTGGTTGAGGCCCAAGTTCATCAAGGACTGTAGCGCCACCCAAGTAAGTAAATAACCAGATTGATCACATCGCGATCGACGTCAGACACTTCTCCACTATTCTTGATATTCAAACTTCCCGAGAAACTAGCATCAACTCGGACCACTATCTTAGTCAAGATGCGCCTACGGATATATCGATCGCAGCGGAGTAGAGCCAGAACATAACGTTTTTACGTCGGCAAGCTACTATTGCCAGAAACCGCTTGTGCTTTTGCCGACCGCGTCTCCCTTAAGCACTCTTATGTACCTGCGAGGAATAGTGAATAGAACAACAGTGGAACCTTTGCAAGTGAGCCTTGAGAAGCACTGCATCTGAAGTGTTGGGCTTCAAGGCTCCACCACGAAGAAACACCTGGTTCGATGACGAGTGCAGGAGGATGCATATAGAGCCTCGCTGCAAAAAAGAGCAAAAGCAGCTCGTGTGGGAGGAGTATAAGCTTCTCAGGAGAAAGAAGAAAGAACACGAGGTGAGCGCGATTGAGGATTTGGAGAGGCGTTACCGTAGGCATGACGTTCGAAAGTCTTGTCAACAGACAAAGAGAACCTACCAAAGGTATAAAGCAGGGACGGAAGTCTATAGAGATGAGAACGGACACCTAATAGTAGTCGATGTTGAGAATATGGAAAAATCACTTCTACAGACTGTATATCGGCCATGCTAGCCAATATACCACTACCAGGCATAATGGTCAATTTCTTAATGACGAAGATTGCAGAGAATTCCGTACCCCAGACCTCGACGAAGTTCAGATCGCCATATTGAAACACAAGTCGATTAAAGCTGCTGCCGCAGACAGACTTTCTGCTGAGCTCTTCAAAGCAGCTGGAGACGACCCGGTTAGAAGCATGCACCAACTCGTCTGTAAGGTAGGTTCAGAGGAAAGCATGCACGAGGAATGACGTCTCAGTACCGTTTGCCTGTTCTACAAGAAAGGCGACCTCTTTGACTGCGCCAACTACAGAGGAGTAAGTCTTCTTAACATCGCCAACTTTCTTCTCTGCCGTGCTAGAAGAGGGAGATCGTGCTAGTTAGAGGGGCATGTTAGTTGACGCCCAAGTTCACCCCGGAAGAGAAGTGCTTGGGAATCCATTCCCCTCCCATTGCATCCCGAATAATCCCTCCATCTACAATTGTTTGTATTAAACAACCAATCGTTAATGTAGGAATTTACCGTGGACGCAGGTAGACCTAGAGCAGGTCCTGAGAAACTTTCCTCTAAATCCATTCTGGCGAGTTCATCAAAGTTCTCATTTTATTTCTAATCACAATTAGCGCCGCATGTGCTTTGAAACGGACAATCGCTAAGCATGAGCCGACAGAATAACAGCGACATTAACTGCAGAGACCTGTGCACAGATTCCAGAGGCATTGAGAGCATCAAGTAGAGATAACAGCGGAGACAGGACGCCGCCTTGCGGATAGCACTATTTACGTCGGATTAGACACCTTGGTCGAGGCTTGCATCAGCGGTCAATTCTCTGTGCACAAGCATTGCTTTGATCCACAGGACCGATGCTTCTTCTACACCATGCGGCCTGGCTGCGTTACAAATTCTGTCGAAAGTTGCGTTATCAAAAGCTCCCTCAATGGGCTTGAAAATGCCTGGGGTGTACACTTTCCTTTCGGGGGCGCATTCAATTCTTCCAGCTAGGTTCTCAAGCGCAGTCTTGCAGGATTTTCCGAGCTGATAAGAAAGTTGCATCTCCGAAAGAGGAGGCATTCGAACGGCAATTTGTGCGCATGTGCAGCTCTACTATTCTCTTCATGCTTTTCATAAAGAAGGATGTTTGACTAATTGGTCTAAAACTCTTGGCGACTGAGTAATACACTTTCTCTATTTTGCGAATAAAGACTTTTGCCCTGCGCCATGGAATAGGGATGTAGGAAAGTGGATATTCTTTTCAAGGTCAGAAGCAGTTGCCTTATACCTTTTTGCAGCACAACAGGATATATCCCGTTGGTCCCTGGCAACATAAAGCCATCGAAGAATGCCACCAGCCGCCAGCTAAACCGAGTTGTTTTCATTGTTTCACGATACTTGTCCTCTTTGCCTAGACCGCCCAAACCAGAGTACGAATCGTGCGTCTGTTTGGGCATAGTCTGCAATTTCTGTAAACTACTCCTGTATTTGGGCACCTGGTGCCGGGTTCACAATGGTCACTGTAAACAGTTTGTGGATAATTTGCTCGTGCCAACAAGCATCAGTCGCGAGTCAAGCAGCATATGATCCAGATAGGAGCCGCTTCCAGGAGACTATCAACTATCCATAAACAAATAGAAGAAGAACTGTATTAAGCTGTTCGAGAGTGAAGAACTTGGTAAGCAACTAGTGTCAATGGAAACTTCAACTTGCCTTCTATGGCCCTTCTTCGAAACCTTCGAAAAAGCGGACACCTAGTTAGGTCAGGGAACTGCTGGTGGCAAACCATAAGCTGGAAGAAGAATGGGCAGGGTGGACTGATTTTAGATCTCACAGTGGCAACTCATGCCTTTAAAGCAAATCCGCAAGGTTAAATGAGGACTTTGCTCGGAAATACCAAAGGCAATGAATAAAAACGATGTGCTGTGGCTTCGTTTTACCATTAAAGTAACCTGATGTCCCGCAGACTAACGACTAGGTCCTTAAACAAAGATATGCTTACATTGAAACAACTAGGGAGAAGTAGCCACCGAAATGAGGTTGTCTTTGCAAATTTTAGATATCTAACGCCAGACGGCATGTCGTAGATGAAGCACTAGTCTTGTGAATCAAAGCAATGTTAGTGAACAGGATATTGATCACTGATGCAGGCCTCGACCAATGTGTCAAACCCGGCATCAACATAGGCTGCCCGCAAAACGGCGTCCTGTCTCCGCTGTTATGGTGCATGGTGGTCAGCTCTCTGCTTGATGCTCTCACTGGCTCTGGAATCTATGCCCAGGTCTATGCGGATGATGTCGCGGTTTTTTGCGTCGTTTGATGCTTAGCGACTGTTCGTCTCAAAGCACAGATGGCGCTAAATATGATCGATAAATGCTGTTCAAGAAATGGGCTGTCAGTTAATCGTTTCAAGACTGATGTGGTTCTCTTCACGACAAGGAGGAAAAATACTGGTATGACTCAGCTGATGCAAAAAGGTATTCCCGTTCCGATATTCTTTGAGTTTTCTTAGACAGCAAGCATCTTTGGGTAAAGCATGTTGGGTCAAAAAACCCCCAAAGCGTTGCCAGCTTTCTGGCAATGCAAATGGGCTTTTTCGCAAAACATGAGGCTTATTGGCGGAATAGGTCCTGTGGATCTACATGGCAAAGATAGGACCTATAATCTCATATGCATCTTCTTTCTGGTGGAACTGGCTAACAAGCAAACACGTCGTAGCCTCTTTCATCCAACACCAAAGAACGGTTTGTCTCAGCTGAACAGTGGCTTTCCCTAGCACGCCGTGCGCTGCTCTAGATGCTATGATGAACCTTCCACCGCTTGATATATTTGTCAGAGGGTGTGCTGTAAAAGCCATGTCTCGTCTCAAGAGAAATGGCTTTTGGTACAACTCGCACAGCAATAACAGTGTGTTTGCGCAAGAAATGTCCTGCGACCCCTGTCTCATGGACATGCCTTCTGACGCATTGACACCCATTATCCTAGTGCACTGTAATTTGACAGTAGAGTTTCCATGGTGACAGGACTGGCTCTGGGAGTATACATAATCTGGAAAGGATAGTCTTCGCATTTTCACGGATGGCTTCAGGTCTGCGCGTGGGTCCGGAGCTGTGGATTTCTTTGAGCGCGAACACATCCGACAACACTTCTCGTTAGGAATACATGCGTCTGTCAATCAGAAATATATGTACGCAATCCTAATGGCTATAGACTATGTTGTGAAGTACAAGTGGAGGGGGAAAAAGCACATGCGTCTGCAGCGACACCCAAGCTGCGCTAAAGCTTGTATAGGCTCCAGGTCACTCTGGGATACCAGGAATCGAGATCTCTGATGAACTCGCCAGAATGGGTACAGAAGAGAGTTTCTCAGGACCTGAACACGCTCTAGGTTTACCTGCGTCCACGGTAAATACACACAACCGTAGATTGAGGGATTATTCGGAATGCAGGATGACTAGGCTCGTATGCCCTGATGGCATGTGTGATACACACACAACTTGAACGGAGTGCAGTGGTTTGGGTCGTTGATGTTCGTTTTCCACTCTCAGGGGTGGTTGTCCTAGATAGAACGAGAGCCGACCAAATTTCGCGTTGGTTGTAGTCCGCAGTAATTCGTTCGAGCACTTTAGTATTGCGCACGCAGAGGATGAATTTTCAGTTGCCCATGCCCATGGAGTGTTATGCCTGCAGCAGTTCGTCTGGTCACTTTCCATTCACCTCTGTCTTGCGTACTTTTTGTTCGTATGGGAATTACTTTTTCTTGGCTATGAACGAATTCGAACTATAGACCTTCCGCTCGGCGGTCGATGATGTTAACCACTGCACCACGGCCACCTCCAATGAGCCACGGCTTAATTAGAATTGACTGAAGAAAACTTGTGGGAGTCATTGCGGGACATTACACTTTTGCGAAGCAACTCTACGTGCTTGTCATCTGTGAGACGCCTACTATGTTGCAAGGAGGATGACACAGCAGAGCATTTTCTCTACGACTGTCCCGCCTTAGCTCGCGCACGGTTTCTTAGTTCTACATCACTGAAGCTCCTTCTCATTTTTCTCCGGGAAACGGGGAAAGTACAGTAAAGCTAGGTGGCACTATAATGGGCCAGCATATGCGTCTGAGTGATCCAATAGATAGCAGAAGCCTCCGACAGAAAAACGAAATACAAAAACCTCAGAAAAAGGCCGAGTGGTTGTCGTGCCTTAGAGTTACAAAGCTCAGCAGACGAAATTTAATTTCAGATATCTCCGTAACTCAAAATGTCATATTCGAAAGCTGTCAGTTTGACACAGCCTCGTCTAACTTACACCTTTTGGTTTTTCGTTCATCTTTTTTGTTTTTTTTTTTTTTTTGACATCTAGGTATGTCAGATCCCACACCATCGACAACAACGACTACGACCACATTTGCAACGTCAACGAGATCGACTAGATCGAGTATATCGAATACATCGACAAGCTCACCGTCAGCGTCATCCAGTTCATATTCTGACACCGAGGATGGGGGAAGGTTCCAAGTATCAAAATGTCGTCTCTTTACAGCTGTTATCTGCGGTAAGTATCAAATGGATATGGAAAAGAGCTTCATCCTTTTCAAGTGTTGCCCTAGCCAATTTGAACAGCTTTTCAATGGGCACCAGCCTGTCGTGGACGTCACCTATGCTACCGAGGTTGCACGAACGCCATGATGATAGTCCGTTGGATGATAGAGTCGACACATTACAGATGGGATGGATTTTATCGCTTATTGCTATTGGAGCAGGCATTGGTAATTCTATGCAATATTTGTGGATTTCAATTGTCCCTTAGTTTGGATATTTGTGTAGCCGGATACATTGCCGGACGTCTTCAAGACCATTTTGGAAGGAGACTTGCGCTACTGATGGCTGCAACCATGTTCGCTCTTGCGTATATGCTATTGGCGTTCTCTTTTCGCGTAGAAGTAGTTTATGCTGGACGTTTCTCGCAGGTAACGCGTATGATTTCGTTTACCTTTTCCTTAATCAGAGGTCCTCTTTCAGGGTGTAGGATCGGGATTCACCATGGCCATTTTGCCTATATATGTGGGAGAAGTGTCCACAAAATATTATCGGGCATCAGCTGGAAGCCTTCTCCCGCTCTTTATGACCAGTAATGCATATTTCTCTCTCTATTTTTCGACTTAATTTCTCTTTTCTCTTTCTTTTCTACATATGCGTATCACTCTAGTTGGTTCGCTGAGTGTAATAGTTTTCGGCCGATTCTTCGATTACTCTACAGTGCAGTTGATTTGCCTATGCTTTCCACTAGCATTTTTCACATTACACGGCCTTGTACCGGAGAGTCCATATTATCTGTTAATGTGGGATCAGGACGATGAAGCGCTTGACTCTTTGCGGCAACTTTGCGGTGACGATTGCAGGTATATAGATGAAGAACTTGAAAGAATACGAAATATAGTGATACACGTCAAGAGTAGGTCCATACGTCACTGGACGGATATTCTAGTCATCAAAAGCACTCGGAAAGCAATTATCATAGTTGTTGGTTTGATGTTTTTCCAGCAATTTTCTGGTGTCTATGTGCTAATGATGAATGGTCAGTGGATCTTTGCCCAAGCGGATTTCTTCCTCACACCATCAACCTGTACGATCATCGTTGGATCGGCACAAGTGGTGTTCAGTGTGACTTTGGAGGTGTTTGCCGACCTATACGGACGACGAACGTTACTAAAAATCTCTGCCACTTTCATGTCATTGGCTCATCTCGCAATTGGCCTATACTTCTATGCCCTAACAAATGGTCAAAGTGAAAATTGGTCAACAATTGTGCAGTGGGTCCCGTTGATGGCTTTCATCATGTTCCAGTTTTTTTTCCGGATAGGTTTCGGTGCGTTGCCGTTCGTGATGTGTGGCGAAATGTTTCCGCTGTATGTGCAATCGTGGGCCATGTCACTAGTCACATTGACATGGTGGTCATCGGGATTTATTGTAACCTACAACTATCCGCATTTAAGCGAAATTAGGCTGTATTTGCCGTTTCTTATACACTCGGCTTTTTGTGTATTAGCGTATGTGTTTGTGGATCAAGTGGTCATAGAAACATTCCATTTGACGCTGCGCGAAATTCAAGAGAAACTGGAAGGAGATGAGGTCTAATTGAAAAATTCGTAAACTGCTCGAACGTGATTGGAAGGGGAACGTGTTGAAGAAATTTTAAGGATTATCGCCAATAAATACAGAGCTCATACGTTTAACAATTCGTATTTTCTTTTTGTTTTTTTGTGACTAAAAATTGTTGGACGAACATGGCTCATTGCATAGCAGGGTGCTCCAATCTTTCCTTTTTCAATTTCATTGTCCTGCCATTTCGTTGTGTTGTTATCCAAATAAGGAGGGCGTACGAGACTCACTGGCTAACTCAAGGTAATAGATCGTATTTCCTCGAAAGGAAAGGCTTAAATTGGTCTTTCGGTAAATGAGGGTAAAACCAAATATATGATCTCGCGGCCAGAACGTCACAAATTCAATCAAGGACATCGTCTACCCTCACTCACTAGTGACCAGCGACAACAACACCAGCGATGAGATCAAATGTAGAATTGTTCTTGCCGACCGCTGCTTCTTTGGGCTCAGCAGGCAATTGAGAAACAGCGCCCTCTGTCGAAATACCAATGTTGCACTGTACAAAACCGTGATCATCTGTACTGGGTGTACAGGACAGTACGACGTCTGCGGATCCAACGTCTAAGATGGCTAGACCATGCAGAGCGATTGGATTATACAGCTCCAGTCCGATGAGTCTTTGGGTCCGACCCCGAGGGACGACGCAGCAGATGACGAAGCTAAGGTAGCGCACACAGGTGGAGGGAGACCTTAACCATCTGGGCGTGCGGCGCTGGAATCAGCTGGTATAAGATCGTGCTAGTTGGAGAAGTTCCTGGTTGAGGCCCAGGTTCACATCGGATTTTAGCGCCACCAAAGTAAGTAAGTATGCATTGAAACATCCTTGGATGTAGTACCAATCGCTGTAAGAAAACCTACAACCAGCAGCATGGTGGGTGCACCTACTGCCAAAATAGGAAAACCTACAACCAATAGTATGGTGGTTGCACCTACTACTGTAGTAGAAAAACCTACAGCGAGCAATATGGTGGTTGCTGTAGTAGATACGCCCAGATGTGACGAGCCAAAACCCGCTGCCACATCTGGGCCGGCGACAACTAAGGGTCGCCAAATAAAAGAAATAAACGTGCCAAAGGTGCCAGGGACACCTTTAGCCTGCGACTGTACCACGACAGGATCAGCATTCGGCTAATCCAAGAACCATGGGTCCATAAAGGTAAGATTATGGGCCTGCAAAACAGATCGCGTAAACTAATTTAAGCCACAGGAGGTTATCCTCCTAGGGCCGCATGTGTGCCCGGCACTAATCCAAACTTTCTCCCCATTCCAGAATTCGTCACAAGGGGCTTGGCAGCCATCATTGTGTAAGTCACCACCGTTGGAGGAGTAAGTAAGCCTCCACTTACTTTCCTGGAGACGGCCAACAAATCCCTCCCACTGAATGCCAGGATCTGGTTAGGAATTGCAACCAGAAAAAACAACACCTGGTAATTGGATGCGACGCCAACGCGCACCATATGGAATGGGGCAGCAGCAATACCAACAAATGAGATTTGATCACCAGTACATCAGATTCAACATCTCCGATGAGGTTAAAAAGGCTTAGCCCGGATATCAGCCCAAACGAACGAATTGGGCTTGGTTTCAAGCTCAACTCGCCGCCAAATATTGAAGTCGATTGAATCGACAGACGATATCGACGAAGTGGCTTACCAGCTCAATGCAGCACTCATCTCATCCTGACAGCTGTACACCCAGGTCAATTACACACAAACGGTGTGTGCCCTGGTGGAATGCTCAGCTTGAGTCCCTAAGGAAACAGGTGAGATCGCTATTTAACAGAGCTAAACAGTATAATAGTTGGACTGATTATAGATCTGCTCTAACTAATTACAACCTCGAATTGAGGAAATCCAAGAGAACGTTTTGGAGGAAACATTGCGAGAACCTAGACTCGCTTCCAACTGCGCTCCGACTCCACAAAGCGCTATCTCGAGAGCACACAAATGGGCTCGGGCTGCTTCGCAAATCAGACGGCACCTTTACCGTCAATCACAGGGAAACCCTGGAGACTTTGCTCGAGGTGCACTTCCCTGGTTCTACTCCTTACTCGATGTCCTCAAACGTTTAAATTAACGTCATAATATCGACAGTAGAACAAATAGCGTCCCTGGTAGACTCTTCAGCCGGGACTGGGTCAAATGGGCAATTGGTTCATTTAAACCCTACAAGGCCCTAGGCAAGGACGGTGTCTTTCCTTCGATTTTACAGAAAGGCATGAACACAGTTCTATCACCACTGATAGTTCTTATTAGGTCTTGCTTCAACCTGGGATACATACCCCAAATTTAGAGAGAGGTCAATCTTGTCTTCATCCCCAAGATTGGGAAGACAAGTGAGCAACCTAAATCATATCGCCCTATCAGTCTGACTTTGTTCTTTCTAAAAACAATGGAGAAACTGATAGAGCTCCACATTATAGGTATCTTGGAGAATCAGATACCTCTGTATCCCAATGAGTATGCATACTGTAAGAGCGATCTACTGAGAATGCGATACACCATCTGGAGATCGCAATTTGCGCTTTCCTCGATATAGAGGGAGCCTTTGATCATACTGGCTATGATTCGATCACCACTGCACTATCCTGCAGGGGTGTGGACCATCCCACTAATCACTGGATTAGGGCGATGCTAAATAGCCGTATCATATCAGCCACATGCGGAGAGGTCTCAGTGACAGTATCGGCGGCTATAAGATGCCCACAAGAGGGAGTCCTCTCACCACTGCTTTGGTCGATAGTCACCGATGATCTACTACGCAAGCTAACCACTTGGGGCTACGAGGTTATCGGATATGCTGATGACTTAGTAGTCATTGTTACGGGCAAGTTCGAGATCACTGCCTGTGAGCACATGCAGCTTGCGCTCCAACTTATCTCTGACTGGTGTGTCAGAGAGGACTTATCTATTAACCCCAATAAGATAATCTTAGTCCCATTTACAAAGAGGAGAAAGGTGCTGCTCAATCTTTCTAAATGGCACACACATAGGATTTTCAGAGGAGGTAAGTATCTAGGTATTGACCTAGACCGCAGACTCAACTGGAACTCCAATATGTAAAATAAACTCATGAAAGTGATTAAGGCCATGTGGGCTTGTCGACGTACCTACGACCTATCATCGCCTACGGGTCCACCGTATGGTGGACAAAAGTTGAGCAAAAAACTAAAATTGTTAAGCTTCAACGCCCTCAAAAACTAGTGTGTCTTGGCATCACAGGCGTTATGCCAACCTGCCCCACGGCAGCCCAAGAAACACTCACTGGACTCACTCCACTGCACCTTTTTATCAAAAAGGTAGCATTACGCAGTGCAATCGGAACCCTCTGCTCGGGAACAAATATGCCATGTAGACCCGTAGGCCACATGTCCATATTACAACACCTTCCCGAGCTGGATATGATTACTACGGTCTCGGACGCATTGCCGCACACCTTCACATTTGACAAGAGATTTGAGATACTGATCCCAAATCGCTCAGCATGGGAAAACTGTGATCCCCTACTAAATGTCAAAGGCCTTAGGTGGTACACGGATGGCTCCAAGATTGCTTCCGGTGTTGGCTCTAGCATCTTTGGACCAAAACACAAGATCTCGAAGGCCCTGGGAATAAGTCCCAGCATTTTCCAAGCAGAGCTGCATGCCATCCTAACATGCGTCAATCTAAATCTGGAGACTGGCAATAGAGGAGTAAGCATCAACATACTCTCTGATAGCCAAGCAGCACTTAAAGCGCTGGGTTCGCACAGTACGAACTCAAAAATCGTCAAGGAATGCCATGACGCCCTACAAGACCTTGCCAAAAGTAAGAATGTTAAGCTTTGATGGGTGCCAGGACATAAAGGTATCAAGGGCAGTGAAATTGCCGACCAACCTGCCATCAGCCTGATCTGCGTCCACGCCCTCACGGAAGACAAGGATGAGTTTTACGATCTCCTAGACAGAACGTATGCCCAATGACCCAGCTATGATATCAAAATTGTACTAGGAGACTTCATTTCAAAGCTGGGCAACGAAAGCTTCTTTGAACCAGTCATCGGCAAACATAGCCTACACGACACCACCTCCGATAACGGACACAGGCTGACTGATCTTGCTATGGGGAGAAATCTCCTTCTAGCCAGTACGCGCTTCCCGCACCTCGATATACACAAAGGCACCTAGCGATCTTTTGATCAATCGGCCACCAACCAGATAGATCACATCGCGATCGACGTCAGACACTCCTCCACTATTCTTGATGTTCGAACTTTCCGAGGGGCTAACATCGACTCGGACCACTATCTAGTAGTAGCCCAGATGCGCTTATGAATATCACGAGCACAGCGGAGTAGAGTAAGAATACAAAGTTATAACGTCGGAAAGCTACTATCGCCAGAAACCGCTCGTACTTTTACCGATCGCGTCTCCCTTAAGCCCTCCAATACACCTCAATACTCCACGCTATCAATAGAACAGCAGTGGAGCCTTTTCAAACAAGCCTTGAAAAGGTCTGCATCCGAGGTTTTGGGTATCAAGGCTCCACCATGAGGAAACACCTGGTTCGATGACGAGTGCAGGAGGATCCACTCAGCAAAGCAGGATGTATAAGAGATCAAGAGCAGCTCGTGAGCTCTACCAGTTAAAAAGAAGGGAAGAGCATAAGCTCCTCAGGAGAAAGAGGAAAGAGCACGAGAAGCGCGCGACTGAGGATTTGGAGAGGTGTTACAGCAGGCTTGACGTTCGAAAGTTTTATCGACAGATAAAGCGAACATGCCAAGGTTATAAAGCCAGAACGGAAGCCTGCAGGGATGAGAACGGACACCTGGTAGTAGAATCGCAGTCGATGCTGAGAATATGGAAAAACGATTTCTGCAGACTGTATAACGGCGATATAAGTCAATATACCGCAGTCAGGCAGAATGATCCATTTCTAATCGGCGAAGACTGCAGAGAATTCTTCCCCCTGACCTCGACGAAGTTAAGATTGCCATATCGAAGCTCAAGTCGAATAAAGCCGCTGGCGCAGACGGACTGTCTGCTGAGCTCTTCAAGGCAGCTGGCGATGACCTGGTTAGGAGCAAGCACCAGCTCATCTCTAAGATATGGTTAGAGGAAAGCATGCCCGAGGAATGGAGTTTCAGCATCGTATACCCGATCCACAAGAAAGGACCCCTCTGATTGCGCCAACTATAGAGGAATAAGTCGCCTACTATCGCCTACAAAATCTTCTCTGCCGTTTTTTGTGAACGCCTGAAGCCTTTTGTAGATAAGCTGATAAGTCCTTATCAGTCCGGATTCAGGCCAGGGAAGTCCACCATCGACCAAATCTTTACACTACGGCAGATCCTGAAAAAAAACAATGAATTTCAAGTCAACACTCAACACCTATTTGTCGACTTCAAAGCCGCATACGACAGCGTAATTAGAGATGAGCTATACAACGCTATGTCTACCTTTGACATACCTGCTAAACTCGTCAAACTATGCAGGGCGACTTTGGAGAATGCTCGCTGCTCAATCCGAATCGATGAACACCTTACCGATAGTTTTGATGTCAAAAAAGGATTTAGACAGGGCGATGCGCTGTCGTGTGATTTCTTCAACATCATATTGGAAATGATTGTGCATAAATCACTGGCCAATACAAGAGGCACAATCTATTTCAAATCCTTGCAACTCCTTGCATACGCCGATGATATTGACATAATAGGTAGATCACAGCGAGATATCAATGAGGCGTTTGCGAGTATTGCGTTCGAGGCGGCGAAAGTTGGTCTGGCGGTAAACGAGGGCAAAACTAAATATATGCTGTCATCAAAAAAGTACGCTCACCGCCGACGTCTTGGCCAGAACGTTTGTATTGGCAGGTATAAGTTCGAGGTAGTTAAGGACTTCGTCTACCTTGGCTCCGCAGTGACCTGGAACAACGACATCAGTTCCGAAATCAAACGCAGAATCACTCTTGCCAATCGCTGTTTCTTTGGGCTCAGGAGGCAACTGAGTATTAGAGCCCTCTCCCGAACGACAAAGTTGACTCTATGTAAGACCCTTATCATCCCGGTCCTGTTGTACGGCGCAGAAGCATGAACACTATCAAAAGCGGATGAGGAAGCCCTTGGTCGGTTCGAGAGAAGGATTTTGCGCGTGATTTTCGGGCCTACAGACGGGGGATGGAGGAAAAGATTCAACCACGAACTTTATGGGCTGTACAGCGACATGAGTCTAGTCAGGCGTATACGAATTCAATGCCTAAGATCGGTGGGCCATGTAGAGCGAATGGACACCAGAGCTCCAGCCCGGAGAGTCTTTGAATCCAACCCCGAGGGACAAAGAAGCAGAGGACGGCCGCACTTAGGATGGCGCACACAGGTGGAAGGGGATCTCAGCCAACTGGATGTGCGGCAATGGAAAAGGCTAGCAAAAGATCGTGCTAGATCGAGGGGCATGTTGGTTGAGGCCCAGATTCACCCCGAACTGTAGCGCCCGTTAAGAAGAAGAAGAAGAAGAAGTATCTCACGTATTTGCTTACTTTTCGGATCAACTGTCCATACCAAATTTAGCATTTCATCCTTATATCCATGCCGTATCCGTCTAAGGGTCAAATTCGAAAGATGGGGAATTGCCCGTTTACCCTGTCAGCTGCCAAATTAAAATTTTTGTTGAAACAATTTACCACCACTGATCACTCTCTTGAGTGACATTTCAAGCTTCAAATTATGTTGCTGTGTCGGATGGGGTAAACCCTTTCAGAAACTGGAGGTAAGATTTATAAAACTGAGAGTTCACTAAGAACACTGTGTTTGGTGCGAGCCTCACTTTCCGAAAAGAGAGTGAGTTTTAAACCAATTTGTATAGACTGTCTGATCTTAACCTTCCTTAAGGAAGGGCTGTTATAACGAACAAACTTCAACTTGATGCTTACTTTCCTATAATAGAATCACACTGTCTGATCGGGATTCTGACAACTTTGACACAGTGAGTGTCGTTTTTAGCTCCCTGTATCTATGTATATTGTTTAATTTCAAATCGCTCACATGGCAATCGGATACTAAATGTCGAATCCACCGTCACAAACTCGTCTATATATCGCCGTCGTATGCGGTTCGTTGAGGCATACTATACGTATCTAACCCTTTTAATCTAATAAATTCACTTTACCTATAGCGAACATAATAAGTTTTTCATTGGGAACGGTAATAGCATGGACGTCACCAATGATTCCGAAACTTATGGCAGAGGACGATTCAAATCCGATTGGTGAAAAGATCAGCGTGTACCAAATGAGCTTCATTTTCTCATTACTCTCATTTGGAGCCATGACTTGTGAGTAAGACAATAAAACATTAATTCGAATCGTGTTCAAATAATTGGATTGTTACAGCTTGTATCTTCGCCGGAATCTGCATCAAGTTAATGGGAAGAAAAGCGGTGATGTACATCACGATCGCATTGTACTTCTTAAGCATATTTGTTATGTTTTTAGCTACAACCATCGAGGGTATCTATACCGTTCGAATAATGGAGGTAAGTATCATCAACACAATTCTATAAATTGAATGTAAATTTACGTTTTATTTTAGGGATTTGCATGCGGCTTCACAATGTCAGTGATTCCACTGTACATTGGTGAGATAGCAACGAAAGAAAATCGAGGCTCATGCGGCACGTTGATCATGTTTTGCATGACACGTAAGGTATCGTACTAGATAGGCCCTCATCTCGTCTAATTTCCATTCATTTTTCAGTTGGACAGTTGTATGATTATTCCATTGGGCCATTCATCACGTTTAAGCAATTTTACTTATGTATCTTAATTGCACCAATTGCCGCCACCATTGGTCAGGCGCTTGTACCAGAAAGTCCTGTTTACTTAATGATGGTTAATCGAGTCGACGAAGCAACAAAATCACTTAAAATTCTTCGAGCTGGTAGAATGGACATAGTACAGAGTGAAATCAGTGCTATTCAGCAAGATATCGATCGGACACGACAAACCGAAAAGAAGGATTTCAGTTTGGTGTTTGAAGATCGGATTAATCGCAAATCCTTTTGGTTGATCATAGGACTTATGGTACTGCAGATATCTACCGGTGCAATTGTGATTGTTATCAATTCACAGACCATCTTTGAGGAGTCCGGCTTTCACTTGGGCGGTGCTCAATGTGCAATTATAATCGGTGTAGTTCAAGTGCTAAGTAGTTTCACGCTACAAATGATTGTTGACCGTTTTAAGCGGCGCACGTTGCTAAAGATATCGGCATTCGGAATGGGTTGTTCTCAATTTACTTTGGGAACATTTTTCTGGATGCTAAAACATGGTAATGTCGATAAAATACGCTGGTCACCATTACTCGCTGGAATTATATTTCAAATATCTTATCGTTTGGGCTTTGGTCCAATACCGTACGCCTTGGTGGGTGAGATGCTTTCAGCAGAAGTGAAAGCAATCATTGGACCGACATTTACGCTAACATGCTACGGGACGGGAGCTATTGTGACATTTCTATATCCGATCATCAATGAAATGGAAAGATACTATGTGTTTTATGGTTTTGCGATCAATTGCGTGATCGCGTTTTTCTACGTCCAATTTCTCATGATAGAGACGCACGGGTTGGATCTGAAAGATATTCAAGCGCAGCTATAAACAAGCACAGTGTAATCGATTAGATAAACGTAGGGCATTTTAGAAAATTTCAAGTAAAATTCATTTTTTCTTTTGTTGGAATGTGATGCATATGTACAAAAATATGATTGAAAATATCTACTCACGGTATAGCTCGATGGTTATATTGGTCGATACGTATTTTTTGTGAAAATTGCTAGCTTGGCACGTGTAGACAGCATGCTGATGTATCCGTGATAAATTTCGCACCACAAGTTTGCTATTTATCGTTCCATCGTACGAGAAGTCAACTACGCTGTTTTGTATTTGACCATTCATCAGCCACGTCACCGCTGGCGGAGGACTTCCTAAAAGGGTTAAAGGAAAAATTGAGAGAAATTGAAAATTAGAAAACTGGGTTTTGGAATAAAGGATTCAACAAAAAGATGAAATCCTTAGTGCCCTTTCAACATATTTTACTCTAGGGTTTAGTTAAGACTTAAAACGAAGGTGCTAGGCATTTAACCAGAAAGAACCTGTTCGTAGCAGTTTTGGATATGTAACTAAAAAAGAAATGGGAAACCGAAAAAACAAAACTACCAAATCGAACGATAGCAGAAGAACTCAACCTTCTTCTTCTTAGTGGACGCTACAGTTCGGGGTGAACCTGGGCCCCAACCAACATGCCCCTCCATCTAGCACGATCTTTTGCTAGCCTTTTCCATTGCAGCACACCCAGTTGGCTGAGGTCCCCTGCCACCTGTGTGCGCCATCTTAAGTGCGGCCGTCCTCTGCTTCTTCGTCCCTCGGGGTTGGATTCAAAGACTCTCCGGGCTGGAGCTGGGCCGCTCAACATGGCCCAGCCATCTTAGGCGTTGAATCCGTAGACGCCTGACTAGGCTCATGTCGCTGATCGTGGTTCAATCTGCTCCTCCATCCCCCGTCTGCGTTTATAGGCCCAAAAATCACGCGCAAAATCTTTCTCTCGAACCGACCAAGGGCCTCCTCATCCGCTTTTGATAGTGTCCATGCTTCTGCGCCGTAAAACAGGACCGGGATGATAAGGGTCTTACATAGAGTCAACTTTGTCGTTCGGGAGAGGGCTCTATACTCAGTTGCCTCCTGAGCCCAAAGAAACAGCGATTGGCAAGAGTGATTCTGCGTTTGATTTCGGAACTGATGTCGTTGTTCCAGGTCACTGCGGAGCCAAGGTAGACGAAGTTCTTAACTACCTCGAACTTATATCTGCCAATACAAACATTCTGGCCAAGACGTCGGTGGTGAGCGTCCTTTTTTGATGACAGCATATATTTAGTTTTGCCCTCGTTTACTGCCAGACCAACTTTCGCCGCCCCGAACGCAATACTCGCAAACATCTCGCTGTCATGTCAATATCGATATTATGTTAATATCGTCGGCGTATGCAAGGAGTTGCGAGGATTTGAAATGGATTGTGCCTCTTGTATTGGCCAGTGATTTTTGCACAATCATTTCCAATATCACACGACATCGCATCGCCCTGCCTAAATCCGTTTTGACATCAAAACTATCGGTAAGGTGTTCACCGATTCGGATGGAGTAGCGAGAATTCTCTAAGGTCATCCTGCATAGTCTGATGAGTTTAGCAGTATGGCAAAGGTAGACATAGCTCGTCTCTAATTACGCTGTCGTATACGGCTTTGAAGTCGACAAATAGGTGGTGAGTGTCGACTTGAAATTCATTGGTTTTTATCAGGATATGCCGTAGTGTGAAGATTTTGTCGATGGTGGACTTCCCTGGCCTGAATCCACACTGATAAGGACTTATCAGCTTATTTACAAAAGGCTTCAGGCGTTCACACAAAACGGCAGAGAAGATTTTGTAGGCTATAGTAGGCGACTTATTCCTCTATAGTTGGCGCAATCAGAGGGGTCCTTTCTTGTGGATCGGACATAGGGTGCTGAGACTCCATTCCTCGGGCATGCTTTCCTCTGATCATATCTTACGGATAAGCTGGTGCATGCTCCCAACCAGGTCATCCCTAGCTGCTTTGAAGAGCTCAGCAGAGCAGCAGTTTTATTCGACTTGAGCATCGAAATGGCAATCTTAACTTCGTCGAGGTCAGGGGGACAGAATTCTCTGCAGTCTTCGCCGATTAGAAATGGATCATTCTGCCCGACTGCGGTATATTGACTAACATCGCCGTTATACAGTCTGCAGAAGTCGTTTTTCCATATTCTCAGCATCGACTGCGATTCTACTACCAGGTGTCCGTTCTCATCCCTGCAGGCTTCCGTTCTGGCTTTATATCCTTGGCATGTTCGCTTTATCTGTTGATAAAACTTTCGAACGTCACGCCTGCAGTAACACCTCTCCAAATCCTCAATCGCGCGCTTCTCGTGCTCTTTCTTCTTTCTTCTAAGATGCTTATGCTCCTCCCTTCTTTTCAACTCGTGGAGTTCACGAGCTGCTCTTGTTATGTTATGCAGCGAGGTCTTATACGCATCCTTCTTCGCTGTATGAATCCTCCTGCATCCTCCTCGAACCAGGTGTTTTTTCGTGGTGGAGCCCTGAAACCCAAAACTTCGGATGCAGAGCTTTTCAGGGCTTGTTTTGAGAACTCAACCTACTGAAATCAAATATTAAACGTCAGGTGGTCTTTTAAACCTAATTTTTTCATACTATTTTCCGAAAACTGGAAGACAGAAACATGGGACAAAGCAAGCAAAGCAATGAAGTTGATCGCTTGTAACGTGGCAAACGCCAGCTTCGATCCCTGTCCCTGCTCAATCCAAGTTGACACACAGCCTCCACGTGAACCAGTGTGTGCAGCGACCCGAACCCTTGTTCCTTGGGAAAGAGGAACCTGGCCCCCCAGGTTTGGGGTTGCGCTTAGGGTTAACATCCCTATCGCGTAAAACAAATATTTGTTCAGAGACAACCAGTAGCCTCGCATGCGGACGGATTAGATGTTGACGACCCCCGCAAACGTCTAAAGGGAAACCAATTCCGGATCTGCACCTGGAACGTTTGGTCCGTCAACAGACCAGGCGCAGCTGGACAACTGGTCAACTCTTTGGACTGCTATAAAGCAGACATTACCGCGCTCCAAGAAGTATGATGGGATGGACCAGGGAAAAAGCAAATGAAAAACTGTGATATACTACAGAAACTGCTACAGAGAAAATAAACAACGCTTATTCGGATACGTATTTGTTATTCGAGGCAGACTCAGGAAAAACGTCTTAAGCTTCCAACATGTAAGCGAACGCCTCATAACTACCCGCATCAAGGCCAATCTCGGCAATATAAGTTTAATGTGTGTCCACGCCCCCACAGAGGAGAAAGATGGCCGACATAAAGACGACTTCTATGATCTCCTAGGCAGAACGTATGCGCAATGCCCCAGCTGTGACACCAAAATCGTTCTAGGAGATTTCAATGCGAAGCAGGATAAGGAAACTATTTTTGGACGGGTCATTGGAAAACACAGCCTACACAGCACCACGTCAGAAAACGGACTAAGGCTAGTGGACTTTACGGCGGGACATAACCTGGTAGTAGCAAGTACACGATTCCCAGAACACACATCCATAAGGGGACCTGGCGGTCTTTCGATCAATCGAAAACCAACCAAATTGATCATATTACGATCGACGGCAGACACTCCTCCAGCATCCTAGATGTCCGAACCTTTCGTAAAACCAACATCGACTCGGATCATTACCTTGTTGCAGCCAAGGTATGGATGCGAATCTCTCGGAATCAACGGAGTCGAGTAAGAACACCAAAATTTAACGTCGGAAAGCTGCAATCGTAGGAGACCGCCAGGACCTTCGCCGATCAAGTCTCCCTCAAGCTCCCTCAAGTCCCGATGCAATCTGCAGAAACCATAGAACAGCAATGGAATCGTTGTCAGAACGCCGTTAGAGAGGCCGCCTCAGATGTACTCGGTTTCGAGCTACCACCGTCGAGAAACCCCTGATGAGTGCAGACAGGCCCAGAAACAGAATGCATACATGGCCACATTGCATCGATGGACGAGAGCTGCCCGCGAGCTCTATGAACAGAAAATGAGGGACGAGCATGCGCTTCTGAGAAGGAAAAAAAAGGAGCACGAGAAGCGCGAGATCGAGGAGATGGAGAGATATTACGGCAGGAACGACGTTCGAAAATTTTACCAGAAAGTAAAACGAACATGCCACGGCTATAAAGCCAGAAGCAGGGATGAGCACGGACAACTAGTAGTGGACACACAGTCGATGCTGAGATTGTGGAAGGACCACTTCTGCGGACTGTATAACGGCGATGATAGTCAAAATGCCGCTGTCAGGCAGAACGAACCGATCAGAATGGACGAAGACCACCGTCCTAGACGATGTTAAGATAGCGATATCGACACTTAAGTCTTATAAAGATACTGGAGCAGACGGACTTCTCGCCAAACTGTTTAAAGCAGCTGGTGATGAGCTGGTTAGGAGCATGCACCAACTCATCTGCAAGATATGGTCGGCAGAATGCATGCCCGATGAATGGAATCTCAGCATCGTTTGCCCGGTCTATAAGAAAGGAGACCCTTATGATTGCGCCAATTACAGAGGGATAAGTCTCCTGAACATTGCGTACAAGATCTTCTCTGCCGTATAGTGTAAGCGCCTGAAGCCGTTCGTGGGCAATATGATAGGTTCCTACCAGTGTGGTTTCTTCTTCTTTTTCTTTGGTGGCGTTACAGCCCATAAAGGACCAGAGCCAAGCTTCTCTCAATCACCCAAGTTGTGTGTGATTTATTTTTCACAGAGGTGAAAGGGACCTACAGTTTAATGCCAATTCCGAACGGCGTAAGTCGGGAAGCTTTTTCATGGCAAGCATACTACGGGGGGTTTCGCCAGGAAAATCCACGACAGATCAAATATTGACACTACGGCAGATCTTGGAGAGGACCCATTACCCATGACCCATGAATTCCAGGTCGACACGCACCATCTTTTTGTCGACTTTAAAGCCGCATATAACAGCGTTTATAGCGACGAGCTATAAAGAGCCATGTCATGTTTTACCATTCCTGCTAAACTCGTCAGACTGTACAGGATGACTATGGAGAACTCTTGCTGCTCCATTTAGGTCGGAGGTGAGCTAGCCGACCCCTTTGATGTTAAAAAAAAGTTTTAGATAGGGTGACGCACTGTCATGTGAGTTCTTCAACATCGTTCTTGAAAAGATCGTGCGGGGCTCTGCAGCCAATACAAGAGGTACGATCTACTTCATGTCTACACAAATGCTTGCCTTCGTAGATGTCATTGACGTTATTGGACGGACAAAGCGAGACGTCAATGACGCTTTCGCAAGCATTGAAGCAGAAGCAGCTAATGTGGGTCTAAGGGTAAATGGGGACAAGACCAAAAAATGCTGGCATCAAAAAAAGATTGACGTAATTGACGGTAAGCATGGACTGAACGGAATATTGTATGCTCTCATCGCAAAGGGACACGAAGCACCGGCATTTTGGGCAGAGCGTACATATTCTTCTTCGTTTTCGGCCCTCGTTTTAAGGACAATGTTGAAAAAGTCACACGGTCGGTCTGTCTGAAACCCTTTTTGACATTAAAGGTTCAGTTAAATCGATTCCGATCCTAGTCGCAGAAATGAATCCGGAAAGTTCCAATGGTAAAATCGAATGCGTCACGTGTATAATGTATAAGCCCGGCATGTGATCCTGTAGGTATGAAAATGGCTAACTTTTTGTAGAGTATTTCGTTCTAAACACATGGAAAAATTATATCTGCAGATTGTACATATTACGGCGATTAGACTAACTTGCGCAGTTAGGCAGAATTACGCATTCATGACGGACTATCACCCTATCATGCATAGAAATCCATCTCTGGACTTAACTAACTTAAGCTTAAAAAATCTGCTGGCGCTTGGACCGTCTTTCTTCTGAGCTTATCCAATCCCCAAGAGGAAGATCCTTTTGAATAACCCACAGGGATTAGTCGCGTGAACGTCGCATATGAAATCTTTTTTCACCGTATTGTGTGAACGCCTGAAACCGCTGAAAAATTAACTGATCGGTCCTGCTCAGGTCCAAGCCCATCATCGACCAAATATTCACACTACGACAAAACTTGGAACAACCAAAGAGTTGCAGATCAATCCTCATCACAAGGGCGTGTTTAAAGGTGAGCTATATACATGGAGCCATGTCAAGTTTTGAGAACTCTACCAATCTCGTCAAACTATATAAGATGGCGTTAGACAACTATCAGTGTTCCATAAGAGTTCAGTGTGATTGCACAGATGCCTCCAATGTCAAAAACAGTATGAGACAAGGCAACGCGTGAGCCAAAGCAAGCCAAGCCAAAATGTGAATAGTCTTTATGGTCCTAATATTCTTACGGCCAATCATGCGCAATTTTGGTTTGGACAGTACTGTTCCGTTGAATTCGATATCAAATATGTACCATGTCGATGAGGTCATGGATATCATAAGTCCAACCGTCAAGGAGGCACTCTTTCGATAACTCACGAGTTAAGCCTTGCAAAATGGATCTATTTCCCAAGTAGATATTGATTAGTGATGAAAAGTGGTTGTACAACCTGGTTATACAATCAGTGCGTGATACGGGGTTTGGTACACCATCTAGGGCCCAGGGCTTTCTTGCAAGTGTATAGCGCAGTTGTTGCTATTTTGATGCGTTCTTCTGCATTCAGTCTCCAATTTAACTTCCTGTCGTGTATTACGCCGAGGAATTTGGCATGATCTGCGAATCTAAGGTAAGCCCTATTGAGTTTTGGAGAAGAGACTTGAGGTGTCTGCCGTTTTCTTGTGAATAAAACTATCTCGATTGGGGAGGGATTTATTCCAAGCCCACAGATCTTTGCCCATTTGGCAAGTTTGCCTAGGCCTGTTTAAATCAAATCTCGGATTGTTGGGAGGTGTTTCCCACTAATTGCTAGTACAATATGACCTTGCAGTCGCTGGCCTCCAGGGATAGGAGTTCTTCGTTAACAACTAACACCCATCCCTGTGGTGTTCCTCGTTTTATTGCCCTTTTTATTTGGTAGCAGCCGAATATCGAATGAATCAACCTGCATTTCTTTGATCCAAAGTATTATATTCCCATTAACCTCTAGCTTGTTTGATGCATTGGTGATAGCTGGTGGCTTAATGTTGTTGAAAGCCCCTTCAATGTCGAGGAAGGCAATCACTGTGAATTCTTTGTTGGAAAATGATTTCTGAATGATTCCAACCATAGTGTGTAGAGCCATATCTACTGATTTCTGTCCGCTGCGATGTCGAAAGCAAACTTTTTTGGAGGGTTTCGCAAATGCACAGGTCCACCATTCACCCCAGCTTTTTAAGAAGACAGGAAGAGAGACTGATGGGTCTGTAGTTTTTGGCAGTTGTGTGGGAGATTTTTCCCGCTTTTGGTATGAAGGTTACCTTTATATCACTCCAGGATAGTGGTATGTAACCCCAGTCTAGGCCGGAAGAGAACACTACCAAAAGCCACGGTTCGAGCTATCAGTTTTATCGTTTTATAATCTGTCTGATAGGTGCAATGAGGTCTTGGATGCACCGGACCAGACGAGGGCGTTAAACTCTAATTTAGGGCCAATGAACGCCTATAGATTGTAGCCAGATCTAAGGGTGAGAAATATTCCTTGCATCTGTAGCAGAAGACTAGGCATTTCGCAGCATTACTGGCGACACTGAATTGTGGTCGTTCCAATTAAGATTGTGAGCATACCCAGCATGGAAAACTTTTCGGTTTCTGAGATGACATGTGCCATTCATGGACAATGGCTGCGAGCTAGTTGTACGCTTTAATGGCAGGAGACGGCATTGTGTTTTGGATGCATTCAATTCCACTCTATTGCCCCATGCAACGATGCTGCCTATATCGGAGTTTAATAGCTTAACATACGCTGCCGCTCACTGTTTACAGCCGATGGGCATATTCGTAAGGTGGTGAACGAACATGAGAAGCTAATGCTACTGCCGTCAGCAAAGGAGTGGATGGGATTAGAAGAGGTAGACAAGAGATCATTTATAAAAATGAGAATGCCAGCATATAAGAAAAGGATGTCAGGCTCAAATCCGTCCAAAACAGCTTGGTAGGTAGCTTCTAATTCATTGAAGTAGATAGTCATCGATCCCGAAAGCACGCATTTTCGATAAAAGGGCTTCATGCCAAACCCTGTCAAATGCTTTCGAAATATCCAGTGATTCAAGATATTTCGCCTTTTTGGGCATAGGCTAGACAAATGCTGTCCACCTACTCGGAAAGAACTCAGAAGAGTAGGAAAGATAAAAAAGTGTACGCAGTGGTTTTACCAGCGTAGAAGAACACCTCTTCAGAACTATTGGGGCAATACCATCTGGACAAGTCTTTAAGAACCCTGCGGAAGTGGATTAGTCCCATGGTGGAATTGACGCACTCTGATACAGGCGGAGACGAAGTACAAGCTGGGAGGTGGGAACTGGCTGCGAAGTGCGCAGCAAGTAGGCTAACCTTGTGTAAGGGGGTGACAGCTGGAATGTCATTGTGAATGAGCGTCGGCCCTTAGAGGCCCGAACGCTTAGCTCCTTGAGCCTTATAGCCTCTTTGCAGCTCAAGTCAAGCCACTTGTTATGCTTTGGCCTGGTGCTTTTAGTCCTACTAGGAATTGCAATGTCTATTCGGATAATATTTGCGATAATACCAGTTGCGGCGTCCACGTCGTTATCGAGGAAGCACAACGACCAGTTAAAGGCCCGAAAGAAGTTGTTAAGGCCGCACCAATTGGCTTCCTCTTATAGTCATCATGTTTTCATAGGAGCTTTTTCTTTAACTGGGTGGTGTGAGTACGAGAATTTAGCTGATGTCACGGACTGGCGGGACGAGCCTAGAGGTTCGATCGTATATTTGTCTGGCTGGGAGGTAAGAAACAAGTCCAGTGTGTCGGCGGATATGCGACGGCTCGTTCACAAGTTTAGTTAATTGATTTAACTCAGCAACCATTTCAACATACCTTCCTTCGTGTGTTGTCTGTCGAGAATGTCGAAGCCACTGAGAATTGCGTACATTGAAATCGTTCGCTAAAACGATTTCAGTGCGAGGGAACAGGGAAACTATTCTTTGGATGGAATCAGACAGTGCGTCGAATGTATCAAATGTTGCATTCGTCTCTAGATTGGGGCTTCTATAAAGGAAACAGTAGTGAACGGAGTGCTTGCGGAGTGTGACAATAAATTCCGCGGAGGGAAAATCGCTGTGTTGTGGTAAAGGTTGATAAACGATGTCGCTACGGTCGTAAACGGTGAGACAGCGGTGGAGTACGAATAATGGCACTAAGCTACATCCAGGAAGACTGAAATCCGAGGGGTCGCATTTTCCAATGGCTTGTGTTTCACATAGTGCCAAGACAGCCGGTTTATGAAGGAAGGCATGCACTTACGTGGCCAAGAAATTCTTCCATAACCCACGAATGTTACACAGAAATCCCTCAACAATACAAATTACAAATCAATCTGTATCTGTTCAGAGCAAACGATGGATTGATTTCGCCTCAAGAGAGGCCTGTGAATAATGACTGTCCCAACTTTCATTGAATAGAGACTGCAACTGCGACTGCCTATACGGTACCATTCTAACTATGCTAAACATAGCCTTCATTTTCTTGCAATAAATGGAAAGACGAATGCATATCTCCTAACTTATACCTCCGTAACTCTGCCTGGAGGAGGGCGAAACGTCCGAGCACGTACTCTGTGAATCTGGTGCACTTTGTTACCTTAGCGAAGGTTAGGTTAGGTTGACGTGGTAGGCATAAGCCACACTTAGGCCGAAGCCTGCCCATTGTGATACCACCTGGATCAGTTTACCCTGATCCGCTACCTGGGAACCAACCGGTGCTTCTAATAAAGCGGTGGAGTTGAGCTATTTTTTGGTTTGCTAGCTCACTCAGATTGTCGAAGGAGGGCGCGCCGAGGTAAATCCTCCTGCGATTCGCAAAAGAGAGACATGAGCAGACTAGGTGGTGTATTGATTCCTCCTCCTCCTCGTCCATGCAGCCGCGACAGTAGTCATTGTAGGGTAGCCCCAGTCTGACGGCGTGTTTTCCAATACTGCAGTGACCTGTGATGACACCAACTAGAGTACTTAAGGTTGCCCTTTTGGTTGCCACCAGGTCCCTGGGCCGTCCTAAGTTTAACTTAGGCCACAATTGTTTGGTGATAATGCCGATAGACTCTCATTCCATTGGAGGTTGGTCTCCTCTATGGTTTGAAGCTTTATCATGTGCTTTACCGTACTTATTGGTACTTCTAGGTGCCTACCTACCGTAGGCTGAGTGTGCTTGACCCTAACTTTGCGAGTTCGTCGGCCGCGCAGTTTCCTGGAATATCCCTATGCCCAAGAGCCCACAGTATTTTAATATTGAACTGTTCAGCCATCTCATCTTGAGATAGGCGACAGTTAAGAGAAGGCCTTGAGTTGTGGGTTACCGCTGCAAGGGATTTTATCGCAGATTGGCTATACGTGCAAATGATAATATCCTTTGTGGATATTACATTGATCTTGACCCATGTCATGGCCTCCGTTATTGCTGTTATTTCTGCCTGATACACACTACAGTAACTTGGGAGTCTAAACGATAGGTTG
This sequence comes from Eumerus sabulonum, assembly GCA_951905685.1. Taxonomy (NCBI): domain Eukaryota; kingdom Metazoa; phylum Arthropoda; class Insecta; order Diptera; family Syrphidae; genus Eumerus; species Eumerus sabulonum. The sequence continues at coordinate 32,756,997 of OX645060.1, forward strand.
AGGTTAAGTTCCTTGGAGAAGACCCCACTGCCTACACCCAACTCCATCTTAGAGCCATCGGTATAGAGGGAGATAGAGTCCTTTATTAAAACTTTCCCTTCAGCCCATTCCTCCCTGGATGGAAGGACAACTTCGAAGTTCCTGGTGAACACATTCTGCGAGGTGATGTAGTCAGTATCCATGGGTGCCTTGAAGTGTTTTAGAATAGTGGTGTGGCCTTTTTGAAAAAGTGGGCCATTTTCTTATGCTCCCCATCCTTAGGGCCGCGCATGCAGCAGCTTGCTGAAATGTTTTATGGTGGAAGATGTAGTAGAACCTTAGCGAAACTCCTCAAGAAAATTGTATCATTTAAAGAAGTGTTGATATCGAGTCAAGCCGACTTGAAATAGCTGACTAAAAGTAGCGGTGGATGGATCTTTTTCTTAAAGCTCAGCGCCATCTTGCAAATAGTATACTGGAATGCCTCTCTCTATGGTCAAGACTGAGACTGAACGTTTGTAAGTCACCTTATTTTAATACGTTCCAAAATCTCGTGATTACCTCTGTCATAAAATAAGTTTGAATACCAACGGTTGATTCACTGTCCTTGATACGAAAGGCTTTTAATCGGCTCGAGAATGAACTCGTTCAGTCATTCATTCGAAGTCTTTTCAACACACAGCAACATCGCAAGCTCATACATTTTCAAATCTGCATGACAGTTTATCAGGTCCCTCTGGTCCTCCCTATTCCAATATTTTTGTAAGCCCATGGGGAAAAGAAGCCCAAACGCCATAAATTAGATCTGATAAATCAAATCCGCTACAATGCTACCCCTTCGCATGACACTCCATCACACGGAGCTCGGTGATACAACATGAAATGTATTACCAAAGCCTATAACTCCCAGCGTTGAATTAAAAAGCAGCATCCCGAACAAAAAAAAAAAAAAAAAAACAAAAAATCTAGCACGTTCGACACATCAGTTTGACGCTTAGATTCCAGCCCGAAACCATTCCGATATAAGTGGCTGCAAGGATAATTTTGATTTATTATGGCACAATCGATTTTAATCGAATTTCGAACAAGGACATGGTGTCCCGCACGAGTCATTGGCCAGCGACAATTTGACAAGCACATTTAGAGAATGTGACCGCCATCCTACGCCCTAATTGGAAGTCTTCAAACGAAACCCCCAAACATTAACTTGTCTAATTTAATTCGATAAATTAAGCGGAGAAATGGTGTGGTTCAAGTGACACATAAACGCCAGGCATGCAACGATCGAGCGCCCGACTGGATGGTTCCGCGTGCCAGGATATAAATTATAAAATTTCATTGCAACTGACTTCCTTATGGCCTATCAAAGTAATTGCATTGCAGAGGAGTCAGCCAGGCAAAGGCAGTAGAGCTGAAAGGAGAGAAAGTTTTATAAGCTGTCAAGCAGACAAGCGCTATCAGACAGCGGCCAAGCAGTAGAATGTTGCTGGTAGAAAAATTCGTTTAGGGTTATTGCATCGAGCACGCCACTTTGGGCAATGACTTTCGGGGCTATCAAGTTTTCCAAGGAGAATGTACGATGTTCGCGCTTGAGGGCAGGTGATTGTACATAAAATAAATTTCCCGGACGGCGATATCCTTTGACCTATTCTCGAAATGCTTGCTATAAGTATCTACGTCGGAGGACGAAATGTGCACGTGTCACTATTCTGTGAGTAATAACGTATCCAACCGGATGATGCTCAAGACCGACGCTCAGAGATATCATCTTTATCCTCGGGCAGATTGAACAATGCACCACGTCCTACGCTCATTCCGGAAGACTTTAAGTAACGTAAATTGAAATAAATGGACTCATGGAAAAGGGACACGCAAACAGCAAACAATATTGCTCCACTTCCTCAACACCCACTATGTATGTGTACATGTGGAGTAGGAATATTCCACATAATTGTGTGGCGCCGTCGCTAAGACAGAATGCGTGCAAGGAATAAATGCTCACCTCGTTTCGGTAATTATGCACCTAACGTTGATGTGCGACCTATAAATATGGCATGAGAGTGTTTTGAAATAGGAACGCGTCATAAATTAAACCAAGGACTGCGTTAAAAGCCCACAATTTTCTTCCTGCTTCCTTGAATTTCTCGAGATCCTGTCGTAGTGACAACATCCACTGCGATGATGTCTCAGTTTCACCTCCTGGGGGCATACGCTCATGCTATTCCGAAGAACCATTTTAAAGGTTTCTTTCTCTCCTTATCCTTTCATCTTCGTTACCGCGTGCTGTTGCTTGTTAACGAGTGTGTTTTGTATTGTACATACACACACATGCACTCCCACACCCACTGGTCCTTCTTGGCAGTTCTATTGTGAAAACCCACTCGAGCGATGGTAGGTGACATATAATTGGCACAAGTTTCGTATAACCCCTACTGGAATCATCGATTGCAAGCAACACGCAACCTAAACAGTCGACTCCTGTATACCGCAGAGAAAAACAGAAACAGAAATGACAAAGGATGCAGTTTGGAGCAGAAACAAAACAAACAGGACAACAATAGAACTGGGAAAACAGTCATTAAGGAGTGCTTTTGAGATTTAATTGGGTTTTCGCCATCATCGTCACGGTAGTCGGAATCGCATGTGACGGCTTGGTCTATATCCGTGGCTTGACTTTGCTATTGTTTCTTGTTCCTTTTATTATTCACATCTGATGTGACGAGTAATTTTTTCTGATGGCGACAACGACTCGAGTTCTAGTTTTGCTTCAGGCAGTCTTAAGGTGGGGTTTTTGGTTCGAGCATTCGGTTTGTGGTCTGGTTCTTAACCCCGGTGGACTAAATGTCTCTGGTTAGGAACTGAACGACATGTTGCGTGGCCCGTAAAAAGGCGACGTAATTGAAATGCAGTTTAGAGCTTTATTAACAAGGCAAATATGGGACGGCATGAGTTCTGTGCCAGCGTTTAACATGCAATTCGTTAGCCATGCCGCTGAGATTGTTTTGGGGTTGAAGAGTGAAGTTTGTCGCTCATAGAGCAGTGTGCGTTTGTGGTGTGTTAGAAATTTGGGTTAGAAGGAGGGTAGCACTAAGGAACATAAATAAATGTAGTTTTGAGTGTCACTTTAAGTATGTGGGAAAGCGTAGCTTAAAATTGATATGGTCAAGTAGTTGACAATATCTGATCCAATGTACGTCGTTTTATTTGGCAACTTGTTACAATTTCGAATGTAACCCCATTGAGAAGCTCCCGCCCTATTCGCAAAATACTGGAGCAATCGCTACTCACAAACCTCTCTTCAGGAGAAAACAGCAAAATAGTTTATTCTGAACAGAAACCGGTGGTAACAACTTGAAGCCAGGTACGGACTATAAGGTGGATGAATATGAACATCGCAACAAAGCTGCTGGAACTTCTGGCAAGTCACTTCAAATATGTATGTATGTGTGACATGTTGTTGTCCCCATAGACAACCAATCCTCTCTGATTAGCCAAAACTAGCCGCTTCTGGGCGATGGATTCCTTCAGGCGACGCACCTGTTGAGAGTGCAGGTCCGAATTAAATCTTACCGCGAGGGAGTAGTTAGATTCAGATATAATAGATCTAAGTAGTTTTCTTGTCCAAGTTCGGGGTTGCGGGTTAACATCCCTATCGCGTAAAACAAAAACTTGTTCAGAAACAACCAATAGCCTCGGATACGGATCACATGTTGACGACCCCCGCAAACGTAAAAAAGGAAACGAATTAAGGATCTGCACCTGGAACGTTAGGTCCCTCAACAGACCAGGTGCAGCCGAACAACTGGTCAACTCTTTGGACTGCTATAAGGCAGACATTACCCCGCTCCAAGAAGTGCGATGGGATGGGCCAGGCAAAAAGTGTATGAAAAACTGTGACATATACTACGGAAACTGCTACAGAGAAAATAAACAACACTTATTCGGATGCGTATTTGTGATTCGAGGCAGACTCAGGAAAAAAGTCTTAAGCTTCCAGTATGTAAGCGAACGCCTCATAACTATCCGCATCAAGAACAGTCTCGGCAATATAAGTTTATTATGTGTCCACGCCCCCACAGAGAAGAAAGATGACCGACATAAAGGCGACTTCTACGATCTCTTAGGCAGAACGTATGCGCAAAGTCCCAGCTATGGGACCAAAATCGTTCTAGGAGATTTCAATGCGAAGCTGGGTAAGAAAGCTATCTTTGGACCGGTCATTGGAAAACACAGCCAACACAACCCCACGTCAGAAAACGGACTAAGGCTAGTGGACTTTATGGCGGCACATAATCTGGTAGTAGCAAGTACACGATTCCCACATCACAACATCCATAAGGGGACCTGGCGGTCTTTCGATCAATCGACAACCAACCAAATTGAATATATTGCGATCGACGGCAGACACTCCTCCAGCATCCTAGATGTCCGAGCCTTTCGAGGAGCCAACATCGACTCGGATCATTGCCTTGTTGCAGCCAAGGTACGGATGCGAATTTCTCGGAATCAATGGAGTCGAGTAAAAACATCGAAATTTAACGTCGGAAAGCTGCAATCACTAGGTGGTGTATCAAGTCTCCCTCAAGCTCTCTCAAGTCCCGATGCAATCTGCAGAAACCATAGAACAGCAATGGAGTCGTTGTCAGAACGCCACTAGAGAGGCCGCCTCAGATGTACTCGGTTTCGAGCCACCACCGTCGAGAAACCCCTGGTGTGATGTCGAGTGCAGACAGGTCCATGTAGAGAAACAGAATGCATACATGGCCACATTGCATCGACGCGCGAGAGCTGCCCGCGAGCACTATGAACAGGAAAGGAGGGAGGAGCATACGCTTCTGAGAAGGTAAAAGAAGGAGCACGAGAAGCGCGAGATCGAGGGGATGGAGAACTGTTACTACAGCAACGACGTTCGAAAATTTTACCAGAAAGTAAAACGAACATGCCAGGGCTATAAAGCCAGAAGCAGGGATGAGCACGGACAACTAGTAGTGGACACACAGTCGATGCTGATATTGTGGAAGGACCACTTCTGCAGACTGTATAACGGCGATGATAGTCGAAATGCCGCCGTCAGGCAGAACGAACCAATCAGAGTGGACGAAGACCACCGTCCTAGACGATGTTAAGATAGCGATATCGAAACTTAAGTCTTATAAAGGTACTGGAGCAGACGGACTTCTCGCGAAACTCTTTAAAGCAGCTGGCGATGAGCTGGTTAGGAACATGCACCAACTCATCTGCAAGATATGGTCGGAAGAACCCATGCCCGATGAATGGAATCTCAGTATCGTTTGCCCGGTCCATAAGAAAGGAGACCTCTATGACTGCACCAATTACAGAGGGATAAGCCTCCTGAACATCGTGAACAAGATCCTCTCTGCCATACTGTGTAAGTGCCTGAAGCCGTTCGTGGACAATCGGATAGGTTCCTACCGGTGTGGTTTCAGGCCAGGAAAATCCACGATAGACCAACTATTTGGACTACGGCAGATCTTGGAGAAGACCCATGAATTCCAGGTCGACGCGGACAATATTTTCGTCGACTTTAAAGTCGCGTATGACAGTGTTTATAGAGACGAGTAATACAGAGCCATGTCATGTTTTAACATTCCTGCCAAACTCGTCAGGCTGTGCAGGATGATTATGGAGAAATCTCGCTGCTCCATTAAGGTCGGAGGTGAACTAACTGACCCCTTTGATGTTAAAAAAAGGTTTAAGACAGGGTGACGCACTGTCATGTGATTTCATTAACATCGTACTTGAAAAGATCGTGCGGGACTCTGCGGCCAATACAAGAGGTCGATCTACTTCAAGTCCACACAATTGCTTGTCTACGCAGATGACATTGACGTTAGTGGACGGACAAAGCGAGACGTCAATGAGGCGTTCGCAAGCATTGAAGCAGAAGCGGCTAAGGTGGGCCTAAGGGTTAATGGGGACAAGACCAAATATATGCTGTCATCCAAGAAAGACGCGCAACACCGACGTCTTGGTCAGAATGTCACCTTCGGCAGCTATATTTTTGAAGTTGTCAAAGACTTCGTCTACTTTGGCTCGATAGTGACAAACAGCAACGACACCAGCGCTGAGATAAAACGCAGAATAACTCTCGCCAACCGCTGCTTCTTCGGGCTCAAGAAGCAATTGAGTAGTAGAGCTAAGGTATCCCACTACAAAACCTTAATCATTCCGGTCCTCCTCTTCGGCGCTGAGACTTGGACGTTAGCAAAAGCGGATGAAGAGGCTCTTGGGCGTTTCGAGAGGAATATTCTCCGTCCATTCTCTGGTCCTGTTTGTGTAAACGGAGAGTGGAGGAGGAGATTCAACCAAGAACTGTACGGGCTGTCAGCGACATCGGCCTGGTTAGACGTCTTCGGATCCAACGTCTAAGATGGCTAGGCCATGTAGAGCGAATGATCATCAACGCTCCGGCCCGAAGAGTCTTCGACTCCAACCCCGAGGGACGACGCAGCAGAGGGCGACCGCATTTAAAGTGGCGCGCACAGGTGGAAAGGGACCTCAACCAACTGGGCGTTCGGCACTGGAAGCGGCTGGCCAAAGATCGGGCTGGCTGGAGAGGCTTGTTGGTTGAGGCACTGGTTCACCCCGAACTGTAGTGCCCTCAAAGTAAGTAAGTAAGTAGTTTTCTTGTAAATTTTTGGACAAAAAATTTTACCGCAGTCGCTTGCATTGGTTATTTTCGTATTTAATTCAGTGTACAGTGAGAATGCTATCAGTGAACGCTCAGATGGAGCGTTCAGACTCTGTTCCGAAAATGTTGTACACCGCTCTGGTCGACCAATCACAGAAAAAACCGATGATTGGTCCTGCAGCTGGTGTAGCAGGAGCGGCACACTAAGGCATCTAAAAAGAGCAGGGTACCCAAAGAGGCGCGTTGTTTGGTTTTGATTGACCGAATTACCAACAGTGGAACGCTTCCAAGACGCGACGAAACCGAATCATTTTTTCAAATGAACTAAGGTCTTTCATTAAGCTCTTTCCAACTTTAAATTTAAATAAAACAAAGTGTATGTGAGACACCGAAATTTTTAAATTCGTTTGAAAGTTCTGTCGATTCCATTATCCACAGAATATAACATCTTTCAAATGTCCGCCGCGGCTTCTTTGGATGGCGCGTATCCGAAATGTCCAATCCTGGATTTGACCGATGGCATGGCTAATATTGGCTTTGTGGCTTATTCGCACAGACCTGCGACTTCAAAAAACCCTGCAAGAAAAAGTCTAACGTCATCTCACCAATGTGGCGTGAGCTGCTGAATCCATATCATCGACCTATAGCGCTCGCCGTTGACGGTGATGACCTGGCCAATATCGTTCTCAAGGAAAGTATGGAGCTGATGACGCCACGTCGCCACCCAAAAAACGACACCAAACATCACCATTCATCTATTCGGTGAAAATTTGTGTCAGTTTCTAATTGCTCCAGGGCCCAATTTAAGTTCCGAAGACCCTATTGGAAGATCCATTAAGCTTGATGATTGACAAACTGGTGTACCGCGGAAGCATCCCCAATTTTTTGCAATAGTACAGGTCTGTTCTGAATGTTGAATTCAGGTCCACTGGTATCAGGAAGTTTATTTGGGAAGTTTGAGCGAATCATGTTGCTTGAGGTCACTATGTGTACCTACTGGGAGTAGGCCGTATAGCAGAAGCATTGCCTCTGTTAACCTACTAGCTGTAGCTCATTGATTATTTTATTTCAAAGGAGATGAGAAGTTTCTCAGCCGTCGGCATGAGTCGAACAACAAATCGTCACCATCAGAGCGTAAACGAGGATTTGACGGATCTCATTGTTTAGGTCGTTACCGAAGGACCCTTTAACATCAGTACCAAGAATAATTTCCTTACTTTCCATTGTTCGCATCATAGTTTTTTCTAAATATTTGGGAAACTGTATCGAGCTTTAGACATTCTCGGTCATATTCTGTGCGAATGGGTTCGCACAAATATTTATAATCTCCAAACACATTACGAGGGCGCCCTGTCGCAGTAGTTAGTGTGTTAGACTCTGACGCACGATGAGCGAGTTCAAATCCCGATAACACCAACACCATCGAATGTTCATTTCGTCCCCCCGGGCACTCGGTACTGGCAAAAACTCCCGTATATAACGTATAACTTGCCTTGAAAAGCTTTTCGAATGTAGGTCCCTTTCAACTGTGTAAAAAATAAATCACAGACAACATGGGAGATTGAAGAGAAGTTTGGCTCTGGTACTTTATGGGCTGTAACGCCACCAAAGAAGAACGAAACACATTATGTTCGGGCAAAAAATACTGACTACTTGCCAAAGTAGTCTGTCCCTCAGTTAACCTTAAGCAAACCTGCTTGTGACCAACTGACCCAATTCGCTCGTTAGCTCTGTCATTGGCATCAAAACAGGTCCCTACAATTTCAGAAAGCACGCCGCCGCGTAGCTGCGGAGATGAAAAAGCGGTGGAAAAGGTTGTTTTCCTTCTTAGTACATGTCCTGCATTTGCTTCCGCAGAAAAGATCACCTTCGCAACCCACCTATGGCAATACATTTCGCCAAATTTACCCACTGGTTATAATAGTAGCGGGTCTGAGAGTCAGATCCTTATGGCATCACAAAGTAGCTAGCATGCAATAAGTATGCTGGCATGTAGCCGACCACCGAAGTCACATATCTAGCCTTACCGTGATACCGACAACCTGTTTGCGTCAATAGAGCAACGACTATAGGGGCGTAATCTCCAGAGATTTTAGGAAATCGATTGACAGACATATACATGTATGTTCTTAGGACGCACGTGAGAGCTTTTGCCAGTGTGCTTTTCAAAATTTATATAAGCCAGGTTAAAGCTGCGAATTACCCATTATTGCCACCGGTGCTCGCCAGAGGTATAGCAATTGTAAGCCTTAAATACAAACAGGATATAGACTGACGGGCCTTGGATAGATCATATATCTCACTCAAGAAGGTTCAACCCTCGTTACACAGCGAAATATGTTTAATCAGATCGGAACCGGTGGAGCTACACAGCTCCGGTCCGAAGAGTAGTTGATTATAGCCCCGAAGGATAATAGGATAGTGGAAAGTAACCTCAACAAACATAGGGGATGGCAAAGGACTAACAAAGGCCTCGTAGGGGTAGCATCCATCCAACGGATGCTGGCCTGCTAAACAGCGAGAAGAGCCACCGCGCAGTCGAACATCTTCCAGCACTGTTAGTAAGTCCCATCCCCACCTCCTCGTGGTGACATCTGGAGATTTCCTATGGAAATTGTAGACGGGGAAGGGTGAATGGCGGGCCTCTTGCGCCAAAAAACAGGATTAATCGGTTGGGCTACGGCCTATAAAGCCGTAACCGTAAAAAAACCACAAACTCCGAAACAGCCACAAGCCTCGGATATAACTGACCGGATTTATGTTGACGACCCTTGCAGAAAACGAAAAAAGGACAATGATTTTCGGCTTTGTACGTGGAATGTTAGGTCCCTAAACAGGCCACGTGCAGCCGAACAACTCGCGGACGCCCTAGACCGCTATAAAGCGGACATAACCGCCATCCAGGCAATGCAATGGAATGGACCGAGTATAAGGCGGATGAAAAACTACTATATTTACTACGGCGACTGCTAGAGGGAGAGAGGGCTACGATTGTTTGGATGCGGATTTGTTGTTCGAGGGGGACTATGGCAAAAAGTCCTAAACTTTCGGCATGTGTGCAAACGCCTAATAACAATCCGTATCAAGGCTAAATTTTTTAACATTAGCCTGATCTGCGTCCACGCCCCGCGGAAGACCAAAGATGAATTCTACGATCTCCTAGACAGAACGTATGCCCAATGTCACAGCCATGACATCAAAATTGTACTAGGAGACTTCAATGCTAAGCTGGGAAAGGAAAGCATCTTTGAACTGGTCATCGGCAAACATAGCCTACACGACACCACATCCGATAACGGACACAGGCTGATTGATCTTGCTACGGAGCGCGAAATCTCCTTCTAGCCGGTACGCGCTTCCCGCACCTCGATATACACAAAGGCACCTGGCGGGCTTTTGATCAACCGACTACCAACCAGATCGATCACATCGCGTCAGACAGACCTCCTCTATTCTTGATGTTCGAGCTTTCCGAGGGGCTAACATCCACTCGGACCACTATCTTGTAGTAGCCAAGATGCGCTTACGGATATTACGAACGCAGCGGAGTAGAGTAAGAATACAAAGTTATGACGTCGGAAAGCTACTATCGCCAGAAACCGCTCGAGCTTTTACCGACTGCGTCTCCCTTAAGCTCTTCAATACACCTCAATCCTTCACGCTATCAATAGAACAGCAGTGGAGCATTTGCAAACAAGCCCTGAAAAGCTCTGCTTCCGAAGTTTCGGGTTTCAAGGCTCCACCACGAGAGACACCTGGTTCGATGACGAGTGCAGGAGGATTCACACAGCGAAGCAGGATGCATATAAGGCCTCGCTGCATAAAAGAACAAGAGCAGCTCGTGAGCTCTACGAGTTAAAAAGAAGGCAGGAGCATAAGCTTCTTAGAAGGAAGAATAAACAGCACGAGAAGTGCGCGATTGAGGATTTGGAGAGGTGTTACTGCAGGCGTGACGTTCGAAAGTTTTATCAACAGATAAAGCGAACATGCCAAGGTTATAAAGCCAGAACGGAAGCCCGATCCACAAGAAAGGAGACCCCTCTAATTGCACCAACTACAGGGGAATAAGTCTCCTTAACATCGCCTACAAAATTTTCTCTGCCGTTTTGTGCGAACGCCTGAAGCCTTTAGTAAATAAGCTTATAAGTCCTAATCAGTGTGGATTCAGGCCAGGGAAGTTTAACATCGACTACGGCAGGTACTGGAAAAAACCAATGTATTCCAAGTCGACACTCACCACCTTCATATTTGTCGACTTCAAAGCCGCATACGATAGCGTAATTAGAGACGAGCTTAAGAACGCTATGTCTATCTATGACATACCTGCTAAGCTCGTCAGACTATGCAGAATAACTTTGGAGGATGCCCGCTGCTCCATCCGAATCAGAGAACACCTTAACGATAGTTTTGATGTCAAAAAAGGATTTATGCGCTGTAGTGTGATTTCTTCAACATCATATTGGAAATCTTCTTCTTTGTTGGCCTTACAGCCCATGAAGAACCAGAGCCAAGCTTCTCTCAATCACCCATGTTGTGTGTGATTTATATTTCACATAGGTGAAAGGGGCCTACAGTTTAATGCCGATTCCGAACGGCGTGAGTCGAGAAGCTTTTTCACGGCAAGTATACTACGGGGGGTTTTGCCAGTACCCCGCCGAGGATGAACGCCGAGAAATAAACATTCGATTGCGTCGGTGTTATCGGGATTCGAATTCGCTCATCGTGCGTCAGGGTCCAACACACTAACCACTGCGCCACGGCGGCCTCAGATTGAAAATGATTGTACAAAAATCACTGGCCAATACAAGAGGCACAATCTATTTCAAATCCTCGCAACTCCTTGCATACGCTGACGATATTGACATAATTGACACAACGAGATGTCAATGAGGCATTTACGAGTATTGAGATGGAGGCGGCGAAAATCGGTTTGGCAGTAAACGAGGGCAAAACTAACTAACTAACTAACCAAAACGTTTGTATTGGCAAATATAAGTTCGAGGTAGTTAAGGACTTTGTCTACCTTGGCTCCGCAGTGACCTGGAACAACGACATCAATTCCTAAATCAAACGCAGAATCCCTCTTGCCAATCGCTGTTTCTTTGGGCTCAGGAGGCTGTTAAGTAATAGAGCCCTCCCCGAACTACAAGGTTTGCTCTATCATCCCAGTCCTGCTGAAGAGGCCCTTGGTCGGTTCGAGAGAAAGATTTTGCGCGTGATTTTCGGGCCTATAAACGCAGACGGGGGCTGGGCTGTACAGCGACATGAGTCTAGTTAAGCGTCTACGGATTCAACCCCTAAGATGGCTGGGCCATGTAGGGCGAATGGATACCACAGCTCCAGCCCGGAGAGTCTTTGTGTCGAACCCCGAGGGACGAAGGAGCAGAGGACGGTCGCACTAAAGATGGCGCACACAGCTGGAAGGGGACCTCAGCCAACTGGGTGTGCGCAATGGAAAAGGCTAGGAAAATATCGTGCTAGTTGGAGGGGCATGTTGGTTGAGTGGATCTTAACCAACTTTTAATGCGGCGCTGGAAACCACCAGCTGGAGAAGCTTGTTGATTAAGGCCCAGGTTCACCCCGAGCCGTAGCGCCAATTGAGAAGAAGAAGAACCACAACAAACCCATTTAACGCAGATAGTTAAAAATTATTCCAGCTAGAGAGATTCTTCTCGAAGAACTTTGTTGGCTAATTATATAACTGGATTTTAAGGCTTAAGGTGATTACTATGTTGTTGTGGTGACTTAAGTGAGAAAAGGCCTGTAAGGGATAGAAGGAGGGGAAAGATACAGCCTTGCTACTTTTCTCTAAATGGTACAAACATAGGATTTTCAGAAGAAGTCCACTATATAGGTATTGATTTGACTGCAAACTTAACTGGGACTCCAACATCAAAAATAAACTCACAAGGGTGACTAAGGCACTGTGGATCCGTCGACTAACTTTACCGTAACCTGGGTATTAAAACTTAAGGTGATTCACTGGTTATATACCGCGATAGTTAGACCTATCATCCCTTATGCATCTGCTTTATGGTGGACGACAATAATCATTAAACAACGCCTTCAGAGACTAGCTTGTCTCGGCATTACAGGCGGAATGCCAACCCGCCCCAGGGCAGGCCAGGAGGTACTGATTGGACACACTCCTACTTACTTACGTAGATGGCGCTACAGTCCGGTGTGAACCTGGGCCTTAATCAACAAGCTTCTCCAGCTGGTGGTTTCCAGCGCCGCATTAAAAGTTGGTTAAGATCCACTTCCAACTATGTGCGCCACCTTAGATTCGGTCGTCCTCTCCTGCGTCGTCCCACAGGGTTGAACTCGAAGACTCTTTGGACTGGAACTGTGTTATTCATTCGCTCTACATGGCCTAGCTACCATAGACGTTGGATACGTAGATGCCATGCTACGTTCATGTCGCTGTACAGCCCGTACGGTTTGTGGTTAAATCTTCACCTCCACTCTCCGTCAACACGAACGGGACCAACGATTGTACACAGAATTTTCCTCTCGAAACGACCAAGGGCCTCTTTATCGATTTTTGATAAGGTCCAAGCCTCTACGCCATAGAGGAGGACAGGGATGATTAGTTAGTTCTCCAAGAGAAGGCCTCTTGAGCCTATAGAAATTGCGGTTGGCAAATTTAAAGCTGCCAATAGTAACGTTCTAGCCAAGGCCTCTGTGATGTACGTCTTTCTTTGACAAGAGCATACACATATTTCGAAAGACCGATTTTAGCTGCTTCTGCTTCAGTGCTTTCATTACCGCTCCGCTGTGTTCTTCTTATTACGTCAATGTCGTCCGCGTAAGCAAGCAGTTGGGCAGACGCAATACAATCAGACTGCCTCGGTTAGAAACAGTCTAGCATATGGACTATTGGGTTACATATCCATTTTACAAAACCGTCCTGAGCTGGATATGATTACCTCAGTTTCGGGCGTATTACCACACACGATACTGATCTCAAACCGCACAACTTGGGAAAGCGCCGATCTCTTGTTCAATGTAAAGGGCCTTAGGTGGTACACAGATGACTCCAAGATGAGCCCCGGCATTGGCACTGGTTTCTTTGGACCAAATCGGAAAATCCCAAAGATCTGGAAATGTGTCTAGGTATCTTCCAGGCCGTCCTAACGTGCGTCAACCTAAACTTAGAGAGTGACATAAGAAATGGAAGAGTATATTGATACTCTCTGATAATCAAGCCGCGCTCAAAGCATTGGGGTCGTATAGCACGAACTCAAAGTCCCTACATGATGCCCTACAGGACCTCGCCAAATTAATTAGGGTCGAATTCTGATGGGTGCCAGGGCGCAAGGGTATTAAGTCGCCAATCAACTTGTTATTGAACCTTTCTGAGGTAATTCCAAGTCTAAATTAACTTTTTCCTAGACAAGTGGGAAAAACCCCGTCTTTTTGGAACAGCGTTCAGACACTCTTTTAATATCCTAAAGTCGATGTTAGACGACTACTCAACTACCTTACGGGACACTGCGGTCTGAGATATCATCTCAATGAAATTAACCTCTCGTCTGAAACTGAGTGGCGACTTTGCCTTGAGGCCGTAGGAGTTGCAGGGCACATACTATGTGAGTGTGCTTACCTTTGCCATCCTAGGAAGCGTATCCTTCTTAGTGAAGGCTTCTCGTCTGCTGGACGCAGTGCCCCATGCTATTTGATAACAATAGCCCCTCAAATAAAAAATTGGAAAAAAACCAAAAGATCCGGGATTCGATCACTCAATCTTGTAAGGACCAAAATAGCTCAGGAAGCTATATATCTCTGACACATCTGATTATGACAAGAGACATAAGTTTTTAATAACAATAGTGTAAAGGCAAATCAAGAAAGAATTACAAACTTACCGCCATATACAACGCAGGTAACTTCCAGGCTGCCACCCTCCTCGTATGGCCCCGCTCTCGAATCAATTCGTACTCGGCGTTCGTTGAATATATTTGGTTGCTGTGGCGGAACTGCAAACAGAACAAAGCGAAAAAGTTTACCAAAACAAATAGATCAAATTTGCTCTTCTGGAAAACAATTATCAATTGAAACTCAAACAACTGCTGCCCACCTCTCCAGAGCTCTCCGAAAACATTTCGCTGGAGTCATGCCGACAACCAAACTTTTTTGGACAATACACCAATTTCATACTTTATTGTTGTTGTTTCGTGTAGGTTGTCAGTCAGTCTCAGAGGCAAACAAGCAAACTCGAGATGAAATGGAACCTGTAACGCCTCCAGTTTCCTGTGACCAGGAAACATTTTAATAAAAATCTTTCGATCCACGCTTGTTTATTTGTTGGACTATCGGTACGTTGGTGGGGCTGTGCTCCTTCTATTCCATGCACGAAACAATGTGTTTGTTCAAAAATGTTGGAGAAAAACAAGGTATAAGGTACAACGGTGTAGCAAAATATGAAACTTTTAAATTGAATTTAAATGAAAAAAGAAAAATTAAAAAAAACCGGAAATTAATAAAAGTTATCCAAGCTAACTGCTGCAGAACAAAATTTAGTTATACTCGTATGTACCTAGGAAATAGGATCTCGAAAAACAAGAAAAAAAATACGAACAATTGCACATGTATCCCATAGAACAGGGGAGCTTGGAACAGGACTCGCGCTTCTGTTAAATGGAGTCTCCGGGCCAACAAGGCAATTATTAGAGACCACCTACATTGAGAGTAGTGTAGTGCTCTGGAGCACGAATGAATAAATAATTCACCGGCACAAGGATATCTACTGGTCTATCCACGAATTGAGGAATTTGTTTACTAGTTTCTTCCATTTCGATTCACATACTGAGCAGCTTCAGAAACAATAGAAACAATAGAATAGAAACAATAGCCACAAGTTATTTGAAAATTCGGAATAAATAGGATTTTGGATGCTTCACTTAAGTTTTGAATTTCAATTTAGAGTTTGCAATCCAATTCCAGGGGATTCCCGGATTTTTTATTTTTATTTTTTTTTTTTTTTTGTTTGTTTAGAGTCACACGCGCACTTAAGGCTGAGGCCTTATAAACCAGTTTCGCCCAGGTTCATGTTTTCACACACAACCTGATGGGAGAGCAGTGGTTTTGGGGTCGTAAATGTTCGTTGACTACTCTCAGGGGTGGTTTGTCCTACATGGGACGAGCGCCGACCAAATTTCGCGTTGGTTATAATTCTCAGTAATTCGTTCAAGCACTTTTGGTGTTAGTATTGCATACGCAGAGAATGAATTTCAATTGACCATATACTGTGAGTGTTATGCCTGCAGCAGTACGTTTGGTCACTTACCATTCACAACTGTGTTGCATACTTTTTTCCGTATAGGAATTGCTTTTTCTTGGCTATTAAACGAATTTGAACTATAAACCTTCCGCTCGACGGCCGATGATGTTAACCACTGCACCACGGCCACCCGGTGTTAATACAGATAAGCTGATAAGATACCTACCACCTCCGACAAGAAACCCGTGGTATGATGGCGAGTGTGAGCAGAAAAAGGCAGCAACCGACGAGGCGTACCAAAAGGCGCTGCAGAGGAAAACCAGGGCAGCGCAAGAAGAGTACCGAGCCAGAAGAAGGGAGGAGAAAAAACTACTGCGACAAAAGAAAAGAATCTTCGCAGCCTCCCAGCTCAAAGATATCGAGGAGTCTAGGGATAAACATAAAACACGAGCCTTTTACAAGAAAGCCAAAGGCCTTGCAGGAGGCTTCAACAGGGAATAGTGGATGTATCAAAGCAGCACTTCCAGCAGCTGCTTAACGAGCATGACCAAGAGAGAGTGGTAGGGACCGAGGAAATCCCAACTCCAGCCGCTGAAGTAGTCCTCCCACCCAGCATCGAAGAAGTCGGCACAGCTATTCAGAAGCTGAAGAACAACAAGGCTGAAGAACAACGTAGGCTCAGATGGCTTGCCATCAGAGCTCTTCAAGGCTGGCGGCGATGTTCTGGTAGGGAGCATGCACCAGATCATCTGCAGAATTTGGGAAGATGAAAGCATGCCCGACGACTGGAATACCAGCTCTATATGCCCCATCCACAAAAAAGGCGATCCTACCCCTTGCAAGAACTATGAAGGTATATCCCTGCTCAATGTCGCATACAAGATCCTTTCCAGCCTATTGTGTGAACGTCTAAAGCCATTTTGCATCTCACTAATCGGCAGATACCAGCGCGGCTTCCGGCCCGGCAAATCAACTATAGACCAAATTTTCACACTTCGACAAATCCTGGAAAACATCGCGGAAGATATCGACATCATCGCGTGTTCTCGCCGTGGCATTGTGGAAGCATTCACGGCGATTGAAGAACAGTCGACACGAGTTGGTCTTAAGATCAATGAGGACAAAACGAAATACATGCTGTCAAGCAAAAACCAATCCGTCGCTCACCACCTGGGACAAAATATAACAATTGATAGCTACAATTTCGAGGTAGTTAAGGAGTTTGATGGCAACCGCTGCTACTTCGGCTTGTCCAAACAACTGGGGTCAAAACTCCTCACTCGAAAGGCCAAAGTCATGCTTTACAAAACGCTCATTCTGCCAGTCTTGCTGTATGGAGCCGAAAGCTGGACGATAAGCAGGACAGCGGAGCTGATTTTGGGTTCTTTCGAGAGAAAAATTCTGCGCCGGATATTTGATCCTGTCTGCGAGGAGGGAGAAGAAGACACAACCGCGAACTCTACGAGCTGTACCAAGATGTGGATGTAGTCCGGAAGGCAAGGATCCGTCAACTACACTGGCTCGGCCACATCGAGCGCATGGAGATAAACGCTCCAGCTAAGAGGGTCTTCGACTCCGAGCCTCCTGCTTCGAGAAGAAGAGGAAGACCGAACCTCCGGTATAAAGACCAAGTAATCGCGGATGTAAGATATCTTGGTCTTGACAACTGGAAGCAGCGTGCCCGGGACCGTCAAGGATGGAAGGCAGCTATAGCTCAGGCTCAGATCCTCCATGGATCGCTGGCCTAATAAAAAAACAGAAAAAAAAAATATAATACAGATAACTACTGGAGAGTCTGAGATGGATTTGATACGGCGATGTCGTTTAGTACTTACCAACAACTTCTAAATTGACGTTACTATTCCTAGTTTGTGATAACTTAAAGTCTACTCTACATCGGAAGTTCCCTGCATCCTTTTCCTGTAAAAGAGAATAATATCCAATTATTGTTTGCCATTCACTAATTGACTGTGGGAAATTCATGTAAAAAATAATTTTTGTTTTTCTTGTAAAATAATTGACAATGACAGCCTCCGCTGACATGGCGAGGACAACGTGAAATTCTCTGCATTGTCCTGAATGAAAAGGTAACTTGATTGCTGTGACCTAGTTACGTCTCTAACCGATAATCAGGTATCAGAGAAACGATATCGCTGTCAATTAAAAGTCGCGCTGAAAAGAACACAACTGCCCACATTTATGAGAAATGTCAGATCAAGTTAAAAGAGAATAGTACCACCGCCATGTATGTCAAAGCCTTGTCATTTGTCAGTTTATAATGTTATGTGAATTTGAGGGCGTCGTAGCGCAGTTGTTAGTGTGTTGGACTCTGGCGCACGATGAGCGAGTTCGGATCCCGATAACACCAACGCCATCGAACGTTTATTTCGCGACGTCCCTCCCCGGTGGGGTACTGGCAAAACCTTCCGTAGTATACTTGCCAAGAAACTGTGGGTCCCTTTCACCTGTGTAAAAAATAAAAAAGGAAATCACACCCAACATGGGCGATTGAGAGAAGCTTGGCTCTGGCCCTTCATGGGCTGTAACGCCACCACAGCAGCAGAATTTGAGCTCTATAATGGACTTAAATAAAGTAGTAGGGGAGGGAGCGAGCAAACAGAACAAAGAAGTCGATCGCGTTTAACATGGCAAACGCCAGCTTCGATCTCTGTTCCTGCACAATCCAAGTTGACACACAGCCTCCGCGTGGCCCCCCCTGGATAACTACCCTGGCACTCGCCAGGTAGTGAACCAATGTGTGCAGCGACCCAACCCCCTCGTCCCTGGGGAATGACGAACCTGGCCCTCCAGGTTGGGGGTTCTGCTTACGGGTAACATCCCTATCACGTAAAAACCCACTTGTTCAGAAACAATCACAAGGCTCGGATACGGACGGATACAAAGCTGACGACCCCTGCTACGATCCTGCTATAAAGCAGATATAGCCATGCTTCAAGAGGTGCGATGGGATGGACCGGGCAAAAGACGGATAAAAAACTGTGACATCTTCTACGGGAACTGCTAGAAGGTGAACAAACAACACCTATTCGGCTGCGGATTCGTTATTCGAGGAAGATTCCGACAAAAAGTCGATTCCCCCATCTCAACACCCACAAGGGTACCTGGCGGTCTTTGGATCAATCGACCACCAACCAGATTGATCACATTGCGATCGACGCCAGACACTCCTCCTGTATTCTCGACGTACGAACCTTCCGATGGGCCAACATCGACTTGGACCACTACCTTGTTGTAGCCAAGGTAGGAAAGAGAATATCCAGAATGCTTAGGAGTCGAGTAACACAACATAAGTTCGACGTCGGAAAGCTACAATCACAAGAGACCGCCAGAATCTTTGCCGATCGTGCCTCCTCCAACTTACTTACTTACTTACTTATCAGGCCTGCGATCCATGGAGGATCTGAGCCTGAGCTATAGCTGCCTTCCATCCTTGACGGTCCCGGGCACGCTGCTTCCTGTTGTCAAGACCAAGATGCCTTACATCCACGATTACTTGGTCTTTATACCGAAGGTTCGGTCTTCCTCTTCTTCTCGAACCAGGAGGCTCAGAGTCGAAGACCCTCTAAGCTGGAGCGTTGATGACCATGCGCTCGATGTGGCCGAGCCAGTGTAGTCTACGGATCCTTGCTTCCGGACAACATCCACATCTTGGTACAGCTCGTAGAGTTCGCGGTTGTGTCTTCTTCTCCATTCACCTTCCTCACAGACCGGACCAAATATCCGGCGCAGAATTTTTCTTTCGAAAGAACCCAAAATCAGCTCCGCTGTCCTGCTTATCGTCCAGCTTTCGGCTCCGTACAGCAAGACTGGCAGAATGAGCGTTTCGTAAAGCATGACTTTGGCCTTTCGAGGGTCTCCTCCAAGCTCTCTCAAAATCCGCTAACAGCAGCACGAACAATAGAGCAGGAATGGGAGCATTGCCAGACCGCCGTCAGAGACGCTGCCTCAGAGGTGCTGAGTTTCAAACCGCCACCACCTAGAAACCCCTGGTTCGATGAACAATGCGAGCAAGCTCATGTAGCAAAACAGGAGGCATATAAAGCCATGCTGCAACGACGGACGATAGCCGCTCGCGAAATCTATGAGCAGAAGAGAAGATAGGAACACACGCTTCTCAGAAGAAAGAAGAGAGATCACGGAAAGCGTGAGATCGAGGTGATGGAGAGATACTTCCGCTGGAATAACACCCGGAAGTTTTACAATAAGGTAAAACGAACATGCCATGGCAACAAAGCCAGAGCGGCGGATAAAAATGGAGAACTGGTAGTAGAATCACAGCCGATACTGAGGATTTGGAAAGACTTTTTCTGCAGACTGTATAACGTCGATGACAGACAAAATACCGCTGTCAGGCAGAACGATCCATTCGTATTGGACGACGATGTAAGAGAATTCCGTCCGCCCGACCTAGACGAGGTCAAAATAGCGATATCAAGACTTACATAAGTCTAATATGTAAGTCTTGATATCTCCGCGGGCCGCTGGAGATGAGCTGGTAAGGTGCATGCGACGTCTCATTTGCAAGGTATGGTCGGAGGAAAGCATGCTCGGCGAATAGAATCTCAGCATCGTTTGCCCGGTCCATAAGAAAGGAGACCCCTATTACTGAGCCAAATATAGGGGAATAAGTATCCTTAACATCGCATATAAGATCTTCTCTGCCGTATTGTGTGAACGCCTGAAACCGTTTGTGGATAACCTGATCGCCTCTTATCAGTGTGGTTTCAGGCCAGGTAAATCCACAATAGACCAAATATTTGCGCTACGGCAGATCCGGGAGAAGACCCAGGAATACCAAATCGACACACACCACCTCTTCGTCGATTTCAAGGCTGCATATGACAGCGTGTATAGAGATGAGCTATACAAAGCCATGTCTAGTTTTAACATGCCTGCCAAACTCATCCGACCGTGCAGGATGACAATGGAGAATTCTCGCTGCTCCATTAAGGTCGGTAATGAGCAAACCGAGACCTTTGATGTTGAAAAAGGATTTAGGCAAGGAGACGCGCTGTCATGCAACTTTTTCAACATCGTGCTTGAAAATATCGTGCAAGTGTCACTGGTCAGCACTAGAGGTACGATTTATTGCAAGTCTACGCAATTGCTTGCGTACGCTGATGACATTGACGTGATTGGACGGACACAGCGAGACGTCAATGAGGCCTCTGTAAACATTGAGGTAGAAGCGGCTAAGATGGGTCTCAAGGGTAATGAGGGTAAAACCAAATATCTGCTTTCATCTAAAAGAGACGGTCAACACCGACGTATTGACCAGGACGTCACCATGGCCGGATATAACTTTGAAGTGGTCAAGGAATTCGTCTACCTTGGCTCACTGATGACCGGCGACAACAACACCAGCGCACAATCACTCCGGCCAATCGCTGTTGCTTTGCGCTTAAGAGGCAATTGAGAAGTAGAGTCCGCTCTTGGATAACCCAGGTGACACTATATAAGACCTTGATCATCCCAGTCATCCTTTACGGCGCAGAGGCTTGGACCTTAACAAAAGCTGATGAAGATGCCCTTGGTCATTTCGAGAGGAAAATTCTGCGCACTATCAACGGTCCCGTTTGTTCAAAGGGTGTATGGAAGAGAAGATTTAGCGAAGAACTGTACGGGTCGGATATAGCGGCTAAGCGGCTAAGGAGGCTAGGCCACGTGGAGCGCGTGGAAAATACATCTCCGATCCGAAGAGTCTTCGAATCCATCCCGGAAGGAAGGCGCTGCAGAGGACGGCCGCACCTTCGGCGGCGCACGCAGGTGGAAGGGGACTTTATCAAACTGGGCGTGTGGCGCTGGAAACAGCTGGCCACAGACCGTGTCAGACGCTTACTGGTTGAGGCCCAGGATCACCACGGACTGTGGCGCCACCTAAGTAAGTAAGTAAGTAAGATATTAAACCGTAGAAAGGGAGCTTAAATCCCTTCCGTCCTGAGAAAAAGTTGAAGGAAATATGAACATTCTGAAACACCCGACCATAAGGACTTACGTATTAGCTGAAAAAAATTTATATCTTGATTGGGTAGTCTAGGGAAATTGTCGTCTTACCTTTACAGGATTTATTATCAATTCAGCTGGCTCTTTGTGTGTTCTGAAGACCGCCCGGTCTTCAAGGACTTCTTCATCTCTCCAATGTGACGGGGTGCCGGCGTGAGCTCCTCTCGTATCAAAACTGCCAAAAGAATGAGTACATGATTAACGATACCAAGTTAGAAGTTTGCATGTACTTACCTATAAATTGGAAGGTTATTCTTATACCAGACAACAAGTAGTACCTTGTCCTCGGGCAAACTGGACCCCACGTCACATTTTATTTGAGCAGAACTGTTCACAAGTACGCGAAGGATTTCGCCATCTGGAAAGAGGTAAAAAGTCATCGTTAGAGCACATATAAAATTGGTTCTAAAGCTTTCAATGATCAGTGAGCGAATTGCATGTACTGACTCATCAGTATTCCAAGTATCGCCCTCCCATTTCCACTTCACACCTCAACTCTATTCATAATGATTCGATTATGAGGGCATAATTCATTTAGCCGTACACTGTTGGGCTGTGAAAATTTATAAACATTTGCACTTTGGACCTATCTCTCCGTAAAGCATAATCGTCCTCAATTCATTGTCATCGGAACTACATATTCGACATCGGCCCGCTCGGGATACACGATAACCCCACCCGCACCCGTCGGGCCTATTCATCCGGGTCGGATATAGTCGCTTCATTTAGTATTCATACAGTGTGGCTGCATAATTGACAGCGATAAATTGCTGCATACGAACGTAATAAATGTCAGTGGATGAATAAACCAGGATCAAGTGTCCTAATGACATAATGTGATGCTGCCTACTAGTATTGCCGAAGCATGCATCGCGATTATAATTCACTCTTGGTCATGCCAGGTGGAGGGAAGGCTGTCAAACATGTGTATTTCGTGCTGGAGCTGTTCGTAATTGTAGCTCTGTAGCTATGGAAGGTGGATGTATCCGATTGAACCTGTAGATTGATTTTAGCTGGAACAATTGAATGGATAATATTATGAGTAGCTCGGAGCTAATGCGGATTGGTTATATTCGGGAATTTATGGATTGCTTTTCCAGTTTTTTGCTTTTTGAAATAATGATTTACGGATTGACCACGGGATTTTTGACTTGTCCCGAAAATAATCACTTATGCTGAGTATGGCTAAAAGGTCATAGGTTATTGGCTGTGAAGCCGAATGTCAGAGTTCGAAATGGTTTTGAAAACATGCGTTACCGCCACGACTTGTCGTTTTTTGGTCGATCTGATATGTAACGAGGATTTGCGTTAGACGATTTTAGAATTTTTGTCCAAGATGGTAAAATAGCAGTATCGCCCGATGATTCGCTTTTTTTATTTTCAAATGTTAGGGCGATAGCGGGTGTTAAGTGACGGATGCTAGTTCACCGCAAACGAATACCTTGCACCTACATATTACCTTTCACTATCTCTGAAATTTTTCAACTTCGGTTAAGTCCCTTGATAGACCGTGTGTAGCCGAGCTATGTATTAGAAATAGCCTGCTATCAAACAGACTAGACCGCCGTTCAGGAACTGCAAAGAGTGTATCAGGCAAAAAACTCAGTAAAACCTGTGGAATATACCACGGAAACTACTTCAAAAAGAATAAGCAATTCCCTCTGGGTATGGATTCGTTGTTCGAGGCAGGAGACCTTAAGCGTCTGATATGGGAGCAAACGCATCATAACGATCCGCGTCAAAGCTACTTCTGGGAACATCAGTTCATATGCGAACAAGGTGACTTCTACGAACCCCTTGATAAAACATACGCTCAATGTCCTAGCTATAACACCAAACTCACTGCGCAGTCGGTAAAAGAATACATTTGTGAACGAGACGTACGAAAGAAAAGCATACACGACACCACGCCAAAAACAAGCGTCACCTAGTGACGGGAACATTACATCTCAACATCCATAAGGCGACAAGGCGATCATCTTACGAATTATGCGTCAACTAAATACATAGATCATGATGCGATCGGAACATTCTGAGGAGCCAAAATTGACATGGGTCAAAGGTACGGATGCTCTATAAAGAACCATGTGCTTTTTAGAAGCTCAAAACTCGAAAAGCGCAAGATCGAAGAGATGGTGGGACGCTATCGCAGGTTTGACGATTTAGAGTCTTCGCAAACAATAACACCAACATGGAAAGAGTAAAGATCCCTCTATCGACCTTAGGGAAAATAAGGCAATATCACTGATGAGAAAATTTCGAGAGGCAAGTGAGAACGCAGAGTTTTACCTCAGAAAGCCAAGGTAATCTTTCGGATCGGTCCTTTTCTACAACGCGAAGGCTTGGACCCAATTAGAAATGAATAAGAATGCCCTTGGACGCCTTCAGAGCTTTGTGTTGACGGAGAGTATGAATATTCACGAACTATACCGACTGCACAGTGACATTGGCTTTGTCAGACGTCTTATGTGTCCGGATTATGTAGAACGAAGGTGCACTTCCCTTATTCGATGTCCTCTGACGTTAAAATTAACGTTATAGACAACATCGACAGTAGAACCACTAGCCTCTCTGGTAGACTCTTTAGCCCGGACAGGGTCAAATGGGCAATTGGTTCATTTAAACCCTGCAGGGCCCCAGGCAAGAATGGTGTATTTCCTGCGATCTTACAGAAAGGCTTGAATACAATTCTTTCACCACTGATAGTGCTTTTTAGGTCTTGCTTCAACCTGGGAGACATAGCCCAAATTTGGAGAGAGGTCAATCTTGTCTTCATCCCCAAGATTGGGAAGCCAAGTGAACAACCTAAATCCTATCGCCCTATAAGTCTGACTTCGTTCTTTCTAAAAGCAATGGAGAAATTGATAGAGCTCCATATTATAGGTATCTTGGAAAATCAGACACCTTTGCATCCCAACCAATATGCATATCGCAAAGAGCGATCTACCGAGAATGCACTACACTTGGAGACGCGCATTGAAAATAGTTTCACACAAAAGGAGAGCTCAATCTGCGCCTTCCTCGATATAGAGGGAGCATTCTATAATACGGCAGGGGTGTGGAATATCCCACTAATCGCTGGATTAGGGCGATGCTAAATAGCCGTATCATATCAGCCACATGCGGAGAAGTCTCAGTGACAGTATCGGCGGCTAGAGGATGCCCACAAGGGGGTGTCCTCTCACCTCTGCTTTTGGTCGATAGTCATCGACGCAAGCTAACCACTTGGGGCTACAAGGTCATCGGATATGCTGATGACCTAGTAGTCATTGTTACGGGCAAGTGCGAGATCACTGCCTGTGAGCGCATGCAGCTTGGCAGAGAGGGTTTATCTTTTAACCCAAATCGTAGTCCCATTTACAAAGAGGAGAAAGGTATATTCCTGCTCAATCTTTCTAAATGGCACACACATAGGATTTTCAGAGGAGGTAAAGTATCTAGGTATTGACCTAGACCGCAGACTTAACTGGAACTCCAATATGAAAAATAAATTCATGAAAGCGACTAAGGCCATGTAGGCCTTAGAAACAAACATTCAATGGCGATGGTGTTATCGGGATCCGAACTCGCTCGTGGTGCGGCAGAGTCCAACACACTAACCCCGGCGCCTCTAGTAAGCCTTATAATAAACTAAGATGACTACTGGCTGGAGGGCGCAAAACGAGCTAAGATGCCTGGAAAGATAAGAAGAGCTGAAACGGCCGATTTGGAGCATACAGCATAAGTTGCTAACCAGCCCCTCGAAGTAATACCCAACGGCAGTCCTGCGGGGACACAGCGAAGCAGGATGTATATAAGGCCTCGCTGCATAAAAGAACAAGAGCAGCTCGTGAGCTCTACGAGTTAAAAAGAAGGGAAGAGCATAAGCTTCTCAGGAGAAAGAAGAAAGAGCACGAGAAGCGCACGATTGGGGATTTGGAGAGGTGTTACTGCAGGCGTGCGTTCGAAAGTTTTATCAACAGATAAAGCGAACATGCCAAGGTTATAAAGCCGTAACGGAAGCCTGCAGGGATGAGAACGGACACCTAGTAGTAGAATCACAATCGATGCTGAGAATATGGAAAAACCACTTCTGCAGACTGTATAACGGCGATGTTAGTCAATATACCGCTGTCAGGCAGAATAATCCATTTCTAATCGACGAAGACCGCAGAGAATTCTGTCCCCCTACCTCGACGAAGTTAAGATTGCCATACCGAAGCTCAAGTCGAATAAGGAAGAAGTAATTCCTGTACGGACAAAAAGTATGCAACGCAGTTGTGAAGGGAAAGTGACCAGACGTACTGCTGTAGGCATAACACTCACAGAATATGGTCAACTGAAATTCATCCTCTACGTATGCAATATTAAAGTGCTCGAACGAATTACTACGGACTATTCCGGAGCCGGAATTTGGTCGGCTCTCGTCCTATCTAGGACAACCACCTCTGAGAGTTGTGAACGAACATCAATGACCCAAACCACTGCACCCCATTTAGGTTGTGTGCCAAACATCATAAGAGTATAACTCTTGAACCTGCGCGAGCTTTAAAAAAAAAAAAAAACAAAAAAGCAGACGGGCTGTCTGCTGAGCTCTTCAAGGCAGCTGGGGATGACCT
Source organism: Eumerus sabulonum (assembly GCA_951905685.1). Lineage (NCBI taxonomy): Eukaryota > Metazoa > Arthropoda > Insecta > Diptera > Syrphidae > Eumerus > Eumerus sabulonum. The sequence continues at coordinate 32,783,473 of OX645060.1, forward strand.
GGTTAGGATCATGCACCATCTCATCTGTAAGAAATGGTCAGAGGAAAGCATGCCCGAGGAATGGAGTCTAAGCATCGTATGCCCGATCCACAAGAGAGGAGACCCCTTTGATTACGCCAACTACAGAGGAATAAGCCTCCTTAGCATCGCCTACAAAATCTTCTCTGCCGTTTTGTGTGAACACCTGAAGCCTTTTGTAAATAAGCGGATAGGTCCTTATCAGTGTGGATTCAGGCCAGGGAGGTCCACCATCGACCAAATCTTTACTCTACGGCAGATACTGGTAAAAACCAATGAATTGCAAGGATGACTTTGGAGAATGCTCGCTGCTTCATCCGAATCGGTGAACACCTTACCGATAGTTTTGATGTAAAAAAAGGATTTAGGCAGGGCGATGCGCTGTCGTGTGATATTTTCAACAGCATATTAGAAATGATTGTGCAGAAACCACTGGCCTATACAAGAGGCACAATCTATTTCAAATCCTCGCAACTCTTTGCACTGATGTTAGTGGATAACTGGTTCAAGGAGCGAGGCCTGGGAGTAAATCCGGCGAAAACAGAGGTAGTACTGTTTACAAGGAAAAGATCTGTACCAAGATGCACCTACCCCCGTATGAATGGTATAGATCTGATCCCTGGAAAATCTGCCAAATATCTTGGCACAATCCTGGACTCCAAACTTAGTTGGAGAGAAAATATTGAGGAAAGAATCAAAAAGGCCTACTTGGCACTATATTCGTGCAAGGTAGCCTTTGGAAAGACATGGGGCCTCAAACCGATGTTAGTACATTGGTTGTACACTGCGGTGGTAAGACCTATCCTAGTCTATAGCTCGGTTGTCTGGTGGAAGGCGCTTGAAAAAAAGTGTCATCTTCAGAGTGTGTCAAAGGTTCAAAGGGCAGGCTGTCTGGCGGTGACGGGATCTATGAAGTCCACACCAACGGCGGCTCTTGAAGTCATGCTGAACCTCCCACCCCTGGACATATACTGCGAGAGCGCCGCAACCAGAACTGCGCTGAGATTACAGGAATTCGGTCTCTGGGAAAGAGATGGGCCGTCTCGAGATTCCGAACCGTATCGGACTATGTCACCCGACTTCCTTCCTGGGAGAGGAGATTCTCTATTAGAATTCCCTCCAGGGAGGAATGGGCCGGTGATATGGTACGCACGGAAAATTAACTGGAAATCTACACTGACGGATCCAAAATGGATGTTGCCACAGGTGCCGGAGTCTACTTTGAGTCTCGGGATATGCATCGCTCCTACAGGCTCGATGATGGATGCAGTGTCTTCCAAGTTGAGGTCTTCGCTATCAAGCAGGCGGTGGACCTGATCAGCAAAGAGAATATCTCAGGAAAAAGGATCAGCATCTATATTGACAGCCAGGCAGCCATTAAGGCTCTGCAGGCAACATGGATAAGATCCAAATTCGTCAAACTCTGCAAGGAGAAGTTAGAAGAGATATCCGATGTAAATGAGGTGACGCTTTGCTGGGAACCTGGTCATATGAATACCTCCGGAATCGAGAGGGCGGACGAGCTGGCTAGGGTGGGATCAAGTGCGAACATTGCGCAGATCTCATCTGAGACCAAAGCACCACTCAGTGCGCTCTACATGGAGATAGAGACGGAGTTGTTATCGAAAGCCAATATGCGATGGAGTGGCTTAGATACATGCGCAACGGCGAGATCGACTTGGCCCGTCTATGATAAGAAAAAAAAGGAAAATCTGCTGAAGTTCAATCGTGCGAATATTCGACTGGCAGTCGGTGCCCTCACCGGGTACTGCATGCTATCCTACCATGCAGCTCGACTAGTCCAGCCCTACAATGACTTCTGCAGAAGCTGCAGGGACGAAAAGGAAATTGAATCCATTCGTCACCTGCTGTGCGAATGTTCGGCGCAAGCCCAAAAAAGGAATATATTCCTAGGAAGACACTTCCTTTCGGGACTAGAACAGGTAGGTAATATTGGGCTGAACAGAATACTGGGATTTTTATGTTCGTCTGGCTGGTTCAGCTCAACGGTAAATGTTTAGGAATCAACGGGTTAAACAAAACAATTAGGCACAATGGACTCAACGCAGTCTACGTGAGCCTTGACTCTCCGTCAATAGGGCACCCATATACCTAACCTAACTCCTTGCATACGCCGACGATATTGACATAATAGGGAGATCACAGCGAGATGTCAATGAGGCATTTGCGTATTGAGATGGAGGCGACGAAAATTGGTTTGGCGGTAAACGAGGGCAAAACTAAATACATGCTGTCATCAAAAAAGGACGTTCACCACCGACATCTTGGCCAGAACGTTTGTATAGGCAGATATAAGTTCGAGGTAGTTAAGGACTTCGTCTACCTTGGCTCCGCAGTGACCTGGAACAACGACATCAGTTCCGAAATCGAACGCAGTATCACTCTTGCCAATCGCTGTTTCTTTGGGCTCAGGAGGCAAGTGAGTAATAGAGCCCTCTCCCGAACGACAAAGTTGGCTCTATATAAGACCCTTATCATCCCGGTTCTGTTGTACGGCGCAGAAGCATGGACGCTATCAAAAGCGGATGAGGAGGCCCTTGGTCGGTTCGAGAGAAAGATTTTGCGTGTAATTTTCGGGCCTATAAACGCAGACGGGGGATGGAGGAAAAGATTCCACCACGAACTTTACGGACTGTAAAGCGACATGAGTCTAGTCAGGCGTCTACGGATTCAAGCCTAAGATGGCTGGGCCATGTAGAGCGAACGGACACCACAGCTCCAGCCCGGAGAGTCATTGAATCCAACCCCGAGAGACGAAGAAGCAGAGGACGACCGCATTTAAGATGGCGCACACAGGTGGATGGGCACCTCAGCCAACTGGGTGTGCGGCAATGGAAAAGGCTAGCAAAACATCGTGCTAGTTGGAGGGGCATGTTGGTTGAGGCCCATGTTCATCCCGAACTGCAGCCCTCCTCCTGCGGCTGGTGAGTGCAGGGTTTTCCGAATCGTATATGTACGCCGAGGATTATACATTCCTTGACGCAACCAAAAACGAAAAAACAGAAAAAAACCTCAAGCAACTCATCATGGCGGTGGCAAGGAGGTCAAAGAGGCTGTTACCATGATTCTGAACCAGTTAACTTCGCAGGATTATAAAGAGTTTTACAACATTTTTGCGAGAAGTGATAGGCCGTGGATGCGACCCAACATAAGTATTACTTCTCAGAACATCCACTGCCGCATTATACATACTTGCCATTAGTTACTAAGATCATTTGCTTTTAACCTTACCGTTGAATGGACTGCACCCATTCTGGGATAAATGATAGAATTAGTCGGTTTTCTATTTCCCCTAACGAGTGCGATAAATTTAACCAAAAAGGCTTAGTTTGTAACCACAATAGGAAAGTTATAGTTAACGATTTCCCTAAACAACAACCGAAATTGTTTATAACCTCACACCCAGTGAGTTACAGCCAACCGCAAAATGACAATAGACCTCCGAGCAGTCAAACCGCATCGAAACGAGGAACACCATCAACAAAACGTGACTGCCATAACACACATCCCAATGATGGTTACCAAAAAAACAGTACGGAAAAAAAGGACATTACGTAACACCACTGATGGCGATGATGATGACGACGACACTGGCGCAGGGGGGAGGCAGCAGAGCATCCCTTATCTTCCCGTGCACGATAAATCTGATACAGTGCAATCATATAGGAACCGCATAGCGTCATGTACACAAGCTAAAATGTCCTGCGGCAAATCAATCCCTCGTTGTATTATTAATGCGAACCGCAGGACAACAAAAAAAAAGGAAATCTGACAAATACAAAAAGGTGGAAAACGAGAACAAGTTTGCAAACACACAATGCGGTTCGTAGAAAAGTTGTAATCAAATGAAGGGTGACTCCAACGATGACCTTTTACAGCTGCATCCTTCAACGCCTACAGACACACACAACCTTTGCCCTATCCTTGGTATCTCTTGCTTTTACTATGAAGGAAGAAAACAACTTCTGGCACGATGCACAGCACCACAAGGCAAAGGATAATTGCAAATGCACTTGACAACCCTCCCCTCCTGTTCAGTGAATAGAAATGCTATCAAGTTGCCTGTCAGTTGTCCACTATTCCACGAACTGACTTGATAGCAACTTTTTATATAAAACTTACCATAAACCGCATACCGTCATACCTCAGGCGGATTTCCTGCTCCTCCCTTCTACCTATTCCACGCATATTTAACTTGTAAACAATAACGAAGAAACAAAAAACAAAAAGATTGTTTACGCTAAGCTGACTCATGAAGGACCGGAGGGACTACGTAGCAAGCTGAGCAAGTACGAGTGTGGCAGGAACCAGGAAGACCTGCCATTAATTCTACAGCATTTAAATCCAGAAAGCGCCCCAGGCGACCTTCGTTGTCTTGGCTTACACTCTCCCGTTTATGGAAAGAACCATATAAACATTTTTTTCTCGACGTTTCTGTTTTCTCCTTCAACCCTCGAACGACCTTCTGTGGCCTCCCGTTGGTGTATGGTGCCCGGGAGACAAATCTACTGTCGAGTGAACGAATTAGCATGTGTGTCTAATTTGTAATCGAAATGTCAGGCTGTGTGCGTTGTGAGAGGTCCAAGGACATTCACCAGTGTGTGCTTCTAAGTCATGTCTTGGGGATTAGTGTCACCCAGGTCGGAATATATTTACATGACAATTCAAGGTTGAAACTAAGCTATGCATGCTCGTATATGAGTAGTGGTTGGTGTATGTCGCCGGTGTGGGGTCGCGTTTATCTTCAAAAACAGTTCCGAAAAGCAATTTAAAGGACACCGAAACGGTGAGACACCACATCGAGCAGAAGGATACAGGAGAACATGAAGGAAAACCAGAAGAACAGAGATGTGCATAACAATAATTTATGCGCGTTTTGAAAAAGCATCTTGTCGACAAGATGTACAAGGACAATAGCAGGGAGAAGGACACGAAGCACCCTTCAGTGAGGTTGTTTTCGACGAGCCTGATGCCATGATGGCATAGTGGCAATTAGTGTAGGTGCTGAATCCTTGCTCGTCGGTGTCGTGCCGCTGCTTAAGGATGATTGTTGCTTAAGGACGGTTAACAAGCAAGGATGGAAATATTGAGCTGGGTGGACTGAAGGCCACGGTAAAATAAAATGTACTTCAACCATGTTTACTTAAGAGGACATAATTTCTTCTGTGTAAAGTGCTTACTAAGTGTCCCGTGCAATAATTATCAAAGAGATATCGCTTATGAAATGAGGGGTTGTCCGAGTAAGGTGCAGTAAAGCAAATGTCTGCTTTTCACCTTTTATATGTCGTTTCGTTGTATTCGATTGATCACTGGACTAGTTACCTGCTATCTGTTATACTGGTCCATTGTACTGCCAGACAGACACCTACCTTTACTCCATTTGCCCCGTTTTCCGGAGAAAAATGAAAAGGAGCTTCAGTGATGTATAACTAAGAGATTCATCCTGCGTCGAGGATATTCCCTCTATACACGATTGGTTACATTAAAGACCCATTCGTTATGTGGTCATTGACCATGGAAGCAGCTACACCCAAGGTGGGTTCAGGTTCTGAAAAATCTCGTCTGAGCCCATCCTGGCGAGTTCAACAGACATCTTATTTCGTGGGATCCCAGAATGACCTAGGACCCATCGAGTTTAGTCTACTTTGTTCGGGAAGGCCTTGTGTTCATACACTAACTTGGAGCCGGTTTAAGGGTTGTACACAGCTTTGAGCGTAGTTTGGCTATCACTGCAAACGTACACATATGCTTCACTACATAGTGCATGGCAATCAGCATTGCGTATCCTGAAGGACAGACGCATATTTTCCTATCGAAAAGTGCCGTCGGACTTCTTGGCATTTAAAGAACACCCCAGCGCCGGATACCAGCCCATATTTGGAGCGGTCTGTGAAAATGCGAAGACAATCCATTCCAAATTCAGTATCTGGCCAGAGCCGAGCCTGGCGTCATGGAAGTTCGACGTGAAGTTATAGCGCAACAGGCGTGCTGAAGAAAGCACGTTTGGCGCAGCACATAGCATATATACATAGCTTTTCTGATTCGACAAAGAAGATTTGATGTTAAAACATTCGTGAAGGGGACGATTTTACGATATTAACAAAGGCCTCGTAGGAGAAGTCGACGGGTGCAGGCCCGCCAAAAAAGCGAGTAAGAGCCTCTGCAGCCGAACATCTTGCAGCTCTGATAGCCGGGTCCTACTTCCACCTCCTCCTCGTACCATCTGAAAATGTCTTGGCCATGGAAATTACTAACGGACGAGGACGACTGTCGAGTATCCTGTGCCACAAAATAAGATTTACGCCGATTAGGCTGTGGTCTAGCAAACCGTAACCGGAAAACCGCACAATGCTCAGAGACAACGACAAGCCTCGGGTAAAACGGACCGGATTAATGTTGATAACCCTTGCAAGAAACGGAAAAAGAACTTCGCTTCTGTACGTGGAATGTTAGGGCACTAAGCAGACCACATGCAGCCGCAAAAATTACAGACGCCCTAGACCGCTATAAAGCAGGCCTAAGCCATCCAGGAAATGCGATGGAATGGACCGCGTATAAAGCGGATGAAAAACTGCGACATTTACTACGGCGACTGCTATAAGGAAAGAGGACAACGATTTCTCGGATGCGGGTTTGTTGTTCGAGGTGGACTAATGCAAAAAGTCCTATGCTTCGGCAACATTTTCTAACCCCAGCCTGATCTGTGTCCACGCCCCCACGGCAGACAAGAATACTCCACCAAAGATGAGTTCTACGTTCACCTAGACAGAACATATGCCCAATGTCACAGCTATGACATCAAAATTGTACTAGGAGACTTCAATGCTAAGCCGGTTAAGGAAAGCATGTTTGAACGAGTCATCGGCAAACATATCCTACACGACACCACATCCGATAACGGACACAGGCTGATTGATCTACAGCCGAGAGGGCGAAATCTCCTTCTAGCCAGTAAGCGGCGCTCCTGGCTCCTGGCGGTCACCAGATTGATTACATCGCAATAGGATTAAGACACCACTTTTCTGTTGTGATATTCGAACTCCGCGAGGAGCTAACATCGACCTGAATCACTACCTTATAGTAGCCAAGATGCGCCTACGGATATCACGAACGTAGCGGAGTAGAGTAAGAATAGAAAGTTATGACGTCGGAAACTACTATCGCCGAAAACCGCTCGTGCTTTTGCTAATCGCGTCCCCCTTAAGCTCTCACATACACCTCACCGCTCCACGTAGTCAATAGAATAACAGTGGAACCTATGCAAACAAGCATAGAAACTTCAAGGCTTCAAGGCTCCCCCACGAATAAAACAACTGGTTCGACGACGAGTGCAGGAGGATTCATAAAACGAACCAGGAGGCATATAAGAACAAGAGCAGCTCTCGAGCTCTACGAGTAAAAAACAAGTGAGAAGCATAAGCTTATCAAAAGAGAGAAGAAAAAGCACGCGACGACTTGGAGAGGTGTTCTTGCAGGCATGACGGTCGAAGGTTTCATCAACAGATAAAGCGAACATGCCAAGGTTATAAGGCCAGAACGGAAGCCTGTAGGGATGAGAACGAACACTTAGGGGTAGAATCGCAGTCCATGCAGAGAACATGGAAAAACCACTTCTGCAGACTGTATAACCGATGAATAGTCAATATGCCGCTGTCAGGCAGAATGGTCAATTTGTTGTCGACGAAGATCGCAGAAAATTCCGTCCCCCTGGCCTTGACGAAGTTAAGATCGGCCTATCGAAAATCAAGTCGAATAAAGCTGTGACGTCCTCAGACGGACTGTCTGTTGAGCTCTTCAGAGATGACGACCTGGTTATGAGCATGCACCATATCATCTACAGGACGTCGAAAAGCATGCCCGAGGGATGGAGTCCCAGCATCGTTTGCCCGATCCACAAGAAAAGGGATCCCTTCGACTGCATCAACTATAGAGGAATAAATCTTTCTAACACCACCTACAAAATCTTCGCTGCCGTTCTGTGTGGACGCCTGAAGCCTTTTGTAAATAAGCTGATAGGTCCTTATCAGTGTGGTTTCAGGCCAGGAAATTCCCCCATTGATCAATTCTTTAAATAAGGCAGATCCTGGAAAAAGCCAATGAATTTCAGGTAGACACTAGCTAGTGAGTATCGACTTCAAAGACAGCGTAATTAGGGACGAGCTATATAACACCATATCTACCTTGACATCCCTGCTAAACTCGTGAGATTATGCAGGATGACTTTGGAGAACGCTCGCTGCTCCACCCGAATCGCTGAAGACCTGACCGATAGTTTTGATGTCAAAAAAGGGTTTAGGCAGGCCGATGCGCTGTCGTGTGATTCCCTCATAATCGTATTAGAAATGGTTGTGTAAAAATCACTGGCCAAAACGAAAGGCACAATTTACTTTAAATACTCACAACTCCTCGCGGATGACACCGACATAATCGGAAGATCACAAAGAGATGTAAATGAGGCGTTTACGACTATTGAGGCGGAGGCGGCGAAAATTGGTTTGGCAGTAGGTAAATGAGGGCAAAACTAAATATGTGCTGTCATCAAAAAGGACACTCAGCACCGACGTCTTGATTAGAATGTACATATGTATGTGTTGGCAGATATACATAAGTTTGAGGTGGTTAGGGACTTCGTCTGCTTTGGCTCCGCAGCGAGGTGGAACAACGACATCAGTTCCGAAATCAAACGCAGAGTCCTCTCCGGAACGACCAAGTTGACTCTATACAAGGTCTTATCATTCCGGTCCTGCTACGGTGCAGAAGCATGAACAATATCAAAATAGAATGAGGAAGCCCTTGGCCGTTTCGAGAGAATAATTTTGCATGAGATTTTCGGTCGTATAAACGCAAACAGGGGATGGAGGTAAAGAAACGCTCCATAACTGAAGACACTTATTTAATTATCATGACAGATTAGACAGACATGGAAGATCTGAACCAGAGCATTAGCTGACTTCCATCCTTGACGATCCCCTGCACGCTGCTTTCAGTTATCAAGACCAAGTTGTCTTACATCCGAGAGTACTTGGTCTTTATACCGGAGGTTCGGTATACCTCTTTTTGTCGAACCACTAGGCTCGGATTCGAAGACCCTCTTAGCTGGAGCGTTGGTGTTTATGCGCTCGATGTGGCTGGGCCGATATAGTCGACGGATTTTTACCTTCCGGCCTATGGCCACATATTCCTACGGCTTGCAAAATTCGCGGTTATGCTTTCTTCTATCCTTACAGACAGGACCAAGTATTCGACGCAGATTTTTCTTTCGAAGGATCCCAAACTCAGTCTGTAGAACCTGTCTTTTGTTCTTTAAGTGAGGAGTTTTGATCCAAGTTATTTAGACAAACCGAAGTAACAGCGGTTGCCAAGAGGAATCTATGTCCGTCTTCCACTGTGGGGTCGTTTGTGGAGTTTACGTTCGCCCGAGGTATATAAGCTTAACTACCTCGAAGGTATAGTTGTCAATCGTTTTGGCCATGGACTTGGACAGACAGTGTAAAGTGGTTGATTGCTTTCAACCTGGTGTGATGCCCGCAACGATCCCTGTTTCAATTCCCCGGTCAATGTGACATACAGCCTCCACCCGGCGCTCTCTGCATACCTTCAATCAAAAAATCATGTTTTGAATGAACCTCGAATAAGCGGACGTAAATGAAGACAACTTTCCAATAAAAAATGGGACTCTCCCAACTTTTCTAAGTGATCCTTTCATCAAAGTGCCAGTTCCTGCACGACCTATACATATTCCGTAGGGATTCAGACCAAAGTCCTATTAACATGTCTCGCGAGTCTTTCTGGATCTATTAAAAAATGAAACTCGCAAGGGTTGTATCAGTTGGGGTATGATAATCAGTTTCTAGCATGTGGGTAAGATAAGAAAATTCACTTAATAGCTAAGCAACAGTTTTGCAAGTCTCTGCGAAGATCAATTTTTTTTTTAAATAATTTGCGCGCACTCAAGGGCTAATAACCTTATTATGTCGGCGACACAGAGCGGGCAGAAGGTAGAAAGGAAGAGGGATAAAGGAGATGCCGATGGACATTGATCTTAAATGCTTGCATGTTGCATTGAGGGGGGAAAACCGAAGCCGACAGGGAGTAAGTTATTGAAATCGCAGGGGTTTTGGATTTTTAAAAAAGAATTTATTAATTCATAAATAAATGTCTTTATTGGTCGATATCCAAGCAACTACTAACTTATTCCTATGGCTTAGGGCTATGCGACAGTGGACGGAAAATGGGAAAGGAAAATAAAGGGATTCAAATTACTGCACGTTGCAGCGACGACCTGGGGAAAATGTGTGTGATCAGCAGAGTGACCGGAAAGTAAGGTGAACAACCGTGGGAGCAATTGTCGTATGGGAATATGTTTGGAGGTGCAATTTGATCTGTGGACTTTGGATTTATGGGAATGGATTTGGGAAAAAAATATGTGGGGCGATGTCGGTAACTCTTCCCCCTTCAAATTGTAGCGTCCTCGCGTCACTAGAAATACGGGATGTCGAAGATGCTCCTATGGTGCTGTGCGATCATCTGAGATACATTCTTTTCGGTTGTTGGTAGAGGTTGCGTTATTGTCATGTTCTGCTCTGTCGTTGGCTGGTTTGTGGGAGTTTGTGGTATGATCATTAACGTAGATGTTTTCTTTCGGTTTTTTATCATATAGAGGGCTGTGATGGTGGTAAAAGCTGCTGCCAAGATGGAATAACTTGTCCATTGGTGTATTGTTTTTTCTCTTCTTATATAGGCGATCTGTTCAGTATTGTTGATGTGAAGTTCCTTAATGAATTCCAGAGAGAGAACTTCTTCCAATTCCGTTGAATGCGATACTGGTTGTAGAAGCGATGGTAGTGCGTGCGTATCGCTAATTCTCTCTGATGCGAACTGTTGATCTTTTATCGTAATGGTAGCATCTTCGAATTTTATCAGGTAGGTCCCGTTGAGAGTTTCTATCGTGCCGTTTAGATTAATTTTACCTTGGAAGTTATTGAGGAGGAGTATTCCGGGGAATAGTTGTTCTACACTAGGGATGTGTTGGTTATTGGTAAGGATACATGTCGCATTCGTACTACTTAAAAGATTAGGAATACATTTATTGTTGCTTATGTCGATAACATTTTCTTCCTTACAAATAGTTAAATTTAATGCTGTTTTACAATTTTTGATAACGCCTAATATAGTTTTATTTTTCTTTAAAATGTTTACGTAAGGTATTTTGGTAACTACATTATTTTTTGTTTTGATGGGTTTTATTAGAAGTTTATCATATATAATTTCTTTTGTTTTCGGAATATTTATGATATACAAAAGTTTGATGGAATTCGATAAAATTTTAACGTCGGACAATGCTAAAGCTTCTTCGATATTGTTAAAAGGAATATTAGTTGTATCTAATTTATTCATTATATTATTCATTTCGATTTTAGAGAGGATGTTTGAATTGACAATATTTATTTTTCCTAGTTCTATTGAATATATTATGTTTGTAAGTTCCTCTTTAAGTAATCTTGCCTTTATTTGCCAGCTTAGAGCTATTTCGTTAAGATAAGAAGTGTCTTTCTTTATGACATTTAAGATGTCATTGGTTACATTAGTTAGTTTGTTGATTCTGTCTTGTAAGGCTTTATTTATAAGGAATTGGCTATTATTGTTATCTATGACACCATTGATTTTGTCTTCCATCGTGATCAGATCATCATGGTCGGGGTTTCCCGCGATCCATTTCCAAGCTGAACCGATGAAATTCAAGGATCTCTTTGGCCTATGAATTTTAATATTATCTAAAAGGGTTTGTATCTGAGAAAGTTCATGCTCTAATAAGGGATAAAATTGGTTAGTGTTAGGGATGTGCTGATTTATAAGGGATGTTGTTTCGGTGAGGAATCGTTGGTATGGTTGGATATCAATAATGTGGATAAGTTTCAGGTTGCCATTCTGTATCATAGCTTTTCCGACATTAAGAGCTATTATGTGGGAATTCGAGTAGTCGATAATTTGGATGTCGGCCTGGAGGATGGATAAAACTGACCTGTAATAAGAAAATGGAAGAAAGTATTTCAATTTCTTATGTTGCTTTTATGAATGACTCTTCCGGAGTTAGTCAGAACAGTTGTTGTCCGGTTTTCCTGGACAGTTTCTTCTTGATAGCGTGGAGTTAGTTTGGACCCGTGCCGTCTGTTCTTCTTGACGAAAATCTTTTGTCCTGGTTCGTAGGTCTTGATTTGCTCTCTGTGTTTATTATGACATTCTAGATCGGCATGCTGTTTCCTTTTGAGTTGTTCTATTGTGTCTAGCCTAGATTTTTCAAAATCTTCTGGACTGGCGGTAATTATTCTACCATAGAAAAGATCCAAAGGTCTTTTACCCGTGGTCGAATGAATTGTAGCATTGTACTCGTACACAGATCGTTCGAGCAGTTCTTCAAATGAACGCTGTGTTCCATCGGCCTTTAAGCATCGCATAATTTCCGATAAGGTCGAATGGAACCTTTCGACCTGCCCGTTGACCTCGCTTTTATAAGAAGGTGTTGTGAATACCTTGATATTCAATTGGTCTTCCATCATGAAAGTGATGGAGGCAGAGTTCAACGACTTTTCATTGTCGACTACAACGATCTTAGGTACGCCGTAGAAGAATAGGAGATCTCTCAATGGTTTCCTTATATCTTCAATGGCTCTCGACTGAATGATTTTCGCTTGGGCCAACTTAGTGAATTTGTCTATGGCAGTTAGAACGAGATGTCCTTCTGTGGAATATATGTCCACATGCAGAATTTCTCCTGGGAATTGGGGAATAGGCGTTGGAAATAAAAGTGGGTTATTAGGACGGCGGTCATATTTATTAGTTTTGCACGTACTGCATTGCTTTGTAATCTGTTTTATTTTCGAATTCATTCTAGGGAAGTAGTATGTTTCTAAGATTTGGAGTTTATTTTCTTGAGCGCTTCGGTGAGCTCTCTTATGACATTCAACGATTATGTTTTCCTGTTCGGTTTCGTCACAGACGTCTTCTACCTGTATTCTAGTAAACCTAATTTTATAGTTGTTGAAATAATGACGGTAGACTTCTTGAACAAGGCCCATTACCGGTTCTTCAGTTTTGATAGCATTTAATACATTGGGATTCAAGAATCTCTTAAAAATACCTATTAAGTTTTCATTCGTGTACAGAGGTTCAGTGATAATGTGCCTCCAGTATCTTGGAAAGGGTTTCTGGAGTTCATATTTGCTGGAATCTCCAATATTGAGAATAAGCTGTGTTTTGAAGGCATTAAGAGGGGTTTCTACGATGGGTATCAGATTGTGGGACGAGCTTTCATCACTATGTTGAGAAGCTGTCATGGAGTTTACTAGGGTCAGTGATGGTGGTCTGGATAAAGCATCGGCGACAATATTCGTCTTACCGGGCTTGTATATAATCTCATGGTTATATTCTTCCAGGATTGACTTCCACCTTTTCATTTTCGCATTATGATTTCGATTGCTGAGAGCATAGGTTAACGGCTGATGATCCGTGAAGATATTGACCTTTCTAGAACCGTAAAGGAAATTCCTCAGGCTATTAAGAGACCAGATGATAGCAAGCATTTCCTTTTCATTAGTGGCATATGCTGCTTCCGTAGTACTTAGCGTTCGAGACAGATATGTTATTGGTTTTCCATCTTGCATCAGTACCGCACCGATTGCGTAGTTCGATGCGTCGGTCGTGAGATCGAAATCTTTACTCAAGTCTGGGTAGCTCAGTACCACTTCTTGAGAACATAATGCGTTTTTTAGAGCTTGAAAAGCCCGAAGTGCGTCGTCGTTTAGATGAATTGGAACATTTCTCGATATATTCTTAGACACGCGGCCGTTTCCTTCTTTTCCTCTTAGAAGCGAATTAAGAGGATGCGCGATCTTAGCATAACCAGGAATAAAACGTCTGTAATATCCTGACATGCCCAAAAATGATCTTAATTCCTTGAGGTTAGTTGGAGGTGGGAAGTCGACGATAGCTTTCACTTTCGAGGGATTTGTTTTGATCCCATTATCACTTACAACGAAACCAAGAAATTCCACTGAACGTTGGAGAAACTCGCATTTATCAATCTGTACTTTCATGTTGGCTCTTTCGAGAGTCTGAAAGACAGCTGCGAGGTTTTGGAGATGTTCTTCCTCGGTTCGACCAAAAATTATAATATCATCTATATATATATAACATCTTAGTCCGATATGCTCTCTGAGGATGTCATCCAGAGCGCGTTGGAAGATCGATGGCGCGTTCTTCAATCCGAAAGGTAAACGGGTAAACTCATATTTCCCGTTATTAACTGAGAATGCGGTTTTCTCAATGTCAGATTCCTTCAAAGGAATCTGGTGGAAACCACTTCGTAAGTCGATAACCGAAAATAATTTATTGTTTCCCAAATTAGCCAAAACATCATTTATTTCAGGTATTGGATACCTGTCGGGAACGGTGATAGAGTTCAGTTTGCGATAGTCTATCACCAATCTGTACTTTTTTTTCCCTGATGCATCTAGCTTCTTCGGGACAACCCATACCGGGGCGTTGTAAGGGGACCGTGAAGGTCTGATGATACCATCTGCGAGTAGTTTCGCAATTTCCTTTTCAACGACTGGTTTGAGTGCCATCGGGTACGGATAAGTTTTAGAGTAGACAGGATCATTATTGGTCGTCCTGATCTCACCTTTAACTACCGTGGAATACGTCAGCTTCTCATCGGGTTCAGCGAATAGTTTGGGAAAACTTCTGAAGATATTTTCTAGTTGAATTATTTGATTTGGATTTAAATGTGAAGTTCGTATGTTTATGTTATTAACTGACTGAGTAACATGTTGTTTTATTGGAATGCGAATGTTGTTATTTAAGATAAGGTAACTTCCCGCTGCAAAGATTACGGCATTGAGTTCTTTTAGGCTATCGTTCCCGATAATGCCATGGAAGGATTTTAGGGTAGGGAGAATGAAAAATTTCAAGGGTACGTTATTTGGACCGAATAGATATAGCATGGCATGGTGCGTAATCTGTACGTTCCCGCCCACTGAGTTAGCGAAAAACGGATTTTCGTTCTGAGTTTTAACTTTCACACAATTCGGTTGGATGTAATTCTTATTTGACCCGGTATCTATTAAGAACTTCAATATACTACCGCTCTTCGTCCTATATTCAAAATACGGGAGCGAAGAGCAGTTCATCCTAAAAAATGAACGTCTTGCGTTGTTTCGGAAGTGCTGACAACTTCTTCGGAGTTAGCTTCTGGTTCTTGATAACCATAATGCATGTCGAACTCGTCATTATATGTTCCCAGATAATCAGCCAAAGTCTGATCGTTGTGGTTATCTTCGTTTTGGATTGTTTCGTCGTATTGTACTATTTCGGGGATAGCATCAGGCATTGTGGTTGTGTGATATGTTCTCTGGAGTTTTTGAGGGGGTACATGCAGTTGTGAGCCCGTTGTAGGTCTTTTAGGTGCAGGTGGCCAATTCTTCTGGGGAGGCCGATTTTGGTAATTGACCTGATTCGTACGGACAGAGGGATCTACATCCATAGGTGTGGGTCGTTCGAACGTCCTTGGGTAGAACTGGTTAGGATAATTACGTTGTGGAACATGCGGAGGTTGGTTGGCTTGATGTGGGTTAAAATGTGATTGATTCCGGAAAAATGGTTGAGGATTTCGAATAAATGGTTGTTGGAAATTCGGTTTAGGTGGTCTTTGCGGAGGTTGTAATAGTTCTGGATAGAACGGAATCTTTGGAATATGAGGAAGTTGGTAATTTGGTTGCCTTGGCACTGAGGAGGATTGATGGTGTGTTTCCACTCTGCGTATAGGGCCATTCGATTGATTTGCGTATTGGATTCTATAATTTAAATTTTCTAGCTTTAAGCACAAATGCAAAGCTTCTGGGAGGTCTCTCGGTTCCTTTATACCAAGGAGTCTTGGAAGGTCGCCTTTGAGACCTCTCACGAAAGTATCGAGAGCCTTGTCTCTGTAAGTTTTAACCATAGCATTCATTGCTTCCGCGCCCATCTTCAGGCAGGTAATTTTGTTAAGTATTAACGAGAGATGATGATAAACGGAATGATAAAATTCTTGAATCGTACTGTTGCCTTGAATAAGGCGTGTCATCTGGTACTCAAGAGTACCAAGATCGCGCTTGTCAGCGTAATGGAGTGTGAGACAACGTGAAATACACTCCCAGTTTAGGGGAGTATTGTACGACTCTAAGACAATATCTGCCTGGCCCACAATCTTGTTACGGATGACGTTAAGTATTCCGTAATATTTAGCTGTGCCTTTCTCAGACTCGTAGATGTTCAAGATGCGGTCAATGCTCTTCTTCCAAGAGCCGAACTCTCCCGCTTGTCCTGAAAATTCTCGTAGGCTACGCACTACGTCAGGTATCTTGTCCATAGAGGATAAATCTGCTCTTTGATTCTCATTGATTTCTTGGTCGGAATCGAGATTTGTGTCCGTTGTAGGACTGAGGAGCGTGCTAATAATACGAGGGCATTCCTGCTTTAGGACCTCTGAAACAATTTGTCGGATTTGATTTTGAAGGGAAGTGTTAGCTGGTTCAGCTGGGGCAATTACAGGAGTTGGGTTATCTGCGTTGTGGGGAAGTCGTGCAGGACGAATTAGATTTTCATTTCGAGCCATTATGTTTTATCAAAAATAAAAAATTTACGTAACTAAATGTTTATCCTTTTAATATAAATATAAGTAAATTCGCTAATTAATGGAACCAATTACAATTTTTCTCTTAACTCTAATTATTTTCTTATTTGTTTTCTTTTCTTTCCTTATTGTTGTCTTATTTTACTTTAGATTTTATGAGATCACTAATAGATAAGACCAATTACGATTTTTCTTTAATTCTAATTATTCCTTCTTTGTTTTCCTATAGCTTTAATTTTATTTCACTCGTGTTTTTACGAAATCGCTAATTAATAGGACCAGTTACACTCTTTCTTTAGCTCAAATTATTTCCTTCTTTTTTACTTATATATTTTAGTTTCTTAGTTTTTCTAATGATAATTTCGTTGTTTGGGAAAAAAAAGATGATATTTCTTACATTAATATGAGTAGCTGCATTTTCCTCCAAGTGGCTGCCAGATCGTCGCTGACTCCTGTTTGCGGCTGCTACTAAGGGGCCTCTTTCCTTGGGGTGGATTGATCTTGAAGACACCTTGCACTAATAACACTTTTATTTTTGGTTTAGGAACCGTCGCGGATTTATAATCGATAACGCTTTTACTTTTCACGTTTTATTTCAACAATTAATACTTGCGAATTTTGCACTATTATTAAACTTTGTACTTTTCGCACTCGCGACGGTCCCTGCTCGGGCGCCAGTTATTGAAATCGCAGGGGTTTTGGATTTTTAAAAAAGAATTTATTAATTCATAAATAAATGTCTTTATTGGTCGATATCCAAGCAACTACTAACTTATTCCTATGGCTTAGGGCTATGCGACAGTGGACGGAAAATGGGAAAGGAAAATAAAGGGATTCAAATTACTGCACGTTGCAGCGACGACCTGGGGAAAATGTGTGTGATCAGCAGAGTGACCGGAAAGTAAGGTGAACAACCGTGGGAGCAATTGTCGTATGGGAATATGTTTGGAGGTGCAATTTGATCTGTGGACTTTGGATTTATGGGAATGGATTTGGGAAAAAAATATGTGGGGCGATGTCGGTAACTAGTACCAGATTCGTGTGGTTCGGTTAATGAAGAAAGCGGGCTTCAGGGTATATTGGTGAGCATTCCTAGAGAGACGTGTGTTGCGGGAGAAATGTTGAAGGGGCGGAATGCAACTGGCTATTTCAACAGAGCATTTTTGGTGGAAGTAATGATGAAACAGGTAGAGGCAGGTAACATTCCTACGGTGTTCCAGCGAGTCTAATGTTTTGGTAATGCTGGAGTCACCTATCAGTTTTATAGCGCGCTTTTGTATTCTGTCTAGTAGGTGCAATGAGGTCTTGGAAGCACCGGACCAGACATGAGCGTTAAACTCTAATTTGGGGCGAATGGACGCCTAATAGATTGTAGCCAGATCTAAGGGTGAAAAAAATTTCTTGCATATGTATAAGATGCCCAGGCATTTCGCAGCATTCTTGGCGACACTGAATATGAGGTCGCTCTAATTAAGATTGTGAGCAACACACATACCCAGGATGGAAAGCTTTTCGGTTTCTGAGATGCAAGTGCCATTCATGGATAATGGCTGCGGGTTAGTTATACGCTTTAACGACAAGAGACAGCATTGTGTTTTGGATGCATTAAATTCAACTCCATTGTTTTTATCCCATTGGATGATGCTGTCGACATCGGAATTTAATGAGCTCAACATACGCTGCCGCTCACTATCTACAACCCAAGTGCAGGGTCATAAACTACTGAACGAATATAAGAAGCTGATGGTACTGTCGTCAGCGAAGGAGTGAATTGGATTAGAAGTAACAGACAAGAGATCATTTATAAAAATAAGAAAGAGTGTCGGAGACAAAACCGAGATCTGGGGAACACCAGCATTTACAAAGTGAGTATCAGACTTGAATCCGTCCAAAACAACTTGTATTGAACGATTCGAAAGGTAGCTTCTAAACCATTGAAGAAGAGACTCATCGATCCCAAAAGCAGGCATTTTCGACAAAAGGGCTCCATGCCAAACCCTGTCAAATACTTTCGAAATATCCAGTGCAACAATTTTGCTTTCACCTGTTTGGTGAAGCAAGTGGTTCCACTTTTCGGCGAAATATGCCATCAAATCACCAGTGGATCTGTTGTTGCGGAAACCTTATTGACGGTCATTGAGGAGTTTCCGTGATTCAAGATATTTCATCAGCTGACGGTTAATCAGCGTTTCCATGACCATGGAAAGAAGGGACGATAGTGCAATCGGTCGGTAGTTGGAGGGAGAAGATGATTCGCCTTTTTTGGGTATAGACTGGACAAATGCTGTTTTCCACCTACTCGGAAAGAGCCCAGAGGAGAAGGAAAGATGAAAAAGCTTACGCAGTGGTTTTGCCAGCGTGGAAGAACACCTCTTCAGAATTATTGGGGCAATGCCATCTGGGCCAGCGGATTTGTGTATGTGGAGGTCCTTAAGAACCCTCGCGACTGTACGAGTGGGGAAATGGATTAGTTCCATGGTGGAATTGACGCACTCTAGTACAGGCGGAGACAAAGTACAAGCTGGGAGCTGAGAACTGGCTGCAAAATGGGCAGCAAGTAGGTTAGCTTTGTCTAAGGGGATGACAACTGGAATGTCATTGTGGATGAGCTTCGGTATAGACGACGTAGTTGAGTTTTTTACGTTTTTTACAAACGACCAGAAACTTTTGCTACCTTGGGACATGAAGGATTTTACGCCTTCATTTTTGGTCGGATTGGAATTTAACCCGTCGAATGTGGGTGTTGCAGTCATTTCTGGCTCGTATGTACTTTTTTCGGTTTTCATCAGAACTGTTTGCCTTGTAGGCCCGAAAACTTAGCTCCCTGAGCCTAATAGCCTCTTTGCAGCTCAAGTCACGTATTATCCTTAGGCCTGGTGCTTTTAATCCACTGCAGCCTTATTGCAGATTTAGTAATAACCAATCAAAAGAGATGCAAGGCTACCTTAGCACGATATCGCACAACGCATCCGTATCTCAAGCAACCTTGAGCTAAAAGATGACCTTTCTAATTACTTGTTGCTGGCGTATTTACCCACATGCTAGCACATGATAAATCGATAAATTATGGGGACCATACGTTAAATCGCGCATGAAATAGAATGATTTCCTTCCAATTTATCCAGCAGAGTCCACTACTATTATATCGTGGGGGATGATGACGACGTTCCCATGGATACGGAGCCAGTAGAATTCGTAGAAAATTCAACACAGTGACGCAAAACGTATATGTAGATACTTTTTTCTTTGAAGTACATAAAACACGTCAACATAAACGTCAGAAAGAGAACGAGTGGGAGTTCTAGCACCCTGGCATGAATAACCTTTTCAAAGTTGACACATAAACCTATGCACGACAGATAGGTCCGTTTTGGGTACACAACCCCTCCTGTCAAGTCAGATGGACGAATGACGTTGGCAATGGAGCTGGTGCTATTCGTTACTCCCTGGTCCTATTTGCGAAATGAGCAAAATGAAAATACCGATTATCGATCGTCCAATGAGGATGAGGTAGAGGTAATCCACTAACTACCCCACCCACTAACCTGCTTACGTAAAGGTCTATTAAGATGGGTGGTTTATCCGCAAACGTGCAGCCATGCTTGGGCAGAATTGATTAAGCCCGGGTCAACCCTTTTTTATTTTTTTTTTTTTTTTTGTATCTGGAGCACGGTGATGAGGTAGCAGAACAGAAGCAGGACAATTCAATGTGTGTGCACGTTCAGTGAACTGGATGTAATCCCTTTTACCTCATACCTCTAGCTGCTGTGGATAACAAAAGAATTGTGGACAAGGATTATGTGGTTGTAATAGGACCTCCTTTTTTTCGTTAACTACTCTATATCTCGGTGTCATCTGGAGATGTGAATAGTTTTCCTTTTTTCTCTCTCTACTCCTTCCTGTTCCTGATGTCCTTACGTGCTTGCTAACAGGACAGCTAAAATCCCCCTGTCAATTGGGTCTTGATAAGTGAATACATCGCTTTCCTCTGTTTGAATTTTTTTTTTTTTTTTTTTCTACTTAGTTTGGTCACACTCTCCCAGGCAGCAGTTGTTCATACATCAGGACTTGATTAACGGCCGGTAAGGTGACTGATTTCACTGTAGATACACTACATCTGAACTGCCTGTTTAGTTTTTCCGTAACAGAGCAAATCCCAAGGGAATCTTTATTGATTTTGGGTCGACCTGAATAGAGAAGGTTCCATATTCGTAGCCCGTAGATTGACGGTTCGTGTTGCGTTGACCGCAAATTGTTCTTGTGCTCGTGAGAATAGTAGTCAGGATGACATGTGGTTAATTGAAGGTGAGCGGTTGTGTTTGGTATTCAATGAGTAGATTTGACCCGCAATTAGTGATATAGGCATTTGTGGGTGAATGAGGTGCTGGCTCTATAGATGGTTGGATGGAGGCGTGCCGCTTTGTGGAGGATAATTGCTGAAGAGAATATTGTTGGCAAGAACATGTCATATCGATTGTCCACAAAACAGATATTTCACTTATACTGGAGTTTATTAATTTATGAGTTCGAATGGCAGTCGATAATATGTATCAGTCACATTGTGGAGTCATGCTCAACTAGTACTTGGTCATTATGGTCATGCATCAGAAGGCAATTAATCAAGTACAAAGGTAGGGAGCACATCACGACATCTAATCAAACAGGAATGAAAAGCTCAATAAAGGGACGCGTGGAAGCTATGTATATCGACTCACTAGTCACCAGATTAGTCAAAGTACTGACTTGTGAAAACCTAGTCGCAGTATCTGGTTGCCTTTAACATCTCTAGTGAGGTTAAGAAACCTGAGCCTGGATATCAGTCCAAACGAACAAATTGGGCTCTTTTATAAGACCAACTTACGGCTAAAGAAGATATGCTTCTTAAGTCGACTGCATTGACAGATGATATCGATGAAGAGGTTTATGAACTCAATCAAGCACTTATCTTAACCTTTAGAATCAGCTGTATACCCGGGGCAGGTATACACAAACGGTGAGTTCCCTGGTGGAATGCACAGCTCGAATCTCTACGGAAAGAGGTGAGATCTCCATTTAACAGAGCCCAACGAAAGAATAGTTGGACTAATTACAGTTTTGGCCTAACGAAATACAAGCTCGGATTGAGGAAATCCAAGAGAATGTCCTGGAGGAAACACTGCTAGAATATCGACTCGCTACCAACTGCAGCCCAACTCTGGAAAGCACTATCCGAGGAGCACACAAAAGGACTCGGGCTGCTTCGTAAACCAGACGGCCCTTTATTGCCAATCGCAGAGAAACCCTGAACACCTTGCTTGAGGAGCATTTCCCTGGTTCTCCTCTCCAACAGATGCTTTCTGATGATCACACGAGCGTCATAAATAACATCGACAGTAGAGCGATAGAGTTTAATGGTCAATTGGCACATTTAAACCCTATAAGGCTCCAGGCAAAAACGGTGTCTTTCCTGCTATTCTACAGTGAGGACTGAACATTATTCTATCACCACTAATAGTTCTCTTTAGGTCCTGTTTCAGCTTGGGCTACATCCCTCAAATCTGGAAAGAAATCAACCTTATCTTCATCCCCAAGATTGGAAAGCCAATTGGATAACCTAAATCCCATCACCCAATCAGCCTAACATCGTCCCTATTAAAGGCAATGGAAAAACTGATAGAGCTAAATATTAGAGGTATCCTAGAGAATCAGATACCACTGTATCCTAATCAATAAGTATATGGCAAAGAACGTCACATCACTGAGTGGCGCGTGTTTAAAATAGTCTCACACGCAAGGAGATCGCGATTTGCACCTTCCTCGATATTGAGAGGACTTTTGACAATACTGGCTATGACACGATCAACAATGCACTATCCTACAGAGCTGTAGACCATTCCACTAATCACTGGATTAGGGCGATGTTAAATAGCCGTGTTATGTCGGCCACATCCGGAGAGGTCTCGGGGACAGTATCGGCGGCAAAGAGGTGTCCACACCCTTTTTATCCCTTTTCTGGTCGATCGTTTTTTGTTTTTCAAAGTTCGCGCAGCTTCAAGAGTCATACTCGTATGATGTTTACCATACAACCTGAACGGAGTGCAGTAGTTTGGGTCGTAGTTGTTCGTTCACCACTCTCCAGGGGTGGTTGTCCTAGATAGGAGGAAAGAAACCGACCGAATTTTCAAGTTGGTTGTAGTTCTCAGCAACTGTTCTATGCACTTATGGTGTTATGGAATGACTTTGAACTACAGACCTTCCGGTCTGGCCACCCCGATAGTTATCGATGACCTATTCTTCAAGCTAACCACCCTCGGCTGCGAGGTCAGCGGTGACCTAGTAGTTATTACTGCGGGCAGGCGCGAAATTGCTGCCTGTGGGCGCATGCAGCTTGGGATTCAGTTCATCTCTGACTGGTGTGGCAGAGAGGATTTGTCGATTAACCCAAATAAGACATTCTTACTCCCGTTTACAAAGAAGAGAAGGTCGCAGCCATGCTCGGTTCATTCTAAATGGTACAAACATAGGATTTTTCAGCATTGAAAACAATGTGGGACACTCTGCATTAGAAGAATGTGGGACTGCCAATGCACTTACCGTGAAACCTGGCGATTAACACCTCAGATAATCCACTGGTTATATACCATGATAGTAAGACCTGTCATCACTTATGCGTCCACGGTATGGTGGAGCAAAAAACGTTAATCGTTCAGCTTCAACGCCTCCAGGGACTAGCGTGTATCGGGATTACAGGCGCTATGCCAACCTGCCCTACAGCCGCTCAATAGGCACTGATTGGACTTACTTCACTGCACCTTTTTACATTAAAAAGGTAGACATACGTAGTGCAAGCAGAATTCTTTGCCCAGAAACAGGCCTGCCATGTATGGGTCACATCTCTCACATCCTCCTGAGCTGGATATGATTACCACGGTCTCGGATGCAGTACCACACACCTTCACTTTTGACAAGAGATTTGAGATATTGATCCCAAATCGCACAGTTTGGGAAACCAGTGATCCGTTGCTCAACGTCAAAGGCCTTAGTTGGTACGCTGATGGTTCCAAGATAGTTTGTGGCGTTGGCGCCGGCATCTTTGGACCAAATCGGAGGATTTCGAAGATCCTAAGAATGGGTCTTAGTACCCTCCAAACTGAATTATATGCCACCCTAGCATGCGTCAATCTAAGCCTAGAGAATCTCTGATAGCGGAACAGCGTTTAAAACGCTGAGTTCGTATAGCGCGAGCTCAAATGCCAAACTCTGGTGAGTGCCCGGGCATAAAGGTATCAAGGGTAATGAATTCGCCGATCAGTTCGCTAGGAAAGGTTCCAGCGAAAGGCACTTACATAGGTCCTGATCCTTTCTGCGGCACTCCCAAGTCTAAGATGGGACAAATCGCAGCACCCGTCTTTTTGGAACGGCATTCAAGGACTTCGCCCATCGGAAAAATGTATGTATATGGCCCCTGAGCAAATACTCTAATAATATACAAAAACTTAATAGAGTAGATATCAGAAGACTAGTCAGCTACCTTATGGGACATTGTAGTCTGAAATATCACCTCTATAAAACGAATCTCTCGTCTGAAACTAATGTTGACTATGTCCAGAGAACGAAGAAACCGCAGGGCACATGTTATGTTAGTGTGCAGCTATTTGCCATCTTAGCAAGCGTATCCTTGTCAGTGAAATTATCATCTTAGCTCCTACCAGAGACATTCTCAACTTTACTAGGGAAGTGGAGAGGCTCCTCGTCTAATCGGCTAGTAGGCACAATAGATCTGTAAATATTGCAGTGCTTTCATTCTGATGGACGCCGACTGACTGCAATATCAGCTGAAAACCTGAAGAAGATGAGAAGAAAATTGGAGTGAATTGTACGTTGCACGTTTAAGACCTTACAGTTGCTTAGAAACCAATGTTACTCCAAAGGCTAAAGGTGTTGTAGCAGCGGCTTATCCGCAACGACATGAATAATTTTTTGTTCACTGAGGAGAAGGTGCTTATTGTACAGCAGTTCGTAAACAAACAAAATGATCGAGTTTGATTGTCTGTACATCATGTGGATCAATTGTGGCCATTTCGTCATCGAAAACCAGCGTCCGTGATAGTTTAGGCGGGAGTAATCAAGACTGGACGCACTCTGCTCGCTTTTATGCCGGCGGGAGTGAAAATCGACACCGAAGTTTATCAAGTTTTGTTGGAAGGTTATATCAAACCGTGGGTTGCCAAACATTTAGAAAAAAGTTCCAGGGTTTTCCAGAAGGACTGTCCGGTCCGTCTCGAAAGGGGAGGTATTGAATCCTTAATTCATAGTTCTGCAGAGAGTCACACGCAAAGCGTTTAGCAATAAATTGGACGCTGTGGTCCTATTCAAAGGTGGTCAAATTGAAAATTGAATTGAATACATTTTGATGACAATTTTTTTGTCGATCAATTTAAATATAAAACAACGCAGTTCTCGAGAAGACCAATCGACAAAAATGTCAACAATCATCGACATGACATGGCAACCGTCGCTAACCCTGCTTCGAAGGCCCAGGAGTTAAGCATTGTAAAATATCATTCAATTCAAATTCAAAGTATAGGTACCACATGAATTGTAGCAAACAAATAAACCCCATGGATCGTATTTCCATTTGCAAATAGCAACGAAACTGACCCATTTATGAAGCGGATGACGATTCAAAGTGGACCACTTCCGACAACCTCAGCCGAAAACATTCGTGGTCGAATCAGGTCAAGTCGATGCAAAGCCGGGATAGATGGCCACAACGGTTTTGCTGTGAATTTGATGAGATTGGCAAATATCCATATACTGGGAGCTTCTCTCATATGCCTAATTCGGACCTGTAATTTCAGCAATCACTTAAAGGCGGCCAGCATTGGGCAAAAAAAGAATTGTGTTTCATCATGCCGACGCTAGGCCACACATATCAATAGGGATTCGCTAGAAGCTCCAGGAGTTTAGTCGGGATGTTTCCGTGCAAACATCTTATAGTGTGGATGTGCCATCAAGCAACTGCTACCTGTTCCTGTTCATGTATGTATGTTTGTATATGATCCATGAAGGATCAAAGCCGAGCTTCTCTCAATCACCCATGTTGTGTGTGATTTTATTTTGCCATAGGTGAAAGGGACCTAGAGTTTATTGCCGGTTCCGAACGGCGAAATTCGAGAAGCTTTTCTTGACAACTATCCTACAGGGGGTTTTATCAGTACCCCGCTGAGGAGAAGCACCGTGAAAAACACGTTCGATGATATGGCTGTTGTCGGGAATCGATCCCGTGCCATCGGCGTCAGAGGCGAACACACTACCCACTGCTCCACGGCGCTCTCTATGGTGAACGGTTTTGCTTGTGACAAATTCGCCTCCAGAGCGTCTTACGAAAACCGACTGTCCGAGGTATCTATGAGAGAGGCATAATGAAAGTGCCTTAAAAAAGACAAACGCAATTGATTCCTGCTGCCATGTCTTAGTCAACATTAATCTGATTCTGTCAAATGAACACGCCTTTGGAAAGTATAATTTCAGACTGCATTTTCTGTCTATATAATTTTGTAGACCGTCATTTATGAATGAAAAGAATCTATATTGAATTCAAAATGAGTGAAATATCTGAAATAAAACGCTGCAAAAACATGCCGAAAAAACTGTGGAGTGTACGGTGAGAATGCTGCAAGTAGACGCCGAATCCTGTTTCGGAAACTTCGCTATGAAGTTAACCTTTCACTCAAAACATCGATGAAATTTTGCAGTTGGTGGAGCAGAAGCAGCAAACAAGTTGTCAACAAATAGCGCAGGCACTAAACATCATTCATATGATAGTTTGGAGCCATATAAAGAGAGAAGGCTACTCAAAGAAGCTTGAGGTTTGGGTCACACTTAAATTTAGTGATTAAGGCAAATAAATGCGATTGATTGGGCTGTAACGCCACCAAAGAAGAAATGCGATTGACTGAATTACCATCAGTGAAACGAAAAAGGATAAAATACAGTAATATCCAATGCAAGCGATCATGCTTAAAGGCTGGCGATCCTGCATAAAAGACGTCATAGCTTGAATTGACGGCAACAAATTGATTCCAAGATTCTAGGTATTTGGCAAGATTGGAAGGAAATCGTCCATTACGAGTTTCTACAACCTGGCGAATCGGTCTTCTGCTGTGCATATCTCGACTGTTTGATCGAAGCAATCCCGAAAGAGTGACCAGGGTTAGCCAACAGAGGCGTTATATTAAATCATTCCGATACCAGGGAGCTCACATATTTGATGTTCGAAGTTTTGATGTATCCATCATCCAGGTCTTTAGGTGCCTTCCACCCCAAGCTTTCATGCTGAGAGGGATGGATTTCTTTATTGCCTGAATCCAGATTGATTGGATGTTTTTGTTGCTTTTTCATTTTAAGGATAACAACATGTTGACGTGTTAGAATTGTTCGCATAACGAATTACGTGCTTATCGGTAGGTTTAATCCAACCCTTAGGAGAAACGGATTCTGCCACATGACCTAATTGGCTCATTTAAAATATACGCAGACTGTGTTAAGCTCTTAGAAAAGGGGACATAAGAAAAGGACTTCATGTCGAAAAGGTACTAGAACACGGTAATACTATCCGCCTGAAGGTCAGACGAAATTGGAAGTGAAATTGATGTAAACTATGCGTCATTAGGAAATATCCTCTCTTACAGTATTACGAATTATAGGGATATATGTAGACTTGCATGTACTATACATATGAGGAGGTACAGTGTAAGAACCTACCAACGTTAGCCGCAAAATCTGCATTGATTATGGGGGACGACACAACAAGGGTATCCCAAGCGGTTAAACTTTTCTTCAGATCTGCCACCGTTCTTCATTAAACGGAATGACGGTGTATGGGCAGAATCTTTGGAACTCCTTATGAACACCCATTTCCCTGGAAGGAAGGACCGCGGCGCAAATATGCAAGACATTAAGTCAATCATCACAAACGATAATATCTCCTAGGTCTTTTGCAGCTTCTCTCCATAAATCACCAGTTCCTAAAGGATTTGGATAAGATCATACTCTGGCTAACGGTGATCTTTCGAAGCTTGCTTAAGCTCGATTACATTTCACATACCTGGAGAAGAGTAGGAGCCTTCCCATCCCGAAGGTTGGAAAACGTGGGCATGGATCCGCGAAGGTTTTCACACAGGCACATCAGAGACGCTCTAGTAAACACAACTTATTCGGAGCTCAACACGCCTACCTCTAAGGCAAGTTAACTGAGACCGCTCTGCATGAAAAATCGACTCACTTTAAGCAATCCAGCCGAGCTGCTTTACTAGATATAGAAGGAGCTTTTAGCAACGTCCATACTGAATGGGTTCAAGAATCACTCATAACCATGCTTAAAACCAGGATCATTCAGGCCCAGACCTGAAACACCATTACAGCCAAGACTGTATTCAGAGTCACCCCACAAGGGGAGGTCATATCGGCTCTACTATGGCTTCTGGGTATAGACAAAATCTTGAAATAGTCTTGAAAATCTTTGAGAGAACCGAAATTAAGGTAGTCCCTTATACAGACGATGTTGTTATTCTGGTGTCGGGGTTGTTCCTATCGGTAATTAGCGAAACCACAGAGAGCGTTCTGCCTAAGCTAAGTGCTGGGCCACAGGATGTGGCCTTAGCGTAAATCCAAGTAAAAGGGAACTGATGCAGTTTACCACTAAGTCAAGACATCGACTTTCAATCTCCCTTGATTCAACAACCAGTCCCTCTCTCAGTCTTCCAAGGCTATATATCTAGAAGTGATCCTAGGTCCAAAACTCAACTGAAAGTTAAACATAGAACATTGGGTACGGAAAGCATGTACCCATGTAGCACAACTCTTAGAAAATGTAGGATCTGCGGCCCAAAATGGTGTTGTGAAAATACACAGCCATCCAGAACTTCATGAACCATCAGGTGGCGTTTTCTACCCACGGCTCGATGAAGGAGTGCGGAGTCGGCTCCAGATCGCTTCGACTCCCGGACTCCGCTAGTGTGTTCCAAGCGGGACTACTGGCGATTAAGTAGGCCTGTAAGATACTCAGCCGTTACCCCATTACTAAGAAAGATGTTGCAATTCGTATTGACAGCCAGTCAGCTACATATATTAAGGCTCTCGATTTACACACTATAAAATACAAACTAGGTGTAAAGACGAAATCACTTGTGTAGACGATTATTTCAACATCACTCTCTTCTTGGTTCCTGGCTATAGCAATATAGAAGGAAATGATAAAGCTGATGGGTTGGCAAGACCGTTGATAGTTCCCAAGCGGAGAAAGTATCTTCTCCCATACGGGTAGTCAAAAGACACATTTCCCAATACTTCCTCTCAAGGGCAAGCTCCAGATAGAGAACCCTGAGAAACTGTGTCATGTCAAGAAAGATATGACCTTCCCACAACACAAAAAGAACTCACGACCTAACAAGCAGAACCCGATATGAGATTGCCAGAATTGTAGCTACTGGTACTGGCACGAGAAGCGCGAAATCGAAGAGATAGAGAGATGCTATTGCAGGAACGAAGTAAAACGAACATAACAAGGCTATAAAGCCAGACCAGAAGCCTGCAGAGATGAGCACGGACAACGAACAACTGTGGAGTCACAGTCGATGCTGAGATTGTGGAAGGACCACTTCTGCAGACTGTATAACGGCGATGATAGTCAAAATGCCGCCACAGGTAGAAGGAACCATTCACAATGGACGAGGACGAAAGAGAATCCCGTCCACCGGACCTAGACGATGTTAAGATAGCGATATCGAAACTTAAGTCTTATAAAGCTGCTGGAGCAGAGGGACTTCCTGCTGAAATATTTAAAGAAGCTGGTGATGAGCTGATCACGAACACGCACCAACTCATCTGAAAGATATGATCGGAATCTCAGCATTGTTTGCCAGGTCCATAAGAAAGGAAATTGGGAACAAGATCCTCTCCGCCGTACTGTGTAAGCGCCTGAAACCGTTCGTGAACAATCTGGTAGGTTCCAACTAGTGTGGTTTCAGGCCCGGAAAATCCACGATATTCCAAACATTTAGACCTCGGCAGGTCTTGGAGAAGACACGCACCATCTTTGTGTCGACTTTAAAGCCGCACACGACAGTGCTTATAGAGACGAGTTATACAGAGCCATGTCATGCCTTAACATTCCCGCCAAACTCGTCAGACTGTGCAGGATGACTATGGAGAATTTTGAAGTAGTCAAGGACTTCGTCTACCTTGGCTCGATAGTGAAAAGCAGCAATGACATCAGCGCCGAGATAAGACACAGAATAACTCTTGCCGACCGCTACTTCTTTGGGCTCAAGAGGCAACTGAGTAGTAGAGCCCTCTCTCGAAAAACCAAGGTATCCGTCTACAAAATCCTTATCATCCCGGACCTCCTTTATGGCGCTGAGGCTTGAACCTTTTCAAAAGCGGATGAAGAGGCTCTTGGGCCTTTCGAGAGGAAAATTCTGCGTGCAATCTTTGTTCCCGCTTGTATAAACGGAAAGTGGAGGAGAAGATTCAACAAAGAGCTGTACCGGCTGTACAGCGACATCGGCCTAGTTAGACGTTTTCAGGTGCAACGTCTAAGATGACTGGACCATGTAAACCGAATGGACATCCCCGCTCCAGCCCGAAGAGTTTTCGACTCCAACCCCGAGGGATGTCACAGTAGATGACGATCGCATCTAAGGTGGCGCGCACAGGTGGAAAGAAACCTCAACCAACCGAGCGTGCGGCCATGGAAGCAGCTGGCCAAAGATCATGCCGGCTGGAGAGGCTTTTTGGTTGGAGCCGTGGTTCACCGCAAACTATAGCGCCTTCTAAGTAATAAGCTAAGCATCTCATTTAACACGCACTACCTATGTTGCAAGAAAGCGGCTGAAAAGCAATCCCTTAACTATTTCCTGTGCGAATGACCCGCTGTAGCTAGTACTAGACAGCGTACACTTGGCAAAGCGTTCTTCGACGACCTATTCGAATTCAGTAGCATCGAATTTTGCATCAGCATTAAAATTCACAACTCCACAGATTGGATTTTAGACACAAATCCACACTCTAGGTTACTTGATTGGTGGCGTCAAAACGGCGCATACGCGCTAATGCTACGCGCATGCTAGAATCGAAACGCATCCTAGAAGCGGGTGGAAGCCGGAGGTCAAGTCGATCGCATCTGCCGGAAATGTCAATGGCGGTAAGTTTTAGGATACGAAAAGGGCACATTTGGGCACGATTGGGCACATCAATAGTACATTCATCAGGATGGCGAGTAAAAATCAAGCCCAGAGTGTAAGCAGAGTAACTATCAACGTCAGGTGTTCATGTTAGCTCATTTACAGTCATTAAAGATGCGTAGTCCTTATAAGCGGCACATGGAATGCCATAGAGAATTAGTTGAAGATTCTAGCTGGTTGTAGTAAGCTTCTTCTTCTTATTGGGCGCTACAGTTCCTGGTGAATCTGGGCTTCAACCAATATGCCCCACCAACCAGCACGATCTCTTGCTAATTTTTTCCATTGCCACATACCCAATTGGCCCGGGTCCCCTTCCACCTGTGTGCGCTGTCTTAGGTGCGCCCGTACTCTGGTTGGATTCAAAGATTCTTCGGGATGAAGCTGTGGCGTCCAATCGCTCTACATAACCTAGCCATCTTAGGCGTTGAATTGATAGACGCCTAACTAGACTTATGTTGCTGTACAGCCCGTAAAGCTCGTGATTAAATCCTTTCCTCCATCCCCCGTCTGCGTTTATAGGACCGAAAATCCTAGGAAAAGTCTTTCCCTTGAAACAGCTAAAAACCTCCTCATTCACTTGTGATAGTGTCCATCCTTCTGCGCTGTGCAGCAGTACCGGGATGATAAGGATCCTGCATAGTGTTAACTTGGTCGTACAAGAAAGGGCTCTATTACTCAATTGCCTCATGAGCCCTAAGATACAGCGATTAACAAGAGTGATTCTGCGGAACTAATGTCGTTGTTCCAGGTCGCTGCGAAACTAAGGTAGCCGTAGTCCTTAGCTACCTCAAATTACAAACGTTCTGGCCAAGACGTCGATGGTGAGCGTCCTACTTTGCTGACTGTGTTCTTTCGATTATTCCAATTTAGTCATTCGGAAGGAGCAGCGAGCATTCTCCAAAGTCATCCTGCATAGACTGACGAGCTTAGCAGGGATATCAAGGGTAGACATGGCATTGTATAGCTCGTCGCTAATTATACTGTTGGGTGCTGCTTTGAAATCGACAAATAGATGATGAGTGTCGACCTGAAATTCATTGGTTTTTTCCACGATCTGCCGTAGAATTTAGTTTTTAATTTCGCGCAGACACAAGAGTTTATATACTGTTATGATTGTGCAGTGGTAGTGTTGATGGTGGACTTCCTTGGTCTGAAGACACGGTGATACGGACGTATCCGCTTATTTACAAAAGGCTTTAGGCGTTCACACAAATCTGCAGAAATGGTTGTTCCATATTCTCAGCATCACTGCGATTCTACTACTTGGTGCCCGTTCTCATCCCTACATGCTTCCATTCTGGCTTTGTAACCTCGTAGAGCTCACGAGCTTCTCCTGTTCTTCCATGTAGCGAGGCTTTGTTTGCCTCCTGGATCGTCCTGCACTCGTCATCGAACAAGATGTTGTGGAGCCTTTAAGCCCAAAACTTCAGATGCTGTGCTTTTCAGGGCTTGTTTGCAAAGGTTCCACTGTTGTTCTATTGACTGCGTGGAGGATTAAGGTATATGAGAGAGCTAAAGGGATACGCGGTCGGCAAAAGCACGAGAGGTTTCTAGCGATAGTAGCTCTGCGAAGACGTAACTTTGTGTTCTCACTCTACTTCTTCTTACTCTGTGTATTTTGAGGTTCGCGAAGCGTATACTGGCTAGAAGGAGATTTCGTCCCGTATCGAAATCAATAAGTCTGTGTCCGTTATCAGATGTGGTGTCGTGTAGGCTGTGTTTGCCGATGACTCGTTCAAAGATCCATTCCTTATCGAGCTTAGCATTGAAGTTTCCTAGTACCATTTTGATATCGTAGCTGGGACATAGGGTATATGTACGTCTAGGAGATCGTAGAACTCATTTTTCATCAAAAGTTGGACGTCATACGGATCGTTGTAAGGCGTTCGCTCAAATGCCGAAAGCCTAGGACTTTTTGCCTTATTCGCAGTGAGCTGTCACGCTATAAATATCCAGATCGATCTATTTTACGCAATGGTTACATGTTTACTGTCTTCTTGCTGTTTGGTTTTTCAACTATTATTTAGTTTAATCATCGAGATGATAAACTACTGTTCCATCTGTCTCAGCCTTTGAACAGGTACTCCCAAGTTAATGGGCTCATGTGCTCCCCTATTTTCACCCACAGTTTTGCCAAATTTCGGAATAGCACCACTTTAAATTGTACGACTAATTTCCAGATGTCATAAACAATTAAACACTAAAATTTAAATATTTAATGGAAAAAGTTTATTTCTTCCCCAAACGACTACAGCATCCTGCCTCAACAAAAGGAAAGCGTAATCGAAAAAATAAGAAAAAAAAACTGAAGAAGAACAATCTCAAGGCACTTCCGCCGACGATGATGAGGACGACACCCAGGCACAAGACGTCAAGTACCAGCAGCATCTCCAAGATGAGTTTTCGTAGATATGTACATATGTATATGTGGTTTGTACATGTTGGCAAAGTGGAGCAGCAGCACACCTCCTCAGTACGAGGGCAACAACAAAAGGCATATTTGCATTCATGGGAAACAAAGTTCCAAGGGAATATGACGACAATGCCGACGGAGAGACACAAGGCAAATCAAAAAGGACGAAACGTGAAACGAAAAAGAAAACGGTAGATTCTGCCGGCAATATTATTAAATTTCATGTCAAGTGTTTTCCTCCTGTTCTTCCTTCTCCTCTTCTGCTTGTCCTTTATTCTCGTTTGTGTCGCGTCCTCGCCTCACATTCACCGGATGCTTTACCTCGGTGCGAAAATTTGATTTTCTGTCTGCAATCAGTACACCCATTCAAAAAGCCAATTTAATAAGGACGAAAGGAAGAATGTGCAAAGCGTATCCATATGGGATCGGGATGCTGGCATTGATTCTCCTCCTAGCATTCTTTCTATTCTATTTACCTCACAATCTGCCCTTTCATTTCTGTTGCCGAGTGCTTTTTATTACACACCTGGGCTAGGTGTTAAAGGCATATCAGTGAAATCAAGGACGAACGAGTGATGGCTCGAATACGAATTCGAGATCTTGTACGATGCGTTTCGAGTATCCTTGGGTGAGTGAACGCTGAAGTGGCTTAACGTATTTACTTAGTTAATGACGCAGAAATGATTTCTGCTTTTGATTTCAGTTCGCCAAAATAGAAGGGATAAGGATCACAATTATTTCATACCACCTGCGACACTTGACAATCTCTTAAGTGCGCACTGAAGCGGCTACAATCAAAAACGTACAACTCACATACGTACAACTCATCCAACCCACTTGAGAGGTTTATCGATCTCCGGGGGTACGTGGTGATGGCACAAGGTGTTTGACATAAAATATCCTTAAGCAAAAGGATACATTCTGGTGAAATTTCAAAAGTACTTAAACCCCCTTAATCCGTGTTAGTATTTCATACAAGCGAAACGAGTTCAACATGGAGTGGGCAAAACCAACTAAATACAATGTTTGATTGAAAATCGAGGGTCGGCAAGGACCTTCTATTCACCCAGGGCGATTACATACCCTCCCACAAGCCCATACACCGATCCATGACACTTGAGAGTAATCTCTCTGGTTGTTTGCATACTTTGTCCTGATCCTTAATTTTTTGGGTTATTTGATACGTTGCACTAACGGAAAGTTGTTGTGGATTTTTTTTTCTGCTGCCAAAGGACTATCGACTATCGGTCCCTTGTTTTGATAAGGTACTCTTAAGCCGACACCACACTGAAATTTATCATCAACAAAGTGAACATAAACAAGGAGACGATGGTTGTTATCCGTTTTCTCCTTTACGAAGTAGTGGGGATGGTTTTTATGGAAATGGGAATGATGGTCGGTTTCATAAGGCGGTTTTCATACCTCCTCCTTTACTGGTGGAGTTTATGTCTTTTTGATACCTTTTCTTTAAGAAGCTGAGTTATTATCTACATACATACATATCGATATGCTATAAATTTTTAGAGCAACCTTGGGGAAATATAAAACTTGGATGTAACAGAACATCTATTCATAGGCGCATGTGAAGCTTTACTTGTAGAATTACAGGGTATAGGGGTGATTTGCGCAACGATACACGACATTTATTCTACTGTTGTGAGACTCATCAACTCTAAACAATTCACCCTGGAGACTTTGAATCCATTGAAAAACCCCAAATGGCCATTGGAGTAGAAGGCTTCATCCGTAGAAGTATAGTCCTGCTTAAAATAAGATCCATGCAATTGCAACTAGCAAAAGCCTCCTTACAGGATCTGTCAATAGAGGTACCCCCCAAGGTGGAGTTATCACACCACTTTTGGGACTGTTAGTCATCAACGGTATTCTTGTTGAGCTGGACAGCAAGGGAATAAAAGTGATGGTTTTACTATCGAGGATGTTCCCTTCTGTGGTTAGGGAGATGACTGAGCCGTCTTTGGCCAAAGTTATCGCTTGGGCTACAGGCTGTGGTCTAAGCATTTACCCAAATAAAACTAAGCTGTTGCTATTTGCCACCAAAACAGTAATACCGCCATTTAAACTTCCACGGCTAAACATATCGACCCTGTCCCTTCCTTCCAGCGCTAAGTATCTAGGCGTTATCCTAGATTCAAAGCTTAACTGGAAGTCCAATTAAGAAAGCCGGGAAGAGAAAACTAGTATAATCTTCTACGCATGCAGCAAAACTTCCGGTAAAAAGTGGGGACTCAGGCTTGGGCTGACCCTGTGGAAGTACACAGCCGTTGTCTGTCTTATCCTCACCTATGGCTCCCTAGTTGGGGGGCAAACCCTAAGCAAAGCTTATAACATCTATAAACTGAACAAAATTTAAAGATCAGCAGGAATCCGAATCACGAAAGCCAAGAAAAGCACTTTATACCCTGCTGTATCTTCTCCCCTTGGGCCATTACATCGCCATTAGACTCAAGGAAATTGGCTCTTGGTCATCCAGACCGTAGGGCGATGACAGAATTCCGCCACTTTTCCCAACGGATCGGAACTCGCTTCCTACGGACTACATGACACCTTCCCTCGACTTCAATAGTTTAGTGTTGTTCTCTCACTTTCCTTCCAGAAAAGAATGGAAAGCATGAAACCCAGTCCCAATTTCCAACATCTGATTTTCACTGACGGCTCCAAGCTGGAGAACGGTGTAGGATCAGAAATATTCTCAACATAACTGAATATCTTTCAAGCTGAAGTGCTAGTAATCCGGGAAGCGTGCAAAATACTCAGTACAGATCGATTCGATTACACGTCCAGCGCTATTTGTAGTGATAACCAAGCCGCTAAAGCTCTTTCGCCTGCTACCACCTTGATTGCAAGAAAGAAATTAAACGAGCAGGCCGCTGGCCTCATATCACGCTCTTTTGAGATCCAGGACACAGCAATATAGAGTAAAAAATGAGAGGGACGATAGACACCGTTCCAATGTAGCTAGAATCGTGGCTGCTAGTACATGCCATTGGCCTATTGAAACTCACGCTGCCAGAATAGACATCCGTCTAACACACACTGCCGCAGTTGTCATAACACCTACGCAGAAAAAAGCCTGCACCATTTGCTCTACGAATACCCAGCACTGGCAAGTTGCAGATTCTGCGCCATTGGCAATTACTTCCTCGACGGCCTTTCAGAGGTAGCCAACCTCAGTTTGGCCAAAATAACCAGTTCTCTTAACTCCACAGGCTGGATTTAAATGAGCATGCCCCTTCACATCCATTAGGTTTCACGAGATTTGTGACATGAAAGCGGCGCCCTAGTCCGATAGCCACCCCAACCCACTAATCTATGTGTTAAAAGTCACCTCATAATTAGGTGATGAGAATGAGCCCAATTTTGAACAATAATGATCTGAATGATAAGTCTTCCTCTGCCCAGAATTCTGAAAAGTTGAGCTAGCGAATGACAATCCAAATTAGTTCTCCAGAGAACCTAATAATTCAGGTATCTTCTTTTTCCTTGGTGGCGTTACAGCCCATGAAGGACCAGAGCCAAGCTTCTCTCAATCACCCATGTTGTGTGTGATTATTTTTCACACAGGTGAAAGGGACCTACAGTTTAATGCCGATTCCGAACTGCGTGAGTCGAGAAGCTTTTTCATTGCAAGTTTACTACGGGGGGTTTTGCCAGTATCCCGCCGAGGAGGAACGTCGCGAAATACACATTCGATGGCGTTGGAGTTATCGGGATCCGAACTCGCTCATCGTGCGCCAGAGGCCAACACGCTAACCACTGCGCCACGGCGCCAAACTTTAATCGTCGTCAAGGGGATGATCGGACCTTACTTTGTCGGCTCCTGTTTGGCAATTGCCTGCGTTAAGGCCTAGACAATCTTGAGTATGAGTAATAATAGTGAATGGGTAAGAGGCATGGGCTCGGACATACAGGGTAAAGTTGTTGATCGCTCTCAACCTGGCGAGATGCCAGCAACGATCCCTGTTTAAATGCCCGGGTCAAGTAGACATACGGCCTCCTCTGGATAGCCTCTTCAACAACCGTTGCGCGGTGAACAAACGTATGCAGCGACAAAACCCCGACCAGAATGGCGGTTGTGCGGCGGGCTAACACCGCCCACGTAAAAAAAAACGAAGTTATGAATGAGCAAGATGCCTCGTGTATCCGGATACTCGACGACGACAACTTATGAAAAAGGAACACTATTTGCGAGTATACTCCTGGAATGTCAGAACCCTGTACACTCCCGGAGCTGCTCATAAACTAGAAGGAATCCTCACGCAGTACAAGGCGGATATTACTGCGGTTCAGGAAATACGCTGGATAGGAAACGGTATGATTAGAAAGAAAAATTGCGACATTTATCACGGCTGTCACAAAGGGTTGCACTTACTGGGATGCGGATTTGTCGTTGGAAAACGGTTAAGGTCGAAGGTCATCGACTTTAAACCTATAAGTGACCGCCTGGCTGTGATCCGCATCAGAGGCAGATTTTATAACATCAGCCTTATATGTGCACAAGCCCTTACCGACGAGGCTGAAGACCCTATCAAGGAGTCCTCCTTTTATGACCTCCTGGACAACGCCTACGGAGCTTGTCTGGAGTACTATGTAAAAATCATGCTCGGGGACTTCAACGCCAAAATCGGTAAGGAGAACACCCTTGGCGGAGTGATCGGAAAGCACAGCCTCCACGATACAACATCAGATAACGGCTTCCGACTCACTGACTGTGACAGCTCGTAATGCGGTGATAAGTAGCACAAGATTCCCTCGCAAGCGAATCCACACAGCAACCTGGCGATCTCCGGACGGTCGAACCGACAACCAAATCGACCATGTGCTCATTGACGCAAGGTACTCGTCAAACATTCTGGATGTGCGAACATTCAGAGGGGCAAATGTCGACTCTGACCACTTCCTCGTAGCAGCAAGATTCAGAGCTCGACTGTCCAATGTCAGAAAGCTGCACCAGCCCATCAGGAGGAGATTCGACATTGGGCGCCTGAGCACATCGGAGGTTGCCAGAGTCTACAGGGAGCAGCTGAGCTCAAGACTCTACGGTATGCCTACGTCGAACACAAATATGTGGCTGCATTGCCGCTCAGCCATTCAGGAAGTAGCCGAAGCCTACTTAGGATACCTACCACCCCCAACAAGAAACCCGTGGTGTGATGGCGAGTGTGAGCAGAAAAAGGCAGCAACGAACGAGGCGTTCCAAAAAGCGCTGCAGAGGAAAACCAGGGCAGCGAAAGAAGAGTACCGAGGCAGAAGAAGGGAGGAGCAAAAACGACTGCGACAAAAGAAAAGAATCTTCGCAGCCTCCCAGCTCAAAGATATCGAGGAGTCTGGGAATAAACAAAAAACACGAGCCTTTTACAAGAAAGCCAAAGGCCTTGCAGGAGGCTCCAAAAAGGGCACCTAGGCTCATCGAAACTGCGAGAGTAATCTTGTTACCGACCCGCAGGGAATAGTGGATGTATTTAAGCAGCATTTCCAGCAGCTGCTTAACGAGCATGACCAAGAGAGAGTAGCAGGGACCGAGGAAATCCCAACTCCAGCTACTGAAGTAGTCCTCCCCTCCAGCATCGAAGAAGTCGGCACAGCTATTCAGAAGCTGAAGAACAACAAGGCCGCAGGGTCAGATGGCTTGCCATCAGAGCTCTTCAAAGCTGGCGGCGATGTTCTGGTAGGGAGCATGCACCAGATCATCTGCAGAATTTGGGAAGATGAAAGCATGCCCGACGACTGGAATACCAGCTCTATTTGCCCCATCCACAAAAAAGGCAATCCTACCTCTTGCAAGAACAATAGAGGTATATCCCTGCTCAATGTCGCATACAAGATCCTGTCCAGCGTATTGTGTGAACGTCTAAGGCCATTTTGCACCGCACTAATCGGCAGCTACCAGTGCGGCTTCCGGCCCGGCAAACGAACTATAGACCAAATTTTCACACTTCGACAAATCCCGGAAAAGACCAACGAGTTTCCAATCGATACACACCATCTTTTCATCGATTTAAAAGCCGCATACGACAGCATTCATCGTGGTGAACTGTTTGGTGCGATGGCCGAATTCGGGATGCCGGGAAAACTGATCCAGTTGTCTCGCGCCACGCTAAAAACACACACGATGCACCGTGCAACTCGGTTCTAGGACCTCGGAACCATTCGAAACATGCACCGGATTTCGGCAAGAAGACGGCTGTCATCTGACTTCTTCAACCTGGTGCTGGAGCAGATAGTGCGACGGGCAGGCGTCAACAGGGAAGGCACTATCTTTTACAAGTCCATCCAGCTGCTAGGATACGCGGATGATATCGACATCATCGCGTGTTCTCGCCGTGGCATTGTGGAAGCATTCACGGCGATTGAAGAACAGGCGAAGCGAATTGGTCTTAAGATCAATGAGAACAAAACGAAATACATGCTGTCAAGCAAAAACCAATCCGTCGCTCACCACCTGGGGCAAAATATAACAATTAACAGTTACAATTTCGAGGTAGTTAAGGAGTGTGTCTACCTCGGGGCAAACGTAAATTCCACAAATGACACCACAGTGGAGATCCGCCATAGAATCGCCCTTGGCAGCCGCTGCTACTTCGGCTTGTCCAAACAACTGGGGTCACAACTCCTCACTCGAAAGACCAAAGTCATGCTTTACAAGACGCTCATTCTGCCAGTCTTGCTGTACGGAGCCGAAAGCTGGACGATAAGCAGGACGGCGGAGCTGATTTTGGGTTCTTTCGAAAGAAAAATTCTGCACCGGATATTTGGTCCTGTCTGTGAGGAAGGTGAATGGAGAAGAAGACACAATCGCGAACTCTACGAGCTGTACCAAGATGTGGATGTACTCTGGAAGGCAAGGATCCGTCGACTACACTGGCTCGGCCACATCGAGCGCATGGACATCAACGCTCCAGCTAAGAGGGTCTTCCACTCTGAGCCTCCTGGCTCAAGAAGAGGAGGAAGACCGAACCTCCGGTATAAAGACCAAGTAATCGTGGATGTAAGACATCTTGGTCTTGAGAACTGGAAGCAGCGTGCCCGGGACCGTCAAGTATGGAAGGCAGCTATAACTCAGGCTCAGATCCTCCATGGATCGCTGGCCTGATAAGTAAGTAAGTGATCGTCACAGCATTACGTCACTCATTTCAAAAATTTGATTTTCCGCTTGTGTCTTTTCTGTATCACAGCTTGCAACTGCCCGAGTAGGAAAGGACCAGAGTCAAGCTTCTCTCAATCACCCATGTTGTGTGTGATTCATTTTTCACACAGGTGAAAGGGACGTACAGTTTAATGCCGATTCCGAACGGCGTGAGTAGAGAAGCTTTTTCATGGCAAGCATACTACGGGGGGTTTTTCCAGTACCCCGCCGAGGAGGGACGCCGCGAATTAAACATTCGATGTCGTTGGTGTTATCGGGATCCGAACTCGCTCATCGTGCGTCAGAGTCCAACACACTAACCACTGCGCCACGGCCCCCTCAACAGCAAACAGCAAATTAATGAGGTTCATATTGGCCTTTATTATTTATGATTTTTCGGCCATTTTTTTCTGGCGGTCAAGACATTTTCAGCGGCTGTTCGATCGATTCATTTTTTATCATCAGGCGAGTTTCGCGGAGACAGGAACAAATAGTCAAACGAATCCCCTTTAGCAAGTTCCATAAATTTGTTTCGAGGGCTGGCATTGTCCTGGTGGAACGCCCGCTCTTTCTTGATCGCTTTTTTAAAATGGTCGAGTTGTGCACAGTAGAGGACCGAATTGACCATTTTGCCTGGTTCTGGGACTTGATAATAAACAATTCCCTTCCAGTCTCACTAAGCACTCAGGCGTCAGTTGGTTTGCCGTCAATCTGGGCTAGTCGTTTATGGAGTGTCACCCGTTTTTGGCCATGATCGTTTGTTTGGATATTTTCGTATTTAGCCCATTATTCGTCGCCCGTAACAATTTGCTTCAAAAAGGGTTCAATTTCTTTAAGTTTTGCTGATGGTAAAGCAGTCGATCAAATTTCTTTATCTTAATTCATGTTGTGCCCAAACATCAAGCTTCCTTGATTAACCTGTTCCTTTTTGGATGATTGTAAACTATCATATGATCTGCTGCTGTTTCGACTGTTTCATAAAAGTCCGAGCATAGTTAGGTGCATCTTTAACAAAAACATTTACATTCTGCAATGCTGCACTTCTGGCCCCAAAGAGCTATCAAATCACATCCAAACTGGTATGGGACTGCCTACAGCTACTTCACCAGCTGGCCAGCACAAACAGAGTTCATCCCATTTGTATACCTGGACACAGCGGCCATACAGGCAACGAAAAGGCGGACCTACTAGCAAAGAAAAGGCTCTGCATCCCCATTTATGATGCCACGACCTTTCTGCGGCATACCCATCAGCACCACCAAATGCTGCATAACAATTGGTTAAGGAACACGACGGATCACTACTGGTTACAAGCGAAAGGTAGCAGACAAGCCAAGTTGTTCCTCCCAACTACGTCTCTCTGAAGAACGAAACAACTCCTCATGCTTTCGAGGAGTCAGATTCGCTTAATCACAGGTTTCCTTACTGGACACTGCCCAGTCAACAAACACCTCAAAACGATGGGCATTATACAAGATGACAATTGCAGAATGTGTAATAAAGACGAAGACCAGCAGAGCACATACTATGCCACTGTAACTGCCTTGTCAGTACACGTCATCGTCACTTACGCAAGTATTATCTTGAAGAAGAAGAAATCGCTGCTAGCTCACTCAAAAGCATACTAAGTTTCATCACTAACTCAGGATTCTTGAGTGAACTGTAAGTGGGGGACATCACAATAGGCCCACTCGTGGCCGCAGTGATCAGGCGACTTTGTCCCACCCCCGTACCCTCTTTAACTCTAGGTTCATCCTTGACAGCGAAATTTCCGGAACAAATAGAAAAAACAACTCTTGGGTCCGACATCCACTTACAGCATTCTCTTTATACACTTCGCATTTTTTTCGGCATGTTTTTATAGCGTTTTTGCATTTGCATTGCATTTTTTATGAATTGCCCGATATATTGGCATCATCACGATCTAAAGCCAAAAAGACCCAGGAGACTTAACCGCGGAACTTAGGCACCTTTGGCAGGTAGTTCCAGCACTCTTGTAGACTGGAGGCATACG
This sequence comes from Eumerus sabulonum, assembly GCA_951905685.1. Taxonomy (NCBI): domain Eukaryota; kingdom Metazoa; phylum Arthropoda; class Insecta; order Diptera; family Syrphidae; genus Eumerus; species Eumerus sabulonum. The sequence goes on from OX645060.1 coordinate 32,825,977, forward strand.
AGTTGACTTTACTTACAACATTTTTGACGAGGACGAGAGGAACTACCATAGACGTATAGAGACAAGTAATAAGGAATCTCCTCGGTGCGGTTTTTATCCACCAAGACAGGTTAGATTTGACAGCTCTATTTTCAGTTATTTTGTAGAAATCCTACTACGAGATCTCTCTTTGGCTAGCAGGTCCATCCTTTCGCAAAAGGACTTGTTATTATGTTAGTAAAACGATTTTGGTTCGGAACACCAGATTAACGTTCTTAACTGAGGGTGCAGTGGTTAGTGTCTTGGACTCTGACGCACAATGAGCGAGTTCGGATCCCGATAACACCAACGCCATTGAATGTTAATTTCGCGGCGTCCCTCCTCGACGGGTACTGGCTAAGCCTCCCGTTGTCTAACTTAACTTAAAAAGCCTCTCGATTCACACCGTTCGGAATCGACATTAAACTGTAGGTCCCTTTCACCTGTGTGAAAAATGAATCACACACAACATGGGTGATTGAGGGAAGCTTGGCTCTAGTCCTTCGTGGACTGTAACGCCACCAAGGAAAAAGATAGAACTCCGATGTACATAGGTACCAATAAGCCACGCTTAAGCGTGTTTGCTTTGTATGTTACCAACTTGTAGTAAAATCTGCACCGGAACTATACAATCCCCATAAAGAACCACTAGTTTCTCTACCAGCAGCAACAACCGCGTGTGACCCAGTTCAAGCCACACAGCCAGATTGTTACTCTCTCTCTCCCTCTACTATTATCACGTTACGTAAACCTAACAATCCTAAGAAATACTACTCACACAACCATAAGGAGGTTAAGGAAAATCAAGTGACAAAAAAGGAGCAAAAAACTCCCCTAAAAGGACTCACCTGGTCGCTGTGGTTCATGTCAGCCTTCAATTTCTCGCCTAACTATTGCTGTTCTAAATTGTGCACTTACATCAGTGGCCCAGGAATTATTTTCCTTCTAACCAAAAAACAAAACCAGAAAAATCGTTCACATGTCACCGTTGTTACAAAGCCCAGATATAGTACGTATAGTATAGGTATAACGACATATGGTTGTTTGGTATTTCATGTGCGTGCGATATGCAACACAACATATACCGCACGCGAGGTTTCTACTCCATATCCATCATCGCCGCATGCCACCTTCTTATTCCGTGTCGGCACCATCGAAAAGGGGAGGAATTGGGGGTGGAAGGTGAACGACAAGCCATATGATTCCATTGGAAATATATTCGCCGATGTTTCGAGTTCTCGTGCTCCGTCTCCATGCCTGCCGTAGGGCATGTGTATGTCTTGTCTCGTGCTAGCATTCTTCTTCACCATCTTCAGTCGAAGAAGAATAATGTACATATGGCCCTTTTCGGATCAATGAGAAACGCAATAGCAAGGATATTGAATAGGGGTTTTACTTAAAGAAAACCTTCAACGTGAATAGAGAACAAAAGTGTCCTTTCGTAGCTCGTAGCTCCTTCTCTAATATCAATCCCCCCGACCCAACACTTTAGTCGAGACGTTATTGTGAAGAAAGATGAAACAAAACAAGAAAACAGTGAACAAAAAGAAAGCAAGAATGTTTCCTTAAACCAAACAAAGGACGGAAAGGACCACGAGGCATGTAGGTGGGGGGGTGGAACAAGGATGCGGGTTTGAGTTATTTACAAAACAAATGTTATTATAATATCTCGTCTTATCCATCCTGACCCTCCTCACGATCCACCACCCAGCCGACCCATTTATTCGCCTTGTCGTCCTGTTCCCTACATAAAACATAAAACAAAACGTATTGTAGGTACACGCGTCGCATATCCTTTATTTGTTCTTCATTTTTCCTGTTCGTTGTTTTTGTTTATCTTCACGCTAACGTGAGGAATGGTGGCAGCGGGTTATCGGTTCGCGCGGCAGCAGGTGTTTGTGTGCGTGAGTTTTGACGCTTGGTGCGGCTTATGAGGGACATGGAACGATGAAAATGTTGACAGGTTTCACTAGTTGCGGAATAGGTCAGGAAATAGGGTGTTGGGACTACGGGTTTGCGACCATGAAGTGATTAATTTTGTGGAGACACTAAAGACATGGTTGGCGGTGACTTCGACGGATTAGTGCGAAAACCATTAGAGGCGACAGGGATGGCCTGACACCATTATGGTAAGCAAACATTATTTTTATTTATTTTTTTTTGACGTGACAACGTCTATTAAATCGGTTAGCGCTGAAATATGGGATGGCGAAACGCAAAAAACGCAGAAAAAATGTAGACTAACCGTGTGAGTAGGCGTGGCCTAGCGAGTATGTAGTAGTGAGCTCGCGCGAGAATTATCAACATGTCAGATAAAAAAAAAATTCGGCGTCGTTTAGTGGAATTAAGTCAAATAAAATCATATCATAGACCTATTGTTAATAGAATATCAGAAATAAAGAACACTTAAACGTTTGAGTATAAAATTGTCTTATCAATTGATTACATGTATAATACTGTAATATGAAAATAAAACATTGAAATCAATAAAAAAATTATATGTAATTGTTGAATATATAATATTTATACCTCATTCATAAAATCGTATAATAGACGTTGTCACGAAATAATGGATTTGGCTAGTAACAGCCAATCTAATAACAGTTTTTTTGTATTTTATTAGAGGTGAGCAATAGCCTGGCTTTAAGAACCATTCGCGTAATAGTAAGGTGTGAAAATGCCTTGCTGTTTATCGCTTCATTTTCTAAGCATCGACAAGTGACTCATGCGTACACAAGCGTTTGCATCTAGCCTCTGTCAACGAACTCCTACTCTCACCGTAGATGGGGCCGACCCCCGTGAGATGTCGTTGGGGCTGCTAAGGAGAGAGGGGGAAGTGTAAGAGTGAAAAAGAGTTAAGCTCTCAAGCCGACTAACTCTTTTTCAGGACGGCGGCGGACGAGCTAATCAATCCATCGGTCAACGGCGGCGTCCACAGCTCCGGTTAGTGGAAGCCACCTGGACAACACTCCTTTTGAATTGCTCGAACATATTTTGATGCCCAGGTCCAAAAGAAGATCTTCAAGGTCTGGTCGGGCCCTTGGAAAAGAGACGGCAGCGGGTGAGCTATGTAGTGCCTACGGCGATGCTCATAACCACAATGAGTTTACCGCATCCAACAGTGGTGCAGTGGTTTACATCATCGACCGCCGAGCGGAAGGTCTATAGTACAAATTCGCTTCATAGCCAAGAAAAAGTAATTCCAATACGGACGAAAAGTATGCAATGCAGTTGTGAATGGCAAGTGACCCGACGTACTGTTGCAGGCATAACACTTACAGTATATGGCCAACTGAAATTCATCATCTGCGTTTGCAGTATTAAAGTGCTTGAACGAATTTCAACGGAATGTAACCAACGCGAAATTTGGTCGGCTTTTGTCCTATCTAGGACAACCACCCCTGAGAGTTAACGAACATCAACGATCCAAACCACTGCACTCCGTTTAGTTTGTGTGTATATAACACATCATAAGTGGATAAAAACAAAAACCTTTATCTGTGAGTGTCACTTGCATCTGTGTATATGTGTCAATAGCAGTCTTAGTTCGAACGACCTCATATTTGGCCAGCCAAGAATGCTGCGAAAAGCCTAGGCTTCGCCGGAGATTTATTTCATCATGGGATCTGGCTATAATCAGTAAAATAAGGCGTTCATTCGTCCTAAATTAGAGTTTAAAGCTCACGTCTGTCCCAGTGCATCTAGAACCTCATTGCACCTACTAGACAGGATTCAAAATCGTGCGGTTTAACTGATAGGACACCCCAGCGTCGGCCAATCATTAGATCCGCTGGAGCATAGTAGAAATGTCTTTTTGCGTTTCGTTGTTTTATCGACACTTCCACAGAAAAGGCTCTAAGGAGATAGCCAGTTGCTTTCCTTTGCCACTAGCGAGTTGGTTAAAGTCCTCAACCGAGCAAAATCGACAGAGCTGGATGCACTCAGGAAATCTGATGGTACCTTAACTTGGTTTAAAGCGGAAACTCTCATTTTACTGCTTCAGACCCATTTCCCGGGAAATCAGAATGTTATCGGCTCCTTGCAACTGAAGTGATAAAAACAACTCGGCTTAGCTGGTATATTCCTTCGAGTATGGCAATTTGAACATTGAATTTGCTGTGGCATCTTTTGATGGCTCTAAAAGAATTTTCAATACTAGCCTGGAACTTGCCTGCATACCAATTCCATGGCGCAAGGTGAAAGTAGTCTTTATTCCCAAAATTCGGAAACAAGATTACTCACTCGCCAAAAGTTTTAGACCGATTAGTCTAATATCCTTCTTGCTGAAAAGCTTCCAGAGAATATCAGAGCTGCGTGCGCAAAATTGCCCTTTGAATGCATCCACTTTCGGAGATGTAACATATTTATTCACGTAAAAAATCCCATGAGACTGCGCTTCAAAACCTATTTGGGAGGATAGAATGACCACTTGAAAGGAAAGAGTACGCGCTGGGCACTCCCGTCAACATTGAGAGACCTTTTAAAACAATTTTTGACAGCATATGTAACGCTGCTAGACGAGATGGCATAGATGAAGCACAAAATTTGTAGACGAACCAATCCTTGCGCACAGAAATTGGTCGCTAATGGAGGTCTCAGACATTGTGTCAAATCGGGCATAAACAGGGGCTGCCCGCAATGTGGCGTCCTGTCTCCGCTGTTTAGAGCATTGTGGTCGACTTCCTCCTTGATGTCCTCAACTTCCCTGGAATCTATGCCTATATGGGTTAGGTCGCTGTTCTCTCTGTCGACTCACGTTTAGCGACTGTCAAAGCACAGGCAGCACTAAATGTGATCGATGAGTGGTGCACGAGAAATGGGCTGTCAGTTAATCCTCTCGAAACTGGTGTTGTTCTCTTCACGAGAAGGAGGAAAAATACTGCCATGACTCAGTTGGTACTAAAAGGCACTCCCATCCCGGTGTCCAAAGAAGCTAAGTACCTGGGAGTCATCTTAGATAGCAAGTTTCTTTCGTAAAAGCATGTTAAGTCAAAAACCACCAAAGCGCTGTCAGCTTTCTGGCAATGCAAGGGTGCCTTTGGCAAAATATGGTGCTTATCGCCGGCAAAGGTCCACTGGATCTACATAAGACCAGTAATCTCATATTCACAGGTTGTCTGGTGGAACAGGCTTACACGCAAACACAAACTCCAAGGAACGATTTGTCTTAGCTTTCCCCAGCACGTCGCCGGGCGCTGCTCTGGATGTTATGTTTAATCTTCCACCCATTCCAGCCATATTTCATTTCGAGAGAAATGATTATTGCCGCAACTCGCAGTGTGCTTGAGTGGGAAATATTCTACGACCCGTGTCTCATGGAAATGGAGGAATAAAACCGTTGCGACTAAAGAAAAGAATCCTCCTGGTTCGAAAAGAAGAAGAAGACCGAACCTCAGGTATGAAGACCAAGTTATCATGGATGTAAGACAACTTGGACTTGATAAGTGGAAGCAGCGTGCCTGGGACCGACAAGAAACGAAGGCAGCTATAGCTAAGGCTCAGATCCTTCATGAATTGCTGGCCTGATAAGTAAGTAAGAAAGAGCTGAGAAGCTCGCCAATCAAGGAACAACGCAACGAGAGGATATGGCATTCGTATGTCGGCAGACTACTACCAGCCATTAAACTAAACCTAACGAGGCAAGCTTTGGCAGCTATGCACAAAGTCTAGCGCAAGTTTCGAATGACTTCTGCAGGAGCTGTAAAGACGAAGAAGAGGATGAATCTATTCAACACCTCTTCTGCGCCTGTCCGGCCCTTTGTTATAGCAGGAAACTATAAATAGGATCCTACCTGTGCAACTGCAAAATGGTTCTATGAATAGGGAGTCGTCCCTTCGTAGGGCTTATCTGGCCTAGGTGTACACTCCCCGTCGTGGAGGCTACGAATTATCTACCCACCTAGCCACCTGGATGCTATTTTATTGCTAACGTTTTACTAACGTCTGGTTAGACAAAGGTAAGATTAACCAGCTCTACGTCTCTTTCATCTTCAGATACTTGACGTAGAACTCTTGATGAATTGCTGGGCCATTTTCTTATAGGTAGAAATGAAGGAAGGTAGAGGCCGCCGTGGTGTAGTGGTTAGTGTGTTGGACCCTGACGCACGATGAGCGAGTTCGGATCCCGATAACATCAACGCCATCGAATGTTTATTTCACGGCGTTCCTCCTCGGCGGGGCACTGGCAAAACCCCCCGTAGTATACTTGCCTTGAAAAAGCATCTCGACTCACGCGCCGTTCGGAATCGGCATTAAACTGTACGTGCTTTTCACCTGTGTGAAAAATAAATCACACACAACATGGATGATTGAGAGAAGCTTGGCTCTGGCCCTTCATGGGCTGTAACGCCACCAAAGAACGAAGAAGAAAGGCAAATGGGGCGCCGTGGCGCAGTGGTTAGTAAGTTGGACTCTGACACGCGATGAGCGAGTTCGGATTCAACGGATACCAATGCGTCCGTCCTTGGCAGGGTACAGCAGAGAAGTTTGGCTCTGCTCCTTCATTGGCTGTAACTTCGAAGACTACGCATCACTTCGCTCTTCGGTACTCCATTAAAGCAGCCTGTCAGTGAACTTAGGGCAAATGGTTTATGGTAAACGTTGTGTTCGGGGCACACCTAATGGATTCTTTTTTCCACTAACGTCACTTCAGTGCTCTGCTGAAGTGACAATCGTGCTTCGAGGCACGATGCATCATTCCTACAAGCTGTTGTACTACGAATATCTACGAGTGTCGTCAAATAAGAAACTCTTTCAGGATGTCTCTGACTTTCAAGTACTACCTCCACAAAACTGGTTTTGTTAGTATGTCGGCCTGAAAAATTATATGAAACTCTGCACATAATCGAAATCATCCTACCTAGCACAGCAAGTTTACCTTACCGTACAAGGAATTTGCATTTTAATTTAATTTCCCTTAACGATTCACCGACCTTAAGTGAGATATTACCCATTCCGCATTGATCAGGAGTAAACTACCATTTCCAAGATTTCTCCATTTCCCATTAGTTTGCTCTAAGAGCGATAGATGGTGCATATCCTACCAGATCTCATACAATTTTAATTTGCATCTCTCCCGTCTTCGTCTACATCTCTGCTTTGATGCTACGACTACACATGATGCCTCTAAGAGCAATATTTGCAATGACAGGAAAGCCGTATAGCCCTAACCGCATGCTACTTGCATATCCAACCGCATGTTACTTCTGCCATGCTCTCAAAGTGGTTTCCTCTTCACATACATACGTCTGGCAATTGCAGTTCAGATTCAGGATAATATAAAAGCGTAAAGCAACTGAAAGGAGCAAGTAATACCCCACAACTCTATCTACACGCTTATTATTTTCATGCTTCTAGACACATCATGATGCTGGAACCGCTGTGACAAGGACATCGTTGTGCTTTTTTTATGCCACTTTATTCGACCAGCAGCTTTGTGCCATCACACCACTCACCTATGACGAAACAGTTAAAGCACCACCATCGCATCCACGTCCCATCCAACAACCATAGGGACACACAATGAGCTCTCGGTTGCTCTATTTACTTAAGAACGAAATCAATTAATTGCTTTATCTCGGACCGGATGTGCCGGAGTCGCTATTCAAATTGAAACTTCCAAATACAAACTCAAACAAATGGATTTCAAGGAGATTTGAATAATTTGTGTGTTTACTTGAGCGAACGACCAATAAGACATTAATCCGCCTTCCGGTGGGACGTTGCCGATGAAGAGACTATGAGAAGAGGGAGAAAGGTTGATGCCTGCCGGAAGGACGAATGGAGATTTTCGCTTTGTCAGAGTGAAATCTACTGCTGCTTCAGGCTGATATTGATCACGGTAACTGACACGGTTTTCCATTAAAATGTATTTTTGTGCTTTCTCATGAATAAGGAATGGGTTTGTTGAAGGTAGGTGGAGTACAGGAATCAGTTCGATGATTGAGAGACAGCTGCTTCCAGGATTAGAGACTCTCTCTGAGGCGGGACTGCCAGATGCGGTGTCAAATAGTTTAAAAAGGATTCGAAGATGCAATTTTTTTTTTAAAGACAGACATGATAGAAAGTTCACTGATTTAGTTAAATCAAGGTTTTTAAGGGACCCAATATTCAGCCTCACTAGCGGCTCTATAGAGACATCAGTCAACAGGTAAGTCACAAAGTCTCTTCCTGACTTGAAAACTATCTTCCTTGTCGATTAAGCCCCACTGCCTGGTACGAGCTATATAGTGTCTTAATAAACTGTAATTTAAGTCTTGCCGTCCTGACGTCTCACATTTTGCCGGGCACATTGACATTTTAGGATATATAAGGCGTCCTAAGATGAGCGCGTAAGTATTCTGTAAGAAGTCCTCCTCCATAGAATTGGAAGAAATTCTCACATTTCTTGTAGACATCAGAACATGTGTGAATACGCTTTCTTAGCCTATATCAATCAGGTCTGTTTCCTCAATAAGGCTTTCGGCCACTCAGGAATATATGTGGACTAAATTCTATCCGTCACACCGAGCTAACTTAACCCGGCTTAGATGGCATCCCAAACAAGACCCTTCAACTAACCATTAAAGTAGAAACATGTCTGGCTAACTCATCATATGTGTAAGTTTTTAGGAGAGCTTGACTAGGGAAGTCTAGACTAAGGTGTAGCAAACGACTTGAGACTACTATTGGGGTAACTGAAGGGATCTTAGGTCGGAGAGGTAACTAAAATCCTTAGACTGTAAATGGTAAGTTTGTTACTGCAACACACCAAAATGTGTGTTTTCATTGTAGCCATTTTTAATACAACTTAAGGTGTGTGAGCACATAAAAAAGGAAATTTTACAACCATATGCAACCTTGCCAGAATGCAAATTGCGATTCATCTAGTCCTCGCTTTCCGAAAATTTTTCGCCTCGAGGCTCATCAAGTCCGAAACATCGTTCCGGCTCGAAGGAATGTAGAATAGGAAAGGAGAGGTTGACTGTCTTTACTTTTTGGTGGCTGCGTGTTAACCATTGCACCATGCTCCAATTTGCACACTGCTTTCTGACAATGACAATGAAATTTAACTTTTATTTGATTGATTGATCCAAAGTGTGTTAATTATTAATAAGGGTATCGATGCAACACACGTAAGGTTTGGTTAGAGTTTTTTATTAATGACACGCAATAGAACGTGTGATAGTTTCAACACAAATAAGTGTCTCAATTTCAAAGATCAAACGTGTTAAGTGACACACTTAATCTCAAAGTGTGTCGAAAGACAAACTTGCTGCGTGTTTTTTAAAACGCTAGCATTTGCAGTGTGCGCTATTGAGCATTTTCGGCTAGAGAGGATTGGATACAAGGCCATAGAATTCCATCAAGACCCATTACAAAATTTCAGGCGATTTCCAAGTCCGCTTTCATGGGGTATAAACAAACAACGTGCGGGTAGATGACGAAGGAGAAAACTCCTGTCCAGGGTGATGCTGTCGTTCGCAAAATAAAGCTCCAGCGATGGTGACTAGGAGTTGTGTCAGAAGGTGTATTATAGCTTAGTCAAGTTACATGATTTTTTAAACGTTTGGTTTTTGATTGTCAAAATAAGTACAGGAACATTTCGAAAGTGTACACATATTTTACTCATGTAACTAAAATAAGGGCTGCTTTTGCTTCTGGTGGTTTTGATGACCAAGACTGACTAAGTTTCAAATAATACATACGAATAGTCAAATTTTGAGTCGCTTGTATGAGCATATTGATTGCTATTCGACTAGTAGCATTTGTAGTATTGTCTTCCAAGGCAGTAAATGAGGTTGGCTTATTGGCATAAACTAGCAATTCGACGCACCCTCTTAAGAGATGGTCCAAAGATATTAAACCATGCGATCTAGCCGACAAATTCACTGGTCCCAATTGGTCCTAATTGCTCATCGAACTCATTTCTCGCACCGCGAGGCATATCGTCATCATCATGGGCAATTAAATCAACAATATTTTCCTCTGTACACACCCTACGCTGAAGAATAGGTTGGTTGGTGTCCAGGAGTGCAATGAAAAATGAACGCAAAATGTGATCACTATGCCCTCAGTTGCTTGGTCAGTAAGTCCATCATGATGACCGTCAATTGGTCGGGGTGCGTTAACAAAACACGAATTTTAATAGTGAAGTTCAATTACTTGATACGCTTTTTTAATTATAATCATAAAGAGTCTGAGAGTCATAACTCCGACAAAGCCCTAGTAGCTCCTTCCAAGATCAATAATTCCTAATCACTCCTATGATCTGAAGTACCAGCAGGAAGTCGTTTAATTCGTGGGCGTACTCCTCATAGAGTACAATCCGGACTATGTCTAAACTGAACTAGAAGGAGCGACTTTATAGTCTAACAAATTTCTTTTTATGTAGTTCCTTTAGACTCTTTATAGTGAGGTGTAAGGTCAAGACGCACGACGAACGAGTATTTTAGTGTTTGAGGGGTCTTCACATCAGCGTAATGCTATCCTTTCATCGTAAAATGCATATCTCCAAACCCAGGTCATCAAGACCTTCCTATCTTTAAATTTACATAAATAAAGTAAAGCGTTAGGTTTGTGGGTTATTCACATACACCTGCAACCTCAGAAAACCCCACAAGAAAAAGTCTAACGGGGCCAAATCGCACGATCGAGGTCACCAGTTCACATCACCTCCAAGTGAGATGCCCAGGCCGTCGAAGCGCTTGTGCAGATGTTTCAATGTGGCGTGAGCTGTGTGGCACGTAGCGCCCACCTGTTGAAAACACATATCGTTGGTGTCAACATCATCCAATTCAAGCCAAACAAAAGTTGGTAACATTCGGGGCATAGCGCTCGCTGTGGACGGTGATGGCCCGACCAACGTAGTTTTCAAAGAAATTGGTCCGATGACGTCGCCAGCCCAAAGTCCACGTCAAACTGTAACTTTTTCGGGATGTATTTTTGAGAGCGCCGTGGCGCAGTGGATAGTGTGTTGGTCTTTGACACCGATGACACGGGATAGAGTCCCGACAACAGTATCATGAAACTTACTCACTTATTTACTTAGGGGGCGCTACAGTCCGTGGTGAACCAGGGCCTCAACCAACATGCGTCTCCAGCTGGCACGGTCTTTGGCCAGCTGTTTCCAGTGCCGCACGCCCAGTTGGTTTAGGTCCCTTTCCACCTGCGTGCGCCACCGAAGATGCGGCCGTTCTTTGCCACGCCTTCCTTCCGGGGTGTATTCGAAGTCTCTTGGGGTCGGAGCTGTATTTTCCATGCGCTCTACATGGCCTAGCCACCTTAGACGCTGTATCCGTAGAAGTCGTACCAGGCCAAAGTCGCTGTACAACCTGTACAGTCAATCTTCTCCTCCATACACCGTTTGAACGAACGGGACTGTAGATAGTAAGCAGAATTTTCGTATCGAAACGACCAAGGGCATCTTCATCCGCTTTTGTTAAGGTCCAAGCCACTGCGCCGTAAAGGAGGAGTGGGATGATCAAGGTCATGGATCCGAGAGAGGACTCTCCTTCTCAATTACCTCCAAAGCCCAAAGCAAGAGCCGTTGGCAAGAGTGATTCTGGGTTTTATCTCAGCGCTGGTGTTGTTGTCGCCGGTCATCAGTGAGCCAAGCGCCCAATCACGTAAATGTCGTCGGCGTACGCAAGCAATTGCGTGGACTTGAAATAAATCGTATCTCTTGTGTACCTCTTTTCAAACACGATGTTGAAAAAGTTGCATGACAGCGCGTCACCTTGCCTAAATCTTTTTTTAACATCCAAGGTCTCTGTTGGCTCTTTACCGACCTTAATGGAGCAGCGAGAATTCTCCATTGGCATCCTGCACAGTCGGACTAGTTTGGCAGGGATGTTAAAACTAGACATGGCTTTGTATAGGTCGTCTCTTTACACGCTGTCATATGCAGCCTTGAAAACGACGAAGAGGTGGTGAGTGTCGATTTGGTATTCCTGGGTCAACTCCAAGATCTGCCGTAGCGTAAGTATTTGGTCTATTGTGGATTTACCTGGCCTGAAATCTAATGACAAGAGCCGATCAGGTTATCCACAAACGGTTTCAGGCGTTCACACAATACGGCAGAGAAGATCTTATATGCGATGTTAAGGAGGCTTATTCCACTATAGTTGGCGCAGTTATAGGGTTCTCCTTTCAAATAGACCGGGCAAACGAGGTTGAGATTCCATTCGTCGGGCTTGCCTTCCTCTGACCATACCTTTCATGTGAGACGGTGCATGCACTTTACCAACTCATCTCCGCCGCCTTAAAGAGCTCAGCTGACAGGCCGTCTGCGTCCACGGCTGTATGAGAATAAAGTCTCGATATCGCTATTTTGATTTCGTCTAAGTCGGGCGGACGGAAATCTCTTACATCGTCGTCCATTACGAACGGATCGTTCTGCCTGACAGCGGTATCTTGTCTGTCATCGACGTTATACAGTCTGCAGAAGAAGTCTTTCCAAATCCTCAGTATCGACTGTGATTCTACTACCAGTTCTCCATTTTTATCCCTGCAAGCCGCCGCTCTGACTTCGTTGCCATGGCATGTTCGTTTTACCTTATTGTAAAACTTCCGGGTGTTATTCCAGCAGAAGGATCTCTCCATCTCCTCGATCTCACGCTTTCCGTGTTTTCTCTTCTTTCTTCTGAGTAGCGTGTGTTCCCCTCTTCTCTTCTGCTCATAGATTTCGCGAGCGGCGCTCGTCCGTCGTTGCAGCATGGCCTTATACGCCTCTTGTTGTGCTGCATGGGCTTGTTCGCATTGTTCATCGAACCAGGGGTTTCTAGGTGGTGGCAATTTGGAACCCAGCACCTCTGAGGCAGCGTCTCTCACGGCGCTTTGGCAAAATACGCCCATTCCTGCTCTATTGCTTGTGCTGCTGTGGGCGCATTTTGAGAGAGATTGGAGGAGACACGATCGGCAAAGCTTCTGGCAGTCTCTTGCGATTGTAGCTTGCCGACGTCAAACTAACGTTGTCCTACTCGACTCCTTAGCTTTCTTGATATTCTCAAGATCGCAATGTGATCAATCTGGTGGTGTTGGATTGATCAAAAGACCGCCAGGTACCCTTGTGGGTGTTGAGATGGGGGAATCGTATGCTTGCTACAAGGTTGCGCCCCGTTAGGAAATCAATGTGCCTAAGTCCGTTGTCGGAAGTGGTGTTATGGAGGCTATGCTTTCCTATGATTGACTCAAATATGTCCTCTTTGCCCAGTTTTGCCCTCAAATCTCCTATAACTATTTTTGTGTCGTAGCTGGGGCATTGGGCATATGTTCTGTCTGGGAGATCGCAGAATTCTTCCTTGAGTCGATCGTCCTTTTCTTCCGTTGGGGCGTGGGCGCATATTAAGCTAATGTTTCCGAATTTAGCTTTGATGAGGATTGTTATGAGGCGTTCACTTATGTCTCGGAAGCTTAAGACTTTCTGCCGGAGTCTTCCTCGAATAACAAATCCGCACCCGAATAGGCGCTGTTTGTTCTCCTTGTAGCAGTTCCCGTAGAAGATATCACAGTTTTTATCCGTCTTTTGCCTGGTCCATCCCATCGCACTTCTTGAAGCGCAGCTATATCTGCTTTATAGCAGGATCGCAGCAGGGGTCATCAGCTTTGTATCCGTCCGTATCCGAGCCTTGTGGTTGCTTCTGAAGAAGTGGGTTTTTACGTGATAGGGATGTTACCCCTAAGCACAACCCCCAACCTGGAGGGCCTTTCGGTATGGTCGTTTACCTTCAGTTCCTGGTTCAGTTGATTTTCGTACGAGTGCAGGCCCAAATCACGACGCCAAATTTTTGTCTGTAAAAGGTCGAGTTCTTGTGAGCGATGAGAAATCGACTGCCTGGAATTCCCCTGCACACTCGCACGGACAGTGGCGAATAGTCCACTCGGTAACCGTAAAAAGGGCGAAGCGCAGAACGTTTCCGAATAGAAGACCGATTTTAATAAAACAATTTTCGTCCGCAGTGATTTGGCAAAACGACAGCCAATTCGAGAGATGTAGCTTCAACAATGTGGGCGCTATCAACTGCCAAAGTTCGGAAGTCCCTATTGAAAGATCATCACACGGACTACAGATTACGATCACGGCGTGTCGTTAATGACGGGAATGCGAAATTTGGTCACAGAATCATCATCCACGTCTCCACGTAGGGATGGACTTGTAAGTCCAAAAACTTACGTCCTTCACCCTAGTTGCCTCTTTATAGCTCAAGTCGTACCACCTATTCTCCTTCAGTTTTTCTTTGACTATATGGCTCGCGAGAAATTCGCTGATATGAGACAGTGGTCGGCGAGCCGAGAACTGATAGCACAGCAATAGTGTATTTGTCAGGATGGGAAGTAAGAAACAAGTCTAGAGTATGAGCGGAGTGAGCGGATGAGTTAAACCGCTTGTCTCAGGGAAGACCTCTCAGACCTTGTCTTTCCATAATGTCGAAGTCAGATAGATTCGTCTACATTGAAATTGTGTATCGCGTTGCGATTCATTTCTTTAGATTACGTTTAGATACTGGAGCTTCGAGAGGAGGTTATACAAGTTAAGCTCGCACTTGATAGGGGACTTTTGGAGGTGTCTGAAGAAATTGCTTTTAATGAGCTTCTCTTAGCGCGTTAAGCTTTAAGGACATTCTTTACCCTTGGTTCCTGCAGGCCATGCTTTTGCTATACGACTTGACTTCCCCCTGTTTATAAAGAGACGGTATTACCGAACTACTGCCAGACCTCCATGTCTTCCTATACACAAAATGATAACCCTCGAAATCGGTGGTCTAAAAACCTTGAAGCTTGTTGTTGGGTGGCAATTGAACAAGGGAAGACTCAGATCAACACCTCCGCTGTGACACTGTGGCTCCAATTTCCCGATGCCGAAATTGCAGCCCTCAAATTCTTTTCGCTCCAGGAGAAGCCCTCCTGTTTCAGTGGTTGAATTCGTACCTTCAAGGAGGCTTTATCTGTAGCCTCTTATTTGTGGTAATTGGGAGAAAAAAAAAAACGTATAAGTCAGTAGCGCCTTGACTGACTTACGCTGTTAAGTTGGAAAACTTCGCGGAGTCTCGAATGGGACCCAGCCCACCCTGAAGTAAAGACTCGGATAGGCTTCACAAAATGGGCTAAAAGCACTAGAGCCATCGTTATTTTTGTTGGCATTTTCGGTTAGGTCCTTGAAATCACATACATATTTACACGCCGTAGCAAGCAATCCATATCTTGCTGTTATGTACTGGATTTTTGTATTCAGTGTTTCATTTCATTTCCATTAAATCCAACCAAAACCCGTAGACGATATTCGCTTCAGACAGGACATTACTTCCATTTCAATTCCTTGCCACATTCCATCAAACGCAAGGCCATTAGGAGTCACATCAAAGGATTTTGAAAATTTCTTCACACGCTCTCGTCATACATACATACATATGTATGTATGTATGTATGAAGCTTGCTCATCACATTACTGTGATACATGCACGGAATTATCCTTATGGTATTCGTACTCATGTGATATGACGATGGTGACGAGGGTTTCCATTTCTGTTTGTGCAAAACACATTTCACATCCGATGTACTGATGTTGTGCTTTCTATTAGAGTGCAGTGTCCTTGCCTGGATGTGCGAGGATAACAGTTTGTTACACATCCCCCTTACTGATAGTACAAAATAACAGGTTCGTTTATCTCCTTGCACTTCGTATGCTAAGGCTCGTTTCGTTCAACTATCATTTGTCGTCGTCATCGTCATGCTAGTCGTGTGTGATAAAAAGGGCAAAAAGGATATAAAACCGACGAAAAAGCTACAAAAGGAAAAGATGAAAGAAATCTGAGAATTTACTTCGTCATCATGACTAGCGGCGATGTGGTGTGCGTTGCACGACTGTGGTTTTCTACATGTTCTGCATCGATGCACAAGTGAATCTTAGTACAAAACAATAGGAATGGCACAAGCAGTGTAACACAGAAAGGGTTAAAGCAAACAGAGCTCAGCCCGATGCAGATGGGGGTTAAGGACATTTGCCAGTGGATTTATTACAAACTGCAATTGCAAACGTATCTCAGGGACAGTCCGCCGCTTACACAATGCACACACATGTCTGATTCCATTGTATTTCAAAAAAGAAAATAGAAATGTTCCCATCAAATGGTAGAGGATGGAATCAATCAATGTCCGGGTGACCCACACGAATAGTACATAGTTTTAGGACTTCACGTTTAGAGCTAATAGTCTTTTGTGTATTTTCGAGTGTAAAATGAATATAGAAGAAAGTATTCAGGGTCACATGTGTTGTGCTTTGGATGATGTGTGACCTCAATAAAGTACATCCAAGGACGTCGATACATTTCATATTGTGTCCCATTGTTGGGCGCCATTTGCCTTTTGTTTTCCACTGTTACTGCCATGCAATTGTATTTTCTGTGCACAAGGGTATTCGATACACATCGTTGTATTCGTTTTTTTTTTTTTTTTGTTTTTGGTTTTTGCATCCATGTCCTTTACGGTAATTGTCTGAAGCTTGGATTGAACAGTTTGATGTTGTGGCGAAGGACGAGAAATGATGGCCGAAGTTTAAATAATGCATGTCCTTCAGTAACATCAATAGCTTCGATGTGGCATCGTTCGCCTCGATGGTCTCGGGTGCAAATTACGTAATGAATTGTGCCACCATGATATGAGGATTAATTTAAAAGGGGATACACTTCTACATATGTACATGCTATTGGACACAATCCGATGGAGTGTGTGTTAATGGTATTGCAGAGATGACATCCTGATATTGCAATCATGGAAACGAAATGATCGAACATTGTGCCCAACGGAGAAATGATGGCTATTAAGAGATTGTTGCTGTGGTGGAGGCTGATTTTAAGGCCGAGTATTATAGGTTTGTTGGTGTGGAATGGGGAAATGCAGCCTTAAAAGAACACTGAATGAATTGAGGTGGAATTGTTGATAATTTATTTGTGCTGAGTACCGGAATTGCCAATTTTTCTGCCAAAAGGAATAACTTAAACTTATATGTATGTATATGTACCTCGAAGTCAAACTATCTGCTTATGTACATACATATATGGACTAGAACGATATCAGGTCGATTTTCATCGACAAATTTTGTGCTTAGCCATAATGAGCCCTCAAGAGTTAAGCGCCACCATTGATAATGGTTTGTGTTTTTGTAATTTTGTAATTTCGAACCGCGGAAGATATTTTGAACTAATGGACAAACGAAGATCCAAGTCAAACAAACAAACAAACTAAAGACGAGCGCACAAACCCCGCCTCAATCGCTAACATTCTTCACGTAGAGCATTTTACTAGGTCTAGGTCAGCATTAAAGAAGGAATCTCTTAATGAGTATAGATTGGCTCAAGACTCATAGATCATAGCCGTATTTTACCGAACATACGAGAGTGTGCTTGCAACTGATGTTCGCGTAATGGCGGCTTTCTATCGAAATTCAATTTCAATTTTCAATTTTCAATTCAATTTTATTCATTCCAATAATTTGTACAATACTACATATATAGTCTTTCCAGTCATTAGTATCTGCAAAGCTTGATGAGCTTGTCTGCAGAAGATTAACTACAAATACTTTTACTAAAATTAGTCTTGGGTTACATAATTCTTATTTCACAATAATAGTAAAGATTTAGACGTTAGAGTTTAAGTAAAATTGCTGAGCTTTTTTTAAAAACATAAACTTTGAAAGGTTTTGAAAATCGCTGGGTAATTCGTTGAATATTGTTGGTACTGAAAAGTTATATGTTCGCCGGCCATATGCACTACAATATCTCGGAATGGTGTATCTGTCTTGCTGTCTTCTTCTGGTGTTGAAAGTTTGTTGTGTTTGGATTTTATAGGTTCTGTCATCTTTGAATTGTGTTAAAATTTCTAGTTTATAGAGCTGTTCAATAGTCAGAAACTTTTCGCTTGTATTTATGCTGTAATCATCGACTTGTTGCCGTAGGGTCGACGTACGAACAATTTTTTGTATCCGAGATTGCATCGATTGAAGCTTTTGAAGTTGTGGGGCATTCCCCCAAGCTAATATACCAAATCTTAGGTGTGATTCAACTAGGCCAAAATAACATTGTCGTAGAACGTCGCTCGTGCATCTGTAACTTAAATGGTATAGAGCGTATTCGGACTGTCGAAGTTTTTTTGTTAAAGCCTGTATGTGGTAACTCCATTTCAAACTATAGTCTACAATCACTCCCAGATATTTGTACGTCGATACATTATCAATATATATAGCACAATCATCATCGTTTTGTATTTCTATATGATTTCCTGCTCTATGTAAACAGTCCGAGTTGTGTATTTTGATATTTATTCGTTGCCTCATAATGTGTGGTGGTCGAATATGCATAGCTTTAGTCTTCATAGCGTTAATAATAAGCCCGTGGTCATGGCACCATGCCATAACTGCGTTAAATTCTGTCTGCATTATTGCCTCCGCGGCTTCGATGTTTTTATGACTGACTACGATGGCTGTGTCATCAGCATATGCATAGCCTGTCCCTTTTTTGAGAACTGATAGCAAGTTATTTACGTATATTATAAAAATAAGAGGACCTAATTTCGAGCCTTGTGGAACCCCATACCTTGAGTCCTTTTCCTCGCTATATTTATCCATTATTTTTACTTTATATTTTCTACCTTTCAGATAGTTTTCGAACCACTTTAATATAGGTCCTCTTACGCCAATTTGGTCTAGTGTTTGTAAAATGTTTTTATGACACAGCGTATCAAAAGCTTTTTTGAAATCAATGAATAAAACTTTTATATTGTGATTCTTGTCCAGGCTATTGTTTATCCTATTCGTGAAGTCTCCAAGTAATCGGTTTATGCTTTTGTTTTGTCTAAAACCAAACTGGTTGATTTCTAGCAGTTTGTATTTTTCGACGTATTGGTAGAGCCTCCTAGCCACAATTTCTTCTAACACTTTATCAATTGCCGAAAGGATTGAGATTGGCCTATAATTTGAAATTTCGTTTTTTTTACCATCCTTATATATGGGGCGAACAATTGCTGTTTTAAGCATTTGTGGAACAAAAGATTGTTCTAAGCTCGTATTAACTATTTTTGTTATTAAGGGCGCCAGTACCTTTGAGTTATGTTTAAGATCTTTGGGTCTTATACCATCTAATCCCGCAGATTTGTTTTCCTTAAATGAGTTTAAAACATTTTCTATTTCTACGATCGTAGCTTCTTCCAGATACATTGATCGCTGTGCAATACTTGTTGTACCTATATAAGTTTTGCGTTCACATCTATGTATTGTAGTTTCGATTTCTTGTGATAGTTTGTTAGCGAATTTGTTAGCAAGGACATCAAATGGTTCCTCCTTTGCAAAATTTTTTACTAAGACTTCGTCTAGTTTGTTATACTTCTTACCTAGTATTGTGTTAACGAAGCACTGTAGAAAAACTGACATAGAATTTTGTCCAATTGAGATGCAGGAAAGTAAATGTCAATTTGACAAGGACTCGATATTCGGTGTAAATTCCCTAGGTCCAGAAGAAGAGCTCGTTTTCATCAAAACTTTAATACCTTTAAACAGATGAGATGGTAAAGGACTAGCAAAGGCCTCGTAGGGGTAGCATCTGCCGACGACGGATGCTGGCCCGACAAAAAGCGAGTAAGAGCCTCTGCGGCCGAACATCATGCAGCTCTGCTAGTCAGGTCCTACTTTCACATCCTCGTGGTGCCATCTGGAAATTTCCTTACAAGGGAAATTACTGACGGATGAGGCCGAATGGCAAGTATCCTGCGCCTCCAAACAGGATTAGTGTCGGTTGGGCTATGGTCTAGCAAACCATAACCGTAAAACCACTGATTGCTCAGAAGCAAAAACAGCCTCGGATAGAAAAACGGAACAGACCTACAGTGATGAAACTCTAACACATGATGGAACACATGGAACACATGTTGACGACCCTATAATAAAACAAGAAACAAACAAGGACCTTCGGTTCTGTACGTGGAATGGTAGGTCCCTACACAGACCACGTGCGGCCGAACAACTTGCGGACGCCCTAGACCGCTATAAAGCAGACATAACTGCCATCCAGGAAATGCGATGGAATGGACCGGGTAAAAAGCGGATGAAAAACTGCGACAATTACTACGGTGCCTGCTATAGGGAGAGAGGGCAGAGACTATTTGAATGCGGATTTGTTGTGCGGATTTGTTGTTAGAGGACTAAGACATAAAGTCCTAAGTTTCCAGTATGTGAGTGAACGCCTCATAACGATCCGCATCAAGGCAAATTTCTGTAATATCAGGCTCATATGCGTCCATGCCCCCACGGAAGACAAGGGTGACTCAATCAAAGATGATTTCTATGATCTTCTAGACAGAACATACTCCAAATGCCCCAGCTATTATACCAAAATCATACTAGGAAATTTTAACGCTAAGCTGGGTAAAGCATCTTTGAACGGGTCATCATCAACACAGCCTACATGACACCACATCCGATAACAGGCTGATCGATCTTGCCACGGGACGAAATGTTCTTTTAGCCAGCACACGATTTCCCCACCTCGATGTTCACAAAGGCACCTGGCGGTCGCCAGATCAATCAGTCACCAACCAGATTGATCACATCGCGATTGACGTCAGACACTCCTCCACTATTGTTGATGTTCGCACTTTCCGAGGAGCGAACATAGACTCAGACCACTATCTTGTAGTAGCCAAGATACGTCAACGCATAACACGAACACTGCGGAGTAGAGTTAGAACACCAAGCTATGACATCGGAAAGCTACTATCGGCGGAGATCGCCAGTGCCTTTGCCAACCGCGTCTCCCCTAAGCTCTCCGAGACACCTCAATCCTACACTCAGTCAGTAGAGCAATTATGGAGCCTGTGCAAACAAGCCCTGAAGAGCACTGCAACGGAAGTGCTGGGCCTTAAAGCTCCACCACGACGAAACATCTTGTTCGATGACGGGTGTAGAAGAATTCATGCAGAAAAGCAGGAGCATACAAAGCCTCACTACACAAAAAAACAGGAGCGGCTCGTGAGCTCTACGAGCCTAAAATAAGGGAGGAACATACGCTTCTCAAGAGAAAAAAGAAAGAGCACGAGAAGCGGGCGATTGAAAACTTGGAGAGGTGCTATTGCAGACACGACGTTCGAAGATTTTACGAACGGATAAAAGGAATGTCTCAAGGCTATAAAGCCCGAACAGAGGCCTGTAAGGATGAGAACGGACACCTAGTAGTAGAATCGCAGTCGATGCTGAGAATTTGGAAAAATCACTCCTGCAGACTGTATAACGGCGATGACAGCCCACATACCGCCGTCAAGCAGAATGATCCATTTCTTAACGACGAAGATCACAGAGAATTCCGTCTCACTGGCCTCGACGAAGTGGAGATTGCCATGTCGAAACTCAAGTCGAATAAAGCTGCTGGCGCAGATGGACTGTCTGCTGAGCTCTCCAAAGCGGCTGGGGGTGAGCTGGATGAGCATGCACCGGCTCATCTGTAAGATATGGTCAGAGGAATGCATGCCCCAGGAATGGAGCTTCAGCATTGTTTGCCCGGTCGACATGGCGTAGATAACGCGCTGGTTGGGTAGAAAAAGCAATGCTCGTGCTGATGCAGGTCGCGGATATTGTGTCAAATCTGGCGTAAACAAGGGCTGCCCGGAAGGTGGCGTCCTGTCTCCGTTGATATGGTGCATGGTGGTCGACTCCCTGCTCGATGCTCTCAATGCCTCTGGAACCTATGCCCAGGCATATGTGGATGATGTCGCCGTTCTCGCTGTCGACTCATGTTAAGCGACTGTCTGTCTCAAACCACAGGCAGCGCTAAATGTGATCGAAGAGTGGTGCATGAGAAATGGGCTGTCAGTTAATCCTTTCAAGACTGATGTCATTCTCTTCGCGAGAGGGAGGAAAAATGCCGGCATGACGCAGCTGGTGCTGAAAGGCATTCCCATCCCGGTATCCAAGGAAGCTATGTACCTGGGAGCTATCTTAGACAGCAAGTTCCTTTCGGCGAAGCATGTTGAGTCAAAACCCACCAAAGCGCTGTCAGCGTTCTGGTAATGCAAAGCTGACTTTGGTAAAATATGTGGTTTATTACCGGCAGAGGTCCTCCGTGGCTCAGTGGTTAGTGTGTTGAACTCTGACGCACGATGAGCGAGTTCAGATCCCGATAATACCAACGCCATCGGATGTTTATTTCGTGGCGTCCCTTCTGAGCGGGGTACTGAGCCGTAGGTCCCGTTCACCTGTGTCAAAAATAAATCACACACAACTTGGGTGATTGAGAGAAGCTTGGATCTAGTTCTTCATGGGCTGTAATGCCACCAAAGAAGAAAGAAAGGTCCTCTCGATCTAGACTGCGATGTTGTCTGGAGGAACAGGCTAAAAGGAAAACGTATTGTAGCCTCTTTCTAAAAATTCCGAAGAAGGGTTTGTCCCAGCTGTACGGTGACTGTACGGGCGCTGCTCTAGATGCTATGATGAAACTTCCTCAGAGGGTGTGCATTGAGAACCATGTCTCGTCTGAAGAGAATTGGTTTCTGGTACAACTCACATTGGAATGTCAGTTCGCTTGCGAGGCAAATATCCTACTACCCGTGGCTCATGGATATCCATTCTGGCGCAATGACACCTATTATCCTATGCGCTATAACTTCACAGTCGAATTTCCATGGCGTCAGTATTGGTCCCGGCTACATACTGAACGAGGAGAGGATTGTCTTCGCAGTTTCACAGATGGCTCCAAGCTTATGCTGGGGTCCAGCACTGGGTTTTTTTTTTTTTTTTTAATGCGAACACTTCCGACTTCGACTTCCACTTCCACTTTTTGTTAGGAAAATATACGCCGGTCTTTCAGTCAGAGATATGCGCAATCCTGAGGGCTATTCACTATGTTGTGAAGCATTAGGGGAAGGGTAAAAATATATGCGTCTGCAGTGACAGCTACGCTGCACAAAAAGTGTGTCCAACCCTTTAGCCAGCTCCAAGTTAGTGTATGAACTTAAGGCCCTCCTGAACAAAGTCAGTAAACTAATCTCGCTAAGGCTTGTTTTGGCCTCAGGTCATTCTGGTATCCTAGGAAATAAGATTTCTGATGAACTCCAGGATGCAGGATGACTAAGCGCGAGCCCCCTGATGTCTGCAAAAAATCCATTGCATTCTTCTTATCCTTAATGAGAATTGACTGCAGAAGACTGACGGGCGTCATTACGGGCCATTACACTTTTGCCAAACATCTCTGCATGAGAGATGCCTGTGAGACGCCTACTTGTGCTGCATGTTGCGAAGAGGACGACAAAGCAGAACACTTTCTCTGTGACTGTTCCGCCCTTGTTATCGTACGGTGGCGCACCCTTGGGCCTAAGTGGTGTATGCTGAATCTCGTAGCTCTACATCAGTGGAGCTCCCGGAGAAAACGGAGAAAATAAAGCAACGGCAGGTATCTCTGTGGCTGTACAATGGACCGGTATTTGTGTCTAAGTGTTTCAAAAGATAGCAGAAGTCCACGAAAAATACCCAAAAACCCTATTATTGCCGAAAGCAATAATAGAAGGGCTAGAAAAGCTAAAGGTGGAGAGGACTCTGATAGGGCTGATCAGCGAGTTGTTACTAACGCGCAAGATTCACTCTAAGTGGGGAAGCCTAGTAACTACCAGAGTGGTTACCAAGGGAACCCCGCAAGTTGGGGTCCTTTCACATCTTCTCTGGAATGTAGTTGTGAACGAACTACTAATCAAACTGGAGAAAGAAGGCCTGGACGTTGTTGCCTACGCCGATGACGTTGCCATCTCAATCTCAGGCAAATACCTATCCACACTGAATGACCGCATGCAATCGGCGTTCTCATTTCTGTGCAAAAGGGCGAATAGTAACGGGCTCAGGGTTAATCCCCAGAAAACGGAGCTCGTGCTATTTACCAAAAAGCATAAAATCCCGGAAAACTGCCCTATCATTCTGCTCGATACCAGGCTAACCCATTCCTCTAGTGCCAAATTCCTTGGCATTATACTCGATAGGAAATTGACTTGGAAGAGCAATACAATTGAAAGAGCCAAAAAAGCAACAATAGCTCTCTACACATGTAAGAAAGCCCTAGGAAAAAAATGGGGATTCAACCCCAAGGTCACCCTATGGCTTTACATCATGATAGTCTGGTGGACTGCACTGGACAAGACAACATACCACACACAACTCGAGAAGGTACAAAGGTTGGCATGTATGTGCATTACCGTTGCCCTTAGGTCCACACCAACGGCTGCGCTTAACATGATACTAGACCTTACACCACTCGATATTTTCGGTAAGCAAATTGCCACACACGGCCATAAGACTAAAAGCCAACTCGAATTGGGCGACTATGTCACTGGCCACTCCTCCATCCTGCAAAACAGGATTACTATGGCAGAAAACTTGGACCACATAGAACCCACCATAATCTTGGACAAGAACTTCACGACCATATATCAGGACAGACAGAACTGGACTCGTCAAACTCAACCCCGCAGAAAATGCGTGGATTTCTACACTGACGGGTCTAAAACCAAAGACGGGGTGGGCAGTGGAGTATTCTGCAAACAACCTAAGCTTTATAAATCTCTAAAATTACCAGATCACTGCAGCGTTTTCCAGGCGGAACTGTTGGCACTAAAAGAGGCTTTATCTTGGCTGAAGTGGAACGTAATATCCACCACGGATATTCGAATTTTCACAGACAGTCAAGCAGCCTTAAAGTCGTTGGTGTCCTATGTGTACACATCAAGATCTAGTCTCGACTGTCGCCGATATCTTAACGAGATGGCAGAACAGTTCAACATACAGCTTATCTGGATACCAGGACATAGCGACATTACAGGTTATGAAAAAGCCGACACACTCGCCGAACTAGGAACGACGCTACAATCAATCGTGGCTTGTGAGGGAGTACCCCTTACAACCATTAAACATTCTCTAGCCAATCTCGCCAGGGCCGAGACGAACCTGAGATGGACCCAGGGACATACGCGTCATCACCAGGCAAATCTGGCCTCTGCTTGACAGCCAACGCACAAGGAGTATAATCTCCCTAAAAAGTACTGACATCTACAAGGTCATTGGTGCCATCACAGGACACTGCCTCATTGGCAGTCACGCACAAAAACTAGGAATAGTTCCGAATGATTTCTGCAGAAGTTGTCAGGACGAGGAGGATTCGATCACTCCTTCTCTGTGCCTTCCCAGCTTTTTGCAACATCAGGAAACGTTACCTAGGCTCTTACTTTTTTAACGGTCCGACAGATGTTCAGAAAGTAGGGATACCTGACCTTCTTAACTTCTTAAGAAGCACAAAATGGTTCATTCATGGTGCATTCTTCTCAATTCTGGGAAGGCTACAAACCTACCTACCTACCTACCTACCTACCCAAAAGCACAAATATTAATCCAATCATTTGTGGGTGCTTCACCAGGGCAGCAACGAGCCAGGAAGGGCTGGAAACGTATTACATTTTTTGAATCCTCTACAGGCAGAGGACAGTTCATCACGTCTGGACTGCTGCGGTATTTTACTAGAACTAAATGATTATAAACATTGAAACAACATTACACGTCAACTGCGAGCGGAACCTTACATTTCTTACAAAAATATAGACAAGTATAGCCATCTAGGTCATGAGCGAACAATTCTCTACTCGCCGGTATGATTTGCAAAACGTCCACATCACTCAAATCACATTCCTGCCAAATAGGCACAAATAGCATCCAACTAATCATCAGAAAGTATGACGATGATATGGTAATTTCCTATTAAACCGGGCCACCGAGCTGCCCGGCCACCTAAATAGCATCCTATTACGCCTACCACTTTGCCTAAATGCTCGATAAAACTGCTTTAGTTCCTCGAGCAGTTCGAGCTCCTCCACATCACTATCAAGTGGTTGTGAGTAGTTTTCATGCGAAAAATAGCAAAAATGACTTTTTTTTTTTTTGCTTTTAGTTGCAACGTATCTGTGTCACGAGAAGGCGTCGGGTAGTGGTTAATGAAGGAATCTACACATGGAAGCACACTACATCATTAGTACGTTCTCTGGTTGCAGTAATTAAATTTGATTTCAGAACCACTACAGTGTAGAAGGAAATGTGAACGGCTTCAAGATGAACGGGCGATCTAATGCAACCCTTCGTGAAATCCTTAAACCCAATCCTTACCATCAAATTGGAACAATTTAACAACACCGACGTTGCTCTGCATTAATTATCCAAAGGAACAATTTTATTCCGATGGCATAACCAAGAAGCTTGGGGGAATATGATCACCACGAGTGGCTTTAATATATCGCAAGAGGTAGCGTCCGCTTGTAACATCTGCTCCATCTATCCGGATGAGTGTATGGCAGACAATGGCTTCTAGTTTCGAGATTCCGACTCAGTTTCAGGGATATACGAGTAGAAACCGAAATAGATTGTAGGGACTATGGGATTCGGTTGGAGGGTGGATGAAATTTTTGAATCTAATTAACAAGTTAAATCCATGCGCTATTAGTGACCCGTTCAATTATTTAACCTCATTCTGTGTTTGCTCTTCAGCTTACCTTATGTACTTGCTCCAATTTGTTTTACCCTCACCCGCTTCGTAGTGCCCAATTCTTACCTTCCACTCTATGTCCTTTTGCCCTCTACCCTATTCTTCTTTCTTGACTTCATTAATTAAATTGCAGGCGTAGATGAGAACAGGACTAACTAATGAAGGCGATATGGTGGAGAAAGAAGTACGTAATACCAAGAAAAAAGGAATTTTAGGGGAATCGCAAATTGTTTTCAAGTATCGCTCTATTGCTGGAGCCATTTTTTAATCGTCCCTTACATTTGTAGCTAGAGGGCTTAAGCTCGTTAATTAAAAGACGAGGTGGGAATCGAAAAAGGCGTTTTACGCTTGTTTTTCTGTTTTTTTAATTTGTTCTGCATTGCCTTTCTGTTGTTACGGCTTTCGAAAGTAATGGCTCCTTATTAGGGCGCTACACAGGAAAAGGATGTGCGTTGTGTCCTTGTGTTAAATTGGAGACTTCAAGGGCTCTGCAGATGAGTGCTTGTATGTATATGTGCTCTTGCGAACGTCGAATTTATTTGAGTTTAATTTAATGATACTGGGTTGAATGGTAGTACCTTGACACATAGTCCTGTACACGTACATGTTTGGGAAAACAGAAAAACACACTTTACTCTCAATGATTATTTCCCTTTGCGCTAATCTCAACGGAGACTTCATAGTACCAGCAGTAACGTGGCTATTCGATTGGATGCATACTACCTTAAAGCCAAAAATAGAAGAAAAATTCCACGGTAAATGTCATTTACTGTCAGCGTCAAATGAAAGTGTACATCTCCGAATTTCAGTTTCGACACTTCTACGCTATCGATAGTCTCCTTGGCATTAACTCAACCAACTCTTTAGTGAATTCAACTGAAATTTTCATCACTCTTTTAGTAACCACGCCCTTAACGCGTCCTTCCTAGTTGCTAAATGATTGCGAATCTGCCTGTCTAAACAGTTCCACAATTCCCACAAGTCAATTCAGCATAGTTAGCCACGTCAATGCCCCTGCTCCCTTCAGGAGCAGGAATAGAATAGAACCTATGTTGAACCTTACCTAGGGACAAGACACCCGACCTATCCGCACAACCCTGCGGAATTAGACAGCTTAGTAAAGGAGCTGACAGGTATCCTCAACAGAGCACTGTCTAAATCTTGTGCGGTTAGCACCCCCAGAGGAAAACCCAAACCCCCCTGGTGGAATGAAGAGATAGCCTCCCTTAGGAAAGAGAGCAGAAAGCTCTTAAACAAAGCAAAATGTACCCGCATGCAAGGGGATTGGGACCTCTACAAGAAGGCACTTAAATCCTTCAAGGCAGCGACCAGGAAGGCCAAAAGGAAATCTTGGAGGAACTACTGCGAGAATATCAAGGCGCTCTCCGAAGCTTCTAGAATAAGCAAGATACTGGCTTCGGCCCCGTACAACCCAAACCACCTAAAGCGGAATGATGGTTCCTGGACGACCTCCAGAACGGAAGCCCTAGAACTAATTCTGAACGCAGACTTTTCGAATAGTAGTGACTCGGCTATGACTCCTCGTCAAGTCATCCAGCCGCCGACTTCCTCCATTGAGCATGCTCCCAACCTGGTCAACAACAAAATTGTTCTATGGGCTCTGAAAAGCTTTGAACGCTACAAGTCTCCGAGACCGGATGCGATCATACCAGTAGAGCTCCAGCAGGTAGCAGATCTCATCCTCCCCTGGCTTGTGGTAATATACAAGAGTTGCCCCTCACTGTCATATATCCCCAGCAAGTGGAAAGTAACCAAAGTCATTTCCATACCCAAGGCTGGCAAAAGCTCACGTCTTACTTCTTTTCTATTAAAAACTCTAGAGAAGATTTTAGACGCTCACATACGTCACAGCTGTATCTTAGGAAGGCTGTCGAATAACCAACACGCCTACAGAAAAGGCAAATCGGTGGAAACAGCACTCCACTCACTGGTCAGCAAAATAGAAAGGTCACTGATCTGATCTGGGTGTTACGGGATCAGCGATAGAACTGGTACGACAACTGCTAACGTAAATAGTAGTCAAAACCAGCTTCGCTGGTGCCGTCTCAACTAGAATGGTCAACAGATGAACACCACAAGGTGGAGTACTCTCCCCTCTCCTCTGGAACGTGGTGGTCAACAAACTACTACTGTTAATAGAACAGGAAGGGTACGCTGTGACCGCCTATGCAGATGACATTGCTATTGCCACCACAGGAAAATTTTCCAGCACTCTAAGTGACCTAATGCAGGGTGCATTACGTACGGTAGAAACCTGGACGCAGTACTGTGGACTTGGGGTTACTCCTAAGAAGACCGACCTAGTACTGTTTATAAAATTCCGCCCTTCAACCCCCCGAGGTTGGCTGGAACCGAACTAATAATCAAAGAACAGGCTAGATACCTAGGCCTTGTCCTTGACAGGAGGCTGAATTGGAAACCTAACATTCTTGATCCTGTCATCGAAGCAACCACTGCCCTCTACAGCTGTAAGAAAGTGGTGGGCAGAAAGTGGGGTTTCCAACCAAGCACTATGCATTGGCTCTACACAGCAGTTATAAGGCCCATCCTCCTATATGGCATCGTAGCCTGGTGGACTGCTCTGGACAAGCCAGTCTACCGAAACCTTTTGGGGAAGGTACAAAGATCGGTCTGTTTACTTATAAGCGGAGCGATCAGATTAACCCCCACGGAGGCCCTAAATATCCTATTACATTTTCCACCGTTGGACCTCTTCAGCAAGCAAGTTGCTGCCTGCGCGGCCCTACGAATTAGGGGCATAGGAAAATGGCCCACACTACAAAAAGGACATACAACCATTCTTAAGCAGTTCAAAGTACCCATGGACACAGACACATCATGGGTGTGTTGTGTGAGTGTGTTCACTAGGAACTTCGAAGTTCCATTCATCCAGGGAGGAATGGGCTGAAGGAAAAGGTATACCACAGGACTCTATCTCCCTCTACACCGACGGCTCCATGATGGAGTCCGCTGCAGATAGTGGAGTCTTCTCCAAGGAACTTAACCTCAACCTATCATTCAGACTCCCAAATCACTGCAGTGTGTATCAGGCAGAATTAACAGCGATACCGGAGGCCCTTCCACGACTCAGGATCAATGTTATATCCGCTAAGGATATGCATGACGAGATGGCTGAACAGTTCAACATTAAAGTATTGTGGGTACCCGGGCGTAGGGATATTCCAGGAAACTGCGCGGCCGACGAACTCGCAAAATTAGAGTCAAGCACACTCTGTCTTCCTACCCTCGGGTACATCAAAACCCCAATAAGCACGGTAAAGCACATGATAAAACTTCGAACCATAGAGGCGACCAACCTCCAATGGAATGAGAGTAATATCGGCTTTATCACTAAACAAATCTGGCCTAAGCTAAGCCTAGGACGAACAAAGGACCTAGTGGCAACCAAAAGGGCTACTTTGAGCACTCTAGTGGGTGTCATTACAGGTCATTGCATCATTGGAAAACACGCCGCCAGACTAGGGCTGCCCTCCAATGACTTTTGCCGCGGCACAACTCCATCGCTTCATCAGAAGCACCGGTTGGTTCTCAGGTAGCGGATCAGGGTAATGATCCTTGTGGTATCACAATGGGCCGACTTCGGCCTAGGTATGGATTATGCCAACCACTTGAACCTAACCTAACCTAAGGTCTAAGGATTGCGAAGACCTGTTCGATAAAGTAGCCATCCCTTTATGAATTTGGTCGTACACTTGAGGTCGTTGTCCTGTTAAAAGACTCAAAATTTATTGAACCCTTCTCTGCCGTGCTGTGTGAACGCCTGAAACCATTTGTGGACAATTTGATAGGTCCCCATTTGGTGGCGTTACAGCCCATGAAGGACTAGAGCCAAGCTTCTGTCAATCATCCGTGTCGTGTGTGACTCATTTTTCACACAGGTGGAGGGACATACCTGTCTGCTGAGCTTCTTATGGTGGCTGGAGATGAGCTGGTGTATGCACCATCTCATTTGCAAGGTATGGTCGTAGGAAAGCATGCCCGACGAATGGAATTTCAGCATCGTATGCCCGGTCCATAAGAAAGAGACTCCTATAAATGCGCCAACTATACTGGAATAACTCGTCTTAACATCACATATAAGATCTTCTCTGCCGTATTGTGTGAATGCCTGAAAACGTTTGTGGATAACCTGATCGGCTATTATCAGTGTTGTTTCAGGTCAGGTAAATCCACAATAGACACAATATTTACGTTACGTCAGATCTTGGAGATGACACAGGTATACCAAATCGACGCTCACCACCTGCATATGACAGCGTGTATAGAGATGAGCTATACAAAGCCATGTCTAGTTTTAACATCCCTGCTAAACTGTGCAGGATGACAATGGAGAATTTTCGCTGCTCCATTAAGGTCGGATTTAGTCAAGGTGACGCGCTGTCATGCAACTT
Organism: Eumerus sabulonum; assembly: GCA_951905685.1. Taxonomy (NCBI): domain Eukaryota; kingdom Metazoa; phylum Arthropoda; class Insecta; order Diptera; family Syrphidae; genus Eumerus; species Eumerus sabulonum. The sequence continues at coordinate 32,856,953 of OX645060.1, forward strand.
TTTCAACATCGTGCTTGAAAAGATCGTGCAAGAGTCACTGGCCAACACAAGAGGTACGATTTATTTCAAGTCTACGCAATTGCTTGCGTACGCCGACGACATTGACGGGATTGGACGGACACAGCGAGACGTCAATGAGACCTTTGTAAGCATGGAGGTAGAAACGGCTAAGATGGGTTCAAGGTTAATGAGGGTAAAACCAAATATCTGCTTTTATCTAAAAGAGACGGTCAACACCGACGTATTGGCCAGAACCTCACCATTGGCGGATATAACTTTGAAGTGGTCAAGGAAATCGTCTACCTTGGCTCACTGATGACCGGCGACAACAACACAAGCGCCCAGATAAAACGCAGAATCACTCTTGGCCATCTCCGTTGCTCAACGGGCAATTGAGAATTAGAGCCCTCTCTCGGAAAACCAAGGTGACACTATAAAAGACCTTGATCATCCCAGTCCTCCTTTACGGTGCAGAGGCTTGGACCTTAACAAAAGCGGATGAAGATGCCCTTGGTCGTTTCGAGAGGAAAATTCTGCGCACTACCTACGGTCCCGTTTGTTCGAATGGTGTATGGAGGAGAAGATTTAACGAGGAATTGTACGGGTTGTACAGCGACTCCGGCCTGGTACGACGTCTACGTATACAGCGTCTAAGGTGGCTAGGCCATATAGAGCGCACAGGAAATACAGCTCCGACCCGAAGAGTCTTCGAATCCACCCCGTAAGGAAGGCGCGGCAGAAGTAAGGAAGGGACCTACAGTTTAATGCCGATTCCGAACGGCGTGAGTCGAGAAGCGACGCGGGGTTTTGCGAGTACTCCACCGAGGAGGGACGTCGCGAAATAAACATTCGATGGCGTTGGTGTTATGGGGTTTCGAACTCGCTCATCGTGCGACGGAGTCCGACACACTATCCACTGCGCCACGGTGCCCTCAATATCGTTTCAGGTCAGGAAAATTCGCTATAGACCAGATATTCACACTACGGCAGATCTTGGAGGGGGCCCATGAATTTCAGGTCGACACACGTAACCTTTTCGTCGATTTAAAAGCCGCATATTACAGGGTCTATAGGGACGGGCTCTATAAAGCCATGACATATTTTGACATCCTCAGAAAATTCGGTTTTAAAGGGGAATAATGAAGAATTCTCGCTTCTCCATTAAGGTCGAAGAGTTAACCGGGGCCTTCGTTGTTAAAAAAGGTTTTAAAAAGCGCGATGCACTATCAGCACTGTCATGTGCTTTTTTCAACACCATGCTTGAAAAGAACTTGCGGAATTCACTGGCCAATACAAGTGGCGCGAACTAATTCAAGTCTGCTCGCATACGCTGAAGACATTGACTTGATTGGCAGAACGCAGCGAGACGTTAATGAAGCTTTTGTGAGCATTGAAGCAGAAGCGGCTAAAGTGGGTCTGAAGGTAAACAAGGGCAAAACCATATACACATATGCTGTCAACAAAGAAATACACACAACACCGACGTCTTGGCCAGAAGGTCACTACTGGCAGTTACAACTAGGATGTAGTCAAGGATTTCGTCTAATTTGGCTTGCTGGTAACAAGCAGCAATGACACCAGCTCAGGTCCAAAGAGTCTTCGACCCCAATCCCGAGGGAAGATGTTGCAGAGGACAGCGGCATCTAAGGTGGCACACACGGATGGAAAGGAAACTAAGGTCTCGGTTAACACCTTACCGATCTTAATGGAGAAGCGAGAATTCTCTATTTTTTCCTGCACAACCGAGTTTGCCAGAAATATCTCGTCCCTATATGTGAGATGCGCCTTTAAAATCGAAGAAAAGGTCACCTACATATGTCGACCTGAAATTGATTGGTCTTCTTCAAGATCTGCAGCAGTGTGAATATCTGATCTATCGTGGATTTCCCTGGCCTAAGCCCACATTGATAGGAACCTGTCAGATTGTCCACAAATGGTTTCATGTGTAACACAGCATGGCAGAGAAGATGTTATACGCAATGACAAGGACACTTATTCCCCTATAGTTGGCACAGTTATAATAGGGGTCTCCTTTTTTACGGATTGGGTAAACGATACTAAGATTCCATTTATCGGGTATGGGATGGGGCATGTTACCAACAAACTCATCTCCAGCTGCTTTAAATAGCGCAGCAGGTAGGCCGTTTGCACAAGCAGCTTCATTAGATTTCAGTTTTGAAGTCGCAATCTTAACCTCGTCTAAGTCGGGTGGACGGAATTCTCTCTCATCTTCGTCCAGTATGTGCGTTCTGCCTGACAGCTGTATCTTGACCATCCTGGCCGTTACGCAGTCCGCAGAAATATAAATAGTCGACACTGTGCAGATCTCACTATGCCATACTTCTAAGTAGAGATCAAAGAATGTCATGAATCTTTATACCCGAGGCAAAGCGATCAACCCATACTGCAGCCCTCGAAACGTTGCTTCAACGTTTCTGGAACTTTTTTTCCAGGATAAGGCAAATAAATCGGCGCTGCAACTTAAGGAATTAGCTCAATGGACGTTCTCCAAAATAGGGCACGCCAAAACAGTGATCTAAGTCAAGTCACGGACTACTTAATCCCGACCCTAGACTACAAGATTCTATATAAAACAACAATTCCCAGCCGACGACAATGAAAGGGGAATGAATTTCCAAGCAAAGGCAAAGGTGGAGAACAGGCACTGGTGTGGGCAGCAGTATGTATGCCCCGACCCCGAAAATCGGCCAATTCTTTAGACAGCCGAATCATTGTAGTGTATTCCAAGTTGAAATAACGACAATTCATGTTGCCGCCAATTAAGACCAAAATCGATCAGGCACTGGCGCAAATCTCTTAATGATTTATCGAGCAGCTGCGTGGTTCCGTTTTGCTGGGCATAGGTACCCGTGAAGCTAATGAACTAACCAAAACAGCCACCACACTGGAGCTGTCGACTGTTAAGGGAAATCCACCCACCAATGGAAACGCAAAAATATAAAATCTTGAAACAAGCACTGCAACAGGCCAATGTGATATGGCGTATCCTTGAAACATGCAACTACGCGGCCCAGGTACTGTTAACCTAGATCCACAAGCCTGTTTAAACTACGAAGGCAGTATGTAAACAGCCTAATCGGAGTCCTAACAGGACATGACGCTTTAGGAAAACATGCTACTAGACTAGGACTGCCATATGATGACTATTGCAGTAGGTTTTTTTTGTTTTTTTTAATTTGCGCGCACTTAAGGTCTAATAACCTTATTATGTCGGTGACACAGTGCGGGCAGAAGGTAGAGAGGAAGAGGAATAGAGGAGATGCCGATGGACATTGATCTTAAATGCTTGCATTGATGATCATGTTGCATTGAGGGGGGAAAACCGAATCCGGCAGGGAGTTCCAGATTCGTGTGGTTCGGTTAATGAAAGATTCTCTATATTTGACAGTACGTCCGAAAGCGGGCTTCAGAGTATATTCGTGAGCATTCCTAGAGAGACGTGTATTGCGGGAGAAATGTTGAAGGGGCGGAATGCAACTGGCTATTTCATCAGAGCATTTTTGGTGGTAGTAACGATAAAACAGGGAGAGGCAGGTAACATTCCTGCGGTGTTCCAGCGAGTCTAATGTTTTGGTAATGCTGGAGTCACCTATCAGTTTTATGGCTCGTTTTTGTATTCTGTCTAGTAGGTGCAGTGAGGTCTTGGAAGCACCGGACCAGACATGAGCGTTAAATTCTAATTTGGAGCAAATGAACGCCTTATAGACTGTAGCCAGATCTGAGGGTGAGAAATGTTTCTTGCATTTGTATAAGAATCCTAGGCATTTCGCAGCATTCTTGGCGACACTGAATATATGGTCGCTCCAATTAAGATTGTGAGCAACGCTCATACCCAGGATGGAAAGCTTTACAGTTTCTGAGATGCAAGTGCCATTCATGGATAATACTACTTACTTACTTACTTATCAGGCCTGCGATCCATGGAGGATCTGAGCCTGAGCTATAGCTGCCTTCCATCCTTGACGGTCCCGGGCACGCTGCTTCCAGTTGTCAAGACCAAGATGTCTTACATCCGCGATTACTTGGTCTTTATACCGGAGGTTCGGTCTTCCTCTTCTTCTCGAACCAGGAGGCTCGGAGTCGAAGACCCTCTTAGCTGGAGCGTTGATGTCCATGCGCTCGATGTGGCCGAGCCAGTGTAGTCGACGGGTCCTTGCTTTCCGGACTACATCCACATCTTGGTACAGCTCGTAGAGTTCGCGGTTGTGTCTTCTTCTCCATTCACCTTCCTCACAGACAGGACCAAATATCCGGCGCAGAATTTTTCTTTCGAAAGAACCCAAAATCAGCTCCGCTGTCCTGCTTATCGTCCAGCTTTCGGCTCCGTACAGCAAGACTGGCAGAATGAGCGTTTTGTAAAGCATGACTTTGGTCTTTCGAGTGAGGAGTTTTGACCCCAGTTGTTTGGACAAGCCGAAGTAGCAGCGGTTGCCAAGGGCGATTCTGCGCCGGATCTCCACTATGGTGTCATTTGTGGAATTTACGTTTGCCCCGAGGTAGACAAACTCCTTAACTACCTCGAAATTGTAGCTGTCAATTGTTATGTTTTGTCCCAGGTGGTGAGCGACGGATTGGTTTTTGCTTGACAGCATGTATTTCGTTTTGTCCTCATTGATCTTAAGGCCAATTCGCTTCGCCTGTTCTTCAATCGCCGTGAATGCTTCCACAATGCCATGGCGAGAACACGCGATGATGTCGATATCATCCGCGTGTCCTAGCAGCTGGATGGACTTGTAAAAGATAGTGCCTTCCCTGTTGACGCCTGCCCGTCGCACTATCTGCTCCAGCACCAGGTTGAAGAAGTCACATGACAGCGCATCTCCTTGCCGAAATCCGGTGCATGTTTCGAATGGTTCCGAGGTCCTAGAACCGAGTTGCACTTTGCATCGCGTGTTTTTTAGCGTGGCGCGACACAACTGGATCAGTTTTACAGGGATCCCGAATTCGGCCATCGCCCCAAACAGTGCTTCACGATGAATGCTGTCGTATGCGGCTTTGAAATCGATGAAAAGATGGTGTGTGTCGATTCGAAACTCGTTGGTCTTTTCCAGGATTTGTCGAAGTGTGAAAATTTGGTCTATAGTTGATTTGCCGGGCCGGAAGCCGCACTGGTAGCTGCCGATTAGTGCGGTGCAAAATGGTTTTAGACGTTCACACAATACGCTGGACAGGATCTTGTATGCGACATTGAGCAGGGATATACCTCTATAGTTCTTACAAGAGGTAGGATCGCCTTTTTTGTGGATGGGGCATATAGAGCTGGTATTCCAGTCGTCGGGCATGCTCTCATCTTCCCAAATTCTGCAGATGATCTGGTGCATGCTCCCTACCAGAACATCGCCGCCAGCCTTGAAGAGCTCTGATGGCAAGCCATCTGAGCCTGCGGCCTTGTTGTTCTTCAGCTTCTGAATAGCTGTGCCGACTTCTTCTATGCTGGGTGGGAGGACTACTTCAGCGGCTGGAGTTGGGATTTCCACAGTCCCTACCACTCTCTCTTGATCATGCTCGTTAAGCAACTGCTGGAAGTGCTGCTACCTCGCAGTTTCGAAGAGCCAGGGTGCCCATTTTGAGGCCTCCTGCAAGGCCTTTGGCTTTCTTGTAAAAGGCTCGTATTTTATGTCTATCCCTAGACTCCTCGATATCCTTGAGCTGGGAGGCTTGCGAAGATTCTTTTCTTTTGTCGCAGTAGTTTCTTCTCCTCCCTTCTTCTGGCTCGGTACTCTTCTCGCGCTGCCCTGGTTTTCCTCTGCAGCGCCTTTTGGTACGCCTCGTCGGTTGCTGCCTTTTTCTGCTCACACTCGCCATCATACCACGGGTTTCTTGTCGGGGGTGGTAGGTATCCTAAGGTGGTTTCGGCTACTTCCTGAATGGCTGAGCGGCAATGCAGCCACATATTATTGGCATTTGTGTTCGACGTAGGCATACCGTAGAGTCTTTCGCTCAGCTGCTCCCTGTAGACTCTGGCAACCTCCGGTGTGCTCAGGCGCCCAATGTCGAACCTCCTCCTGATGGGCTGGTGCTGCTTTCTGACATTGGACAGTCGAGCTCTGAATCTTGCTGCTACGAGGAAGTGGTCAGAGTCGACATTTGCCCCTCTGAATGTTCGCACATCCAGGATGTTAGACGCGTGCCTTGCGTCAATGAGCACATGGTCGATTTGGTTGGCGCTTCGACCTTCCGGAGATCGCCAGGTTGCTGTGTGGATTCGCTTGCGAGGGAATCTTGTGCTACTTATCACCGCATTACGAGCTGTCGCAAAGTCAGCGAGTCGGAAGCCGTTATCTGTTGTTGTATCGTGGAGGTTGTGTTTTCCGATCACTCCGCCAAGAGTGTTCTCCTTACCGATTTTGGCGTTCAAGTCCCCGAGCACGATTTTTACATCGTACTCCGGACAAGCTCCGTAGGCGTTGTCCAGGAGGTCATAGAAGTCCTCCTTGATAGGGTCTTCAGTCTCATGTGCACATATAAAGCTGATGCTATAAAATCTGCCTCTGATGCGGATCACAGCCAGGCGATCACTTATAGGTTTAAAGTCGATGACCTTCGACCTTAACCGCTTTCCCACTACAAATCCGCATCCCAGTAAGTGCAACCTTTTGTGACAGCTGTAATAAATGTCGCATAGATAATGGCTGCGGGTTATTTATACGCTTTAACGACAAGAGACAGCGTTGTGTTTTGGAATCATTAAATTCCACTCTATTGTTTTTACTCCATTGGATGATGCTGTCGATATCGGAATTTAATGAGCTTGACATACGCTGCCGCTCATTATCTACAACCGAAGTGCAGGGTTGTAAACTGGTGAACGAATATGAGAAGCTGAGGGTACTGTCGTCAGCGAAGGAGTGAATTGGATTAGAAGTAATAGACAAGAGATCATTTATAAAAATAAGAAAGAGTGTCGGAGACAAAACGGAGCCCTGGGGAACACCGGCATTTACAAAGTGAGTATCAGACTTGAATCCGTCCAAAACAACTTGAATTGAACGATTCGAAAGGTAGCTTCTAATCCATTGAAAGAGAGACTCATCGATCCCAAAAGCACGCATTTTCGACAAAAGGGCTTCATGCCAAACCCTGTCAAATGCTTTCGAAATATCCAGTGCAACAATATTGCTTTCACCTGCTTGGTGAAGCGAGTGATTCCACTTTTCAGCGAGATATGCCATCATATCACCAGTGGATCTGTTACTGCGGAAACCGTATTGGCGGTCATTGAGGAGTTTCCGTAATTCAAGATATTTCATAAGCTGACGGTTAATCAGCGTTTCCATGACCTGGGAAGGGACGTTAGTGCAATGGGTCGGTAGTTGGAGGGAGAAGATGATTCGCCTTTTTTGGGTATAGGCTGGACAAATGCTGTTTTCCACTTACTCGGAAAGAGCCCAGAGGTGTAGGAAAGGTGAAAAAGCTTACGCAGTGGTTTTGCCAGCGTAGAAGAACACCTCTTCAGAACTATTGGAGCAATACCATCTGGACCAGCGGATTTGAGTATGTCGAGACCTTTAAGAACCCTTGCGACTGTACGAGTGCGGAAGTGGATTGGTCCCATGGACGACTTAGTTGAGTTTTTTAAGTTTTTTACAAACGACCAGAAACTTTTGCTACCTTTGGGACATTGAAGGATTTTACGCCTTAATTTCTGGTCGGATTGGAATTTAATCCATCGAATGTGGGTGTTGCAGTCATTTCTGGCTCGTATGAACTTTTTTCGGTTTTCCTCAGAACTGTTTGCCTTGTAGGTCCGAAAACTTAGCTCCCTGAGCCTAATAGCCTCTTTGCAGCCTGGTGCTTTTAATCTTGCTGGGAATAAAATTTGCCCTGCTAATTCGGATATTGTTTACGATAATATCAGTTGTGGCGTCCACGTCGTTGTCGAGGAAGCACGACGACCAGTTAAAGATCCGAAAGAAGTTGTTAAGGCCGCACCAGTTGGCTTTCTCGTATAGCCATAGTGTTCTCTTAGGAGCTTTTTCTTTAACTGGATGGTGGGAGTTCGAGAATTTTGCTGATATCATGCAGTGGTCAGACAAGCCTAGGGGTTCCAATACATCGATCGTGTATTTGTCAGGCTGGTGTCATGATGAGGAAGGGGAAAAATCTCTACCCCCCTATGCAATTGCCCTACCCTAGCCTCCTCAAGAAGACGGTTTTTGGAATCTATCTAAAATGGAGATCAACAAACTATCGAATTTCATTTAAAACTCAAAATGGTTCCAAGAGTAGTGGTGACCAAGCCGACCCGAGTGCTACCCACAATGCACCGATCTTAGTCTGAGGGATCCCCGTCGCTTCACGGAAGGAAGCCACGTAACCTGACCTAACCTACGGGTGCCCACCGCAAGTATGCATCGCATTTTTTGGAATAAATGAATGGTCAAGCCTTTCTGAATACAAAGGTTCGAAGTTTTACACTTGTTAAGAAAGTGAAGATTTTATGCTTTTGGCAGCTTCAGCAGGTGGCCTGCATCATTGCAGGTATGTCACCCATCGATATACTGGCGAAAGAAATACAGAAAAAGTTCGGTAGAGGGCAGAAAGGAGGGCTTACATTCAGTGAAGCGGACATAAGGGAAAGAAGCAGAAGTCTATTTGAATGGCGATAACGCTTGACTTACCGTCTTATCTCGACTTGGGTAAACCGCCGCCGACATGGTGAAGTTAACATCTAACTTATGCAACTGCTTATGGGAAGTGGTTGCTTCTGGTTATATCTGTACAAATGTAGGAATGATAACTCCCCCACCTGTTCCTCGTGCAGTAATAACCCTGAAGGTTTTTGTTTTTTTTTTTTGTTTTTTTTAAGGGGCTAGTGCTGACAAATAGCATGAGGCACTGCGGTCAGATCTAATGTGCCTACTAGCCTATTAGACGAAGAGCTTCTCCACCTGCTTAATCAAGTTGAAAATATCTCTCGTAGGAGCTGAGATGATCCCTCCAGGAGTCATAATTTCGCTGAGAAAGATTCGCTTCCTAAGATGGCAAAGAGCAGCACCCTCATACATTATGTGCCCTACAGTTTCTTCGTCCTCAAGGCTCAGTCGACACTCAGTTTCAGACAAGAGGCTAATTTTGTTGAGATGATATCTCAGACTACAGTGTCCCATAGGGTAGCTTACTAGTTATCAGAAGGTGTCTAGTCTATTGAGTTTGAGATTATTAATGGAGTGTTCAGAGGCCGTATAAATATTTTCGATAGGCGAAGTTCTTAAACGCTGTTCCAAAAAGAAGTTTCTAAGAAGAAGTTAATCTTAGACTTGTAGACCTATGTACCCTTTCGCTGGAGCCTTTCCTAGCGAGTTGATCGACGATTTCATTGCCCTTAATACCTTTGTGTCCTTGCACCCACCAGAGTTCGACCTTAACGGATTTTGAGGTCATGTTCAGTGCCTTAAGCGCTGCTTGGCTATCGGAGAGCTTATTGATGGTTAATCCTCTTATGCTGTCTCTAAGTTTAGACTGACACAAGCCAGGATAGCTTATAATTCAGCCTTGAAGATACTAAAACTCATTCCTAGAGCCTTCGAAATCTTCCGATTTGGTCCAAAGATGCCGGCGCCAAAGCCAGAAACCATATTGGAGCTATCAGTGTACTACCATTAGTTTCCCATGCTGTGCGGTTTAGGATTAATATCTCCAATCTCTAGTCAAAAGTAATCATTACCAGCTCAGGAAGGCGTTGCAGGATGGGCATGTGACCCATAAATCTACATGCAGCCTTTTTAATAAAAAGGTCGTTGGACAGGTTAGTAGCGCCTGTAATTTCGAGGCACGCTAGTCTCTGAAGGCCTTGAAGTTTAACGATTATCGTTTTTGGCTTAACTTCTGTCCACCACACCATGGACAAATAGTTGATGATACTATCGCAGCATATAACCAGTGGTTACCTTAGGTTTTAATTACCAGATTTTACCGTAAGTGCGTCAACAGGCCCACAAGGCCTTATAACCTTGTAAACTTGTTTTTAATGTTGGAGTTCCAGTTAAGTCTGCGATCAAGGTCAATACTTAGATACTTAACATCTTCTAAAAATCGTATGTTTGCACCATTTAGAAAGACGAAGCAGGGCTGCAACCTTATCTTCTTTATAAACGGGACTAGGAATATCTTATTTGGGTTAATCCATAAACCCTCTCTGCCACACCAGTCAGAGATGAACTGAAACGCAAGCTGCATGTGCTCACAGGCAGAAATTTCGCAACTGCCTGCTTGTGGACACTCATTAGCCGCCAATACTGTCACTGAGACATCTCCGGATGTGACCTATATAATACGGGTTTTAAGCTTCGCCCTAATCGAGTGATTAGTGTGATGGTCTACACTGCAGGATAGTGCAGGATATCGAGCGATGTTAAACTGATAGGGCGATAGGTTTTAGGTTGTTCCCTTGGTTTTCCAATATTGGGGACGAAGAGAAGGTTGATTTCTTTCCAGATTTGAAGGATATAGCCCAAGTCAAAACAGGACCTAGAAGGAACTATCAGAGGTGATAGGAAAAAACCCTTCTGTAGAATAGCAGGAAAGACACCGTTTTTAGCTGGGGCCTGATAGAGTTTAAATGAACCAATTGCCCATTTAACTCTATCGGGGCTGAAAAGTCTACCAGAGAGGCTCGTCTGATCGTCAAAAGGCGTCTGCTGGGGAGTATAACTAGGGAAATGGACCTCAACAAGTTTTCCAGGGTTTCCCTGCGATTGACAGTAAAGGTACCGTCTGGTTTACGAAGCAGTCTGAGTCCATTTATGTGCTCCTGGGATTGCGCTTTATGGAATCGGGACGCAATTGATAGCGAGTCTATGTTCTCGCAGTGTTTCTTCTTCTCGCAGTGTTTCTTCCAAGACTTCCTCTTGGAATTCCCCAGTTCGAAGTTGCATTTCGTTAGAGCTGATCTATAAAGCAGTCCAACTATTCTTTCGTTAAGCTCTGTTAAATAGAGACCTCACCTGTTTCCTGTGCAATCCACCAGGGTACACACCTCTTGTGTGTACTTATTCTGGGTGTACAGCTGGTTCTAAGAGATAGGATAAGGCATCGTTGATTTAATAAGTCGCTTCTTCGATGTCATTTGTCGATGCAATCTACTTAAGAAACATATCCCTGAAGATGTGTAGGACGTACATATGCATGCCCATGTGTATAAGTTTACTGCCCACGATTCCATCTATGTACATACAAAGAGAAGCATTACAAGCAGTGGAACGCAGTGAGCGCTTTTGCCGAGAACATATGCCAGGAGTTGGGGCGACTAGGGTGAGGAGGAAGAGAGAGGGAAGAATGGAAGCGAGCGGCTATGCAGCTGTACACTAAAATGTCCCAAACAAACACAGAGATAAGCAGACATGCGCAGATACATACATATTTACCTGCAAGCAATGTCCGTAAGTTCCACATAGAATCCAGAAATCAAGGCACTCTCGAGTGGCATTAGAATTCCCATCGGTAGAGTTCCATTACGACCTTCAGTAGTGCTGAGAGCGAAAACTCAAAGGACAAACAAGGAGTTAATCGCGAATGTCTTTGATCGACCCGCAAACCACCGGCTAACCTTTAATAGCTTCACCTCAGCTTGAAACTACCAGAAAGACTTGCCTAAAGCATTACTCGCCGCCGGAGCAAAAGTGAAATCTTTCTTATTTATTTGCTTGTCTTTAAATGGTGCTGGGACAACAAAAAGGCTTCCCAGCGACTAAGTATAAAGCGAATTCTCCAGCTGCAAGCATTTTAAAGTACATTCATCGCATTCCACGGTGTCTGCCACCAGTCCTCCGGCATACAGCTAACTGCTGTGCTGTGAAGCGGCACCCGACCCATGACGTCTCCACCTCCTCCATGTGTACACGATGTTAACGGTGATGTTTATGTCCTTTTACTTTATTTCTTTTTTCTCGTCCTGTTTTGCAGAAATGTGCGTTTTTTACGGCTCAAAAAACAGAAAAACGAATAAAGGTAGCAACAGAACGCAAGGCAGAAAGCGCAAAAGATACAAAAGGAAAACTGAAGACGGAGGCGAACCCAATTTCAGCCAGGAACGTGTTCCTACCCACTGCCTTATATCGGAAGACCAGAAACAACGTTTCAACCGCAATATTTTTTCGTTCTTAACTGTTTTTGTCAGTCCTAGACGCTGGGGGGCTGGCAGCTGGCAGCTAGCAGTTAGCTGTTCGGCTCCCGTGCTGTGCTCATGTCCTTTGATTTATCACCATTCGAATGTGTGGGTGTTTGTGTGTAGATTCCTTTTGCTGTCGCAGATCTTATTCCATTTCCTCTGCCTTAGCTTTTTATTATTTATATTTTTGTTTTTGTCCTGCCGCCTCTCTGCTCGTTTGTTTGTTGGCGAAATGTCAAAGTGAATATTTGGTTCGCTGTGCCTTTGAGTGAGCGGATGGGAATAAGAATGAAAACGAAATCGAGAACGAGCACGAGAAAATGTTCTATTTGAAACGACGGGAAGGACGAACGAAAAAGGACATTTTCACATTTTCGCATTTCAGTGTGGATTGGGTTTTTGGCTATCGGGAAGCGTTCTCGTTTTATTCCGAACTATGTGATTCGAAAAATTTGACAAATGAAAGGTATTCCCGAGGACGCTGTGGGCCTCTTTTATTCACCTCTTTTGTTCTTTTTTGGTTCTATTTTATGGCATTGTCAGCGAAACCTGAGAGTCGAAATATTTCGGCGTTTAAATGACCCATTTGCGGTTTCGTTCGTCATTCTCTGTTCGGAAGGTATATTTGGTGTCAGATTTATGTGAGCACAGGTGGTAATGGGAATTTTTAAACGTGTTTTTGTGATGATGACTCCACAAAACTGAGCTGTTAGTTATGTTACGGAGACTATTTTAGCTTAATTATGAAGTTTCCTTTATTTTCGTGTTTCTTTTTTTCAAACTGATGTTGAAGATTGGTTTCATTTATCTGTAGAGGTATAATTTACTGCGAACCGACGGTAGGTTTTTAGGTGCTAAAGGGGTAGACTGTGCGTACATAAGAGCACAAGCGCCAGCCTCTGTTTACGAACTACTACTCCCACCTCCACGAGGTGGCTCCTGGGTGCCTAGTACCTCAACTGCAGATCGGGTAGATCCCTTTATAAGGTTGTTGGGACCAGCAACCGAGAGAGGTGGGGAGTCTGAGCCGCTAGCTGATGAAAAACTCTAAATAACAACGCCTATTTAGATGCGGATGGATCCATTTCTAATCGACGAAGACCGCAGAGAATTCTGTCCCCCTGACCTCGACGAAGTTAAGATTGCCATATCGAAGCTCAAGTCGAATAAAGCTGCTGTCGCAGACGGACTGTCTGCTGAGCTCTTCAAGGCAGCTGGGGATGACCTGGTTAGGAGCATGCACCAGCTCACCTGTAAGTTATGGTCAGAGGAAAGCATGCCCGAGGAATGGAGTCTCAGCATCGTATGCCCGGTCCACAAGAAAGAAGACCCCTCTGATTGCGCCAACTATAGAGGAATAAGTCTCCTTAACATCGCCTACAAAAGAGGGCATGGGCTCGGACACACAGGGTAAAGTTGTTGATCGCTCTCAACCTGGCGAGATGACAGCAACGATCCCTGATTAAATGCCCGGGTCAAGTTGACATACGGCCTCCTCGTGGCGCCCTCTGGATAGCCTCTTCAGCAACCGTTGGGAGGTGAACAAACGTATGCAGCGACAAAACCCCGACCAGTATGGCAGTTCTGCGGCGGGCTAACAATCCGCCCACGTAAAAATTGCGACATTTATTACAGCTGTCACAAATGGTTGCACTTACTGGGATGCGGATTTGTCGTGGGAAAGCGGTTACGGTCGAAGGTCATCGACTTTAAACCTGCAAGTGGTCGCCTGGCTGTGATCCGCATCGGAGGCAGATTTTATAACATCAGCTTTATATATGCACACGAGGCTGAAGACCCTATCAAGGAGGACTTCTATGACCTCCTGGACAACGCGTACGGAGCTTGTCCGGAGTACGATGTAAAAATCGTGCTCGGGGACTTCAACGCCAAAATCGGTTAGGAAAACACCCTTGGCGGAGTGACCGGAAAGCACAGACTCCACGATACAACGACTTTGCGACAGCTCGTAATGCGGTGATAAGTAGCACAAGACTCCCTCGTAAGCGAATTCACACAGCAACCTGGCGATCTCCGGACGATCGAACCACCAACCAAATCGACCATGTGCTCATTGACGCACGGCACTCGTCAAACATCCTGGATGTGCGAACATTCAGAGGGGCAAATGTCGACTCTGACCACTTCCTGGTAGCAGCAAGATTCAGAGCTCGACTGTCTAACGTCAGAAAGCTGCACCAGCCCATCAGGAGGAGGTTCAACATTGGGCGCCTGAGCACACCGGAGGTTAGCAGAGTCTACAGGGAGCAGCTGAGCGAAAGACTCTACGGTATGCTTACGTCGAACACAAATGCCAATAATATGTGGCTGCATTGCCGCTCAGCCATTCAGGAAGTAGCCGAAACCACCTTAGGCACCTACCACCCCCGACAAGAAACCCGTGGTATGATGGCGAGTGTGAGCAGAAAAAGGCAGCAACCGACGAGGCGTACCAAAAGGCGCTGCAGAGGAAAACCAGGGCAGCGCAAGAAGAGTACCGAGCCAGAAGAAGGAAGGAGAAAAAACTACTGCGATAAAAGAAAAGGACCTTCGCAGCCTCCCAGCTCAAGGATATCGAGGAGTCTAGGGATAAACATAAAACACGAGCCTTTTACAAGAAAGCCAAAGGCCTTACAGCACAGCTATTCAAAAGGCTTACCCTCAGAGCCCTTCAAGGCTGGCAACGATGATGGTGTAGGGAGCATGCACGAGATCATCTGTAGAATTTGGGCAGATGAAAGCATGCTCGACGACTGGAATATCAGCTCCGTACATTTCAGTTCTAGGACCTCTGAACCGTTTGAAACATGCACCGAATTTTGGCAAGGAGAGGCGCTATAGTGTGACGTCTTTAATTTGCCGGTGGAGCAGATAGTGCGACGGGCACTATCAACGAGGATAAGTCAAAGTACATGCTGTAAAGCATAAGCCGATCCGTCGCTCTCCACCTGGGACAAAATATAACGATTGACAGCTATAATTTCGAGGTGGTTAAGGAGCTTGTCTACCTCGGGGAAAATATAAACTCCACAAAGGAGTGGAGATCCGGCATTGAATCGCCCTTGGCAGACGCTGCTACTTCGGTCTGTCCAGACAACGTGGGTCAAAACTCCTCACTCGAAGAACCAAGGTCATGCTTTACAGAAGGCTTATACGACCAGTCTCGCTGTACGGAACCGAAAGCTGGACGATAAGCAGGACGGCGCTGCTGATATTGGGTTTTTTCGAAAGAAAAAATTCTGCGCCGGATATTTGGTCCTGTCTATGAGGAAGGGGAATGGAGGAAAAGACATAAACGCGAACTCTGCGAGCTGTTCAAAGATGTTGATATAGGCCGGAAGGCAAATATCTGTCGACTACATTAAGCTAAGAGGGTCTTCGACTCTGAGGCTTCTGGTTCGAGAAGAAGAGGAAGACCAAACCTCCGGTATAAAGGCCAAGTACACTCAGATATAAGACATATAAGATCGTCGAGGATCGAAGACAGCTATAGCTCAGGCTTAGATCCTCCATGGATTGCCGGCCTGATAGGTATGTAAGTAAGTAAATAGAGACCCTTTCACATTCGTCGAATACGTTGAGGTGTTCACAATGTGATGTACACAGGCTCTATATCGACACGATGGCCAAGACGATGCCGAAACTTCTTAAGAAACCGGAGTTTCAGAGTAGATTTCCTCATTCACCTGTGTGAAAATTAAATCACACACAACGTGAGTGATTGAGATAAGCTTGGCTCTGGCCTTTCATGGGCTGTAACGCCATCAAAGAGAATTTAATACGGCATGTATCCATAGAAAAATAAAATTTGTTCTGCATGTACCAAAATTGCTTTCCTAATTTTTAAACATCATTCCGTCCGTCTCATCGAGGACACCTGGTGGGAAAACACACTAATGCTCCTATTCAATTATGTATCGAAATCTTTTCTATCAGAATATGTAAGCCCGGTATAGCCACGACTTCTGTAACGTAATACAACATTCTAGACTCGCAGTTTTCGGTTTCACGCAGCTTGTATTCTGTGCTTTCCCCCGGACTATATCTTACATTAAAGCTAGCTCAGTATATAGCTTTCTTTATTAAAGGGGATGACATTGAACATTTTTCTATATGAACAAAAAGCAATGTTCCCTGTCACGAAAGAATGTTTATTTCAATGTCAGTTAATTAATCAACATCCGATACGTGAATACCTGATCTCAGAGTCTTTCAGAGTCGACAGATACTAAGTACATCTTTTGCAGAGGAGGGCACGTCGCAGCGGTTGACATAGACACTGAAGACGTCAACCTCAACGGAAGAGGGCATCCTATCTCACACCACCAACAGACAAAGATGACGGTTTTGTTTTCGCCTTGTTGTTCGTTTTCCTTACTCGCCTTATCCTGGCTGTCTTCCTTATTTTCCTTTTCTTTTTCAATCCATTCCTCGTTACTGCACGAGTTGTTCCACGAAATATCATTTCAGGTGTCACCGTCGAGAATAGGGAAGTCATTCACGGAAAAAAAAAAAAAAAAAACGTTAAAAGGACGAGTAAGAGTAGCAAAGAAAACAGATCCTGAGTCGCTTACCAACTGAAAGGGAAGACGGAAGAAATAAAGGTGGTTGAGTTTGACTAGATGAGGGGGCAGAAGAAGTTTCCAGGAAGGATGAGACCAGGAGAGCAGAGTAAGTGTCTTGGAAAATTTATTTCATCAATTTGTGGGTAAATTGCTTGGAGGATTGAATCACCACTGGTTTTCGTTTCGTGTTGTTAAATCGATTATTTCTTCCTACCGCGGAGAATGTTAGCTCACACCCCCCCATAGTCCATAACTCGTCATCTATCATGATGTGGCTTCATACATATGTATGTATACAAACTGGAGTCATGGCAAAAATGCAGGAGTTTGTCCTGGCGGCTGCAAGGGATTTTCTCACTTTTAACTTTAAGGCTTTGATTCTCAGGACTCTTTTTGTGCCCATTTTAGTGGGAAGTTAAATCTCCTCTTACGTATATGAAACAGATGTTCAAAGCGGGCTGTATACTAGTGTGGTGTAAGGATGATTTCCAGTGGCTGGTGGAAGTTGTAGGAAAACGATGTTATCGAGAAAGCTTATGGGGAGTAATACGTAGTTATGCGGTTGAGTTGCTGTTAAAACTTAAAAGGAGAATTGTAAGGACACCTTCTTAAATACTATTTGTTCTTCATGATCGAGTCCTGCGAGTATCGACAGCCGGTTGGCTGGCTTTAAAGCAACTGAATTTAAATAAAATTGAAGATTTTGAAGTACTGTAATGCACTCAGTTGGTTTTGTAAGCACTAGTCAAGCTCATATTTATCGTAGTGATACAAATGTGCGACAGAATCAAATCGGTTTTCAATTAAAAAGCGTTAATGATGCAGTATTTTAGAGTGCACTAATCTGGTAGCCGCAAGTAGATTATTTCGATTATCTACCTCAAACTGTCAATTATTGTTAGAGTACAATTGAGTTGTCTGTTTTTCACACTCATGCCACTTTAGATACATATATCCATCATAATCTGACCAATCTCGCCAGGGCCGAGACGAACCTGAGATGGACACAAGGACATACCTGCGTCATCAGCAGGCAAATCTGGCCTTGGCTTGACAGTCAACGCACAAGGAGTATAATCTCCCTAAAAAGAGCTGACATCTACAAAGTCATCGGTGTCATCACAGGACACTGCCACATTGGCAGTCACGCACAAAAACTAGGAATAGTTCCGAATGATTTCTGCAGAAGCTGTCAGGACGAGGAGGAGGTTGGATCCATTCACCACCTTCTCTGCGCCTGTCCAGCTCTCTGCAATTTCAGGAAACGTTACCTAGGCTCTTACTTCCTTAACGGTCAGACAGATGTTCAGAAAGTATGGATACTTGATCTTCTTAACTTCTTAAGAAGCACAAAATGGTTCCACGAATAGGGGGGTAAAACCCCCTCGTAGCTGCACAACGGACCTCCCTGGCCTAGGTGCATTCTTCCCAGCTCTGGGAAGGCTACGACCCTACCTACCTACCTACCTACCTACCTAGATAGATCCATCAAGTGATTAAGATGGGTAAGTCTGGTTTTTAAAAAAAAATATGTTGAGAACACAGTGAGAAGTGGTCGATTGAATCAAGGGTTATAGGGTTCGAGTACTAGATCCTACGCGCATAGAGTCTTAAGTGCTATATATTCGTGTCACTTAGGGTACTAGAGAGGGGTACGAAAAGCTCACTTATCATTAAGATTGCATATTATAATTTCAACGGGATTTAAGATTTTCAATTTTCTCGAAGTACACATTCACCATTTGTGAACTCTTCCTATCATGGCACCCATCATTTGCCCTTTTACTACAGAAAATGTGAAACGCTGTAAAAACATGCCGATAATTTTGTGAAGTGTACAATAAGAATACTGTAAATAAACGCCTGACCCAGAAGTGGTTTGCTCGATGCCGTTCCGGAAATTCCGGTATAAAATATGCCCCTCGCTCTGGGGCTCAAAATTTAATGAGATTTTGCAGCTGGTGGAGGGGCATATCAGGAGACAGTGAAAGCATAAATGGTCAACCACATGATAGTATAAAAACATCGAAAAAAAAAAGCATTTATTTAAGTCTCTGCAGAACCCAGTATTAAATAAGCCAGTCTAACACTGCAAATGGTAAGTGTGTTTCTGCAATACACCAAAATGTGTGCAATTTTAAGTGTGTTATTATAAAACAAAGGGAAATTCCTAACTAAAAGCAACCTTGTGTAATTGTTAACACACAGGACTTCCAACCGAATGATTCCGTGTTAAAATCTCAAGGCCTCTGTGAACATTTTTCTCAGCGAACAAAAATAAAGGACTCATCTAAGATAGAACATTTGTCGGTTTGAGGCTCATCGAAATAATTCTTTGTTTTTAGTTTGATTGAATTTATCGTTTCGTTTCCTTTTTGCTGAGAAGGAGGTTGAGTGTCTTTGCACAATAGATCGCAGCGCCTCATGCCATAGATTTGTACGTGAGCACTATCTCGTTATTTTTGCTTTTCGGTGACTGCGGACATTGAGATTTGAATTCGGATCACTGGACTCCAGTGTGTTAACCATTACGGCAGGGATCCGACTCGCAAATTAATTTCTGACAAGATTGCATATAGATGGAAAATGTCTCTTTTGTTTGATTGATTGATCCAAATTGTGTTAAAAATAAATAAGTGTGTCGCCTGCAACACACTTAAGGTGTCGCTAGAGTCTTTATTTATGACCCGCAATAGGATGTATGTATTATGGTTTTAACACGAACAAGTGTCTCAATCTCAAAGATCAAACGCGTTAAGTAACACACTTGATTTTAAAATGTCACTGTCGTGACGCAGTGGTTAGCGTGTTGGACTCTGGCGCACGATAAGCGAGTTCGGATCCCGATAACACAAACGCGATCGAATGTTTATTTCCCGATGTCGCTCCTCGGCGGAGTACTGGCAAAACCCCCCATAGAATACTTGCCATGAAAAAACTTCCCGACTTACGCGGTTCTGACACGTCATTGAACTGAAGGTCACACACAATATGGGTGATTGAGAGAAGCTGGCTCCGGCCTTCCATGGGCTGTAACGCCACCAAAAGAAAGAAAGAACTAATTGGTCTTTCAATAGAGAATTCCGGACTTGTGCCCATATTGTTCAAGCTCAATATATTGTATTGGCTGTCGTTTTTTCGGCCTCTCCCGTCAAATCACTGTGGATGGACATGGCGCTTGAAAGCATGTACAAATTACAGAATTGTTATATGAAAATGGGTGTTCTGTTCGCGTACTGTTCCGCGCGCTTCGCTCATTAAACCAGTCGTTCAAATCGTCCTACCGAAAGGACCATTGGCAGTGTGGTGGATATAGTTGAACCCACTGGTATATCAACGAAGGGCAAGATCTGCATTGTCGCTGTCCGTGAGAGTGTGCAGGAGAATCCGAGACAGTCGCTTTCTCGTCGCTCACAAAGACTCGACCGTTGTCAGACCAGAACTTGGCGAATTGTACGTTGTAGTTTGGGTCTGCACCCTATCGTTTGTACCAGGACACAGCGCTATTTCAGCAAATGATAGAGCTGACATGCTCGCCAGACAAGGAATGACGCAACGAACAAACACGGCGTAAGTTGGTACACAACTAGCACGCATTAAACTGTAGCTAACAAATCAATCTGTAGCTGAGAACCTAAAATAGACCCAAGGGCATACCTGCCTAACCACCAGGCAAATCTGGCCACAATTTGACCGACAGCGAACTATGGGATTAATCTCCCTGAAACGAACAAACTTTAACAAAATCGTTGATGTGATCACTGGTCAATGTCTTATTGACAGCAAATTCAGTAAATTTCAGGCTGATTTATGCGCCAGAATCATGAAAAATTTGACAATCCGGCTGCGCGCCATCCAGAGAAGCCACGGCGGACTTTTGAAAGGTGTTAAGTATACTCCGTAAATAATGGCATTGATGGACCTTTCGAAGCAATGAAAAATGTCGGTGATTTATTCCGTCTGTTTTCAATATAAATTTGAAGACAGGAAGCTCTTAATGAAAGACCCTGTTAATGCCAAAAACGAAACGGCAGTCCAGGCATTGTAGAAAGCGAAGTATATGGCATCTACAAGAAAGGTCATGACCGGAGTATTTTTAGATGCAAATGGGATCTTGTTGACCTTGTAAAAGGCAGACTAATCTCAGCCGCATATTGCTCTTACTTTACTGTCAAAATTCATGAGACGAGGTCTGATTTGAAAAAGAAAAAATCGTCTTTAAACAGGGCAACGCACCAACACAGGAAGGGAGGCCCTTCATGACAGCAAGTTCTCAAGTATAGATAAAGATCTCAACGACAGTGACGCTCAAAGCTAGAAGGCGATAACTAGGATCACACAGAGAATGTTACAAGATCTACAACACATTCATCAACCAGGTCAAAAGACCTGTGGACAGAACCCGTTAAGTGGTGCCAAGTGCACCAATGACCGTGAACCATGGCGTTGAATAAAAAATATTCGATTTAACGAAATTGACAATTTTCTTAAAATCTTAGTTGCAAGTCCGTAAATGTCCTTTAAGTGGTATTAAAAACACGTTACATATAAAGCTTAGAGAATCAGATATGATTAAGTTAGGGTTACACGCTAACGATGGACGAACAACTGCAGTCCCCTTGTCAGTTCGGCGTTGAGTTTAGTTGGACAGTAGACAAGCTAAGGCGTTATTTTGTCACCTGAATGACAGGAACCGAGTTCTCGATTAAACAAAAATAACGGTTGAAGGATCTCGTTACGCGACTCCGAAAGAAGTTACGCAGGCAGGACCCAAACGTCTAAAGAGTTATTATTATAAAGCGTGTGAGGGAAGACTTGTCCCATTTATACGAGCAAGTAGACCGGCCCAGCCTTAACTATTCAGTTGTGATCTACCATGCAGAGAAATGATTAATAAAATACGATGGCAGTAGAGAACTTAGAGGGCGTGGGCTCGGACATAAGGGGTAAAGTTGATGATTACTCTCCACCTGGCGAAATGCCAGCAACGATTCTTGTTTTAATGCCCGGGTCAAGTTGACATACAGCCTCCTCGCGGTGCCTTTTGATTAGTCTCTACATAAACCGCTGAGAGGTGAACCAGTGCAAGCAGCTATCGCTCTAGCCAAGAGCGCGTTACAATATCCCGACCAGACTGTCGGGAATGCGGCGGGTCAACAGCTCGCCCATGTAATCTAAAACAAGTTATGAAAGAGCAAAATAATTTTCATAAATAACGGATTCCCTAAAAAGACAAGGTGCGAAAAAAGAAAACGATTTCCGAGGATGCTCCTGGAATGTCAGAACTCTATAAACTTCTGGAGCTGCTCATATACTGGAAGGAACCCTCACGCAATAAAAGGCGGATATTACTGCAATCCAGGAAATACGTTGGACAGAAAACGGTATGATGAGGAAAACAGATTGCAACATCTATTACAGCTGTCACAAAAGACTGCCCATGCTTGGGTGCGTATTTGTCGTGGGAAAGCTGTTCAGATCGCCTATCACCGGATCACCTGGCTGTGATCCGCATCAAAGGCAGATTTTACAACTACAGCCCCTACTGAAGAGCATGATAACCCCATTAAAGAGGACTTCTTTGATTTCCTGGACAATGCCTACGGAGAATAACCAGCGCGAGAGGAGTACCGAGCAAGAGGAAGGGAGGAGAAAAAAATTGTGCGACTAAAGAACAGAATCTTCTATCGAGGAGTCTAGCGACAAGCAAAAATTACGGGCCTTTTATGAGAAAGCAAAAAAGCCTTGCAGGAGGCTCCAAGAAAGGCACTCAGGCTCTTCGACATTTCGAGGGTAATCTTGTCACCCACCAATAGTGAATGTATTTAATCAGCATTTCCAGCAGCATTTACGAGCATGACCAAGAGAGGTAGGGACTGAGGAAATCCCAACTCCAGCCGCTGAAGTAGTCCTCAGATTTAGCATCAAAGAAATCGGCACAGCTATTCAAAAGCTGAAGAATAGCAGTGCCGCGGGTTCAAATGGCTTACCATCAGAGCCCTCCAAGGCTGGCAGCGATGATGGGGTAGGGAGCATGCACCAGATCATCTGTAGAATTTGGGCAGATGAAAGCATGCTCGACGACTGGAATATCAGCTCCGTACATTTCAGTTCTAGGACCTCTGAACCATCTGAAGCATGCACCGGATTTCGGCAAGGAGATGCGCTATAGTGTGACGTCTACAATTTCCCGGTGAAACAGATAGTGCGACGGTCAGGTATGAACAGGGAAGGCAATATTTTCTACAAGTCTGTCCAACTGCTAGGATATGCGAATGATATTGACCTCATCACATGATCTCAGCGCGTAGTTGTAGAGGCTTTCACGGTGATTTAGGAACAGGGGAAACGAGTTAGTCTTAATGTCAACGAGGATAAGACAAAGTACATACTATCAAGCAAAAACCGATCCGTCGCATTACACCTAGGACAAAATACAACGATTGACAGCTATAATTTCGAGGTGGTTAAGCAGCTTGTCTCGTGGTAAACGCAAACTCCACAGGAGTGGAGATCCGGCTTAGAATCGCCCTGGGCAGTCGCTGCTACTTCGGTCTGTCCAGACAACGTGGGTCAAAACTCCTCACTCGAAGAGCCAAAGTCATGCTTTACAAAAGGCTTATACTACCAGTCTCACTGTACGGAGCCGAAAGCTGGGCGATAAGCAGGACGGCGGTGCTGATTTTGGGTTCTTTCGAAAGAAAAAAATTCTGGGCCAGATATTTGGTCCTGTCTATGAGGAAGGGGAATGGAAGAAAAGATGTATGCCGGAAGGCAAAGATCCGTCCATCGAGTGCATGAACACCAACACTCCAGCTAAGAGGGCATCGACTCTGAGGCTCCTGGTTCGAGAAGAAGAGAAAGACCAAACCTCCGGTATAAAGACCAAGTACACTCAGATATAAGACATATGTATAAGACCGTCAAGGATCGAAGGCAGCTATAGCTCAGGCTTAGATCCTCCATGGATTGCCGGCCTGATAGGTAAGTAAGTAAATAGAGACCACCTCACATTCGGTGATGTACACAGGCTCTATATCGACATGACGCCTAAGACAATGCCGAAACTTCTTAAAAAACCAAAGTTTCAGAGTAGATTTCCTCAAGTTCTTTCTGCCGAGTCACCACCAAGAGGTTCTTAAGACCGCTATCCAGAGAAGGGTACAGCGGCCTTCAAGAATTACATGCTGACTCATCAGAATCTTATGCGGCAACCCAAGTAGAACCAAGACCAACGGCTCAACGGAATATATTGCAGGAGTCAGGTGAAGTACCTCCTATACGTTCGATTGGTCGACTTTACAACTTTGGTGGGACTAATTAGCCTCATCGAAGCCTACGAGGGAATCTGAAAGGAGCGGGACCCGACTAATTGATGCAGAACATCAGCCCAAAAACATATGTAGAATAATTCCGGGAAACCCGCTCTCGGTAATCTACGCACAACCTGGCGCTGATGTAGACAAGAAGAATACACGCAGATGGGCTATCGGAATTCTATGTCATTTTCTGCTGAAAGCGCGAAAGATGACGAAGGCGCTCCATCGCAAGGCTTGGTCCAACAGAAACACCTTGTCAACGAAAAGCGCTTTCGCGGCCAACGTCACCTGAATCACCGCCGCCGTTCACCTAGCGCGGAGACCGACGAGCGTCAGTTACCATTGGGACAGGGACTGGCGAATGACCTTACGAAGATAGAATGGTAGCCGGCAGCACCATTGTGTGAAGATGGCAGGTGGCAGGTGGGAGTAAAGCTAAGAACAATCTGAAATAAAGATCCAAGCTGAGGGATTATTTGCATCGTAAGCGACCAATTTATTTATAATCACCAATTATGCAAAACAAAAACAAACGACCAACATCCTTGAAAATCATTTTCGTTCTTTATTCAATCTTCCAAGGTTGTGACAAAAATAGCTTTAATGTAAGTAAACGTACATATTTGCAATATTAGACGTATCCGAATGACGAAGGCCATCCATTGACTCGAAGACGATATCAGGAACAGGCTTACCGTCGAAATGTGAGCCCAGAATTCATGAAAATCAATAGAATTCAGAAAATACGACATGAGCAGATGAAAACAAATAAAAAAAGGAAACATCCACGTGGCCAAGATTAAGACATCACGTTCGCAGGCATTTCATTCGTGTCTTATGGGACGAAGAAGAAGAATCTCAAGCCAAAATTAAGTTCCCTTTCCTCCACAATTGAGCTCTCTCACGACATATGTACGTACATAGAAATCGAATGTGTAATAACCAATTTAAAATGAAATACAACTTACCTGGCTTGTATCCATCGGCGTGTTCGTGCGATGAGATGTATCGCAAGCAAGTCATAATGAAGCAAACTAAAAACGGGATCGAAGCGAACTCCATGTCTTATCACCAAAACAAAGCACGCGCGTGTGTCCTTTTAGCAATTCGACCTAAAACCGGAAACCGACCGAACTACGACAATCGCCCACACGTGGAACGCGAGCTAAGGGGACAGGACGAAAAGGAAAACAGCACATCAACAGCTATAGCAGATACTATTAAATATTTTTTATTAATTTTTATGATTTCTCCTTGGATTTGAAACGGAAACGGAAATGGAAACGCACGCACACTCCCGCACAATTGTTATCACAGAAAGGACTTTCTTTGCTTTTTTGGCCGTGGAAGCAAAAGTAGGGATGGAGGGGACGCAAAGCAAATTACTAAAAAAAAATGAGAGATATGTGCAAACTTAAAGGATTAATTGCGTGCGACAGGAGCAGAGCAAATTGTTGCAATCGATTCTTGTTTGTTCTCAACTTCGTTGCAAGATTTGTATTCGCATTATCACCTAATCCGATCACACATTCCGTGAGAGTTTCTCAAACTTTCTAAGGTTCCTTCTCCGAATACATGTCATTCGCACGCAGTCTGCAAGTGAGTGTCCTGTTTTTTTTTTTTTTTTTGTAAATTTATTTCAGTGTGTTACTAGTCCTTGGTGTCTTTGCTTCGTCTGCCAGAGGCAGTACACTCGTATCTGGAATCAAGGACGCGATCTCGTTAGTCGTTAACCCGCTGATATGCGCGGTTACTTTTTATGATGTATAATAGAAGCTACATATGTATCTCCCGACCCCCACACAACCATATGAGTGTGAGATCCTTTACTATGCAGACGACACTTTCGTGCCGGCAATGAAGCCACAACCGAACGTCCTGTATTCGGTGGATTGTCCTTTCTCCCTGGTTTTTTATTGTTATCGTTGAGGAAATTGCTTCATTTGAATAGCAGCAACTTCTGTTTCGAGCCCTGATCCTGCCAAGGCAATGAAGATGACGGTGACGATGCCAGCTCATATGATTACACTCCAGCCCGTCGTCGTCGTATTGTTTGCGGCAATATGAGATGGAAGAAGTTCAAAAGATGATTTGTGGCTGTGATGGACACGATTATGCGATATGTAGCTGTTCGTCATCATTACCAGCAGAGCGCCCAAGTCAGCCGAGTCGAGTTAGTCAATCAAACTAGCATCCACACTGTCGTTTGGGTATTTATGACTTTGCAGAGTGATCAGTAGCTTCGGGCTGTCGTCTTTTTATGGATCTGTAATTACAAGAGAAAGGCGGTTACGTTAATACGTTGCTTTTGTTAACGTGGTCATTTGAAATCATTTAATGGTTCATTATGTCTGCATGGCCAATTCGAGATTTAGGATTCGGCTCTATGCGGTAGTGTGGAAAAGTGGGCGCAATGATTTACGAAAATGTGAGCCACCTACGCGTTAGCTTAATTTCCCTTAGGTGAATTGAATAGTCTTGTTGCGGCGGACATAAAGTGGTTGTCATAACATTCTATATAGCGCTGCTTGATGTCACGACCATGCCGAGTAGAAACGGTGTTGAGAGAGATTTGCTATATGATATACGCCGTGATTTGAATGCTTTTACGAGGCTTGCGTGTTCAGGCAATTTACTTTTCTTAATATATTTTATGGTTACCCGAGGGCACCCTATTTTTTGAGGTTATGATAACAAACGAAATGATGAGGAAAAAAGATTGCGATATCTATTACAGTTGTCACAGAAGATTGCACAGTTGGGGTGCGGATTTTTCGTGGGAAAGCAGCTAAGGTCGAAAGTCATCGATGTGATCCGCATCAAAGGCACATTTTACAAGCCTCATTTGTGCATACCCCCTACCGAAGAAGAAGACCCCACCAAAGAGAACTTTTATGATCTCTTAGACAATGCTTCGGGAGCCTGTCCGGAGTACTACGTTAAAACCGTACTCGGGGACTTCAATGCCAAAATCGGCGGAGTGATCAGAAAGCACAGCCTTCAGAATAGATCAACGGACAAAGGCTTTCGACTCACGGACTATGCGGCAGCTCGTAATGTAGCACAAGCAACGAAGACGCAGGTGACCAAGGTGACCATATGATATCGAACCTGCTTTATGGCAGAGACATGGACTTTATCGAAAGTGGATGAGGTGGCTCTTTTTAGTTTCATGAGAAAAATTCATCGTACGATTTTTGGCCCGATCTGCATAAATGGGCAATGGACGAGAAGACCACGCTATACAGCGACACAGAGGTAGCGCACCGTCTACAGATCCAACGCCTAAGATAGCTAGGTAATGTAGAGTATACGGTCCTTGAATCCAACCCTGAAGGGTGACATGCTCGAGAACGGCCAAATTTAAGATAGCGCACGCAGCACCGTGGCGCAGTGGGTAGTGTGTTGGCCTCAGGAAGTAAAACGAACAGCCAGAGCAGAAGCCTGCAGGGATTAGCACGGACAACTAGTAGTGGAGGCTCAGTCGATGCTGAGATTCTGGAAGGACCACATCTGCAGACTGTATAAGGGCGATGATAGTCAAAATGCTGCCGTCAGGCAGAGCGGACCATTCACAATGGACGAAGACGAAGGAGAATCCTGTCCAACCGACCTAGACGATGATAAGGTAGCGATATCGAAACGTAAGACTTATAAAGCTGCTGGAGCAGACGGACACACCGCGGAACTGTTTAAAGCAGCTGGCGATGAGCTGGTCAGAAACATGCTCCAACTCATCTGCAAGATATGGTCGGAAGAACGTACGCCCGATGAATGGAATCTCAGTCTCGTTTGCCCGGTCCATAAGAAAGGAGACCCTATGATTGCACCAAATATAGAGAAATAAGCTTCCTGAACATCGCGTACGGGATCCTCTCTGCCGTACTGTGTAAGTGCCTGAAGCCGTTCGTGGACAATCTGATAGGTTCCTACCAGTGTAGTTTCAGGCCAGGAAAATCCACGATAGACCAAATATTTACACTACGGCAGTACTTGGAGAAGACCCATGAATTCCAAGTCGACACGCACCATCTTTTCGTCGACTTTAAAGCCGCGTATGACAGTGTTTATAGAGGCGAGCTATACAGAGCCATGTCATGTGTTATCATCCCTGCCAAAATCGTCCGACTGTGCAGGATGGCAATGGAGAATTCTCGCTGCTCTGAGACCTTTGATGTTAAAAAAGGATATGGGCAAGATGACGCGCTGTCATGCAACTTTTCAGCATCGTACTTGAAAAGATCGTGCAAGAGTCACTGGCCAACACAAGAGGTACGATTTATTTCAAGTCTACGCAATTGCTTGCCTACGCCGACGACATTGACGTTATTGGACGGACACAGCGGGGCGTCAATGAAGCCTTTGTAAGCATTGAGGTAGAAGCGGCTAAGATGGGTCTCAAGGTTAATGAGGGTAAAACCAGATATCTGTTTTCATCTAAAAGAGACGGTCAACACTGACGTATTGGCCAGAACGTCACCGTTGGCGGATATAACTTTGAAGTGGTCAAGGAGTTCGTCTACCTTGGCTCACTGATGACCGCCGGCAACAGCACCAGCGATGAGATAAAAATCACTCTTGCCAACCGCTGTTTCTCTGGGCTCAAGATGCAATTGAGAAGTAGAGCCCTCTCTCGGAAAACCAAGGTGACACTATATAAGACCTTAATCATGCCAGTCCTTCTTTACGGTGCAGAGGCTTGGACCTTACCAAAAGCGGATGAAGATGCCCTTGGTGAAGCCACAATATACCACATATTCACACTGCGGCAGATTTTGGAGCAGACCCATGAATTCCAGGTCGACACGCACCATCTTTTTGTCGACTTTAAAGCCACGGGTGACAGTGTTTATAGAGACGAGCTATACAGAGCCATGTCATGTTTTAACATTCCTGCCAAACTCGTCAGATTATACAGGATGACAATGGAGAATTCTCGCTGCTCCAATAAGGTCGGTAGTGAATTAGCCGAGACTTTTAATGTTGGAAAGACAAGATGATGCACTGTCATGCAATTTTTTCCACATTGTGCTTGGAAAGATCATATGAGACTCAATCACTGCCTACGCGGATGACATTTATGTATTTGGGCGAAGACAACAGGACGTCAATGAAGCGTTCGAAAGCATTGAAGTAGCAGCGGCTAAAATGGGTTTTCAGTTAACGGGGGCAAGACGAAAAAAACCTACAGGCTGTCGCATAACAACGACGTCTCGGCCAGAACGTCACAATTGGCAGTTACAAATTCGAAGTGGTCAAGGACTAGACAAAGTCCTTGACCACTTCGAATTTATAACTGCCAATTGTGACAAACCTTGGCTTACTAGTGACCAGCGACATCAATACCAGCGCTGAGATAAAACGCAGGATTACACTTGCCAACCGCTGCTTCTTTGGGCTCAAGAGGCAATTGAGAAGTACAGCCCTCTCTCGAAAAACCAAAGCTGCACTATATAAAACCTTAATCATTCCGGTCCTCCTCTATGGCGCAGATGCACAGATGTAACGAAAGCAGATGAGGAGGCCTTTGGAGAAGATACAACGACGAACTATAGGGGCTGTACAGTGACATCGGCCGAGTCTACGGATCCAACGTTTAAGGTGGCTTGGCCATGTAGAGCGAGTGGATAAGACATCTTCGGCCCGAAGAGTGTTCGAATCCAAACACACACAGGTGGAAGCAGATCTTAACAACTGGGTGTGCGTCGCTGGACACAACTGTCACAAGACCCTGCCAGCTGGAGAAGCTTGTTGGCTGAGGCCCGGATTCACACCGGAGTGTAGCGCTATTTAAGTAGGTAAGCAAGGGACGTTGGAAAATACTATAGCTGCAAAATGGAGCTTATTTTTTGAATAAGGTTTGTCGATTTTTGAAATAGCTTTGTATAGTCATGTTGTCAATCGTTTATGTGTATGTAATGACCCAGTAGATACAAGTTGTTGAGAATTTCCTGCTAATGACATCCTGTGAACTGTATACGCATTCACTAATGTGTCAATTTTGCACCATGGGCGTTTGATAGGACATAAATCGGAGAGCCAAATCTTTTCTGAATCGAGCACGCGAAGGAAGATTGACGAGGCACTGGTCTACTTTTCAATTTGTCCAAGATTGTTTCCTAAACATTTTTAACTTTTTTGAATAACTTGTTGTCTATATGCCCTTCTATTATATTTTCTCGTATTTCACATGGTAAATGGTTGTTCAGTAGACCTTTCAACTATCAAATTAGGAGGCGAATGCCTCATTATCTAGCAGCTGTCATTCCGATTTTATAGTCGACAATTAATTACCCTTCTCGTGACTTTGAACAAATGTTCATTTTCAGCTAATAACACCTAAAAGTCGTCATCGTCGAGTCATATTCACATTACCCAAACAATTATCTCAAACGCCTCTAATCCTACTGTCACACCAATCATATGTATTCCATCACGCCTGGTCTTTTTTCCCAACTGTAGGTATCACATACAGAGCCGGGTGTCACCACTTGTTTAATGCCCCATCACACAATAATTTGGCGCCGTCATAAAAGTTTTCCATTCACCCGGTAATCAATAAAAACAAACCTCCGCCCCCTAAAGTCCACCGGCACGAGTCCTTTATCACCATTGACATGTTGCAATACGAACGCGCAGTTTTTTCCACCTCTTTAACGAGCACACGACATCATCGTGTTTATATTAGTATCCATATGTCTAAACGCCCCGCATTTGATTACAAGTTCTGTAATCCCGTTCAATGACTAATCAATCGTTTACAACATGCCAACTACCTCACCGGGTAGAGGAGAATCGATCACATTTAATTGCATTATTTCCTCCGCGACCCTCTTTCGACGGGGCAAGGAAAGTCACAGTCATAACCATTCTTTATATTCTCCCTCGCACAATCGCATTTTGTCTTATCCTTCCAAGTAGGTGGAAAGGACATGTGATACATATATGTATGTGTACGGGTATCACCGGTGCTCCTCGTAGCTGTGTTGCATGAAGTGAACAATCAAATGGATGTCGGGGGAGTAAACAGCAAAGTTGTTTGCAATTTTTATAAGACTTCAGCGTAAGGATATTTATGAATCCTTCGACGTTTACATATATGTGTTGCTGGGATATTGCACTATAAAAACACCAAGTAATGGCGACAATAGTGTGCGACGATATTCGTATCATGCACCCATGTTCTGTGCAGGATCCGTATGTACATATAGCAAAACATTCAGAGTACTTCGCTGTTTATGGGGATGGTGGGGGGGGGGGGGGGGGCCGACACTTGTGTATGGTTAAAGCGATTAGGTCTTAAACGATTTCCTTTTTATAATTTACGACCCTTTTTACTTCTTTCGTTTTCAAAAATAGTGTCCCGCCATTTATAGTCATGTGAAGGTGGAATCATAAGTTATTCGGTAATTGATGTCAGGATTCAACAGTTTACGGCGTTTAAACTACACGGACGTGCTTGCACGGAGGTGTAACCTTTACTGCCTTTACTGTCGGAGTTTTTTTATGATTCAACGGTTTACCTGACATGGGTGCTAAAAGGAAAGATTTGAAACTTACAGTTTAGTTTCGTATTGTTGCGGTTTGTGAAGAAAAGGATACTTCATGCAGACCGTATGCAAACAAATGAGCAACCAAAGAATGGTGCTGCATCGAAATTGTATGCTGGTTTTGGTAGACCATCAAATGAATCTATACTAATATCATAAATGTGACAGTGTGTGTGTCTGTTTGTCCGTCTTTCACGGCAAAACGGAGCGACGAATTTACGTGTTTTTTAAAGTGGAGATAGTTGAAGGGATGGAGAGTGACACAGGCTACCTTTTGTTTCTTTCTAGCCCCCGCTAAGTTTGTATGCAGCAAAAAAAAAAAAAAAAAAAACAGTACGGGATGGAAATTTGTGTGAGACTCTCCGCAAAATTAGTATAGGTTCCATGATACAAATGAATAATAAAACAATTTAATTAAAACGACTATAAATCAATCAGCTTTTGAGAAAACAATCAATATTCGAAACATAAATAAGTGTTACTCTTGAGTTACGATAGATGGCGCTGACATGTTTCTCAAACGCGCTAACGTTGTGTGCTCTCTATCTGTGCTTAAGTGCGAGCATCGGACCGCGCTTCACACTATAATGCATAGGGTACCTATATTCTGTTACTTGACTACTTAGCGTCCCAGTCATGCTTATACGAAATTTAGATGCCCCGAGATTATGTAATGGGACGAGACTTCGTATCACACAACTTGGCCGCAATACCATTAGCGCCACTATCTTAACCGGCGCAGGAAAGGGTGAAAATGTAATGATCCCACGAATCCCAATAATTCCCACAGATCTCCCGTTCCAGTTTAAAAGGCTACAATTTCCTCTAAAGCTTAGTTTCGCTATGACCATTAACAAAGCGCAAGCTCAAACATTAAAGGTGGCTGGGGTGAATTTAGAAAAGCCGTGCTCTTCCCATGGATAATTGTATGTAGCATGTTCGCGTGTGTCCAATTCCCAGAATCTTTACATTCTATCCCCAAATGGAAAGACATATAATATCGTCTACAGGAGCGTATTAAAATAACATTCTGTACCGAGTTCTATTCTGTGTTCTAAATCAGGAAAGGGGAGCCGTGTTACCCCGAATTTAACGCGAGCGAAGCCGCGGGCAAAAGCTAGTTTAACATAAAAAAATATAATTCTGGCGAGATGGGTATGAGTATTCGCAAGGGTGTAACGAATGCAATTTTTCAGAAGAGGAGCGAAAATGTGTTTTTGAAATTTTTGTATGATTTTTCTAGCAAGCTAGGTTAAGCTGTTGACGAATGAAAGTTCAAAGGTTCAAGAAGCTCTGAGGGGATACTAAAATTACGGCGCAGAAGTTTAGATTAGGTTATAGTGGTTGGCATACTCCACACGTAAGCTGGAATCGGCCCATTGTTATAGTACATGGATCATTCTACCTAGATCCGCCACCTATAAACTAATCAGTGCTTCTGATGAAGCCATAGAATTAAGGCCGAGGAAGATCGTCCTACGGCTCGCAAAAGAGGTATACATATGAGCAGAAGAGGTGGTGAATTGATTCCTCTTCCACCTCATCCATGCAGCCGCGGCAAACGTCATCGGCAGGTAGCCCCAACATGGAGGCATGTTTTCCCATGGTGCGGTCACCTCTAATGACACCTTTTAGAGTACTTAATATGGAATATCCCTATGGTCGGGATCCCACATTAGTTTTATATTGAACTACTCCCTCTAGTGATAGGCGGCAGTTGAGAGATGTCTTTGATTTATGGGTTCCCGTTGCCATGAATTTTATCTCAGAGTGGCTATTAATGGATATTACATTTATAAGCGATCAAGGGCCTCCCGGTATCGCTGTTATTTTCGCATGCTACAGACTGCAGTAGAGAGCACCGTGGCGCAATGTGTAGTGTGTTGGCCTCTGACGCCGAAGACACGGGATCGAATCCCGACAAAGCCATGTCATCGAACGTGTTTTTCACGGTGTTTCTCCTCAGCGGAGCTCTGACAAAACCCCCTGTAGTAAAATTGTCATAAAAAGCTTCTCGGAATTCGCCGTTCGGAACAGGCAATAAACTGTAGGTCCATTTCACCTATGTGAAAATGAAACTACGCACAACATGGGTGATTGAAAGAGAAGCTCGGCTCATGGACTGTAACGCCAACATACTTACATACACACTGCAGTAGTTTGAGAGTTTAAATGATAGGTTGAGGTTGAGTTCCTTGGAGTAGACTTGAAAACCTACACCCGTGTCCATCTTAAAGCCGTCGGTATAGGGTGATATCGAATCCTTCGGTATGACTATTCATTCAGTCCATTCCTTCCGGGATGGAAAGATGACTCCTTTCTTGGTGAACACGTTTTGCGGGATGGTGTAATCCGTGTCTTTGGGTACTGGTTGAAAATGTTGGTATGGCCATTGGTAGTGTGGGCCGTTCCCTATGCTGCTGATCCGTAAGGCCGCTGATTGAAACCTGATTGCTGAAGAGATCCAATGGTGGGAGATGTAGTAGAATGTTCACGGCCTCCATGGGGGTCGATCTAATGGCACCACTAATGCGATCAACAATGTTAGGTTTCCAATTTTGTTTCCTGTCAAAACTAGGCAAAGGTAAATATTTTGGCTAATCTTTTATTACTATTTGGGTTCCTGTGGGTTGAAGGGCGCAATTTTTTATTTATTAGTAAACAAAACTAGATCTGTCTTCTAGGAGTTCACCCTAAGTCCACACTCTTCGTCCAGTTTATTACTGTTTGTACGGCTCCCTAAGAAAGGAGACCCCTATAACTGCGCCAACTATAGGAGAATAAGTCTCCTTAACATCGCATATAAGATCTTCTCTTCCGTATTGTGTGAACACCTGAAACCGTGTGTGGATAGCCTGATCGGCTCTTATCAGTGTAGTTTCAGGCCAGGTAAATCCACAATAGACCAAATATTTACGCTACGGCAGATCTTGGAGAATCAAATCGACACTCACCACCTCCTCGTCGATTTCAAGGTTGCATATGACAGCGTGCATAGAGTTGAGCTATACAAAGCCATGTCCAGTTGTAACATCCCTGCCAAACTCGTCCGACTGTGCAGCATGACAATGGAGAATTCTCGCTGCTCCATTAAGGTCGGTAATGAGCAAACCGAGATCTTTGATGTTAAAAAAGGATTTAGGCAAGGTGACGCGCTGTCATGCAACTTTTTCCACATCGTGCTTGAAAAGATCCTGCAAGAGTCACTGGCCAACACAAGAGGTACGATTTATTCCAAGTCGACGCAGTTGCTTGCGTACGCCGACGACATTGACGTGATTGGACGGACACAGCGAGACGTCAATGAGGCCTTTGTAAGCATTGAGGTAGAGGCGGCTAAGATGGGTCTCAAGGTTAATGAGGGTAAAGCCAAATATCTGCTTTCGTCTAAAAGAGACGGACAACACCGACGTATTGGCCACAACGTCACCATTGGCGGATGTAACTTTGAAGTGGTCAAGGAGTTCGTCTACCTTGGCTCACTGATGACCGGCGACAACAACCCCAGCGCTGACATAAAACGCAGAATCACTCTTGCCAACCGCTGTTTCTCTGGGTTCAAGATGCAGTTGAGAAGTAGGGCCCTCTCTCGGAAAACCAAGGTGACACTATATAAGACCTTAATCTTGCCAGTCTTCCTTCGCGGCGAGGAGGCTTGGACCTTAACAAAAACGGGTGAAGATGCCCTTGGTCGTTTCGAGAGGAAAATTCTGCGCACTATCTATGGTCCCGTTTGTTCAAACGGTGAATGGAGGAGAAGATATAACGAAGGACTGTACGGGTTGTTCAGCGACACCGGCCTGGTACGACGTCTACGAATACAGCGTCTAAGGTGGCTGGGCCATGTAGAGCGCATGGAAAATACAGCTCCGACCCGAAGAGTCTTCGAATCCACCACGGAAGGAGGGCGCGGCAGAGGACGGCCGCATCAACGGTGGCGCACGCAGGTGCATGGGGACCTTAACCAACTGGGCGTGCGGCACTGGAAACAGCTGGCCAAAGACCATGCCAACTGGAGACGCCTGTTGGTTGAGGCCCAGGTTCAACACGGACTGTAGCGCCACCTAGGTAACTAAGTAAGTCAGTAAGGCTCCCTGCATTAGGTCTCTTAGAGTGCTGGGAAGAGTGCTGGTCACAGCGTATGCTTCCTGTTCTGGCAAAAGTAGTAGTTCATTGACTACCACGTTCCAGAGAAGAGGGGAAAGTACGCCACCCTGTGGTGTACCTCTACTACTCATTCTGGTTGAAACGGCACCAGTGAAGTTGGCTTTGACGACTCTTTGTGTTAGCAGTTCTCCTGCTGGTTCCGTCACTGATACTGTTACACCTATATCAGTCAGCGCTTTGGTACCCGCCCGTGGTTTAACATTGTTAAAGGCGCCCACAATATCGAGAAAAGCCACTAGGGTATATTTCTCGCGTTCCAATGAAATTTCTGTGATCCTAACTAGTGAGTGGAGTGCTGCCACTCTGCCTTTATTGTAGGCATGTTGGTTCTCCGACAGCCTTCCCAAGCCGTCTTTATCTATAATCGACGGATCTTGACGGTCCAAGGTGGATTTTGCCAAACCTGTTTTTTTCTCTCAGGTCTTGTTCAGGAGCGTTTTCCTGAATTATAGTATCAAGTCACTTGATAGTATAGTAGTCACTTGAACTTGTTCCCGTAGTTCTTGTGGGTAAAAGAGTGATATTAAAAACGATCAGTGTCTTTGAGTTCAGATTAACTGATGTATTTTCGTAATCGGCCTACATCCAAATATCATCGACCGTCGAACGGAAGTTCTATAGTTCAAATTCGTTTCATAGCCAAGAAAAAGCAATTCCTATACGGACAAAAGTATGCAACACAATTGTGAATGGAAAGCGACGTACTGCTGCAGGCATAACACTCACAGTATATGGGCAATATAAATTCATCCTCTGCGTATGCAATATTAACACCAAAAGTGCATGAACGAATTACTGTGAATTATAACTAACGCGAAATTTGGTCGACTCTCGTCCTTCTAGGACAAACCACCTCTGAGAGTAGTGAACGAACATCTACGACCCAAAAAACCACTGCACTTTGTTCAGGTTGTGCGTCAAAAAACATCCACCTGCGCGAAACTCTCCCTCTCCCTGTTAACTTCGCTCGCACAACGTTCAAAAACGTTATAAGGCATTAGCCTTAAGTGCGGGTGTAACTATAAAACAACAAAAAAATCTATCAATCTTTTCTAGAGTTTTTAGAAGAAAATAAGTAAGGCTAATAGGTCTCAAGTCCTTTGCATACATGTGCATTACATTTTTCTTAAATTGTTATTGTTTTTGTTTTAATGTTCTTATAACTACTTTGCGCTGGACAAACATGTTTAGAACTAGCTTTACTAAACTAACTAAAAAATTCCTTATCGCCAATGGCGAGTTCGCCATTGAAGAAGAAGCGATATTGTCAGCTCGAAAGCGACCGGCCTCTTTCCAGAGCAGCATCTACGGTTTTGTCAAAATATGGATATTGTCTAGCCAATTTCCAGGGCATCTGACTACACTTTTATTGCTAGTGGACGTCCATCTGGTCTAATGACTAAGAAGTTTCGTCAGGGCTTTTTAGTCTCCTTAGAGTCCTTAGACCAAGAGGTTCTGAATAATAGAGTCTCTAAATTTTAGAAGTTGATTTTTAACGTCACGTTGGCAATTTCCACAACGAACAAGACGTAGATCATATACAGCATATTATACATGCGCCCAACTGTATAAATTTGTAACAAGGTCCTTGTTTCCAAGTCAATCAGCCAGGCACCCGTACTTTGGCTCATGCACTTCTTCCCTTGAATATCCGTGACGAGTTTCGACGCGACATGTATCATGCCTGGTGGTAGGTGCCTGAGAACAACATTGGACATTCCGTGAGTTCTAGCGGATTTCCTCCTTTTGAGGGACTCGAAAATCGAGTGGACATCCTCCGTCGAAATGAACATGGTATCAACACTTTCACTAGTGACTTCAGTGGCATAAGTTCTACGTTTAGCCTGTCGGTTAATTGCCTGTACAAGATTTTGAGTCTTGGCAGGAGTGCACTTTTCTATCGTGTTGACGTTGGCGTGATATGGTTTGGTTTTGTCCATCGTTTGTTTTATTATTTCGTCCATTTGTTTGAAGTACCTATTAGTTTTGTTATTCGATAGGTTCCTGTCGGCAGGTGGGAAGTAGCTGATCCAATCGAGCAAAACATAAAAGTTTTCTGCGGAGCTTAAACGCAGAAATCGAAAAATTGTTAAGATCCTTCAGGTACATATATAGGTTGATACTATGCAAATTCTCCTTCAGTTTCGAATGATCCCATATTTAATATTTTCCCTATTAAAGATCGCGACAACTACGCCCTGGGTGGCATTGCGTCGATCTCTTCTTATTATATTATGGAAATTGTGCCGCATTTCGTGCCTCTGGTTTGGCTAAGTTTAGCTAGCCCTTTTCCTGAGACAAGTA
This sequence comes from Eumerus sabulonum, assembly GCA_951905685.1. Taxonomy (NCBI): domain Eukaryota; kingdom Metazoa; phylum Arthropoda; class Insecta; order Diptera; family Syrphidae; genus Eumerus; species Eumerus sabulonum. The sequence goes on from OX645060.1 coordinate 32,894,988, forward strand.
AAAACGAACAGCGCGTCGCAGGATCCTAATCAGTGAATTCGCATTGACAGCTTGGGCCGTTTAGAAACCCTTTAGCGGCGTACCCATTACGACTCCAAAGATGCTTGGCTTCGCAAAAGCGAGTAGATCCTATTTCGCCTCTTCTGTGATCACTACTGGAGCTGGTCGATCTGCCCTTGAATATGTAGAGTGCAAAACCGAGCGCAAATGCAGCTTGGCTTACGACGGCCTTAACGATAGGCACTGGGACTTTTGGAATAACTATTGGCATTTGTCCCGTTTTATCCTGACCTGCCATCAGTCATAGGCATAGGTCAACTAGTTTGTGACGGTTTGAATTTGTATACAGTTACCGAGGAAGCCCTGACATGCTGGAAGCCCCGACAACCCTGACAATTTGCGGCGTGCCCCGAGTTTCCATAAAGCACGAATGAGAGTTGCCCTTTCTTTGTCACATTGTCTGAGCCCAGGTCGCATTGATCGTGTTTGTGATTCCGTGTTCAGTTCACGCATTGAGGCTTCATTTCGCAATAGGACGCGGCGTGCTTCAAGCCTTGGCCTGTACAAGAGTTGAAGTCTCAACAGGAGTTTATTTTCCTGTCTGTGAAGGGCACCTATTATTATGTTTCGCGTACCATTGAGTGGCCATAGTGACCAAATTTCGCACCAACTTCACGTTTTGGGACCAGTGGATTGACTGGCTCACTGGATTAGACGATATTTGGGTTTATCGTAAAATATTTTATGTGTGACCTTTTGAGTAGCCTATGGTCCGTATAACCAGTCAGTCTGTATGTCTATTTCATTCGAAAGTATGAGCATTGATTTTGCAGCCGACAGCCAAGCTAATCTCTCTCGAATCTAAACATTCAAGGCACTTCCACATGGATTAGAGTTACAATACTCGTGCCTCCACACCAGATTCACGGATAATAAAACTGAGAACAAAAATGGGTCGTTTTGTCACAAAGTACTCGTAACAAGCTCATCATTACTGTTTGTCCAGTGTACAGCATACCACAGAGGAATAGGATATCTAACCAACCGCGCGTCAGTGGCCTCATTTCACCCTTACACATCCTGCTATCGCGATTAACTTATGTAACTTGGCCACCTACATCAACTAAATCCTATCCCAGCTGTGCCGACTTAGTCATTTTTATTTCACTTCTTAGCGTTCATTTTCTAGGTCCCCAGCAGCATGACATATGTTAATACAAAAGTACCATCTCCTTTGAAGCTCATTTTCCACTCATGTGCTCTACCATTCGCTACATTCCAGCCACAACGGCAGAACCCTACTTTTCCGTCGCGTAATACCAACGGTCTACGAATAGTTCATGTCCTTATGTAGTTTGTCGAAAGCGAAAATAGCGAAAGTAATCCTTTGGAGAGGAGGTACGGAGAAGGATAGTTATTGAAACGACCGCGGATCCACTAAATCCCAGCCGGCATAATTTGTCGGCAATTTGCCCAAGCACGAACCAGCGGATGATGATGATGATGATGACGGCGATGGCCCCGATTCCCGCTCGCACCATATACCTTCTCACATATTCAATGTTTTCATAGCACACACGGTGGCGTTATTGCTTCCTGCTTTCCTCTTTTTTTTTTATAATGGCATTACTCGAAGTGGCAATGGTGCTTCAACAACTGCTGTGGCCCAAGGAACAAACGAATGAAGGACGAGTGGCCCACCCATAAGGCTATTGAAATAAAACGGGCGAATTGGAATAAAAATTATTTAATTTGCTTTTTATGCACGGTCGGTTGGTAATGTTAGCAAGTATGCTACATTAGGACTGCCTTCAAATGCCCTGTATGTGTCGGAGGGTATTGTATGCGAAAAGCTACAAGTACCTACCGGTGTGCTAATGTACAATTGAATTGTCGGCTTATGGAGTCGCAAAGGTAGTTAAAGTCCTCGAATGGCTGTTTATTGATTTTTTTATGTCATACTTATACTTTGCTTTACGCCATTCTCTTTGGTAGCACGTTAGATCGTAACGGTTTTTCGACAAGATTGTGGCCCAGACGGGCAGGAAAGTGGATTAGTTCCTTTGTGCATTGGTGCTTCCCATTGAGTCAGAGGGTGATGATGAGGATGAGGGCCCTTGGCTAAATAACTAAATTGATGAGGATTTACTGTCGGCTAGACTGGCCTAATTGAAAATTGTCGAGGACTTTGTTTTGATTTCCTGCAGGTGCTGGTCGGGGTTGGAGTGAATTGTGCGATATATGATCGTGAGCTGATAGGTTCAGGGTAATTTATGCTAATTGAAAATAAATTGGTTCTACATGTCAACAAGAGCCTTGGGTAAACAGTACTCTCACGTGGCGTTAAACTAGTTATAACGAAATTTCCCTTTAAACCATGGTTTAAAGGCTTAGAGAAGAAAGATATTTGAATGTCCTTGGAGAAACTAATATGCAAATGTACATTAGACTGCTATTGTAATGATGATAATACAGATCTTTAAAACGCTTTGAAAGGTCAGCTTAACCTACAACGGCATAGAGGTGTAATTCAAATTGGGACTAGTAACAGGCAACAGAAAATGTATAATGTCGTGGGAAAGCAGTTAAGGTCAAGGGTCATCGACTTTACGCCCATATGTGGTCGTTTAGCTGTGATCCACATCAGAGGCAGATTTTATGCCTCCCGACTCACGCATTTCAGAATCGGCATTAAACTATAGGTCCATTTCACCTGTGTAAAAAATAAATCACACACAACATGGGTGATTGATAGAATCTTGGCTATAGCCCAACGCCATCAAAGTAAGCATCATATATGCGCACGCCCCTGCCGAAGGAGCAGAAGACCCTGTCAAAAAAGGCTTCTACGAAATTTTGGACAAAGCCTACGGAGCCTATCCGGCTCGTATCGTACTCGGGAACTTCAAAGGAGAACACCTTGGGCGGAGTGCTTAGAAAGAGCAGCTTCCACAATACAACCACGGACAGCGGTTTACCACTCACGGACTTTGCGGCAGTTCGTAATGCGGGCGTAAGTAGCACAATATGTTCTCACAAACGTATCCGCACAGTAACCTGGCGATCGCCGTATGGTCGAACAGCCAACCAAATCGACTAGGTGCTCATTGACGCATGACACCCCTCAAACATCCTTGATGTACGAATATTCAGGGAGGCAAACGTCGACTCTGACCATTTCCTCGAAGCAGGAATATTCAGAAATTGACTGTCCAATGCAGAAGGCTACCATGAGGACACCATGAGGACATTGGCATTGGACGCTTGAGCACACCGGAGGTTACCACAGTCTGAAGGAAGCAACTGAGCGAAAGACTCCCGATCTGTCTACATCGAGCACAAATGTCAACAATATATGGCTGCATTACCGTTCAGCCATTCAGAAAGTAGACGAGACCACCTTAGGCTAACTGCCATACCCGGAAAGAAGAAAGAAACAGGCTGCCACGAAAAACTAGGGCAGCGCGAGAGGAGTACCGTGCAATAAGAAGAAAGGAGAAAAAACTGCTGCGACTAAAGAAAATAATCTTCGCAGCCTCCTAGCACAAGGATATCGAGAAGTCAAAGGATAAACATAAAATCCAAAAGCTAAAAGCCTTGCAGGAGGCTTAAAGAATGGCACTCGGTTGTCCAAAACTACGTAGGTAATTTTGTCACTCACTCAAAGAGAATAGTGAATGTATGTATTCAAGCAGCATTTCCCGCGGCTGCTTAAACAGCATGACCAAGAGAGAGAGTGATAGGGAGTGAGGAAATCCAACTCTAGCAGGTGATGTAGTCCTCGCACCCAACATCGAAGAAATTGGCAGAGCTATTCAAAAGCTGAAAAACAACAAGTCCGCATGCTCAGATATCTTGCCATCGAAGCTCTTCAGAGCTGGCGGCGATGGCCTGGTAAGGAACATGCACCAAACCATCTATACAATTTGGGTAGATGAAAGCATGCCCGACTCCTGGAATACCCGCTCTATTTTAGTCATCCACAAAACTGACTAGAAGCAAGAACTATAGAGATATATTCCTGCTTAATGTCGCACACAAGATCCTGTCCAGTTTGCTGTGTGAACGAAAGCCCTTTTGCACCACACTAATCGGCAGCTACCAGTGCGGCTTCCCGCCCGAAATAGACAAATCCTGGAATAGACCAGCGAGTTTCAAACCCATACACACTATCTCCTTATCGATTTCAAAGCCGCATACGACAGCATTCATCGTGAAAGACTGTTTGATGTGCCGGCCAGTCTCAGGAAAATAATCCTGTGCCACGTAAAAAAAATACAAAAATGCACCGTGCAGTTCAATTCTAGGACATCTGAAACGTTTGAAACATGCACCGGATTTCGGCAAAGGGATGCGCTGTCGTGTTAATTCTTCAATCTGGTACTCCAACAGATAGTGCGATGGGTAGGTGTCAATACCGAAACCAAGTCCATCCAGCTGCTAGGATACGCAGATGATACTGACATCGTCTCGCGGCTTTTACGCTTTCACGGCGATTGAAGAACAGACGAAATGAGTTGGTCTGCAAGTTAATGAGGATAAGACGAAATGGTGTCAAGCAAAAATCGATCTGTCGCTCACCACCTGAGACAAAGCAATAACGATTGACAGTTATCATTTCGTGGTTGAGGTGTTTATATACTTACTTACTTATCAGGCCAGCGATCCATGGAGGATCTGAGCCTGAGCTATAACTACCTTCCATCCTTGACGGTCCCGGACACTCTGCTTCCAGTTATGAAGACCAAGATGTCTCACATCCGCGATTACTTGGTCTTTATACCGGAGGTTCGGTCTTCCTCTTCTTCTCGAACCAGGACGCTCGAAGTCGAAAACCCTCTTAGCTGGAGCGTTGGTGTCCATGCGCTCGAAGTGGCCGAGCCAGTGCAGTCGACGGATCTTTACCTTCCGGACTACATCCACATCTTTGTACAGCTCGTAGAGTTCCGGCGCAGAATTTTTCTTTCGAAAGAACCCAAAATCAGCTCCGCCGTCCTGCTTATCGTCCACCTTTCGGCTACGTACAGCAAGACTGGCAGTATGAGCGTTTTGCAAAGCATGACTTTGGTCTTTCGAGAGAGGAATTTTGACCCCAGTTGTTTGGACAAGCCGAAGTAGCAGCGGTTGCCAAGGGTGGTGTCATTTGTGGAATTTACGTTTGCCCCGAGGTAGACAAACTCCTTAACCACCTCGAAATTGTAGCTGTCAATTGTTATATTTTGTCCCAGGTGGTGAGCGACGGATTGGTTTTTGCTTGACAGCATGTACTTCGTTTTGTCGTCATTGGCCTTAAGACCAACCCGTTTCGACTGTTCTTCGATCGCGGTGAATGCTTCCACAATGCCACGGAGAGAACATGCGATGATGTCGATATCATTCGCGTATCCTAGCAGCTGGACGGACTTGTAGAAGATGGTGCCTTCCCTGTTGACGCCTGCCCGTAGCACTATCTGCTCCAGCACCAGGTTGAAGAAGTTACATGACAGCGCATTTCCTTACCGAAATCCGGTGCATGTTTCAAACGGTTCCGAAGTCCTGGAACCGAGTTGCACTGCATCGCGTATTTTTTGGCGTAGCGCGACAGGTGTGAAAAGTTGGTCCATGGCCGATTTGCCGGGCCGGAAGCCGCCGATTAGTGGGGTGCAAAATGGCTTTAGACGTTCACACAATACGCTGGACAGGATCTTGTATGCGACATTGAGCAGGGATATACCTCTATAGTTCCTGCAAGAGGCAGGATCGCCATTTTTGTGAATAGGGTAAATAGAGCTGGTATTTCAGTCGTCGGGCATGCTTTCATCTTCCGAAATTCTGCAGATGATCTGGTGCATTATCTCTACCAGAACATCGCCGACAGCCTTGAAGACTTCTGATGTCAAGCCATCTGAGCCTGCGGCCTTGTTATTCTTCAGCTTCTGAATAGCTGTGCCCACTCCTTCGATGCTGGGTGGGAGGACTACTTCAGCGGCTGGAGGTGGGATTTCCTCGGTCCCTACCACTCTCTCTTGGTCATGCTCGTTAAGCAGCTGCTGGAAGTTCTGCTTAAATACATCCACTATTCCCTGCGGGTCGGTGACAAGATTACCCTCGCAGTTTCGAAGAGCCAGGGTGCCCTTTCTGAAGCCTCCTGCAAGGCTTTGGCTTTCTTGTATTTTATGTTTATCCCTAGACTCCTCGATATCCCTGAGCTGGAAGGCTGCGAAGATTCTTTTCATTTGTCGCAGCCGTTTTCTCTCCTCCCTTCTTCTGGCTCGGTACTCTTCATGCGCTGCCCTGGTTTTCCTCTGCAGCGCCTTGTGGTACGCCTCGTCGGTTGCTGCCTTTTTCTGCTCACACTCGCCATCATACCACGTGCTTTTTGTCGGGGGTGGTAGGTATCCTAAGGTGGTTTCGGCTACTTCCTGAATGGCGGAGCGGCAATGCAGCCACATGTTATTAGCATTTGTATCCAACGTAGGCATACCGTAGAGTCTTTCGCTCAGCTGCTCCCTGTGGGCTCTGGCAACCTCCGGTGTGCTCAGACGCCCAATGTCGACCCTCCTCCTGATGGGCTGGTGCAGCTTTCTGACATTGGACAGTCGAGCTCTGAATCTTGCTGCTACGAAGAAGTGGTCAGAGTCCACATTTGCCCCTCTGAATGTTCGCACATCCAGGATGTTTGTCGAGTGCCTTGCGTCAATGAGCACATGGTCGATTTGGTTAGCGGTTCGACCGTCCGGAGATCGCCAGGTTGCTGTATGGATTCGCTTACGAGGGAATCTTGTGCTTCTTATCACCGCATTACGAGCTGTCGCAAAGTCCGTGAGTTGGAAGCCGTTACCTGTTGTTGTATCGTGGAGGCTGTGTTTTCCGATCACTCCGCCAAGGGTGTTCTCTTTACCGATTTTGGCGTTGAAGTCCCCGAGCACGATTTTAGCATCGTACTCCGGACAAGCTCCGTAGGCGTTGTCCAGGAGGTCATAGAAGTCCTCCTTGATAGGGTCTTCAGCCTCGTCGGTATGGTCGTGTGCACATATAACGCTGATGTTATAAAATCTGCCTCTGACGCGGATCACTGCCAGGCGATCACTTATAGGTTTAAAGTCGATGACCTTCGACCTTAACCGCTTTCCCACGACAAATCCGCATCCCAGTAAGTGCAACCTTTTGTGACAGATGTCATAAATCTCGCAATTTGTCTTCCTAATAATACCGTTTCCTATCCAACGTATTTCCTGGACCGCAGTAATATCCGCCTTGTACTGCGTGAGGATTCCTTCTAGTTTATGAGCAGCTCCGGTAGTGTACACGGTTCTGACATTCCAGGAGCATACTTGCAAATCGTGTTCCTTTTTCGTGCGTTGTCGTCGTCGAGTATCCGTCCGTGTATCCGAGGCATCTTGTTCATTCATAACTTTTGTTTTTTTTACGTGGGCGGATTGTTAGCCCGCCGCACAACCGCCATCCTTGTCGGGGTTTTGTCGCTGCATACATATGTTCACCTCCCAACGGTTGCTGAAGAGGCTATTCAGAGGGCGCCACGAGGAGGCCGTATGTCAATTTGACCCGGGCATTTAAACAGGGATCGTTGCTTGCATCTCGCCAGGTTCAGAGCAATCAACAACTTTACCCTGTATGTCCGAGCCCATGCCCTCGGTGTTTATATACTTCGGGGCAAACGTAAACTCCATAAGCGACACCATAGTGGAGATCCGGTATAGCACCGCCCTTGGCAACCGCTGCTACTTCCAAACAACTTGAGTCAAAAGTCCTCCTCGCTGTACAGGCTTGTTGCCAGTCTTTCGGTACCGAGCCGAAAACTTGACGATAAGCAGAACGACGATACTGATTTTCGGTTCCTTCTGCGTCGGATATTTGGTCCTGTCTGTGAGGAATGAAGGAGAAGACATTACCGTAAGCTCCACGAGCTTGGTAAAGATGTGGGTATGGTCCGGAGGACCAAGATCCGTGCGCAACACTGGCTCGTCTACATCGACGGATCGAACGCCGACCCTCCGGTTAAGAGAGTCTTCGAATCCGAGTCTACTGGTTCGAGAAGGAAAGGAAGGGCGAACTTGCTATATAAAGGTCAAGTAATCGCGGATATAAGATAACTTGGTCTTGATAACTGGAAGAAGGTTGCCCGGGATCATCAAGGAAGGAAGGCAGCTATAGCTCAGGCTCAGATCTTCCATAGATCGCTTGCCTGATAATCGAGTAAGTAAATTTGCTACTCTTTATCAGCCAACGTCAATCAGACTTAGCAAGCTGTAGAGGCAGCGAGGTAAACAGCAACAATAATGACTTTAAATTACATTGCCTTACGCATCACGAAGGATCAAGTCCAAGCCGAAATTAACTTAGCAATTATCATCAAATGACTACAGACGACTAACAGCCTGGGCAGTACGTTCCACTAATATGTTAATTGTTCACTTCCCGTTAAAGGTGATACATTTCATTCCAAATTAAGATATGGCCTCTCCAATTCTAGGCGTTACTAACCAGCCGGATAACCTAATTTTTTGACAAATGCCTGTCGTGACCTTCTGCAACAATCGATTTTTTCAAGCATGAATGCTTTCATGCGGACTTAACTCTCTTTAGTACAAATCTACTTCTCCCACCACTAAGTAGGCAGAACATTACCGCCAGCATTTGTAGATTAGCTTGAAGGATTAATTGATTTCACCTCCTCCGCAATATCCGAACCAAATCTGGTATCGCATGCCTAATAAGTCACTAATCAGGATATACTATGTATCTTCACGTGGGGACATAATCATTGTATTACGGCTGTTTGTACGAATGATATATCCTAGAAGTCATTCTAATCTCTCTGATCCTTCGAATGTAGAGGTATATGGTATACGGCTTAAAGCCTACGCCAGGCATGAGTGTATATGTGGTTCTTGGTTTAACAACACGCAATGGGATAGAGGGAAACCTGACACGGTTTTAAGGTGAAAATAACTCTGCCATTATGTCACTGTTTCCATTGAATTCCCGGCCTCGGTTCGTAGAAGGACTAAAACGTTCCAAATCCTTATATTACCTACACGAGTGCGGTGACATTATTGCCGTTGCTCTGTCACACGTCGAATGGTTGAACTTATTTCCCTCCCGTCTATTCTGCTTGTCAGCTTAGTCCTTGTTTTTTTTTTTTAGACATATACATATACATACATATGTACACAATGAACGCCATTGAGCGAAAGGAGTTTAGGCGATTCTGAGTTATGTCGAAGGTGTTTCGTATATCCATGTATGTATATGGACGTATGCATATGCGTGGATCACGTTGAAATTCTATAAAGGGGATCACAAGGATAATTGGTTTTACTTCATTCTCTTTTAGTCATCCTTTTTGCTCTCAATTTCTATTTGGTCTGGATCTATGTTACCGCTTGCCTATCGCCTAATACGAAATTGAAAATCACTGGAAAGGGTCGATTGAGTCATTGGCATGGTAAGCCACTTGTCCTTGTCATACATAAGCTTGCCTCGGGTCCCGATGTTCTATACAACTCCGGTATGGTATGTGAGCTGCTGTTTGTACAGAAAATAATTTCACTTTCTTGCGACCATAAAAGGCTTAGTGAGATTAAATCCATTACTTGCATGATGTGCTTGCGGTTGTACTGTTCGCTGCCGCAAGTTAGATCCTTACAAGGCAAGTCGACAAACAGTAAGGGTGGCAAAGGCAAAAGACAACAGTAACTTCATCGACAGCCATGGTAAGGACGACAAAGTGGCAATTTATTTGACATCAAGCTGTTGAGCGTTCGTCAAGTGCTGAATGCATGTGGAGTGTACGGGGGTCGGCAATATGGGTTTGGTGTGTTTCAACTTGCATGTAAACATCTGAGAAATCGATTCTTGTCTACCTTTCTGTTTACGACCTATGTTCAAGTGTGTTCTGTTCGAGTATCTCGGATCACTCGCATCTCACTCCAAATGCAAACCATAGTGCTCTCGATAGGATATTTTAATTATGCGCAATCCGAGTTAGTTTAGTTGCATTCGATGTGTGCCTGTTATTGTATGCAACTTGTATTGGGCGAGTGAGTGGGGAGTGATTTTAAAGCGCCACTAGTACATAGTGTGTAGGTACATACATATGTCGTGTGCAGTACAATGTACGGGAAGGGTTCGTAGTCGAGAGGATCAAAGGATGCATTAAGTAGGTCAAATGGTAGTATTTGCATGGATTGCGGTATGCCCTGAATTCGTTTCGAAATTCTGTGCATTGTGGATAGGATGTACTAATTACAGTATGCTGAGGAATGATTAGCTTGCGAGCGAATGGTGTATCCGCTCGGAAAATCCTTCGGGGGAAATATTTGTTTTGTGGACGAAATAATGAAGGCCGGAAGGGGGAAAGGGGAAGAGGGAGTTTATTCTCATATCCAAACGTCTTAGGATGTGGAACAAACTTGGCAACTCTTCTCTTTTGTCTATTCAGTAGACAGAATTAGATTGGTAAGACTAAGACTTGAAGATTTGCTGTACATCTATGTGAGTAGGGTACAACATGGCTAGACAATCTTAAATTCCATTGAGTTGCTGAGATAGTATACTCCGCTGAGCATTATAGTGTTCCTATTCGTAAGCTACAACGACTGAGGAGGCAAAAATTAGGTTAATTCTTTCGAAATAAAATGTGCCTACGTACACTTGGGTGTATTTCGGTGGGCTGATTTGTGGGTAGCTTGTAACACTACCATTGCTAACCAGTGGCGCCAAGGAATGTTGGAAAAATTCAATCACAGTATTAAAAGACGTCTATATCGTCATTGATCGTCGAATTGATAGATCATCACCTGTATAGTCGCGATTTAGCACCCAATGATGTCCTCTTATACCCGCAAATCAAAAATAAAATGATAGGTTCTCAACATCTGCAGAAGGGATTAATACATTCAAATCACACGGTTGGGAGGTTCCTCAATCGGACGGGAAAAAATGGTTGGACAGTTCGTTCATTCGCATGTGTTAATCTTCATGGAGAATATTTTGATGGCGCTTTCTTCGGGGAGCTATTTTCTGGCCACAAAAATCTCAAACGGATGATAATAGACTAACAAAGGAAACCTCTACAGCCGAACACCCTGTAGCTCTGTTAGCCAGGTCGTACTTCCACCTCCTCGTGGTACCATCTGGAAATTTTCTGAATATGAAAATTACTAATGGAAGAGGGCAAATGGCGAGAATCCTGGGCCACAAGACAGGATTAATGTCGGGTGAGCTACGGTCTAGAAAACCGTACCCGGAAAACCCCACAATGCTAAGAAACAATGACAAGCGTTGGGTAACACGGATCGGATTAGTGTTGACGGCCATTGCAAAAAAAAAAAAACAATGATCTTCGGCTCTTTACGTGAAATATTAGATCGTTTGCAAACGACCTAGGCCGTTATAAACCGGAATAAATCGCCATCCAGGACATGCAGTGGAATGGACCGCGTAAAAAGTGGATGAAAAACAGCGACCGCTATAGGGAGAGAGGACAATGATTGTTCAGGTCCGACTATGTTGTTCGAGGTGAACTATCACAAAATGTCCTAAGCTTTCGGCGCATGAGCGAGCGCCTCATAATGATCCGTATCAAGCGTACATTTTCTAATATCAGTCTGATTTGCGTCCACAACATCCGGCAGAGGAGGATGACTAGCTGTCAGCTTTCTGGCAATGCAAAGGAGCTTTTGGCAAAACATGGGGTTTATCGACGGCAAAGGTGCTCTGGATCTTCACGGCAATGATAAGACCTATAAACTCATATGCATCAGTTGTCTGGTAGAACAGACTAAAACGCAAACATGTCGTAGCCTCTTTCACCAAACTCCAATGAACGGTTTGTCTCAGCTGCACGGGGGCCATCCCCAGCACGCCGGGCGCTGCTCTAGATGCTATGATGGGACTTCCACCTCTTGATATATTTATCAGAGGGTGTGCTCTGAAAGCCATGTCTCGTCTACAGAGAAATGGCTTTTGGTATAACTCGCATAGGAATAATGGCGTGCTTGCGCAAGAATTGTCCCGCGACCCCTGTCTCATGGACATGCCTTCTGACGCACTGACGCCCGTTATTCTACTGCGCGTAATTTCACAGTCAAGTTTCCATGGCGTCAGAACCTGGAAGGGATAGTCATCGCGTTTTCACGGATGGCTCCAGGTCTGGGCAGGGGTCCGGTGCTGGGGTCTTCTCTGAGCGCGAAAACATCCGATTGCACTTCTCCTTAGGAAAGTATGCGTCTGTCTTCCAATCAGAGATATACGCAATCCTAATGGCCATGCACTATGTTGTGAAGCACAGGTGGAAGGGGGAAAGCATATGCGTCTGTAGTGACAGCCAAGCTGCACTAAAAGCTGTGTGTAACCCCTTAATTAGCTCCAAATTAGTGCTTGAACTCAAGTCCTTCTTGAACAGAGTCGGCAGACTAAATTCATTGAGGCTTGTATGGGTTCCGGGTCACTCTGGGATTCCAGGAAATGAGATCTCTGATGATGATCTGACGATGATCTCGTAGCGTTTTACGTTCGTAAAACGTGGTTCGCTTCGTTCTATATTCCCCGGTCATTTTCAGAGTATTGCTATTGTCAGGTAGCGGTCGTCCTTTGAGTGGCTTGAAGGTTTCAGCAAGATATGCAGCAAAAAACTTTAGCCTTTTCTTCGTCGTATTTCGCCCATTCATTATGATTTTTCCTTATTGGTGGTGCCTGCAGTTTGGGCTTTCTAATACTCTCGATAGCTCTCAAAGGGAGTTATTTGATTCCCTCTCAGCGGTTAGGTTTTCTAAGAACGAAAGTCTGTTTGCGACCCTAAATTGCCAAGAAGGGTGGGTACTTGGACTATGGTTACGGTCGATAATAACATTTTACGGCAAACTTAATTTGCTTGTTTCTTTGTTTCCCAATTCCTGGAACTTAGTTGAAATGATTGTAGACAACTCACCTACTTACGTATGCTTAGTCAACCAACTACTGAAAAAGTTAACAAACTCTTCACAATATTAACCCTTATGGTAACACATGCAAGCTACCAATTGAATAATATATTCGCCCATGATTTACTATGGAAAGAAGTTTCGATGTTATATCTGAAACGAGCCCTCATGGCCACGTATTTCGTAAGGTTCACATCCACGTGGCTAAACGATAAATTCCAAATCTGCTGCCAACAGCTTGTCAGGAAGGAATCCTGACTAAAAGGCCATCTAGTTCTTTAATAATCCGAATAAGGTGACTATATTGAAAGATCTGTGATATCCCATTTTCAAAAATCTGCTTCCACAGATCTTGTATTAATTGTACCCCGTTGAAGGCAAAAAGGCTCGATGAATTAAATCTGATACACCCTTATCGGCATATATTTGTCATTGATGCATTTGTGGCAAATTACGCCACTGTGTCCTATACTCCATTATTCATGGACTTGAAGTGATTGGGTCAACAAAGGCCGAACTTTCTCCCAAAGATTTCGAAATTACTTTTGATTATTCTAAAAGTCACGTACATCTCGCTTGTTAGCGTGACGCTCTGTTTCTTTTATCATTTTCCAAGTACCTTTACGAAGTGTTCAAATATATGTACAGACAGTAACGTGTCGTACAATCACGAAACAAACGCACATGCAACAATTCTTATCACCTCATCGCAACGCACCGAAAACCAAATGACAATAGTTACCATCATTACGTCTGACTCGTGCTAAGCACGATTAAATACTTGGGCGGCGGCCCGCGTGATTGGGGTGGATCCATAGCTAATGGCCAACTTGTTCCCCTCTACCAATTCGCCCCTAAGGCTGACCGAAAGTGTCCTATCTTATTTGTTAATAAACCAAATGCGATGGGTGGCTAAGGTGACCGTGGCAATAGTGGTATGCCATACTTACCCTAGGATCGTTAACATGATAGTATGTGACAATAAGCAGAACCAACATTCTCGCCTAAATGTCCGATTCATTGTGATTCCAAACGTGCTACCCTTGCTTCACAAATAAACGTGGGGGGTGCTTCATCGTTGTCGCTATCGTCCAACGGTCATGGATACCTTTGAATTGAATTGCCGACCGCAGGCAATGGAAGGCAATTCCCTCGCCTGCGAACCGAAAGAGCTCCCAATGGCACGCAACGTGCTATTTGGACTACAAACACGATATCCTCTAGAATCCTTCGGCGTACACTGTACACACTTAAGCACTATGGTCGTGCCTTCAACAAATGGAAGCCACACGATTGCGTGACGGCATTTTTATCTCTCTCGCAGTTCTTTCTTCTTCGTCTGCCTTCTTGCGCCCTCATTGTAGCCGTAGGTATAGAACTATCTGGAGGATGATAGCCACGCAAGGACTTTGATTTACTGGTTGATTTTGTTTTCTCTTTGTACTTGATTTTCTTTTTGTCAATCATTGTGACGCTACGAAGACTAGCGGCATGCTTCAGGACAAGACCAATGGAAAGCACAAGTGACAGCGACAACAAAAGGACTCAACCTTACACACTTAATCGAACTAAATATTTTCAGTCCTTCTAATGATTCCAATGAATCGATTGCCCTCCATTACACGAACGATTGACGATTAAAGTTAATTCATAAAACGCACAAGACAGGATACCTATTTACATATAAAATGAACTAAATAAAGCGACGGGCAACTTTCAGAGGGGCCCACTTTGCATGGGTATTTAACTTTTAAAGCATGTCCTAATGCCTGCGAAGGACATTCATAAGCGTTTTAATGACTTTCGAAAAGTTTCACGACTGATACCGGAAGTTGGAAATAAGTTTAATGGTTTTTAACGGTTTTAAAATAGCGAGGAATCCTGAAGGGAGTGGGTGTTTGTTTTAGGCTTGCACCTGAGTCGTGATAAGTGAAGTGCGTGTGACTGTCACGTTGCCCTTGTCGTGACTAGGCCTGAGATATAGTCTCTCCCCAGGGATATTGTAGTTGTTTGTCATTGAAATGAATAATTAATTTCAGTAGCAGGCGGGACACGTGTTGAGGATTAGAATAGCGGCGGGTAGTTGCTGAGTGGCAAATTTCGGATTTTGTTGTCACGCTGACAGGGAATGAGCAATCGCGTGAATGCATTTCTAGTGGACAATAGTGACATTTTACACGTGGTCGCTTAGTGTAAATTGGTAAACCTCGTTGGTGGCACAAATGCTGTGTGGAAAGAGGAGTATTTAAGTGCCCTAGGCCTTATTGGCGGATGATGCATAAAAAGAAAATAACAAAAAAAAATTCAGGAAGTGAAGTTGTTTTGATGGTTCTATCCGCATCGAACCGATTAGTAGATGAATCATATGAATCATCTCATCATAGATGAGAACACAGTCACTGAACCTTACTAAAATAAAACTAAAACACTTTGAACAAGTGAAGCCTTCGAAGTCGTTGCAAATTGAAGTCTTTGATGTTATTATTGGAACTTTAGAAGACTTTGCGGTCATAGCATTCATTTACATTATGGAATTCTAATTTGTTACCTGATGTCACTAAAGTCAGTTAAATCGTCATTGAAGTCTTAAATCAGTTGAGGTCAATTGAAGTCGTTGCGATCGAATAAAGTATAAAGTCACTTTAAGTCAATTAGGCAATTAGGTCTTTAAAGTAGCTTTCACTTTAGAGATTTTTTGAAGTCAACTTATTTTACTGAAGTCTTTAAGGTCGTTAAAGATTTGTAGTCCCTTAATGGCTGGAATTATGCGAGTGAACGAAGCTCCTTCCTTGATTGACTTAAAAAAAAACTCGGCAGGATAACCATCACCCAAAGACAAAGGAATAGGAATTGCTATACAAGCTTCCGTGGATGCAAAAACTTTAATGACTTCAGTTGCCTCCAGTATTCTCACATGTTAAGAATACGTTTAGGCGAAACCAGTGACTAAAAAATCGACATATTCTCAAAGCTTCAAGGACTTAAAAATACTTCAGTGTTTAAAATTTTCTTTGATAGTTCAGATGAATTAAATGTCCTTACTTGTTTTGCTTTAGAGGCGTTACAGCCCATGTAGGACCAACCAAAGCCACGCTTCTCTCAATCACCCATGCTGTGTGTGATTTATTTTTCACATTGGGAAAGGGACCTACAGATTAATGTTGATTCTGAACGGTGTGAACCGAGTCATGACAAGTTATACTACGGGGGGTTTGGCCAATACCACACCGTTGGTGTTATCGGCATTCGAACTACCTCATCGAGCGTCAGAGTCCAACACACTAACCACTGCGCCACAGCGCCTTAATTGCTGCAAAAGGATTTCAATCTGTAAATTCAATGCCTAAATGTGAAATGGCCTGTCAGTTAATCCTCTCAAGACCGATGTCGTTCTCTTCACGAGAAGGAGAAAAAATACTGACATGACAAAGCTATTACTAAAAGGCACTCCCATCCCGGTGTCCAAGGAAGCCTGGGAAGTAACTGGGAGTTTCTTATCAAGCTTCTTTGGTCAAAGCGTGTTTAGTCAAAAAATTTTAAAGCGCTGTCAGCGTTCTGGCAGTGAAAAGGTGCCTTTGACAAAACATGGAGTTTATCACAGGCTAGGGTCCTCTTGATCTACACGGCAATGATATGACCGAAAATCTCATACGCATCGCATGTCTGGTGGAACAGGCTAATATGAAAAAACCTCGTTGCCTCTTTCACCACACTGCAAAGAACGGGTTGTCTCAATTGTACGGGGGTTTTCCCAGCACGCTGGGAGCTGCTTTAGATGGTATGATGAAACTTCCACTCCTTGACATATTTATCAGAGGGTGTGCCCTAAAAGCCATGTCTCGTCTCAAAAGAAATAATTTTTGGCACAACTCGCATTGGAATGAGAAATATCCTACGACCCGTGTTACATGGGCATGCCCTCTGACGCAATGACACATATTATCCTACAGCGCTATAACTTCAAAGTTAAAAATCCGTGTCGTCAGGATTGGGTCTGGGCACATACTAAATCTGGAAAGGATTGTCTACGCAATTCCACAGAAGGCTCCAGGTCTGCGCTGGGGTTTTCTTTGAATGCGAAAGCGTCCGGCTACACTTTTCGTTAGGAAAATATGCATCCGCCTTTCAGTAAACTCAATCCTAATGGCTGTGCACTATGTCGTGAAGCACCGGCGGAAGGTAAAAAGCATTTGCATTTGCAGGGACAGCCAAGCAGCACTAAAGCTACATAAAACCCTTTAAGCAGCTCCAAATTAGTGTACGAACTTAAGGCTTTTATTGAACAAAGTTGGAGGACTAAACACACTAATGCTTGCTTGGGTCTTAGGTCATTCTGGAAATGGCTCCCAGGAAATGAGATCCCTGATGAACTCGATAGAATGGGCTTAGAGGAGAGTTCCTCAGGACTTGAACCCACCTTGGGTCTACGTGCTTCCATGGTCAATACCCACATCAACGACTGGGTCTTCAATGCACACAATCGTAGACAACTAAGTCCGTACCTACTGATGTATTCAAGAAATCCGCAGCATTGCTATCGAGAAGCTCAGACTTATCCTTCTTTTCTGCTCGAAGGTATAGCAAGGTGCAGCGCAGTTTTATATGCTTCTTGCTTCACTGAATTTATTAGACACTTTGAAATCCATTAGATCATACGCGGCGTGTCTAATGTTATATTGTTGGCAACGATTCCATTGACGTTCTGTGGATTGTGGTATCCTGATTTCCGAGAGTTTAGGCCAGAGTTCGCCTCCCTTCACCTACGTTTCTAATCGAACGATACATTTCTGATAGATAACGGGGGCTACCACTCTTCAGACCAATATTTCTTGAAATTCGATTTACCCAATTTTTTACTCGAGGTATAACGGTACTTCTGACTGATGTCGTATTATCTACATGTTTAAAATACCAGAATTGCGCTACTATAACCCATATCCTGCCATTCAATCCGTATTTCTGTTTGAATTTCTTTCACAAATCCCACTGCTAAAACTCTCGAACCACCAAGTTCTGTACTTAACAGCTGATTTCAATGAGACACTCAAGCCATTGGACGCGAGTTAATTAAAGCAAAACGTGTTTAGTATAAAACGCGAGTCCCTGCCGCTGTACCCAATCACATGTTCCCATTTTGAAAATTCGTCTAGATTTTTTCATTACTCCCTTTGCTCCCTCTGTGTCCTTTGTCATTACAGCACCGACACTGTTTCATATGTTCATTTTACTTGTCTGCCCTTTCCTTTTTCTGTTTGCACTAACCCAATTGTTTCTCTCCTTAAAGAGCTACATCCTCATTGCCAGCTTTCTACCATAGTGGGATTGTGGGATATTTCTGATCCTTGACGGTTTCTTTCTCATCTTCTTTTTCTTTCGTCCTTGTTAACAACAACGATAAGAGTGAATCGGGGAGCCTCATAGTGGCTCTATCCCACATCCTACCGCCAATCTCATTCGATAGAGTCTCTCTCGCCAACACCTAATCACGCTGTAGCCAACTAAGGGTGCTTAACGCGCATTCTGTCGTTGTAATTAACTTTTGTTTCTGTAGCAAACAGGAAGTCTTTGACAATGTAATTAAAATTTCCATCATCACTGCAGCAATTGGAATTTATTGCTTTAATGGAGTCTTCGTTTCCGGTTGCGCCTTACTGTTTTTGTTGTTTCCGTTCGTCCTTTAAATGGAAACTTCTAATATCGATTTCGTTCCTTGTTCTCATGTGAGAAAACAATTTCATTAGATATCACAAAGTGAGTCGGTGAAATTGGTAGGATTGGCTTTTTAAGTATTCCAAACATGTACCTGGTAGCTGGAAGAGGATTGTAATGCATTTGTAACAGGCAGGGAATGGTGCACGAGGAGCGAGCACATGTGTGTTGAAATCCGGATCGTTTCGCATAGGAGGGGAACTGGAAATGACTGGTTTTACGATAATGCCTTTCTAAAATTGTTTAATTCACTTTTGTCTTCGTTGGCGTCGAAATGAGAATGAGGAAGAAAGTGGGAGCCATAATGGCATGTGTCGGTAGTTATGGTTAATTGGAAGGTCACAGTTGCGCTGGATTGAGAATTGGAATGCGAACAAGAAGGAGTTGGAAGAATAAATTTGAAATGAAGGATTGAAAAGTCTTCAAAAGCATTCGTCGAAGTCCTTAAATGGATCCGGAAATTATGATGGTAATTAAGTGAAATGATAAACTAAAGCATAGCTAAGCCATGCTAGATGCTTTTTAAGAATATTCCAGGTCATTAAGAAGCTGTCTTATCACTCACCGTGGCTTCAGAGGAGAAACGAGAGTTGTTGTGGTAAATAACGGTAGAGTGAGCCATACGTAGCCATATCTAAGTATCTATAAGAGACACTGTTAAGCTTGTTGCGACTGTTTTTTGCTAACACATTCAGGGCCACCATAGGACAAGAAGACGTCATGAGTCCCCCTTCCTGGCAACTATTAAGAAAAAGCCTTCCTAACAGGTGCCTGGATACTTGATAGGTCTGCGGATACTAACTTAGTATCCCATCAGCTCAGGAAACTTCGTCTAAGCTACTTATTAAGCTTTTTACAAGCTACTAAAACTAAACTTAAACAATCTAGGAGAGAATAAGGTGGTGGGACGAAGGGATGAAGTAGTGTCAGAGGGAGGATATTATTTGGACGTGAATAAGAGTATTACCTGGAGAGATTTTTCAATAGAAGGTATAGATAAGTGATATAGTTGTGTTTGACTAGCTATGCCTACCATTCTACGAATGGGTTCAAAGTGGCCGAAGTTGGTTCGAAGATGAGGAAGTCGAAAGTGCGGTATAGACCTTAAACGGCGGATGTTGGTAATAAGTGAGATCAATTCCAAAAGGGCAGGCTAGCAGCTGGTATATGAAGAGGATGTCTACTGGTTCCCGACGTGCTTCTAGAGTTTGTAAGCCTATCACCTGCAACCGATCTTCGTAGGGTGGTAATGCAATTCTGTCAGACCATGGGAGACCCATTAGGGCAAAGCGCAAAAATCGGCGTTGCACTGTTTCAATTCTTACTGAGTGGTTGATGTGGTATGGAGACCAGACTTACTTGGCATATTCAAGTAGAGGTCTGACGTAAGTGATGTAGGGGGATTTGGCTACATAAGGGTTCCAGAATTCTGTAGACCATCGTTTTATGAAGCTAAGAGCAGAATCGGCTTTTTGTATCGTATGGTTGATATGGGAGAGAAAATTTAGCTCTCGATCACAAATGATTCCCAGGTCTCGTATGAAAAAGACTTATAGTATGGGCTCGTTGAGAAGGTAGTAGGTTCTGAGAGCTGATGAGGATTTTCGAGAAAAGGTAGTTCCAGGAAGTTACTGTCGCACCAAATACCGAAGGAATGAAGATCATTTTAGAGTGCGAGTGAGTCAGTCGGAGTAGATTTTGTCCAACTAATTTTCATATCATTTGCATAAATGGACAAGCTGGAGTTTTTTATGATAAGGTCCACATCATTAGGGGTTAGGACAAAAATTAGAGGACCGAGATGGCTTCTTTGTGGAACACCGGAAGAGGCAATGATGGCGGATGTTGGGGTCAGAAAATTATCTTCTGAAAAGCATTCTGTGATGTCGGTTCTCAGAATACGATTTAAGCCATGCGAGAATTAAGGACAGGAAGGCGAAAACTGTTTAAGATAGATCAATAGGTAGCTTAACTTATTGAAAGCTTTGCTGAAGTTGGCAACAACAAAACAACATCTACTTCATTGCCTTCCTCCAAAGTCCAAAGCGTTTCGGAAGCAAATTTGATAAGGTTGGTTGTGGTGGATCTGCCTATTAGAAAACCATGCTGCCGGACCTTGCAGTTGAAAGACATTATGTTATACACAATGGACTCGAAGAGTTTAGGAATAGAAGACAATTTGGCAATCGGTCTATAGTTGGAAATATCAATTTTAGAGCCCTTCCTGTGTGTAGGAAAGATGAAAGAGTTTTTCCAATTTGTTGGGTATGAAGATTGACGAATTGAAAGACGAAGGTAGATAGAGGTTTGCATAGAGAGTTGATACATTTCTTGTGGAATATGGCTGGGACACCGTCGAGACCCGGAGAGAAGTCGTCTTTGAGATGGTTTACCTTGTGATGGTAAGGTATTCGTTTATTTCAATAAAACAAAAGGTTGCCTGAGCGCAGTTGTTCATGAAGCTGACTAAAGAATGGCGCAAATAGGTTCGCAGTCGCTTTGGGATCATCGGGGGAAATATTATTCAATTTCAGGGTTTAAGGGAACCCGTCAGACTTTTTTTAAAGTTGATGAATTTGTAGAAACGTCTGGGACCAATGATTAGAGACTCTTGCATTTTTTCTAGATACATATGTATAAGTCATTTAGGGATGGATCCAATACCACACGCGTTTAGAGAACCTGATAAGAGCGACCTTGCGAGGCTCAATGGGTAACAGAAAGGGATGTACATGACGGCTATGGCCATAGCAGTATTGCCTGCATCGACGGTTTATAGCTACAGCAGCGTTACATTGATGACGGTATTCGAAGAGGAAGAAAGGGTATTTGCTGTACTCCTGTTGGCCAGTCAGTAAGACCAAACAGTAGACTTGCAATAAAGATAGGTCAAACTCGCAGTCTGATGCTGTTAGTTGCCAATTGATGTCAGTACATAGACTAAGCCTTTTTCAGACTCTATCCTGATGTAAGCAACCAATCTGCTTGCACATAACGATTAGAATTTATGCAAAGGTTTTAAAGCAAAAGATGAAAGAGGAATGGCCGTTTTAGTGTACAACTTGTCAGAAAAAAATATCACTTAGCCCGTCTTGTACTTGTCGTCAGAGGGGGTAAACGGACTTCAAAGTCCTTGGTGTAACCAAGCTGTTCAGCGCTGTAGCCTGGAAGTTTCAAGGACTATCACGGCGATGGTGGATGGATGGATCGAGATGTTGTTACAATTCACTATAAGCTTTTCGCCGGTAAGTGGATACCAGATTCCGGGGCCGCCAATAAAGTAAATGTATGTGCACCACCTATTTACAGAGCGATTGAACTTTAGGCCAAGCTTCAAGACATTGTAGATCTTGAACAGAAGGACCACGTCAAGTTTTATGAGTACTAGAGGACTTGCCAGAGCTCGACTGAATCGTGCCAATGAATCAAGATCTAATAGTGAGGGGCTTACATGTTCGTCTGCAATTGATTGATATAAAGAAGGGTTATTAAGGTATATTTCTCTTATATTAGAATTATTTTTCTGTGACCATATTGAGACAGCTTACAACGCTTTTTGAAGAAAGAATGTTGTCTGTCTTCAGCATAAGATGCATGGCATGGAGGCTATCTTGGCCACCTGATATGAATATTGGGAATGTGAAACAATTCTAGGGAGGAGAAGGGTCTGCTACTTGCTGAAACAGAGCTGGTATAATGCCATATCGAGCTTAATAGAAGCTCTAGAACCTGCGAACCTATTGACTTAGGATTTATTTGACATGACATAAAATGAGGCTATTGAGAAACACTAGCACTGCCAGAACCACACT
Organism: Eumerus sabulonum; assembly: GCA_951905685.1. Classification (NCBI taxonomy): domain Eukaryota; kingdom Metazoa; phylum Arthropoda; class Insecta; order Diptera; family Syrphidae; genus Eumerus; species Eumerus sabulonum. The sequence goes on from OX645060.1 coordinate 32,917,435, forward strand.
GCAAAAGGCACGAGTGTTACCGCAACACACTTAAGCGTGTGTTTTCGTTGTATTTATGTATGTATGTTGGCGTTACATTCCATGAAGAACCTGAGCCGAGCTTTCCTCAATCACCCATGTTATGTGTGATTTAATTTTCCCATAGGTGAAAGGGACCTACAGTTTATTGCCGGTTCCGAACGGCGCATTTCGAGAAACTTTTCATGACAATTTTACTACAGAAGATTTTGTCAGAACTCCGCTGAGGAGAAACACCGTGAAAAACACGTTCGATGACATGGCTGTGTCGGGATTCGATCCCGTGTCATCGGCGTCAGAGGCCAACACACTACCCAATGCGCCACGGTGCTCTCTGTTTTCGTTGTACTCATTTTTAATACAATTTTAGGTTTGTTACTGTGAAAACACGAGGACACCGTGGCGCAGTGATAAGTTTGTTGGAGACTGACGCACGATGAGCGAGTTTGGATCTCGATTACACCAACGCCATCGAATATTTCTTTCGCGGCGTCCCTCCTCGGCGGGGACTTCTCGACTCACGCCGTTCGGAATCAGCAATCAACATTCATCTGTGTCAAAAATAAATCATACACAAAATATGGAGGTGCGAAAAGCAAAGACATTAAACAACTTCTCCTTTATTGTCATTAAACGAAACAAACAACAATGTTTCGGGCCTGATGAGCCTCGAAGCAACAAATGGCGGAAAGCGAAGACTAGATGAGCCTTTTTTTTGCTCGTTGTGAAAAATGTTCGCAGGAACCTTTCCATTTTTGTGTGCTCTCATAATAACACAATTTAAATTGCATACAAAGTGACTACAATGGAAACACACACTTTTGTGTGTTACGGCAACACACTTACCATTAGCAGTGCGATAAAATTGCCGTAGATCCTAGGTGGCACATAGGGCCTCAATAAGAAAGTTTTAATTTGTTTTAGTTAGAAATTTTATCTGTCGCCATGAGCACCCTGCTTGCAGGGTTCTGCTTCCACATGTTGAAAGGTCTGCCGCTTCTGCGGCTGCCCCGTGGGTTCCAATCCAGGGCTCCTTTTGCGATATCGTCATGGTAGCGTATGGCCAATCTACTTCTATTTGCGACGGCGAGTTTCCAGGTGAATAGTGTTGGGCCAGAAAACGAGCAAGATCATCCGGAGGCTACGACTCGTGAATATTGCAGCGCTTGTGTTTCGCCGTCTCGCGTTGCCTGTTTCGCAGGCCTACAGAAGAACTAATTCACGTTTGATTCGAAAACTTTCAGTTTCGTGCATTTAGATATGCGAGATGATTTCCGCATTATGTCCTGCGACGCGACCCCTTGATGTTCGGTTTAGATTTGGGAAAATAAATAAGGATAAATGCTATGTCACCATACTTTATGGTCACAGGGGGTGATGTATTGATAAATTTCGACAACTCTTTCAAAAGCAATAGATTTCATTGGAAAACAGTTGACCAAGCAATCTGAAAAGCTTTTAAGTACGATGACTGATGCCCTTATTTCTAGGCCTTTTTTGAAAGCTCTGCCCATGACGCCTTCCGCGACAACCTTGGTTCGTCCAGTAGTAGCAAGTAGCAAATGTTCTGTTGAATGTCAAAACCAAGTACCAGAATCAAGAGTTGCGTACTTTCCAGCATATTTTCACGACGCAATTGTTTACGACCTTAACTCATTCACACACCCTCACGCAATGTCCTTGGCATCCACAGGCTAATTAAGGCGCTTATCTCCTACTCGCTCATATGTATCATACCTACGGATGTCAACTGTTTTATAATGTAACGTTGCCTTCATGCATGACTTCGAAATGTCCCCCTGGAGTGGACCCGCACTGAAGGCCTAAATACCATTAATATTAATTGAAGTCGAAAAAGGAAGCGAATAACAGTATGAGGTACTTCTACTGTAATTTCCCTAGACAATGAAATATTTAATTTCGGTTAATTTTTACCCTACGCCACGCCGTTCACCCCTATCCTTTTCGCTTATGCTATATGTATTATAGCCGGGTGTGTTACTTCCCCTTCGCTACTAATGATTGCGGCATCATGCTTCGAAACTACTTGGGATTAGTATACCCAGCTACTCGGAAGGATTTATGCATTGGTGGTGGATGGCGGCCGGAAACGAATGGTGTGGGTGGTGCTGTTGGGCGCATAAGTAGCAATAAAACGCTGTGGTACTTAAGCAATGCGAGGGTATGAAGCGCGGTAGCCTATTCAACTTCTCGAAGGCAATTCCACTCGTTCCATTGTAATTATGCATTTTTAATTAATGGCCCGTAAAAAGGGATATGCGCAAAACGGCCAACTCGCAGCAGGTAGGTGTGTAATGAAAAGCTGATTTAGTGCCATCGGAAGGACCTTGAAGGTTCTTTTTTCGTTTTTCCTTTTTAAATGCGTGAGCTTGGCGCTGGATGAGTGACGACCCATGCGTACTCTCTTATTCAAACCCTTTTACAGGCTGAACAGAACGAATCAAGAAGGGCGGGAGATTGGTGAATTGCTGCCTCATTTAATACCCCGCTCAGTCATACCACCATCGTTTAGTCGTTAGGTATCTGGATTGAATAAAATATTTCTCATGGCAAAGAGGAAACAATGCCAACGGATCTACTCGCAATTTTGATTGTACTTAATCGCAGGCTGTAAAATCAGGGATCAGCGGTGTACGTCGACCGAAATGCTGGAAAATGAAAGGTTGATATGGCAACTGCAATTATCAAAGCAAAGGAGTTACGTGGCACGACATGATATCTCGAGGATTTTCCCTATTTCGGAAAGGAGTTCATTCATCTTTTAAATGGTGGCGTTTATAGAGAGTACCTCTTTGGAGAAACTTCAAAGTAAGTTTTAAGGTACCATAATTAAGAGCAATGGCAAAGATGGCAAAAGACTAACCTCTTGCCTCGTAGGGGTAGCATCTATCCGACGGATGCTGGCCTGTTAAAAAACGAGAAGTCGATCATCTTCCGGCACCGCAGTCGATCATCTTTCGGCACTTTTAGTAAGTCCCATCCCCACCACCTCGTGGTGCCATTTGCAGATTTCCTATGGAAATTGCAGATGAGGAAGGGCGAATGGCGATCCTCCTGCGCCAAAAAACAGGATTACTCGATTGGGCTTCGGCCTTGTAAGCCGTACGCCTAAAAAACCACAAACTCCGAAACAACCACAAGCCTCGGATATAACGGACCGGATTTATGTTGACGACCCTTGCAAAAAACGGAAAAAGGACAATGATCTTCGGCTACGTAGGTGGAATGTTAGGTCCCTAAATAGGCCTCGAGCAGCCGAACAACTTGCGGACGCCCGCTATAAAGCGGACATAACCGCCATCCAGGAAATGCGATGGAATGGACCGGGTATAAAGCGGATCAAAAACTGCGATATTTACTACGGCGACTTTCACCAAAAAGCATAAAATCACGGAACACTGCCCTATCACTTTGCTTGATACCAGGTTAAACTACTCCGCCAGTGCCAAATTCCTTGGCATCATACTGGACAGGAAATCAACCTGGAAAATCAACACAATCGAAAGAGCCAAAAAAGCAACAATAGCTCTCTATTCATGCAAGAAAGCCATAGGGAAAAAATGGGGGTTCAATCCCAAGATTACTCTATGGCTCTATACCACGGTCGTTAGACCCACATTAATGTATGGAGCGACTGTCTGGTGGACAGCACTGGACAAGACAACATACCTCAAACAATTCGAGAAGGTACAAAGGCTGGCGTGTTTATGCATTACCGGGGCCCTCAGGTCCACCCCGACGGCAGCACTTAACATGATACTCGACCTTACACCACTCGATATTTTCGGCAAGCAAATTGCCACACAAACGGCCATTAGACTTAAAGCCAACTCGAACTGGAAGAGCTACGTCTTTGGCCACTCCTCGATCCTGATTAACAGGTCAACCATGGCAGAAAACCTAGACCTCACAAAGCCCACCACAGTCTTGGATAAAAACTTCACAACGTTATACCCGAACAGACAGAACTGGACTCGCCAGACTCAACCTCGCAAAGGCTGCATAGATTTCTATACTGACGGGTCTAAAACCAAAGACGGGGTGGGCAGTGGGGTATTCTGCAAACAACTTAAGCTAAACAAAGCGCTAAAACTACCTAATCACTGCAGCGTTTTCCAGGCGGAACTGTTGGCAATAAAGGAGGCTCTGTCCTGGCTGAAGTGGAACGTGATATCCACCACGGATATCCGCATTCTCACGGATAGCCAGGCGGCCTTTAAGTCGCTGGAGTCCTATGTGTACACATCAAAAACTAGCCTCGACTGTCGCCTATCTCTTAATGAGATGGCTGAACAGTTCAACATACAACTTATATGGGTACCGGGACACAGCGACATCACCGGAAATGAAAGAGCCGACAGACTCGCCAAAAAAGGAACGACGCTACAAACAACTGTGGTCTGCGAGGGTATACCCTTCGCAACCATCAAACACAATCTCACTACCCTCGCCAGGGCCGAGACGAACCGGAGATGGGCTCAGGGACACACCTGCCTCATCACCCGGCAAATCTGGCCCCGGCTCGATAGTCAACGGACTAGGAGTATTATCTCCCTAAATAGAACTGACATCTATAAAGTCATAGGTGTCATCACAGGACACTGCCTTATTGGCAGTCACGCGCAAAAACTAGGTATCACTCCGAATGATTTTTGTAGGAGCTGTCTAGACGAGGAGGAGGTCGAATCCATTCATCACCTTCTCTGCGCCTGCCCGGCATTCTGCACAGTCAGGAAACGATACCTAGGATCATACCTCCTCAACGATCTGACCGAAGTTCAGCAAGTGGGGATATCTGATCTTCTTAAATTTTTAAGAAGCATAAAATGGTTCCAAGAATAGGGGGCTAAGCGCCCTCGTAGCTGCACAACGGGCCTCCTTGGCCTATGTGTGTTCTTCCCATCTCTGGGAAGGCTACGGTCTTACCTACCTACCTACCTACTACGGCGACTGCTATAGGGAGAGAGGGCAACGATTGTTTGGATGCGGATTTGTTGTTCGAGGTGGACTAAGGCAAAGAGTCCTAAGCTTTCGTCATGTGAGCGAACGCCTCATAACAATCCGTATGAAGGCTAATTTTTTTAACACCAACCTGATATGCGTCCACGCCCCCACGGAAGACAAGGATGACTCCACCAAAGATGAGTTCTACGATCCTCCTTGACAGAACGTATGCCCAATGTCCCAGCTATGGCATCAAAATTGTACTAGGAGACTTCAATGCTAAGCTGGGTAAGGAAAGCATCTTTGAACGAGTCATCGGGAAACATAGCCTACACGACACTACATCCGATAACGGACACAGGCAGATTGATCTTGCTACGGGGCGAAATCTCCTATTAGCCAGTACGCGCTTCCCGCACCACGATGTACACAAAGGCACCTGACGGTCTTTTGATCAATCGACTACCAACCAGATTGATCACATCGCGATCGACGTCGGACACTCCTCCACTACTTTTGATGTTCGAACTTTCCGGAGGGCTAACATTGACTCGGACCACTTTCTTGTAGTAGCCACGTTGCGCTACGGATATAAAGAACGCAGCGAAGTGAAGTAAGAGTACGAAGTTATGACGTTGGAAAGCTACTATCGCCAGCCAACCACTCGTGCATTTACCGATCGCGTCTCCCTTAAGCTCTCCAATACACCTCGATCCTCCCCGCTATCAATAGAACAGTTGAGTGGAGCCTTTGCAAACAAGCCCTGAAAAGCTCTGCATCCGAAGTTTTGGGTTTCAAGGCTCCACCACGTAGAAACACCTGGTTCGATGATGAGTGCAGGAGGATTCACACAGCGAAGCAGGATGCATATAAGGCCTCGCTGCATAAAAGAACAAGAGCAGCTCGTGAGTTCTACGAGTTAAAAATGAGGGAGGAGCATAAGCTTCTTAGAGGAAAGAAGAAAGAGCACGAAAAGCGCGCGATTGAGGATTTGGAGAGCATGAGCAGAACATGCCAAGGTTATAAAGCCAGAACGGAAGCCTGCAGGGATGAGAACGGACACCTAGTAGTAGAATCGCATTCGATGCTGAGAACCGCGGAGAACTCCGTCCCCCTGACCACGACGAAGTTAAGATTGCCATATCGAAACTCAAGTCAAATAAAGCTGCTGGCGCAGACGGACTGTCTGCTGAGCTCTTCAAGGCAGCTGGAGATGACCTGGTTAGGAGCATGTACCAGGTCATCTGTGGTCAGAGGAAGGCATGCCCGAGGAATGGAGTCCTAGCATCGTATGCCACAAGAACGGAGACCCCTCTGATTGCGCCAAATACAGAGGAATAAGTCTCCTTAACATCGCCTGCAAAATCTTCTCTGCCGTTTTGTGTGAACACCTGAAGCCTTTTGTAAATAAACTGATAGGTCCTTATCAGTGCGGATTCAGGCCAGGGAAGTCCACCATCGACCAAATCTTCAGACGACGGCAGATCCTGGAAAAAACCAATGAATTCCAAGTCGACACTCACCACCTATTTGTCGACTTCAAAGGCGCATACAACAGCGTAATTAGAGACGAGCTATACAACGCTATGTCTACCTTTGCCATACCTGGTAAACCCATAGACTATGCAGGATGACTTTGGAGAATGCTCGCTGCTCCATCCGAATCAGTGAACACCATACCGATAGTTTTGATGTCAAAAAGGGCTTAGGCAGGGCGATGCGCTGTCGTGTGATTTCCTGAACATCATATTGAAAATGATTGTGCAAAAATCACTGGCCAATACAAGAGGCACAATCTATTTCAAATTGACATAATAGGTAGATCAGAGCGAGATGTCAATGAGGCGTTTGCGAGTGTAGAGACCGAGGCGGCCAAAATTGGTTTGGCGTTAAAGGAGGGCAATACTAAATATATGCTGTCATCAAGAAAGGACGCTCACCACCGACGTTTTGAACAGAACATTTGTATTGGCAGATATAAGTTCGAGGTAGTTAAGGGCTTCGTCTACCTTGGCTCCGCAGTAATCTGGGACTACGACATCAGTTCCGAAATCAAACGCAGAATCACTGTTGCCAATCGCTGTTTCGAAAAACTTGACACTATCAAAAGCGGATGAGGAGACCCTTTGTCGGTTCGAGAGAAAGATTTTGCGCGTGATTTTCGGGCCTATAAACGAAGGCGGGGGATGGAGGATGGAGATTCAACCACGAACTTTATGGGCTGTACAGCGACATGAGTCTAGTCAGGCGTCTACGGATTCAACGCCTAAGATGGCTGGGCCATGTAGAGCAAATGGACACCACAGCTCCAGCCCGGAGAGTCTTTGAATCGGAGCCTCCTGGTACAATTGGTATAAAGACCAAATAATCGCGGACGCACCACAATTTTTTCTTTTCGACTGGAAGCAACCGGACCGGCACCGCCAAGTATGGAAGGCTATATTAATTCAGGCCCTGACCCCCCTTGGGTTGCTGGCCTAAAAAGTAAGTAAGTACGTATTCCCTTATGGTAACAATTCGCGCGTTCCGTCCATTTTACGGAATTTAAAGCCAATTCGTCAGGCTTCTATTTATTCCTTAAAAGAAAAATTCGAATTGAATGACCTTTGACACACACCAGTTTGATACATTTTGCATCAAGACTTGCGCTGACGTCCGTACAAAGTCTATGCGACTTCTCTTCAGCGATGAGGTCCCTGTTGGGATGAACAAATATGTTCAGAAGGCAAATCGCCGAACTAGGGACCTAGTCAATTTATAAGTGATCCACTTAGTGGCGATACTTCCACTGAAAGTCACTGTTTGGTATGGATTGTGTATCGAAGGTCAATGTCAAAGCGTCCTAAAAGCCGAATCCAAAAACCTGCGCCATCGCTCAAATTCAACCCAATCAGTGCGCCAGAGTTATTTAATTCGTATGGTACTCAACCCGAAGACCGTTATACGCAAAAGCAGCCCCCGTAAAATGTTATGACTTTGGGGTATCACTGGTTGAAACCTCTGCGCCTGCAGGGATAGACTTTGGGATATTACGATGTGGACTAGTGTGAAGGAAGCGTGGAATTGAGGTGCAGTAGTAGATCCTTCAATAGAAAATGATGCAAGACAACAAGACACTTGGTGTCAGTCGGGAATGGTAGAATATGAAGCATGATATCTCTCTATGGTGAGCTTTTAGTGAAATGGTCTAAGTCTAACGTTCACAAAACAAAATTTTGAGAACTACAGTTAACGCCGATCGGTACATACCAAAAAAGGAAATACACAAGGACCTTATCGATTCAGTTAAACAATACGCTGTGTGAAAGCGAATGCTGAACATTCAGGAACATCAAACATCGACTAGCCATTTTTTTTATAATTCGCACACTTTTATTATGTGTAGATGGCTTGGGTCGTTGGTGTTCGTTTAGGGGTGGTTGTCCTAGATGGGATTCTAGGGGAACTCGACTGAATTTTCAGGTTGGTTGTAGTTCTCAGCCAGTAATGTTTCATACCATTATGGTGTTATATTAGAACTGGACACACAGAATATGAATTGGTGAGTATCATGCTTTCATCTGTATTTTGATAACTTCCCATTCACAACAGCTGTGTTACACAATTTTTCCCTCCAGGAATTATCATGTTTCTTGGCAATGGACAGACTTTGAACTACAGACCTTCCGCTCGATAGTCGGTGATGTTTACCACTGCACCACGCCAACGCCCATCAATCTCACTAACTCAACAGGAGGATTTAGCCATAACTGAAGACAAGCGACCATCTGCCTTGTTACCACTGCATTCGCAGACGTAGTCTTGGTGAATGGTTTCAAAAAAAATGTCTCAATGATAAACAGGATCAAAGAACCGTGCTAGCGAATCGTTAATCTGATATTACTCTGTTATCCTTTTTGTGGGGGTTCAAAAAAATGTTGATGTTATGCGCACAATTAGGAGGCGCTTGAAGCCATTAATACAAATGTTGTCCGAACTATTCGTCAAATAGAGCCAGTAGCAGTCAAAGCTTTTTTAGAAATTTGGGTTGACAGGTTTAGCTGCTGCGATACTAACACAAGTATAAACGCTTTAAAAGGTCTTCACAAGATAGTTAGGTCCTGTCATTCTGGTTTCAGATGACTGAAATCCACCGTCAACCAGATTTCATCTAGCAAAAGACCCCGAAATTTTTAATCGACTGAAGATTGCCTATAAATGGGACAAACTTGACAAACTTATCAAATACAGGATGACGACAAAGAATTCTTGGTGCTACATCAAGGTCGATAATAATTTAATAGAGATTACATTAAAGCGTTTGCGATAAGTCTAACTATAAATGAAGACAAAGAACGAAGCCAAACATTGGCATCTTTGCCAGAAAGTAGCTTTTGACAGCTATAACCCCGTTTTAACCACGGATTTCGTAAAACTTAGCTAACTAGTGATAGATCCCAATGATACCAGTATAGAAGCCAAAGAGCTCAGAAGTCAGATGAGTACTAGAGCTCCTTGTCTTCGATCCTCTTTATGGCTTGGAACTTTTTATAAGTGGGTGAGGTAGCTCTTGGTCGATTTTTGGTCACATTCGCTTTAAAATTCGTCCAAGAATAGCGTGGGCTCTTGAGATCATATAGATTACACAATAAAGGAGGACATCTGGGAAGGCTCAGTTTCGAAAAGATTAGCTTGCATTTCGCATTTGGATTAGCTTGCATATAACGAAAATGAAAATCTTCAACATCGCTTCTTCCTTTATACTTTCCTGTGCTACTACTAAGTTATTTTAGGGTGGCGTTTAAATGTTCGTTCATAAACAACGATGAAAATCAAATGAGCAAGATTCGATTCGAAAAGGTTTTGTTTGTATACAATTTCATGCTCATAACTTGTTCCACTTCTTGGGTGGCCTCAACCAATAAACCAGCAGGACGATCTTTTGCCAGCTGTCTCCAATTGTGCACACCAAGTCGGTTGAGGCCCCTCTCCACTTGTGTGCGCCATCTCAGTCGAGGACGTCCTCTGTTGCGTTGTCATCATATTTCATATTCAAAAACTCATGGCCTTGCCATCTTAAGCTTTGCATCCATAGGTTAGGTTAATTGAGTGAGTGCCCTATTGATGAAAGCTGAAGGCTCACTTAGACTACGAGGAACCCATTGTGCCCAGTTAACGCTTAACCCGTAGAAACCTAAAAATTTTTCGTTGACCTGAACCACTTAGATGTAGGTAATATGTTCCTTTTTTGGGCTAGTTCTGGACATTCGCAAAGTAGCTAGCTCATCCTCCTTCTAATTTCACTTGGCGCATGCCACAGTACAACCCGTATAGTTCGTTGTTGAGTCTTCCCCTCCAGATGCCATAAACACAAACAGGACCAAAAATCACATGCCAAATCTTTCTCTTGAAACGGCCAAGAAATTCTTAATCCCCTTTTGATAGTGTCCATGCTTCTGCGCCGTACAACAGGATCGGGACTATAATGGTCAATTGCCTTTGAGTCCAAATAAACAGCGATTGGCAAGAGTAATTCTGCGTGTGATTTCGGTACTGATGTTATTGTCCCTATTTATTGCGGAGCCTAGACAGACGAAGAGGACTTGCCGTGAAAAAGCTTCTTGACTCACGCCGTTCGGAATCGGCATTAAAATGTAGGTCCCTTTCACCTATGTGAAAAATAAATCACACACGACATGGGTGATTGAGAGAAGCTTGGCTCTGGTCCTTCATGGGCTGTAACGCCAACAAAGAAGAAGACAGACGACGTCCTTTATACTTCAAAGTTTTTTCTGTCCGAGACGACGACTTGTTTCTGCCCTTCTTTACCGCCAGACCCATTTTGGTCGCCCCCGCTACAATGCCAACAAGCATTTCAATGACGGCTCGCTGTGCTCGACCAATCACGTCAATGTCATCTGCGCAAACTAGCAGTTGAAGGAACCTAAGGAAGATCGTGCCTCTAATGTAAACCTAACTTCTCAAGTAAAATATCGAAAAATCATATGACAGCGCCTCGCCTTATCTAACACCTTTTTTAACATTGAAGGTCTCGGTAAATTCGGTACCGACTCTGATGGAGCAATCTGACGAGTTAGGAATCCCGGCAAAGCTAGACATGGCTCTGTACAGTTCTAGCACTGACTCGCCCGAATGGATGGTGTATGTCGATATGAATTTCTTTCCAAGATTTGCAGCAATGTGAAGATCTGCTCTAGCGTGGACTTCACTGGCCTGAAACTACACTTTTTAAGACCGATCCGATTTTTAACTAACGATTTCAGGCGGTCACTTTTTAATAGCCCGAAATTCTGTTTTAGCCCCATTTTAGCTATGCAAGAGCAACTTACAGGTCAAGTGGAAACTGTCGATTCGAACCTCATGTAAGCACTCTGTCGATTGCTCAGAAGCTAAGGAGCTAAGAATTGAGTGAGGCTACTAGTAAATATAAAAAGAAGTTCAATACACCGGTGCCGCATTAACATAATAAAACCTAATGGACCGGGTTTCCAAGTAGATGGAGACTGCTAATGTAATATGGGCAACAACATCAAGCGAAAATATTCAGCGCAAATGGCAACCAAGTCAGGATTGACCACTAGGAAGGTTTTGCTATAGATTTTGTTGCATTGTCAGAAAATTATCCTCTATGAACTGCTCACCCTGGCAAAATACTCAATTCGAACCTATATTGTTAACAATTAGACCGTCTGAAGGACGCAGTCGCTCTGAAGTGGACAGCTTTGGCCAATATATGGCGAATTGTTGTTCATAGGAGACAACACCTAATCACATTCTTTGATAGTAACTCGCCCGTTAAGAACTATTTGAATAAAACCATCAAAACCTCATGGACCGGGTTTCTAAGCATATGGAGACAAGTAATGTAAAGTGGGCAACTAGGGCGACTTAGCCAGGATTAACCAACAGGAAGGTGTGTTTTTGGTGGCATGGAAGTCATCCACTACTACCTGATCACCCATGGCAGAGGTCTCAATCCGGACCTATAATGTTAACAATTTGACCGTCTGAATGACGCAGTCACCCAGAAGTGGCCGAGTTTAGCCAATACGAGAGGAATTGTGTTCCGTAGGAGACAACGCCGGATCACATACTTTGATATTGACTCTCGCGAAGTTCCGGGAGCTTGGCTTGAAGGATCTTATGTGCTTGTCCATGGTAAATCATCTTGCTGGTGAAAAATGTGCCTCAACGACACTTGTGAAAAGTGGCTGTACAAATTGGTCGCAATAGGGACAAGAGCTTCTATGAGACAGGCACATACATAATACCAAAAAGTTGTCGAACAAAACTTAAATCGAAGATGTCCACCCTCATCCATTCAACACTTAAGCCTCATTAATTGTGATGCTAATTAGGATCGGTTACACTCTTCCATTGTCCAGCTTTCTGCATTTCATTTCGATTTTATATCATGTCCAAATTGACACACGTGTCCTTGACCGCACTTTCAAACTAAACATTTCATCAATATCCATTCGAATTAAAATGTTGCTCCAGATTTGTTTTTAATTATGCACAAAGCCTACTATTGTACAATCGATCATCGTAGCCGTATTCGTATTCCATCGAAAATTCGTCTTCAATGTCCTTGTCCCGGTTCGATGTTCATCAGTAATTTTTCCTCATTTTCAGCACACCGGACAATGAGTGCTCGGAGGAGTCTGAGGATTGAATACTTAATGGAAAAACAAAAAACAAAATTCAAGAGAAAATGAAATGAAAAGCCCATTTCCGGAAAAGGACACAATCGAATTCCAAAAGGGAGGCAGCGTGCAGTAGAAAGGGGGGAAGGAAAAAGGACTTCGATACGAGAAAAGGACATTTAGCCACGAACAAACGAGGGGCGGATAGGAGCACAAAAGGCAGAAGGCAAAAAAACAAAGAATTGGACGCCGCACTTCTGACACACATTTTAATTTGAATGAACATATAGAATGTGGGAAGGACTACCCGATGTCGTTTAAGGAGAGCAAATTTTTTTTTTTGTCTTCCTGATTCCAAGTTATTGTGAAACAGAGCGCAACCGGGTGGAATACATCTCCAGCATCCGATTAGCCACGCATGATACAACTGAGATCCAGAGACACAAGAATCCCTTCCGTTCAACTGATTTCCCATATATGACCCCCCTCCACCCGACGTGCGTCAAGGATTTAGGTTAGAAAACACATGCTCATCGCTTAAAAGAATACAAATTGATTCAATTTCAAGAAACAAATACCGAGAGCTACGAACGAATGTTGATTGAATGTGGATACTGACGTCAAGGTTTTAAGGTAGTATACCTCTCCCCTATCCTGCGTAATTGGCCACAATACTTTGGAGAAACATTGAGATGGTTTATCTAAGGAAGGAATAAATTAAAAAACTTTCTCGTTGCCTCCGTGCACTGTCCTGTTGTTGTTTATTTTTCGATCAAAATTATTGTTTCTCATCGTCCTGGCAGTTGGAGGACCTGCGCAACGACCAAATAACAGATAAATAAATGCACGCGCTGGGAATTCGGAACGAGTGCTTGATGTCTACCAATTTGCGGTAAATAAATATTGGCGTTCTTTCGCCTGGTTGACATGAAAGATAAAGCTGTGGGAGTAACATAAATATTTATCGTAGCGTCGGTTCGCAGAATATCGAGTACGCAATCGTGCGAGAAACTAATACCCGTGGCCTGGCTCGGTATGAAGGATGTCCTCTCAACCTCAACCGCTAAATAGAGTTTCCACAATCTAAACGTTCGATATACATAATTAGGCTCACATAGATTCCTCATCTTCGTGTTCGTGTGTTCGTTTGTAGACATTCATCATCACGAATCCTTGCCACAATCGCATGACCATTTATCAAAGCGAAAGCAAGTGGCTAATTATTATGAAATACCAACTATACCATCACATTCCTGTGCGTCCGGGCTCAAAGGAGGCACAGGAGAATGCGTAGACACATAGCAACTAGTTACCATTTATTATACATATACACAAATGAGATATGGGCGGTCTACGTATTCAGGATAATTATTCAAATGAATGGTGTAGCAATTCGCATTTGAATGTTGTTTTTTTCTCCTCTTCCTTTCCGAGATCCATTGGTTGGATGGACTACTATACTAACCAGGGTAAGGCTGGGGGTATGAGAAGCAAATCGAGTTAATGGAATTGTTGGGTTGAAGTTTTCAGGGATGTTGGGCTTGTTTGTTTTCCTGTTGTTTTTTTTTGGTTTTTTTACCCCCATGTCTTGAGTGAGTTAATAGATGGATATTTAAGAAAGTTGTCAAGGATTGAGGTTGTGCTACTAAGTACAACATAATTAATGTCTTTAAATATTGAATGGATCCGTGACTAGGAAGACGGCTGAACGTTTTCGAGGGCTTGTCCAAAAATATTGTTGCTCATTCATGCTTAGCACATTTTGGGCTATTTAGGAGGAAGGATAATGACTATGTCTTTATGCCATAGACGAAAAAGGGCAAACGTCCTGATAGAAATTGTACAAATGTATTTGCTTATAATATGAAGTCCCTTTAGGGGAATTGGAGTACGATTCTGACATTTCCCCTAGTGGAACGCAATATAAAGTATTCTGTGTTGGGCCATAAACCGAGCGATTTGCTCATTTTTTTTTTTTTTTACAGGAAGTCGAATATCTAGAAAAACATTAAGCACACCAGATCAACGATACTAATTCTGACTGTCGCTAGAATATCGATAACATCCTTAGTAGAAAAAAAAAAAAAATCTGTTCCTGACATGTGCTCTGGAGTTGCATCACACTCTAGACAGAACTCGATACATTCACTACAATTTGGGAAGATGATATTTAAAATCCCCTGGTTTCAAAGAGATGACAAGTGAGTGCTCTTATATCACACCTCATCTATTTGTGAGCATCTGATTCTTTATTCCTTGGCTTATGACAATTAAACGGAATGAAGTATTTACAGAATGACAAACGGATCGATTGAGAAAAAACAGGTGTCAAAAGAAATGGTTGTGTTAAACGCCTTCTTTTCGTAACATCCCGCCCGCCTTTGCCAGCGCCTGGCGAATAGGCTTCTTGTGCCTTCTTGCGATCTTCGTGATAGGTCGGACAAGAGTAGAATTCCATGTCTTAAGATGCACCACACGAACCAAGCCATCTGAACCCGGTTTCACCACGACGACTCGAGCCAATGGCCACTTGCACGGTGGATATTGATTTGATCGGACCAAGCACAGATCTCCAACCTTCACCAAACGCTGACGGCTACACCACTTGTGGCGCTGCTGCAACTCAGGAAGATACTCCGAGGACCATCTGCTCCAAAAGTGCTCATACATTTGTCGGAGTAGGCGCCAACGGGAAAGTCGGTTTGGACTTGTGTCCAGAGTCGATGGTTCTGGTACCGTGAGTGTTGACGTTCCTATCAAGAAGTGCGTCGGAGTAAAAGCAGTGAGGTCTGATGGATCATCCGAAATTGGGTGTAGAGGACTCGGGCTGAGACCTGCCTCGATCTGGGTAAGCAGAGTATTCATTTCCTCAAAGGTTAGCAGTATTTCTCCCTTAAGTCTCTTTAAATGCATCTTCACGGACTTAACCGCCGCCTCCCAAATCACACCAAATGGGGGATCAAAACGCCATTCTGTCCCATCATTAGATAATATATGAGCATTCTCTTCACCTTGCTTACTTGCTTGTTAGAAAAGATTCCGCAATTTTTTATCGGCGCCTATAAAATTTGTACCGCAGTCACTCGAGATACTTGAGCATATGCCGCGTCGGGCTACAAATCGCCGATATGCTTGAAGGAAGTCATCGGTAGTGTACCCACATGCAACCTCCAGATGTACGGCCCGGGTTGTCAGGCAAACGAAGACTACTGTATATCCCTTGTAGAGCTTGGTGCCGCGGCCTTTGGAAAGACGAAGGTTGATGGGCCCAGCGAAAACAACCCCTGAATGAAGAAATGGTCGACTCGGACGAACTCGTCTTGCTGGTAGATCCCCCGTGAGTTGTGTAGATGGTGAAGCCCTTTGTCGCCAGCATCGCATACATTGGTAGACAACAGATTTCACAACTTGTCCGCCCCTCAAAATCCAAAACCTTTGTCGCAAATGGCTAAGAGTTAACTGCGTTCCTCCATGTAGATTCCTTGCGTGGGCATCCCAGATGAGCAACTTCGATAGATAAGACTGACTAGGGATAACGATTAGATTCATTTCATCGGGGTGTAGAATAGAATGTTTTAGGCGCCCTCCAACACGCAGTATACATTGATCTTCTACAAAGGGTTTTAAACGTCTGAGTAAACACCTTGGTGGTACTAGATTTTCTGAGACTTAATATTTCAATTCCTTGGAAAAGTGTAGATTTTGAACGTGCTTCACCCAAAAGAGCAAGGCTTCATTCAACTGAGATGGCGTCAATTCACCAACAATAGATTGTGGATAGCGTATGCGTCGAATGAATTGAAAACAACGCGCGGTGATTCTTAAAAGCCTTTGAAGTGAACTGTATCGATTTAGAAGGTCGAACCTCTCGTCTGTAGTGATGGATGTTAAGCATGATGTAGTTCGAGTTTCTGGACAGTGGTCAAGATCTTGAAAGTGTCCTAGAGGTGTCATATGCAGACGATGAATTTGTTAAACAGGCTTGTCCAAAGCGCCATAATATTGACTCGGCCACCTCCTGCGATGATATTCCCCGAGTGGCGAGATCCGCTGGGTTACGGTCCCCTGGAATATGATGCCAAGAAGCATGATTTAGACTCTCTCAATGATGAGATAGTCGATAATCAAAGTGTCCATTGAATTCAAATCAATTAACTTACTTGACAGCAACGATGTGAAAAGGTGAATAACAATAATGGGAAATATGGGAAAAAGGTTTGCAGCTAGGATAAATTCATCAAAGACACAAAAGAGATCAAAACTGGGAAGTTTGCTACTGGTTGTGGGATATTGTCGATTAACCTTAGTTCAGTATGTGACGAAGGGGATTTTTTTGATAAAAATCATGTCTGTTGTATGGGAGCCTCCCTTAAATATTCATTTTGTTCTGTCGTGGTAGCGGCAACAGAAATACATCATCTTTCAACTGTCTAACTATCACGGTTCATGAGATACAGCCTGGTGACAGACGGACGGATGAACAGCAAAGTCTTAGTAATAGGGTTCCGTTTTACCTTTGGGTACGGAACCCTATTAAAAAGCCAGGCCTGCAGGGATGAATACGGACACCTAGTAGTTGAATCACAGCTGAGAATGTGGAAGGGCTATTTCCGCGGACTGTATAATGCCGAAGATAGTCAAGATATCACTGTCAGGCAAAACGCACCATTCTCACTGAACGAAGGCAATTGAGAATTCCGTCCACCTCACTTAGACGAGGTTAAGACAGCGATATCAAAACTGAAGTCTAATAAAGCTGTTGGTGCAGACCGCCTGGCTTATTTAAAGCATCTGGAGATGAGTTGGAATTTTCTCCTCGACTCTCCGTTAACCCAAAGAAACGACTAGAGGCTTCTTCATCCAATTTTGATAAGCTCCAACCCTCTGCACCGTAGAGGAGGACCGGGATGATTAAGGTTTTATAGAGGGTCATCCTAGTTTTTCAAGAGAGGGCTCCACTACTCAATTAACTCTTAAGGCCGGAGGAACAGCGGTTGGCAAGAGTTACTTCGCATCTAATCTCAGCACTGGTGTCGCTGCCGCTTGTTACCAGTGAGTCATGGTAGACTAAATTCTTGACTACATTCAAGTTGTAGCTGCCAATTATAACGTTCTAGCCAAGACGTCGGTCTTATGCGTCTTTGTTTGATGACAGCCTATATTTGGTTTTGCCCTCGCTTACCTTCAGACTCCCATAAGCGCTTCTACCTCAGGGCTAACAAAAGCTTCATTGACGTTTCGCTGCGTTCTCTCAATCACGTCAATGTCACAAAGTTTGCGAGCAGTTGCGCATCTTGTATTGATACGCCTTATGTAGAAAATAATATTCCACTTGAGTCGCGAAATCCACTATCTTTAATGCTAGAGGTCCTGATGAAACTGCTATGTGAATAGCAATAATATTGGCTAGGTTTGTGAGAATATTAGGCGAACGTTTTGGGGCTATGGAAAAGGTTCTCCCGTCCACGACTAAAAACGTTTTAAGCCCTCTTCCTCTGTTCAAATCACTATGGAGGAAAAGTATGTTTTGAAGACAGTAACATTTTGTGGGTAGTTGTGCACAGTCTCACTTCTTATAAAAATTAAAGTGGTTTACATAAGATGACACACCTTACATAGGCATCTTTTGATGCCCTCTAGCAATGGGCCTCAATCAAATGCAAAGTGGCACTGTTAAAAAGTAGTAAATAAAAGGAAGTGAATAGCATATGGAAAATGTTGATAATGGAGTTTACAGATTGACGATACTACAGGTTAAGCCTCCTCAATTAACGCATTCGATACAAATTTTTAAACGACAGTGCTAATTGTAGTTTCAAATACAGTGCATTCACTACGAATTTATTTCGAAAAGAGTCCACTTTTGATTACGTCCATAGGAAGTAATAAATTATTTCATTTGAAGAACATATCTATCAAAAAACAATAATATCTGTACACGTGGAATATTCGTTCCCTTTTATATCCCCATACAAATGCAAATGAATTGTGATAAAACACATTTGAAAAAAAGTCCTTGCATATATGACCGTCATTTGCAAAATTGATGTTTTGTTGTTTATAACTAAAATTCCAATAAAGTTCAATTCAGTAATGGGAAAAATGAATTAAAAATTGAATATGAACGCTTAAGGTTGAATTTTAAATTTTTGTTTTGTTTTTTTAATTTTATACGCAAATGATTTAATACAATGTTCAAAAGTGAATTGCTTACAGGTTGTTTAAATTATTTTTTTTTTCTGTTGAAATCGCATGACATCTATAGCATATTATACATTACAAAAAACAGGTTAACCCGCCAGAGGGTATGAGTGGAGATTTAACTTAATTAAGGATACTAAACCTTTAAATTCATACCCTTCGAGTAATGGTATAATTAGGATGGGCCCCTATAAAATGGTGTTTTTTGAGGGATATACAAATTCATTATCAAAAAAAGCACCTGAAGCTATTATTTATATCATATAAGCTTTATATGATATACCATTTAATGCCATTACGATTGCGGGCACATGCGCGCTACGTCTTACTTACTTACTTAGGTGGTGCTACAGTCCGTGGTGGACCTGGGCCTCAACCAACAAGCGTCTCCAGCTGGCACGGTCTTTGGCCAGCTGTTTCTATGGCCGCACGCCCAGTTGATTAAGGTCCCCTTCCACCTGCATGCGTCACCGTTGCTGCGGCCGTCCTCTGCCGCGCCTTCCTTCCAGGGTGGATTCGAAGACTCTTCGGGTCGGAGCTGTATTTTCCATACGCTCTACATGGTCTAGCCACCTTAGACGCTGTATCCGTAGACGTCGTACCAGGCCGATGTCGCTGTTATAACCCGTACAGTTCTTCGTTTAATCTTCTCCTCCATACACCGTTTGGACAAACGGGTAGTGCGCAGAAACGACCAAGGGCATCTTCATCCGCTTTTGTTAAGGTCCAAGCCTCTACGCCGTAAGGGAGGACTGAAATTATCAAGGTCTTTTATAGTGTCACCTTGGTTTTCCGAGAGAGGGCTCTCCTTCTCAATTGCCTCTTGAGGCCAAAGCAATCGCGGTTGGCAAGAGTGATTATGCGTTTTATCTAAGCGCTGGTGTTGTTGTCGCCGGTCATCAGTGAGCCAAGGTAGACGAATTCCTTGACCACTTCAAAGTTATATCCGCCCATGGTGATGTTATGGCCAATATGTCGGTGTCGTCCGTCTCTTTTAGCTGAAGGTAGATATTTGGTTGTACCCTCATTAACCTTGAGACCCATCTTAGCCGCTTCTACCTCAATGCTTACAAAGGCCTCATTGACGTCTCGCTGTGTCCGTCCAATCACATCAATGTCGTCGGCGTACGCAAGCAATAGCGTAGACTTGAAATAAATCATACCTCTTGGTTTACCACCTCTTGCACGATCTTTTCAAACGCGATGTTGGAAAAGTTCCATGAGAGCGCGTCACCTGGCCTAAATCCGTTTTTTAATAACAAAGGTTTCGGTTGGCTCATTACCGACCTTAATGGAGCAGCGAGAATTCTCCATTGTCATCCTGCACAGGGACGAGTTTGCCAGGGATGTTAAAACTAGACATGGCTTTGCATAGCCTTGAAATCGACGAAAAGGTGGTGAGTGTCGATTTGGTATTCTTGGATCTTCTTCAAGACCTGCCGTAGCGTAAATATTTGGTCTATTGTGGATTTATCTGGCCTGAAGCCTTATTGGTAAGAGCCGATCAGGTTATCCACAAACGGTTTCAAGCGTTCACACAATACGGCAGAGAAGATCTTATATGCGATGTTGAGGAGACTTATTCCCCTATAGTTGGCGCAGTAATGGGGATCTCCTTTCTTATGGACCGGGCAAACGATGCTGAGATTCCATTCGTCGGGCATGCTTTCCTCCGACCATACCTTGGAAATGAGATGGTGCATGCACCTTACCAGCTCATCTTCAGTCGCCTTAAGAAGCTCAGCAGACAGGACGTCTGCGCCCGCGACTTTATTAGTCTTAAGTCTTGATGTCGCTATTTTGACTTCGTCTAGGTCGGGTGGACTGAATTCTGTTACATCGTCGTCCATTACGAATGGCTCGTTCTGCCTGGCAGCGGTATTTTGTCTATCATCGCCGTTATGCAGTCTGCAGAAGTGGTCTTTCCGAATCCTCAGCATCGACTGTGACTCTACTACCAGTTCTCCATGTTCGTTTTACCTTTTTGTAAAACTTACGGGCGTCATTCCTGTGGAAGCATCTCTCCATCTCCTCGATCTCACGCTTTCCGTGCTCTGTCTTCTCCCTTCTGAAAAGGGTGTGTTCCTCTCTTCTGTTCTGCTCATAGATTTAGCGAGCAGCTCTTCTCCGTCGTTGCAGCATGGCTTGATGTACCCCTTGTTTTGCTGCAGGGGCTTGTTCACATTGTTCATCGAACTAGGCGTTTCTAGGTGGTGGCGGTTTGAAACCCAGCACCTCTGAGGCAGCGTCTCTGACAGCGCTCTGGCAATGCGCACATTTCTGCTCTATTTCTGTGGTCGGATTTTGAGAGAGCTTGGAGGAGACACGATCGGCAAAGATTCTGGCAGTCTCTTGCGCGCTACGTCTAGCTCAAGTAAATCGACAACTTCATCGAACAAATTGGGCCGTATATCAGCAATAACACGGCGAATTTTGACTTAGAAATAGACCAGTGTCTTCATATACTGCCAAAGAAAGTAATCTAGAGGTGTGAGATCGCGGGGTCATGGAGCCAGTTTACATGTGCATTAGACGAAATTATGCGCTCTGTGTCGCGCGCTGTGTCGCATGTTACGCTATCTTGTTGAAACCTCTATAGTGCTCTCCATTGACGGTAACATTCTGGCAGGCATCGCCCTTAAAGGAATATGAACCACCAGTCGGGCGCATGAACTAGCTCATCTGTAAAGAAGTCGTCGTAGGAAAGCGTGCCCGACGAATTGAATCTTAGCATCGGGCAAACGATGCTCCTTCCACAAGAGAGGAGACCCCTATAACTGTGCCAACTGCAGGGGAATAAGTTTCTTTAACATCGCATCAGTTATTCTCTGCCTCCTGAAACCCTTTGTGGATAATTTGATAGGCTCTTAGCAGTGTGGTTTCATGCCATGTAGATCTACAATAGACCAAATATTCACATAACGGCAGATTTTGGAGAAGACCCGAGGATACCAAATCGACACCCATCACCTTCACACCGATTTCGAAGCCCCATATGATAGTGTGGAGAGCACCGTGGTACAGTGGGTAGTGTGTTGGCCTCTGACGCCGATGACACAGGATCGAATCCCGACACAGCCATGTCATCGAACGTGTTTTTCACTGTGTTTCTCCTCAGCGGGGGCCTGACAGAACCCCCTGTAGTAAGATTGTCATGAAAAGCTTCTCGAAATTCGCCGTTCAGAACCGCCAATAAACTGTAGGCCCCTTTCATCTATGGGAAAATGAAATCACATACAACATGGGTGATTGAGGGAAGCTAGGCTTAGGTCCTTCATGGACTGTAACGCCAATATACATACATGTGATAGTGTGCATAGGGCCAAGCTATACGGAGCCATGTCTAGTTGTAACATCCCTGCCAAACTCGTCAGATTGTGCAGGATGACAATGGAGAATTATCACTGCCCCCTCGGGGTCGGCACCAAAGTAATGCAGACCCTTGATGTCAAAAAGGGATACAGGTAGGACGACATAATTTTTGAAAAGATTGTGCGGAGCCCTCCATCCAATACAAGAGGCACAATCTATTTTAAGTCTAAAAAATTGCTTACATTGACGTAATTGGGAGAGCCTAGCGAGACGTCAGTGAAACTATAGTGAGCAATGAAGCCGAAGCGGCTAAAGTAGGTCTGAAGGTAAACGAGGGCAACACCAACTACAAGCTGTTATCAACCAAGTCAAGGTCAACTTTTTTTTTGAGCTGACGAGGCAATTGAGAAGTACATATATAGAGTCCTCTATCGAAAGACCAAAGTCTTGACCAAGTGAAGGTCAAGTTTTTTTTGAGCTGATGAGGCAATGGAGAAGTATGTAGTGTCCTCATTCTAAAGAACAAAGTTGTGCTGTACAGAGGGGTAAACTTTAACGAAAGCGGTTGAGGAGGTTTTTGATCGTTTCGAGAGGAAAATTCTGCGTTCAATCTATGATCCCGTTTGCTAAACGGATAGTGGAGGGGAAGATACAACGACGAGCTGTTAGCGCTGTATAGCGACATCTGCCCGGTATGACATCTTCCGTCTAAGATGGCTGATCCTGGGGAGCGAATGGACACCATTGCAGAGTCTTCGACACCACCCTGACAGACGACGTTGCAGAGGATGGCTGCTTCTAAGATGGCGCAAACAGTTGGAAAGGGTCCTTGATCATTTCGAATTTGTAGCTGGCAATTGTGATGTTTTGCATTTAGTTTTGTCAGACACAGCATGGGTGATTGACTAAAGCTTGGCTCTTGTGCTATAACGATACCAAAGAAGAAATAATTTCATGCTACTGGACATCGAGCCACCTATCCGTATGCGTAGAACGCGAACATTGGAAAATATTGCAGCTGATCCACTGGGGTTAACGAAGTTCCTCGGCTATGTCGAATATTTTGTCAATCCGCCACATCATCGAATTTTCGTGGAGTTGACCTTGGAACAGTTCGAGGAAAATCGGTTTTTTTTTTCTCAAAGAATTGTCTTAAGCGCCGAAGCTCATTTCCGGCTAAGGGAAAGCTGCCGTATTTGGTCCGATCAGCAACCTTATGCCTTATTGTCAATAGTGCCTCCTATTGTTCAATGGCTTTGACTTTTTTTGCCCAAATTACACGGAAAACGCCACTACAAGCCATACAACGGTGAATCGACTCATCAATTTAAAAATGAACTCGGTGAGCAATTTTTCTTCGTTTGGGCCTGATGAATTGGTTGGCTAGGGCGTATTTAAAATGTAATCATTGTTAATATTTATGTGAAACATTTTAGTATAAGTGATGAATGGCACACATTGCTCTATCGTCTGAAATATAAACTGTGCACACCGTTGCAACTGGTCTGTATTTGCGTTGACAATTAAAAACCAAACGCTTACAAAATCACATGATAATAAAACGAAATAAGCTAGCAAGTGCTTAATAACCTTTCTCCCTCCACTGTAAGTACCCGTAAATTCAATATTACACTTGATCGAAAGGGTTGCGGTTTCGGTGATGAGTCCACATAACTCAAATCACCAGCCGTATTTGCTTTTATGTTAGGCTTAACGCAAGACCTGCTATATATTTTATATTACACTACCCAAGGTTATTGCAATGCGTGTATCAAGACACTCTATCCCGGTTATGTAGGTAAGCGACTAGCATGACTTTTATTGCATTCACTTCAAGTCAAAGTCCTGGTTACAATGTCGACCAGTCATAAATGACAACTCAGACCTATGGCGCCTTTACGAGTATATGACTCCGATTTTCCGCCTCACCAACATGTCTAAAGCCAACCAAAAAAGCACGACCACACAAAATGCTCCAACGTATTATTTCATGGTGCAATATACGAGGACATCCTTACAGAGAGGCAAGCGGTAGGGCCACAAAAAAACAACTCTCCTGCATGGCAATTTCCCGTCAGTCATAAAAAACCTATTCGCATCCGGTTTTAGGCCATTGGAGCCTCACTTTTTACCTTAAAATGTTTTATTTCAAAGTAATCAAAGGAAACTTTGAGTAACAAAAAGGCCCCTGACATCAAAACAAACAGACACACATGGTAGGTTAGAAGGAAGAGCTTTTTCACTTCCCAAACGATTAGGAATCGTAATCCTACCGCCTGCTTAGGGTAAATAAAACCGCAGATGCGTGTATGGATGCCATAAAAAGTCTGTAAACCGCAACATCCTATAGAACGAAATGATGTCATGTAACACCACCTAATGTTTAAACCTGGATGCATCCAAGTATGTAATTAGATATATGTACATGAAATTAAATTAAAAAGGAAGAAATCTCAAAAGCAGGACATGGAAACGATAACTGTGATAATGATCATAATCGTGATGGTAGCGATGAGGATGAGAATATAGATGAGAAGGACCGTGTAAAGTCTCTTCCTGTTCGCCTCAACGGCAAACGAATTAATACGCAAAGGTAAGAGTGTGTGCTCCCACATCACAGGTCCTCTCTACTCGTTCATGACCAATAAAGGATTTCTACAGCTTTCCAACAGTTTTATACTCTGTTCTATGCTTTTAGGACTCTACATACTACATATATACTACTCTACAATCACTAATCTCACAGGCTCACTCGATTTTACTTTCTTCGCTAGATTCACAACGACTTGCATTTCATATTCAGAACGTGAAATCCTACGATTTCAAAGGAACCAGTACAGGAAGAAATACAGTACGTGACTTCAGTTCCCTTGCTTCACTTGTTTTACGCCTTCGCCGCTACTAGTTCCTGGAACTACTTGATATCCTTCGGTTTCTTTTTGCCTTTGCCTTTGATGAGTTGTGTCCTTATGTACGACGCGAACGCCATCTGAATTTCTATTTCCTCTTCTTCGTTGTTTTTTCGCTCACCATTTTAGACACATTGTTATGTGAGATGTTTTCAATATTCAATACGGGAGCAGTAACAACTCTGGAGGGATTGGCACATCTTTTCCGGCAGGCTTTAAGGAGTGCAAAAGGTAGATATTGTTGTCATTGTGGATGACAAGTTTGGATTTAAAAAGTAAAAGGTGTTCTGCACGTCATCAAGCAATTGTTTTTACGGTCATACATATTGTATTCTAATCCGACACTGATGTTGTGGCACTATATGGGAGGGAGGGTTTGAAGTTGCAAGAACTGTTCGTGAGATGTCAACGTAAGGCGGATAGGTTTAGAGTGGTTTTCAGGACAATGTGGCATAACTTTTTTGTTTATCATGCCCAGTGGAAGGGTATTAAAGGTTATTTCCAAGGCAAATTCTCGTGTATGGTGACTTCATATTCTGATGGAACTCAATCCGCTGGGTAGACCCAGGTTTTGCTTTTTATTTTTTATAGTTCGCGCAGGTTCAAGAGTTATACTCTTATGATGTTTGGCACACAACCTGAACGGAATGCAGTGGTTTGGGTCGTTGATGTTCGTTCATTACTCTCAGGGGTGGTTGTCCTGGATAGGACGAGAGCCGACCAAATTCCGCGTTTGGCTATAGTCTGAAGTAATTCGTTCGAGCACTCTTTAATGTGCGTAAATAAGCAAAGCTGTCGTCTGTGAAACTGTACGTTCACAAAATAATATTGAGACCTTTGATTTCGTAGCAACAACGCCATCCAAAACACTCATCCATAATGGTTTGGACCAAAGTAACCGAGTCTAGACGCAGTCTATTAAGAAGTTGTGTCGGAAGGTCGTGTCGAATCATGGGCAGTAAAACATTAAGAAAAGTCGCTGGATTTTTCAACTGGACAAGGCCAGGACAACTCAGGCAAGGCTTCGAAAAAACGTTCCTGACTTTATTTCAACGGCAGGTAGGGTATTTCTAGGCCCAACGCAGATCACAGCGTTCTAGAGGTAGACCAGAGTTCCAAGAACCATTAAACACATTCTGGCGAGACGTGACCTTGAAAAGGTCATCAAGAGAAGCAAAGGAAGATACCTTCTTTAATCAACTCTGCCTCGAAGCAGACCTAGATCCGTGGGGGACGGCATACAAGATAGTACCAAAGAAACTAAGGGGCAGCAGATCCTCATGGATAACCTGCCCAACAATGCTGGGAAGAATAGTGGAGCATCTACATACATATTTCCCCCTAGACCATCTACATTGGGCAGCGCCCCGAGGGATATTAGAATGGATCGAAGCCCGCCAATAAAGGCGGAGGAGTTGCACGAACCATGCAGGAAAATAGGCTAAGAGAAAGCACCCGGACCTGACGGCATCCGAAACATAGCGATAAAAACAGCAGTGAAAAGGAGGCCAGATATTTTTAAGGCAACGATGCAAAGGTGTCTTGAGGAGGTAATTTCCCCTGAACCATGGACCAGACGGACGATGGCCTTAAGTATTACAATGTTTCTGCGGATGTCCGTCAGGGCTCAGTACTTGGACCTCTTCTGTGGAATATAACATATGACGGAATTGTGCGATTAACACTGCTATAGAGTTAGGATTATCGGTTTCGATCACGACATCGCCGTAGTTACCGTGGCGAAACACATTCTTGTGGTAGAGTCTGCCATAAATGAAGGGGTCGCCAGGATCAAAAATTGACTAAAGTCTGCCGATCTTGAACTGACCGACCACAAGACTTAATAACCAGCCGAAATACCGTGGAATACGCAAACTTCCGGGTTGGGGGCCAGACAATCAACTCTAAAGAGGAGTTAAAATACCTGGGGGTAATTCTCCATGTAGAATGCATATCGTATACTGCAGTAAAAAGTCGTCAGAAATGAAGGTATGAAGGAATACTGCCGAACATGGTTGGAAGAGGATACGGGAGGAGGATTCTGCTTTCCTGAGTGGTAAGCTCAATACTTTTATACGCTTCGCCGGTCTGGGCGGGACCCTTAACAACGAAGGAGACTAGAATGAAGTTCTCGTCTGCATATGGGTTTCCGGATTTGGCTGATGCAGCCTCTGGCATCTCAGAAACAAAAAACAGCATCGGATAAAAAAACCGAACGGACCTACATATGTATGTTGACGACTGTTTAAGGAAACAAAAAACAAACAAGGACCTTCGGTTCTGTACGTGGAATGTTAGGTTCCTAAAAAGACCACGTGCGGCTGAACAACTTGCGAATGCCCTAGACGGCTACAAAACAGACATAACCGCCATCCAGGAAATGCGATGGAATGGACCGGGTAAAAAGCGGATGAAAATCTGCGATATCTACTTAGGCGACTGCTATAGGAAGAGAGGACAGAGTCTGTTTGGATGCGGATTTGTTGTTAGAGGCGGACTAAGGCATAAAGTCCTTAGCTTCCAGTATGTGAGTGAACGCCTCATAATGATCCGCATCAAGGCAAACTTTTGTAGCATCAGCCTCATATGTGTCCATGCCCCCACGGAAGACAAGAATTTCTTTGATCTCCTAGACAAAACATATGCAAAATGCCCCCAGCTATGATACCAAAATCATACTTGGAGATTTTAACGCTAAGCTGGGTAAAGAAAGCATTTTGAACGGGACATCGAACAACACAGCCTACATAAAAGACACCACATCCGATAACGGACACAGGCTGATCGACCTTGCAACGGGGCGAAATTTTCTTTTAGCCAGCACACGTTTTCCCCACATTGATCTGGCGGTCGCCAGATCAATCAGTCACCAACCAGATTGATCACATCGCGATTGACGTCGGACAGTCCTTCACTATTCTTGATGTTCATACTTTCCGAGGAGCGAACATCGACTCAGACCACTATCTTGCAGTAGCCAAGATACGTCAACGGATAACACGAACACCGCGGAGTAGAGTTAGAACACCAAGCTATGACGTCGGAAAGCTACCGCGTCTCCCTTAAGCTTATCCG
Organism: Eumerus sabulonum; assembly: GCA_951905685.1. Lineage (NCBI taxonomy): Eukaryota > Metazoa > Arthropoda > Insecta > Diptera > Syrphidae > Eumerus > Eumerus sabulonum. The sequence continues at coordinate 32,945,561 of OX645060.1, forward strand.
CGTCTCCCTTAAGCTTATCGATCCACCGCAATCCTCCACTCAGTCAGTAGAGCAACAATGGAGCCTGTGCTAACAGTCCCTAAAAAGCAAAGCAACGGAAGTGCTGGGCCTTAAAGCTCCCACCACTACGAAACACCTGGTTCGCTGACGAGTGTAGAAGAATTCATTAAGAAAGGCAGGAGCCGTACAAAGCCTCACTACACAATAAAACAAGAGCGGCTTGTGAGCTCTACGAACTTAGAAGAAGGGAGGAACATAAGCTTCTCAAGAGAAAAAAGAAAAGGCACGAGAAGCGGGCGATTTAAAAGTTGGAGAGGTGCTACTGCAGGCACAGCGTTCAATTTTACTGAAGACCAGAATAAGGAACTTCGAAATAGACACCGTCAATATAATTTAAGTCATAGATTGTATCAGGACTATAAAATCAAACTCTATTGGTGAAGACGGGCTACCCATATGTTTTATAAAGCTGATCCTGCCTTATATAATATCTCACTTAACCCATATTCTAAACCACTGTATTACTACTTCCACTTTCCTAAATCCTGGCAAGTAACTCGAGTGGTTCCTGTTGGAAAAACAGCAAATCCATCTACTGCCGCTGATTTTAGACCAATTGGTATCTTACCATGCCTGTAGAAAGTCTTCGAGAAACTAATAGCTAAACAGCTTCAAAAACACCTGTCATCACAGTTGTTCCACGGTGATGGTAAACATCTTAGAAGACATTAGACAGGCGGAAACTTAACTCTTCTGTGCCCACTTGATTGCTCTAAGGCTTTTGACAGAGTAAACCACAGAGTCCTTTGCTGGAAGTTGAAAATTTTTTTCTCTTTTGGTGTAAGTGCAGTGAGACTTTTAAGTAGTTTTTGTCTGATTCCAGAGAGATTCCAGAGAGTCGTTATTTGCGACTCTTACTCAGAACTCCTACCTGTTGCGCAGGGTGTCCCACAAGGTTCAATCATAGGTCCACTCCTTTTTGGCATGTTCGTTAATGACATACTGTCTGTTTGTAAATATTCTACTGTTCAGCTATAAGAGGACCGATACAACTGCGCTAGTTCACGAATTCAATTTAGACCTTGCCAATATTTACAATTGGTTTGTAACTAATGAATTGCTCTTGAATCCGAGGAAGTCACAGGTAATTCCAATTTCAAATGGACATTTCAACTTTTTACCTAATGTCGTAATCTATGACCTTGGTTTTGTCATAAATTGTAAACTGTCAGCATGCAACCACACAAACTATGTCATAAGACGTATTTATGGATGTCTTCGTAAGCTCTGGTTAACTCAAAGCTTCACTCCTACTAACACCAGGCGAAAACGTGTTACTACCCTCATTTCGCCCCTAATTACCTGTGCTGAGGTTGTCTATAATAATACTGACTTCTTACCTCAACATAAGCCGCAAGTAGCATTCAAGGATGCAATAAGGTATATCTATAACTTGCGCAGACATGATCATGTATCTGAGTTCGCCAGAGGTTTGTTGGGAACCTCTCTTAATCACTTCATTGACGCTAGAAATTGCAGTTTCCTGCATAATATTATTGTGAATAAAACCCCAGTGCATCTGAATAACAAAATTACCTTTGCTCGTGTTCTGTATGTATGTATGTTGGCCTTACAGTCCATGAAGGACCTGAGCCGAGCTTCTCTCAATCACCCATGTTGTGTGTGATTTCATTTTCCCGTAGGTGAAAGGGACCTACAGTTTATTGCCGGTTCCGAACGGCGAATTTCGAGAAGCTTTTCATCACAATTTTACTACAGGGGGTTTTGTCAGAACCCCGCTGAGGAGAAACACCGTGAAAAACACGTTCGATGACATGGCTGTGTCGGGATTCGATCCCGTGTCATCGGCGTCAGAGGCCAACACACTACCCACTGCGCCACGGTGCTCGTGTTCTAACACACTCTAATTCGACCACGTCGTCGTTGTCTTAACTCATCCCATCTATTCTTTATCCATGCTATCAAATTATGGAACTCATATCTATTAATATCAGAGCGATTACTAATACCACGCGCTTTAAATCTAGTGTCCTTTTACATTTCTCTTCTCTCTATTAAATACTCCTTTCCTGCATCTATTTCTTATACTGTTTATAATATCCTGTAATCCTGCTTCCTTTGTTACCCATTACCTTCCTCCGTTGCTTTACTCCTTTTCTCTAATTTTAACTTTTTAGTTTTAAGTAATTTAGTGTACACTTATAATAAATTGAATTGAATTGAGTTGAATGGAAAATTGGCATCTAGACCAAAGCCAATCTGATCCTTGAAGACCCCTTTCCGAATCCTGCATTGTCATTAGTCTGTAAAATTGTACACAAATCGATTTAAATCCTTAATGCAAAAAGCAAGCAACTTTTCCTCGTCCTGTTCCTCCAAGGAGTGCATTACCACAAAAAACCCTTTTTGGATTATATAACTCCATTTTCACCATTTTAGCCAAGTACTTTATGAAGACTTGAATTCACGTAACTTCTTCAATTTAGTCATTACAGCAATCCGCTTACACGATTATAGTACAACAGAGCTCCAAAGCGCTTCTCTCATCTCATATGCAAGCTACCAAGGCGCGATAAGCACTCCTACTTCGTCGCTGCAAAATATTAATTCCGCATTTCATAAGCGCCACTCACTCTTCCACCCATTCATTTCGAATGGAGATACCATATTAGTGTGGAAGCCCAACAAGGACAAGGATGTATTCATACCAACCACCACTTATCATACACTGTAGTCAGGACAAACTTTTAATTGTTTTCTTTCTTAGCTACAATTTAGCTTATTTCTTTCACCTTGTTGCTGTAGTTGTTTCGTTTGTTGTCTGCTTGTTAGCGGTAAGTAAGTAATTGGAGAGAAAACTTTCACGTTGGACACATTGCGAGCCTTGATGGCGAGAGATGTTGCGAGCCTTCAAATCTTTACATTATCGGTGGCAAGGATCGTCTCGACAAGCATCAACATCAACGTGGTGGTCGTTCTAATGATTGTGGCAAATCACAGACTTTAGGTTTGGTTTACTACCTGGTAATGTGCAGGGGCATCGAGAATGGAGAAAGTTTGATAGAACGTGTAAGGACACACACGTGTGCAGAGTTTCTGCAAAGGACACTTTGTCGAGCAAGGCGATTTGCGTGCGAACATTTACGAAAGTAATGATTATTTGTTAGAGAGTTTTATGCCGCAAGACAACCAATTCACATAGATGAGGAGTGCCAAGTGCTAAAGTTTGTTTCTGAAAATTATAAGCAACGATTTCGGAATCTTAACAAGGACGGTTACTGGTATGTGTTAGGTTGCATTATATTTTGATGAATCTAAAAACTTGTACTGTGACAGTTCCAGAAGAATACGAAGGTTGTTGCGTCCCTCAAACTTTCTCAAGGTCCGACGCACAAGACACAGAATAGCATTGCAATTATTGCTAAAGTGCCAATCAGGAATGCACCTTCTGGTATACTGGATTTCTCCGACAATTCCATAACGAAAATTAATAAATATCTGTAAGTTTACATTGGACCAACAGAATTCGCGTTGTGAAAACCAACAACGTGAATATGTTCCCGCACATAAAACATTTCGAGGAAACAATCGAAGTGACATAAAGGATCTGAAGCTTCCGCGAACCTCAGAAAACGAACGTCTATTATGCACAATGTCAGCATTGATCCAGGGGGCGCTGTCCTTGATAACGGCTTTTTTGTGATCGAGGATCCTCAAGTGAAGGTTGCGACAGTGGGAACTGTTTTCCGGAAAGTGCACTAGGTGAATGATTTCATTCACCCGAACAACGATCTCGAGAGCAGAACATTGGCGATCTAAGAGCTTTGGTTACGGCAGGTTCAATGCGAGCATCTCCAGCTCGATTTCGAGTTACTTAGAAGAAGACATCCGAATACCTGATGTTGTGCTTAGGCACCTTCTACAAACGGCTATAGAGAGGAATGCCTTCGTGTTTAACAATTCACATTTCATCCGATGCTTTGGAAAATAGTGCAACCAATCCCTAAGAGGGGCAAAGACTCCTTTAACCCGACAAATCTCCGGTCGATAAGTCTCCTTCGAGTATCAGCAAAGTCTTCAGGACCTTGTGGATCACCATCCACAGAACGCTGTCTAAATGGGCTGAGGACAATAACATCATTCCAGGTGATCAAATCCGTTTCAGGCCCCATCGAAACTCGTTTCGGATATCTCATACTTACTTCCCTACTTACTTAGGTGGCCTGAAGTACAATGGACCAGTGTTTGTGTCTGGGTGCTCCAGCGGATAGCAATAGCCTTCAACAAAAAAAAAAAAAAAAATACTTAGGTGGCGCTGAGTCTCAACAAATAAGCCTTTCCAGCTAGCACGATCTTTTGCACGCCCAATTGGTTAAGGTCCCTTTCCACTTGTGTGCGCCACCTTAGATGCATCCGTCCTCTGCAACTACGGGCCGGAGCTATGCTGTCCATCCACTCTACATGGCCCAGCCATCTAAGACGATGGATCCGTAGACGTCTTACTTGGCCGATTTCGCTGTACAGCCCGTACAGCTTGTGGTTGAATCTTCTCCTCCACTCTCCGTCAACACAAACGGGACCGAAGGTTGTATGCAGAATTATCCTCTCGAAAAGACCAAGGGCCTCTTTATCCTCTTTTGACAAGATCCAAGCCTCTGCGCCTTAGAGGAGGACTGCGATGATTTAGGTTTTATAGAGGGTCACCTCAGTTTTTGAGAGAGCGCTCTACTACTCAATTGCCTCTTGAGCCGGAAGAAACAGCGGTTGGCAAGAGTTATTCTGCGTCTAATCTCAACGCATGTTACCATTGAGCCAAGGTATACGAAATCCTTTACTACATCAAAGTTACAGCTGCCAAAAGTGACGTTCTGGCCAACACGTTTGTTTTGTGCGTCTTTCTTTGACGACAGCATATATTTGGTTCCGGATATCCAATGCAAGAGCCAATGTACGGATACCCAAAATGGAAATCTTTTCGGTTTCCAAGATGCAAGTGTCATTCATGGATAATGGTTGACAGGCGGCGGTACGCTTGGACGACAGAAGACAACACTGTGCTTTAGAGGCATTCGATTCCATTTCAATTTTTTTTAACCATAAAATAATGCTGTGGATGTCGGAATTCAATGAGCTAGTGTGTTGGACTCTGATGCTCGATCAGCAAGTTCTGATCCCGATGACATCAACGCCATCGAATGTATATTTAGAGGTGTCCCTCCTCAGCAGGGTACTGGCAAAATCCCCCGTAGTATGACTTGCTTTAAAAGTCTTCTCGAATCACCCCGTTCGGAATCGGCATTAGACCCTAGTTCCCTTTCACAACATGGGTGGTTGAAGAGAAGCTTGGATTTGGTCCTTCATGGGCTGTAACACCACCAAAGAAGACAACATAATATGCTGCCGCTCACAACTTACAGCCAAAGAGCAGGGTCGTAAGGTAGTGAACGAATATGTAAAGTTGAGGAGGGGTACTGTCGCCAGCGAGGAAAGAGATTATTTATAAAAATCAGTAAGAGTGTCGGGGACAAGACGGAGCCCTGGGGAACACCAGCATTTAAGAAGTGGATATTAGACTTGAATTCGTCCGAAGCAATTGAATTGAAGAAGAGACTTGTCGATCCTAAAAGCTGTCAAATGCTTTGCTTGCTTTGGTGGCAGTACAGCCCGTGAAGGGCCAGAGCTAAGCTTCTCTCAATCATCCATGTTATGTGTGATTTATTTTTTAAACAAGTCCGAACTCGATCATCGTGCGTCCAACACACTAACTACTGCGACACGGCGCCCTCTGAAACCCTGTCAAATGCTTTTGAAATATCAAATGCAACTATTTTGCTCTCAGCCGGCTGGTGGAGCGAACGATTCCACTTCTCGGTGAGATATGCCATCAAATCACCAGTAGATCTGTTGCTGCGGAAACCACACCGTCGGTCATTGAGGGGTTTCCACGATTCTTCCATGACCTTAGAATTAAAGGGATGGTAGTGCAATTTGTCATGTGCAATGGGTGGTGCAGTATTTTCGCCAGCGTGGAAGAACACCTCCTTAGAAATATTGCGGACGTGCCATCTGGACCAGCTGATTTGTGCATTTAAAGACCTTTGCAACTACGCGGGTACGAATGTAAATGTGTCCCATGACCAATGGGACTCCGCACAGGCGGAGACAAAGTACAAGCTGGAAGTTGCGAGCTATGACCTACGACATGTTGATGGATTGATATTGCAAATGATTTACAACAGGCCATGAAATCGGCATTCGAAGGCGGGCGCATACGATTTAACTGCGTACACGATACCACTTCCGAAAACGGATTCAGGCTAATAGACTATGTGACGGCTAGTAATCTCCTAGTAGCTCGCCCATGATTCTCACATCTCAATATCTACAAAAAGGGACCTGGCAGTCCTCCCTATCGAATACCTGTTAACCAAATCTATTATATTGCGGTCAACGCCAGACACTCCTCCAGCATCTTGGATGTTCGAATTTTTCAGAGAAGCCAATGTTGACTTGGATGATTACTTTGTCGCAGCCAAGGTACGTATGCGGATATCGTCGAGTAGGACCAGGAAAATTTGATGTCGTTAAGCTGCAATCGCAAGACCAGGAACTTCGCCGATCGTGTCTTCCTTCAGCTCTCTCAAGAACACAATGGAGACATTGTCAAAGCGCCATCAGGGATGCTGCCTCCGATCTATGGCCACATAGCACCGACGAACGAGAGCTGCTCGTGAGCTCTATGAGCGGAACAGAAGGGAGGAACTTACGCTTTTAAGTAAGAAAAAAGAGAGCTTGAAAAGCGTGAGATCGAGGAGATCGAGAGATGAATATGCCAGGGCTATAAGGTCAGGGTGGAGCCTCTAGGGATGAAGACGGACAACAGGTACAGAGTCACAGTCGATGCTGAGAATGTGGAAAAATTATTTCTGCGGACGGCGAAGATGGTCACGATACCACCGTCAGGCAGATCGCACCATTCACACTGGACGAAGATGGCCTATTTGCTGAGCTGGCCTATTTGAGCAGCTGGAGACGAGTTGGTTGGGAACATGCATCGGCTCATCGGTAGGATATGGTTTACAAGACCTTAATCATCCCGGTCCTCCTCTACGACTCAGAGGCTTGGACCTTATAAAAATGGATGAAGAGGCATTTGGTCGTTTCGAGAGAAAATTTCTGCATACAATCTTCGGACTCGTTTGTCTTGGCGGAGAGTGGAGGAGGAGATCCAACCGAGAACTGAACGGGATGTACAGCGACATCGGCCTAGCACGACGTCTACAGATCCAACATCTAAGATGGCTAGGCTACGTAGAGCGAATGGGCAGCACAACCCCAGCCCGAAGAGTCTTCGACTCCAAACCCGAAGTACGACGTTGCAGAGGACGGCCCCACCTAAGGTGTTCTTTTTTATAGTTCGCTCAGGTTCAATGATTATGATGTTTGTTACACAACCTGAACGGAGTGCAGTTGTTCATTCACTTCTCTCCAAGGCTGGTTGTCCCAGGTAGGATTCGAGAGAAACCAACCGAGGAGAAGCACCGTGAAATCATGTGCGATGGGGCATGGCTGTTGTCGGGATCCGATGCCGTGTCATCGGTGTCAAAGGCCACCACACTACCCACTGCGCCACGGCGCTCTGTCAATTAGGCTAAACTTATTCTTATTCGGTTTGTGGGCTTTTATAAATCAGTTTTTTTTTTTTTTTTTGGAAAACAGTTTTTTTTTTAGTTTAATGCTCCAGGCTTTACCGCGAAAAAACAACTGGTTCGACGACAAGAGTACAGGAAGATTCACTCAGTGAAGCAGGAGGCATAGAATGGAGAGCTGTTACCGCAGGCATGACGTTCGAAGGTCAGTAGATAATGCGAACATGCCAGGAAGCGAACGGAAGCATGTGGGACGAGAACGGGCACCTAGTAGTAGAATCGTGGTCGATGCCGAAAATATACTTCTGCAGACGCATATCGGCGATTTTAGTTAAAAAACCGCTGCCAGGCAAAATGATCCATTTCTAAATGACGACAATAGCAGAAAATTCCGTCTCCCTGACCTCGACGAAGTCGAATAAAGCTGCTGGCGCAGACGGACTGCCTGCTGAACCTTTTAGAGCAACTGGAGATGACCTGGTAAGGAGCATGCAACAGCTCACCTGAAGCTGAGCTGATGAAGGCACTTTCTATCAGGGCTACATGCATAAATATTATATGTACTTAGTTAGTAATCGTAGGTTCTTTAAAGTAGCATTTAGCGATTGAATAACCTCCTCCAAAACTATAAGTATCTAATGCATAGAATCCAATAAGAAATAAATTGTTTATGCCAATCCCTTTCGATTCCTTATCCTCAAGTAGTGCATATCTCTTGAAGGATTTACCCCATTAGCCTGTTGTATTCATGGAACCAAGCTGTAAGCTATTAGTGGAATGAAATGCACTTCCACCTAATTGGTAATAATTTCACTTTAGCAGTGACTACACTATGTACCTTGAATGGGATATTCTGTATCTATAAGTGAATTCATTTGTAAAAAATTGTAAATTCATATCGAAAGAATTGTTACGTACAAATGTATGTATGTAGTTGTTCAATGAGGTAGTAACTGAAGCACTCCTCCTTGTATATAAAGGCAAATATTTTCAGGATCCTTTAAAAACCAAGATTTCTCAGAAACAATTTCCTAAAAATTTATTCAAAAATTAAATGAACCAGATTTACTAACTAACAGCTACATACATTGTATGTGGTATGTACTTTGCTCATCCTTAGGGACTCACTAAATTAATCCGAAAATAATTTAGTACTACCTCCGTCCTGAAACCGTTCTGTGATTTATTCGACGATTCCTGGAATTCATGTCGTATTTTTCACTAAACATACCATTGCCTGTAGTTTTTCTCGTGATTCGTTTAGCTTCCGTAGGTATGACGAATCTATACCAATATGTGAGAGAGTGTGGGTCTGTTTGTCCGTCTTTCACGGCAAAACGGAGCGACGAATTGACGTGATTTTTTACGTGGAGATAGTTGAAGGGGGAGAGTGATGTAGGCTACTTTTTTCTAGCCCCCGTTAAGTTTGTGCTTACTTACTTAGCGGGCGCTACAGTTCGGGGTGAACCTGGGCCTCAACAAACATGCCCCTCCACCTAGCACGATCTTTCGCTAGTCTTTTCCAATGCCGCACGCCCAGTTGGTTGAGCTCCCCTTCCACCTGTGCGCGCCACCTTAGGTGCGGCCGTCCTCTATTTCTTCGTCCCTCGGGGTTGGATTCAAAGACTCTACGGGCTGGAGCTGTGGTGTCCATTCGCTCTACATGGCCTAGCCATCTTAGGCGTTGGATCCGTAGACGCCTGACCAGACTCATGTCGCTGTACAACCCGTACAGTTCGTGATTGAATCTTCTCCTCCAACCCTCCCCTGTGTTTATGGGACCGAAAATCGAACGCAGAATCTTTCTCTCGAAACGACCAAGGATTTCCTCATCCGCTTTAGATAAAGTCCATGTTTCTGCGCCGTATAACAGGTCCGGGATAATTAAGGTCTTATATAAGGTCAACTTGGTCGTACGAGAGAGGGCTCTACTTCTCCGTTGCCTCCTGAGCCCAAAGAAGCAGCGGTTGTATGTATGTATGTTGGCGTTACAGTCCATGAAGGACCTGAGCCGAGCTTCTCTCAACCAACCCAGCGGTTGGCAAGAGTAATTCTGCGCTTGATTTCGAAACTGGTGTCGTTGTTTCAAGTCACTGCGGAGCCGAGGTATATGAAATCCTTAACTACATCGAACTTATATCTGCCAATATGCACGTTCTGTCCAAGACATCGGTGGTAAATGTCCTTTTTCGATGAAAGCAGATAATTAGTCTTGCCCTCATTAACTGCCAAACCAATTTTTGCCGCCTCCATCTCAATACTCGCAAACGCCTCATTGACATCTCGCTGCGATCTACCTAATATGTCAATGTCGTCGGCGTATGCAAGGAGTTGCGAGGATTGGAAATAGATTGCGCCTCTTGTATTGGCCTGTGATTTTTCTAATGTGATGTTAAAAAAATCACACGACAACGCATCGCCCTGTCTAAATCCTTTCTTGACTTCGAAACTATCGGTCAGCTCTGCACCGATTCGGATGGAGCAGCGGCAGCGGAGATCTTGTATGCGACATTAAGGTGACTTATTCCTCTATAGTTGGCGCAGTCCAAGGGGTCTCCTTTTTTGTGGATCGGGCAAACAATGCTGAGACTCCATTCCTCTGGCATTCTTTCCTCTGACCATATCTTACAGATGAGCCGGTGCATGCTCCTAACCAGCTCACCCCCGGCCGCTTTGAAGAGCTCAGCAGACAGTCCATCTGCGCCAGCAGCTTTTTACGACTTGAGTTTCGACATGGCAATCTCAACTTAGTCGAGGTCAGGGAGACGGAGTTCTCTGCGATCTTCGTCGTTAAAAAGTTTTCAATCGCCCGCTTCTCGTGCTCTTTCTTTTTTCTCTTGAGAAGCTTATGTTCCTCCCTTCTTTTAAGCTCGGAGAGCTCACGAGCTGCTCTTGTTTTTTTGTGTAGTGAGGCTTTGTATGCCTCCTACTTTTCCGCATGAATCCTTCTACACTCGTCATCGAACCAGGTGTTTCGTCGGGGTGGAGCTTTAAGACCCAGCACTTCCGTTGCTGTGCTCTTCAGGGCTTGTTTGCACAGGCTCCATTGTTGCTCTACTGACTGAGTGGAGGATTGAGGTGTGTCGGAGAGCTTAAAGGAGACGCGGTTGGCAAAGGCACTGGCGATCCCCGGCAATAGTAGCTTTCCGACTACTATGACAGCTATGACAGCTTGGTGTTCTAACTCTACTCCGCGGTGTTCGTGTTTGGCGTTGACGTATCTTGGCTACTACAAGATAGTGGTCTAAACCGATGTTCGCTCCTCGGAAAGTGCGAACATAGTGGAGGAGTGTCTGACGTCAATCGCGATGTGGTCAATCTGGTTGGTGACTGATTGATCTGGCGACCGCCAGGTGCCTTTGTGTATATCGAGGTGGGAAAATCGTGTGCTGGCTACAAGATGATTTCGCCCCGTGGCAAGGTCGATCAGCCTGTGTCCGTTATCGGATGTGGTGTCATGTAGGCTGTGTTTGCTGATGACCCGCTCAAAGATGCTTTCTTTACCCAGCTTAGCGTTAAAATCTCCTAGTATGATTTTGGTATCATAGCTGGGGCATTTGGAACATGTTCTGTCTAGGAGATCAAAGAAATCATCTTTGATTGAGTCATCCTTGTCTTCCGTGGGGGCATGGATGCATATGAGACTGATGTTACAGAAATTTGCCTTGATGCGGATCGTTAAGTTTGTATGCAGCAAAAAAAAAATCAGTACGGGATGGAAATTTGTGTGAGACTCTCCGCAAAATTAGTATAGGTTCTATGATACAAACGAATAATAAAATAATTTAATTAAAACAACCATATATCAATCAGCTTTTGAGAAAACAATCAATATTCGAAACATAAATAAGTGTTACTCTTGAATTTCGGTAGATGGCGCTGATATGTTTCTGACACGCGCTAACGTTGTGTGCTCTCTATCTGTACTTAAGTGCGGGCATCGGGCCGCGCTTCACACTATAGTGCATACGGTACCTATACTCTGTTATTTGACTACTTAGCGTCCCAGTCATGCTTATACGAAATTTAGATGCCCCGAGATTATGTAATGGGACGAGACTTCGTGTCACACAACTTGGCCGCAATATCATTAGCGCCACTATCTTAACCGGCGTAGGAAAGGGTGAAAATATAATGATCCCACGAATCCCAATAATTCCTGCTGATCTCCCGTTACAGTTTAAAAGGCCACAATTTCCTCTAAAGCTTAGTTTCGCTATGACCATTAACAAAGCGCAAGGTCAATCATTAAAGGTGGCTGAGGTGAACTTAGAAAAGCCGTGCTTTTCCCATGGACAATTGTAAGTAGCATGTTCGCGTGTGTCCAATGCCCAGAATCTTTACTTTCTATCCCCAATTGGAAAGACATATAACATCGTCTACAGTAGCGTATTAAATAACATTCTGTTCCGAGTTCTATTCTGTGTTCTAAATCAGGAAAGGGGAACCGTGTTACCCCGAATTTAACGCGAGCGAAGCCGCGGGCAGAAGCTAGTACATCATATTTTGTTTGCCAAACCGACATGAGAAGGGTGCGGTTTAAAGGTCGTATCTCGACTAATGGGAATCCCCATGAATCCGGCTCGTGGCCTTCCTCCATAATTCCTATTTCGTTCCGGACCTTACATGTGTCGTAAATAATTAAATCGAGATTGATGACAAAGCGTAAGAGGAGGAGTACCGTGCAAGGCATTTGGACAGAATTTTAATCAAATCACAGCGTAGCAAACAAATTGGATTTGTCACCGTCCATCGGAGTCCACTTAACCTTACATTTTTCCCCATTTATGCTGATAGATTGAATCAAAGCACGGAAGCGTCTATAATAAGCAATGGAACTTAAATCACTTCTAGGTAATTGTACATATGATCTAAGCGAGTTTATCCATTAGTAACCGTAAAGAAATTAGTACAAATTCGACTATACAGTGTATTTACAGGTAATGTCGAGCCCACTCTTTAGACATATCGTCTTATGATTGATTGCGTCATCGCGTCATTGAGTTGACGACCTAGGTACCTGCCTAACATAAGTATATGCCGTGACGGAATGGGCAAAGTTTTCAAAACTAGTCGAAGGCAGACGGTCTACTCGGCTTTTAGATGAGTGTAGTAATTAGGAAAATTGAGTCAATTACATTGCTTCTTACAATAATTAAATTTAATTACCCGATTGTGTTTGTATTCGGTTGTTTTGATGTTTAGATACATACATAAGTATGTAGTCTGATAGGTACTGAAAAATTAATACGAGGTACTAATGGATCGGTTGTTGGCTGCCGATAAAATTAGATTTAATTTTGGAAATGTTTCAACTTATTGCTGGAGAAGTCTGTGTCATTTTATAAATTTTGAATTTCATGTAAGAATTTCAGGATTCCATTGAAATGTTCTAAGAAATTCTGAAAATTGTCGCAGCAAAGCAATTTTGTGTGCAGTGGAATTGAAGATGGGAAATATGGTTTCCCACTCTCGGGAATTTGCAGGAAAATACATATTTCCAAAGACGTCAGTTTCTCGACAAATGAAGTACGCATTTCCAATTTGGCAACTCACTTACTTACTTATCAGGCCAGCGATCTATGGAGGATCTGAGCCTGAGCTATAGCTGCCTTCCATCCTTGACGGTCCCGGGGAAGCTGCTTCCAGTTGTCAAGACCAAGATGTCTTACATCCGCGATTAATTGGCCTTTATACCGGAGGCTCGGTCTTCCTCTTCTTCTCGAACCAGGAGGCTCGGAGTCGGAGACCCTCTTAGCTGGATCTTAGCTGGAGCGTTGATGTCCATGCGCTCGATGTGGCCGAGCCAGTGTAGTCGACGGATCCTTGCCTTCGGGACTACATCCACATCTTGGTACAGCTCGTAGAGTCCGTGGTTGTGTCTTCTTCTCCATTCACCTTCCTCACAGACAGGACCATATATCCGGCGCAGAATTTTTCTTTCGAAAGAACCCAGAATCAGCTCCGCTGTCCTACTTATCGTCCAGCTTTCGGCTCCGTACAGCAGGACTGGCAGAATGAGAGTCTTGTAAACCATGACTTTGGTCTTTCGAGTGAGGAGTTATGACCCCAGTTGTTTGGATAAGCCGAAGTAGCAGCGGTTGCCAAGGGCGATTCTATGCCGGATCTCCACTGTGGTGTCATATGTGGACAAACTCCTTAACTACCTCGAAATTGTAGCTGTCAATTGTTATATTTTGTCCCAGGTGGTGAGCGACGGATTGGTTTTTGCTTGACAGCATATACTTCGTCTTGTCCTCATTGACCTTAAGACCAACTCGTTTTGCCTGTTCTTCAATCGCCGTGAATCGATAACATCCGCGTATCCTAGCAGCTGGATGGACTTGTAGAAGATAGTGCCTTCCCTGTTGACGCCTGCCGGTCGCACTATCTGCTCCAGCACCTGGTTGAAGAAGTCACATGACAGCGCATCTCCTTGCCGAAATCCGGTGCATGTTTCGAATGGTACCGAGGTCCTAGAACCGAGTTGCACGGTGCATCGCGTGTTTTTTAGCGTGGCGCGATACAACTGGATCAGTTTTACCGAATTCGGCCATCGCCCCAAACAGTTCTTCACCATGAATGCTGTCGTATGCGGCTTTGAAATCGACGAAAAGATGGCGTGTATCGATTCGAAACTCGTTGGTCTTTTCCAGGATTTGTCGAAGTGTGAAAATTTGGTCTACAGTCGGTAGCTGCCGATTAGTGCGGTGCAAAATGGTTTGAGACGTTCACACAATACGCTGGACAGGATCTTGTATGCGGCATTGAGCAGGGATATACCTCTATAGTTCCTGCAAGAGGTAGGATTGCCTTTTTTGTGGATGGGGGCATATAGAGCTGGTATTCCAGTCGTCGGGCATGCTTTCATCTTCCCAAATTCTGCAGATGATCTGGTGCATGCTCCCTACCAGAACATCGCCGCCAGCCTTGAAGAGCTCTGATGGCAAGCCATCTGAGCCTGCGGCCTTGTTGTTCTTCAGCTTCTGAGTAGCTGTGCCGACTTCTTCCATGCGGGGGGGGAGGACTACTTCAGAAGCTGGAGTTGGGATTTCCTCGGTCCCTACCACTCTCATTTGGTCATACTCGTTAAGCAGCTGCTGGAAGTGCTGCTTAAATACATCCACTATTCCCTGCGGGTCGGTGACAAAATTACCCTCGCAGTTTCGAAGAGCCAGGGTGCCCTTTTTGAAGCCTCCTGCAAGGCCTCCTGCATCGCGTTAGCCTTCGATATAATATAATAGATGTGCAAGATGAAATTAATTTGAGAATCAAAAATCACCCCTAAATCATTCTGTCTAGTGACTCTTTCTAGATCGTCATCTAGGATCCTGTATCTGAACTGGATTGAATTCATTATTCTTGAAAAAGTTACTATGGAACACTTTTTTACATTGAAGTTAAGACCATTTGCAGAACACCATTTAACAACATTTTCCAGATCTTTTGCAATCATAATGCATCGGATACAGTTGCTATTGGCTTGTACAATTTTAAGTCGTCTGCAAATAATAAGCATTTTGAATTGGAAACGCATGAAGGTAAGTCATTGATAAAAAGAAGAAATAGTAATGGGCCTAAGTGGCTACCTTGCGGCACACCAGAGTAATTGAAAATAACTTTAGAATGCAACGTTCCGATTTTGACGTACTGTTTGCGATTAGTTAGATAGTTTCGAATCCAGTTTAGAATAGAAGAATTTAAAGGAGTCTTGAAAGTTATCAAAATTCTGGAAAAGGTACTTCTGTTTGTAACCTAGGACCCTATTGCATCCATTCATGGGTGTATCATGGAAGCTCTGATGGGTAATTTTTTTGTGGTGAGGGTTTTAGGTTTCTTATTTAGATAGTTCGCCCTAGATGTAGGGCCGAGGGCGAAAGCTCAGGGAGTGGTGCAGCGCAAAATCATGCTTGGGGCATCTAGCTTCTCCCACTACAAGATCATCGTGCGTGATGAAGAATCACATCCTACCCGAGGTGGCCTTGTCAATAGCAAAACACAATGGATCTAGACCAGAGAAGGTCGATAATAAATCTCTTCGAGTGAGGCCAGCAACCTGTTCGACTAAAACATAAACACCGCTCATAGACAAACAACAGCCTCGGATAATAGTTATAACAATAATAACCACATGGAACTTGTGAATCACAAAATTGACATCTGCGCACTATCGAAAACCAAATTACAGGGTAAAGAAAGCAAAAAATATAGCCACTACGTCCTGTTCCATAGTGGAATAAAAGGGCACGAGCGAGCTGCCTCGGGAGTAGGCTTACTTATAAATGATAAATACCTTAAGCATATTGAGCACATCGACTATGTGAACGATAGATTGCTCCGTATACAACTCCACCTAGAAAAGTTGAAACCGATTAACCTCATCAGCGTCTACGCTCCGGATATCACCAAACCGGATGAGCTCAAGCAAGAATTCTACCAACATATTCTGGACAACATCGCTAGAACCGAAAAAGTCATCATCCTAGGAGACTTTAATGCCAGAGTCGGCAAAGAAGTTATACCTGGCGTCAAAAGTTTCTTTAACGAAGAACCTCTCAACTAAAACGGCAGCTTGCTTCTGAATTTCTGTATGCAAAACGAATTAAGGATAAACAACACCTATCACCCACATAAACAACAACATAAATATACCTTCTCAAACTCTAGGGGAGAAAAGTTAATCCTCAACTATGTAATAACCAACATATCAATACATCCGTCGTCGATCTTGGATGTCGGAGTACTAAGCTCCGCAAACACCGGAACAGACCCCAACCTTAGTACTAGCTGGACTTCGATTAAAATCCATAACAAATCATAAGAGACCCGCACCAGCAATAATAGGGAAGTTCAACCTTGAATAACTCAAAAATGATTCCACAAGGGAACTATATCAAAATAGACTCCACAACAGAATCGAATCCAACAAAATCCCTGACCTAGACGACATTTGTAGAACCATCTTGGTGAAAAATAACAGCACGGGTTTTTTTTTAATTTCTCAAAAACTACAAGACATTTTTGCATCCGGTTTTCTGTTTTGAACTAAAAACTAATAAGAGAATCTAATTCTTGATAAAAAAAATGCTCGTGGGACACCCTGTATATTTTTATTTTTTTTTTATAGTCACACTCGCACTCAAGGCTAAGGCCTTATAACGTATTGAACGTTGTGCGAGCGAAGGTAACAGGGATAGGGAAAGTTTCGCGCAGGTTGATGTTTTGACACACAACCTGAACGGAGTGCAGTGGTTTTTGGGTCGTAGATGTTCGTTGACTACTCGAGCCGACCAAATTTCGCGTTGGTTATAGTTCTCAGTAATTCGTTCATGCATTTTTGGTGTTAATATTGCATACGCAGAGGATGAATTTCAATTGACCACATACTGTTAGTGTTATTCCTGCAGCAGTACGTTTGGTCACTTTCCAACTGTGTTGCACACTTTTTTCCGTATAGGAATTGCTTTTTTTTGACTATGAAACGAATTTGAACCTAGACCTTCCGCTCGACGGTCGATGATGTTAACCACTGCACCACGGCCACCCCTTATGCTTTCTCTATATTCTAATGCAATTTTGCAATATACAAATAGCCTCTTGACATCGATTTCGTTGAGAAGTGATATCATTTCGCCCTCCGATAAAAAGTCCTTTTCAAAAACACTTCTCCTAATTCCTCTTAGAACTGGGCACTTACCTAAGAAATGCAAACTATCTTCTCTCTCCTTCAAATTACACTTACTACAGAGTATGGGAAGGTCTTCCCTATGGGGCACGAAATTGAGCCTTAGAAGTTCTCCACGGAGTTTCAACATTGTCAAAATTTCCTGGATACTATGTATGACTTTAAAATAGTTTCTACCCTCCAGGTTGTGGTTTAGACGGCTGTACGTATTACGGTCTTGTGATTCCACCGCTTCTTCTAAAAACTTCCTTTTGGCCTTGAGGTCGACTTGTTTTATTAAATTGAATAGTGAATTTTCCTAGTTCCTGTCTTCTGCGTTCAGCTCTACTCCACACTCACTTGCTAATTCCAATCACTCTTTATACAATGTAGATTTATTACGAACTGCTTGTAGGGCAACTACCTTAGGAAGGCGATTGCCTGACATATTCCCAACCTTTAATATGTAGTTGACTTGCAGTTTGAGGGTTTTTACAAATAGAGGAGATAAGCCTGTTTCCAGCATAAGCATATAGTTCGGTGTCTTTGGAGGAAGATGGAAAATCTTTTTAATGAAAAAACGTTGCAGTTTCTCTACCTCTTCGTAGGGCCTATATCCCCATACCTGAGCCGCGTAGAGCATTATTGCCACGGATGCGGCTTCGAATACCTTGAACTTGCTACTGTGGTTATTGTTTTTATTACTGAAATAGTTCTTCCACGCTACATTAATTACGTTTTTAGATTTCGTAAACTTTTCATGGAGGTGCCTCTTCATACTAAGGTTACTTGATAACAGGGTTCCAAGGTACTTGTATTCGTTAACTACTTCTATTCTTTCTCCACTATAGTTCCATTTTGCATGTATATATGCCTTTTCCTTTTTTAAAAAGCATTAACTTAGATTTTTCCAAATTCACGATAAGACCCCATAGCCTGCAGTAATCATACAAACAATTTATCATCCGTTAAAGGGATTCCGGTGAGTTTGCCAGCAGCACGATATCATCTGCAAACAGAAGGGCTTTAAAAGAACCTCCTGCAAATTCAACGCCTCCCGGAAGATAGTCCACAATATCATCTATGAAGAGGGCAAATAAGTTCGGACTCAGCGGGCATCCCTGTTTTACACCTGACTTCGTCTTGAACCATTCTGATACCGCTTCACCATTCCACACAGCTGCCTTAGTATTTTCATATAGATTTTGTACGACCCATCCAAGTTTCGATGACATTCCCATTCCATATAATTTATAAAACAGGTCGTTTCGGTTCGATGTATGGAAGGCCGCCTTAAATTCCACAAAAAATGCATACAGCTTCTTATTCTTCTTCTTTGGTGGCGTTACAGCCTATGATGGACCAGAGCCAAGCTTCTTTTTCACACAGGTGAAAGAGACCTACAGTTGAATGCCTATTCCGAACGGCGTGAGTCGAGAAGCTTTTTCATGGCAAGTTTACTACGGGGGGTTTTGCCGGTACCCCGCCGAGGAGGAACGTCGCAAGATAAACATTCGATGGCGTTGGTGTTATCGGGATCCGAACTCGCTCATTGTGCGCCAGAGTCCAACACACTAACCACTGCGCCACGGCGCCCTCACAGATTCTTATTACGATTCGTATATGAATTTATTTGCTATGCTATTCAATACAAATAAATGGTCAACAGTTGAATATCCAGACCAAAAGCCTGCTTGAAATTCCTTAACTAGGTTGTTGGATTCTATCCATGTATTAAGTCTCTTCTGCAGTATTGTTGCAAAAATTTTGTATGATGCGATAAGTCCGAGAGCACCGTGGCGCAGTGGGTAGTGTGTTGGCCTCTGACGCCGATGACACGGGATTAAATCCCGACACAGCCATGTCATCGAACGTGTTTTTCACGGTGTTTCTCCTCAGCGGGGTTCTGACAAAACCCCCTGTAGTAAAATTGTCATGAAAAGCTTCTCGAAATTCGCCGTTCGGAACCGGCAATAAACTGTAGGTCCCTTTCACCTATGGGAAAATGAAATCACACACAACATGGGTGATTGAGAGAAGCTCGGCTCAGGTTCTTCATGGACTGTAACGCCAACATACGTACATAGTGCTACCATTAGCAATACGGCACTGCGACCATTGCAGATCTATCACTGGTAGCCGATTAAGCCGAGTAGCCTCTCCACTTCTATAATGAAGTTGAGAATGCTTCTCGTAGGAACCAGGGCTCCTCACGAGTCATAACTTCACTGAGATGGATACGCTTCCTAAGATGGCAGAGAGCAGCACACTCACCGTTCTGCCGTCTCCTCGTCCTCAAGACAGAGCCGATACTCAGTTTCAGACGAGAGGCTAATTTTGTTTAAATGATATCTCAGACCGCAGTGTCCCGTAAGATAGCTGACCAGTCTTCTGATATCCATCCTATTGAGTTTGAGTATGTCAATAGGGTGCTTGTTCAGGGATCGTATAAGTCGTTTAGATTGACGGGGTCCCCGAACGCTGTTCCAAAAGGACAGGTGTTGCAATTTTTCCCACTTGCCTAAGAAGTAATTTGTCTTAGACGCGGGAATGCCGCAGAATGGTTCCGGACCTATATATTTGTCACTGGAACCCTTCCTGGCAAGTTGGTCGGCAATCTCATTGCCCTTGATACCTTTATGGCCTGACACTCACCAAAGTTTAACATTGTTTCTTTTGGCGAGGTCTTGTAGGGCGTCATGGCACTCCTTGACGGTTTTTGAGTTCGTGCTGTACGAACCCAGCGCTTTAAGCGCTGTTTGGCTATCAGAGAGTAGGTTGATGGTTACTCCTCTGATGCCAGTCTCGAGATTTAGATTGACGCATGTTAGGATGGCATGCAGCTCTGCTTGGAATGTTTTAAACTAAATGTTGGATTATACAAAATGACAGAAAGCATTATATGAGGCCAACAATCTACATAAATATATGTACATTCATCGCACTGCAGCGGATTTTTAAACAACTATTCCATTTACGCCTTTGTTCAAATAATCTGTTTGTCGGAAGTGAACATAAATTCCAGTGTTTTAAGCTGGAACAACAAAAATCCCGAAAACGGACAATATTGCTTTGGTTTCAGTCCGAATGGGTTTCCACTTAAAAATTCAACGAGCATTTTATCCATTCGGATATTTCCGTAAAATAAATCCAAAAATACCAAAAACAGAACTCTACCAGTGCTTTCGATAGTGAATTTTGGTTAAATGCTTAGCAATAAAAATATTTTCGCATTTCTGGAATACAGTGGAATCTCTCTTGAACGGAGAGTAATGGTGCAACATTTTTTGTCCGCCAAAGGGAGGTGTCCGTTCAAGGGAAACCAAAAAAAAGAAAAAGATTGTTTTTCGAAACTAATAAAAAGGGTCCGCCATATAACGTGTTTTTTTTTCAAGTACTGCTTATTTCGTGAATGGTAACACTTAGCTCATGTCTGATTTGACAGATAATTAGTTTTATCCTTCCGCTGAACGAATATGGTTGTGTTTACGCTTGAACAACGCTGGGAAATATTGCGACATTACTTTGAAAATCACGGTAATGTTGCAGAATGTGTGCGAAAATTGCGTACGGATTTTGGAAGAAGAGAAGCACCGTCAGCCCCGTATGTTCGTTATCTTGTGAAAAAAGTGAAAGAAACTGGCATCCTCATCGATAAACCAAAGCGTGAAAAGCCAAAAACAGTGCGTACACCCGAGAATATTGCTGCTGCGGCAGAAAGTGTGCGTGAAACGCCATCAACATCAATTCACCGTCGTTCTAAACAATTGAACATTTCGGAGACATCATTGAGACGAATTTTGCATAAATACATTGGTATGACGCCATACAAAGTCGAATTGGTTCAGGAGTTGAAGCCAACTGACCATCCAATGCGTTTTCGTTTTGCTAAGTGGACCTGCGATCGACTTACAGAAGATGCCGATTTTGCCAAAAAAATCATCTTTTCAGATGAAGCTCATTTTGATCTTGGCGGGTATGTAAACGAGCAAAATTGTCGCATTTTGGGCACAGAAAACCCGCACGAATACATTGAAAAGCCGGTGCACCCAAAACGAGCCACTGTTTGGTGCTGATTTTGGCCCAGAGTCATAATTGGGCCATTGTTCTTCGAAAATGAGCAATTAGTGGCCGTTACAGTCAATGGCGATCGTTATCGGGCCATGTTGAACGAATTTTTGGTCATAAAAATTGAAGAGGAGCATATTGGCAACTTTTGGTTTCAACAGGACGGCGGCGCTACGTCCCACACAGCCGAAGCTACACTCGATGTTTTGCGACCTGTTTTTGAAGATCGCATAATCAGCCACAGAGCTGATGTCGTTTGGCCACCTCGGAGCTGCGATTTGACACCGTTGGACTATTATTTGTGGGGAGCCGTCATAAGTAAGTGTTACGCCGACAAGCCAGAGACAATTGACGCTTTAAAGGAAAATATTCGTGAAGCTATTGGTGAAATACAGCTGCACACAATCGATAATGTGCTTAAAAATTGGACCGATCGTATAGGCTACTGCATGGCCAGCCGAGGCAGCCATTTGAATGAAATTATTTTCCATTGTTAACCGGAAGGATTGTACTTTCAAACAAAAAAAGAAATTTGAGAAAATATTCAGTAGTTTTTTTTTTTATAGCATTTTCAAAAAAAAAAGTTATTTGGCGGACCCATAGTGTAGGCATTCATTTATTAATCGAAAATTTATCTATCACATAACTTTCCTCAAATTGTTAGGTTATGAGCCTTACAAAGTTATGACGTTGGAAAGCTACTATCGCCAGAAACAACTCGTGCTTTTACCGATCGCGTCTCCCTTAAGCTCTCCAATACACCTCAATCCTCCACGCCGTCAATAGAACAGCAATGGAGCCTTTGCCAACAAGCCCTGAAAAGCTCTGCGTCCGAAGTTTTTGCTTTCAAGGCTCCACCACGAAGAAACACCTGGTTCGATGACGAGTGCAGGAGGATTCATATAGCGAAGCAGAATGCATATAAAGGCTCGCTGTATAAAAGATCAAGAGCAGCTCGTGAGCTCTACGAGTTTAAAAGATGGGAGGAGCATAAGCTTCTTAACAGAAAGAAGAAAGAGCACGAGAAGCACGTGATTGAGAAATTGGGGAGGTGTTACTGCAGGCGTGACGTTTGAAAGTTTTATCAACAGATAAAGCGAACATGCCAAGGTTATAAAGCTAGAACGGAAGCCTGCAGGGGTGAGAACGGACACCTAGTAGTAGAATCGCAGTCGATGCTGAGAATATGGAAAAACCACTTCTACAGACTGTATAACGGCGATGTTAGTCAATATACCGCTGTCAGGCAGAATGATCCATTTCTAATCGACGGAGACCGCAGAGAATCTTGTCCTCTGACCTTGACGAAGTTAAGATTGCCATATCGGAGCTCAAGTCAGATAAAACTGCTGGCGC
Organism: Eumerus sabulonum; assembly: GCA_951905685.1. Classification (NCBI taxonomy): domain Eukaryota; kingdom Metazoa; phylum Arthropoda; class Insecta; order Diptera; family Syrphidae; genus Eumerus; species Eumerus sabulonum. Next base: position 32,968,319 of record OX645060.1, read on the forward strand.
AGACGGACTGTCTTCTGAGCTCTTCAAGTCCACCATCGACCGAATCACTCTACAGCAGATCCTGCAAAAAACCAATGAAGTCCAAATCGCCACACACCACCTACCAACTCCTTTGGAGTATTTTCGCCAGCTTATAAGTAGGGACATGTTGGAAAAGATTTGCGAAAAAACTAAAAAACATCCTATGCAAACAAGCGGAGTTGAGCTCAAGGCTACAGTGGATGAAATCGAAATATACTTCGGTATTTTATTACACATGGCTATTGTCCGAATGCCACAGTATCGAATGTATTGAGGTGAAGAAGGACAAAATCCCCTAGTTTGTAAATCGGTGTCCAGAGCCAGATTCGAACAAGTAAAAAGGTTCGTCCATGTTAATGACAATTTATTAATGAAGGACAAGTCAGATCCCTGTTTCGGCAAGCCCTTTAAAGTCCGCCCATTACCCCAGAATAACTGAATTCGGTGGACGAACAAATCATAGCTTTTAAAGGAAGACCAGTTTTTAAACAGTATATTAAAATGAAACCTCACCACTGGGGTTTTAAAGTTTTTACGTTAGCAGGTGTATCGGGAATCATGCACGATTTTGCATTACACACAGGAGCTGATACATGCAAAAATAGAGGCCTTGGCTTCAGTAGTGATATTGTCTTGGAGCTCACTTCATCTTTACCTAAAGGCAAAGGTCTTCTTTGATAACTGGTTTTCTTCCATAAAATTTTTGCGCTGCACTTTTGGAAAGTAAAATATTTTGTGCCGGAACAATACGTCAAAATCGAATAGGAAACTGCAAAATGATGTCCGAAATAGATTTGAGGAGCAAAGAACGTGGTGCTTTTGATTGGCGTGTTGAAAAGGATCTCAACATAGCTTTGGTACGATGGTTTGATCGAAAAGGGGTCCTTTTAATTTCTTCATTTTCCTGCGTAGAACCTGCAGAAGCATGAAGAAGTGGGTAGGCCTTCTGTTATTGCTATGTACAACAAAAACATGGGTGGTGTTGATTTAGCAGACATGCTTATAGAGCTATATAGAATTGACATCAAATCTAGTAAATGGTACACAAGAATCATTTACAGGTGTCTCAATGTATCTGTCGTTAATGGTTGGCTCTTATACCGAAGACAACTGAAACAAATGAATGACAACAGGAAAACAACTTTACTAGACTTCCATCTCCAAATTGCGAATGGACTTATGATGGCTGGAAAAACTGCAAACCGAAAAAAGGGGAGGCCGCTGAATGATGCACCTGTTCCAGACAAAAAGAAAAAAGTCACATCCTATGATCCAATAGATCTGAGGTAAACAAATTGTACAATATACATAGGACCAAGGACAGAGCCTTGGGGAACACCATAATCGAAATATTTAATTGCAGATGTGTTGACAGACAGAATAAACGACCGTTTAGAAAGGAAACATAAATACGGAGGAAAATGTAAACGCAATAATTTGAAGACAAGACCATTATGCCATACAGTGTCAAAGGCTGTCTCAATGTCAAGAAGGACCATGCCAGTGGATTTGCTTTCGAACGTTGTTGTTTGACATGCTTACGAATTCTCAAAACCTGATGCGTCGTGTTGTGAGGAGCTCTAAACCCGAATTGTTCATTTGGAAGGATATCATTATCATTCATAAATTGAAGCAGTTGGTCCGTCACAATTTTTTCTAATATTTTGCTTAGACCACTAAGAAGACTAATGGGCCTGTAACAGATACAATACTCCAAATCAAGTAGTCAACAAATTAAAATCCATTTCATTATGATTTTCGAAAGTTCTTCCCATGAATCCCCTATCGACCAGAGCTTGAATCAATTACCGGAACACCTTCGTTCTGGCATGACAGACAAATCTACTTCAATTTCCACTCAACGATCTGTTAAATGCTAACCATTTATAAGACACGCACCAAAACCAATCTTCAATCAACCCCTGGTCATTGGCACCCAATAGCCTTCTATGAAATTGAACTCGAACGACAAGAAAGAAAAAACAAATAAGGATATTGGGGGGAAATGGAATCAGAAACAAAAAAAAAAAAAAAAATGTTTCACCAGGACATGTGTTCATTTGAGGAACAACCAACCACCAACCATTTATCAATCCTGTTCATCGCTTCATCCTTAACCCGAAATCGAATTTCCACCCAACAGCAACAAATCAAACCCATATGCTTACTCGTACATACACACATGTGAATATTTATTGCTTGACTCCTGTGATGTAGTCGCGAATCCTTACAACCCATCATCGATGACGACGACGACGCGAGATCAAGAAAAAGAAATTCACATCATAAATAAACCCATCAAGATTGAAAGGATAAATCGTTATAACATACATATGAATACACAAGCGTACGGGCACTGTGAGTGCCTTCCATCCGAAATTACCCATCGCTCCTGCAGGAATCCCTTCGAGGAACGTAGAGAACGATGGTTGATTTAAACAAGAATAAAAGGGAAAAAATGAATTTCTAAAATAAGGACACATAAAGCAAAAACCAAAACTGTTTCGCGTACCATATTCAGGTGCGTTATATCTCGACATATTGCGTGTATCCTTTAGAGTTTTCCTGTTGTTGTTGTTTAGTAGTTGTTGCTGGTTGCCTTATTTAGCTTTTGTTCCTCGCTCGCTTGAAATGAGGTCGTCCTTGGTTATTGTTGTGCGTCGGCCACACCGAAGGAATAGGGGGGGAGGGGGCAGGATGGTTTTCCAGTTCGTTTAGTTTTATATCTACAAATCTTACGGTAAGTTGTAATTATCCCAAGTTTGTTTCTTTATTATCCTTGCGCTTGTGAATTTGCTGATTACAACACAAAACAATAAGCCACACCATCAACCTAGATGCACATTTTCTCTTTGGATTCTTTCTTTGCAATTTTTCTTCCTTACAACACTGAAACTATTTGGATTACACTAGTAGGTATTCGTATCGCGTGATTGGATGCGATTCATCCCGTATACCGACCGTTTGAGGTAATTTTTTTTTTTTTCGATATCACCGCGATTCCCGTCTATCTATCCAAATGATATTGACATTTTCCATGATTTCTCATTGATATCGATAAACAGTGATAACCTATTGCTATTTTTTGATTAAATTGTTGTTGTTTTAGAGGTAACGAGAGCCGAAAATAAAAGAAAAAAAAAATCGAGGACCAAAGGACCATTCACTAATTATTATCGATGGAAAACGCACACGAAGCGGATACAGAACCCGTGCGACGACTATACAAAACCGCGATCATTTCAGTACTAAAGGATTTTTCACTCTCTGTTTAGAAACGGTTTGTATGGAGAGCAATCTACAGTAAGGAAAACTCTGAATAGGATAAGCGTAAAAGTTCCCCAAAGCCACCCCCGCCTCATCGGTCGTTGTCGGTGAACGGCAGTAAGGAAAAAGGTATGATGCAAAAAAGGATGAGAATCCAAGGAAAAGACAAATTTACACACACGCGCACAATACCCCTCCTTGGACGAACATATTCTCGTACTCTCACTGGTAATCTCTCGGTAGCAATTCGAAATCTCTAACTCCCATCGCTCTGGCATGGATACTCTCTGCTGTAAAGACATGTACACATTCCGATAGTTTCGCTTTCAATCTTTTCCAACACGGGAAAAGCAAACTCTCACTCTCGGAACGACAATGGATGGTTCTCTCGGCAGCTGGAAAAGTCATCCGAACATATGTATATATGTATTTCGCGACATTCGCTCTCTTGTGGATTGCGAGTAATACACTGGAAAGCTTTTCCTGCACCTGCGCTACTCTCACGCTGAATACCAGTTAAAATCTCTTATACTGTCCGAGTCTACCCACTCGGGCAGTCGTGAGAACGAGAGAGTAAGATGGACCTTTATACCATGCCCTATATCGCTTTTTTACTATTTACTTAACGGTTGATTGTAGTCAATATCCTTGGAAGTAACAAAATCAATCACACGCACCCCCCATCGTATCCTCGAAGGACACCAAATACCAAATTGAACCACAATCTGGCCAATGAATCATCTCCCGGTGATGGAATTTTTATTTCAGGAATTTCAATCTTTCCCTGACATTTCTTTGCCACCAAATCCCTGTGTGTATCTCGAATGAATGGCATTCGGATGGTATCTCATGTATTCCAATTGAAGGAAATGTGTCAGAATAACTTTTTGTTTTTTCCACGAACGAATAGAGGTAGGTTGGCATTTACGTAACCCGAAACCGCGTCAAAGTGGAAAAGAGTTTAGTGGAGCACAGTAGATTGGGAACGGGTGTAGGGGACACATTTTCCCTCTTCCTCATCCATTTTACGAATGACAACGGATAATAGTCCTTGCTTCAGTTGAACTGCGATGATTCCCAGGCCAAAACGTCTTATAATCACTCACCCCACCGACCACTGCCACCCCGTATGTATATGTCCTTTTCATGTTGGCCCTTAATTAGATCATAAAAAATCATTTCAATCCCTCACCCCCATAAACATGGTATGTATAAACGAAAAATCACATTAGCCACAAAGTAATGTTTTGGAAATCGTTGGAAAAAATATAGAGACATGCACACACACTCATTGAATGTCCCATGTTTTGTGGAAAAAGGACACTAACCAAGGCTTCACAGTGAGTGGTTAAGGAGCAAACCAAAAAGCAAATTAATGGAGTTTTCATGTTCATAACGTGATTTGCATAAAAATTGGTTTGTATCTGTTACTGGCATGTAATGAGTAACACATGCTTGTGGGATGAGGTTCCCTTTGGTGGCTGTGCTTTTGGTGGTTGGGCTCGAGCATTCTAATGAATTTATTGCAATATGCGAATGTGGTTACAACTGCGAACGGAAAGCCCATTCTTTCACAGTAATTGAGCCTACAGTAAGGCATTTTCTGCTTATTCTCTGGAATGACACTCTGCTCTACTCATACCTCTTTATCTGATCATTCTAATATCGGAATCTATTGGCTGGCGACATGATGTGGCTATTTTTATACAATCTGTCCTGGTCATCGTCAAAACTCATAACATGTCCAATTGTGATTGTGTTATCGTCGTAATTGCATCTCTTATATCTGGCAAAATGTGGTCAAGGAGATTTACGACTCTTATTTAACGAGGACGTGGTTATTATTACCGAGTCAAGGCACTTCAGCTTGCTTACTTATTATCTTAGGTGGCGTTACAGTTCAGGGTGAACCTGGGCCTCAACCAACAAGACTTTCCAGCTAGCACGATCTTTATCTGGCTGTTGCCATTGTCGCACGCTCAGTTGGTTAAGGTCCCTTTCTACCTGTGTCGTCCTTCCGGGTTGGAGTTGAAGACTCTCCGGGCAGGCGCTGAGCTGTCCATTCTCTCTACATGGCCTAGCCGTCTTAACGTTGGATCCGTAGATGTCGTACTAGGCCGATGTCGCTGTACAACCCGTAAAGTTTGTGGTTGAATATTTTCCTCCATCCCCCGTCTACGTTTATGGGCCCGAAAAGCACGCCCAAAATCTTTGTCTCGAACCGACCAAGGACTTCCTCATCCGCTTTTGATAGTGCATATGCTTCTGCGCCGTACAGCAGGACCGGGATGGTTAGGGTATTGTATAGATTCTTGGAAGAGGGCTCAATTACTCAATTGCCCCCAGAGCCCAAAGAAACAGCGGAGCCAAGGTAGACGAAGCCCTTAACTACCTCAAACATACATCTATCTGCCAATACAAACGTTATGGCCAAGACGTGGGTGGTGAGCGTCCTTTTTTGATGACAGCATATATTTAGTTTTACTGCCAAACTAATTTTCGCCGTCTCCGCCTCAATACTCGTAAACGTCTCATTGACATCTCGCTGTGTTCTCCCGAATATGTGAGGATTTGGAATAAATTGTGCCTCTTGTCTTGGCAAGTGATTTTTGCACAATCATTTCTAAAACGACGTTGAAGAAATCACGCGAATGCGCATCGCCTTGCCGAAATCCTTTTTTGAGTTCAAAACTATCGACCACATCTGCACTGATCAGGATGGAGCAGCGAGCATTCTCCAAAGTCGTCCTGCATAGTCTGACGAGTTTAGCAATTATGTCAAAGGCAGACGTGGCGTTGTATAGCTCGTCTCTAATTACGCTGTCGTATGTGGCTTTGAAGTCGATAAATATGTAGGTGGTGAGTGTCGACCTGAAATTCATTGTTTTTTTTTCCGGATCTGCCGTAGTGTAAGGTTAAAGGTAAAGGTCGGTGGTGGACTTCCCTGGCCTGAATCCGCACTGATAAGGACCTATCAGCTTATTTACAAAAGGCTTCAGGTGTTCACACAAAATGGCAGAGAAGATTTTGTAGGCTATGTTAAGAAGACTTAATCCTTTGTAGTTAGCACAGTCAGTGGGGTCTCCTTTCTTGTGGATCGGGCATACGATGTTAAGACTCCATTCCTCGGGCATGCTTTCCTCTGACCATATCTAACAGATGAGCTGGTGCATGCTCCTAACCAGGGCATCCCCAGCTGCCTTGAAGAGCTCAGCAGACAGTCCGTCTGCGCCAGCAGCTTTATTCGACTTGAGTTTCGATATGGCAATCTTAACTTCGTCGAGGTCAGGGGGAAGGAATTCTCAGTTGTTTTCGTCGTTAAGAAATAGATCGTATTGCTTGGTAGCGGCATATTGACTAACATCGACATTATACAGCCTGCATAAGTGGTTTTTCCATATTCTCAGCATCGACTGCGATTCTACTACTAGGTGTCCGTTCTCATCCCTGCAGGCTTCTGTTCTGGCTTCATAACCTTGGCATGTTCGCCTTATCTGTTCGCTTTATAAAACTTTCGAACGTCACGCCTGCAGTAACACCTCTTCAGATCCCAAAACTTCAGTTGCAGTGCTTTTCAGTGCTTATTTCCAAAGGTTCCACTGCTGTTCTACTGACAGCATCCATGCAAACTCGAGCGGTTTCTGGCGATAGTAGCTTTCCGACGTCATAACGTTGTATTCTTATTCTACTCCGTTGCGTTCGTCATATCAGTAGGCGAACGTTGGCAACTACAAGATAGTGATCCGATAGTGCTAAGCTCCTCGAAAACTTCGAACATAAAGAATTCGAGGAGTGTCTGACGTCGATCGCTATGTGATCAATCTGGTTAGTGTTTGATTCATCTGATGCCTTTTTGTATATCGTGGTGCGGGAAGCGCGTATTGGCTGGTAGAAGATTTCGCCCCGTAGCAAGATCAATCAGCCTGTATCCGTTATCCGATGTGGTGTCGTGTAGGCTATGTTTGCTGATGGCTCGTTCAAAAATGGTTTCCTTACCCACCTTAGCATTGAAGTCTCCTAGTACAATTTTGATGTCATAGCTTGGACATTGGGCATAAGTTGGGAGATCGTAGAGCTCATTTTTGGTGGACTCATCCTTGTCTCCCGTGGGGCCGTCGTAGTAGATGTCGCCGTTTTTCATCCGCTTTATACCCGGTCCATTCCAACGCATTTCCTGGATGGCGGTTAAGTCCACTTTATAGCGGTCTAGGGCGTCCGCAAGTTGTTCGGCTGCACGTGGTCTGTTAAGGGACCTAACATGCCACGTTTTATGAAAGGGTCGTCCGTCAACATTAATCCGGTCCGTATTATCCGAGGCTTGTGGTTATTTCGGAATTTCGGAGTTTTTTTACCGTTACGGCTTACTAGGCCGTAGCCCAACCGACTAATCCTGTTTTCCGGTGCAGGAGGCTCGCCATTCGCCCTTCCCCGTCTGCAATTTCCATAGGAAATCTCCAGATGGCACCACGAGGAGGTGGGGATGGGACTTACTAACAGTGCCGGAAGATGATCGACTGCGGTGGCTCTTCTCGCTTTTAAGCAGACCAGCACCAATCGGATAGATGCTGTCCCTATGAGGCCTCTGTTAGTCTTTTGCCATCCAACCAACTCATTGACAGTTGGTTTAAATAGGTCAATAGGTAGGCCAGGCCGTCTGCGCCAGCAGTTTTATTCGACTTCAGTTTGGATATCGCTATCTTAACCTCGTCTTAGTCTTAGTCTTCTGCCCGACAGCGGTGTCTTGACCATTTTCGCCGCTATACAGTTCTCCGAAATAGTCTTTCCATATTCTCAGCATCGACCGTGGTTCACCTACGGGGTGTCCGTATTCATCCCTACAGGCTTCCACTCTGGCTTTATACCCTTGGTATGTTCGGTTTACTCTGTGGTAAATGGTTCTCGTGCTCTTTCTTTTCCCTTCTAAAAAACGCATGCTTGTCCCTTCTTTTCTGCTCGTTAGGCTCACGAGCAGCTCTCGTTCGTCGATGCAACTTGGCCATGTATGCATTCTGTTTTTCTGCATGTTCCTGTCTGCTCTCGTCATCAAACTAAGGGTTTCTCCTAGGTAGCGGCTGGAAACCTAATAAATCAGAGGCAGTATCCCTGACAGCGTCTCCATTGCTGTTCTATGGTTTCTGCAGTTTATATCGGCTCTTGAGAGAACTGGAGGGAGACACGATCGGCGAAGGTCCTTGCGATCCCGACGTCAAATTTTGCTCAACTCTGCAGTGTTTGCGATATCCGCATTCGTTCCTTAACAATAATCCGAGTCAACATTGGCTCCTCGGAAAGTTCAGACATCCAAGATTCTGGAGTATTTTCTGACGTCGATCACAATACGATCGATTTGGTTACAGATATTTGATCAGAAGGACCGCCAGGTCCCCTTATGGATGTTGAGATGTGAGAATCGTGTGCTAGCTGCTGGGAGACTACGCCCCGTCACAAGGTCTATTAGCCTGAATCCGTTATCGGAAATGGTGTCGCATTGGCTATGTTTTCCTACGACCTGATCAAAGATGAAATCTTATAGAAAAATCCTGGTGTCATAGCTGTGATATTGACCGCAGGTTCTATCTGAGAAGTCTTCTTTGATCCTGTCGTCTTTGTCTTCTGTGGGACCGTTCACGCATATGTATCAAGCTGATATTCCCGAAGATAACTTTAGGGCGGATTGTTGTGAGGCTTCTGCTCATATGCCGAAGACTTGGGACTTTCTGCCTAAGTTCACCTCTTATAACAAATCCGCATCCAAAAAGACGTTGCTAATTCTCTTCGTAGGGGTTTCAGGGTACTTCATTCTCCGGTAGTGCGGTAGTGTCGACTTCATAGCAGCTTAGGCCTTTTTCTGACTGTCGGACCGCACCTGGTTTGTTTAGGGACCTAACATTCTAGGTACAGAAACGATACCCCTGTCCTTTGATACATTAACGGGAGTCGTCAACATATAGTTCGAGACTTTTGATTGTCTCTGGGTGATAATGATTTTTTTACGGTTACGCCTTATTAGGCCGCAGCCCAACCGATTAAACCTGTTTTTTTTTTTTTTATGGCGCAGAAACTTCTTCTGTCTGTAATTTCTAGACGAAATCTTCAGCTGGCTCTCAGAGGAGGTGAGGATGGGACTTACTAACAGCGCCGCAAGGCGTTCGTCTGCGGTGCCTCTTCTCGCTTTTAGCAGGCCACCATCCGCCGAATAGATCCTACCCCTACGAGGCCCTTGTTAAAGGGCCCACAGACACCACACTTGTGTGTACACATGTGTCGGTGTGTGAACATGTCTGCTGTCTGTGGGCTAGTGCACACACCGTTTTCGGTGTCAGACACGGAGCGAGTAAAAATCAAAAGTTTTTGATTTTTGGTGTCGGTGTCTCTATCGGTGTGACGTGTGTGGCGGAATCACAACCGGTGTCAATACACATGGGTACACACAAGTGTGGTGTCTGTGGGCCCTTTTAGTCCCTTGCCATCCTTAATAGATACATAGTTCCCGAAAAAAACCAAATTCCAAAACAAATGGAACAAATGGAACAAAACGTACAAAAACGGATAATGAGTAATTTCTAAAAATAAGCTCAAGCCCATACACGTAATTGAAACACCACCAAGAGAGTTCGAAGAAATCCGAATCCCAATAAACCTCTTCGTCTTCCTCGTCTATATCCAGCCGTCAGGCGTATCCAAAGAATTGAGAAGACACCAAGAGAATTCGCAGAAGTCCGATTCCCAATAAACATCGTCGTCTTCCTCGTCTATATCCAGCCATCTGGCATATCCAATGAATATGATTGATCAGAAGACCAACTTCTTCTCTCGTTATGTCCTTTTTGAATTGATTACACTGGTTTTGTGTCAAATAGAATCAAAACATCAGAAATTCTCCAAAAAATAATCCAATAAATAGGATTCGATCATATTATACGAGTAGATTGGGTGGACGAATGTCATATGTTCGGATAGGATAGTGGGCGGCTACATAATCGTATGAATGGATATGAAATCCTTTAATGATGGACGGGACGAGTTTCGAGTTATTGATCGTATGGAAAATTCTATAAAATTAATTACCGTTAAGCGTAGCCCATTACCCATTCAAATGTCCAGAAGAACTCCACTAATACCCTCGCTCTCGCTTATATTATGGGTGCCATGCATGTGTGCAAGTCAATAGATAGAAGAGAAATGGATTGAGCCAAGGGAAGGATGGAGGAAAAAAAGTGAAACACTACATAAGTGGGTGATGGTGGTGCTTATCCTCGAACAAATAATCAAATTTATCACCGCAATGAATCGTGTGCGGAATCGAATCATTCGATCGGCACATAAGTGCTCTTCAATCGATTTATTTGCTTCCTATCCTATTCCTATCTGGAGCACCTAATTGCAAGTGCCACACTGTGCATCCGAGTAGGGGATGGGCGGTTGATGCATATTATTATCGGGCACGTTTTTCACCGATACAGCTCGTGTGGATTAGGTTCCACGATAATCTAGAGACATGGTAATAGATACATTGAAAATGTTATTTCATCTCGTTTACAATATCAACTGGATGCAGATGAGGTAGCAATGCAAGATTGTGGTGCTAGTTAAGTTGCCTTTGATCCCTGGATTAAGAACGGAATACCGATAGCGATACGAGTATTTGCGTTAAATTAGATCATGTGGCCGTGGATACCTAAAGTCCAGCATTTCACACTCGCAGTTGCACATTAAATTTGTATAAGCAATGGTGTACAATGGTAAATTCGTTCACCCCATGTGCGAGCGAAGCACTCAATGACGGCAAAACTTATTCCGGGAACCTAAATATGCCGAGAGCTAACGTGGCTATGTTTTATTCAGATCTATCCAGTGCAGTGCAAGCCCTTGGTTGCAGAAATATCCTTTTGTGTTGATGAAAAAAGGTGTAAAAAGCGGATGAGAGCGGCAACAAGGACGAAACGAGAAAGGGTGAACGATAGAGAAAAGTCGACCCGAATGCATTGTATCCATATTTTCATTCACTGCTTGGCGCTTGGTGTCTATCTGTATCACCTCGCTGTTGTGTGTATAATTCTCTGTTGTTTTCTTTTTTTTCTTTTTTTCTAGTTTTTTTGTGAATCGCTTCGAGTCGGTGTGTTGCAGTCGCAATCGGTAGTTGCATTATTTTCACATCAACACTCGCCCAACCGTGCAATAACAACCCCACAACCACCAGCCACCATCACCATCACCTTTATCTCCATCCAGCCACTACAGCTAGCCCTCAAAGGACATCCAGCACTCCTGTTACCGGCGACGACTTACATCGGTGCAACAGTGCAACATTACAACAGTTCGAGGAACATTGCATCGTAGAGTGCATAGTGTCGAGCACGAGTACATATAAGGATGACACAAAACGCTGGTGAACGTGTCACGAAGAAGACCAAAGACCGAGAGGAATCTTCAATTTGAGCTGTGACTATCGCAAAAAAAAGTGTCCTCAAGAGATGTAACACATTTTTACAGGGTGGTTCATACAGCCCATACTCCATAACCATATGTACATACATCTATCCCTGTGCCCAGCGCACATAGCAGGAGCGTAGTGTGTCCTTTGGCATGGAAACTCCGCATCTCAAAGTTCGTTCATTCATTCCCGTTTCGAGTTTTCCTTTTTCCTTGATGTTGTTTCTTCTTCTTTTTACTTTTTCATCCTTTTGTTATTTTGTTTTGTTTTGTTGTTTTTTTTTGTTTTTTTTCCAACTTTGACGACCTCAGCTGAGCCGCATGTACGCATTTAAATTTTAAATTAACTTTTCAGGCTACTTAGGTACGCGGAACGAGTGTGCTTAGGTATAGGTGCTTTGCCTTACAGGTTTAGGTCTTCATAAAGTGTTGTCCTCTGAGAGTTTTTGGGGCGAATGAGAGGGTAGGAATATACTGCTAGGAAAACACTAGGCGTATGGTTATGAGATGAGTGGTTAATTGTATTTTCCGGTTTTGGTAATGGTTTATGCGCTTGTTCCTGTTCGTGCTTTTGTTGTTGATGTAGCTTTTCCGCTTTGTGGCTCATTACAACTGGAATAGGCATAATTGGGTTATTTCGTGCGATGACATTTGACCAGTAAACGAAACGGGTGTGTTCTAAGCTGTGAAATATATGTAGTAATTTTAGGAGCGACTGCTGGTTGTTGGACCATGTGAAATGGACAAATTCAAAAGTTAAATGTGAGGCTATGCACGGTAATAAAGTTCAAGGTGCGTCCAAAGTTATAGTAAATATCGACGGAGCAACAACTTGAGTTATTTCAACCAAAACTACTCCACTAGTAGAGATATAGCATACTCGTACTTACTTAGGTGGCGCTACAGCTTGGGATGGGCCTGGGCCTCAACCAACATGCCTCTCCAAACGGTACGATCTCTGGCCAGCTTTTTCCAGTACAACAAGCTCCGATGGTTGGGATACCTTTCCACTGGCGTGCGCTATCTAAAGTGTGGACGTTTTCTGTTACGTCATCCCTCGGGGATGGATTCGAAGACTATTTGGGCTAGAGCTGAGGTGGCAATTGGCTCTACATGGCCCAGCCACTTTAGAAGTCTGACCAGGCCGATGTTGCTGTATAGCCCATAGAGTTCTTGGTTGAATCTCCTCCTCCACTCTCTGTTAACGGGACCGAAGATTGCACGCAGAAGCATACAAGGATTCCTCATTCAATTTTGATAGGGTCCAAGTCTCAGCGCTATAAACAATGACCGGGATGATATTGGTTTTGTTGAGGGTCACCTTGTTCTGTTGAGAGAGGGCTCTACTTCTCAACTGCCTCTTGAGCCCGAATTAACACCGGTTGGCAAGAGTAATTCTGTATCTAGTTGAGACTTGATCGTGTCGTTGCCGCTTGTTACAGTGACCCAAGGTAGACGAAATCCTTGACTACATCAAAGTTATAACTGCCAGTGAATGCATGGGAAACAGTGATCGCCTGCTAAATGTCAAAGGCCTTAGGTGGTACACGGGTGGTTTCCGGTCTTGGCGCCGGCATCTATGGACCAAAACGCAAGATCTCTGGGAATAAGCCCCAGCATCTTCCAAGCAGAGCTGCATGCCATCCTAACATGCGTCAATCTAAATCTCGAGACTGGCATCAGAGGAGTGACCATCAACATACTCTCTGATAGCCAAGCAGCGCTTGAAACGCTGGGTTCGTACAGTACGAACTCGAAAACCATCAAGAAATGCCATGACGCCCTACAAGACCTCGCCAAAAGAAACAATGTTAAACTTTGGTGGGTGCCAGGACATAAACTTATCAAGGGCACTGAAATTGCCGACCAACTTGCCATGAAAGTTTCCAGCGACAAATATATAGGTCCGAAACCATTCTGCGGCATTCCCGGGACTAAGATAAATTACTTCTTAGACAAGTGGGAAACATTGCATCACCTGTCCTTTTGGAACAGCGTTCGGGGACTCCGTCAATTCAGACGACTTATACGACCCCTGAACAAACACCCTATTGACATACTCAAACTCAATAGGGTGGATATCAGAAGACTAGTCAGCTATCTAATGGGACACTGCGGTCTGAGATATCATCTAAACGAAATTAGCCTCTCGTCTGAATCTGAGTAGTGATGCTCTTGCCAAGGCGTATGTGTTGGGCGTCTTTCTTTGATAACAGTATACTTTAGCCGTTTCGGCTTCAGTGCTGACAAAAGCTTCACTGACATCCTGCTGTGCTCTCCCAATTACGTCAATGTCACCATATGCAAGCAATTTTGCAGACATGAAATAGTAATGGTAATACTTCCGAGCGTCATTCCTGCGATAACATCTCTCCATCTCCTTAACCTCGCGTTTCTCATGCTCCTTATTTTTCCTTTTGAAAAACACGTCCTCCTCCATACTTTTTTGTTCATAGAGCTCACGAGTGGCTCTCGTTTGCCCATGCAAAATGGCCATGTGCATTATGTTTTTCAAAATGACACTGTCTGTACCTGTCATCAGGCAAAGGGCTTCTCCTAGGTGACGGCTGGAAACCTTATAAAATCAGAGGCGGCCGGCGCCCCAGATGGCGTTTTGGCACCATATCCATTAATAATCTGTGGCTTGCGCTTCCGGTTGCATCCGATCTTGGGAGAGCTTGGGGAAAACATGAACGGCGAAAATCCTGGCGGTCCATTCACTGCAAATGCTAGTATGTTAAACAACACGCAGCAAGTGTGTCGTTCGACACACTTTGAGATTAAGTGTGTCACTTAACACGTTGGATCTTTAATATTGAGACACTTATACGTGTTAAAACTATAACACCCTATAAAATTCTAATGACACCTTATGTGTGTAGCAGCGACATTTATCTTCTTTGGTGGCGTTACAGCTCATGGCCAGAGCCAATCTTCTCTCAACCACCCATCTTGTGTGTGTTTTATTTTTCATCCAGGTGAAAGGGACCTAGAGTTTAATGCATACTTATTAATAATTAACACACTTTGGATCAATCAATCAAACAAAAGGGAAATTTCCCAGTTATATTAGTAGTTTACGAGTCGGATCCATGCCGTAATGGTAAACATACTGGACTCTCAACCCGGTGATGCGAGTTCAAATCGCAATGTCCGCAGCCTGATGGCTCACTCTTTCCTTTCCCATTCAAAACATAGAAAACAAAGAGCAATAGTTCGGGAGCGAGAAATGCTTGCAGAGCGAGAATTAGACGAGTCTTATTATTTTCTTGTTCGCTGCGAGTACAGAGTGTTTACCATTACACCATGGGTTCTGGTCGCAATACGTTTTTTTGAAAGATAGCATACAGTTTTGAATTTCCCTTTTGTGTGTATAGTTGGGAAATTTCTCTTTTTGTGTGCTTTCATTATAACACACTTTAAATTGCATTAAACAAGACTACAATGAAAACACACCTTTTTGGTGTGTTGCAGTAACACACTTGCGATTTGCGGTGCAGTGTCTGCTCTTTTTTTTCTTTCAAACGTTTGCGGGGTCGTCAACAAGTAATTCATCCGAGGCTTTCTTTTGTTCCACAGTAATTTTCTATGCCATAGCCCATAGCACTGAAACCTTGCAAAGAAAACTATCGCATTACCTGGCGAGGCATCAAACAGTGTCTAGTCGGGTACCGACGTCAGATCGATTCGAGTTCATTTGTCATATTTCATGGTTCGATTCATGAGTGACACAAAAAAAGGGAATTTCTATTTATCTGTAGCTTAACTTTAAGACCAGCTCGTTTCGCTTGTCCTTCAATCTCCGTGAAAGCTTCTACAACGTCACGCTGAGATTGCGCGAATGTCAATATGATCTACGTATCCTAGTAGCTGGGCAGTTTTGTAGAAGACGCCTGCCCGTCGCACTATCTGCTCCAGCAGCAAATTGAAGAAATCCGAACCAGTTCGGAGGCCCTAGCACCGAACTGCACGATGTATGTATGTATGTTGGCGTTACAGTCCATGAAGAACCAGAGCCGAGCTTCTCTCAATCACCCATGTTGTGTGTGATTTAATTTTCCCATAGGTGAAAGGGACCTACAGTTTATTGCCGGTTCCGAACGGCGAATTTCGAGAAGCTTTTCATGACAATTTTACTACAGGGGGTTTTGTCAGAACCCCGCTGAGGAGAAACACCGTGAAAAACACGTTCGATGACATGGCTGTGTCGGGATTCGATCCCGTGTCATCGGCGTCAGAGGCCAACACACTACCCACTGCGCCACGGCGTCAGAGGCCAACACACTACCCACTGCACGATGCATCGAGCATATTTTAGCGAGGCGCGGCACAACAGGATCAGTTTTCCTGGGACAGCAAATTCGACCATCGCATCAGGCATTTCTTTGCGATGAATGCTCTCATACGTGGTTTTAAAATTAAAGAAGATATGGTGTGTATCGATTTCAAATTTACGGTCTTTTTGCCAGGCCGGAAGCTGCATTGGTATGCGTGATTCTTCTTCTTTGATAGCGTTACAGCCCACGAAGGACCAGAGCCAAGCTTCTCTCCATCACCCATGTTGTGTGCGATTTATTTTTCACACAGGTGAAAGGGACCTACAGTTTAATGCCGATTCCGAACGGTCGGCGTGAGTCGAGAAGCTTTTTCATGGCAAGTTTACTACGGGGGGTTTTGCCAATAACCCGCCGAGGAGGAACGTCGCGAAATAAATATTCGATGGCGTCGGTGTTATCGGGATCCGAACTCGCTCATCGGTATGCGTCGATTAGTGCGGTGCAAAAGGGCTTTAGACGTTCACACAGTACGCTGGATAGGATCTTGTGTGCGATACTTAGCAGGGACAGGGATGTTACTTTATAATTCTGGCAAGAAGTGGGATCGATTTTTTTTTTGGGAATGGGGCAAATAGAGCTGATATTCCACTTGTCGGGCATGCTTTCATCTTCCCAAATTCTGGTGCATGCTCCCTACCAGAACATTGCCGCCAGCCTTGAACAGCTCTGATGGCATCTGAGCCTGCGGCCTTGTGACTCTTCAATCTTAAAATAGCTGTGCCGAATTTTTCGATGCTAGGTGGGAGTACTACTTCACCGGTTGGAGTTGGCATTTCCTCAGTCCTTACCACTCTCTCTCGGTCATGCTCGTTAAGTAGTTGGTGGAAATGGTGGTTGGTTGGTGGAACCTGGAAGGCCCTTTTTTTATAAACTATGTTGTTTATATTTGTCCTCGATTCCTCGATATCCTCGAGAGCGGGGTTTCGCGAAGATTATTGTCTTTAATCGCAGTCGTTTTTTACCCTCCCTTCTTCGGGCTCGATGCTCTGGTTTTTCGCTGCAGGCTTTTTTGGTACGCTTCATCGGTTGCTGTGTTTTGCTACTCACACTCGCCATCATACCACGGGTTTCTTGTGGGGGGGCGCAGGTAGTCTAAGGTGGTCCCGGCTTCTTCTTGAATGGCCGAGCGTGCAGTGGTAAACATCACCGACCATCGAGCAGATGGTCTGTAGCTCAGGGCCATTCCGTATCCAAGAAAAAATCAATTCCTTTACGGAAAAGAATTATGCAACACAGCTGGTGTGAATGAGAAGTGATCAAACATACTGATGAAGGCATAACCCTCACAGTATTTTTTTTTTATGGTTCGCAGAGGTTCAAGAGTTTATACTCTTGTAATGTATATCACACAACCTGAACGGAGTGCGGTAGTTTGGGTCGTAGATGTTCGTTTACTACTCTCCAGGGGAGGGTTGTCCTAGATAGGATTCGAGAGGAACCGACCAAATTTTCACGTTGATTGTGGTTCTCAGCAACTGTGACGAGTGTCTTGCACCAATGAGCATGGGTCGATTTGGTTAGCGGTTTGGCTATACGGAGACGGCCAGGTTGCCGTGTGGATACGATTACGAGGAAATCTTGTTCTACTGATCACCGCATTACAAGCTGTGGCAAAGTCTGTGAGTCGGAAACCATAATCCGTTGTTGTATCGTGAAATCTGTGCTTTCCGATCACTCCGCCAAAGGTGTTCTCTTTACCTCGAGTACGATTTTAACGTCGTACTCCGGATAGGCTCCGTATGTATGTATGTATGTTGGCGTTACAGTCCATGAAGAACCTGAGCCGAGCTTCTCTCAATCACCCATGTTGTGTGTGATTTCATTTTTCCCATAGGTGAAAGAGACCTTCAGTTTACTGCCGGTTCCGAACGGCGAATTTCGAGAAGCTTTTCATGACAATTTTACTACAGGGGGTTTTGTCAGATCCCCGCTGAGGAGAAACACCGTGAAAAACACGTTCGATGACATGGCTGTGTCGGGATTCGATCCCGTGTCATCGGCGTCAGAGGCCAACACACTACCCACTGCGCCACGGTGCTCTCAAGGATAGGCTCCGTATGCGTTATCCAAAAGATCACATAAGACTTCTTTGATGGGGTCTTCAGCCTCTTCTGCCTTTCATGCAGATCACAGTCAGGCGATCTTCTTTTGTTGACGTTACACCCCATGAAGAACCAGAGTCAAGCTTCTTTCAATCGCCCACGTTGGGCGTGATTTATTTTACACAAAGGAGAAAGGGACCTACCGTTTAATGCCTATTCGGAACGGCGTGAGTCGAGAAGCTTTTTCATGGAGGGTTTTGCCTCAACCCTTCCAAGGAGTGACGTCGCGAAATAAGCATTCGATGGCGTTGATGTTATCGGGATCCAGAGTCGGCTATCGTGCGTCAGAGTCCAACACACTAACCACCACTGCGCCACGACGCCCTGCAGGCGATCACTCAGGCTTAAATTCGATAGCCTCGACGTTAACCACTTTTTCCACGACAAATCTGAGCCCCAGCATGTGCAATTTTTTGTGACAGCTTTATAGATGTCGCAACCTTCATTCCTCAACATCCCATTTCCTATTCAGCGTACTTCCATAGCCGCCTTGTACTGCGCGAAGATGCTTTCCACAGCTCCGGGAGAGTAAGAAGCATACTCGCATATTGTGTACCATTTTCGCGGCATGTCGTCTTCGAGAATCCGTCCGTTTATCCAACGCATTTTTTCTGTAGCCATGGTTCAATTGGGTAAATTGTCTTCTAGCGCAAATCCATATTGCCTCCCCGGAAGTATGATTTCCTAAAGGGCAGATTCACAAACCAAACAACCGAACTTATCAAATTTGCACCTAAAATCTTTTTCAAACACGAAGACAAAGGTTTCCCCTCCCAAAACATTGTAAGGCTCAAATTGCACTTCGAGAATCGCTATCACAGAGTATTTCTCCGAAACTGAATTTTTGACCCCATTGTAACTTCTTCCACAAGGCAGTCTTCTTAGTCCTCTAGTTTTTCTCAAAACCACCAATGGTGCCGACTTGATTCTATCGGTACTTGATGTGATAATAACTTCCTGAATGTTAAAGTCGGAAAATGCTAGTCCGCTACATTCTCGAAAATGCTTCCCTGTAGCTCCCAGAACTTACTACCTTATCAACGGATCTGTACCGATTCCTATAGAGATTATGGATCGAAGAAATAACCAGCTAGATACGAATATGTGGGAGCATTCAGCCACTGAGATAATTTTTGGTACGTATTCGGAATCCCTTCTTTCAGTTAGTATATACATGGCCGACTTAATAGGAGTTTCTTAAAAGAAATCCAGGAATTGTCTACACCTAGGTGCCACGACTACTCCAAATTCCTTACAAAAGACAACTACTCCCAGTAAGGTGTCAATCCTACCGTTCGTCGACAAACCACAGTAAACAAACAGCGAGGACACGCAATCTGCCGTATGCATAAGCATGAGCCCGAATTCAATCGTAAAGCTCTTCTAGTCTGGCACACTTCATCATCAGCAGCGAAATGGAAACATCTCACATAAAAATAAATTAAAAACCATCATCAGTGTGAACCGGGTTTACTCCGTGAGTCCTTGCGAATGAAGAAAGAACTCAAACCGGGTAAACACAAAGCAGACAAAAGCTTCCTCGAATTACACGCTTCATTGTTTAATCGGAAGCACTCCAAGAAAGAACAGCAGCAGCAGCAGGAACAATGACCATGCAAGTATTAAGGTGTAAATTTGCGATTCCTGCCACATCCTTTGGCGGGTTCGCGTTGCTTTAATTTCACAAAACCAACACACCAACAGCGTCTTCGTGCTCCTTGCTACTCGTCGTATCATCTCACTGTTTGGCTGTTGTTACTAGCATTGTCGTCCCGTTTTCATGCTTGTCCTCTTTGTTTTTATTGTTCCACTACTCCAAGTCTCCCTGCACCTGTGGAAATTACTTCAACCATTAAGGATGCACAACAACTCCTTTCACTATAGCTGATGCTTTTTTTCCCACTGCTCTATGTGCTTGGCGTGACGATTTAATTACGTTCAACCCATTATCCGGCAAATAATTTCACATTTCCTCTTCGCAAGAAGACCCCATTGGTTGTTGTTCTTCTTTCTTTTCGGGTTTGTTGCCAATGCACGAAGAGTAGAGGCACGGGAATGTCGGGAATATGTAGCAACAATGGTTTGGTAAGGCGACAACTATAAAGCCACATTCGCCACCCAACCTAGGCACGTTTTGCCCCGTCGTCATGTCCCGTTTCGCACTCAACTCGGTTCGCATTCTGCTTCAATTGTAATGGAAATTCACCAGCGACCATTGTAGGTGGCAGGATTGGTGGTTTCCCTTGAAGTACCCTTAATCTGACCGCCGTAGTGGTATCCTTAAAAGAAATAGGAAAATGTCTTCATTTTTTCTTTACCCGCAAGCCCCGTAAAGTAGTGGAGACCCGAGTTGAACGGGGTTAGTGGAACGCACAGAGTGGTTGGTTAGGTGTGAAAGCCACGGGGACTCAAGTTGTCCTGGTAGCTTTTTGTAGCGTTACGAAATGGATGTCACATTTGCTGTATGGGCGTGCTGGCGGATTTTCTCATGCAGTTTGCTTCCGAGCGATTTGTCTTGTTTCTTTGCGACTAAACCAAGAGAGTGGAGTACTAGGAATCCATCAAGTGTCCGAGGTTTGATTTCAATCTAAGTGTGACTGGATGTGGTTGTGTTTGGATGTAATCAGTGTGTAAGTCGCTCAAGCTACTAGTCCAAGACCGAAGGAAAAAAAGTTGGGGAAACGTTAAACAAATATTTCATCGGAAATGCTTTATTCAGTTTTTGGACGGGCAAGTGGATGAACATGTTTGAAAAAGGGTTAAGTTGGACATTGTCGAGGTATAAGACTACTTGAGCATAATATTAGCAAATCTGGTCGAGATTTTTTACCTGGAAACTTTAACCGTCGCATTTAGGCAAATTTGGGCGGTTTGAATTCACTATATGGTGCTGACGACCTTATATTGGGGACCGTAAATCCGATTCTGTCAAACGAACGCTCATTCGACAAAAGATACTTAGGGATTACACTTTTGGTGACACATTTTAAAAAGATCCGAAAAATTCGTAATGTGATTCAGTTTCACATTTAAGTAAAACCGCTACAAAAATATTCAGAAAAATTTCTGAAGTGTACTGTGGGAATGCTGTGAGTGAACGCGGTTTTCTCGATGCCGTTCTGCAAAAGTCAGAGTAAATGATGCATTTCGCTCTGGTCGGCCAATTACTGAAAATGTCAATAAAATGTTGCAAAGGCTGGATTTGTTTGATAGATTGAATGAAATAATCCAGAAGGAGGGACAAGAATTGACCAACAGAAAAAAGTTGTGTTCCATCATGACAATGCCAAGCCACATACACCTTTCATTTCTCGGAACAAATTTACGGAACTCGCTAGAGACGGCCGAGTTTAAACAAGACAAACACCGCAGTGGTCATTAGGAGGCTCCTCTTTTTCGTCTTCTTCTTAGGGGCACTACAGTTCGGCGTGAGCCTGGGCCTCAACAACAATGCCCCTAGAGCTAACACGATCTTTTGCTAGCCTTTTCCATTGTCATACAACCAGTTGGCTGAGGTCCCCTTCCACTTGTGTGCGCCACCTTAGGTGCAGCCGTCTTCTGTTTCTTCATCCCTCGGGGTTGAATTCAAAGACTCTCCGAACTGTAGCTGCGGTGTCGATTCGCTCTACATGGCCTAGCCATCTGAGGCGCTGAATACGTAGACGCCTGACTAGATTCATGTTGCTGTAAAGCTCGTGGTTGAATCTTTTCCTCCATCTCCGGTCCACGTTTATAGGACCGTGAATCACATACAAAACCTTTCTCTCGAAAAGGGCAAGGACTTTGTCATCCGCTTTTGATATTGTGCATGCTTCTGCGCCGTACAGCAGGACCGGGATAATGAGGGTCTTGTATAGAGTCAATTTGGTCATACAGGAGAGGGCTCTAATACTCATTTGCCCACAGAGCCCAAAGAAACAGCAAAGCCAAGGTAGACGAAGTCCTTAACGACCTCAAACTTACATCTATCTGCCAATACAGACGTTATGGCCAAGACGTCGGTTGTGAGCGTCCTTTTTGATCACAGCATATACATAAAGAGGGCGCCGTTAGTGTGTTGGACTCTGGCGCACGATGAGCGAGTTCGGATCCCGATAACACCAACGCCATCGAATGTTTATTTCGCGACGTTCCTCCTCGGCGGGGTACTGCCAAAACCCCCCCTTAGTAAACTTGCCATGAACAAGCTTCTCGACTCACGCCGGCCGTTCGGAATCAGCATTAAACTGTAGGTCCCTTTCACCTGTGTGAAAAATAAATCACACACAACATGAGTGATTGAGAGAAGCTTGGCTCTGGTCCTTCATGGGCTGTAACAACATCAAAGAAGATATACATATTTAGTTTTACTGCCAAACCAATTTTCGCCGACTCCGCCTCAATACTCTCTAATTGACATCTCGCTGTCTTCTTATGATTATATCAATGTCATCCGCGTATGCGAGGAGTTTTGAGGATTTAAAGCATATTGTGCCTCTTATGTTGGCCAGGGATTTTTGAACAATCGCTTCTAATACGATATTAAAGAAGTCACACTACAGCGCATAGCCCCGCCTAAATCCTTTTTTGACATCAAAACTATCGGTCAGTTCTTCACCGATTCGGATGGAGCAGCGAGCATTCTACAAAGTCATCCTGCATAGTCTGACGAGTTTAGCAGGGATTTCATAGGTAGCCATGGCGCTGTATAGCTGGTCTCTAATTACGCTGTCGTATGTGGCTTTGAAGTCGACAAATAGGAGGTGAGGGTCGACTTGAAATTCGTTGATTCTTTCTAGGATCTGCCATGTTGTGAAGACTTGGTCGATGATGGAATTCCCTTGCCTGATAAGGACCTATCAACTAATTTACAAAAGGCTACAGGCGTTCACACAAAACGGGAGAGAAGGTTTGTAGGCGATGTTAAGGAGACTTACTATTCTGTAGTTGGGGCAGTCGGAGTGGTCTTCCTTCTTGTGGATCGGGCATACGGATGCTTAGATTCCATTCCTCGGGCATGCTTTTCTTTGACCATATCTTACAGATGAGCTGGTGCATGCTCCTAGCCAGGTCATCTCCAGCTTCATTGAGGCCGGGGTGGTGGAATTCTCTGCGATCTTCATCACTAAGAATAGGATAATTCTGCCTGACAGCGGTATATTGACTAACATCGCCACTATACAGTCTACAGAAGTGGTTTTTCCATATACTCAGCATCGACTGCGATTCTACTACTAGGTGTCCGTTCTCATCCCTACAGGCTTCTGTTCTGCCTTTATAACCTTGGCGCGTTCGCTTTATCTGTTGATAAAACTTTCGAAGGACATGCCTGCAGTAAAACCTCTCCAAGTCCTCAATCGCGCGCCTCTCGTACTCTTTCTTCCTTCTCCTGAGAAGCCTAGGCTCCTCTCTTCTTCTTAACTAGTAGAGCGCACGAGCTATTCCTGTTCTTCTATGCAGTGAGGCTTTATATGCCTCCTGTTTTGCAGTGCAGATGTTTGTGGTGGAACCTTGAAGCCCAAAGCTTCAGATGCAGTGCCTATTTGCAAAAGTTCCACTGTTGTTCTATTGACTGTTTAGGGAGTCGAGGTGAAGCGAGAGCTTAAGGCAGACGCATCGGCAAAAGCACAAGCGGTTTCTGGCTCCAGTAGCTCTCCGACGTCATAACCTTGCGTTCTTACTCTACTCCGTACCGTTCGTGATAACCGTAGGTGCCCCGTAGCAAAATCAATCGGATGTGATATCGTGTAGGCCATGTTTGCCGAAGACTCGTTGGAAGATGCTTTCTTTACCCAGCTTAGAAGTCTCCTAGTACAACTTTGATGTCATAGCTGGGACATTGGGCATACGTTCTGTCTAGGAGATCGTGGAACTCATCTTTGATGGAGTCATCCTTGACTTCTGTGGGGGCGTGGACGCCGATCAGGCTGATGTTAAAAAACTCACAACAAAACTCACAAACTCGCTCACATGCCGAAATCTTAGGACTTTTTGCCTTAGACCACCTCGAACAACAAATTCGCATCCGAACAATCGCTGTCCTCTCTCCCTATGGTAGTCGCCGTATACTCGGTCGATTCCATTGCATTTCCTGGATGGCGGTTATGTCCGCTTTATAGCGGTCTAGGGCGTTCGCAAGTTGTTCTGCTGCACGTGGCCTGTTTAGGGACCTAGCATAAACTAATATCATTGGCTTTTTTTGTTTTTTGCAAGGGTCGTCAACATTAATCAGGTCCATTTTATCCGAGGAGAGCACCGTGGCGCAGTGGGTAGTAGTTGGCCTCTGACGCCGATGACACGGGATCGAATTCCCAAACAGCCATGTCATCGAACGTGTTTTTACGGTGTTTCTCCTCAGCGGGGTTCTGACAAAACCCCCTGTAGTAAAATTGTCATGAAAATCTTTTCGAAATTCGCCGTTCGGAACCGGCAATAAACTGTAGGTCCCTTTTACCTATGGGAAAATGTAATCACACACATCATGGGTGATTGAGATAAGCTCGGCTCTGGTTCTTCAGAGCTGTAACGCCAACATACATACATACATTTTATCCGAGGCTTGTGGTTGTTTCGGAGTTTGTGTTTTTTTTTACGATTACGGCTTACTAGGCCGTAGCCCAACCGCAGGAGGCTCGCCATTCGCCCTTTCCCGTCTGCAATTTCCGTAGGAAATCTCCAGGTAGCACCACGAGGAGATGGGGATGGGACTTACTAACAGTGCCGCAAGATATTCATCTGCTGTGGCTCTGGCCTGCAGGCCAGTATCCGTTGGGTAGATGCTACCCCTACGGGGCCTTTGTTAATCCTTTGCAACTCACTCCATTAATATACCCAAAACTTAATAGAGTACATATCAGAAAACTAGTCAGCAACTTTACGAGACATTGTGGTCTGAGATAGCATCTTATTAAAATGAAACTCTCATCTGAAACTGAGTGTCGGCTTTGTCTTGAGGAGGAGCAGACTGCAGGGTACATACTCTGTGAGCGTGCTGCTCTTGGCCATCTCAGGAAGTGTATTCTTCCCTGTGAAATTATGACTCCTGAGGGGATCATTTCAGCTCATATGGGAGACATTCTCAACTTAATTATGGAAGTGGAGAAGCTCCTCTTCTATTCCTCTAGGAGGAACAATAGGTCTGTTAAGATCGCAGTGCCTTGTACTATTTGTTAACACTAATCCCTTAATTAATAAAAAAATAAAAATAAAAATTCATCTATCAAAGTTTGGAAGACCCTCTTGGAAACCCCATTATCATTGGGGCAGGGAACCCACGAGCTTCCAAGAGAATCTAGAGTTTATAGGAGAAAGGTTACTGTGTGGAGTACTGCCTCACACGTATTTAAATTAAGTTAGACGATGACTTCAACGGAAGACAGTTGAGTGAAATTACTTTTCTCGGCTACGCGACCACTTTTCAAAGCAATGCTTTCTGTTTTGTTTGGTATAGAAACTATCGCTACAGAGAATTCTAAAAAACAAGGAACAGCAGTATTCCAATCATGTTTCATCTCTTATGAAATAATTGTGCCAAAATATGTAGACAATGGCATATAATTGGAATTGAGTCGACAGATGCAATTCACTGCTGCCGCCTATTCGACCGCCGGCATTTCCCAAATGTGCAAATTAAAATTCCCCAGACCCGAGGTCACAGCTGTATTGAAAAATATGCTTAAACGACCATAATTCACTTATTGTTCCCCACACACTCCCGCGGCGGCGCTTTGTTTTTTTCCGCCGTAGCTTTTTGAATAAATCTCCTTTAATTGATGGAAATATGCATCCATCACAATCGATTCGAGTGAAAATTTGTTTTTAACAATTAACAATAGCATGCCACTAAATGCCGAATGGATGATATAAAGTATACAGCAAGCCGACGCGAATAAGAGTATAAAAACGCTCGCTTGCATCGCCTGGATCCAGGGTCCGGTATCGACAGCCGACGCGCTATAAATTAAGTACAAACGCACGGCCGATTATCAGAAAGTAGCAATTATGCGCGTTGTAGAACCGTCAGGTAATTGCTCGCAATCGTTTATTTGCAAATTGTTAAATCGAATCGAAACGCTGTGATAACAGTTATTATCTCCCCGTTGAATTATTTATTATTCGTGCACAATTAAATCCAATTTGTTAATTTATCAAATGTGTATGACGGTATTTCAATGGTGCCGCTCCGGCAAACAGACAGCGGGTGACAGCAAACCAAAAAAAGAAAAAGGATTCGATGCCAAATCAAACGCCCAAACAGGATACACCCACCCAAAGGCACGCTTCATATGATGATTTGCCTGAGAAAAAACAAAAAGTGTCGAGCGGGCGTGCAAATTAGTACGCAATTTGCATACAATGCGACCTGGAGCAGACCTGAGAGGACATTCCC
Organism: Eumerus sabulonum; assembly: GCA_951905685.1. Classification (NCBI taxonomy): domain Eukaryota; kingdom Metazoa; phylum Arthropoda; class Insecta; order Diptera; family Syrphidae; genus Eumerus; species Eumerus sabulonum. The sequence goes on from OX645060.1 coordinate 32,994,847, forward strand.
AACTGTATCCGAAGTTGGACTCTGTCGGATGCGCGTTGTAATCTGCGAAAATTATTAATAAATGACAATAAATTGAACATAATGAATGGTAATTGGACGAGAGCAGCGGGGGTGCGGCTCTGGACACAGCGACCTGAATGTTCCATTGATTTAGTGTTGCTATATGTTCGATTGAGATGTGCACACTGCTCGAATGGCGGCATGGACTTCAATCAGTTTCGATGCAATTATATTGAGTTTTTACTGGGTTTTTAGTCTTTCCGGCTGTGCACCTGGTTCTGGTTAGTTTGTTGTCCTTGTTTTGCTGGGAGCAGTTGAAACAGACTACGAATTACAGGCAATCAAGATAGATGGGAGGAAATGAACACCTGGGACACGACTGAATCAGTACTGTTTTGTGGTGAGGTAGATCTGAAAGCAAGCTACTATCTTGTAGTAGCCAAGATGCGCTTACGGATATCACGAAAGCAACGGAGTAGAGTAAGAATACAAAGCTATGATGTCGGAAGGCTACTATCGCCAGAAACCGCTCGTGCTTTTGCCGATCGCGTCTCCCTTAAGCTCTCCAATACACCTGAATCCTCCACACTATCAATAGAACAGCAGTGGCGCCTTTGCAAACAAGCCCTGAAAAGCTCTGCATCCGAAGTTTTGGGTTTCAAGGCTCCACCACGAAGAAACACCTGGTTCGATGACGAGTGCAGGAGGATTCATATAGCGAAGCAGGATGCATATAAGGCCTCGCTGCATAAAAGAACAAGAGCAGCTCGTGAGCTGTACGAGTTAAAAAGAAGGGAGGAGCATAAGCTTCTTAGAAGAAAGAGCACGAGAAGCGCGCGATTGAGGTGAGGTGTTACTGCAGGCGTGACGTTCGAAAGTTCTATCAACAGACAAAGCGAACATTCCAAGGTTATAAAGCCAGAACGGAAGCCTGCAGGGATGAGAACGGACACCTAGTAGTAGAACCGCAGTCGATGCTGAGAATATGGAAAAACCACTTCTGCAGACTGTATAACGGCGATGTTAATCAATATATCGCTGTCAGGCAGAATGATCCATTTCTAATCGACGGAGACCGCAGAGAATTCTGTCCCCCTAACCTCGACGAAACTAAGATTGTCATATCGAAGCTCAAGTCGAATAAAGCTGCTGGCGCAGACGGACTGTCTGCTGAGCTCTTCAATGCAGCTGGGGATGACCTGGTTGGGAGCATGCACCAGCTCATCCGTAAGATATGGTTAGAGGAAAGCATGCCCGAGGAATGGAGTCTCAGCATCGTATGCCCGATCCACAAGAAAGGAGACCCCTCTGATTGCGCCAGCTATAGAGGAATAAGTCTACTTAACATCGCCTACAAAATCTTCTCTGCCGTTTTGTGTGAACGCCTGAAGCCTTTTGTAAATAAGCTGATAGATCCTTATCAGTGCGGATTCAGGCCAGGGAAGTCCACCATCGACCAAATCTTCACACTACGGCAGATCCTGGAAAAAACCAAAGAATTTCAAGTCGACACTCACCACCTATTTGTCGACTTCAAAGCCGCATACGACAGCGTAATTAGAGACGAGCTATACAACGCTATGTCTACCTTTGACATACCTGCTAAACTTGTCAGGCTATGCAGGATGACATTGGAAAATGCTCGCTGCTCGGTGAACACCTTACCGATAGTTTTGATGTCAAAAAAGGATTTAGGCAGAGTGATCGCTGTCGTGTGATTTCTTCAACATCATATTGGAAACGATTGTGCAAAAATCACTGGTCAATACAAGAGGCACAATCTATTTCAAATCCTCGCGACTTCTTGCATACGCCAACGATATTGACATAATAGGTAGACCACAGCGAGATGTCTATGAGGCGTTTGCGAGTATTGAGATGGAGGCGGCGTAAACTGGTTTGGCGGTAAACGAGGGCAAAAACTAAATATATGCTGTCATCAAAAAAGGACACTCAGCACCGACGTCTTGGCCAGAACGTTTGTAAAGGCAGATATAAGTCCAAGGTAGTTAAGGACTTCGTCTACCTTGGCTCCGCAGTGACCTGGAACAACAACATCAGTTCCGAAATCAAACGCAGACTCACTATTGCCAATCGCTGTTTCTTTGGGCTCAGGAGGCAATTGAGTAATAGAGCCCTCTCCCGAAAGACAAAGTTGACTCTCTATAAGACCCTTATCATCCCGGTCCTGTTGTACGGCGCAGAAGCATGGACACTATCATAAGCGGATGAGGAGGCCCTTGGTCGGTTCGAGAAAAAGATTTTGCGCGTGATTTTTGGGCCTATAAACGCAGACGGAGGATGGAGGATAAGATCCAACCACGAACTTTACGGGCTGTATAACGACATGAGCCTAGTCAATCGTCTACGGATTCAACGCATAAGATGGCTGGGCCATGTAGAGCGAATGGACACCACAGCTCCAGCCCGGAGAGTCTTTGAATCCAACCCCGAGGGACGAAGAAGCAGAGGACGGCCGCACTTAAGATGGCGCACACAGGTGGAACGGGACCTCAGCCAACTGGGTGTGCGGCAATGGGAAAGGCTAGCGAAAGATCGTGTTAGATAGAGGGGCATGTTGGTTGAGGCCCAGGCTCACCCCGAACTGTAGTGCCCACTAAGAAGAAGAAGAAGATCTGAAAGCAGACATAACTGCACTCCAAGAAATGCGATGGAATGAACCAGGCAAAGTAGAGGTGAAAAACTGCGACATTTATCACGCGAATTGCTACGAGGGGATCAAACAACACTTATTTGGATATAAATTCGTTCAGCAAAAAGTCTTACGCTTTCGGCATGTAAGAAAATGCCTTATAGTTTCGGGAACAAAAGTCCGATTCAAAGATAACACCTACGAACTCACACACAGAACCTAGGCCCACGTCTCAGCTATGATACAAAAAACAGCACTAGAAGATTTTAGAGCGAAAATGGACAAATAGGGCATATTTGAGTAGAGGGGGAACTATGGCTTACACGACACCACGTGCGAAAACGGACCCTGGCTACTTCACTTCCTAGCGGGGTGTAATCTCCTTCTGACTAGCACATTATTACCGCATCTCAACACCGATCACCTAATCTCACGACCGTCAACCAGATTGATCACGTACCGATCGACATCAGACACTTCTCCAGCATCCTAGATATGCGAACCTCCCGAGAAGCCAACATCACGTCGGATCACTACCTTGTTGTAGCCAAGGTACGAATGAGGATATCAAGGATGGCACGGAGTCGAGCTGGACAACGAAAGTTTGAAGTCGGGAAGCTACAATCGCAGGAGACCGCTAGGACCTTTGCCGATCAAGTATCCCTCAACCTCTCGCAAGCTCCAATGACACCGGAGCAACACCGGACGAAGATGCCGGAGAATTCTGTCCACTCGACCTAGCTGAAATTAAGCTGGTAATTTCGGCTGGAGATGAGCTGGTAGGGCTCCAGCTCATCTGTAAAATATGGTCGGAGGAATGCATGCCCAACGAATTAAATTTTTTTTTTTTTTTACAGTCACACGCGCACTCAAGGCTAAGGCTTTATAACGTATTAACGTTGTGCGAGCGAAGGTAATTGGGTGAGGGAAAGTTTCGCGCAGGTTGATGTTTTGACACACAACCTGAACGGAGTGCAGTGGTTTTTGGGTCGTAGATGTTCGTTGTCTACTCTCAGGGGTGGTTTGTCCTACATAGGACGAGAGCCCACCAAATTTCGCGTGGGTTATAATTCTCAGTAATTCGTTAATGCACTTTTGGTGTTAGTATTGCATACGCATAGGATGAATTTCAAATGGCCACATACTGTGAGTGTTATGCCTGCAGCAGTACGTTCGGTCACTTTCCATTCACAACTGTGTTGCATACTTTTTTCCGTATAGGAATTGCTTTTTCTTGGCAATGAAACGAATTTGAACTATAGACCTTCCGCTCGACGGCCGATGATTTTAACCACTGCACCACGGCCACCCGCAATTGAATGGAATCTCACCATGGTTTGCCCGATCTACAAGAAAGGAATAAGTCCCTTTAACATCGCATACATATAAGAACGTCTTTGTCGTAATGTGTGGACGCCTGAAACCCCTTGTGGATAATCTAATAGATTCTTATCAGTGTGGTGTCATGCTAGGTAAATCCACATTAGACCAAATATTAACACTGCGGCAGATCTTGGAGAAGGCTTTTGAATTTTAGCTTGACACATTCCACCTTTTCGTCGATTTTAAAAGCCGTGTAGATGCATAGAGATGATATATACGGAGTCATGACTAGTTTCAACATTCCTGCCAAAGTATCGCCGCTCCACTAAGGTCAGTAACAAACTAAGCGAGACTTTAGATGTTAAAATAGGATTCAGACAAGACGACACAAATCCGCAGATAACACTAGAGGTCAGTGAGGTTAAATCCAAGTTTTTGCTGTCATCCAAAAAATATGCACAACGCCGACCTTGGCCGCCAGAACGTCACAGACTTCGTATCCATAGGCTCACTAGCGACCAACGATAACAACGTCAGCGCTGAGATCAAACTCAAAATTACACTTGTTTACCGCTGCTTCTTTGGGCTCAAGAAACAATTGGGAAGTAGAGCCCTTTACCGAAAGACCAAGGTTGCACTCTTCCCTCAAAACCCTAATCATCCCGGTTGTCCTCTATGGCGCAGAAAAGTTATTTCAAAAGGAAATGTCTGCGCTCAATATATGGTCCCGATACAACGACGAAGTGTACGACGAAGTGTACGACGAAGTGTACGACGAATTGTACGACGAAGTGTAGCTCGGAAGTTTTTTATTTGGTGAGGGTGTCAGCCTCACGCACAACCCCCAGGGGAAGGCCAGGTCCATTGTTTTTAACCTTCGGGCGGAGGGCGATCGCTTCATACATCAGTTCACCATACAACAGTTATTGTGTTAGCTATCCAGGTGACACCGCGAGGAAGCTGTATGTCAACTTGACTCGCGTACATCCATGATCTCTTAGAAATGCCATAGGATCATTGCCCCAGCTATGACACCAAGATAGTTGTAGGGACTCTAATGCACAGCTGGGAAGGAAGGAAAGACAGAAGAACCTTTCTGTGGTTAGCACGCAGTTCCCCCAACTCAACATCCATACAGGGACCGGGCGGTCCCCCGATGAATCAACCGTCAACCAGATTGATCACGTTGCGACGTTGATCGTCAGGCACTCCTCCACTCGAGGTCCGAACCTTCCGCGGTTCGTGACACGGCTCATGTCTTTGTTGTAATAGAGACGCCGGTAGGCTACAATCGTGACAGATCGGTCGGAACTTTGCCGACCGTGTCTCCAAGAAACTCTCTGAAAGTTCGACGCACGCTACTTGCACTAACAACCGAAGAAGGATGGAATCGTTGTCAAGAACTCATCATAGATGTGCAGGGTTTTACGACTCCACCAAGAACAAATCCATGGTTCGACGACGAGTGCAAACAAGCTCATGCAGCCGAGGAGGAGGCCTGCAAAAGTTACAAGGCTATGCTGCATCGAACGACGAGTAATGGTAGTTAGCTGTAGGAACAGAAAAGAAGGGAAGAAAAAAAAAAAAAAAAACATGAGAGCCGCGCAGTCGAGAGATGGAGAGCTGTTATGGCAAGAATGTGGTCCGAAAATTTTGTTGAAATAGTTCATCTATCATAAAAAATCTGACTCACTGTACTTCTTATTGGTTATGTATATCACTCACAGTACTTGTTCCTTTTTTTTAGCATTTTCTAATAAAACTGTCACTTCTGTTTTGGCATTCACGGAGTAAAGACGTTTCATTCGAATAGGTTATGGGCCCAGACCCAAGTTCACTTTAAAAACGTTTTTTTTGTGTGAAAATTCGGACGCTGAATATATGTAATAATTGATAAGGCGCAGAAATTTCTCGGGTTTTTTTTTGTATGCGGATAAAAGATCGGAACTAAATACATATATCTTTTGCATTTCAATAAGAGAATTTCGGTAGCGCAGATTATTTTGTTTTGTGCAGCACATATATTTGTGAATCAAAGATGGACGGAAGTGATTTCGTGAAAATTGAAAAGCTCATGGGTGAAGATCAGTGGAGCATCTGGAAATTCCAGATCAAGGTAATGCTCAATGCAAGTGATCTCTTCGAAGTAGTAAGCGGAAAAATCGTAAAACCAACGGAACCTGAAAAAGCGGTAGAATGGGAAAAACTGGACAAGAGGGCTCAAAAGATCATCGTAATGAGTGTGGGTCAAAAGCCACTTCTGCACATATTGAATTACAACACGGCACGTGAGATGTGGCAAAAACTGGAGGCAGTTTACGAGCGAAAAGCACAAACGACAAACACACGCCTATTAAGCATCGACTAAGAAGTGCACAAAAAGTACCCGAATCAATGACAGCTCTTTTGGAGCCGCATGTATTTGTAGCTGAAAAACAAGAGCCATCAACCTACGAAGAAGCCGTTAAATCCAAGGATCAGCACAAATGGAAAGAAGCCATGAGAGAGGAAATCACTGCGTTGAATAAAAACCACACATGGGATCTGGTTGAACTGCCACACAATAAAGCAGCTATCGATAATCGTTGGGTCTTCAAGATCAAAGATGCAGCTAGCAATGAACCCGAAAGATTTCGAGCGAGGTTGGTTATTAAGGGATTCACTCAAAAATACGATGTGGATTATAAAGAGACATTTAGTCCAGTAGCCAAATTTGCTTCGATTAGAGCTATTCTCTCAATTGCATCGTCTAAAAACATGCATTTGAAACAGTTCGACATTAAAACAGCTTTTCTTTACGGTGACTTGCAAGAAGAGATATATATGAGACAGCCGAATGGTTTTAACGATGGTAGTGAGCGGGTGTGCAGATTGAGAAAAAGTCTATATGGCTTGAAACAGGCGGCAAGATGTTGGAATGATAAATTCACCACATTCCTTCGGTCATTCAACTTAAAACCATCAGAAGCAGATCCTTGCATTTTTGTAGGAGAAAACTTAGTTGTTGCAATATACATCGATGACGGTTTGATTGCAGCCACGAATGACTGTGACATTGAAAAACTTGTGAAGCATTTGCAGCATGCATTCGAAGTGAAGGTGTACGAGGCGCGTTGTTTCCTAGGAATGGAGATTGAACGAAAATCAAATGGGTCAATTTTCCTACATCAAAGGAGCTATGCTGAAAAAATCGTTGCAAGGTTCAAGATGTCTGATGCAAATCCAGTGACGACACCAATGGACACATCAATCTTTAAAGACAGCAGCGTTGGAGCTACAGGGGCTGAAACAACCTTCCCATACCGAGAGGCTGTGGGCAGCTTCATGTACTTAGCAATCGGGAGCAGGCCCGACATTTCTTATGCTCTCGGCATTGTAAGTCGACATTTGGAACATCCGACCGTGCAGTACGTAAAAGCAATGAAACGCATCATCCGATATGTTGCGGGGACTTACGATTATGGTATATTTTTTCAAGTAAATTCAAATTTAATTATGAGTTGTTACAGCGATGCAGACTTCGCCGGTGATCCTAACACACGACGTTCAACAAGTGGGTATGTCTTCTTACTTGGTCAGTCACCGATTTCGTGGGCATCGCAGAGGCAATCATGTGTCGCCTTATCAACAATGGAAGCCGAATATATGGCTGCGACACAAGCTGTTAAGGAAATAATGTGGCTCAAGCGTCTACTCGAAGAACTGCTTCCTCAACATAGTTGCCGTCCTCAACTCTATGTTGATAATCTAAGTGCAATTAAGTTGGTGCGGAACCCTGAATTTCATAAACGCAGCAAACACATTGAAGTAAAATTCCATTTTATTCGGGAAAAATTGGCAGAGAACGTTTTTGAACTTGAATATATATGTACAGATAATCAACTAGCAGATATTTTCACTAAGCCTCTTCCAAAAGAAAGATTTAAAGTCTTACGTTTAAAAATTGGTTTATTGTCTCTTAAAGAATAATATCTTTGTAATTTCTTTGAATTTCTTTAAGTTGTTTTTTGGTTTGTGAAACTAAATTTTTTTTATATATACATATCGATGAAAGTGGGAGTGTTGAAATAGTTCATCTATCATAAAAAATCTGACTCACTGTACTTCTTATTGGTTATGTATATCACTCACAGTACTTGTTCCTTTTTTTTAGCATTTTCTAATAAAACTGTCACTTCTGTTTTGGCATTCACGGAGTAAAGACGTTTCATTCGAATAAATTTTACCAAAGGTAAAACAACTATCCAGTGGATCCGAACTAACGGACCGAAGCCTGCCGAAGTGTAGTCGCAAGCGATGCTGACAATCTGGAAAAATTATTTCTGCAAGCTGTTAAACAGCAATGACGTTCCAAATACCGCTGTCAAGAAGAACAGTACACTCGCTTTGGACGATGGACAAGAATTCCGCTCCACCAACTTAGAAGGGATCAAGTCAGCAATATCTAGACTGAAGTCGATAATAGCTGCTGTATCGGACGGGTCAGTCCGTCGTAGAACTCTTTAAAGTAGCTGGAGATGATCTCGTTGGGCAGGAGCCCAACTGCTGCTGTGCTGGTGCAGGAACCAGCACATCTGTAAGATATGGTAGGAGGAAACGTGCCCGACGAGTGGAATCCCGGTGTCGTTTGTCCGGTCCATAAGAAAGGAGAGCTCTTCTACTGCGCAAACTACCTAGGGATCGCCTACAAGATCCTCTCTGCCGTTTTATGTGAATTCTTGAAACGTTCGGACACCTAACAGGTTCATATCAGTGTGGTTCCAGGCCAGGGAAGTCCACGATAAACCGGATCTTCACACTGCTACAAATTCTGGAAAACTCACTAGAAATGCAAATCGACACTCACCACCTTTATATTTGTCGATTTCAAGGCCGCACATCCACATGACAGGGCGCATAGAGGTGAGCCATACAGTGCCATGTCCATATTTTACATTCCTACCAAGCTCGTCAGATTGTGTAGTATGACGGTGGAGAACTGTCGTTGCTTCACCAATGTCGGTAACGAATTCACCGAAACCATTCATATCAAAAAAGGGTTTAGGCAAATCGACGCGCTGTAATATGACTTTTTTAACATTTTACTTAAGAAGGTTTTGCGAAACTCACAGGTTAACACTAAAGGCACAATCTCTCAAAAGTCCGTCCAACTGCTAGCTTACGCAGATGACATTGACGTGATTGGTCGAACACCGTGAGCCTTTAATTAAGCCTTTCTGGGCATTGAAGCGGAGGCGACCAAAATGGATGTGGCGGTAAACGATGGCAAAACAAAGTATATGCTGTCATAAAGGTAGGACATTCAACATCGATGTGTTGGTCAGAGCCTCACAATGGGCAACAAAAACTTTATGGAAGTAAAGGATTTCTTCTTCCACGGCTCCGCAATAAATAGGGACAATAACATCAGCTCCGAAATCAAGCGCAGAATTACTCTTGGCAATCGTTGTTACTTTGGACTCAGGAGACAATTGAGTAATAGAGCCCTCCCTACAGAGACCAAGTTAGCTTTATATAATCCTTTAATCATCCCTGTCGTTTTCAATGGCGGACGAGGAAGCTCTTGGTCTTTCCGAGAAAAATTGTCTGCTTACGAGTTTTGGACCTGCTTACGTTTATGGCATATGGTTGAAATAGATTCGACAATGGACTGTACGAGTTCTACATCGGCAGGCGCCTGATAAAGCATTGCAGACACAGTGCTTAAGATGGCTAGGCCTTGTAGACCCTAGGCACACCCCGGACTGCAGCGCCACCTAAGAGAAAGAAGAAGGCTTTACTTCGAAGAATGTATTCTTATCCGGTTAAGGGGTAGCTGCGTCTATCAGTGACTAAGCGTTGACGCTTCCAATGGCTTATCACGTAACTGGGGTTTTTTATTACTTAAGTGAATTATTTTTGCCTATTATCACGAACTATGAGAGCCCTCTTAATTACAACCCATAACCAAGTGTTACAATTTCCAATAAAGAACTTTTTTCTGCCAATATGTGAATGCACTATGTACAATAATAACTTGAGTTTCCAAAAATATTCTTGTACCTATCGACGCTTTTACAATTATAACCGTTTCAAATATAGTCTACAAGGTGGGGACTAGTAACAAGTTTTCTCTGACACCGATGATGGCCCCAAGCAGTACCGCACAAATATGATATCCCATAAGTTACTTAATTATCAGGCCAGCAATCAATGGAGGTTCTGAGCTTGACCTATAGCTGACTTCCATTTTTGACGGTCATGCCGCTTCCAGTTATCGAGACATCGCGTCTTACATCCACGATTTCTTGGTCTTTATACCGGATGTTCGGTCTTACTCTTCTTCTCAAATCAAGAGGTTCATAATCGAAGGCTCTCAAAGCTGGAGCGTTCGATGTGGCCGCGCCAATGAGTCCGCGGTAATGTCTTCTCCTCCATTCACCTTTCTTACAAGGTGAAGAAGCATATAAGCATATCGTTCAGCTTTCGGGTCCGTACAGCAAAACTGGTAGACTGGAAAGACTTTGGTTCTAGGAGTGAGTTTGGTTCTTCGAGTGAGTTTTGACCCAAGTTGTTTGGGCAAACGGAAGTAGCCGCGCTTGCCAAGGGCGATTCTATGGCGGATCTCCACCGTGGTGTCGTTTGTGGAGTTTACGTTTGCTCCGTAGTAGACAAACTCCTTAACCACCTCGAATGTTGTGTCGATCGTTATATTTGGTCTTGCTTTGTCTTATCCCCGTTCACTTTAAGACTAACTCGTTTCGCCTGTTCTTCAATCGCCGATGATGTTAATATCATCTGCGTATCCTAGCAGTTGGACCGACTTGTAGAAGATGGTGCCTTCTCTGTTGACGCCTGTCCGTCACACTACCCGCTCCAGGACCAAATTGAAGAAGTCACACGGCAGCACATCTCCTTCTCGGAATCCCGTGCATGTTTTAAACGGTTCACAGGTCCTAGATCCGAACTGCACGGTGCATACCGTATTTTTAAGCGTGGCACGACATACATATCTGGATCAGTTTTCTTGGGATTTCGTTGCCGTATGGGGCTTTAAAATTGATCAATGAGAAGAGATATCGATTTGAAGCTAGCTGGTCTTTTCTAGGATTTGTCGAAGGATAAAGATTTGTTCTATAGTCGCTTTGCAGGGCCAAAAGTCGCACTAGTAGCTGCCGATTAGTGCGATGAAAAAGGGCTCCACTCTTTCACACAGTACGCTGGACAGGATCTTGTATGCGACCTTGTGCATAGATTAACCTCTATAGTTCTTGCAACAGGTAGGATCGCTTTTTTGTGAATGGGGCAAATAGAGCTGATATTCCAGTCGTCGGGCAATGGGATTTCCTCAGTCCTTACCACACTAACGCTCATTAAGCAGCTGCTAATGAGTACTATTTCCTGCGGATCGGTGACAAGATTACCTTCGAAATTTCGAAGAGCGTGAGTGCCTTTCTTGAAATCTCCTGAATTTTGCTTTCTTATTTGATGCTTGTCCGTAGACTCCCCGATATCCTTGAGCTGGAAGGCCGCGAAGATTAGTTTTTTTAGTCACAGCAGTTTTTTCTCCTCCCTTCTTCTGGTTCGGTACCCCTCTCGCGCTGACCTGGTTTTCCACTGCAGCGTTTTTTGGTACGCCTCGTCGGTTGCTGCAAAAGGCAGCAGAAAAATCTGCTCACATTCGCCATCATACCACGGGTTTCTTGTCGGAGGTGGTAGGTAACCCAAGGTATTCTCGACTACTTCCTGAATGACTGTGCGACAACGCAGCCACATACTGTTGACATCTGTGCTCGACGTGGGCACACCGGAGAGACTTTTGCTTAGTTACTCCCTATAGACTCTGGTAATATCCGGTATGCTTCGGCGTCCGATGTCGTCCGATGTCGAACCTCCTCATGGTGAGCTGGTGCAGCTTTCTAACATTGGACAGTCGAACTCTGAATCTTGCTGCTACGAGGAAATGGTCAGAGTCAACGTTTGCCCCCCTGAATGTTCGCACATCCAGAATGTTTGACGAGTGTCTTGCGTCAATGAGCACATGGTCGATTTGGTTGGCGGTTCGACAATCCGGAGATCGTCGGGATGCTGTGGGGATTCGCTTGCGGGGAAATCTTCTGCTACTTATCACCGCATTACGAGCTATCGCAAAGTTCGCAAAGTCCGAAGCCGTTATCCGTTATTGTATCGTGGATCCGATCACTCCGCAAAAGGTGTTCTCCTTACCGATTTCGGCATTGAAGTCCCCTAGTACGATTTTACAAGATATCACAGAAGTCCTCTTTTATGGGTTCTTCAGCCTCTTCGGTAGGGGTGTGTGCACATATGAGGCGGATGTTGTAGAATCTGCCTTTGCGGATCACAGCCAGGTTTAAAGTTGCTGACCTTCAACCCTCAACCGCTTGCGCACTACAAATCCGCAACCCAGCATCTGCAATCTTTTGTGACGTCTTTAATGAATGTCGCAATCTTATTTCCTCGTCATACCGTTTCCTACTCAGCTTATTTCCTGGATTGGAGTAATATCCGCCGTGTATTGCATGAGGATTTTTTCCAGTTTATAAGTAGCTCCAGGAGTACTCGCAAGTCGTGTTCCTTCTTCGCGCCATGCCGTCTTCGAGAATTCGTTCGCTTATCCGAGGCATTTTGCTCATCCTTAACTTCCTTTTTTTTTTCTTTAATGGGCAGGTTGTTGGTCTACCGCACAACCGCCAGGCTGGGTGGGGCACTGTAGCGCCCTCTTGCCTAAGGCGATAGCTGCATAAACTGGTTCACCTCCCAACGGTTATTGTAGAGGCTATACAGAGGGCGCCGCGAGGGGGCTTTATATCTACTTGACCCGGGCATTGAAACAGGGATCATATCTGGCATGTCGCCAGGTTGAGAGCAATCAACAACTTTACCCTTTATGTCCGAACCCATACCCTCCATATCCCACAAGTACCCATTGCCACCGTCTGAAAACCACTTCCTTCAATTTTATACTGAAGTTCAAAACGAGAACTTATTACGTCCACCTCTATCATCAAACCCAAGGATATATGTATCAAAAAGCACTTGGTTGGGGGAGAAAATCATTAAGAAGAAAAGCATAATATTTTATCTGTTGCAGTGCTCGACATTACATTTGTAATTCTACACACTCCTTGATCATAAGTTATAAATGACAACTTCCTCAACCAGTCACCACATCCCGTTCTGTCCAGTTCATTCTGGCAGTGACCAAGTGATGTGAAATAGTACATTTCAGTGATAACGTAATTTCCAGACTGATGCCCGTTTATCAAATTCAGTTTGTGAACTGTTTAAGGTAATCACTGTCCTATTCAAGTCACCACTTTACGTTATTTCTTCTTAACCCATTTACTCATCACCATTCTATCCATTAAAAGGAAATCCCATTAAAAGTTATACTAAGCATAAATGCCACACAAGTCCATTTGGGACATGAATTGACCATGGAATGTGCATCTTCAACTACAGACAGATATGCCAACAAGAAATGGAACTTTGATTGGGCCACATACTCCCAAACTATTCAACACCTCCTCCGTCTTTAAACTGACATCTCAGTGGTTATCTAGACAAAACACGCAATACTCATGTAGTGGAATACGTATCTATCTATCTATTCGAGGAATCTAACAAAATGGCAAGTTTAATATTTCAGGTTTGAAAACGTTCAATCTACTTCGTATCCGTGGCCATTTAGAAAGCAAACACCCCGATGTCGAGTCATATCTGCAAATAAAAATCCAATACATCAAATCATCGTGAGAGCTATTTCGGAGGGACCATCAATTTAAAGCAATGGCAGCATAGAAGCAACTACAAGCGAGCTCTACTCCCATGTCAGCAGCAGTAGTGTCGGTGTACGTATTCGAATCAAAAACCATTGGCTATTGGCTGGCGCTGTTTTATTGCCGTGGACGTGGATGAAAAAAAAAAAAAAAAAAAGCAACCAACAAGTAAAAGAACACGAAGCAATTCTTTATGGTTTCAAGCTACCAAAACCGTCCCAAGAGCTGGACATGAAACGAGCATAGAATCGTGCGGGTATGGTAGGATCACTAGTGCTTTATGCCTTTTTTGGTCATTGTGCTTACTAGTGTATGGACCACTCGATGCTAACCACACGTACTGACCATTCCATTAAGCTATTCATATTATCCTGCCATAAGTTTCGTTGCATAAACTGTACACGAGGAAACGGATTTTATTTAAGGCCAAGCAACTTATATGGACAACACACGTACGGGTACATAGTTGTAGTCGCGTATTCACAGGTTTACAGTAGAGACGGGGATTTTAGAAACCCTCTATAAGCGTATGGTATGGTCACGAGACATACTTAAGTGGATCGAGCGATTGAAACAAAGTCTGAATTACAATAGCAGCGAAGATGATGTGACGCCAGGTGAATGGGAAACTATAAACTGGGAGTTATAAAAGCGACTCGTAGTTGGCGACCATCAAATACTGTTCATTAAGAACCAATTGAGCTCTAAATATAAGTGATCTCTTCTTGAGTACCTACTTTCAAAACTTCACGAAACCCCACAGATCTCAATTAGGTCCTTCCATTTTTCTCCAGAGCACTCAGCACTTTAATAGCAACACTTTATTCGAATCGTACCTCCTTATCACAGCAGGACAAAGAAAAAAAAAGTTGGCCAATATCCTTTCGCCTATTGTGCATATTGTATCATTAGCCCCATTGTATGGCAACGCTAGTGACCCAGAAAATATAATGCAATTTTAATCCATTCTAATCCATTGCTCTTCGCTTTCCATTTCGGTTGTTTTCCGTACGACTCTTCTGTTCGAATCGTGGATTATACTATGCGCTGCACTTAAACTTGGACTTTTCTGTCTAACGAAGCCGCACCATGTTTTTCTAGTTTCCACATAAAAGGAAAAAAAAATTAAGTCGCTCCCCCGTCCTTAATCCATTCGTTTTGTTATCTAGCAAAACTGTTCTGTCCCCGTTCGACCATATTTCGCTCTATCAGCGTCTATGAGACTGAGTCTACTGTGTTAGAAAAAATCTAATAAATTGTCCTGAACAGCTTTTTTTGTATTTTGCTTTTTCTCTCGGGTTTTTTTGGTTTCCATTTTGGTATTGAGGTATTGGCTCCACTATTTAAGTTAACTCGAGTCGTTTTTAGTAGATGTATTCTGGTGTTTCGTTAAGGATGTTTCTGTTGGTCAATATAATTCGCTAAGAAGTGGAAGTCAATAGTAGAAATTGAAGTATCAGTACTTCTAATTTAGATGGGATTTTCGGATACAGGAAAGAATTGTTTTGATGAGGCCGCGTTTCCATTTGCAAGTAAACTCGCGGAAGGCTTGCTGAAGTTTCTTGTAGTAGCGTTTACATTGTAATATGTAATCGAGCAATTTCTTTTGCAATAAATATCTTGCAAGAAGCTCGCACATCATATTGTCACAATTTATTGAAGAGTTAATTACACCAGAGCCATTAGTGTCGCAAGAAATTGTGGAATCATGGGGAGACGACGTCAATGTTTAGCAGCTGCAAAAAAGAAAAAAAGATCAAGTCAATCTCGCGACTGGATTATAAGAAGACGGGTAGCTGGTGCCTTTCATGATTTATTAAACGAACTAAATGTCGAAGACGTGTTTATCACGCTGCTTCTCCTCAGCGGAGTACGGACAAAACCCCCTGTAGAATAATTGTCAAGAAAAGCTTCTCGAAATTCGCCGTTCGGAATCGGCAATGAACTGTAGGTCTCTTTCACCTATGGGAAAATGAAATCACACAAAATATGGGTGATTAAGAAAAGCTCGGTTTGTTCCTTTATGGACTGTAACGCCACCATACATACCAATGTAGAAGACGTTCAACATAACTTTAATTTCACTCGTATGACCGCAGTTGATTTATTTTTATTGTTTTGTTATTAAAAGTGGGTCCTATTATAAAAAAGCAATATAATGTAAGTGATCGCCTGGCTGTGATCCGCATCAGAGGCAGATTTTATAACATCAGCCTTATACAGAGTGCCCCACGAGCAGTGTGCCAAAAAGCTAGAGCGTGTAGATCTGGTCAAGAAAAGCAAAAAACCGTATGGGAGGGGGTCTATTCACCCCTCATAAAACTCCGACTTTCTTAAAAATAATAGAAAAGGGGTCAATGTTTCATACATAAATTTGGCTACAAGTCCAGCCGCGTTAAAACCAAAAAAAGATATTTCTTAGAAAAAAGTGGTTTGGGTTTTATTTTTTTTTTAATTTTTCAAAAACTACAAGAGATTTTTGCATCCGGTTTTCTGGTTTTAACTAAAACCTAATAAGAGAATAGAATTTTTGAAAAAAAAAATTAGTTCTTCATTACATACAATTTTTAAAAAAAAATGGTTCGACATTTTTTTTTCAAAATTTTGAGTTTGAAAATTTAATTCTCAAAAGCTATTCCTTAAAACAGGTTCGTTTTAAATCAAGACGGAAAAAGAGATTTATGGCTTTACAGAAAAGTATATCACGGCATTGCTGATGTAACCGTTGATTTTTAATATATTTTTTCCAAATTATGTCAATTTTTTAGAAGATTGCCCTTCCCGGCTAAACGCGGATTTTTTTCTTGTCTTGACCAGACCTACACGCTCTAGCTTTTCGGCACACTGCTCGTGGGACACCCTGTATGTGCACACGCCCCTACCGACGAGGCTGAAGACCCTATCAAGGAGGACTTCTATGACCTCCTGGAAAACGCTGTTGATTAATTTTATAAGGTACGAATTTGAAATTTATTGAAACTTTATTAACAATTGAATGTAACCTTGTAACGATTTATAATTGATCTAGCTCCTGTGGCGATCGTCATCCAAGTGGACGAGCAATCCACACAGCAGCATCCACCAAGCCACCCGCATTCTCACGACGAAGCACGATGAAAAGGAAAACGAAATTGCGAGAGAAGAATGCGGGAGTGGCTTAATGGAAGCCACCGAAAAAAAAAATATAAATTACATTGGGACTCTCTGCACATGCATCAAGTCATAAACGAAAGAGAAGCGAAAGGTGTTGTCGATGCATGTACAGAGAGTCACAATGTAATTAACAATTGTTCAACTGAAATTAAAGTAGCTTTACAACAGAAATACAAAATATTCTCAAACAAACGCCTACGGAGCTTGTCCGGAGTACGATGTTAAAATCGTGCTCGTGGACTTCAACGCCAAAATCGGTAAGGAGAACACCCTTGGTGGAGTGATCGGAAATCACAGCCTCAACGATACAACAACAGATAACGGCTTCCGACTCACGGATCTTGCGACAGCTCGTAATGCGGTGATAAGTAGCACAAGATTCCCTCGTAAGCGAATCCACACAACAACCTGGCGATCTCCGGACGGGCGAACCGCCAACCAAATCGACCATGTGCTCATTGACGCAAGGCACTCGTCAAACATCCTGGATGTGCGAACATTCAGAGGGGCAAATGTTGACTCTAACCACTTCCCCGTAGCAGCAAGATTCAGAGTTCGACTGTCCAATGTCAGAAAGCTGCACTAGCCCACCAGGAGGAGGTTCGACATTGGGCGCCTGAGCACACCGGAGGTTACCAGAGTCTACAGCATTTAAGCGAAAGACTCTACGGTATGCCTACGTTAAACACAAATACCAATAATATGTGGCTGCATTGCCGCTCAGCCATTCAGGAAGTAGCCGAAACCACCCTAGGATACCTACCATCCCCGACAAACCAGAAAACCATGGTACGATGGCGAGTGTGAGCAGAAAAAGGTAGCAACCGACGAGGCGTACCAAAAGGCGCTGCAGAGGAAAACCAGGGCAGCGCAAGACGAGTACCAAGCCAGAAGAGAGGAGAATAAACTACTGCGACAAAAGAAAAGAATCTTCGCAGCCTCCCAGCTCTGGGATATCGAGGAGGCTCGGGATAAGCATGAGATACGAGCCTTTTACAAGAAAGCCAAGGGCCTTGCAGGAGGCTTCAAAAAGGGCACCCAGGCTCTTCGAAACTGCAAGGGTAATCTTGTCACCGACCCGCAGGGAATAGTGGACGTATTTAAGCAGCATTTTCAGCAGCTGCTTAACGAGCATGACCAAGAGAGAGTGGTAGGGACCGAGGAAATCCCAACTCCAGCCGCTGAAGTAGTCCTCCCACCCAGCACGAAGAAGTCGGCACAGCTATTCAGAAGCTGAGGAACAACAAGGCCGCAGGCTCAGATGGTTTGCCATCAGAGCTCTTGAAGGCTGGCGGCGATGTTCTGGTAGGGAGCATGCACCAGATCATCTGCAGAATTTGGGAAGATGAAAGCATGCCCGACGACTGGAATACCAGCTCTATATGGCCCATCCACAAAAAAGGCGATTCTACCACTTGCAAGAACTATAGAGGTATATCCCTGCTCAATGTCGCATACAAGATCCTGTCCAGCGTATTGTGTGAACGTTCAAAGCCATTTTGCACCATACTAATCGGCAGCTACCAGTGTGGCTTCCGGCCCGGCAAATCAACTATAGACCAAATTTTCACACTTCGACAAATCCTGAAAAAGATCAACGAGTTTCGAATCGATACACACCATCTTTTCATCGATTTCAAAGCCGCATACGACAGCATTCATCGTGAAGAACTGTTTGGGGCGATGGCCGAATTCGGGATCCCGGGAAAACTGATCCAGTTGTGTCGCACCACGCTAAGAAACACGCGATGCACCTTGCAACTCGGTTCTAGGACTTCGGAACCGTTTGAAACATGCACCGGATTTCGGCAAGGAGATGCGCTGTCATGCGACTTCTTGAATACGCAGATACGCGGCGTGTTCTCGCCGTGGCATTGTGGAAGCATTCACGGCGATTGAAGAACAGGCGAAACGAGTTGGTCTTAAGATCAATGAGGACAAAACGAAATACATGCTGTCAAGCAAAAACCAATCCGTCGCTCACCACCTGGGACAAAATATAACAATTGACAGCTACAATTTCGAGGTAGTTAAGGAGTTTGTCTACCTCGGGGCAAACGTAAATTCCACAAATGACACCACAGTGGAGATCCGGCATAGAATAGCCCTTGGCAACCGCTGCTACTTCGGCTTATCCAAACAACTGGGGTCAAAACTCCTCACTCGAAAGACTAAAGTCATGCTTTACAAAACGCTCATTCTCCCAGTTTTGCTGTACGGAGCCGAAAGCTGGATGATAAGCAGGACAGCGGAGCTGATTTTGGGTTCTTTCGAAAAAAAAATTCTGCGCCGGATATTTGGTCCTGTCTGTGAGGAAGGTGAATGGAGAAGAAGACACAACCGCGAACTCTACGAGCTGTACCAAGATGTGGATGTAGTCCGGAAGGCAGTGATCCGTCGACTACACTGGCTCGGCTACATCGGGCGCATTGACATCAACGCTCCAGCTAAGAAGGTCTTCGACTCCGAGCCTCCTGGTTCGAGAAGAAGAGGAAGACCGAACCTCCGGTATAAAGACCAAGTAATCGCGGATGTAAGACATCTTGGTCTTGACAACTGGAAGCAGCGTGCCCGGGACCGTCAAGGATGGAAGGCAGCTATAGCTCAGGCTCAGATCCTCCATGGATCGCTGGCCTGACCAGTAAGTAAGTATTGACGACAAAAATCCAACTCAGCACTTCGTACCAAAATTTTGAGATAAATTGGTCTAAACGTTTTTTTTTTTAAATTTTTTTATCAAAATTTTGAGGTTGCAAGCGAATTTTTTAAAAACTGTTTACACAAACAATTTAATTTAAAATTAGTGATAAAGAACGTATTTTCGGTTTTCAAAATTAGTACAGTACTTCATTGTAAGTGTTGCCATTGGTTCTTAATAATATTTTTTTCATATTAAGTACTTTTTTTTTTTTTTAATTGCCCCTACCGCCTAAACGGGGCGATATAGACCCCTCCCGCACATAGTAAAGAATGCTGGTGTTTGCCCCCTCTACAAAAAACCGTTATCAATTTTGGGCGCCAAAGTTATCGTACTCGCCCCCATAAACACGGACTACACTCATAACGGTCAATTATCCGCATTATTTCTTCGCGAAACCATTCACGAACACCTTTTGACTCATTTTTTAACAAAAACAAAGATGTCAACCAGCCGCGAGCACAATATACACGAAACTGTTTCGACAAGCAGCAAGAACTGTCGCGAATCAATGCAAACTTGTTTAAACCTGCAATTAATTGCACTCGCAAGTACTCGGAAGAAGTTGTATAAAAACTGTCGCAATCGAACTTGCTTCGCAGTTTCTAATTGTAAGTCACTGTCGGACAGACTGTCAGACATTTCTTGCAGAAGTTTTCTTGCAAATGGAAAGGCGGCCTAATACAGAACTGATCGTATTTGCAATTTATTCTTACTTAGGTACTTAGGTGGCGCTATAGTTCGGAGTGAACCTGGGCCTCAACCAGCAAGACTTTTGCTAGTTGTTTCCAGTGTCGCACGCCCAGTTGGGTAAGGTCCCTTTCCACCTGTGTGCGCCACCTTAAATGCGGCCGTCCTCTGCAACGTCGTACTTCTAGATTGGACTCCAAGACTCTTCAGGCCGGAGCTGTGCTGTCCATTCGCTCTAAATGGCATAGCCAACTTAGACGTTGGATCCGTAGACGTCACACTAGGCCGATGTCGATGTACAGCCGGTACAGTGCTTGTTTGAATCTTCTCCTTCAGTACAAATGAGACCGAATATTGTACGCAGAATTTTCCTCATTGAATTACCAAGCTTCTGCGCTATGGAGGAAGACCGGAATGATTAAGGTCTAATAGAAGGTCACCTTAGTTTTCCGACAGTGAGTTCTACTCGATTGACTGTTGAGCCCGAAGAAACAGCGATTGGGAAGGTTTATTCTGCATCTAATCTCAGCGCTGGTGTCGTTGCCGTTTGTTACCAGTGGGCCAGGGATGACGATGTCCTCGAGGACATCAAAATTATAGCTGCCAATAGTGACATTCTGACGTTCTTTGACGACAGCATACATATATTATTTTGGTTTTTCCCTCGTTTACTTTCAGACCCACTTTAACCGCTTCTGCTTCAGTACTCCGAAAGGCGTCATGGACGTCTCGCTGCGTTGCACCAATCACGTCAAGGTCATCATTGATCTACTTGAAGTAGATCGTGTCCCTTGTATAGGGGAGTGAATTCCGCATGATCTTTTGGAGGATGGTTTTGAAGAAATCCCACGAAAATACGCCGCCCTGTCTGAATCCTTTTTTGACATCAAAGATTACGAGTTACAGCTTACCGAACTCAATGGAGCAGCGAAAGCTATCCATTGTCATCCTGCACAACCTGACGAGTTTGGCAGGGATGTCAAAACATAACATGGCTCTAAATAGCTCGTCCCCATAAGCACGATCACATCTTCTTTCTTTGGTGGCGTTACAGCCCAAGAAGGACCCGAGGCAAGCATCTCTTAATCATCTGTATTGGGTGTGATTAGTTTTTCACACAGATGAAAGGGACCTACAGTTTAATGCCGATTTCGAACGGCATGAGTCGAGAAGCTTTTTCAGGGCAAATATACTATGTGGGTTTTTGCCAGTACCCAGGCGAGGAGGGACGCCGCGAAATAAACGTTAGATGGCGTTGGTGTTATAAGTACCGGACTCGCTCATCGTGCGTCAGAGTTCAACACACTAACCGCCGCGCCACGGCGTCCTCAGGCACGGTCGTATGCGGCTTTAAAACGACGAAAAGGTTGTGTGTGTCGACCTGCAAGTCATGGGCCTTCTAAAAGATCTGCCGCAGTGTAAGTGTTTGGTCTATCGTGGATTTCCCCGGCCTGAAGCCACATTGGGAGGTACCTATAAATTTTCCATCAATGATTTTAGCCATTCACACAACACAGCAGGAAAGATCTTATAGGCGATGTTAAGTAGAGTTATTCCCTATAGTTGGCGCAGTTATAGAGGTCCTTTTTCTTCGCCGTTATAGAGTCAGCTGAAATAGTCTTTCCATAATCTCAGCTTCGACTGTGATTCAACTACGATGTGTCCGTGTTAATCCCTGCCGGCTTTCGCTCTGGTTTTATAACTTTGGCATGTTCATTTTACTCTGTGGTTAAAATTTCGAACGTCGTTCCTACGATACGATCTTCCCATCTCCTCTAAGGGAGACACGGCGAAGGTCCTGGCGGTATCTTTTGATTGTAACTTCCCGACGTCAAATGTTGATATTCTTACTCGGCTCCGTAGTGTTCACGATATCCGCATACGTATCTTGGCTGCAGCAAGGTAATGATCCGAGTCAACATTGGAGGAGTGTCTGGCGTCGATGGGAAAATGATCGATTTGATTAAGCGATGATTAATCAGGAGACCTCCAGGTCCCCTTATCGTGTGCTAGCTACTAATAGATTACGCCCTGTCACAAGGTCTATTAGCCTGAATGCGTTTTCGGACGTGGTGTCGTGCAGCGTGTGCTTTCCTACGACCAGTTCAAAGATGTCCACTCTACCCTATCTAGGAGGTCATAGAAGTATCTTTCAGTCTACCGTCTTTTTTTTTCAGTGAGGGCGTGAACGCATACCAACCTGGTGTTCCCGAAGATAGCTTTGATGCGGATTGTTACAAGGCGTTCGCTGTTATGTCGAAAGCTTACGACTTTTTGCTAAGTCCACCTTGAACAACAAATCCGCATCTAACTTGTTTTCCTTGTAGCATTTTCCGTAGTATATGTATGTATGTATGTCACAGCTGTTCATCCTCTTTTTACCCGGTCCATCCCATCGCCCTTCTTGGAGTGCGGTAATGTCTGCTTTATAGCATCCAAGGGTTTTTTCTAACGGTTTCGGTCGCACCCGGTCTGTTAAAAAATGAGTATTAAACTAAGAAATCCCCGGGCTATGATTTGCTCACTCTACCACTTCCAACAACATGATCTCATTGGGCTTTTCTCTTCATACCAACTCTATTCAGTTCAGTCCTGGGATTTAAGCACTTCTCAAACACTTGGAAATTTGCGGTCGCCATACCAATACTAAAACCGGGCAAAGGTTAACTGCATGCAACATCTTGTAGGTCGTTACCAACGTTATCCAAAGTATGTAGGTATTTGAAATGTTCCCCTACGATCGCCTAAATCCTATATTGCCAGTCACCAATTCGGATAAAACAAATAAAACAAAGTGTGTGTGAGATATCACCGACATTTTCTATTGGTTTGTCCGCCGTGGCTTACCTGGGTGGCGGCATACGAAATGTCCAAATTTCCATGACCCGGGCGCACAAATCAGGCTGAATTTGACCGATGGCGTGGGTTATGTTGGCCTTGAGGGCCTCTATGGGTTGTGGTTTATTCGCATAGACCTGCGACTTCAGAAAACCCCACAAGAAAAAGTCCGATGGGGTAAAATCGCACTATCTCGGTGACCATTTAACATCACCCCCACGTGAGATGATCATGCCCTCGAATCGCTCGTGCAGAATTTCCAAAGGGGCGAAACCACATGTCGTCGGTGCCCACATCATCGAATTGAGGTCAAAAGAAGTTGATGATCATCATTTACGGTGATAGCCTGGCCAACTTCGTTCTCAAGGAAATATTGACCGGTGACGCCGCCAGTCCAAAATCCACACCAAACGGTGACCATATCGGGATCTTATGTGCATTGTTTTTTTGTGTGTTGAAGGACCCATGCATCCCTTTATAGGAAAAATTGGTCCCGCCAAGCGCAACCTCGCAGCGGTCACACTGATGGGTCAAAAACCAAGGACGGAGTGGGTAGCGGAGTATTCAGCGCACCATTAAGCATAAGCCAGGCCCTGAAACTGCCGAACCATTGCAGCGTTTTTCAGGCGAAGCTGTTGGCAGTTAAGGAAGCCCTGGCTGAATTGGAACGTCATATCTACTATTGATATTCGTATCCTCACTGACAGTCAAGCTGCCCCGAAATTGATGGAGACTTCTAATGTAAGCATCGACTGCCCCCTATCTCTCAACGAGATGTCTGAAAACTTTAACATACACCCCTTTTGGGTACCAAGACGTAGTGGTACTACATGAAATAAAAAAGGTGACATGCTCTCCAAACATGAAACGACGCAACGAACTAAGGGGGCAAACGCTGGGACACCACTAGCAGCCATTCAACTAGAACCAATCAAGCCAGGGCTAAGATGAGCCTGAGATGGACCCACCCAAGGGCATACGTGCTTAACCACCAGCCAAATCTGGCCACCACTTGATCTTCAGCCAACCAAGGGACTAATCTGAAACCGACATCAACAACATTGTTGGCGTCATCACTGTACACTGTTTTATTGGTAGTCATGCACAAAGTTTGGGTCAAGTCCGAATGACTTCTGCAGATGCTGCGCAGGCAGAGGGATAATGGATCCATTCAACACCTGCTCTGCACCTGTCCGGCCCTCCGCCAAAGCAGGAAACGATACCTTAAATCCTCCTTCGTTAACGATCTGACGTTTAGCGGATAGGGATACCGGTCCTTCTTAACTACGTAAGAAGAGCAAAGTGTTTCCATGAATAGGGGTCCACACCCTGTATAATATATGTATACTCTCTGTGGAGGCTACGGATAACTTAACCATCATGTGAAGATGATTTCGATGATCCATTCAGCGAACACACGTCATTGTCTATGGTCGTTTACCTTCAGCTCCCGATTGCAGACCCAATTCCCGACGCAGAGTTTGCCAAGTTGTGGTCTGCGACAGGCAGAGTTCTTATGGGCGATGCGAAATCATTTGCACGTATTTTTGTACGCTATGATTGAACAATTTTACAGCCAACTTGACAGGTGTGCTTCAAAAATATGGCCGCTATCAGCTGTCGAAGTTCGAAAGACCCTACGAATAGGAATCCGAAATTCACTCTTTTGAGTGTAATATCCCAGCATATCTCAATGAGAAGACATGATCATCTACTTCATTATTGTTTGTTGATCGGTTCCTTCATCACTTCCTGACCCTCTCGCTGAATTCACTGACATCCATGAACCCATCTCAGCACATTCACCTTCGAGAACTTAGTCCCAGTCGACGTGCATAAAATCTATCTTAACACACATAAAACCGAAAACCAATATAAACCACCCACGTCAGGTCGCCAATCGAAGCCATAAATAACAAGCTTTGTACTGTGGAAAGGAAACCGCACCCCCATCGTACATGGGTGCCATTAAAATCCCATAATGATAATGATAATAAACCCCATTTTAAGAAGGATGAACTTGTCAGACGTTACCGCAGCTTTGGCCGTGGAGACCAGGAGCTCCACACCAGCTATGAGCTAAGTGAGTACAATTTACGGTAGAGCTCGAGCGATGGGATTAGGTGGGGAATTAGTACAAGTCAACACGACGATGCTTCTGCGATACAAGAGGAGTATGTCCTTCTGGCGACGGTGAATTCCTCAAATAGCTGTTAACGTAGTGCAATCTAATAATTTAGGATAAGGATATTGCGCGAACATTCTGTACTTCGCAGGCAGGACAACTCGTGGTCTGTATGTGCATACTGACTCCCGTGACTCAAATTTTTTTTTTGTGTCCTTCCCAGATGGGATATTGGTAACGGTCTATATATCTAAAGGGAATTATCGCTTCATTTTTTGTAATTTATTTTGTCGTCCTTTTTTCTAATAGAGCATTCCCAGGTTTTGTCCTCTGTATCAGCAACAAGGCGAACAAACTGTTAATTCGGCGTTTCGATTTGTATCTCGACACTGTTCAGCTGCAAACAGAGGCGTATGAATGCTCGTCTGTTTGTCCTGCCAGCACTTTTTTTTTTTGTTTTTTGGATACAATGCAATGTTTGTAAAGGGATTTCGAAAATTTGACAAATACGAGTATTCGCTTCCTGGCATACATATCTATTGTTGGTTTTACACTTTTCATGGTTTATTATCCTCAGTAGCAAATCACACTTGGTTTTCGTACCATTGAGGGCTTTGTACCAGCTGTATTGGTGGACGATTAAAACCGATTAGAGATGGATAGGATAGGAAGTGAAAGTTTGACTAAAATCGCGTTGTTGATGATGTGATTGCTTATGGGATAAATTGAGCGATCAGGCTTTATGCAATGACTATTCAGTACACTTTTTTGTTTTTGTTGAAGTTTTCTGCTATCAGTTGAAGTATTCAAACGCAAATACTGGTCCATTGTACTCCAGGCAGACACCTTAAAATAATGCAGAGCTAAGAGTTTCGGTTGCGAGCAGTCGCAACTGTTGCTGTTCAATGTCCTTGGATTCTTGCTGTGAACGGTGATAAGTCCGTGAATGTTATCTTGACGGTAGATGTAAAGTTCCTGCGAACATGGTACGTTGCCAACCGAATTCTGGTTTGGGCAAATCAATGGAAAGCACTGAAGTTGGGATAGATGTAATTGCGGTTGGTAAAAGGATTTGCGGAGTCTTTTTCGAGGAATCCGAGAGGAATCGACGTTGGTAATTTCGCGTAGATATGCATCAGGTGAGATCGGGCAAATGCGAAACTATTTCGGATGTAACGAGTTGTGAGTGGGTTTTCGAGTGATTGGCCGACTACGTGTTGCAACTGAAGACTGAAACCAAATGTTCAAATCGCTTAGTTGCGTTATTCTGGCTAGACAAGGGATTAGAGGAAGCACAGGATATAATACTGAAAAGAGTCGCTGGAAGTGTTAAAAGGACAAAGGACTGCACGTGCACACAAAATTCTTTATTAAGGATGGACCAACATCTAAGGAAATTCATTCGAATCCGACAAAAGTTTATGCGGATTTTGCTCCTTCGATGTTAATCGTCAACTATCAGGTAGCTGAAACTGAATGTGGCCGCACTAGCTCGAAGATGACTCGGATATAGGACGACCGTGACCATGGTGTAGTGGTAAACACCACCGACTTTCGGGCAGAAGGTCTGTAGTTGTTGTCTAGGACAACAACCCTTGGAGTGTAGTGAACGAACATCTACGAGCCAGACCATCTGCACTCCGTCCAGGTTGTATGACAAACATCATAAGAACCTGGTACGAGCTATTGTGGTATCGTGTTGATGAATCGACGAGTTGAAGCGAGTGGGACAACTGATGCTGTGGCTGTGGGGATATCGATGAGAATTAGGGATACGAAAGCTCTGTGCGAGATGGGTGCCGCATTGGCTGAATACAAATCAAAGGCAAAAGCAATTTTTAAAATGGTTTATTAAAGATCCCTCCAATCTTATGCGATGATTTGCCTCTTTTGATAAGACATGGCTCCTCCACGGCAATCCAAGCAGTATGTGGAAGTCCGTGGTTTAGGGTCAAATAGAAGAAACCGCGAGAAGAGGCTTGACTTGAAAAAGGAAAAAATAGTTTTCCACTAGAACCATGCACCTGTACACAAGAGTGCGATGGCGATGGGAAACCTGTGGTTTTCGCGGAAGCTGTCCGGTTTTCGCGCTCTTAGACTTAGACTTCTGTCGCTAGTCAAAGGAGATTATGTGTTCTCACATTCCCACAGCTCAACATGCTAAATTGGAATCTTAATTGTCATACCGACTAGTATACCTGCTATTTCCTATCCAGATTAATTTTATGTTTTAGATATGTTATAATGGTAAAGAATGCCGCCACATTTGGATCGACAGATACAAAACCATGCCAAGGCTATAAAGTCAGAGCGGAAGCCTGCAGGGATGAACACAGTCTGTTTTTTTTTTTTTTTTTTTTTTTGTTAAAGGCTTCTGCTATCCGTTGAAGCACTCAGATGCAAACACTGGTCTATTCTACTCCAAACAGACACCTTGCGTTGCTATATTTTTCCCCATTTACGAATAAAAATTTGAAGGAGCTTCAGTGATTTAGAGCTAAGGGATTCGGCACACACCACGTCGGCCACAAGGGTGCACCACCGTACGCGAGCAAAAACGGGACAGTCACTGGGAAAATGCTCTGCAGTGTCATTCGCCTCACAAAATACAGCACAGGTAGGCGTCTGACTGATGTCAAGCACGCAGTGATGCTTAGCAAAAGTGTAACGACCAGGAATGACTTCCAGAAGTCTCCTGCAGTCGATTCTCCTTACCTGGATAATTCATTCATCTACGATTGTGTTTATTAAACACCTTACCATTAATGTGGGGATTAACCGTGGACGCAGGTGGACCTAGAGCAGGTTCAGGCCCTGAGGAGCTTTCCTTTGAACCCATTCTGGCGAGTTTTTCAGACATCTCATTTCCTGAGATTCCACAGTGAACTGGAACCCATACAAGCCTTAGTAAATTTAGCTTACCGACTCTGTTCAGGAAGGTGTTGAGTTCCCGCACTAATCTGGAGCTAGTTGAAGGATTGGACACGGATTTGAGTGCAGTCTGGCTGTCACTGCAGACGCATATGCTTTTTCCCCTCCACCTATGCTTCACAACACAGTGCATGGCCTATAGGAATGCGTATATTTTCGATTGGAAGACAGACGCATATTTTCCAAACGAGAAGTGCAGTTGGATGTTTTCGCGCTCAAATAAGACCCCAGCATCGGACCCCCGCCCAGACCATCGTTTCATTATCACTATCATCCGGGTCTGGACATGGACTATCCTTTCCAAGTTCAGTATCCATCCAGAGCCAATCCTGACGCCATAGAAACTCGACTGTGAAATAACAGCGCAGTAAGATAACGGGCGTCAATGCGTCAGAAGGCATGTCCATGAGACAGCGGTCGCAGGACAATTCTTGCGTAGGCACACTATTATTCCTATGCGAGTTATACCAAAGGCACACAGAGCACACCCTGTGATTAATATATTAAATGGTAGAAGGTTCATCATAGCATCTAGAGCAGCGCCCGGCGTGCTGGAGAAAGCCCCCCAACAAACCGTTCTTTAGAGTTTAGTCAAGGAGGCTAGGACGTGCTTGCGTTTTAGCCTGTTCCACCAGACCACCAGTGCATATGGGACTATCGGTCTTATCTTTACCGTGTGGATCCAGAGGACCTCTGCGGGCGATAAACCCCATATTTTGCCAAAAAGCTTCTTTGCATTTCCAAAAAGCTGACAGCGCTTTGGTAGTTTTTGACTCAACATGCATTGACCAAAGAAGCTTGCTATCTTAGATAACTCCTAGATACTTAGCTTCCTTGGATAGCGGGATGGAAGTGCCTTTTAGTATCAGCTGAATCATGTCAGTGTTTTCCCTTCTTTTCGTGAATAGAACGACATCGGTCTTAAGAGGATTAAGCGACAGCCCATTTCTGGTACACCAATCATCGATCACATCGATCACATTTAGTGCCGCCTGCTTTGAGACGGACAATTGCTAAGCACGAGCCGACAGAAAGAACAGCGACATCATCCGTATAATCCTTGGCATAGACTCCCGAGGCATTGAGTGCATCAAACAGAGAGTCGACCACCATATACCATAACAGCGGAGACATGCCAGCTTGCGGCCAGCCCTTGTTGGCGCCGGATTTGATACACTAGTCGAGTCGTCAGTATCCTGTGCATAAGCATTGCTTTGGTCCACAAGACCATTGTTCACCTACGCCTACTCTTTCCTTCCGAGCGCGCATTTAATTCTCCCAACTTGGTTTTGAAGCGCAGTCTCGCAGAATTGTATGTTGCATCTCCGAAAGAAGATGCATTCGAAGGGCAACTGTGCGCACGTGTATCTCTACCAGTCTCTCCATGCTTTACAGCAGGAAGGATGTTAGACTAATTGGTCTAGAACTCTTGGCAAGTGAGTATTCCTCCTTTCATATTTTGGGAATAAACGCTACTTTTCCGTGCGCCATGGAATGGGTATGTGGGTAAGTGGTAGGCTTGCAGTTTAAATTATTTTTAAAGTAGTAAGCAGCTGCCTTATACCTTTTAGTATAGGATTAGATTTGAAGCCAGCAAAGAATGCCACAGCAAACTGAATGGCTTCAGTCGTAACCACGCGCGATACAATGTACCAGCTACGTCGAGTTGTTCAGTTGCAGGTTCTTTTAAAGGAGTGTGCAACGAGCCAGTGGCGATATGATTTGCTGAGGAATGCCTCTGAAGCAGTAAACTAAGAGTTTCCGCTTTAGACTCAGTAAAGTTACCATCAGGTTTCCTGAGTGTATCCGGCTTTGTCGGTTTCCTCATTTGAGAAACTTAACCAACTTGCTAGTCGCACTCAGATACTTGATCTCTTATAAGAATCGTTTTTCGATTTACGAATACGTTGCTTATATTCTTTCTTCTTCGACCGATACTTGTCACAGTTCCCTTCAGATTCGATTTGAGTGATATATTCGCTTTCCTGCGAAGACTTTGGAGCTCGGCATTTCACCAGGGAACCAGTTTCCTGCAGAGAGGTTTGCTGACACGACGTGCGAGTTCAAAAGTTGGTGATGACGCTATTCAGGTTATGAAGCAATTGTTACGTTTCAAGTTTAGGTATGGCCTGATTGGATTTTTCAAGCTCCTCTCTAAACCATACCCGGTCCGTCTTCCTCGGATTCCGTCTGGGTTGCAAGGAAGAAATTCCACAACTTAATCGAAATTCGATATATGTTCATATCTATTGTCCGACAGCGTAGCGTCAGGCAAGACTCTCAAGATAGTGATGACCTTCACATATCGGTAGGACAGGGGCAGTCCCATCACTTCCTGTCATCTCGCCCTAACAAACGTTGGTTGAGAGCCAACATTGTTGAAGGTGAGGTCAGACGAAAGAGTGAAGTCGAAAATATGGTCCCTTCCTGTATTGCATTGCTGCTGCTCGATGCAGTACCTTGGGTATTAGTATCGCAACGCAAGATGAGACCAATCTTTCTGGCTTCACAGTACTCTACGGTTTCAGAAACTTCTTTCGGTGGTGAGGGTTGCTTCAAATCGTAGCAAAAGTAGGCAGACGCAACAAAGAAGTGTTCTATTACTCTGTGCGTTTTGTAGCTTTCTCCAGCAGCCACCAGATCTTGTCCACAAAAGTGTGACCAAATTTGGTTGCCGATATCACTATCACTGAGGCAGACCCTAGACCTTTCGGATCGCTTATCATAAAGAATCGAAGCGTCACGTTTACCACCAAGGCCACACAGGTGTTTATTCCATACCCACGCTTCCTGAATGGATATAACGTTAGGATTGGTGCTACTGCATGCAATTCCTCTACTTAAAAAAG
The DNA here is from genome assembly GCA_951905685.1 of Eumerus sabulonum. Classification (NCBI taxonomy): domain Eukaryota; kingdom Metazoa; phylum Arthropoda; class Insecta; order Diptera; family Syrphidae; genus Eumerus; species Eumerus sabulonum. Next base: position 33,025,886 of record OX645060.1, read on the forward strand.
CGGTAGCAGCCTTGCTATGCTGTAGATTAATCTGAGTAAAAATAATAGATTCATACTGCAGGGCACGTCCCATCCTTCGACTACTTGACATTCAAATGGAATAAGATCGCACTCAGATTTCAGAATCACGACAGAGGCTTCATCCATCCCTACAACCGGGGTAGAGCGCTCTTTTTTCAGAGAGCCCTTACTCTCCCTGTAGGAATAGATAACCCAACCCCACTCTATTTCCGGGTTTCCCCGGAATCCGGCAGATACCGCGCGTTAGTTCCGGGAGACTAACTACCTGGTAGGTAGCAGTTCCCAAAGGAGGGATTTTCAGCACCATTTTTCTGACCCAGGCTTGATCCATCCTCGCAGTGTTTACAGTTTGCATTGGTCATTCTACTATTACCGCCAGCTTTTCCTAACCTGACCTTTTCAGAGGAGATCGCCGCCTCATATGGATCTCCTTCTCGGAGGAAGGGGTTTTCTTATGTGATGTGCCCGCCTCCGAGGAGTGGTTTTTTGCTATCTCCGCCTTCTGGCCCATGCTCAAGGCATAGGATCAACCTTCTGGGTCGCCACCTTTTTCGGCGGCAGCGCCGGCCATGGTAGAATCCTGAGAGCTTCCGTCCCCGTCACTTCAGGAACTGATTACGCTCTTACTGGATGGTTGAACCTTCCCAGTAAGAGGAGGAGAGTTAGAAGCGCATGCTTGTGCCTCCAGCAGCCGCCGACGCTTCAGTACACTTAAGATAAGACTATGTTTGCGGGTCCATGGATGGTGTTAGGAACATTTTGCGTTTCGGAAGCCTTATAGTCTGAGTACAACTAGATTAGGTTCTAGCCATCACAATGCAGATACCGGGAACCCGAGTACCCGAGAAGAATGAAATGTATTAATATTCCATTCACTAGTGGCACCTATTATTAAAGAACACCCAAAGGCCACGTATCTGTATACGTACATATGTACCGCCCAATGGCTTTCTCAGCAGGAAAGAAAACACATTAGAAACCGCCAGCAGCACCTACATATAACGATTCTCACTATGTCATCGTCGTTTCATTATCACTATCATCATCATACCCGACGCCCAACCCTATAATCGCAGTGACAAAGGCTCACCCATTAAAGTATCAGCAACACTGGCAGCACCCACTTTCCGCCACCAGTCGGCACTTGAAATTAATAATGAAACGAAACTTTTCCCAGGTTCACCGCATGCCAGTCACCCTCTGTCAGTACTGTGCACCAGTGACAATGACGCCGCCAATGTCGCCATCACACCTCTCGTCCCCTCCTCCACTCGTTCCGATCTTCTTTCAGCTAGTGGTGTCGGCGGTAAAGGGAAAATCTACATTTACCACTCATCCTGCCAGCTAATTTGCATTAGAAAGCAATTTTCGTCACGTCAAAAAGAACTTTGAAAGTTGATAAGCCGCTTTGATCCTACTCGAATAAAAATGGCTGAACCATTTCCTTCTTCCCGCACCCGTCACCCATCACTGATATTGTCGTCTCCTCTACCATCGGCGTACCGCCCTTCAGTTGACATATTTCTACTGCTCCGCTGGCTTACGGTGGTTGGAAGGGTGTAAACGAAAAAAAAAAAAAAAAGAAAAACAGAAAACCAAGGCTTCTGCGGCTTACTATGGATGAGTTGAAGCTACAAGTTACCTCTAGCGGAACAGATTTTCATTTGGTTGCTGGTATTGAATTGCAGAGATGCCAAGTACATAGGAAATCCTTGTTACACAATGAGGAGTAGTTTACACTTAAATAGCTGGGATGACAGGGTTTTTTTTTTCATGAGTGCCTGCTTAGTAAGAAGATGTTCGTTAGGATGACAGAAACTAATTTTAAGTGTGCCAGTAATGGATTTCTGAGGGCCGATGACACGAGTTCGAACCCCAACAACAGCCATGTCATCATACGTGTTTGTCAAGCTGCTTCTCCCCAGCGGGATACTGATAAAAGCCCCTGTAGTATAATTGCCAAGAAAAGCTTGTTGAATTTCGCCGTTCGGAAGCCGCAAAAAATTGTAGGTCCCTCTCACCTATGCTCGCTTGCTCTGGTGGCGTTACAGCCCATGAAGGGCCAGAGCCAAGCCTCTCTCAATCACCCGTGTTGTGCGTGACTTATGTTTTTTACACAGGTCAAAGGAACTTACAGTCTAATGCCGATTCCGTACGGCTTGAGTCGAGAAACTTTTTCATGGCAAGTATACTACGGGGGGGGTTTTGCCAGTACCCCGCTGAGGAGGGACGCCACGAAATAAACATCCGATGGCGTTGGGGTTATCTGGATCCGAGCTCGCTCATCGTGCGCCAGAGTCCAACACACTAACCACTGCGCCACGACGCCCTCAAGGAAAATAAAATCATACACAACATGGATGATTGAGAGAAGCTCGGCTTTGGTCCTTCCGACCCCTTGTTCCTGGAGAAAGAGGGACCTGGACCTCTAGGTTATGGGTTGTGCTAAGGGGTAACATCCCTACCACGGAAAAAATGAACTGTTACGAAACAACCACAAGCCTCGGATATGAACGGATACAAAGCTGACGACCCCTGCAAACAATTAAATGACTTGCGGGTCTGCACCTAGAATATGAGGTCTCTTAACGGACCGGGTGCAGGCGGCCAATTGGAGCAAAGCGTCAGCTGCTATAAAGCAGTTAAAACCGCACTCTAAGAAATGCGATGTTATGGACCAGGCAAAGGACGGATGAAAAACTGTGACATCTACTACGGAAATTGCTACAAGGAGAACAAACAGCGTTATTAGGATGCGGATACGTTATTCGAGGTAGACTCCGACAAAAAGTCTTAAGCACGCTTCATACGAATTCACATCAAAGCTAATTTCGGAAACATTAGCTTGACATGCACACACGCCCCATCCGAAGAAAAGGACGACCGACTCAAAGAGGAAGTCTACGATCTCCTGATAAAGCCTATGCCCAATGTTCCTGCTAGGATACATAAATAGTTCTGGGAGACTTTAATGCGAAACTGGGCAAAGATGATATATTTGAGTCGATCACGGGGAAGTATAGCCTACATGACACCACGTCTGAAAACGGACATCGGCTATTCGACGTCCTGGCGTGGCGTAGTCTGCATCTGGCTAGCACTCGATTGCCGAACCTGGAACCCCTGACCAGTCTACCATCAATCAGATGGATCACGTCACGATCGACGCCAGACACTCCTTTAGCGTCCTGGATGTGCGAACCTTCCGGGGAGCCTTGTTGAAGCCAAGGCACGAGTAAAGATATCAAGGATGCCACGGGGTCGAGCTGAACAACGAAATTTTCACGACGGAAAGCTACAATCGCAGGAGATCGCTAGGAACTTTGCCGATCGGGTTTCCCTTAACCTCTCGCAACCTCATCCCTTGGTTTGATGAGAAATGCAGGCAAGACACTATAGCAAAGCAAAACGCCTACAAAGCCATACTACATAGAAGGACGAAAGCCGCTCGTGAACATTACGAAGGAAGGAAGAAAAGAAGAAAGAATGAAAGGCGTGAGATCGAGGAGATGGAGAGATGCCACAGGAATAACACTCGCAAGTCTTACGAAAAACTAAAACGACATGCCAGGGCTATAAAGCCAGAGCGGAAGCCTGTAGAGATGAAGACGGACAACTAGTAGCAGGGTCAAAGTCGAAGCTGAGAATATGAAAGGAACAGCCCTGTAGAGTGTTTAACGGCGATGAAAGATCGAATACCGCTATCAGGCAGAATGATCCATTCGCCAGGGACAAGGGTGCAAGAGAATTTCATTCACCCGACCTTGATGCAATTAAGCTGGTAGTTTCAAAGCTCAAGAAGAACAAAGCCCGAGCGCAGACGGCCTATCTGCCGAGCTATTTAAATCGGCTGGAGATGATCTGGTAGAGCGCATGCACCAGCCTATCCGTAAGATATGGTCGAAGGATAGCATGCTCGACGAATAGAATCTTAGCATGGTTTGTACAGTCCACAAGAAAGGAGACCCCTATAACTGCGCCAACTACAGGGAAAAAAGCCTCCTTAACATCGCATACAGGATAATCGTGGATAATCTGATAGGTTCGTATCAGGGCGGTTTCAGGCCAGGCAAATTAACAACAGACCACATATTCATACTGGGACAGAGGAATACCAAATCGACACCCATCACGTTTCCGTAGATTTCAAAGCCGCGTATGATAGTGTGAATAGAAACGAGCTATATGGAGCTATGTCTAGTTTTAACATATCTGCCAAACTCGCCGGCTTATGAAGGGTGACAATGGAGAACTCTCGCTGCTCCATTAAGGTCGGTAGCGTATTAACCGAGACCTTTGATGTTAAAAAAGAATTTAGACAAGGTGACGCACTGTCATGTAATTTCTTCAACATCGTGCTTAAAAAGATCCTACGAGACTCACTGGCCAACACAAGAGGTACGATCTACTTTAAGTCTCCACAACTGCTTGCATACCCGGATAACATTGACGTAATTGGACGAACACAGCGGGACGTCGATGGTGTGTTCGAAAGCATTGAAGCAGAAGCGGCTAAAATTGGTCTTTCGGTTAACGAGGGTAAACCGAAATATATGCTATCAACCAAAAAAGACGCGCAACACCGACGCACGTCTCGGCTAGAACGTTACAATTTGCAGCTACAAATTCTAAGTGGTTAAGGACTTCGTCTGCCTTGGCTCACTAGTGATCGGCGACAACAACACCAGCGCTGAGATCAAACGCGGAATTACTGATGCTTCTTTGGGCTCAAGAGGAAATTGCGAAGTAGAGCCGTCTCTCGAAAGACCTAAGTTGCGCTGTACAAGACCTTAATAATCCCGGTCTTCCTCTACGGCGCAGAGGCCTGGACTTTATCGAAAGCGGATCAGGAGGCCCATGGTCGTCTCGAGAGGGAAATTCTGAATTAAATATATGGCCCCCTTTATATGTATAAACGGGGAGTGAAGGAGAAGATACGACAACGAACTATACGGGCCGTACAACGACATCGGCCTAGTATGACGTCTACCGAAGAGTCTTCGAGTCCAACCCCGAGGGACGACGCAGCAGAAGATAACCGGATCTAGGGTGGCGCACACAAGTGTAAGGGGACCTTAACCAACTGGGATTGCGTCGCTGGAAACACGTGGCAAAAGCCCTAATTCAGATTGATATCACTTCCTACATCGCATTAAATCAGCTCATAGAATCAAATAAAGTTTTCCGCAAAAGAGAGTATCACCCAGTGGACGGCCGCAGATCAAGCCCAGCTTCCTCCCATTGCACCTCTATCGTCACTCAGACAATCACTTATGTACATACATCAAATCCACTTTGCATAAACATAAATCTTCAAACAAAGTAGGCATTACGTCAGCCCATCCCACCAGAGACACCCCATTACACACAGAGGAATCGCCCAAACCGAAAGTACGAGTACCTATCCTCCTGAAATTGTTCATATAATTTATAATTGCCGGTTACGATGCACAACTCCATCAGACGACACAGTCCAGCACCTAAGCGCTCAAACGCACGACTTTTCCAAATCGATCAGAACAGCAAATAAAGTGTCGTTCCTCCTGCGACATACACACACGCCGGCCGCTCATTAAATTCTCATCATAGACGAGGGGCTGGACGCGAGTACACAGTCATTGGTGCCCGCACCTCACACTGATATCAATCGTAATTCAAATACTCATTACCGAAAAACTAATTTGTACACCGAGCTGACCGCACCGCACTGCATCGGAATCGCCATACAATCTACTTTCACACGAGTACATCCATATACCCATGGTCCAGGATGTACATATGCCTTCTAGTCAGGCGCTTGTGTTATCCCCGTTTGCCCGTGGCAAACGACCGCAGCATAGAGGTGAAATCGGTGCGGTTATCCTGATAATTATTTTCACCTAGCCACTCGTGTACATATGTATGTATGTAGTAAGTAGATACGCACACGTAGCCACGCATGAACACACATGTGTATCGTTCCGGCAGAAAGGTAGGGTATTTACCAACACGCGTACTGTCCGTTCGGAGACGGTTAGATCCTGATGGACACGACACTGCTACCAAAGCCCAGTACCATCTGCACACAAAGTTTCCGGATAATTGTTCTCCAAGGACCCGAAGGGAAACGTTTCTGCTCGTCATGGGGCATAGGACAAAGCTCCGAAAACCGGAACACTGCCACCGGCATACATACAACCACTGCAGGCTACTGTGGCTACTGTGGATCGGTATTGTTGTGGTACCGCAAGCCATACCATACCGAAAACCAGAAATTCTGACTTGGATCACGAGACCTTCGGACACATGCACACGACTATACCGAATGCATGCAAACTCCTGACATCCTGATTGTCCTCGCTCAGCCATCCTATGCACACACACATGCATACAGGCATTCATTCATACCGCATTTATGCAGTTAATTGCAAATTAATGCGGCCCGATAAATTCCAATTCCAGGAATCCCAAACCAAACCAAATGTCCGCACAATAAAAGTACGTCCCACTCTTTCTCTCTCTGGTACCCTGATATCCCGGGTTAGGCACAGTGAGGTCACGTACTACTCATGGGCGATTCCTTTGTTTGAAGTTCACGTGCATGTTTCTATGTTTTCAAGGGAAGCGTAGCGTGTGCACTATACCCGAACATCGTCCTGCGATTGTTTGAACACAGTAATCCGATGTTTTAATTTGCATCTCGCCATTTTTGTCGTTTCAACTGTTTCGAGATATGTAGGGCGTTTTCTCGTTTTTTTCCGGTTTTCGGTGGGCTTGACCGGACATCAGATGGCCGGTTTTAATTATTTTCATAATTTTGTGTAAAATGTCCGTCGGTCGGGATCATGTCCTGCCTGTGGTCGTTCGGGAAGCGATATTATGTCGGAAGTGGACGGAAAAGGACATTTTTTCGCTTAAATTATCTGACACACTCGTACATAGTTGCATTCATTTGGGAGTAATTATTGGGTTTCGGATGGAAATAGATGGGTTCTTGTGCTGGGGGAAGTATTTCGTGGCCGGTCAATGGTCAGTGGAATTAAAACAAATGTCCTGGTAGACGGTTGCTGTTGAAATGCCACATGGGTCCATATGCGGTTTGTTACGTCATGGGATATGGCATAAATGATTCTATTTTATTCGAATCGAGGAAGTTGGAAATGAAATGAATCTTCGTTTCAAACTTCTCGATCATCCTTAAATTCTAGACCTAAACGCCGAAGTATTTGGGGGACCATAACACTCAACGTTAGACGCAAGCTCTTGTTGGTGAAACCTAAGTAATACGACGTACAAACTCAAACTATTAGCAGGAAATGGCTCTTATCTGAACCTCATGATCTCTTGGTGCCGTCACGGAGACGGGAGAGTTTGTTAGGACTATGAACAGAACCTTGTGGTACCTCTGCGAGAAAATCTCTCAAGGGCAATGCTTTACCAAACGAGATCAATCAATATGCTCCTTTTTAAGTAACTGTAACTATCAGTGTTTGAATTTGTTTTTCAGTTTGTTTAAATCTGTATACTTACACACTTACTTTGGTGGCGCTACAGTGCACTGTGGACCTGGGCCTCAGTTAACAAGCTTCTCCAGCTGGCACGATGGTTTGCCAGCTGTTTCCCGCGCTGTTGGTTAAGGCGCCCTTCCAATTGCGTACGCCACCTTAGATTTGCTCGTCCCCTGCTGCGTCGTCTTTCGGAGTTGGACCCGAAAACTTTTCGGGCCGAACCCGTGTAGGCCTTTCGCTCTACACGGCCTAGCCATGTACTAGGTGGATGTCGCTGTACAACCCGTACAGTTCATCGTTTTACCTTCTCCTTCACTCTGCGTCTTTGCAAACGGGACCATCGATTAAACGTAAAATTTTCCTCTCGGAACAACCAAGGGACTCATCATTCGCTTTCGTTAAGACCCAGGCCTCTGCGCTATGGAGGAGGACTAGGATGGTTAAGGTTTTGTATAGCGTAACCTAGCGAGAGAGGGCTCTTCTTCTCAATAGCCACTTGAGTACAAAAAAGCAGCAGTTGGCTAGAGTAGTTCGGCGTTTGATTTCAGCGCTGGTGATGTTCCCGCCGGTCACAAGTGAGCAATATAGGCGAAATCCTTGTCTTTCCCATCACGTCAATATCATCCGCGGACGCAAGCAGTTGTGTCATCTAGTAGCGAGACCTTGGCAAGGATGTTTAAACTTCTATGTCTCCGTATAGCTTGTCTCTATGGTTTTAAAATCGACAAAATCGCTATGTGTTGACCTGAAATCCATGGGCCTTCTCCAAGATCTGCCGGAGTGTGGTCTAATGTGAATTTAGCTGGCCTGACACCACACTGATAAGATCAGTGTTTGCCTTATAGCCCCAAAATCTTAGTACCTTAAGCTGATGGCCTCTTTGCAAATCAAGTCAAACCACGTATTAGCCTTTTGCCAGGTGCTCTCAATACTACTAGGGCCAGGTAAGGATCCAAAAGAAGTTGTTAAGGCTGAGCCAGTTGGCTTTCTAGTGTAGCCACATTCTGCCATTAGGAGCTTTTTCTTTAACTGGGTGGTGGGAGATCGAAATCGGTAGTTAAGAAACAATTCCAGTGTGTTGGCGGTATGACTAGCAACATCGGGGATGGCTCATTCACAATTTGAGTTATTTGATTTAAATGGAGACGACCGGAGGGTGCCGTGGCGCAGTGATTAATGTGTTGGACTCTGACGCACGAATAGCGAGTTCGGATCTCGATAACACCAACGCCATCGAATGTTTATTTCGCGGCGTCGCTCCTAGGCGGGGTACTGGCAAAACCCCCCCTAGTATATCTGCCATGAAAAAGCTTCTCGGCTTACGCCGTTCGGAATCGGCATTAAACTGTAGGTCCCTTTCACCTATGTAAAAAATAAATCACACACAACATGGGTGATTGAGAGAAGCTTTGCTCTGGTCCTTCATGGGCTGTAACGCCTCCAAATGAAGAAGAAAGAAATAAGGAGACGACTTGATTAGGAGCATACATCAGCTAACCTGTAAGGACGCTCACACTGACGTCTGTGTCAGAACGTTAGTATTGGCAAATATAAGTTTGAGATAGTTAAAGACTTCGTCTACCTTGGCTCCGCAGTGACCTGGAACAACAACATCAGCTCCGAAATAAAACGGAGAATCAAACTTGCCCATCGCTGTTTCTGTGGGCTTAGAAGGCAATTGAGCTCGTCCGAACGAACAGGTTGACTCTATACAAGGCTCTTATCATCCCGGTCCTGTTGAATAGCGCAGAAGCATGGACACGATCAAAAGCGGATGAGAAAGTCCTTGGCCGATTCGAGGGAAAGATTTTGGTTGTCATCTTTGACCGCTGACGGGGGATGGAGGAAAAGGTTCAACTACGAGGTTTACGGGCTGTACAGCGGCATGAGTTTGGTCAGGCGTCTACAAATGGCTGGGCCAAGTAGAGCGAATAGACACCACAGCTCCACCTCGGAGATTCTTTGAATATAACCCCGAGGGACCAAGAAACAGAGGACGGCCGCACCCAAGATGGTGGTTACAGGTGCTAGTTGAAGGGCCATATTGATTGAGGCTCGATAGTTTACTAAGCCGCCATAAGTGGCCGACAACTCTACAGCTTACCAAGCCACCATAGGTAGCCGGCAGGTCTGCTGCTTACCAGGTGGGCGACGGCTCTACCGCTTACCAGTAGGCTCAACAGCTTGCCAGGCAGCATAGTTGGGCGGTCAGTACTCAAGGTAACTTAACCGTCTAACTCAAAACCCCTATTACTAAAAACGCTTTGTTTTGCAGGGTATTGACCTATTTTGTAACTTCATCGTCTCCAAGAAGTACATTATCAACCGAACCTACATTCCCAGAAACCGACTCATTCATTGCTCCTACTACTCGCCCGAAGAATGCATCAACTACATTGGGGACTACCTTAACGTAAGCTCCACTTTGACCAGATCGACAGACCCCGGCTTCAGCACCCTCAACCAAATCAGCCAACTATCAGCCACTAAATATCTACTATCGAGAACTACAATTTGTAACAATTACAGATTACGAAATTCATTATAATCAAGTGCAATTTGCGGTTTTTGTTTAATAACAATATTTTTTCATATTTAAAATTCAAAAGAACACTTACCTGGGTAAAAGACTCATCCAAGCAATCGTTCAGAATATCTTATTTGAAATATTGTCGAACTGAAAGATACCAAACCGAACCGAAAATCATGAAAAAAGAGTTGGAACGCCGGGCCACTATTTTCTTATTTTTTTTTTTATCTTTACACGAAAAACCACAAACAAAACATAAATTGCTACTGAGCATGATTGCATTTTTGCGCGGCACAGCAAACACAAATTTCACACATTGAATTGAACTGCACCGGACAAGATAACCATCGCACAAATTGAAGCGTCGAACCGAACTGAACCCAACGGCACAACAAAGACTCATTTCAAATGTCGAACCGAACGGAAATTCGCGATCAAACAAAGGGATCGAACGCCGGGCGAAAAACACTTTTTTCTTTCTTTTTTCACAAATTGCTACTGAGCAACTGAGCATGATTACCTTTTTTCACGACACAGCAAACACAAATTTTTAACATTGAACCGAACCGAAATTGGCGAATAACAAAGAATACCGTCGTCTCTTTGAGGAGAAAAACACCTTTTTCTCAATTTTTCTTCATCTTCACACAAAACACTTAAAAGACACAAATTGCTAGAACAACTAGCATGATTCGCTTAAATAGCCATTTTTGCACCAAATTTCACTATTGCAAATTAAACGATTGGAAACGCTCAAATTTAACGGCACAGCACATTTGAATTTCAAATGTTGAAAACTTTCTAACCGATAAAACGGACGAACGACCGAGAATTCAATGCGCGAACCGCTTGACTTCCACTGAGTCCCGGGAGTAACTGAGTTGAATTCACGGAAAGAAAACTGCAATATGTGTCAAAGCTAAGCTCACCACTAGACTCTCCAACAAACTGCGGAGTGTATTGAGTGATTGAATGGAGAGAGTTTTTGGTGGTAGGTAATTGAGTTCCACCTCTGGTGATCATTTTTTGTGCTCCAAAAATTATGCAAAATATTTTCGAGCAGTTTTTGTGGCGAAATAATTTTTTTGCAATTTTGAGTTTTGAATTTACGTTGCGTGTTTTTTTGCCATTTGAATTTTAAACGTTATTTTTTGATGACACACATACCATTTGTGACATGTGTCAGAGTCGACCTTAACGTACCCTTACATGATCAATCGAATGACATCAAATATTTACATGTGTTTGTGAAAATGCGTCTGTGTGCGTCAAACACATTCGTTGGTGACCGATTGACAAAAATCAAAACATTTTTGATATTGCATGACCATTATCATGCTGATTGATGTGTGTAAGGGTTGGATTGACCAAATAAGCTTATTGTGTGTCGTGCAGGTGTGGTGTCGCGAGCGTGGAATGTGATATCTGTCGGGAGCGGACAATTTAAATTGAAGGAGGATGAAGAACGGGAGATGCAGATAATTTTAATTCACTTAAACCATTTTCATGAGTGAACTGATTCCTTTTTTCAGCCACTGTTTCATCAGTGCCAGAATAACGTACGCAATACAGTTGTCCGAATCACTCATCGCACGTCCGTACACCACCGAAATTCACTAAATTTCACTAGAAATTTGCTTTATCGATTGAGCCGTGTAAGGGATAGGGTCAATCCACATAAACACGATGCATGATGTCGACTGATTGATCATGTAAGGGCCACTTTACGTAGATAGATATTATCATTATTATTTATTATTTTTCGTATTAATACCATGCTGGAACGACGGACGAGAGCTGTTCGCGAAATCTATGAGCAGAAAGGAAGAGAGGAACACACGCACGGAAAGCGTGAGATCGAGGAGATGGAGAGATGCTTCCGCAGGAATGACGCCCGCAAGTTTTACAATAAGGTAAAACGAACACGCCATGGCTACAAAGCCAGAGTGGCGGCCTGCAGGGATGAAAATGGAGAACTGGTAGTAGAGCCGCAGTCGATGCTAAGGATTTGGAAAAACCTCTTCTGCAGACTGTATGACGGCGATGATAGACAAGATAGCGCTGTCAGGCAGAACGAGCCATTCGTAATGGACGATGATGTAACAGAATTCAGTCCACCCGACCTAGACGAAGTCAAAATAGCGATATCAAGACTTAAGTCTGATAAAGCCGCTGGCGCAGACGGGCTGTCTGCTGGTCTTCTTAAGGCGGCTGGAGATGAGTTGGTAAGGTGCATGCACCATCTTATTTGCAAGGTATGGTCGGAGGAAAGCATGCTCGACGAATGGAATCTCATCATCGTTTGACCGGTCCATAAGAAAGGAGACCCCGATAACTGCGCCAACTATAGGATAATAAGTCTCCTTAACATCGCATATAAGATCTAAAACCGTTTGTGGATAACCTGATCGGCTCTTATCAGTGTGGTTTCAGGCCAGGTAAATCCACAATAGACCAAATATTTACGCTACGGCAGATCTTGGAGAAGACCCAGGAATACCATATCGACACTCACCACCTCTTCGTCGATTTCAAGGCTGCATATGACAGCGTGTATAGAGATGAGCTATACAAGGCCATGTCTAGTTTTAACATCCCTGCCGAACTCGTCCGACTGTGCAGGATGACAATGGAGAATTCTCGCTGCTCCATTGAGGTCGGTAATGAGCAAACAGAGACCGTTGATGTTAAAAAAGGATTGAGGCAAGATGACGGGCTGTCGTGCCATTTTTTCAAAATCGTGCTTGAAAATATCGTGCAGGAGTCACTGGCCAACACAAGAGGTACGATTTATTTTAAGTCTACGCAATTGCCTGCCAACGCCGACGACATTGACGTGATTGGACGGACACAGCGAGACGTCAATGAGGCCTTTGTAAGCATTGAGGTAGAAGCGGCTAAGATGGGTCTCAAGGTTAATGAGGGTAAAACCAAATATCTACTTTCATCTAAAAGAGACGCACAATACCGACGTATTGGCCAAAACGCGGAATTCGTCTACCTTGGCTCACTGATGCGACAACAACACCAGCGCTGAGATAAAACGCAGAATCACCCTTGCCAACCGCTGTTTCTTTGGGCTCAAGAGGCAATTGAGAAGTAGAGCCCTCTCTCGGAACCAAGGTGACACTATATAAGACCTTAATCATCCCAGTCCTCCTTTACGGCGCAGAGGCTTGGACCTTAACAAAAGCGGATGAAGATGCCCTTGGTCGTTTCGAGAGGAAAATTCTGCGCACTATCTTTGATCCCGTTTGTTCAAACGGTGTATGGGGGAGAAGATATAACGAAGAACTGTACGGGTTGTACAGCGACATCGGCCTGGTACGATCTCTACGCATACAGCGTCTAATCCACCCGGATGGAAGGCGCGGCAGAGGGCGGCCGCATCAACGGTGGCACATGCAGGTGAAAGGGGACCTTAACCAACTGGGAGTGCGGCGCTGGAAACAAATGGCCCAAGACCGTACTAGCTGGAGACGCTTGTTGGTTGAGGCCCAGGTCCACCACGGACTGGAGCGACAACTAAGTAAGTAAGTATTTTACGTACTAATACAAAGGAAATTACAGCAATAGCATCTTAGGCTGCGCTTTTACAGAAAATTTAGCAAAGATTAGAGGTATAGAGGCATGGGTATAATTCTTTTTTAAATAATTTGCGCGCACTCAAGGTCCTTATCATGTCGGCGACACAGTGCGTGCGGAAGGTAGAAAGGTTGCATTTTGGGGGGAAGACCGAATCCGGCAGGGAGTTGCAGATTCGTGTGGTTCGGTTAATGAGAGATTCTCTATATTTGACGGTACGTCCGAAAGCGGGCTTCAGGGTATATTGCCGGAGAAATGTTTAAGGGGCGGAATGCAACTGGCTATTTCATCAGAGCATTTTTGATAGTAGTAACGGTAAAACAGGGCGAGGCAGCTAATATTCCTGCGGTGTTCCAGCGAGTCTTATGCTTTGGTAATGCTGGAGTCACCTATCAGTTTTATGGCTCGTTTTTATATTCTGTCTAGTAGGTGCAATGAGGTCTTGGAGGCACCGGACCAGACATGAGCGTTAAACTCTAATTTGGGGCCACTGAACGCCTTATACATTGTAGCAAGATCTAAGGGTGATACATATTTCTTGCATCTGTATAAGAAGCCTAGTCACTTCGCAGCATTCTTGGCGACATTGAATATATGGTCGCTCCAATTAAGATTGTGAGCAACACCCATACCCAGGATGGAAAGCTTTTCGGTTTCTGAGATGCAAGTGCCATTCATAGATAATGGCTGCGGGTTAGTTAAATGCTTTAACGACAAGAGACAGCATTGTGTTTTGGATGCAATAAATTCCGATATCCAATGCTGTCGATATCGGAATTTAATGAGCTTAGCATACGCTGCCGCTCATTATCTACAACCGAAGTGCAGGGTCGTAAACTAGTGACCGAATATGAGAAGCTGAGGGTACCGTCGTCAGCGAAAGAGTGAATTGGATTAGAAGTAACAGACAAGAGATCATTTATAAAAATAAGAAAGAGTGTCGAAGACAAAACGGAGCCTTGGGGAACACCAGCATTTACAAAGTGAGTATTAGACTTGAATCCGTCCAAAACAACTTGAATTGAACTATTTGAAAAGAAGCTTCTAATCCATTGAAAAAGAGATTCGTCGATCTCAAAAGCACGCATTTTCGACAAAAGCCCTGTCAAATGCTTTCGAAATATCGAGTGTAACAATTTTGCTTTCACCTGCTTGGTGAAGCGAGTGATTCCACTTTTCGGCGAGATATGCCATCAAATCACCAGTGGATCTGTAGCTGCGGAAACCGTATTGACGGTCATTGAGGAGTTTCTGTGATTCAAGATATTTCATAAGCTGACGGTATCAACGTTTCCATGACCTTGGAAAGAAGTGACGTTAGTGCAATAGGTCGGTAGTTGGAGGGAGAAGATGATTCGCTTTTTTGGGTATAGGCTGGACAAATGCTATTTTCCACCTACTCGGAAAGAGCCCACACTTCCAATTCCGAATTCTATTCCCACGGGTGAAACAGATTTACGATGAGTTAAAACAGAATCTGTCGTCGATTCCGGGGGACGACGATACTAGCCTCACTGGCGACAATCAACAATTAACTGAGCCAGCTGGATCATCGCATACGGACACAAAGGGACACCTGAGGTGGTGAAAATTGTCTGACGGCAAAAATCAGCCGCACAAGCATTGCAACGGTTGTTCACCAAGCTTGGCGAAAGTTCAGTGGAAACTTGGACCAATACGTTCTTTCAACCCAAAATAAATGACTTGAACAAGTATTGGGGGCAAATTGAAGAGATGCATCAATTGGTCGCAGAACTGGTGGAAGACCCTATTGCAGAAGGCTATCAAATGGATGAGTTTCTAAGGCTGGAGGATGCAGTTAATGGTCATGTCCTGGCATTAACAACAAGACTAACACAGATGGCGAATCAATTGAATACACCCCAAGCTACAACATCGTTATCTGCCACTAGTATGCCGAGTGCAACACTTAATTTGCCAAAGATCACCCTACCAAAGTTTGATGGGGATTATTTGAAATGGAGACAGTATAGTGATTTGTTCACTGAACTAGTGCACAATCAACAAATCGATAACTGCCAAAAGTTATTTTATTTAAAGACAACTCTTACAGGCGAAGTCGTCCGACGCAAATTATAGTGCTGCATGGAGGTAATCACTGAGCGGTACGAAAATACTCGACTGTTAGTAACCGCTTCAGTGAATAAGCTACTAGCACAGCCTACCATCCAACACGAAGGAGCACATCAAGTTAAGGCATTGCACGATACTACACAGGAATGTCTCCTGAGTCTGAAAAACCTTGGCATCGACACTACAAATTGGCATCCTCTTCTAATGAATATTCTTCTCAAGAAGTTGGATAGAAGCACACTAACCATTTGGGAACAATCCCTTAAGAAACCGAAGGCACTACCGAGCTTCCCTGATTTCCTTTCATTTTTGGAAACAAGATTTCAGTCATTGGTAGCACTGGGTACTAAGACCTACAAGGTTAATACAGATGATACAAAACGATCATCACGAGTATCTCTTGCAGCGGGGAAAGAGACGGGCAATAAGTTTGCAATTTGTGATCAACCGAGTCATCCCATCTTCAATTGTTCGAAATTTCTGCAGCTCGCCCCACAGGAAAGATTTAGACAGGTGAAGGCTTTGAGCAGGTGCATCAATTGCTAACGATCTGGTCACCAGGTCTCAAAGTGTACTTCTGGACACTGCACCAAGTGCAATAAGTTCCACCACACCCTGCTCCACATCCAATTACCAGGGATCCAACAGCAAAATGCACCTCAAATTCCATCGATTGACAATAGGACCAGCCTGTCAGCAACAAATTCAGACGCTCTTTCGGGATTAGACAGGTGTTGGGTGCAGTGGGTGCACTGTGGGAAACTTAAAGGAATTGTTTCAATGCGTACATATGGGAGTAAATGGGGTGGGAAAGTTGGCAATGAGGAAAACTGCGGTGTGTGCAGTTTAAGCTTGAACACTGTCGTATAAGGCTTTGAGGTCGACAAAGAGGTGGTGAATGTCTACTTGAAATTCAATGGTTTTTCCCAGGATCTGTCGTAGTGTGAAGATTAGATCGAATATGGCCTTACCTGTCCTAAAGCCAAGTTGATAAGGACCTATCAGCTTAATTAAAAATTGCTTTAGGCGTTCTTACAAAACAGCCGAGAAGATTTCATAGGCGATGCTAAGAAGACTTATGCCTCTGTAGTTGGCACAGTCAGAGGGATCTAATTTCTTGTGGATCGGGCAAACAATACTACGACTCTATTCCTCGGGCATATCTTACAGATGATGCATGCAGAAGGTGCATGCTCCTAATCAGGTCATCTCCAGTTGCTTTGAAGAGCTCAGCAGACAGTCCCTTTGCGCCAGCAGTTTTATTCGACCTGAGTTTCGATACGGCGATCTTAACTTCGTCGAGGTCAGGGGGCCGTAATTCTCTGCGATCTTCGTCGTTAAGAAATGAATCATTCTGCCTGACAGTGGCATATTAATTAACATCGCCGTTATACAGTCTGCAGAAGTGGTATTTCCATATTCTCAGCATCGATTGCCATTCTACTACAAGGTGTCCGTTCTCAACCCTGCAGGCCTTCGTTGTGGCTTTATAACCTTGGCATGTGCGCTTTATCTGCTAATAAACCCTTCGATCGTCATCCCTGCAGTAACACCTCTCCAACTTCTCAATCGCGCGAGATACATCTGCAGCTACTACTGATAGGAATTTAACTCTGTACTTGTTAAAGTGACGTTTTGGAAGTGTACATTTCGATTAATGGATTTGTTGAGGTTATTCTTCCTTCCCAAGGATCTTTCTTTTGCCCTCAATAAATCCAGGCAGTTGCTTTGTCCATTTTTTATAAATTAACCCTCTCGTTGGTGTAGTCGGTCGTTTTCATTGACTTATACGGCGAGCAACATGTGGCTTTCGAAATTAAATGGAGCATCGAAGATCCCCATTCATACTATGCACAAAAGCAGACATATCCTTGGGACGGTTTCCCTTCTTAAAAACGAAAAACCATGAAAAAAAAAAATAAAAGAAATTGGACCTGGCATCATGGGTTTATAAAACATTCACTTCAATTTCCCATTACAACATCTAACTTTCCATCACCTTTCTGCACTGGCTAGGTCTGTTTTGAAAAGAGGGAACCAAAAAAAGAAAATGAAAAATTCCCCCCTTTGAAGAGGACTCCAAATGTCCTCCTCATATTTTCACTCCTTCTCCCTGCCTCACTGTCACATAATTCCTAAGCAAAACTTTGTGTGCTCCATTGTCAGAGGCAGTAAAAAAAAAAAGCCAAAAAAACTGTTAGGAATTAGGTCACCTTGTTAAACGATATACAGTAGGGATAGCCAGAGCGACAGCAGCCCGATATGTATCCGTATAATGGCAGGCGCTACAGGGGAACGAGCGCCAAAATCGAAATTGATCCTGAATCCTTAAACAGCACTCTATTACCTTTTTAGTGAGTAAAATTGAAATTTATGGTCAATGTGCGGACTATGGTAAAACTTTAAGTTTACCTCTTTCCTTCCATCCCCTCAAATTGCCA